>OZ007555.1:228857749-230220256 GCA_963931855.1 Philhelius festivus | reverse complement strand
AAATTGCCGCATTTGGAGTGAAGAGCAACCAGAAGCCGTTCAAGAACTGCCCATGCATCCCGAAAAATGCACTGTTTGGTGTGGTTTGTACGCTGGTGGAATCATTGGACCGTATTTTTTCAAAGATGCTGTTGGACGCAACGTTACGGTGAATGGCGATCGCTATCGTTCAATGCTAACAAACTTTTTGTTGCCAAAAATGGAAGAACTGAACTTGGTTGACATGTGGTTTCAACAAGATGGCGCTACATGCCACACAGCTCGCGATTCTATGGCCATTTTGAGGGAAAACTTCGGAGAACAATTCATCTCAAGGAATGGACCGGTAAGTTGGCCACCAAGATCATGCGATTTGACGCCTTTAGACTATTTTTTGTGGGGCTACGTCAAGTCTAAAGTCTACACAAATAAGCCAGCAACTATTCCAGCTTTGGAAGACAACATTACCAAAGAAATTCGGGCTATTCCGGCCGAAATGCTCGAAAAAGTTACCCAAAATTGGACTTTCCGAATGGACCACCTAAGACGCAGCCGCGGTCAACATTTAAATGAAATTATCTTCAAAAAGTAAATGTCATGGACCAATCTAACGTTTCAAATAAAGAATCGATGAGATTTTGCAAATTGTATGCGTTTTTTTTTTTAAAAAAAGTTCTCAAGCTCTTAAAAAATCACCCGTTAAAATGATATCATTTCATTTTAGGTTTGGACGACGAATCCAAAAATTCAAAATGTTTGTTTGAAAAAGAAAACGTTTTAGAAGAACGACAATATAGTGTGCTTTCAACTGAAGAAGACTATGAAGAACTCATAAGACATAAGATTTTTGTTGGTGCTGAGTTCAATTCAAAACTCGCACTCTTTGGAGATAGGGTGATTACCAGACTATGAAAGGCTTACGACTTTATTAAGCTGGCCGTAAACACAACATTAAATTCTACTTCACTGGTTCGACGACATACTGAATGTGATCCTATCAAAGTGCTGCACCTTATTAACTTTTTCTTAGCTAAAGTTGTTAGCCGAAAAGACGTAAATGTCAAAAGTAATTGTTATTTAACCTCAAACAATAAAAATCTAGTAGTTTTAAATCCCCATTAATTTGGCTTAATACAAGCTAATTCTTAATTTAACTAAAAAGTTAAAAACTATTAGGTAGGGTTGGGATTAAGGAGAGATATTCGGAAGACGAAGTTGTAAACAAGGGGTACTGAGGTCACAATCGACGCAGTTAATCAATGAATTCATACTTCGTAGCATACGAGATATTGGTTCATTGGAGCCACAAAAGGTACGGGAGAAGGAAGAGGATAAGATTGAATTAAAAAGAGGAGAATTTGGTATATACCGAGGGTTAGATTTCAAACAAAGTTGTTAATGGAATTGCGGTCAAGGATTCGGTAATTTAGGAGAATGTTCGATATTTCGCTCTCCCAGAGAATTTCATAAGCTAAATGCGCACTATATACATATGTGGGTAGGATTGAAGGATTGTTCCATAAGACAGACCTCAAAGAGCAAAGTGGAACAAACAATTTTGGATGCTCTCATTCAGGAAATGTCAAAATGTTTGTATGATGAAAACCATGCTTGCGGTTCGTATTCAAGTTTTCATATAAGAAACGGGTCACATAAGGATTTGCTAACAGCATGGACCATCGTTTCACAAAATCACGAGCTGAATCAGCCTTGAAAATTATTTCTTTTGTATGTGAAATGAAGTTAAGCCCCGGTTTACCGGGGTTCTATCTAAAGTAGTACTAACTTCAGATTTTAACGTCAGTATTCCTTTATTTATAAAAATATCGAAAAGCAAATCTTAACTTAATTTACATTTATTATTTTATAAAAAATTTCAATAGTTAAATGTCTTCTTTGTTAGTATCCTCGGTTTGTTCTTCTATGAATATTCGCCTTCCGTAGATATTCCTATAGTATTCATCTTGTCATTGTACGCAGGTGGATTGTAGATGAACAAGGGCTGGTAGTTCACGCTTGATGCTGGCAGTCTTCAGATGGATCCGGCAATCATAGACTGGCAAATCAACGGACGAATCCGGCAAATCAACGGACGAACGGCAAATCAACGGACGGCAAATCAACGGACGAATCCGGCAATCAACGGACGAATCCGGCAAATCAACGGACGAATCCGGCAAATCACGGACGAATCCGGAAAATCTACGGACGAATCCGGCAAATCACGGATAAATCCGGCAATAGTTGGAGACCCCTTACCGCTGGTGGGGGGAAGTCTTGAAACTATTTCACTTAATTACCTTCTTTCACCGATCTCGATATTTCCTTGTTGAAATCCCGCCACACTCTATTATCCGATGTTTCCTCGGTAATGGTCCACCGCACTCTGTTAGCCGATGTTTCTTCGGTAATGAACTCCCGCGCTCTGTTTTTTTGTCGAACATTCGGCGGTCTTTTATTATACTTTTCAGTTAAACCGTGCGTGAGCTGTAAAGTTATGAAGTACACATTTATACACAATATGCCTTCTTTCGCTACGTTGTCGCTATTTTCCATTAATAAACAACGTTTTCCTCCACATACATTTAATGGTGCGGGGGACGGGTGGCATCATATTTACATATACGTTATCTCCTACTGCGCTTCCTTAACTTATGGCTGCAGGTGGGCGGTAAGAGGGTGGTCAGTTCTTGTATGAACCTTAACTCACCATTGTGGTTCTAGGCCATAGTTGATAATAAACGGGGGCGACCGGCAAGAGGATGATATATCTCTCCTTTCCTTGTTTGCTAACTCACCATCGAGGTTCTTGATCGTCGCCCAGTTGCTGCTTTCAGTGGAGTTCTTCCTTCTTCGTAGGTTTTCTCCTGCTTTGAGTTCACCACATCTAGTATTTGTTGTTGTAGATAGTGTGGTGTAATTGTGCCATTGATTTATGTTCACTGATAAACTCCTTTCTAATCACTTAATCAGTTGCTGGCCAATGGCCGTGCCGCCGTGGATTGCAGTCGACACATGCTATGGGACCATGTTGTCGGTTCAGTAAGCATTTATTTTATTTAGTTTTTAACAGGTTACAATTACATATCCCTTCTTTCCATGGCTCAAGAAATATCAAGAAGATGGAAAGCTTCTGAATGACCGATAAAAAGGCTTACGCAACGATCGTTCCACTGGTGATCATAATGGCATATTTAACAGAAGAGTGAAACACATCTTAACAGTGCCTTACAGAAAGTAAGATTGTAAGATTACCAAGTAAGTCAGTATGAATTGAGAAGATATAAGACAAAATTGTATGGAGTTCGATAGTAATGATTACATGACTTAAGGGGCACACTGAATGTGCAATATGATTATGTAATAAGGCGGTATGTATATAGGTGTTGTAGCGTTTTACTCAATAGTGGGATTAAGGTTATATAAGTGTTGTAATGCTTCGTTACAATTGAATCCTTAGAACCGCCTGTTCCAATCGTAAAATTGCTCGAAAATAGAACTGATCTGTTGCACATTCTCACTACGATCTGAACTTTAAAACCAAATTCTCATCATTTTGCAAAATTCATATTGAACAACTTTTCACTCAGGTGATGGTATGAAGGTAGGAAGATACTCGTATTACAGTTACTGTCCCATTAAAGTCTAACAAGATTTATGAAGGGTTTGTTTTAATTTATGAAAAAGAGCTCATCAAAATAAGGTAGTTGACATAAACATTTATATGATGTACATTATGAAGCTAAGTCGCCTTCTAAAATATACAAAAAACAAAAGTATTAGAATTATATCTAAGCGACAGTTGTGTGACAGATGACATTTTGAACTTGATGTCATTCCTCAGAACTCAAATTGGATTTTAATTTAATTTATATTAGCTACTTTGCGGTTACGTTACACATTTACATTTATACAAGTTTGAATTTGGAATGTTTTTTTTTTACCGAAGAAGAGGATATGGGTTTTGTTTTGTCCCTTTTTTTGAATTGTGGTTTTGGTTGAACTTCGTTCAGTATATAGTATAGTTTATTTTATTCTACAAATGGGAGTAGGTAGTCAAATATGTTTTTGTATACAACCCAAACCGCGAAAATATCTAGTAATCGAGATATAGACTTTGTTGTCCTTTAATAAAACGGGATAGTTAAGGTTTCAGAAATAAATTTACATAAATACATCAAGATAATGGCGACTAGCAGTTTTATGTTGTTTCAAGATAAAGTTTGAAAAGTATTTCACCCATATCTAAGAAACTGAGAAATGTTTGATTTGTGTTTTTTATGGCGTGGGAAATTTTTTGGTAACGCAAACAGTCCTAGATAGTTTTCTTTAGTCTTTTACTTGCGATATAGGTACTATAGGGCAAGTTCTGCATTTAAAAACAAAAACAAAATAAACCGAGATTTTGATCAAAGTTGACATTACGAAGATAGCGAAGATGAAAAAAAGTGGGTCCGGCAATTCCGTCTGACTGTCTGTATGTCTGTACCTCGATCTACAGCATAAACTCCTAGAGGTAGGTTCTTCAATAGAGTGAATTTTTTTCTTAATTCAAAGACTTAATTTTAAAATTTTTCAAGAACAAAATTTGGGATGCCAATTTTAAGTATTTGGTAGTATAGATTTTAGGAAATAACTTCAAAAAATTTCGTTCACATGTTTTGAAGATATTAGTTTTTCAAAAAAAAATTGGAATTTTATTTTTTCAAAAAACCCAACAAATATTTTTTCGCATATCTCTATATACAATATTATTTTAAATTTAAAGGTGCTTCTGTTAAAAATTTTGGTTAAAATCGTTAGAGTCTATAATGAGAAAGTCAAAACTAAAAAAAAAAGCACAACTGGGTCGCACGAACTAGGAATTTTAAAAAGGAATGTTATAAGAAAAAACTGTTCATATGAGTAAAATTAATTTTTTAAATTCTTTTAGTAGTAAGAGATAAAAACAGAATGCTATGCAAATTATGCAAGAACAAAAATTATAAGTCGTTGTAGTGGCTTATTTAAAAAAATAAGCTTTTATATACAAAATTCTTAAAACATTTATAAGAAAAAATTTGGTTCCCCAACTTTAAGTTTTTGTTATTGTGCGAATTAAAATTAAATTTCCAAAAAAAATACTAAGCCGTTTTTGAGATATCGAATTTTCCAAAAAAAAAAAAAGACTTTTTTCCGAAAATTCAAAAAACATTTTTTTTTAAGTTTTAAAATGCAATGTTTTTTTAACTTTTTAGAAGCATTTCTATAAAAAATTTCATTCAAATCCATTATTTCGATAGTGAGAAATTCAAAATTAGTCAAAATTGTTCTATGGTAGGTACAAGCTATCTTAATTTCATTTTTAACTTCCCATAGGGAGTTATTGTAATCGGTCCGATTTGTCAAATTGGAATTTTTGACATTTCTCGACATTTCAAGGTCCCTAGAGGCTATATCAATCATTTTTAGAGAGATGTCTGTGTGTGTGTACGTACGTTCGTACGTTCGTACGTTCTGGTACAATTTTTCGTCGTCGATATCTCAAGAACGAGTAAAGACATCGACTTCAAATAAATTTGGTTTAATAGATAATAACTTCGAAAGAGGCTGAAAGGACGTTTATTAAAATTCAGTGAGTAGTTTTTTCACTATAACGGTTTAAAAAAAAATAAAAATTTTGGTTAGTTTCAAATATCTCACGAAAAAATAATGCTATTGACTTCAAATAAAATTTAATGTTCTCATTATAAGGTCATACAGATTTGGTATAAATTTGGAAAAAAATGAACATACCGTTATTTTTTTAAATAAAAAAAACTGAAAAAAAAAATTCATAACCCAGACAGTCTAAGAACGGAAAACAATTTAAAATTTAAAATAATTTTATTTTACGAAAAATAATGTGTTTGACAACTGGTGAAAATTTCAAAAAAAATCAGTTTATAGTTTTTTTTACAAAAAATAAAAAACTATATAAAATTCTATTGAAAATTGCTAAAAATTGTTTTTCGACTCAAATTTCTCGAGAACTAGTAGTGATATTGACTTCTAATTTAGTTTATTTTATACATAGTATAATTTTGTACAATTGGTAAAATGTTGACAAATATTGAATTAATAGTTTTTTTTTTAAATAAGAAAACTATTAAAAATTCTAGTGGAAACTAGTTAAAATTGTATTTCAAGTCGAATTTCTTGGGAATGAACACCGATAGTACCTTATAAAGTATGTTATTTTATACATCGATACCTTCCCGTTAGAATGTATACTAAGCGACATTTCTAAAATTGTCCAGGAAACGAAAAAAACGAAGAAAGTTCTAGTTGAATTATAGTGTGATGAGAGACAATTTTGGTTAAGCTAAGTGCCATCTAACAAAATTTTTTGTTGCTCACGACAATGAGATCTTTATTAATGTCGCTTAGCATAATTTTTTTGGCGGATAATACAAATTTCAGGGGGCAACATTATTTTAATGAGAAAACATGGCAGTTGATAAATTTTTTTATTTGTACTCTAGTTTCCTTTTCATGCATAAAAATAGTGGTCGCTTAGTACATTCTTACGGGAAGGCATCGACATAATACAATTATTAACATATGGTTAAATTTTGACAAGTATCGAATTGACAGTTTTAACAAAAATATAAAAAAAATCTACTAAAAAGTGGTAGTATTTGTTTTTCGTCTAGAATATCTTGAGAACGAGCAATGATATTGACTTTGCCATTATTTAATTTTATACATAATACAATTTCTAACAAATGGTTTATATTTGACATATATCTAGTTTTAGAGCGGATATATTTTGTAAGTACCCTTCCATCAATAACCAAACCATGTCTTTTATATTTGAATATTTCGTTTTTAAATTTTTTTCAATTAAAATGTTTGGAACCGAAATAATAAAGTAATTTCTATAATATAATACATAATTTTATAATTTTATTATCAACTTAGTTTTTAGAAGAATGTATGTACTGTACATACGTATATGAATAAGGTTGTTCAGTTGTACCCAAGTCCCACATATTCAAATTCCATTAATAGCTATGGTAAAATTGAAGAAAACGTCACAATATGTTTTTATCTTTTTGTCCATGAAAAAGATGTAAAATTCTACTCAAGGTTTTCTTAGGTGTAGGAACACAGATATATTAAAAAACACGGAAATCTATATAATTCAGTATATAATATGTACCTACCAACTTTCGTAATTATTACAAGAAATTTAAAATTTTAAATAGAAAAGTTTAAAATTAGTTAAACACATTTTCTGTAAAAAAAGCATAAAATGAGCGACTAAGTATCCTCATCATCAACAAAACAAAGCAAATTTCCTAATATTATAGTATGCAACAAGCATCATCGGTTTTTAAAACAGGAGTCATTGTATATCCAGTGTAGATCACAGCCTTTCAATCCGGAAAAACCGCAACAACAATTACACTATGAAACCATCTACTTCGATCTTTCATCTACTGCTTAAAATGCTTAAAATGCTTTTCAATTTTAAAATAATGTTTGTTTGAATTTTACAGCTAAAGTTTGTTTCGCTGAAAATTTGGTTATTTGAAAAAAACTAAACATAAAGTTTTCAAGACCACAAATGCGAAGTTATCAGTGTGGGTCGCACCCAGCCTCTTTTTTTTATCAAATTAAAGATCATAAAAACTTATTGAAAGAAACCAAATTTGATCAAAATTCTATGCGCCGTTTTTGAGGAAAGGACGATTTTTGAAAATCATTTCTTAACATTTGTATGATGGGTACCTTTATTTTTAGGTAAAATAAATTTGTTTCTCACATCTTGTAAATAGTAAATGATTATATTGAGAAACTTTTATTTATCAAGTTTAAAAAAAATCTGGCATGGGATTTTCGAAATATTGAGTTTAAAAAAAAAGAACTTGAAAATTTTGTTTGAAAATTTGAATATACAACACTGTTTAAATTTTTGAGGAGCTTTAGCAAAAACAAATGATCGGTGATGCCATTTTTGAGAAAATCAAAAAAATACCAATTTTTTTCAACCATTACCTAGTTTTATTTAAATAATATTTTTTTGTATTTTTATTTTTAAATTTGTCTTACAGTTTTTGAGAAAAAAAAATGTTTATATAATTTAAAATGCGGGGGAAGAAATTAAAAACGATATCTACAAAGTTTAGTAGAACAGACAGAGGGACGGAATCGCCGGACCCATTTTTTTCGTTTTCGCTATCTTCGTAATGTCAACTTTGGACAAAATCCTCGAATTCGATTATAAGTTATCTGAATGAAATCTCATAACAAGAGTAAGAACTATTCATAAAATTCAATATTATGTTTTATTTACTGTTATAGTATACTATTAGAAAGCCTTTGTCTTATTGTTAGTACTTTGGAAAATCAAGCCGAAGGATGTATGAGTTCGATTCCAAATCTAGCCAATTTTTTAGTGGTACTGCCTCTTCTTCAAGAGTATATCTTGTGCTGATGAAGTACTTCTCATTTATGTACAGTGTTATCCTCATATAAAAAATTACGACAGACACATTTTTCAACAATGCATTGTTCTGTGTACATTTAACAAAATTAGTAACTCTACTTGTTCACTTTTTCAAAAATTATAGAAATGCATATTTTTGAAAAGTTGAACTAATATTTCTTTCTTTATTTATCGAATTCTCTAATCAAGCGACTTTGAGTTACTTACTACTTTACTAATTAAGACAAAACCTACATATATAATAATTTGATATACTAACCACATGATTCAATTTAGCTAAAAATCGGATTTACAAATATTTCAAGGGAACTAATTCATTTATGTGTATTTACACTTGCTACCTCTATGCAACTTTTCTTCTAGAAAATTTTGTATGGAAAATAACAAAAGTTTCTTCAAATAAACTTCCAACTCAATCTGAATAAATCAACGAACTTTGAGTGTCTTAAAAATCCCTCACATGCCTTAGTCTATTCCGAAAACATAAAGAAAATTAGAATTAATTAAATGCAAATATAAATCTTGGTCCTGAACTCAGCACTTTCTTAGACCAACTACCACACACACACACAAACGATATTATGCACAGATTTTATGTTTATTGTTTTAGCTACAGTTCTTTGGTTTTCAAAAACATTTTATTTGCTCATGCTGTTTGCATAAATCATCCTGTTGAGTTCGAACAAAAGTCGAATCACCTGCTGCTCTAGTGAAAAATTCGAAGAAGGAAAATATTATAAGCCATGGGTGTATACCTACTCGTATGTGTGTATGTAGTAACGAGTTTGTGTTTTTCAAGAGAAATATAAGCAAAACATTAAACCCAATAGGGGGTCCTTGGGGTGCGGAAAATTACTTAGTGAATGTATTAAATCTTAGCATGTATAAGCAGAGGAAGAGAGAAGGTTTTTGTATGGAGTTGCAAGAACGATTTCCCTTTAATCTTGGCTATGAAACCACAAAGGCATTTAAGTTAATAAGCCAAGCACTCAGCTTAACTATCTTACTGGTAGACACTTTGATTCCAAATAAATCCATCAGAGCATGAAACTAACATCATTTCAAGAAGTCATCAGGACAAATGTTTTCCCGGAAACTGTTACGACTACAACTGTGACCACAACCGCAATTCTCTTTAATAAAATCTATTTTAAGGCGTATAAGTAATTATGTAAGAAAAACAAGAGACCTAGTTTGGTAGATTTTGAGTGACAGCAGACAACCAAAGTTTTCACATTTGAATTTCAAATTCATTTAAATTATCTATGCAAGGTAGATATTGTGATTTTATGAAAACCAGAAATAAGAAATGCATCATGCTTCAAGCGCACTTCATACCTCATTCCTGGAGGGTCATGTTTCAAACAGACCTAACAAATTGAAAAGGCAACAGTTATGGGATTGAAAACTCGATTATAAGAATTGTCTAACTCCTTTCCCCTAAATAATTAATTGTGACAATCTTATGAAAATCTTATCGGAAATTGGATTCACTTAGTCACATTGACTAATGAATATTCAGAAAACTGTGGATAAATTTGTGCTTAAAATATTTGTATAAGACATAAAAATAGATGATACTGTCTCTTGTGAGGAAGTGACAAATCTTTCGGGAGTTCATTGGAAAAGTTTTACTGCTATAAACTGCTCCCATTCAATAGACAGTTTGTCTGACGTCAGCTCTCCTTTCTTGCTGCCTCACAACACCCACTCAAAAAGACTACAGTATTCCCCGCTTAATTGCACTGACCATTTTGTCAGATTTTTCGGTCAATTATCCGGGTGGTTCAATTAACGAAACCCCGCTTAATTGACCGACCTGTTCAATTAAACAAAACCCGTATAATTGCACGAGTCGGTCAACTAAAAATTAAAATATTCATCCCAGAAATTTACTATGAACATTTCATTGTCAACTTACGAAAACCTTGAAAAAAACTGAAAAAGAATACACACTCAAAAATATTTGAACACGTTTTATTTAAAAAATAAACATACATACATAATTAAAACTATGATACAGAAATAAATTATTCTTAAAAAAAATTCACTTTTATCTTCGAAAAGGATAAAAAATAAAATGCACGACTGGATCGCACGAACTTGCTCTTATGTAAAAGTACTTTGGAATTCAAGATACATTTTATAAATATAAAACATGGATTTAATGAGATAATAATGTTCAAATGCATAAAATTGCTAAAAAAAAATTTTTGTGTACTAAATTTTTCTTAAAATTTTTATAAAAAAAATTAATATGCAAATTGTTAGATTTAATAACATAAATTTTAAAACGTAATTTAAAAATTTAATCCTGTATTGGTTTTCAAGATATGTATTGAATTTTTAAAAAAAAATTGTATTTTTTTTTTTAAATCAAAAAACTATTTTTTCGAAAAGAATTTTAGTTTATATTTTTTAAAATGCAAAGCAACTCCTGCATAAAAATTTTGGTTAAAACCGTTAGAGTCGTTGGTGAGAAATTCGAAAATCAAAAAAACGGTTCTATGACAGGTACCCCTAATAACATTTCCCCCAAATTTTTCTCTGACCAAAATATAGTCCCTGCCCATAATATCACACCTAATTTTTTTTTTATCAAAATCGTTAGAGCCGTTTTCGAGATAAATAAGATTATGTATTATGGGTGTATGGGGGGTAACGTTTGTTTTAGAGCTAAAAAAAAATTTCAATTTTCCGTCTAGGGAATCACTGAAGACCCTTAAGTACCGAGTTTGAAGAAAATACCTCCAGTAGTTTAGGCTCTAGTTCGAGGTACAGGCATACAGACAGACAGACGGAATTGCCGGACCCACTTTTTTCGTCTTCGCTATCATCGTAATGTCAACTTTGATCAAAATCTCGAGTTCGATTTTTTTTCCAAATGCAGAACTTGCCCTATAGTACCTATATCGCAAGTAAAAATAATAAATACAATAGTATGTAGGTACATATGTACCTCGAAAGGCTCATAATGGTTATTTGCATACATTGGTTTGAAAAAATTTGTGATTTGATTTTGATTGATTGTTTTGTTTTGAACTATGTCTTCTTGTTTTTCAGCTCAACTGTAAATTTATTTAGTGGTAAGAAGTTAGTATAAACGTAGAATTGCAATGTCATGAAAAATTTCGAAAGTCGATGGTAACATGGCTTCAACTTCTTCTTTTTCTTAAACCGTTTTTAAAATTTCGGCGTCTGTAAAGCATTGTACTTAAGTATGTTGTCTATGACCACGATATCATTTTCCGGCTTCTCTTCATCTTGAATGATACCTGTCTTTTAAAAAACCACTTCAGACGTAGGTTAAGTAATAAAATATTTCTAATATTTGTTTCATTATAATTTTTTTGTACGTCCAATTATCCGAAAAATGTCCATATATTTTTTTTTTTCGGGTGCATATTAACTTCCCATAGGGAGTTATTTTAAAGTTCAATTAACCGAGTAATTCAATTAAGCGGGGTTCAATTAACCATCTAAAAAGCTATGCTACTAATACGGGAAATTTTGCAATGCAACTTTTTCGGTCAATTAAGCGGGATGTTCAATTAAGCGAGGTGCAACTAAGTGGGGATTACTGTATACTATGTCTAACTAATATTTTCAGAACTTCAGTGCACCAACACAATGTTCAACCAGGCATTAAAAAGTCATCAGGAAGAGGATTTCAAGAAGAGACTCGTAGATATCAAACCTGGCCCTGACACATTTTAGTCAGAACAGTCCGATAGTTGGAAGATCGAACGCAATTCCAGACACCATCCTTCACAGACAAGATGTTTCAACAATTTCTTCTAAGAAGATGTTCTATCGAAAAAGTTGAAACTCAGTTTCAACTGAAATTGTGACATTGTTCAATGAAAAAAACTCCTTATCGTTATCAGAGCCGCTACTGACAGATGTTTTTATGTATCTTGAAGAAGTGGTTAACATTTCTGCTTACGTACTTAAAAAGTTATCAAATTTTGCTGTTCAACTTCTGACTATAGTCTTCAACAACAGTCTGAAGAACAGATATTTCTCTGCAGCCTGTAAAACGGAAAAATTGTCCCCGTCTCAAAAAAGAACAGCCACGCAAATGTAGGCCGATTTCTTGGCCAATTTCGTTGCTCTCCTGTATAAGCAAGATACTGGAATGGAAAATCAACGTTTTCTGCAGAGAAAGAAGTCATACCAGAGTTCCAGTACGGCTTTCGAAGTAAGCAATCTTCCCTTCATAGTGATGTTACACTTGGACTCAACAAAAATGAGGAAATGACTATAGCGTTCTTGGTGGATCTATTAAATCCTAGCTTTCAACAGCATTTGGATAGAAGAATTACTATTCAAACTCTCAGAACTTGGACTTCTTATTAACTTAATTCATAATCTAAAAAAAAAAAATATTTTCAGAACGCAGTGGCTTTTCTTTTGAATTTTGAGGTTTTAAATTAGTTAACGCAATTAAAGCTCTGTCAGAATTGCATAGTAAAGATTCTAAGCTATCGAAGATTTGTGAAAACTGTCAGATGAGTTGCCATATGTTTATTATGATTTCATATGTTTATTATGATTTCATAGTCAAGCTCAAGGACATCTTGATCGAATTAAACTGAATCTTTCTTTTCCTACAACACAAAGCGCTACAGTAACAGGTAAAATTTTAAACAAATTCTGACATATTTTTAAGAAGGTGATAAAATTCTTTAGTTGTGTCAACTACTTTTAGCTTTTTCCTTGCATTTCATCAATTTTAAGAGTGTTCAAATTTCTAAACAGTACAAAAATAATACCTCCTCAAATCTTAAAAATTTTGTCGTGTTTTGCATTATTTTAAAAAATCAATTTTTAAAATCAAAATTCCACAAGCTTTGCAACAAAGTATATTCCATTTCAACCCACCTCACACCGATCGAGCTTGTTTTCTCCTTAACAGAGCGCAGAATACCTAACCTACCCGATCGATTGCATAATTTTATAGTATACACCCTCCAAACCCCCCCCCTAACTACGCTCCTGTTCCTTATTCGGAAATAAAAATAATAACTTAGCCGATTGCATTCTACTGCAAGATGTGTACCATTGATAGCCTAAGTCTAAGAAAACAATTGTTTGTCGTCGAAAGCCGTTGAAAGACATATGAAACTGTGAAACAGTTATTACAACAAGAGGCTGTCCTCAGGGGCGGTGTACTATCACCCTTGTTGTGGAGTCTTGTAGTAGATGAATTGTTAGTAAATCTTACCTCCAAGGCATATGTTGCCGATAATATTGCTATCATTGCAGTAGGTAAGTTTGAAGAAACTCTTTGCGATATTATCCAAAGAGGATAACAGATTAATACCATATTATTCCCATTTCATTTAAATTTTATTAGTTTCAGAATTGAATACCATTTTTTGTTGAGCAAGCGATAGTTTATAGTCACTTTAAAAATTATTTCAATATTCTAAATATTTTGTATATTTTTTATTTTTTGTTGGATTAAATTAGTTTATTCTGTAAAAATACTGTAAAACTTTTATTTTATTTTTCTTCTTAAATATTTAAAATTGAAAATAAACAAGTAAAAACTATAAGTTGGCATCTGGCAGACGGTTTCAAACCAAGTCCATATTTTATTTATTATGTTTATAAATTGTAAATTGATTTGAATTAAATAAATAAAAATCTATCTATCTATCTATCTATCTATCTATCTATTATCCAAAGAGGTCTAACAATTACAGGAAAATGGTGTCTATCTGTAGGGCTTTCAATAAACCCATCCAAGACAACAATCATACCATTTACCAGGAAAAGACTTCTACCACATATGAAACCTATCCGTTTGGCTGGTGAAGTAATGGAAACGAAGAGGGAGGTAAAATACCTAGGAATAATACTAGATAGTAAACTCCTCTGGAACAAACACTTAAACGCTATAGTCGGGAAAGCCACAAAAGCCCTAATGATTTGCAGAAGACTTGCCGGCAAATCATGGGGATGCAAACCGAACATCCTCAGGTGGATGAACACCATGATGGTAAGACCCATCATTACCTATGGTGCGGTTGCATGGCATAAGAAAACCGAATTAACAACAATTAGGAAAACCTTAGAAAAAGTCCAAAGGCTCACATGTATCTGTATTACGGGAGCAATGAGAACCTGTCCTACCGCAGCTATGTGAGGTTGTCCTTCATCTATCCCCTCTACACGAGGTCATTAAAAGCGCTGGAATTGGAAGTATTATGAGGTTCTCAAAGGAAGGAACTGGGTCAGGCAAAATTATAGTTCTCAGAGAAAGGGAATTAATTGACAAGTCCACATTAACAAACCTTATTGACATCCCAAGAGATGGAGTGATCAAAAAACATAATTTCGAGAAAAACTTTCTTACACATCTTAGTAACAAGAAAGACTGGGTAGGAGAGGAAACAAACTACACACTCGAAACAAATACCATCAAATGGTACACTGATGGATCGAGAACAAGCCAAGGGACTGGTGCAGGAATCTTTGGGCCAAAAACCAATCTTTCCATACCATACAGTCCACCAACATCTTCCAAGCGGAGGTAAACGCCATAGGGAAATGCGTGGATCGCAATCTCGAAAAGAATTATCGTAACAAGAACATTGCCATTATGTCAGATAGTCAAGCAGCACTCAAGGCACTAAGCTCATACACCATCAGCTCTAAACTGGTATGAGAGTGCATAAGCAGGCTAAATGAACTTGGTAAAAAGAACAGGGTAACACTTTGCTGGGAATATGGTCACATTGGTGTTCAAGGTAACGACAAGGCAGATTCCCTAGCAAAAATGGGTGCTTCAACCTCTCTAACAGGACCTGAACCCTATTGCGGAATAGGAGACAATGTCATCAAAACCAAAATTAAATAAGAAGAGGAGGCAAACAGGTTCAAAAACTGGAATGAACTCCCAAAAATGAGACAGGCGTAAATACTACTGGGCAATTACAACCAGCAACGTTTCGAATACTGTATTAACTTAAGTAGGAATAACCTTAGAAAAATAACAGGTTTTCTAACATGACACTGCAAACTTAGGAGACACCTCCATTTACTTGGTGTGGTTAGCAGTGCCACTTGCAGATTCTGCAACATGCATGAGGAAACAGCGGAACATATTATACTGGGTAAGTGTTACCCAATCATGCACCAAAGGAAAACACATCTGGGACAGTACCAGGTAAAAGGGAGCAACCTATCCTCTCTAAAAGTGCCCCAAATACTAAAATTCCTAAAAGCAATAGGTTTTTGGAGGAGGAACTATAGGATGAGCCAGCTCATCATTCTTAAAGCGGGGGCACAATATATCTACAGGTCGCAGTGCATTAACCCCAATACAATTCATTAATTCATTCATTCAAACTGTGACAACCGTTCAAAGCTGAAGAAAACTGATAAAGCTTTTGAAAACTGAGATATCTGTGGATTGCCAGTGAAAACCCTTGGTAGCCGGCGAAAATTGTTGATAGCTGGCTAAAACTGTTGATAGCCGGCGAGAGCCGTGGATAGCCAGCAAAAGCTGAACCATGAAAGCAAACGAACGCCTGAAGAAGCCGATAATGATCTATAGCTAAAAATCCGTCTCAAATAAAGAATAATGTACATAGCGATGAATTGGTCCAAGTATAGAGTATGTTCTTATATTTAGAACATACTCTAAGCTTTTGTTTCTATACCAAGTACTTTTCAAATAGATACTTTTAGTTGCGATGACAAGTAGGCATCGAATAGAAGAACTCGGATTCATCTTCATCTTTTGCAGATGTTTTAAAAATATTTCCTATTAAAAAGATAATTTTACAGCTTTTCTGCACTTATTTTTTTTTTCTTTAGAATTTCTACAACTCTTGAGTGTGTTACCGATGTTTAGAAAACTTTGTTTGCTGAATTTGCTACAGACGAAAATACTCAAAGATACTCACAAATCAATTATATTGGTTCCGAGTTTTAAAAGGATTAATTTTCAATACCCCAATGCCTGTAGAAAACCAATTCAGAAACAGAGAGAGTTTCCTAGAATAGGTGACCATCAGCCTTTGATAACAAAGTACATCACAACTTTTGATGTGTAAACAGCTTTGCCGGTGGTAGGGTAGCTCAAAAACATGAGTAAAACTTTTACGTTCCTTGTAGCCCGTTACGGTTACACTTTAAGGCAACACGTTCCACGTAGCAACTTACCTTATGCAAGATTGCATATAAGACCCTATTTACATTGAACATATTGCATACTTACTACATCGTGTTTACATTGGAAACTTTGATTTCTGTAATCTCGATTTTAGTACTTTTAATTGCTCTCTAGAACTAAATATGTATATTCACTTCCCCAACATTTCTTCACCTCTCGACCAATATGTCAAAAAGACGAAAGACAAAACAACAGGTGGACGATTACATTTTAATGTATGCTCCCAAAAAATGCATTTTCAGAGTTGACCTTTAAAATGTTGTTCAGGACAATCACTTGACATCTGCAATGAATCCCCAATACGTCAAAATTTAATTTGTCCCTTATCTGTCAAGCCATGAAGTCATCATCCAGACTACGACTTCAATGGATACAAAATTTTAGTTTATGCCATTTATATTTACTTTAACAATTTCCATTGCAAGTTGGGAATGATGTCAATCGGTTTATAAATCTCTGACAGAGGGAGTAAGATAAAGTACAGAAACCTTTAAAAAAAGTCGGGGGATTTGGCTTTGGATTCAAGAGCCAGATTACTTTTTTTTCGTATTTTTGACTTATTTGATGTGAGGTGAAAGAATATTGCGGAATGAAGGTACGCTTCCTTACCTCTCACCTAAGCTGTCAAAAAAACCAAAAGACGAAAAATAAATGAAAACAAAAATCGTTATCAGGATCCAAAAGTCAAACTGTCACATTCTCAAATAAGTTTTGACAAGAACGGTATGTCAAACATGCTGGATGGATTTCAAAGTGTTTTTATGTTTAGTCTGCATGACATGCATATTTGAGAATTTGAACGCATGTTCGTCAAAGCCTAAAGTAAATTTCATTTCCATGTGCAAATCGTAAAAAAATACATATATCAAAATGAGTTTTATAATCAAGGGCGTTAGACTTTGAAGTCTTTGGATATTAAGTTCAAGTAAATTTCTTCATTTGAAAAATCTATGCTCTTAGTTGGTCCGACATGGTCAAAATTCTAATGAGAAACCATGTTTGACAATATGTTTGACGAATGCGAATCTGAATCCATCAAATATACATCATGCCGTGCTTGTCAAAAAAATTTCAGAATGTGAACGCCCCTATTAGTACTCTGAGCGAATAGTTGTAGTTGACTGCTTTTAAACGATGCGATATCACTCACCAATTTTCAAGCATGTTTTCGAGAGATATAGGGTGGTATGCAGAAGCTATTTACTTAGTCTCATGAGAATGAGCTCTGAAATTGAACATTTGCAATAAGACAAATCTCAATTTGTTATGCAAAAGTCTTGTTTCATTTCATGATCTCATTTCAAAAAAAAAGTGAAAGTGACAGTAATAGCCCCTCCAAAAAAAATGAAAATTCCAATAGCTTTCGGAATTTTTTAGTATTCTCGAATCATGCACCGAACTTGACCAAGATATTTCCACGCAAGTAAAAAGTCCTTTTCCATTGCACGTTGCTTGAACATTTTTTGAATTTTGAAATTTAGAAGTTCATACTATAATGTTGCATCAATCTACTGTCCTCCTAGAAGTAAAATTATGAAAACCGACTTTGTAGATCTATTTGAAGTTCTCGGGCCGAAATTTATAATTGGTGGCGACTTTAATTCGAAACACACTTTCTGGGGATCGAGGTGCATCTCAACTAAAGGTAGGCAGCTTTTCAAAGCTTGTATGGCATCTTGTGTTGATTTTTTCTCGACAGGTAAACCAACATACTGGCCAACTGATAGAGCGAAAATGCCAGAACTTGTAGACTTCTTTATCGCAAAAGGACTAGATAAAAATTACACGAAAATCGAGGAAAACTTTGACCTTTCCACCGATCATTCACCAGTCATATTGACAGTAAGTGGAAAGCTAGTCAAAAAGGAAAGAGCTCCATTTTTATGTAACAAATTCTTTTGTAACAATATTGCGCTTAATATATCTTTGAAAACGCCTTTAGAGCTACAAGATGAAGTCGATATATTTATTAAAGTCATACAAGACGCTGCATGGAAAAACACTCCACACAACTTTAGAGATCCAATTAGAAACCCAGATACAATTTCACCGGAAATAAAAGATCTGCTTCGCGAAAAAAGAACTGTTCGGAAAAGATGGCATCAATCACGAGCACCTCAGGACAAAACCATCTTAAACCGCCTCTAGAATGAGCTCAAGTATGCTATCCGCGAATCAAAAAATCGGAAGATTTCTACCTATCTTGAAGGTCTGACCGCAGATAAAAATACGAATTATTCATTGTGGAAAGCTATAAAAGATGTTAAAAAGCCGCAAATACATTCAGCACCAATCAGAAAAAATAATGGTGAATGGGCTAAGTCCGATAGAGAAAAAGCCGATTTATTTGCTGAACATCGAGAGGAAACCTTTAAACCTTTTGATGGTCAGGCGTTGATAAATGAACATGGTGATATCCAATGGCCATCTGAAAACTTTCTTATTCGGAATATCACGTTATCAGAACTTCATCAAGCTATTAAAAATCTTAAAAATAATAAAGCTCCTGGATACGACCTAATAAATGTTTGCGTGCTTAAAGAGCTACCCAGAAAAGCAGCAATTAAAGTTCAGCACCTTATGAATGCGGCATTAAGGCTTTCATACGTTCCACGCCAATGGAAAGTCGCAGAAGTTTTAATGGTTCCTAAACCGGGAAAGTCTCCGAACGAAAAGAAATCTTATAGACCGATTTCCCTCTTGCCACTGATCTCGAAGGTATTTGAGAAAATCTTATTAAAGCGACTGCTTCCTATTATCGAAGAAAAGCGGCTTATTCCTGACCATCAATTTAGTTTCCGAAAAAGCCACTCAACAATTGATCAGGTGTACAGGATAACCAATGAAATTGAGAAATCACTAGAGAGGAAAAATTTATGTTCAAGCGCATTTCTAGACGTCTCTCAAGCCTTCGACAAGGTCTGGCACGATTGCCTTAAGTTTAAACTAAGACAGGTCTTTCCGGATCAAATATATTACACTCTTGAGTCGTACCTCGAAGATGGGCTATTTCGAGTTAAGCAAGGGAGGGAATATTCGGATTTTAAGGAAATCAATGCTGGTGTTCCCCAGGGAAGTGTTCTCGGTCCGATTCTATTCGTACTATACACTAGCGATATTCCTCAAGAAGAAGATACCATAATAGATACGTTTGCAGACGATACGGCTATACTTGCAACATCCGATTCAGTTGAATCTGCAACCGAGAAGCTCCAACGAGCTCTAGATAAAATTTCGGTATGGATTAAGAAATGGCGAATTGTTCTTAATGAGTCCAATTAACACATGTTAATTTTACTTACAAGAAAATTACCATATATTAGGAACACTGATTTACACAGAGACTTACGATTGCCAACTGTTGAAGATGAAATAGCAGTTTTCGCTGGGAAGCTACGAACTCACTTAAATAACCATAGCAATGGAATTATTCGACAAACAATTAATGAGACAAACCTTGTGCGCCGACTTCAAAGAACGAGACCGTTCGACCTAGCGCCATAAGGAGTATCCGCTTTCAAATGTGGTATCCGCAGGTCCTCTCAGTGGGGAGCTTCCTGCCAAACGTGATTATAGTACAATAAAATTAAAACTACTTGATAAGGTAACTTGGCGGTCAGCCATCAGACGAATAGGGGGAACAACATGTAGCATACGAAAACATGCACGTGCCGTAACTATTCGGGACTGGTGAAGTGTGATCATAGCCTCTCCGCGGCGGCCGCTAGAAACAAGCCTTTTAAAAAGGTTTGGCTAATATGATCAGGCTGGTTCCTCAGGTTGGCGACAGGTTAATTCCCTGTCCCGTAAAACTAAAAGAATTACGAGACCGACAACAAGCCTCGGAAACGGACTCACGACGACAACCCACGCAAAGAAAAAGGAAAAACGATTTACGAATTTTCTTATGGAACGTACGATCGCTCTGTAGAGCTCGAGCTGCTCAGCAGCTAGCCGATGCCCTGTCAAAGTATAAAGCTGACATAACAGCTCTTCAAGAAATCAGATGGACAGGGAATGGTGTTTTACAGAAGAAAGAATATGACATATACTACAGCTGTCATACAAAACACCATGTGCTCGGGGTAGGCTTCCTAGTCATCGAAAAAATGAAGTCTACCATCATCGGCTTTAACGCTATAAGCGAAAGGCTATGCCCCCTTCGCGTGCGAGGCAAATTTACGAACATCGGCCTCATTAACGTTCACGGACCTACGGAGGAGTCCTCAGACGAAGAAAAAGAGACTTACTACGAACAAGTCGAGAGGGCCCTCAATGCCTGTCCAAGATATGATGTTAAAATCATCCTTGGGGATTTGAACGCAAAAATAGGTCGGGAGCCGGTATTCAGGCATTACGCAGGCACCCATAGTTTGCATGAGAACACTAATGATAATGGACTTCGAGTCTTAGAATTGGCAGCATCGAAAAACATGGTCGTTGCGAGTACCAGGTTCCCGCGTAAAGATATCTACAAAGCCACCTGGGTATCACCTGATGGAGTCACTCGTAACCAAATAGACCACGTGTTGATAGACCGTCGCCACTACTCGAACTTGATGACGGTACGAACGTACCGAGGTGCCAATATCGACTCGGATCACTATCTTGTTGGTATGGTTTTCCGAGGGCGGATTGCCTTGCGAAGACGCATTGCATCCGCCGATCAGGTTCGAACCAACACGGCTGCCCTGCGCAATAAAAACACCAGTAACACCCTTTGTAATGCGTTAGGACTCGCCCTAGAATCACTTGATTTAGGAAGAGTAAGTCCTGGAGCCAGTATGCTGGGCGTAAATGAGAAGTGGACACGTCTTAAAAATACTGTCATTAGTACTGCCAACTCCAACTTAGGCAGCAGTCGTTAAAATCGGAACGACTGGTTTGATGATGAATGCAAGCTAGCGACTGAACGTAAGAATGTTGCGTACCGAGCAATGCAACAATCTCATAGAACGCGGGCACACGAAGAGGAATATAAAGAGCTCAGAAGAACAGAAAAACGGCTTCACAGACAAAAGAAATCAGCCTGGGAGAAGAACCTAATCTGTGAAATAGAAAACAGCCGAGAGCGAGGTCCGCACCAGGCGCGGAAATTCTACCAATCCGTCCGAAACATGACGCAGTACACACCACGCTGCACATACTGCAAGGACGGAGAAGGAAATCTGATCACCGATCCTGAAAGCATACTGGAGCGATGGGAAGTGTACTTCAATGAATTGCTTAATGGTCAGCTCACTGCAGAAGTGGAGGCTCCACCACTTCAAGAAGAATACCCTATGTTGCCGCCACCAAGCATAGAAGAGGTTGAGAAGGCTATAGGCCGGCTTAAACAGAACAAATCCCCGGAAGCCGATGGCATACCAGCCGAATTATTTCATCACGGCGGGCCAGCCTTACGTCAAGCAATTCATGATATTATAGTGCACGTATGGGAGCAGGAAGAAATGCCAGAAGACTGGCGAAAAGGCATAATATGCCCCATACATAAGAAGGGAGATGTCACAACGTGCAGCAATTATAGAGATATCACGTTGTTGAGTACCGCCTATAAGATACTCTCCTCTATCCTACAAGACCGGATAACCCCATACGCTAAAACCGTCATCGGACAATATCAGTGTGGTTTCATTCCAGGCAAATCAACAACTGATCAGATCTTTACCCTTAGGCAGGCGATGGAAAAATGTCTAGAATTTAACATCCCAACATACCATCTGTTTATAGACTTTAAGGCCGCCTATGATAGCATAGCCAGGGTAGAACTTTACAAAGCCATGAGAGAATTCGGCATCCCAAATAAATTAACACGACTATGTAGGTTGGCCATGACCAACGTAACAAGCCAAGTAAAAATAGCCGGATTGCTATCCAGACCAATCAACATCTTTAATGGACTCCGACAAGGGGACGGTTTGGCCTGCCTCCTCTTCAACCTGGCGTTGGAGAAAGCAATCCGTGACTCTGGCACGGCAACAAGAGGGACCATCGTCAACAGGTCCAGCCAGTTACTGGCTTACGCAGACGACATCGACATCATCGGAAGAACCGAACAAGCTGTACACGATTCCTTCATCCAGATCGAGCAGGCGGCACAAAATCTGGGGCTGCACATTAGTGAAGGTAAAACAAAGTACATGGTGGCGTCGAATGCGAGAGGAACAGTTGGTCAAACAATCAAGGTAGCGGAGCACGAATTTGAAGTGGTGCAATCCTTTAAATACCTTGGGTCAATAGTAGCAGCCGATAACAATATAGAAGAAGAAATACGCGGGCGGCTTCTCAAATCCAACAGAGCCTACTATAGTCTGTCAAAGCTCTTCAAATCCAGAAATCTCACCATAACTTCAAAACTGCTGCTGTACAGGACCATGGTCCTGCCAGTACTCACATACCTATGGATCCGAGACTTGGGTGCTTAGCAAAAGGCACTCCGACCTCTTAGCTGCGTTCGAGAGAAAAGTCTTAAGGAGAATTGTTGGCCCCGTATGTGAGGAAGGACGATTCCGGAGACGGTACAATCATGAACTGTACGCAATCTACCTAGAAGCAGATATCGTGACAAAAATTAAGCTCGGTAGACTCCGGTGGGCAGGGCACCTAGCTCGCATGAGCGAAGAGGAACCTGCTCGGAAAGTTCTTTGTGGTACATTCTATGGTAGACGACAGCGTGGTAGACCATGCTTGCGCTGGAGAGATGGCGTAGACCAGGACGCCCGAAGCCTTTGGGTGCGCAACTGGATGGCGTCGGCTAGAGACCGGAATAGGTGGAGAGACTTGTTGAAAGAGGCCAGGACCGGAACCCGGTTGTCGAGCCGATGATGATGATGATAAGGTAACTTAGTTGTAGTCGCAAGAACAAAAAGGAGGTGTTTTTTAGTGAGTAAAAATCTCACACTACTATGAGTACCGGGCTCATAGTGTCTATGAAGGTTCTTCACCTACCCACGAAAAAACACGAAAAAAAAAAAAAATTTTTTTTGAATAATAATCTGTAGATATTTTGAAATTACTTTTTGAGACAACATAAGAAGATTATTTATTCATCACTCTCACGTATTGGCTTTTTAGTACGCACGTGAGTACAATCTATTACTCCAATACATGCAGGAAACGAAAATTTTCTAAACGATTACTCTTGAAACTTAACTTTGGTTGATGCTGAAATCTTCGGCGATTCCACTCCGGAAATCAGGATCTTCAACAAATCGTAAGAAAATCATAATTCTTATTTTATTACTTAATTGACTTGCCCGAAACTCTTCATTAGTTTAAAAAAATAATTTGTTAATGCTTCAACACGAGATGGCGTAAGCCTTTAAAGTGTTTTATAGTTCCTTGTGGGTTCAAAGGGATCAACAATATTTAGATATTTAGCCATTGTACTTTCCGAGATAACTAATTTCCAAGCTCGTTTTCCTGCATACGGAAATCTTTAAAATGAGATAGATCTCTTAAATAAGATAGATCTCTTTTTTTAAAGATTTGTCTCAAGATTATTCTGCAGAAAGCTGGCATTTGCTAAAAAAAAGTGAGATCTGAGACTGAGATAAAGCTTTCTGCATACCACCCATAATTTTTACACTCGATAACAAAAATTCAGCACTCGAACGAACGCTAATGTTTACAAATCTTAACAGTGAGTCCCGGCACTTACCTTTTTTTTAAACTAAACTTCATCAAAAAATTAAGCGAAATAATTGAATCGGTCATTTCAAAAACCTCTTAAGTCACATTTTTTTCCAAAATGCTTTTTTTGCTGAAAATGGTTCCTTAAAGGGAGAAGCGTATTCTGGGTAAGAACCACGTAAGTCTGTACATTCCTTCCTCTTCAAATAATACCGTAGGAAAGACGTTCATTGCATAAACAACATAAGTCAGTGACTTAAGAGGTTTTTGCATGCACTACCAAAATGGCGGGAGTAGTTTGATATTTTAAATTTGCTTTGCTCTGATTGGTTCAACAATATTCAAATCTTCAATTCGATAACAACCGTCATCAATGTCAAATTTGCGTTTTTCATACAATTATTTTCTGCGAAAAGTAATTTTAGCTTTAAAAATGTCTTCAAGTGAAACAGAGAGTGATGGTGCGCCGAAAAAGAAGAGAACGTGTAATACCTTAATGAAATGTTATAAAAAATTATAAAATTGAAAGACAAGACATAAACTGTTCCAACTACAATTAAATAAAAACAGTGCGAAATTTTTCTGTGGGAAAAATTATATAAAAAAACCCACTTTTATTTCTCCGTTTTACTCGTAGTAAAGAACATATCTATCACGGTCGAGAGACCGATCAAGACTAAATCTACATTACATTATTATGTATAATACAGAGTTTATTTATATGTATGTATTGATGGTAAGATGGTAAGATGTATTGATGGTAGAGACTCGAAGGGCAGTGTTGCCATTCGTAACAGTCCCGGCTAAAAACATCGTTTTTACTCCTCTGTCTCCTGACTGATTGGAAGGATGCATAACTTTTGCACCGGTCGCTTCAACTGATTGGTAGCTGTTTGGACGATGACGTTTCGGACGAGGCCATCTGGACTGTGGAGTAGTTCACAGATTCTGCCCAACGCCCAGCTGGCTGGTGGAAAGTTTTCACTCCTGAGAACCACCAATTGCCCAACTTTCAAATTCTCCTTCTCCTTTCTCCATTTTTTCCGCTCCTGCAGAGTTGTCAAATATTCTGACTGCCAGCGAGACCAGAAATGTTTGATCATTTGCTGTCTCTCTTTCCATTGTTTAGCTCCCGCTAGGTCTTTTCTTTCATCTAATCTGAAAGGAAGAGGTAAAATTAATGGTTCACCTACCAGAAAATGTCCCGGCGTCAACGCCTGGATATCCATAGGATCGTCACTCAAAGGGTGAAGGGGTCTCGAATTGAGAATGGCTTCAATCTGTGTGAGTAAAGTTCCAAACTCCTCATATGGCAATGTCCTTTGCCCAACAATCCGTCTTAAATGAAACTTCATGGATTTCACCGCAGCCTCATATATTCCTCCTTGGTGAGGTGCTGCTGGTGTCATGAAATGCCAGTTAGTACCCTTTTGATGAAGATGCTCCCGCATATCTTTATCTGAAAATACTTTTAAAGCTTTGATTAATTCCTTAGAAGCGCCAACGAAAGCTGTTCCGTTGTCGCTAAACATCCTTTCACATCTCCCTCTCCTAGCAATGAACCGTTCAAAAGAAGCAATGAAGGCCATTGACGACAAATCTGAAACTATCTCAATATGAACCGCCCTGGTTCTAAGACATACAAATATTGCCACCCAACATTTTCTCCTATTTTTCCTTCCTATTCCGCCTGCCACTTTCAATTCAAAAGGGCCAGCGTAATCTACTCCTGTAGCTAAAAATGGTTTCCCAACCTGAACTCTTTCTGATGGTAATTCCGCCATCAATTGCCCCTCCATTCGAGCATTTAAACGAACGCACATTACACATTTGTGTATGATACTCCGTAATCCATTCCGTAATTTTGGTATCCAATACATTTGTCTTATAAATTGCATCATTACTTGGATGCCTCCATGCTTCGTCTCCTGATGAGCATAAATCATTACCAATTCGGCCATCCTTGAACCGTTAGCAATAATCACTGGATGTTTCATTTCATAATCGATTTCCGACCTTCCTAGTCTGCCACCAACCCTCAGCAATCCGTGATCATCCTTGATCGGTTTTAATCCTTCTATTGGACTCCTGTCCGGTAAATGCTTCCCAGCATGCAATGCTGTAATCTCCTTGTTATAATATTCCTGCTGATTTTTCCTTATCAGATATTCCATAGCTAAAGCTTTTTCTTCCAAAGTAGGAAGTGCAACTTCCTGATGCACTTTCCTTCTTTTTGATCTACGTTTTATATCTTTAGTTTTTCCTTTGAGTTCTTTTCTCCGGTTTATCCAATTTTCTATAAACCTCCTGGCATAGCTAATAATATTAATTATTCGTTCCAGTTTATTTGTATATTCCAATAACGACACGCATGACTTAGTTCCTCTAAGCCTTATGTGTATAATCTCCTTAAAATATGAAATAGAATATATTTTCATTTCATTATTTACCTCTTGGTTTATTCCCTCCATTATTTTACTCCTTGGCCAACTTGTTTGCTCCGTAGTTATCCAACTAGGACCATAAAGCCATAGCTTGTTATTCACTAAGTCTTTAGGTAACATTCCTCTTGTCAGTAAATCAGCTGGATTCTCCTTGCCATCTATATGACGCCAGCATCTAACATCTGTATTTGATTGTATCGATGCAACTCTGTTTGCAACATATGTTCTTAAATCCCATGTTTCCTTTTGTATCCAATAATATGCCGGACTAGAATCAATCCAAAGCACATATTCTGCTGTTGGCCATTCCATTGATTCCCTAACCATCTTTACCATTCTTGAAAGTAACTCTGCTGCTGATAATTCTAAACGCGGAATGGTAACCATCTTCAATGGTGCTACTCGGGTTTTTGATGTCAGTAGTTTACTTGTTACCATACCATTATCATGTTCTACTCTAATATATACCACCGCTCCTAATGCGGACTCGCTGCTATCTGAGAACCCATGAATTTGTATATTTGGATTTTTACCTGTCCCTATCCACCTGTCTATTTGGAAATGTTCCAAATAAATAATCGAGTTCCAAAATTCGATCCACCTATTCTCCAAGTCAATCGGTGGTCTTTTATCCCAATCGATCTTTAATTTCCATAATTCCTGAATTAAAATCTTACCAATTATTGTAACTGGAGATATAAATCCATTTGGATCGTATAGTTGTGCCACATGGCTTACTATTTTCCTTTTAGTTATGACTCCATCAAATTTAGGGTTCCTTACCATAAAAGTGAATTTGTCTTCCTCTATCAACCATTTAAGTCCTAAAATGGTTGTACCTTCCCCCTCCGAAAACAACAAAGTTTTTTCCGATTCCGAATCCATAGCTCTTACAACCGCCTGGCTGTTTGATTTCCACTTTCGTAATTCGAAATAAGCTCCTTTTAAAATGATATCAATTTCTTTTGCTAATTTGATAGCAGATTTTTCGGTGTGAGATCCTGTCACACAATCATCCATGTAGAAGTCCTCTTCTATCGCCTTGGCAGCGAATGGTAATTCTCCTTTTGCCTTCCTGGCAGCTTCAATAACTGACCGAACTGCTACAAATGGTGATGCCGTCAATCCAAATGTTATTACAGTTAGCCAATACTCCTGCAATCTTTGGTTAGGGTCCTCCCTCCAAAATATCCTTTGTAAATTCCACTGTTCTTTATCAAGCTTCACTTGATTGAACATTTTCCTAATATCTGCATATATTGCTATTTTATGTCTCCGAAAACGCATGATAGTTTCGTGCAAATCCTTTTGCAATTTTGGTCCTAACATCTGAATGTCATTAAGTGACAATCCTTTGTCTGTTTTGCAACTTGCGTCGAAAACGATCCGATTATCCTTCGGAATGCAATGATGTGGTATGTAGTACACCATTTCTCCTATCCTTGGCCTTTCCGTGGCTAAAACGAGATGACCTAATTGTATCTCATCTCTCATTTTCTCCACATAAATTTTCCTAATCTCCTGATTTTTTGTAAAACGCTTTTCTAAATATAAAAAACGTCTTAAAGCAATTTCCCTTGAACTTCCTAGCTCTTTAATCTCCTTTTTTAACGGAATTTTTACTATGAATCTTCCTGATTCATCCCGATTATATGTTTCCATAAAATGTTTTTCCACTAACATTTCCTCCTCCGTATACCTAGAGCATGAACTGACTTGGTCTTGTTGCCAAAGTCGCTCTAATAATTTATCTAACTGATCCTCTTTATTGTATTGAATGCACGAAATTGACTGTCCTGTCAACTCGTCCATATTTTCAGTTTGTGTTCCAAATATTATAATCCCTACCTGAGTTTCCATTAATGTGATCCCGCTTAAATTTCTTTGTATAACTGATGTGACTACTTTTGCGAAAAAGCCAACACCAAAAATTAAGTGAATTGGATTTGGTCTCCAATATTCTGGGTCCGCCCAGGGTATATCTGTTGGTTTGTGAATCAACTTGGGATTCAGAACAACGGTTGGAATTATTGGTTCCCAATTACTTTCTTTTGGTAAAACCCAAAAAATTTCCTCCATGCACTCCTGTGCTTCAGAATCAAACCATGGAAATATCTTAATTTTTACTTTATTAGAAATTTTAAAAGGTACACCATTGATACCCACTGCCTTCCTGCAAGTGGTCAATGCTGAAAGCTTGTACTCCTGTACTAATTTATAACTAATTACATTTGGCTGTGAGCCTGTATCCAGGAAACCTCTTATCGGCCCTAACCTAATCCCTTCATTCTCTAAGCTTACCATGACAGTCGGCATAAGACTAAGTTGCCTACCTATAGGAAAAAAAATATTAAAGAACAACAAATTAAAAGGCGTATTGTACAGTGCTCATAAAAATAATTTTAGTTATTATTTATTTTCCTTGATTTTCTTATTTTTATTGATTTACCTATATTTACGGTAGTTTTATTATTTTCCAGCCTCCTTCTTTTGGCTGGATTCTCCTCCAGTCAGGCTTTCTTTTTGCCTAGCTGGTTGTCCCTCCTGCAGCTCTCTGCGCGCAAAGTCAGTATATTTTTCAAACCCTGTTTGACTGGACAGAGCATGCTGTTATGGGCCGGGTCCTCCCGGCATTTTGGATCTCTGCATTTAATTGCTGAGCATACCTCCTTCCTGTGTCCTTTCCTAAGGCAGTTTTGACATATTTTTCTCCGATTAACGAAATCCTTCCGTGCCAGCAAACTTAGTGTACAAAATTCCGGACAGTGATATAATGCGTGAGAATCCTTTCCACATGCTTCGCATGGACCTCGGGTATAGGTAGTAGTAGCCTTTTCCTTGTCCGTACGGATTGCCACTGTTTCGCTCCTACGAATGTCCTCCTGGACAGGCTTGACTGCTCCTGATTTTCCTTAATTGAAGTTCCTCTTCATTTGCAGAACGTGCCTCGTTCCCTTTTTGTTCTTTCTCTGCTTGTTTGAGCAGTTTCCTCATTACTTCCGCCGCCTCGAAGTATTCCACCTCCATGGCCTCCATTTCTGTCTCCAGACATGTTAACGCTTCCTCGTTAATTTTCTCCAATAACTCCAGGTATCGCTCATTCGCCTTATCCCATAACTGGAGGATGCGATCAGCTCTCAACAACAATCCTTCACGAGATAATTTATTCACTTCCTGTGACCTGGCGAAAATTTCACTCCTAGTAATCGCTCTCCTAAACGACATGAACGCTTTATCTTGCACATCCTGTGCTGGCTCCTGTGTCTCTTGTGTCTCCTGACTATACCGTGTCTCCTGACTCTCCTGTGTCTCCTGACTTAACTTCTTTTTTGGCTTGACCGCTTTGTTTTTGGGAGAAAATTAAATATTTGTTTAGTGTTTTGGTAGACTAATGTTAGAAAATATATTTTTAGCATTCCTATGCCACATCAAGACAATAACGTTGTGATCGATACTCCTATATGAACCAAACGAACGTATTATTTCCTTGCTCCCTAAAATAATTTCTCTTTCCAAGTAAATTTCCCAAATTTGTACGTTCTCAAATCCTTTTGAAATTAAATATCAACAATTTAAAATCCTTTTCAAATCCCTTCAAAATATCTAAATCATTCTCAAATCCCTTTAAGAAAATTAGTTTTTGTTCGCAAATCCTTTTGAGAACATAATGAATCCAATTAATTTTCAAATCCTATTGATAAAAATCAAAAACTATTCACAAATCCTTTGAGAACAGAATAAATTCCAATATTTTTCAAATCCTTTTGTGATAAAATCAAAAACTATGCCCAAATCCTTTTGAGAATAATATAAAAATCCTAATAATTCTCAAATCCTTTTGAGAGAAATATAAAAAATCCGAATAATTCTCAAATCCTTTTGAGAAAATCAAAACTATGCCCAAATCCTTTTGAGAATAATATAAAAATCCTAATGATTCTCAAATCCTTTTGAGAGAAATATAAAATATCCGAATAATTCTCAAATCCTTTTGAAAAAAATCAAAAACTATTCCCAAATCCTTTTGAGAATAATAAAAATCCTAATGATTCTCAAATCCTTTTGAGAACAATATAAAAATCCAACAAATTCTCAAATCCTTTTGAGAGAAATATAAAAAATCCGAATAATTCTCAAATCCTTTTGAAAAAAATCAAAAACTATTCCCAAATCCTTTTGAGAATAATAAAATCCTAATGATTCTCAAATCCTTTTGAGAACAATATAAAAATCCAACAAATTCTCAAATCCTTTTGAGAAAAATCAAAACTATGCCCAAATCTTTTTGAGAATAATATAAAAATCCTAATCCTAATAATTCTCAAATCCTTTTGAGAGAAACATAAAAAATCCGAATAATTCTCAAATCCTTTTGAGAAAAATCAAAACTATTCCCAAATCCTTTTGAGAATAATAAAAATCCTAATGATTCTCACATCCTTTTGAGAACAACATAAATAATTCTCAAATCCTTTTGAGAGAAATATAAAAAATCCTAATAATTCTCAAATCCTTTTGAGAGAATTTTATATTTCTAAATAATAATTTCCTAATAATTCTCAAATCCTTTTGAGAACAATATAAAAATCCAAATAATTCTCAAATCCTTTTGAGAGAAATATAAAAATCCGAATAATTCTCAAATCCTTTTGAGAAAAATATAAAAATCCGAATAATTCTCAAATCCTTTTGAGAAAAATCAAAACTATTCCCAAATCCTTTTGAGAATAATAAAAATCCTAATGATTCTCAAATCCTTTTGAGAACAATATAAATAATTCTCAAATCCTTTTGAGAGAAATCAAAAACTATTCCCAAATCCTTTTGAGAATAATACTTTGTAATTCCCTTACTAAAATATTTTTCCTTTCCTACATTCTTTCTTCCTAGAAATATCCACAGATCCTCCTGGGTAATTGTTTAATAACAAAATAATAATGCGTTGTGGTCAAGGCATCTACTGTGCTCGCACTTAACGCTCATTCCATTCTTCCTAGAATTATTTCTCGAGTCCTCAAGAGTAATTGTTAATATATATATTCCTTTTTTATATATAATGTGCTTGCGGTCTACGCATCTATGTGCTCACGCGAAACACTCCCTCCAATTTTAGCTAGCTTATTTCTCCTGATCACCAGACTAATTGCTTTCCATAACTCCTATTTTTTCTCCTGAAATAATAAATTCTCGAGTCCTCAAGAGAATGTTTAATAAATATTTATAAACTTTCAATGCATATATGTGCATGCACCTTTTTTTATTTTTCTTCCTAGAAACAATATGAATAACCCTACTGGATTATTAGAAATCTCCTATTTCACAAAAATAAATTAAATACTCCTATATTTATCAATTTCCTCACTAATTTTTTATCGTCGCGCCGCCGCGCCATCCTGGCGATTTTATAACACGCACGAGACCAAAAAAAAAGAACCAACGCACAAGCAGAGAAAAATAACCCCTATTTCACCAAAAAAAAATAACACATCTGCTTCTACGTTCTACGTCTGCCTAGCACACACAAAAAGTACAAATAAAAAACCCGCACAAATTAATCTTGATGTGGTCAACCGTATTCTTTATTCACTTATTTTATATTTTAAATACCTTTTTTGGAAATTCCTTTTTTCATTATTATTTTCCTTTATTTGTTTATTTTCCTCTTTTTTTTTTGTTTATTTTCCTTTTTGTTGTTATTATTTTCCTTTTTTTGTTTTTATTTAATCTGATTTTTAATTTTTGTCAATCTTCCAAATGAACAACCGCACTGTTTAAAAATGTTCTTCAAACTAAAGCAGTAAGGCAGAAGCAGGCATCTGCGTGGCTGCTCTATTCCAATTTCTTACTCCTGTAAGCAGAGAGATGTTTGGGTGTGTGCAGTTAAATACTTTAAGTGAGTATATAGGGTTGGTTGCTGGTTGGGTTGGCGAGACAATTTCCATATTGTATTTGATGTGTAGAGAAAAGAGAAAGAGATTATTCTTGTCTCTAAATAAGTTGCGCATGTTTGTATGCTCCTGCACATATTATTGTTTGCTTAATAAATGCGATATTCAGCGCACATTTTTAAATTGTATGTATAGAGTTCTATACGTGTTCCTACGTGTATAGTTTTGTCTTAATTGTGTGAATTTTGATTCAGCACAATACTTCCAGAATTTGTCCAATGCATGTTCCTACATGCATTTTCTTTATCCGATATAATACGACCTGGCGTTTAATATCATTTGGATATAATATAATCCTTAACATAGGTGGTTGTAAGGCACCCGAAAATGTGTTTATCTCCTAAAAAATAGTGGTTGTAAGTCACTATAATTTTATTAAATCCTGGAAAAGGTGAAAAACGCAAACAAAATTGTGTTGGTGGTTGTAAGGCACCAAATAAGACGCAAAAAAAATGTTTTGGTGGTTGTAAGGCACCAAATAAGACGCAAAAAAAAAAAATGTTTTGGTGGTTGTAAGGCACCAAATAAGACGCAAAAAAAAAATGTTTTGGTGGTTGTAAGGCACCAAATAAGACGCAAAAAAAAGAACTACGACCTAATGTGGTGGTTGTAAGGCACCATACGAACGCAAAAAAAACCAAATACGACCTACCTAATGGCGGTGGTTGTAAAGCACCAAAAATTTAAGCTGAAAAAAGTGATTGTAAATCACCAAGAAAGATATTTAATTATTTGTCAAATGTTTTTGGTGTGTAAGCGAATTGCACACATCCTTGTGTTGCAAATCTGCTTCCAACCAAACCTTACTGTTACTCCATTATTTGTCCATCCTTGCTCCACACAGTGACACATCATCCTTGTGTTTGTGTTTGTTGGCGGCCTCCTGCTGCATTGGTGGATTTTTCACTATTTCACAAAACACCTTCTCCCGAACCGATTTTTTTCTTTTTTTTTTTTTTTTAAATATCGCGACTCGAAGGACCATAATGTTCCAACTACAATTAAATAAAAACAGTGCGAAATTTTTCTGTGGGAAAAATTATATAAAAAAACCCACTTTTATTTCTCCGTTTTACTCGTAGTAAAGAACATATCTATCACGGTCGACAGACCGATCAAGACTAAATCTACATTACATTATTATGTATAATACAGAGTTTATTTATATGTATGTATTGATGGTAAGATGGTAAGATGTATTGATGGTAGAGACTCGAAGGGCAGTGTTGCCATTCGTAACATAAACTAATTTATCTAAGAGATTTGAAAAACCGAGGAACTGTTGATATTAAGTTGCAAAAGAGTAGAATCATAGCATTTGATGGATTTTGGCATCAAGCTATTATATCGAAAATTTTGAGTTTGGTATCAATGAAGCCCTTATTCGTTGGATTAGAAATTTTCAATACTTTTTTTTGGAAGGTTTCAAATCGAATCTTCACAAAATAAATGCTGGGGATCCCAAGGTCTCCGTTTAGTCTCAGACTCTCTTTATCATTTTTATGAATGATCTCTGAAACTGAACGATCTGATGATTTACACTTCATTGTCTATCTTAGCTTTTCATATTCATCCGTCACGTCTGTCAAATTCACGTCCATCTCATTCGAAATTAAGAAAAACGAAATAGAGCTAAAAACTGATGATGTTTTGGAATTCATGAAATTGTGGACAAATTTGTACAAAAAAACATGTTTTTCAACACTGAATCTTATAGAAAAAAATCCCACAAAAACAGAAAAAAACACCTTCGATATATATGAGCTTTAAGTATGCTTCACATAGAAAAGGTACTATCATAGGTATATATTGATGGATTGATTAAACATTTATTATTAGTAATAAATAAAGTTGCAACTTCGGTTTCACTTCTATCAGCAAAGACTTATGTATTAAAAGTAGTATAAGAAAATGTTGAAGATAATCAATCTATGTACCTTAAAGATATTAAAAGATGACAAAAATTTATTCTTAAGTGTAATTTTCAATAATAAGCAATACAAAATATAATTACTACCATTTTTTTAGTTAAATTATATACCACTTACCCCAGTCCTTGCTAAAACAACTTAAGTCAAGAACAGTTTTTTAGGTTTTTTTCATTATTTTTATTAATAAACTGTGAATTTTTTTCGCTTTTTAATTTTCTTACCACTAAAATACTAAGTTAAGCATAAAAAAGTGGTTTAAAACTCATTTGTTTGAGCATGAAACAGTTTTTATTGATTCCTGAAAAATTCTAATTGAATGACTTATGAGGTTTTTGAAATGACCGATTCAATTGTTTTCTTTTGTTAAAAAAAGAAGACCACAGAAAACTAACAATTATTGCTTGACAAAAGATCTTAAGTAGCCTAAATATTGAAAGCTCTTAAGCAATAGCTAATGCAAAAGTCTCAACGATTTGCACAAACGCAACGATGCATTGCCAACTTTGGTTAAGTATTTCTGCCATGTCTTGAACTAACGAGTAATTTTTTAAGAGCTATCGGAAATAAAAAAAAAAAAAAAATTCAGAAAAATGTATGAAATCTTTATTTAAATCGATATAATTTAATTTTTGAAGATTATTTCATCCAAATGTTGGCCGCGGCTGCGCCTCAAACGGTCCATCCGCTTAGTCAAATTTTGGCATACTCTTTATAACATTTCGGCCGGTATCTAACGAATAAATTCTTCAAGGTTGGCTTCCTGTGCGTCAATTGAAGCGGGCTTGTCACTATAGACATGAGCCTCAACATAGCCCCACACAAAAAAATTGTCTAGAGACGTTAAATCGCACGATCTAGGCGGCCAATTGACCGGCCCCAAACGTGAAATAAACTGTCAACCGAACTCGCCTCTCAATTGGTCCATTGTTACGCGTGCTGTGTGGCATGTGGCACCGTCTTGTTGAAACCACATGTCATGAAAGTCAAGCTCTTCCATTTGGCGCAAAAAAAGTTTGTTAACATCGCACGGTAGCGCTCACCACTCACAGTAACGTTGCGGTTCGTATTATCTTTGAAGAAATACGGCCCAATGTTTCCGCCAGACCATAATCCGCACCAAACAGTGACTTTTTTTTGGATGCACTAGTAGCTCTTGCAATGCTTCTGGTTGCTCTTCACTCTAAATACCGCAGTTTTGCTTGTTCATGTACACATTTTACCAGAAATGAGATTCGTCGCTGAACACATTTTTTCGATAAAAAAGTGGATCTTCGGCCAACTTTTCAATAGCCCGTTCACCAAAAATTCGGCGTTGTGGTAGGTCGTTCGGCTTCAATTCTTGCACCATCTGTATTTTAAAAGGCTTCACACCTAAATCTTTCCGAAAAATTTTCCACGTAGTGGAGCAACAGAGGCCCAATTACTGCGAACGGCGCCGAATAGATAATTCACGGTCATCACTTACACTGGCCGATAAAGCTGCGATATTTTCCTCAGTTCGCACTCTATGTACGTGGTTTAATGTCCAACAATGTAAATTTGGTGCAAAATTTAGTCATAATAGCCCGAATAGCCGCCTCAGTAGGTCGATTAAACTGACTAAAAAATGGAAGAAGCCTGCGATGAACTTTCTTAACAGAGCACGCATTTTGATAATAAAATTCAATAATTTGCAAGCGCTGTTCGTTTGTAAGACGATTCATGGTTAAATTTATAGACCAAACTGAAGATGTTTGACAGTGACACAAAACACGAAACATGCGTGAGCTGTCAAAACCAGTGTTGCCGAAAAGAAAATAGCAAAAAAATCACCCATTAGTTTTAGAAATGTTTATAGCCCAAAATCCAAACCGACAAAGTAGGACAATACCAACACAAAAATTTTAAATAAAAACTAAAACTGCAAGACATACCTGTAAAATGGTCTTGATTAAGGTGGTGCTAGTCATCTAAACACATCTACATCCATAATGCCTAGATGCTCAAACTGGAGATTTAGCTTTCGTTTTCGTCTTGAACTTGGGGTCTGGGATTCAAGAAATCTCTCGGCAATGTGTAATGGCTCTAAATTTTCTTTTTAATTTTAAAAAATTCAGATAAGAAAAATTTCAAATTAAAAAAAATTCAAATACAATATCATGCTACAAATTAAAAAAAAATATTTCTTGGAATTAATACGAAACGATACCTCTTGAAAATTACAAAGAAATGGAATGCCGTGAAAACCTCCATCCAAACGAAAAATCTGAAATGAAAGAATATTGCAAAGTTATATCGCAGACTAAGAGAATAACGTCTGAAAATAAAATGTCATATAGGTATTTCTTGTGCGTGCTTGATGAATTATACAAATATTGGTAGTATGTTTTAAAAACCTCAAAAGGAGAACTTATTTGCAGCAATAAAACTCTGCACACATTTTAGCCCATTTATTTTTTCTGTCGTGTTTTGCTTAATGTGGAAGGTATTTTCTCATTGAAGATCTAAGCTCCTGCTGTATTTTTAGATTATTTGTTTTCTTTTTTTTTTTGGTGACGAGTGTTTTATTGTTCACACATTGAATTGCTACACTCTGACTTAATGTTTTCCGCTGCAATAAAAAAGATTTATAAATTGCTAAGCTGTTGTAGGTGTTCGGAATTAATGTGTTGAAGGAATCTTTGAGTCTTTATTTATGTGTTTAGTTTTATTTCGCAGGTGAATATCCCCACATGACAGATAATCGTTAATTTATTAATGATCTGGGCGATTACAGAGAGATACTTCCACAAGAAATATGTGTGAAAATAATCGTGGGACGGACGGCAAGGTTTATTTATTCTTTGACCAAGGCAAAATTGTACCTTTTTTGAGGCTTGAAAGGTATTCCACCTACTCGTATATAAAATGTTATCATTCCATTTTAGGTTTGGATGATGAATCCAAAAATTAAAAATGTTTTGTTTTAAAAAGAAAACGTTTTAGAAGAACAACAATATAGTGTGCTTTCCAACTAAAGAAGACTATGAAGAACTCATAAGCTTGCTAGGACGTAAGATTTTTGTTGGTGCTGAGTTCAATTCAAAACTCGCACGCTTTGGAGATAGGGTGATTACCAGACTATGAAAGGCTTACGACTTTATCCAGCTGGCCGTAAACAGAACAATAAATTCTACTTCACTGGTTCGACAACATACTGAATATGTGATCCTATCAAAGTACCACACCTTATTGACTTTTTCTCAGCTAAACTTGTTAGCCGAAAAGACGTAAATGTCAAAAGTAATTGTTATTTAACCTCAAACAATAAAAATTTAGTAGTCTTAAATCCCCATTAATTTGGCTTAATACAAGCTAATTCTTAATTTAACTAAAAAGTTAAAAACTAGTAGGTAGGCTTGGGATTAAGGAGAGATATTCGGAAGACGAAGTTGTAAACAAGGGGTACTGAGGTCACAATCGACGCAGTTTATCAATGAATTCATACTTCGTAGCATACGAGATATTGGTTCATTGGAGCCATAAAAGGTACGGGAGAAGGAGAGGATAAGGTTGAATTAAAAAGAGGAGAATTTCGTATATACCGAGGGTTAGATTTCAAACAAAGTTGTTAATGGAATTGCGGTCAAGGATTCGGTAATTTAGGAGAATGTTCGATATTTCGCTCTCCCAGAGAATTTCATAAGCTAAATGCGCACTATATACATATGTGGGTAGGATTGAAGGATTGTTCCATAAGACAGACCTCAAAGAGCAAAGTGGAACAAACAATTTTTGATGCTCTCAATTCAGGAAATGTCAAAATGTTTGTATGATGAAAACCATGCTTGCGGTTCGTATTCAAGTTTTCATATAAGAAACGGGTCACATAAGGATTTGCTAACAGCATGGACCATCCTTTCACAAAACCACGAGCTGAATCAGCCTTGAAAATTATTTCTTTTGTATGTGAAATGAAGTTAAGCCCTTGGTAAAATAATATGTCATAGTTGCGAATCAACTTAACGGTAGATATGTGCTCATAATGAAGAAATTGAGGACTTTGTGATGTACTTTTATCAAAGGCTGAGGTTTTGCTCGCCGGTTTACCGGGGTTCTATCTAAAGTAGTACTAACTTCAGATTTTAACGTCAGTATTCCTTTATTTATAAAAATATCGAAAAGCAAATCTTAACTTAATTTACATTTATTATTTTATAAAAAATTTCAATAGTTAAATGTCTTCTTTGTTGGTATTCTCGGTTTGTTCTTCTATGAATATTCGCCTTCCGTAGATATTCCTATAGTATTCGTCTTGTCATTGTACGCTGGTGGATTGTAGATGAACAAGGGCTGGTACTTCACGCTTGATGCTGGCAGATGGATGGATCCGGCAATCATAGACTGGCAAATCAACGGACGAATCCGGCAAATCAACGGACGAATCCGGCAAATCACAAACGAATCTGGCAAATCAACGGACAAATCCGGTAAATCAACGGACGAATCCGGCAATCAACGGACGAATCCGGCAAATCAACAGACGAATCCGGCAAATCACAGAGGAATCTGGCAAATCACGGACGAATCCGGCAAATCTACGGACGAATCCGGCAAATCTACGGACGAATCCGGCAAATCACGGATAAATCCGGCAATAGTTGGAGACCCCTTACCGCTGGTGGGGGGAAGTCTTGAAACTATTTCACTTAATTACCTTCTTTGACCGATCTCGATATTTCCTTGTTGAAATTCCGCCACACTCTATTAACCGAAGTTTCCTGGGTAATGGTCCACCGCACTCTGTTATCCGATGTTTCTTCGGTAATGGACTCCCGCGCTCTGTTTTTTTGTCGAACGTTCGGCGGTGTTTTATTATACTTTTCAGCTAAACCGTGCGTGAGCTGTAAAGTTATGAAGTACACATTTATACACAATATGCCTTCTTTCGCTACGTTATCGCTATTTTCCATTAATAAACATCGTTTTCCTCTACATACATTTAATGGTGCGGTGGACCGGTGGCATCATATTTACATATACGTTATCTCCTACTGCGCTTACATAACTTATGGTTGCAGGTGGGCGGTAAGAGGGTGGTCAGTTCTTGTATGAACCTTAACTCACCATTGTGGTTCTAGGCCATAGTTGATAATAAATGGGGGCGACCGGGGGCAAGAGGATGATATATCTCTGCTTTCCTATTCCTTGTTTGCTAACTCACCATCGAGGTTCTTGATCGTCGCCCAGTTGCTGCTTTCAGTGGAGTTCTTCCTTCTTCGTAGGTTTTCTCCTGCTTTGAGTTCACCACATCTAGTATTTGTTGTTGTAGATAGTGTGGTGTAATTGTGCCATTGATTTATGTTCACTGATAAACTCCTTTCTAATCAGTTGCTGGCCAATGGCCGTGGCTTGCAGTCGACACATGCTATGGGACCATGTTGTCGGTTCAGTAAGCATTTATTTTATTTAGTTTTTAACAGGTCCGTATTAAGGAGGGTGGCAGAATTGTAATGCTTCATTACAACTTTAAGCGTTACTTACGTGAAAAAGGGATTGATTGACAAGCGGCAATATTAAGTTCCTAGCATTTCTTTAAGCACCAGTTTGAAAAACTATCAACGTTCAGTCAAGGAAGAGTCATGTGTCGATTAAATGGTCTTGAAGAGCTTTATATGTATAGATGATATATAAGAAAGTTTGATGACCATTTGAACATTGTTAATAGTGAGAATGAAAAGCAGTGGACTTATTGGAGCTCTAGTTATTGAACAAATAATTTCATTTGGATGAATGATTTGGCTTCTAGAGGGAGTCAAAGTTGATTAATTTATATGGTGAGAACTAAAGCTGCATACAAATGCATAGAGCTGATTTGAAAAACTCGGTCAATATGAAAAAGCCAATTGGGAAGGACTTAATAAGTTTTAACTGGTCACTATATTCTTGGTACGACTATAGCTTTAAAAATGCTATCATGATGAGAAAGTTAAGCTTCCGATGCTGCAAAAAAATCCCACTGAGGGTAACCATAAAAAGATCCGGCGAGCGAGGAATAACTATAATGTTCATATTTGAAGAAAAAAATTCTTACATGACCAAAATCTACGTCAAAAAATACTACAATGTCCTAAAGGCAATAAAAACTTTTGGTTAAAAATTAAAAAAAAAAACTCTTTTAAGTCATCGGTTCCAATACTCGTTTCACTCCTTTTGTCAGTTCATAAGAAATAGCTCATTTGCTTGCAACGGAGTTTGCTGCTAATTCGACTCTGCAACACAGTGTTATGATTCTTCCTGTACTTGAGAGCCTTAATGGTTCAAAGGGATACATCTTCTTTCGTACTAGTATAGTCGTAAAAGATCAAAGATCTTGAAATACATAATCCCGCTGGTCCGGATTGTATATCCACTTTACTTCTGAAGAGGTGTTCTTCTACGCTGGCAAAATCATTGCGTATGAATGGCACTTGCATAAATGAAACTTAAAAGCTTTCCAAAATTCCTTTCGTTCCTGATCTTCCTCCCATCCATCTACAAGGAAGACATCCGTCCCCTTTACTGATTTGAACCTGTTCAATAGAATTCAGAATAGAGCTCTAAGAATTATAGTAGACACATCCATAACACAAAATTTTGTTTCTCTTGAACACCATTGTAACGTCGCCTGGCTTTCGCGAGCCTAACTTCGGACGTACTGTCAAATACAGAGGTTCTTCCTATAGCCGTACGACTAGAATGTGGAATACTTTGCCCCTACCGATTTTTCTCCTCCATTGCGATACACAAGCTTTCAAGGCCAGTGTGTATTTCCAGCTCCTTTAAAATCCTCTCCACTTTCCAGTTCAACGGTGATAACTTATTATGGACGTATCGTCAAATACAAATATTCGTTATTTAGTGGCACAACACGATTATGGTATAATTTACCCGGCACGGTTTTCTCTTACTACTTTAATTTGAAAACATTCAAGATCAATGTTCATTGACACCTTTTTACTCTTTCCCCCTAATTTTCCAATCGCTCGCTCGTGCTATGTTCGTATTCAAGGGTCTCACAATAAACCTTGAGCGTATGTGAATTATAAAAAAAAAGGTACTGAAAATCACTGTGATGCTTTAGTGATTAAATATAATAAGGCCTATGAAAAGGCGAAGTGTGATGTACATAATCAAAGGAGTATCTGCTGCAAGTCCACTTCGAATCAAAAGATTAAAGAAAACCATTTCTTTAATTTTTTTTTTAACTTTGTCTATGGATTTGGCTCTGACAAACTAAGAATATAAAATTGTGAGAACTTCGTTAAAAAAACACAACACAGATGTTCTGCCCTACCAGAACCAGCAAGAGTGAAACTTCAAGACATGATAGATCATACTGCAAGACGACTATTAGAAAGCAAAACAGAGGACCAAATAACTGCATTCCCAAGAAGTTTGACGTTACAAAGTGAGAAGAGCGACAGTTGGTCATCTGGACAAGGTGGATACCAAAATAAATGCACCAGATAGTAGAACTGACGGAAATATTCGCATAACAGAAGTTGTTCCACTTCTAAACCGTAATACTCCAGTCATCGATTTTAAAAGTCAAATATCAAATATTCAACCAACAAATCATCATTACCCGGGACTTAGATGATAGCTTCCAAGAAATCTAATATTTGTATGCAAATGTTAGTACATTTAAATATTTTACCCCTTTTTCTGACCTATAAATCTATCATTGAAATATTTATTAATGTAGTCTTGAATACCAACTACTAGTGCTTCACTTATATTATTTATTAGTTTTTTCAGCTTAAAGGAAATTGGCAAGGCTATAAATTTTGTGAATTTTAAGAAAAAATATTCACAGGGTATTTCAGTAATTTTCTGCTGAAATGCGACTTTAGGAAATGGACTTAATATTTTACCTCAAAAAATGTCAATAGTAAATAACTGAAGTAAAAGCAAGGTTTCAACATAACAAATTATTTCAATAAAATATTTCAAGCTTAACAGTGGAGATTAAATCTATATAAATAAAAATAAATCGCAAAATGTGTTGCTAAGCGTTAAACTCAAGAACGGCTCGACCAATTCGCCTAATTTTTTTTTTTAATTTTTGTTAAGGTTCATGGAAGGTTCTTATGGAAAGAAAAAACGTTTATTGTGGTTGTGTGAAAGTTAAGTGTTACAAAAAATCGTTTGCTTATTGAAATACACTGACTCAAAAAAAAAAAAGTAAAATAAAACTTTATAGCTAAGGAAATAATTTCTTCATTTAAATAATAATTAATAATTCTACAACAAACAACAAAATTAACGAGAATAAGAGAACTTAAATAAGGGTAATCTATATAAATAAAAACGAAAACCAATTGTGGCTTATTTGTCGAGTGTGTTTGCTTTTAGAACCATGCCGCCTATTAAACGCGGGCGCAGCAATTTGAGTCGAAGAAATCGAAACGCTAGAAACCAAGCTTATTTTCAATTAAATCGGACTTCACTGCAACGTGAAAAGCGAAATGAAATTGAAAGGATTAGGATAATACAAACACGAGCAACGCGTCGTGTTCAAACTGCTTTCACAGTTTTACGAGCGACTTTCAGTTACGATGTTTCAATTGACTACAGTATGTATTAGGTTCGTTCGTTCAACTTTACCCAGGTTTGACCCAGGTTTTCTTGACAACCCTCAGAGTTGTCAACAAAAACTGAGGTTTTCGGTTTTCAAAAAACACCCAAGGGCTGTCAACTGTTTTGTTGACAACTAAAAGACAGACAAAATAATTTTGTGCTCTGATAAAACTTTAAATTTGTTATAAATAAGTTTTAAAAATGAACGAAAACAAAAGAAATACATATGAAATCTCATAAGACTTCTGACAGTTTCACCGTTACCTGAACTTGCCCCAGCAAAATACCTCGATCTACTTCAGGGCGAGTTCAGGGCGACCCCAGGTCTCAATAAACACAGAGTTTAATCACCAGGGTGACTTCAGGTTTTTCCAAAAACGATTTAGGGCGACCCCAGGGTGAACAAACCTATTATCATGTGCCACTGAATTGTACAAACTGTTTGTCCATGTTGGAATGACTGTCATTTAGACATTATTTTATTGACAGGTGCTCAAACTAATAAAAAAGTTAGTTCAATGAACTATTACTCCTATCGCCCGATGGTTCATGAAAATGAAGACATGTGCTTGATGTCGAACAAATTATTATCTCAATTAGGAATGGCCGCGCCTAATCGCCCAATGCACGACGCTTTTAATCAAGAGTTGCATCGTGAAAAACTGTGCGATCTCGATGCTTTAAGGGAATCGGTTCGAATAAATGTTCCGTTGTTGAACAAACAACAAAAGTATGTATTTGATACAATTATGAAAGTGGTAAATGATGGAACTGGAGGATTTTACTTTTTGGATGCTCCTGGTGGTACAGGAAAAACATTTTTAATTGTATTGATTTTAGCAACAATTGGCTTACAGAATGGAATTGCACTCGCACTTTCTTCGTCTGGTATTGCAGCTACATTGTTGGAAGGCGGTCGAACAGCCCATTCAGTGCTAAAATTACCATTGAATACTCAAAGCAACGAAACTCCGACTTGCAACATTTCGAAGAACTCTGTAATGGCAAAGGTTTTGCAGCAATGCAAGTTGATAGTATGGGATGAATGCACGATGGCACATAAAAAGTCTTGCGAGGCATTAGACAGAACTCTCAAAGAAAGAGAAGCAATCAAAACCAATTCGGTGGAGCGATGACTTTGTTAGCAGGAGATTTTCGTCAAACATTACCAGTTATTCCACGGTCTACACCAGCAGATGAACTGAATGCATGTTTGAAGTAGTCCATTTTGTGGACAGAAGTTAAGATACTAAATTTGAGCAAGAATATGCATGTCGAATTGCAAAATGATCGATCTGGAGAAATATTTTCAAAACAACTCATTGACATTGGTAATGGTAAAATCCCTTTAGATGTTATGACAGGCTGCATTACATTTCCTGTCAATTTTTGTCAGTCTACAGAATCAAAAACTGAGCTTATAGAAAAGGTGTTCCCTAACGTAGCTCAAAATTACAGAGATCATTGTTGGTTGAGTGAACGAGCTATATTAGCTGCCAAAAACACGGATGTAAATGAAATAAATTTCAAAATCCAAAATGAAATTTCCGTTGAATTAAGGACATATAAATCAATTTATTGCGCAACTAACCAAGATGATGTCGTCAATTATCAACCAGAATTTTTAAACTCATTGGATTTGCCGGGGTTACCTCCCCATAATCTTCAATTAAAAGTAGGATCGGTGGTCATAATGCTAAGAAATATCAACCAACCGCGACTTTGTAACGGCACACGGTTAGCAGTGAAAATATTAATGAACAATATGATAGAAGCAACTACTCTGAGGGGAAAATATAAGGGAGAGGATGTATTGGTACTACGCATCCCAATGGTACCAACTGACGTACCGTTTGAATTTAAACGACTGCAATTTCCAGTGCGGCTTGCTTTCGCTATGACTATAAATCAGTCGTTGAGTGTTGGCGGCGTCAATCTGGAAAACCCATGCTTCTCTCATGGACAGTTGTATGTTGCCTGCTCTCGCGTCGGAAAACCGGCTTCATTTATTTTCGCGCCAGGTAATCAAACAAAAAATATCATGTACGATAAGGCATTACATTGAAAATACCAGATTATGACTACTACTGCTAAAGTCTTGCAATTGACAAAATAGGACACTTATAATTGTAAGTAATCGTTGTTTATCATGAAGACATAAATCTATAAATATGAAAAGTGATCACTCCTAAATATGTTTTATTACCTACTGTTGTTATTGAAAAAAGGGCAAAACAACGTCTGCCGGGGAAGCTAGTAAATTAATAAGTAAAAATAAATAAAAAAAACAGAAAAAACTAAATTTCTTGGAAACTTTCGTCAAATTCCGAAGTAATTTCTAATAAACTAATCATTTCTGGAGAGTATTGTGCCTTGAGGTTTTTTTCAGTTTCAACATGCCTTACCCAAAAAATAAGAGGGTCCAATGAGGCATCCTTGAAACCTTGCAGGAATTACGTATATATTTTTTGTCTTTATTTTTGGATTGCTGAGCTTCTTCTAACAGTTCTCCGATTGGTAGCGACTGATACTCGATTATACTTTGGCCATGAGCCAAAATTTTATAATAAGTAGGTGTAAGTTGTGTTTTGGGATACTTTTATTTCAATAAATTTGTTGTTTAGATTGCATAAACTCCAAACTTTGAACCGTCAACATTTTCTCTGCAGTTTAGAACGTTAAATATTACTTCAAGCCTTCTTATCACCTCCATATTGAATCCAGTTATACGAGCTGTTACATCTAGTTCTGCAAAAAATCTTTTCGATGTACGAGTATTTCCATCGTTGGTGTTTCCAAATCCTTGTTTTGGTTTATCCACATCGATTCCTATTTCCTCGTTTGAGTGTATAACTGTATATGCAAGTTTCAAAATGAATTCCGTACATCTGATTCTGGCATGTAATGGAGATATTCCATATTTGTAATTAGGCTCGTCATTTGTGAGTGGTCTTCATTGTTTAAGTTTTTTTGCGTTCTTTTGCAAATGGGACATGACCGTTTTGACTTTGTTTCAGTATTCAGTGATTTCACTTAACACTTTTCCGTCAATCATCGTTAAAAATAGTTCGTGGCTTACAACAATAACCACTTCGTCATTAACCTTATAATTCAAAAGGTTAAAGAACAAGGTTTTTTCCAATATTTACTATTTGTACACTTAAGTCTCAGGGGAACAATTGAGGCCATAAACATGTTTGTATCCGTTATTGTGTCACCATCATATGTAACTATTTTTTGTTTATAGGCACTTTGCCCAGATGATTTGTAACGGCAGACTTCTTGGAAGTCCAATTAATTGCTGTTCACTCTTGGTTTCCAAAATTCTTCTTGTTCTGTGATCCAAGGTGTCTTGAAGGCTGACTAGCAGATATTTCTGTTACTTCACAATTATGTGGAACTGATGCTTTTTTTGTGAGTCTTATGGTCTTATAAGATGGGAGAGTATTTACTTTGTTTCTCATTAAGGAACTTCTTAAAATTCCATACTTTTCTTTTGTTAGTCCTAGATCCATAAACAAGGTTAGGGCCACAGTGCGTTGGGTAGTGGAAAAAAATCAAAAAAAAAATGTTTACTTTCTTGTTTCCAAATAAGCCAAATTGAAGCTAACAATCCCGAGAACATTATCCAAAAGGTTTTTTATGATAAAGCTTAGCCACCAGCTATAAGCGCAGCTCTGAATGTCACCTTAACTGGCTAGCTCAAAATAAGAAAAACTATAGAGCGAAGCAATATGCGTCGCGCTCAAGATTTATAAAGAATAACAAATTGAGTTTTAATTTTTTCATGATCTCTGATAAGTACAGTTATTCTAACGTTTTTTTTTATTTCGTTAACTGCAAGTTGTAGGGTCTTAAATCAAGGTCAAAATCAAGGTTATTATTGCGTAGAGAGTGCTTTATTTGAATAGACCTATTTTTCGCGTGTCATCACTTGTTGTAAAAAAATATTTTTGAAAATAAAGACAAGATTAAGATCTTTTAAAAAAAGTAAGATTCATCTGCCTTTACCTGCCTTTTTCCTTAATACAACCTATTATTTTCATGCATTTTTAACAGAATGTGTTCAAATAGAGAGATTTTTCAGGTATGGTTGTCTGCTCCATCAATCAAAGTTCCAAATCTTTTGCAGTTTGTGTTAAGAAAATTTAATGTAGAAGGTATTTTGGAGCCTGAAGATGACATTAAATTAAAAGGTCACCTTTTTTCTCTGTGCGCAAACATTTATAAGCGCTGGCAAAAGAGCAAAAGCACGAAAAGTATTTTTTTTTGAAAAAAAAAAACAAACAAAACCAAAAATATTAGTAAACTGTAGCAAAATATTTTATGTCATTATGTTTTATTGTTATTGTGCTTTGAGAAAATGTTTACTTTTCTTGCTACTTCTTGCTAACCTTGAAAATATAAGACTTTTCGTAGGGCAAGGTCAAACCATAAAAAATTAAAAAAAATCAAAAAATGGATTTCTTTTAATAAAAACACAAAAGTTGAAGGTGTTTTGAATTTATATTGAATGATTTAAAGATTAAGAACGATTTTGTTGGAAAAAGTATGCCTCCTTTTCAAAAATCTTGAACGTAGGTGGAAGGCTTGTACACGAAACGGCGATCATTTTGCGAGACGCCACGGAGTCTGGTTGAGAACTTCTTTTATTTTTCCAAATATTATTCTTAATTTTCTGGAAAATTCATCATCTTATAAATAAATTCTTCAAAAACAGATTGGGTCTCATTGTTGACAAGCCTAAGTTTGGATTTGGGTCAACAAATTATGGAATCACGGCAAGAAGTTTTTTTCAGAATTCGAAAATAACTGCAAAAATAATAAGATTTGATGAAGAACTCATACATACATTTTCAATCGCATTAAGAGTCTTAGCTTCAGGATTTTCTATACAATTTCATATTTAAAAATACCTTTAAGACAACTGTCTGAAGAAGCACTAGAGGCGAGTCATAAAAAATTACGGTAAAATCACCTCTCTCACACAAGAAAATCATCCCGGATTAATATAAACGAAGACCTCTTGACAACATTACTTTCAAAGTCTTATCTTTTTTTTCGAATTTCAGACAGATTCAAGACCTTTAAAAGCTGACCAAAGCAATGTCAGGCCATATATCAAAATCTTTCTTCTTAATTGTTTATTTTTCAGTTTTCCCTTTTGATATTACTTTTTTTATGAATAACTATTTTTGTCAACAATTAAAATATTCATTCTATTTTGCAAAATCTTTTATGCCGATATATTCTGTAGTTTTTGTGCTTTGGGAACATATGGGTGATTCTCTGTTAAAAGCTCCTTTTTGGCATCGAAAATGGCCCCTACCTAAATTTGGGGAAAAAATTATGCCCAATTAATTGTTGACGTAAATAAGGCAAAAATTGATAATTTAAAAGTGCGGCCACTTGTTTTTAAGCGTTTTTACGAATCTTGTCTTGCTACGGAAATGACGACTTCGTTACGGAAATGATAATATCATATACGGAAGTTATTGTAGCTTACGGAAATGATTTTTTCTGCTAAAATTAAGAAAAAATAGCATATTTTTAATTCAATAACATATTTTTTTATTAAAGTTTTATTAAAGTCAACAGAACCGGTTGATAGTTTTCTTTCCAAGTACAGGCTTTAAATGTGTTCATAGTGCCGCAGGGCCATGTTGCAGGCTTTCAGAAAGTGTACAGAAACTATCAGTACTCATAATACAATTAGGTTTTGTATACACAACTACTGTGTGTAGTGTAATTTGTTGCCTAAAACCGCCAGAGTGAAAGGATTGAGTTTCGTTGGCATACTTAACATTATAATTTTCACTGAAATCTCGCGTAAATTGGACTTCAATTTCTTGATGGCGCTATATTGATGCCAAATTCTTCCTTCATGTTCCAAAAATGGCACTATGTCATTTTCAAATTCAGTGACTATATCTTTCAGTCTTGGAAAAATTTTGTTTAGTTACTTTTTTTGCATATTTTTCTAATTTTAGTGTTACAATTAATACATGTCCTTAAAAGACATTCCTTAGTCATATCTGAACAACAAAAGGTCCTCAAAAGTTTGCTTGTTGAATTTTCAGTTATAACTTTTGACTGATGCAAGCTATTAATTAGTAGCTCCATGTTAGCGTGTTTTATACATCGACAAGTATCTCTATCGGTAGCTTTTAGTTCTTTTATCCAAAAAGGACGATAACGGCAAAAGAATTGATAACTTACTTTGTAGTTCGGTTGTTGTTCAATAAATTTTGAATGTAAGTTTTTTAATGTGTCCACCAGGTAATGTTTTTGTTTTGTTTGTTTGCCTTTTGAAACAAAATCCTTTTTGCCAGGACATAAATGGCTATTTACGTCTTCCTCCAAAAATACGCAAATTTTCATTTTCTTGTCAGCTTGTAATCTATGTAAGCGTTTTCGCCCCAAACTTGTAATATTTTTTAGACAATGATTTTTTAAAATGCTTTTCCGGCAAAAAGATTTATATTTTTTCAATATTTTTCCAGCCAAAAGCATGCATAATATGTTTTTCTTTTTTGTTTGCGAAACTTCATAGCTTAATACCAACTGGTCCTTAAGAACTTCACCAAATAGTAATCTTTTAACTATTTCAGGACTTTTTGACGAAGGATTAGAGTCCAAAATTTGCTGAACCCTTGTTTTGGGTGTCAGTTGATCAGTTGTTTGTATTTGTTTTTTATTTTAGCGTTTTCATGGTTTTTTGACATGCTTTTATTTTTGTTTTTAATGTTTCAATTACCTGGTTTTGCTTCTTCTTTATTTGTTTGCGTAGGTGCCGATTCTTTTTGAAGTAAAACTTCTTTTCCGGCGTTGAGGGTAACAAATTTTCTATGCAGCTGTCAGTGACATGTCAAAAGGACACGCTATCAGCGACATGCTTTTAGAATACAAAATGCTTGCACGCTTGAAGGGTAGAATCTCATGGAGACTGAGGGAAAAAAGTTTTACTTCTACCGCGCGTACGTCAGTACACACAACCTTTTTTTTTAAGTAGTTTCACTTTTTGCCTGATATCTGGAACGGGATGTGGCTTCCTTTTTACAGGATTTTCTCTAATTTTCCTTCAAAGCTGCTGCGCTCGAATTTGTTTTATTTTTGCGACCAGCCATTGTTCCTAAAACAATTTCATTGAAAGTAAAGAAAAAAATCAACTATTTAGAATTTATCAATGACATATTAAAGGAAAAACACATTGAAATCATTTCCGTAACCATCACGTCATTCCCGTAACTCAACGATAGGATACGGAAATGACGCTACGGAAATGACGAAAATCGATGTTTTTTAATTTTTTAGTCACGCAAAATAGTATGTATTTTTTTGATATTTGGTATGAAGAATTGTGCAACATAGTGCCACAAAACTATTACAAAATATTTTTTATTTACTATAAATTAACAAAATTATACTCACTTACGGAAATGACGTAATTAGTGGAACATGAGATGAATACAGACACTCACTTGAAAATTTCACACGAAACTGTTGTATTATCACTTTTCTTGAATATATTTCAAAGAAAACATGATTGATTTTCTACATTTAGTTTAAATTTTGTTAACTCCCGGTCTTTTATTTGAATTTAAAAGCATTTGATTTTTTTTTACGGAAATGATGCAAATACCTGGAGACACATGTTTGTAAGTTTGTAAGTTAATTGTTATAAATTAATAAATTTAATTTTAAGGACAATTGAAATTATCTATATTTGTTTGATGCGGGAATCCAATCAAATTTAAATATTTTTTTATTTAAAAGCTAAATAAAACAATTTTTCTGTGCTAAAACGAGGAGGAGACACGTTACGGAAATGACGTTTGGCCGTTTAATGTTACTTTTTTTTTATTAAACATTTGCAAATATCTCAAATTGAGAAGTGGGCCAGTTAGGAACGTTGCTTACGCTGTTATTGACTTTAAAATATTTTTAATTTATTGATGTTTTTTACCATATTTGGTCGGGGCCACGAAAAGGAGCTTTTAGTGGAGAATCACCCATATATACATTCCTACTAACCTTTAAAATATTAGAACTTTTGTATAACGTAAAAATTATAAATTTTTTGTAATGTTTGGCTTCCAACTAATAATAATAAAATTGTGAGCGTGGCAGTGGGTGGACTTCGGTTCAAATTAATTTTTTTATCACACACATCAATTCTGGACACTTTTTTTCAATATCCTACGAGAAGTTTAAGAAAAAGCTATCTTATAGAAAAAGTGGGCGTGGCAGTGGGCGTACTTCACGATTTTATTAATTTACAATTTCTTAACTAACCAGAATATTAATACTTGAATTCACTATCGTACGGAAGTTTCCGTTAAACCAACTTTTTGTTAGCAGTGGGCGTGGCAAGGGGCGTGAAAATTCCTCAAATTGAGTAAAATCCCTTATTTATTGCATTTAATAACCAATTTTTGTGCACAGTTACCTTACTTTTGAAAAACAGATTTTTTTCCACTACCGCCATACAATCGACACACTGTGGGGCGTTTGCACTTTCATACTTGATAGGATCTCTTTGTGCAGTACGAACACTTTCTCGAATTCTTTTAAGTCTTAGTGAACAAGTGAACTTTCTACTGATACTGTCTAGGTTATATCGGACTTACGCTTCTCATGATCCTTTTCATACTTTATAACTAAGGCTGTTAAAAGATTTTCAGAGCTGATGTCTTCAGTAGCATTGATCAATTTCTGTTTCTTGGTAAATGACGAGCACTCCGTTATAGATTTCCCTGGCCTTTCTCTAGAATTATTTGATGTACTTGGTAAATTATCCGTTTCATCTGTCCTTTCAAAATCAACGTAAAGAACATTTGACAACCAACAATCATTTTTCTTTAAAAATACGAGTTTTGTTCTATTGGCTGCTTCCATTTTTACTTAGCGTTTAGATAAAATGATGAGAACATTTTATCAAATATAGCTATTCCTTTAAGTGAATAATTATCAGCTAAATATTTAGAAATATAGTCAAAGATTACATTTGCGTTAAGTTTAGACCAAAGACTCTTAAAGGATTTTTTATAACTCAACACAAAGTCAAAAAATTGAGCCAAGAACAGCATTTCGAAATTCTTAAAATTTTGCAATTTAAAAAATATACAAACAAAAAAAGGGATCATAATTGTAATACAAATAGTCATTTTTACAAGCACTAATAAAAAAATATAATAAATTTTTAAACAAGGTTCTTAGATTTTAACGCCGAAACTTTTCATAAAACAAACATTTTTTCTTTGATTTTAAAAATAAGGAAACTTTGACTACCTCTGTCTGTATCATACGAACCTTTGACCGATTTTAAAATTTCTTTCGGCTTTTGAAGCTCCCAATATTTCCTTATCCAGTAAATAAAAAAGTTTTGAATTTTAAGCACACACGAAAATTGAATTTTGCAAGCACTTATGCAGAAAGGCGTCACAGTGCGTCGGTCATCAAAATTCCAAAAATCAGGTTCAGTTGAATCAAAAATCATGGTCAGTGGGCAAATGCAAATCTGTGACTATACGACATACAAGGGTCCTCGACAATACTCTCTCTAATCGCTCCAACCAGAAACGTATTGGGTTTCAAAGATCTCCAATTCCTTTAAAAAAAATTACTGATTTTACGTTACAAAAACATGTCAATCGATTGATAAATGTCAAATCTTCTCAATGTGTAGTTTAAATGCGGAAATACAATTCTTTTTTTATTTTGCTTCCTGTTCCGTTTCTCACCCGCCATTATGGCAAAAAATTTAATTATTTTTTTTTTATTTTTTCTTATTTCAACGAAAGTACTGTTTTTAACATCAGTCAATCAACATCAAATTATATTTTGTTTCAAGATAAAATTTACTGCTGTTCCTGACAAGAATTAATTACTCTCCATTCTAGCGCTCTGGGAAGAAAACTCCACAGGAAGAGGTATACTGAAAATTAAATACCAACTCTTTATCAAGAGATGAATGTTTATGGTGAAACTTTCAGCATTCTAGGCTTCACCAAATAAAAAACCCACTTTTTACTTAGGAATAAATATTTTATATTTTGTTTTAGGAAGTTAAACTACTTTAGGTAAATAAAAAGGCAAATTCAGGAGTTTTGTAGGAGTTTAATGAGTTAAGGAGAACAAAAAATAACATAACAGGAATTGTGTAATGTGTTGAGATAAGAGTTTACGACCACCCTTGTATATATTCCAAGTGGGGTGGTTCTTAGCTTATAACAACCCACAGAAGTTCATTTCCACTGATAAAATTAAATTTTACCAAGGAATCTTCGTCTTTTAGAACTTCTGTCAGTCGAAAGTTTTATCTACCTTGAAAGTTGAGACTAAAAAGACATGGTGGAGTTGTGTCGATTCTATGAAGAAGTACAGAGGCTATTGCTACTCGTATCTGTCTATTTATATGATGCAACTTATTTGTGAAAGTTTGTAAAGGATCATGCTCATTAGGCTGCGCTTTTCAGTGATCTCACGAAGAGCGATCGGAAGCTCGATTGAACTGAAAACCAAATAAGCCATCTTCTTTAAACTTCAAGAATTTTTAATAGATCTTCCAGTTTCAGCTCTTAACAGTCCAAATATTGATCACGAAGTCAACACCGAGGAATCGTCAGTTTCTCATCTACAACCGATATCTTTTTATCATCTCTGAGAAGCTCACATAGAGATCGCGGTTACGATGATATGAAAGATGGCATCTTCTAAGACGTCTTCAGACCGTCAACTTCAAATTTGTTTCGATGGTAAGATGGTCTCTTCACGAGACCTAATACGCTTGACGGGCTTTTCTTGCACTGCTGACTGTTCTACTCAAACATCTTCTGGTAATCAGCGATATCCTTCTCAAGTACAGTTTTAAGTTCCGCATTCTTAGGAATCTTGCCAATAATGAAGGAGGTCTTCTTAAATTGTGACCTGTGATCTTTTCTTTCTTAACATTGCTGTGACTGGCATTAGGCAAGCACCTATTCGAGTTCGGGACTGATTGGTCGAGCACTATGGCTGGTACCCTTTGTACTTCCTTTTCGTGGAGGTTGCCATACGACAGATAGTCCCCTGCATGGAAGCCAAAAGTTCAACTTTTGAGTTGACAGATGGTCTGTTTCGTCAAAATCGTTCATGGCAGATTTTACAAAAAATTAATTCCACAAGAAGGTCAAGAAGGAAATGTCACCGCTGTTGAGCCGATATACGGGGGTAAAGCAGAAAATAAAACGGACACTGCCAAGGTGACTGAATGAGCTCGTGGGTGACTTCCATTTCTTCGACACGAAAAAAATTTGGAAAATTTGGAACCCCGTGGTCAAATCGCATTCCTACGGATTGTACTATTGAAAAATAAAGACACCCTCAGAAATTCAATTGACCTTATCTGATCCCCATTTTGACAACACACAAGATAATTGTGGTAATCCATTTGCAGGTTTTGAAACGAAGATTTTTGCTAGGCTTTCAGCGAATATTTCGTTCGTTTTATATAAGTCATTCTTTTTAGTCAAATCGAGTTTGTTATCAACAAATTCGTAAGCTACAAGTCTTTCTACGTGGCAGAAGAGATTTAAGGACGTATGGTCTAAACTCGTCAATTGAGCTACTGTTGCTGTGAATACGAATAATAGCTGAAGTGATAACTGATATTTTATTACTAGAAAGGTGTTTTTTGGGAGGGATATATATTTTATATTATTAAAGATTTATTCGGGTAAATAAAAAAAAAAAAACATTTATAAAACATATGATAAAACTTTGCTATGCTTTTAGTTAACCATAAAGTTTTTTTTTTATTTATGAAGTTCGTTGTTGCTTGTCAGTTTTTTTAATACATTTTCTTTTTTCTTTTATGTTCTTGGATTTAATAAAGGACAAATATTGGTTTTTTAAAAAAAAAATTTACAATATGGAAGATATAACCTTCTATCTTGGCAAATTAGTTCGAGGTCTATTGTGCCCCCATCCAGAGCTAGATGACTTGCTTACCCTACAGGTCTTCCTCCAAGTTTATCTCTTTGATGAGTTCGATTATTTAGAGTACTTTCAGAGAGGATAAATCACTCTCTTCTACCTGATAGCGGCCCAGATACTTCCTTCTTTGATGCATTAGTGCTTCGCATCAGCCTAGTATATGTTCCGGAGCTTCGTCATGAGTATTGCAGAATCTACATGTGGGGCAGATTACTAGGCCAAGAATACTCAAGTGTCTTCTAGGTTTACGGTGACCCGTAAGGAGTCGTATTACTATTCGAAGACTGTCATACTTTAGCTGATACAGTTTATGAAACGATATTGGATATAGTTGCCAAGAAGTAGTTTTACCTGCCTCAGCTTTTGGGATTCTTCCTAGTTCTTGGTTCTTCTTGCTATGTCCTCTATTTCTATTTTGTTTTTATTCCTATTTTCTCTGATTAAGCAGTAGGACTCTGGTTGAATCATATTACCCACGTACAATTACTACTAAAATTATGTATCTACAAGGTAACAAGATCTTCAAAAGGAATGATCGGAATGATCTTTCATGTCTTAAACTTCAGAGGATGGCAGAAGACAGAGACGTTTTTTTGAAAACAATATAGATCCAGAGAACTCTGTACAATTACCTCTTTCTTGTCAAAGATCCCTAAGAGAAAATGGAGGCAGTGAAGTGTGCTTTTCAGAGAGTGTACAAAGTGAATTCTTGCATTCGCCCGAACTATGATCTTCTTCTTAAAAAATGACATCATGCAATGACGATCGGAGGCCCGCGGTTTCACCGGGTTCAATGATCATCATTTGACAAACGCTTCTCTAGCCAAGCAAAACGGGCCTAGTTGCCTGTTCGTTTCGAAAGTAGATGATATCATACCAGTTCGGTTTTCAAGCGGGCGGGACATGACACAATTCATGTCGTGTCAAAGCTGGGGCCAAATTACCGCATCAGTTATCGAGTAATACGTGACTGAATTATGTGAGTTTGGCATTACCGCTTACGTTATCGAGCAATAAATTACGAGTACTCCAATTTGACATTTTCATTCGATCACTGATGGGACTCACTCACTCGTCACTGAAGCGGTAATTCGGCCCCTGGTCTCTGTTATCCCATGGAACAAAACTAAAAGGCAACGTATTGGTGCCTATCTGCTCGATTTGGAGAAAACATTCGACATTGTACGGTTGGAAGGTCTATTTTCAAAGCTGACCATCAGTCATCTGATGAGTAGCCTAACTCAGGCAATTGCATATGCACACGATCTAATAGGATACAGCTCCAAAAGTCGGCAGCGTGACGTCGCCGAATTTAGATATATTGTGATGACTGGAAGTTGAAAATCAACTTTCAGAAATCTGAAACTGTTCCGTTGATGGACTAAGTTGAATGGAGCAGCAAAGGATACAACAAAAACTAGCGCAAAACAGTGATCGCAGGACCACATGGACAGTAACTGGCAAGTAAAAGTGTAGTAAAATTCCTTGTCATCTGGATGGATAATTATTAGTATTTGGACAAACATATAAATGCTGCTCTGACCAGGGCTAGGGGAGCTTTTGATCTGACGTAACGGTTGTCTTATACCAGTCCGCTTGACACTAGGATAAATGTTATTTGCTACATGGCTCTCATCAGGCCGATGATTGCCTATGGGTGAACGGTGTGGTTCAACGTTACTAATCTCAAAAGGAAAAGATTTGGGTGTTTGAGAGACATTACAAGTTGCCTTGGATTATTCAAAACAATTGATTCGTTGTACAAACATTATTATACCAATCAGATTCAGAGATAGAGAATAGATAATATTTTGTCCCTTAGCGACCGACGCCGACGGCTTAATTTTTGTGGCTTACTACCCTAATGATAAATACTGCATGATTGTCCGTCTTAGCGACTTAATCCCGTTCGATGCATTTCTCTACTTAGACAGTCGAGGTTTTGCTAATCTACTAGACAATCGTAGAACAGATAGAAAATAAATTTGTTGGTGCAAAATCTCGAAAAAAACCAGGACCTATTCACTTGAAACTCTCAATCATTCCTGCGTGCGTGTTGTCAGGAATGGAGGAGACTTACAATTTTCTTTCTTTTCGAACATCTAATGAACAGCACTTTTCATGGTAAGAGATACTCTTAAAGGATTTGTCAATTACTTGTAAGAGGCAGTACACCCTTGACAAAACTTATTTGCAGTGGCTGAGAATGGAACAGAAGACCTTCGACATGACAGGTCCAACACACTAACCGTTATGCCAAGGGGTACTACAGAGGCAGAACTTTGCATAAGCGGCTCTTTTAGAGTCGAAAAATGAGCGCACAAGGCGCATCAGAGTGCCTTCGGTTTTGTAGAACAGAAGAGACTGGGTAACGTAGAAGAACCAGTTTTGATGGTTAAATTGTGAAGATTCGGATATTTGAAAGTTGACAGAGGTTTTTATCGTCTTGGTCGAATAACATAGATTTAAGTGAATTTAAAGATAGGAACCAGGTTTAAAATACCTTAAGTAGCTTTATACTTAATTGAATTGGTTTAACTATAGTTTATATACAAATACATACAAAATTACAGAATATGAGCTTTTTTAAAATTCTTCTCGGAGAAAAGTAAACCCTTAGAGATTGTAGTATTAAGATAATTTTTAGCGAAAGACATTCCTAAAGCCAGTAAGATAGTGGAAAGTTATGGAAAAGTAGGCTAGTTTTTATAAATGTTTGTCTAGCTTTAAAATAATATAGCTAAGGATTAATAAAAATGAATTTTAAAAGAAAACAACGTAAAATTGACATTTGTAAAATAGAGAATTCCATCAGAGTAGATTTACTCTCCCACTTTCCTAATCCTAATATTGTTCCAAGAAGCGATAGTTGGAATATCTGAAGATGAAGATGACATCTGATAAATCTTATTTCACCTATGTGCATGCCAAAAGAGCAACCGTAAAAAAAAACAAAAATTTCTATTTACTTATGTATGTATAAATATTTCTATTGAAAAGTATTGGCCAGAGCTTTCAGCCTTGTTGTGACTCAATTTGTGTTTAAAATTACAATTGGAACTTACGTAGCTGAGCAAAACAAGATATTTTGGATTCATTGTTTGTCCAAAACATAGTAAGTGTTCAAAGCAAGCCAGTCAAATTTGAAGACTTTTTAAAGACTAGAAGTTAAAACCTGTTTACTACCACTATACCCGCTTGGGTACAAAAAATTGAACAAAATTATCGTTTTACCGTTGTCCTTCTTCAAATTCGTTTTGTTGAAATTTGATTTTTTTTTTTGTTCGTTGACATGTTTTCAACAAGTAAGCGTGCAATTTATTGTAAAAAAAATAAAACGGTAGTCTTTTTTATTGCTCCTCATCAGGTGCGATTACGATTTTCTCGGTTTTTCGGAGGTTGGTCTATATTTTGCAATATGTATTTTTTTGGAAATAGTTCAAGAACTTATAATAAATTCAGATAGAAGTGAAAACTCAAGTGTTCATTTATTTTTGGGTCAGGTATCTAAGTACGCGTAAAGTTAGGTGTAACCGCTTGGGTACAATGTGAAAAACTGATAATTTTTTTTTAAGAACGGATTTCAAAGCATTCTCAACATCATCGTTTTATGGAAGGAGATTTGATAAATCTTTCAAATGCAAAAAATGCAATCGAAGAAAATAATCGAAACGCTGTGTTTGACATTGCATTTATACCACCAGATGCAGATTACAATACAGACGAGGATGAAATAGACACAGAAAATTTGGATATCGATTACATAGGGGAGAGTGGGGCACATTTGAACACTTTTTGCTTTCCAGACTGATAACACCTAAAATATTCGAGCAATTGGCCTGATATTTTACTCACATGGAACAGTGGTATTGACGTTCAATTTAGAAAAAATATTTGGTCCATTTAACGAAATATTTATATTAAATTTTTATCTCCAATCAATACAGGTTCTTATGTTCAAAAGTGCCCCATGTATGGGGCAGTTTTGAACTTAGAAGGGGCACTTTTGAACAGTGATATAATTTTTTTTTACTGAATAAAAGAACTTTTAAATTTTATTTGTATATTCATTTTTTAATAAGAACTTATCAATAAAACTCAAAATTAATACTTTTGTTATATCATATTCATATATTTGTAGAAAAAAAAAAAAAACAAAAATCCACAAAGATTAATAAGAAAAAAATAAATCTAAAACTTGGATTTTTAGGTAAAAGCTGGATTTTTAGTGAATAAGAATAAGCTTAAGCTAGCTAGTTAAAGATGTTTTCTGGTAATAGCTATTTTAAAATAGCCAACGCTAAGTTCATTTAATTTTATCTTGTTTTCCAAGCCTAAGCTTCAATTTGTGTGAATAAAAATAGTTTAAACTAGAATATTATTGTAAAAGCTATAAAAATTTCAAGATTTTGCGACCTAGAAAGCTTTAACTAGGCTTAACTTGTTTTCAGTATTCAATAGCTCAAAAATGAGACAGAGAACGTATAGACGCAGAGGCTGATGGTCGATATGATAAAAACATTTTTTACCTGAAACAAATACTTGCCCTATAGAACAGATAACAAATTGCTTGATTAATTGCTTGAAGCTTATTAAATTTTCTCTTAAATGTCTTAAATATGTTAAAAAAAACTAATCATGGCAGTTTTGAACATGTTCAAAAGTGCCCCAACACGCTTGTTCAAATCTGCCCCAACTGTTCCAGTGACATAAAATTTATTATAAATATTTAACTGAAATATATCCAGTAAAAAACTTACCGCAATTAGGTTTAAAATTTATTTTTCCTCCAAAAAATGTGTTCCTGTTTTAAAATCGCGCAGTAATTTTTGTTTAAACTCTTACAACTAAAAAACGAAAACAAAACACTTCCACTAGCAAAAGTACTCTTCACCTCTAAGTCCAAGAGACAACTGAGATATTCAAGGAAAGTCAATGACGTTTATGGATATGGTATTGATAGGTTAAAATTTTAAATTACTTTTAAAAAAGAGTAATAAAGTAAAATTTTATAAGCATTGTTCAAATGTGCCCCGTGTTCAAATGTGCCCCACTCTCCCCTACCCAATGATGTTCCAGGTAACATTGAACTTTTTATTATGGATGAAGATTTCGATAGCGAGGACGAAGTTCCTTTATCAGTGATAAGAGCCTCATTATCAGAGCAATCTCAAACCCACCCACGAGGGTCTAAAAGAGGTACTGATATGACGATGAACCGTTATAATAATTTTGAGATAAAAGAGATGAATATGAAATGTGCTTTAGACAATACCTAAGTCTCCAGTTGAAATATTTCAAACAATTTTGAGATAAACAAGATGAATATGAAATGTGCTTTAGACAATATCTAAGTCTCCAGTTGAAATATTTCAAACACTTTTTGATAATGAGGTTATAGAATTGATCTTGAATCAGACTAGTCTTTATGCTTCTCAACATAATCATCATAGCCTCAATTTGCAAAAAGAAGACTTGGAAATTTCATAGGCATTATGCTCTACAGTGGTTACCACTCAATGTCCAGGGAGTATATGTATTGGAAATTAGATGAGGATACAAGAACCGCATTGGTAGCAAACAACATGTCTCGAAATCGTTTTTATGAGATCAAAAAATACATTCATTTCGCAGATAAGCTCATACCGCTTATGAATCTTTTGTGCCAAAAATATCAACAATGGGGCTTCATGCACGAAAAATTGTCCATTGATGAAGCAATGATCAAGTATTTTGTCCACCATTCTTCGAAACAGTTTATAAAAGGAAAACCTTTTCGTTTTGGTTTCAAGAACTGGATGCTGACGAGTAGTTGTGGCTACCTATATAACTTTGATACTTATTGTGGTGCAAGAAATGTGAAAGCTGATGTGTTAAAAATGTCATTGGGATCTCGAGTTGTACTTGAGCTTCTAGAAAAAGTTCCATTTCCATCTGACCACATAATATATTTTGACAACTATTTAACTTCTCATGAGCTTTTGCGATTGTTGAGGGAGAAGGGCTTCAGAGCTACAGGGACAACAAGAGAAAACCGAACAAAAAAATGCCCATTGAAGCTGAAAAAAGTATTCAAGAAGGAACACAGAGGGCATTTTGAGCACGTATACGACGTAAAAAATAATATTCTATTTGTAAAATGGAGTGACAATAGTGTTGTCACTATGGGCACAAACTTCGATACTATCCAGCCAATGCACTATGTCAAACGTTGGTCATCAGTAGAAAAAAGAAAAGTTTTCATTCAGCAGCCGAACCTCATTGCGGATTACAATAATGGTATGGGTGGCGTTGACTTACACGACCGGTGTGTCAATGCCTATAAAATCAAAAATCGAGGCAAAAAGTGGTGGTGGCCGCTTTTTACGTCAATGCTAAGCTCTACAATGGTGAACGCTTGGACACTTTATAAAGTCGCAGCTAATTCCGAAGATGAATTGCTATCGTTTCAAGGAGATATTGCTCGATATTATCTTAGAAGATATACAATTCTCCAACCTTCCACATCAAAACGCTCCATATCAGCAAGCGTTGCTTTATCTGAAGGTCACCATTTTCTAAAGAGAATTGAAAAGCCTCTTAGATGCAGAGTATACCACATGCGAGTCAGACGGGTTTGTGAGTTCGGTGACATAGTTCTGTGTGTCGAAAAAGACTGCTTTAAGAAATTTCATATACAAAATTAGCAACCATATTTTCCCATTGTACCTGCTTGGGTACAGCTTAAAAACCACACTTCCTACTTTTCTTAAAAAATTAAAACAATATTTTTGTATTCCTTTGACATTATTTAACAAAGTTATATCACCAAAAATTTAAAATTTTAGTTTTAAATGTCTTTGGTAATAAATGGGTTAAAGCCATAGGTATTCAAGGTGCTTAAGTGGTCATCAACACAGCAAATTCCAATAAGAATTCTGGTTGTTTAGGTTCGAGGGTGTTTTCCGTAAAACATAGCTGAAGTCAAATAGGATCAAACATCAATTGAGTTACTCAAAAACAGTACTACTACTCGTATAACATAGGCCGTAATGTTGTCATGTTCAAACTTTCTACTATGTACTTCTATTTTGAATTATTTTCACAAATTGACATTTATTTAAATTAAACTTTTTTTTTTTTTTGCTCTGCAGAGCAAGTTCATAGGACCTAATCAAACATTTAGTTTCCTTTCGCACCAAGGATAACACAAAGAGAAATAAAAGTCACCCCTCTTCGAAAGCAATATATTATTGGCACCCTCGTGAAAAATTGTTTTAAAATCGGTTTCCAGCAAAATGAATTCAACACGACGAGAAGCCATTTGCTCCCTTGGAAAAAAAAACAATAATTCATTTCGCTGCTCGTAAGCTGTCATGTTAAAGGAGGTACAAATATTCATCAGTGTATGAGTATGTAAGTTTGCTGTTTTGTTGTTTATTCTTTAAAACAAAAAAAAAGAACACATTTTGAACAAAACAAATCGAAAAGTTTTCAAGTTATTGTTGAAAACACTTTTAAATTACGATTGAAGATCTTTCAAAATTCTAGATGCTTAGAAGTTTTGTGGAAATAAATTAATTATAATTTTACACACACTTCGATTGCACAAGAAGAAAAATCTTATTTCATCGGGTAACTGTTTGAGGTTAAGGACCTTGCTTTTGATTACTGTGGGAATAGTTTTGCAAAGGTTGAATTAATATTATCTAAATCAGCATTGATATACGAACATACATTGCTACGAGCCCAAACGCAAAATAGTTGGACTACCTATGATAAAAAACAAAAATCTTCTGATAGGAATAGTAACAAAAAAAAATGACTTCAATTAAATAACGATATAGAGCAATAATACAAAATAAAATAACGATTGATACTTTCTTTTAAGCGCAAAATAGTTGGCCTATGGGTCTTAATTTTTATTTTACCATGGTGTTACGTCGCCTTTGGCCTTGATAACTGCTTCTATGCGTCGTGGTATTGTGTCAACTAATTTTTGACATTCTTCGGTGCCAAAAGATTCCCAAATATTTATAATTTTAGCTTTAAGGTCTTGAAGAGGTCCGGCATGGTTCTTTTTGCGGTTTTTGTTTCATTTTATGCCAGACAGTTTCAATTGGTGAAAGGTCAGGGCTGCTGGAAGGCCATTCCAGTAAAGGAATAGCTTCAGCAGATAACCACGCCATTTTAGACCTTGCTGTATGGCAAGAAGCTCCATCCTGTTGGAAAATATAGTCTCGATCACTAGCTTGAAGTCGTGGTATTGATGGGAGAAGCTCATTTTCCAGAATATCCCTGTACTTGGCAGCATTGACACTTCCATTTACAAAATGTAAATTGCCCAAACCCCGCCCCGACATGCATCCCCATATCATTAGAGATGCTGGAAACTTGACCGTTTTTTTAAGGCAATCTTTGTGAAAAACCTTTGAATTTCTAATGACTCGTTTTCGTTCGTCGCCCATGCAAACTTCAAACCTGGACTCATCACTTCAAATAACGGACCGCCATTGACTTAAAGTCCAGTTTTTACGTTGTTTGGCCCACTCTAGCCGCTTTTTCTTTTGTTTAGGTGTTAAAAGTGGTTTTTCTTTGGCCTATGTTTTTAACGAATTAAAATTGCTCTGGTTTAAATAAACATAAAACAAATTTTATAAAATTTGTATCCAATTTTTTTCATAGTCCGTTTGCAAGTGTCGACCGAAACACTTTTTTTTTATTCTTTCCCTCCATTGAACAGTTATTGCAGCGGCCGTTTTGACGTCGATTTTCTTTAATTATTTTTTTTAAAACTCGGCAATCTTGAGGTTTTGCAATTGGTGGGCGTCCCGTTTTTTTACCGATCTCCACATTTCTACTATTTTTGAACTTTGAGATAATGTTTCGAATTGATGAGCGCGGTAAATTGAATTGTTTTGCGATTTTATAGCTCGATAATCCCGTTTCGAAGGCTTTATTTATGGATTCCCTAAGGTCTCTTGATAATGCAAAGCCACGCATCATGGTTGACATTAAATTGTTGCTGGCTTGCATAAAACAAGAGATCAATAAACAACAAAACAAGTGCATGTCATTTTTTTAATAACGGTTAACTGAAAATCTATTTAAATCTTCATAGGCCAACTATTTTGCATCCCAGAGAGAGTAGTCCAACTATTATGCTCTATCTTTGTTTGAGGGAATTCAAACTGGAGCCATATGTGCTTTCTCGAATTTAGTTCTGTTTGGTCTAATTTACTTATTAAATGTAATTTATTACATCGACAAAAAAAAATTAAAAAACAACTGCTTGGGGACCAGAAAATATAGGCACATATACAAAATGTTAATTTGTTAATTGATGAGTAGGCCAACTATTTTGCGTTTGGGTCGTACATATACTACATCGCTGCTTCAAAAAAGGAGTATCTAGATATGCCATTTGATGTTCAAATGGGAGTGCACTCGAGAGGACACAAGCGTCCACAGGATTTCTAATAACCCACCTCTTTCTATCGGCTCCTAATCTCACCATTTCGTGGTGAACATCGGGTGCCTAATACCTTAACTTGAGATTGGATCTTAAATTCTTAAGCCCAGTGGAAGGTTCTTGGTGGTAGCAAGCGAGAGAGGAAGGAGAGATGTATCCCGCTTAGGCATCTCTTCTTTTATCCAGGGGGAGCCGGAGGAATTCCCAAGATCGAATCAATGGTGGCGTCTACAGTTTCATATTCCGATCTCAGGCCTGTAAGGAGCGGTTTATATGGCTCCCCATTCTTGGAGTCATACTTAGCCCTCCAGATGTTAGGGGTTGTGCCGTCGTCGGGGTGACTTCCCAACCACATAGAATAATTACTTGCGACTTATAGGTACTATAAGGCAAGTTATGCATTCGTAAAAAAAATCGAACTCGAGATTTTGATCGCAGTTGACATTACGATGATAGCGAACACTAAAAAAGTGGGTCTGGCAATTCTGTCTGTCTGTCTGTCCGTCTGTCTGTCGCTGCGACTACAGCCTAAACGGCTCGGCCGATTTTCTTTAAACTTGGTAGATATGGGATTTGATTTTTTACCCCCACACGTTTTTTTCTATTTTTTTTAAGACCAAAAATAACGGTACCTGCCATACCTGCCATTTTATAAATATTTTTTTTTTTCTTAAAAACTACTGAACAGATTTAAAAACTAAAAACACAAAAAAATTTCGTTTAGTTAAAGCTAGGTAATGCTTGAAAAAGATTTTCCGAAAAATGGTTATTGAGGGTACCCCCCATGGAATCAATTTTTTTGTTTTTGATTTTCTCAAAAACTCTACCACCGATTTTGATAATTTTTTTTATTGCGAAGGCTTTTCAAAAATTTAAATAGAATTGTTTATTCACATTTTCAAAAACTTTTTTTTTGGATTTTTAAAAAAAACTTCAAAATTTTTTTTCCAAAACTCAATATTTCGAAAATCGCATGCTTGATTTTTTTTAAACTTGATAAATAAAAGTTTCTCAATATAATCTACAAGACGTGATAAAAAAAATGTCATTTTACTTTAAAATAAAGGTACCCATCATATAAATGTTAAAAAATTAAAAAAAATGCTTTTCAAAAATCGTATTTTTCTCGAAAACGGCACCTAGAATTGTGATAAATTTTTTTTTCTTTCAATTAATTTTTACGATCTTTAATTTAATAAAAAAAATTTTGAAATTAAGATATTACAGCTTGTACCTACCATAGAACCATTTTTTTCGAATTTTGAAATTCTCATTATCCACATAACGGATCTTAATGAAAATTTTTATAGAGAAGCTTCTAAAAAGTCTAAAACACACTGCATTTCAAAACTTTAAAATAAATATGTTTTGAATTTTTGAAAAAAAAAATGTTTTTTTCTTTTTTTGAAAATTCGATATCTCCGAAACGGGCCAATATTTCTTTTCGTAAATTTAATTTTTATTCGAACAATAATAAAAACTTTAAATTTGCTTACCTAAATTTTTTCTTAAAAAGCTTTTAAAAAGTTTGTATATAAAAGCTTTTTTTTAAGAAACCACTACAACGACTTATAATTTTTGTTCTTGCTAAATTCATAGTTGGATAGCATTCTGTGTTTTTCTCTTACTACTAAAAGAATTTAAAAATTAATTTTATCCTTATGAACAGTTTTCTCTAATAACATTCGTTTTTAAAATTCCTAGTCGATTACATAGGAGCAAGTTCGTGCGACCCAGTCGTGCATTTTATTTAAGTTGCGAAGCAAAATCAAGCCTTGGATATAGACGGATTCACCGATAAAGAAATAAGGACAACGAACCTCGGATCTGTAAGTGGAATGCTAGGTCCCTTAATAGACCACCTGCAGCCGAACAATTATCGAAAGCCCCAACCTGCTACAAAGCATATTATTACCACCATCCAGAAAATGAGATGGAACGAACCGAGAAGACGAAAACTAAAAAACTACGATATCTGATACGGCAACTGCTATCGGGAACAAAAGTAGCGTTTATTTAAAAGATGCGGATTTATTGTTGGAACTAGGCTCAGGCAAAAAGTTTTGAGTTTCAACTATGTGAATGAACACCTCACGACGATTTCGCGCATATGCACCAACAGAGGAGAAGGATGAAGACACCAAAAAAATATATTCTAAGAGCTCCTGGATAAAACATAACGAGTAATGTTCTACTTGTGACGCAAATTTTTTTCTAAGGGATATATTAACACCAAGCTTGGGAAGAGAAAACATCTTTGTTGACACGGTTGGAAGATATAGCTGCACGACACCACCCCCATAATGAAATTTAGGCTAAATGACGTTCTGGTAGATAGTACGCAGTTTAAACATCTTAATATTCATATCAATCTCTTAAGAAGACATCACTAGCATCAAGTAATGACAACAAGTGGCAAACTTGCCGAGCAGTAATCAGAGATGCCGCTTCTGACGTACTGGGCTTCACACGACCACCACAACGAAATCCCTGGTTTGACGATGAGTACCGACAAGCACATGCAGCTAAGCAAAATGCATATAAAGCGGCACTGCAAAGAAGGACCAGAACTGCTCACGAGCTGTACGAACCAAAGAGGGCAGAAGAAAACCGACTTCCTAGAAAGAAAAAAAAGGAAAATAAGAAGCAGAAATAAGTTTTACCAAAAGTTACGAGAAAACATCACACAACGATACAATTCCCGAGCCAAAGACTGCATGGACAATCAATTAAAAATCGTAGTAAAACCACAGTCCATGCTGAGAATATGGAAAGATCATTTCTCCAAATTTCGGAGAATTTTGAAAAATAAAAGTTTACAAAAGTTTCTGGAAATGAATTAACGATTAGCCCATCAGGAAAATTAAACAACAAAATCACTAAGCTTGGAAGAATTCCCACAAAGTATTTCTTAAGAAGTTAAAGTTTTGATTATACCCAAATCTCGTTAATGCTTCTTGGTAAACCCGAAAGATCTCAGACATATTATACTCTGTTCAACAAAAATTGTCAGTAAGGGGAAGATAGGACGTTTTTGTCTCACTCTGGTTTCATTGGTTTGCATAAGTGTGTCGCCTTTTAAGGCTCTCACAGGCTTTCTCTAGTTTGCATTATAAATCACCAACACTCAACATACTCAACTTCATAAAACATGTTCTCAAAAGCTTCAAATCGCAAAAGCTGCTTAATAAAATCCACTGAATAAGCTCCTTGCTTGTAATTTAGAATGATAATGGTAACTCTGTTCTGATGTGTATAACAGGCACACGATCGTATTGACTTGACAGTATCCCTTCCCTTCAGCAGTGGTATTCAACGGTCGCGTTCGGATGTACAACTTTTTGCGAAGAATTACAACAAGAATTCTTTAAGGAAAGTCAGTGGCTTGCTCTTTTTTAAGTGGCATTTTTCCCAACGCATTGTAAGTGTAAGTGTACATCAGGCTCTACTGCTTTAAAAAAGCTCTCCCATAAGGCCTGTACTGACAATTTTTGTTCAACAGAGTATAGTCTATCATCATTCTTCTTAAAAACCTTAGAAAAAGTGATTGATATCCATTTGAGAATTAGCATGACACGAAACTCATGACTAAGGCTCAATATGCATTCTTTCAAGTGAAATCGGTGAACAGAGTTTTGCAAACGTTGGTGGAAGTCATCGGATATTCCCTCCATCATAAAGAATATATCTTACCTAGATATGGAAAACGCTTTTAACAACTGCTGCACTGTCAACTCTGAATGCAGATAGTTTGCTTGGTCAAATGCTGACTAGTTCGATTATTAATTAAAAACTGGATGGCTTTTCTGCAAGAAGATGTGTCAGTAAAGGTATTCCGCAAGACGCTGTTCTATCCCCCCTTCTATTGAACATGGTAGAAAATGAGCCGCTGATGGACCAAAAAATGACGCTTGGTTCGGTGTCCTTGTACACTCAAACAGACTGAACTAAAGTATCTCCTTTCAACTTCCCAATTACAGTAGCGTCAGAGTGCTCCAGGTAGAACTTTTGAGAAGCCCATCCTGGCTCAAAGAAAACGTAATATCAAATAGTTATATCCGCATTTTCTCAGATATACAGATATCTTAGCCACTATATATGTGTCTCTACAAACTCTATTACAGCCTTTACTGCCGATTTTATTATCCCTCAGTACTCGTAAAATGGCACAGCAGTTCAATATTCAACAATTTTGGTTGCCAGGCCACATAGACATTTTGATAGACAGATTGATGAACTCTCCAAAAGTGGAATTAAAGTGGAACTACACTTCGGTTTTTAGAAAACAAACCTTGGATGGAACAACATCACCACCTTCTAGCGACAAAACAAATCTGGCCACAGCTGGATCTGAAGCACTCCAAGTGTTTTTTTTTTATTTAGAGATTTATACATGAGCTCAAATAGGTAAACACTCAATGAAACCCGGGATGTTCTCAAACGAATTTTGTAGAAGCTGTATGGACGAGTAAGATGAAAAATCGATTTCTCATCTTCTCTGTACATGTCCTACTTTATATCAAAGACGTGTGCTCCATCTAGGAGAGTTGTATTATGATGACGACATGGCAGATAAAGATATACAAAGTAATTTCGCACGTTTTGTAAGAAGCTTTCAGTACGAGTATATAACTTTTAAAGGTTTTCGCGGTTGTTGGACATAATCAATAAGCATTTTTCGGATTACCCGCGTTATTTGAAATTCAAGAAAAGTGCAATTTAGAACTCACCCCGAACGTTTCGCATAAAATTGCATTGAGCGTAGGTGACCGGGAAACTGCTGTTATATGTTAGTTATTAGATTGGCTCCGCAGTAGAGCTGTGTAAATCGTTCATTTCAAATGATCGAATCGTTCAACAATCGATTACGAAAATGATCCGATCTTTTCAATCAATCGATCATTCGATCATTTTCATTTCACTGAAATGATTCAATACTGTTCCTATTCGATATTAATTTCGATTTCGATGATAAGATTGACTTGTGGCTTTGATAGTTCTCACAAAATACTCTATGATGATGCTACTTCATGGATTAAAAAGTGTCAAAAAATTCAAGAAAAAGAGATTTTATTTGTTGCTTCGGAAAAGAGCAATTTTAGGGCTTTTGGCTAACATTTGGTACGAAATATACTTTGTACGTCATAACTGAATTCGTCTTCTATTCGTCAAGTCATAAACTGTCAAATTCCATCAAAGGATGGTTACGATGTCGATGGATTAAGAAACGTCTAAAAATACCAAAAAAAAGAGATTTTATTTATTGCTCCGGAAAAATGCAATTTTAGGGCTTTCGGCTGACATTTGGTACGAAATATACTTTGTACGTCATAACTGAATTCGTCCTCTATTCGTCAAGTCATAAACTGTCAAATTCCATCAAAGGATGGCTACGATGTCAATGGATTAAAAAACGTCTAAAAATACCAAAAAAAAAAGAGATTTTATTTATTGCTCCAGAAAAGTGCAATTTTAGGGCTTTCGGCTGACATTTGGCACGAAATATACTTTGTACGTCATAACTGAATTCGTCCTCTATTCGTCAAGTCATAAACTGTCAAATTCCATCAAAGGATGGTTACGATGTCGATGGATTAAGAAACGTCTAAAAATACCAAAAAAAATGAGATTTTATTTGTTGCTCCGGAAAAGTGCAATTTTAGGGCTTTCGGCTGACATTTTGTACGAAATATACCTTGTACGTCATAACTGAATTCGTCCACTATTCGTCAAGTCATAAACTGTCAAATTCCATCAAAGGATGGCTACGATGCCGATGGATTAAGAAACGTCCAAAAATCCACATTAAACATACCGGATCCTGATAAATCAAATAACATCATTTCAACCCAACAATTGTTTTTGCGGCCTACAACATCAACGACCAACCCGATCAATCATGTTGTTCAATGCCGAGTTCAACCCAGAAGTTCCAGTCCACCGTCCGTTTGGCGTTCATAATCGACGTTGGTTGAATCGGAAGAAATGGAATCAAGTAAATCATGATTAATCGTGTCAACTGATATCGAAAATCGAGACTCATTGAAATGATTGAGATTGAAATAGAAAATCGAGAATTCAGAATCGAGAATCATGTAAATGATTGAGATTGAGATCGATTAAAATGATTGATTTCGATCATCAATAGTTTTCGATGATCGGATCAAAAAAATCGAATCGATTCCGATTGACACAGCTCTACTCCGCAGGTTGTAGCGGCTCAACATCTCTTGATGTTGTTGTTGTTGTTGTTGAAGTGCAGGTTGTTGGGAGCAAGCAACGCTCACTATATCGTAGGGTGTTTTAATCTTAATTTGGGATGCCCGTGTAGTATCGATGATAGGATCCGACTCGCGAGAGAGTTTTTAAACTGTTGTCACGATTGAAATTTCGATGACGCTTGATTTCAATCGCCTCACGTACCAAACGTGGGATATAATGCTTTTCCTGAGCTAAAACCTTTGCTTGGTCAAAATGAATTCAGTGAGGTTCGTTTGGATTGTCTAAGATATGCTCACAAATTGTGCATTTTCAGAAGAGTAGCAATATCTCTTTACGTTTGTCCAACATAAGAAGACTGACAGCTACAAGGGACTCCATATACGCCCTGTGCTGTGTTTCGTGGTTTTTGGTGGTATAAATATGGATTTTATTCCACATATTTTTAGCACCTTACCAACTCTATCCGTCACATCCTTGACGTATGGTAAGAAAGCTTTTTTGTCTGAAATGCTCTCGTCTCCTTTCTGTGACACATCAGGGGGCTTCCAAGTTCTCTGCTTTTTTGAATAGCCAATAGCTCTCAGAACGTTGTCAACAAGACCCAACTCAGCCGTCAGATGGTCATTATCGCATATTATGAGCGTGCTGAAATAGTGTCGAGACAACAGATCTTAAATTTGCCAGGTGGTGGTGGGAAGTAGCATGTAAGTATCTGTTTGTGTGTGTTTCTTTGCGATAAACTGCGTGCCCCAAAGTTCAGTGGCGTAGCTTTGGGGGGCGGTGGTGCGGTCCGCCCCGGGTGGCAAAATGTCGCCGCTGAAGCGGGTAGAGTAGAGATCATGTTTCATGACAGAACGTTTGACAAGTCAACAAACGACAATGACGTAAATTTGAAATTTGCCACCATGCCTGTGATTCGTCGTATGATTCCTCTATCAATAATCGTGCGTGGCCTAGAATTTTCTTCCGGCCAATATTCATGGGAATGCATAACTTATGTTGCAAGCAGAAGAAGAAGACGTGCCTGCCGTCGAAGTTGGAAGTCGTTCTGGTCCCACCACAGAGCAGGGTCAAGACGATATCGACTCAGCAGAGGTACCTCAAGCATCTGCTCACAAGCCTGCAGAAGAAGTGAACCTCGATGTTGCCAAAGAAGACATAATTCAAATCAAGCCTTCTGCTCCTACCGAAGACAAAGATGTGAATCTCGACGATGTAGGTTGCTGGCCTCCAACTATGAAGCAATCCTTGTATTGTTTCTGTTGCAAGCTGATTGGCAATTCCGGCTTGAACTTCGCATCTGGAAGAAGGATTCAACAAATGGTGGTGGAAGCTAAATCCAAGAATCGGAGACCATGACAATATCCTGGACCATGAGCACTGAGCAGAGGTTCTTGAAATGGAAGGAGTTGGAAGTTCGCCTAAACCGTAAAGCACCCATCGATCAGAAACAACAAGAAGTTTTCGAAAGTGAGGAGAAAAAGTGGAGGGATGTACTCGTACTATACCGGTTGCTGAATAATATCCACTTCTTAGTCAAACAAAATCTGGCCTTCAGAGGACATCGAAAAGACATTCGAGGAGATGATAGTGGCAATCGCGGGAACTTTCTGGAGTTAGTGCACCTCCTAGCTAAATATGACCCTCTGCTAATGGAACACCTGACAAAGATAAAGCTGGGAACAAGAGTCCCAGTTTCGTATCTATCTCCAGAAACCCAGAATGAATTGATAAACTTACTGAGACAGCAAGTTCGATCCACCATCATCCGTTGCATTCAAGAAGCTAAATATTATTGCATAATCTTCGACAGTACACTTGACATCTCCCACAAAGACCAAATGAGCCAGGTTCTGCAATACGTACTTATCGAAGGAGAAAAGGTCGCCGTGGTAGAATCTTCCATCGACTTCTTCGAACCAAATGCAGAAGATCTCAGCAACGATAAAATCGCGAAGATAACATCAGACGGACTGGACATACAGAACTTGAGAGGACAGGCTTATGACAACGCTGCCACAATATCAGGGATCTACAATGGCGTTCAAGCCCGGATTAAAGCACTGAATCCGAAAGCTACATTCGTTGCATGCACAAACCACGCACTCAACTTGGCTGGGGTGCACGCTGCTTCTGAATCAGTGAATTCCGGACGTTTTTTGGAATTCTGGAGAAGCTTTTTGCCTTCTTTTCTGCATCAACTGCTCGGTGGAACGCTTTGGTTACCATCACAGGTCAAGCAGTGAAACGAGCCACTGAAACGCACTGGAGCGCTTGACATGAAGCTGTCAAGACGCCTAAAAATAAGTTTGAGAAAGTTCTTGAGGTACTGGAAGAATTGACGGATTCATCTCAAGCTTCCAAAACAAGATCGGGAGCCTTCTTCTTCTGGACAGCCATGCAGTCATTCAACTTCCTCACCTTTTTTGGCTTTTGGTTTGCAGTGCTACCTGAAATAGATGACGCACAGATTTACTTGCAGCTACGAGAACTGAGTGTTGTGATGTGCTTTTTGCTTTCCAGCCGAGGTTCTGCTCGTCGGTCTTGCCAGGGTCGTCCTGAAGAAAACACGAAACTCCAGATTTAAAGGTCTTCAAACCTTATTACAAAATCTTTTATTGGAAATAACTCTTAAATCTATAACATACAATAATCTGCTACTAATATTTCACTTAATTCGGGTAATGGAACGGTTCACGGGCATCAATCCTTCTGGCTTCTAGTCTAGCTGCTTTGCATCAGTTATACTGCTTGCTGCTGCTCTGGATCTGGTACTTGATTACGGGTATTCTGACTGCTAGTAATTCGGATTCAAACGGGTCCTTTCATTCGGTTGTCGGGTTCCTGACGGGGTCTTGTAGGTATAACGCCCCTAGTGGCACTAAACAGCAGGCTAAACGCTCTGGTAGATCAGCAGGTTCAAGGCCCCTGGTGGCACAAAACAGCAGGCTAACGCTCTGGTAGATCAGCAGGTTCAAGGCCCCTGGTGGCACAAAACAGCAGGCTAACGCTCTGGTAGATCAGCAGGTTCAATGCCCCTGGTGGCACAAAACAGCAGGCTAACGCTCTGGTAGATCAGCAGGATCAAGGCCCCTGGTGGCACAAAACAGCAGGCTAACGCTCTGGTAGATCAGCAGGTTCAAGGCCCCTGGTGGCACAAAACAGCAGGCTAACGCTCTGGTAGATCAGCAGGTTCAAGGCCCCTGGTGGCACAAAACAGCAGGCTAACGCTCTGGTAGATCACCAGGTTCAAGGCCCCTGGTGGCACAAAACAGCAGGCTAACGCTCTGGTAGATCAGCAGGTTTAAGGCCCCTGGTGGCACAAAATAGCAGACTAACGCTCTGGTAGATCAGCAGGTTCGAGGCCCCTGGTGGCACAAAACAGCAGGCTAAACGAGATCAGCAGGTTCAAGGCCCCTGGTGGCACAAAACAGCAGGCTAACGCTCTGGTAGATCAGCAGGTTCAAGGCCCCTGGTGGCACAAAACAGCAGGCTAACGCTCTGGTAGATCAGCAGGTTCAAGGCCCCTGGTGGCACAAAACAGCAGGCTAAAGCTCTGGTAGATCGGCAGGTGCAAGGCCCCTGGTGGCACAAAACAGCAGGCTAAACGCTATGGTAGATCAGCAGGTTCAAGGCCCCTGGTGGCACAAAACAGCAGGCTAACGCTCTGGTAGATCGGCAGGTTCAAGGCCTCTGGTGGCACAAAACAGCAGGCTAAACGCTCTGGTAGATCGGCAGGTACCGAAGCCCCTGGTGGCAACTAGGACATTAAACTTCAAACTAAGACCCCTTACCGCTGGTGGGGGGAAGCCTTAATAAGAAATAGCTGGACAATCTCACCTATCTAACTTGTCTTCATGCGAAACCCCTTACCACTGGTGGGGGGAAGCTCCGCAAAAAGCAAGGGAAGCTAACTGACCAACTCGTCTATACTGCTTGTCTACGACTGGACTTCGAAAGATTTATTCAATCAATTTACTATGCCGCCTGACTGTATGTATGAGCGAAGAGGTGCTTTTCGTTCACCCGAGTAGGTCCTCTTGATAGTTTTTCAGTAGAAACTGAATGTGAACTATATAGGTGGTGAACGAAAAAAGTATTATTGCTTGATTTTTGCGTGACGTCATATGCCTCTGGTGCTTGTGAATTGAATTTGAGTGAAGTACAATTCTTGGTATCATGCAGAAGTCGTATAGAGTGGGGTAGCATGGAACGCTTCGTTACAGTGTGGATAAAATTGCTGAGAAACTCTGCGCTTTAAAAGCTCTCCTAGTAGAGAGCAGAGACCGTTTCGTCCAAGCCGCAATCGACTTTGCTAAGACTCTCTGCGAAAAACTCGGAATCAAACCCAAAACGAGAAGAATTCGCAGAAAAAAAAGCATTCATGGCGATGAATCCGCAGATGCAGCTTTGTATCACAATAAGGAACTCCATCGAGAGGTGTTCGCATCATTTGGCAATATCATTCAAGAAATGACTCAATTCCAGCAAGAGCGGAAGCGTCTCCAGCAGTTTGTCGCCAGTTCTGAATCACAGGAAGATATAAGGGGCAAAGGACCACTGGAGCTCCTCCAGTTTATTCAAAACTGAATCTGATTTTTTCGGTTCCAAATATAGTCAGCTTGATTTTTATATATTTGACTTTGGCAATTAGTGATCTTTTGGATCTTTTTAGGATGCAAAACATGTCATCCACATACCTCAACCATATTTTAGATTTGTCTGCCCATAGCAATGCCATCTACTTGAAAATATAAATCTTTGTTGAAACAATTTGATGCGAAACGTTCGGGGTGAGTTCTAAATTGCACTCTTATTAAATTTTAAATAACGCGGCTAATCCGAAAAATAATTATTAATTATGAGCTCTAAGTAGTTCAACGAGTAGAGAGAAAGTGTACTTGATTCATGTGGCATCACAGTGAATCACATAGTCTAAGTATGCCAAGATTCAGTCTGAAGAAGATTTTAAGAACCGAGATTAAGAATGGTCTTTATTCCGATGAATCTTACCGTAACAATTTGAACCCGCTAGAATTTTTTCATTGAGCATCGACATCTCCAATTACCTAAACGCTCGCACTTTGTGACATCATAACAAACTTATCGAAATAAATCAGTTTCCTCATCTAGTTATTCAAGGAGTGTCCGACTGAAGTTTTCCCACCGTCCGAATTTCGGCTTTTGTTGGTTTCTGAGATATCACATTGCGAAGGCATTTTTTAATTGTGCAGTGGCTGTTCTTGCAGTCTGATCCCAAAATACATAAAATATGCTCTTAAGTAGAATATCCCCACTTTACTTCCTATATATATATTTATGTTTTCTTGTAGACCAATTGAACTTATTTCGAAGGAAAATCTTGCAAGCGAAATGCGCTCCAGCTTATGTATTCCTCTTAAATAACCATTTGCATAGTGTAAATATTTCATCACGCCACTATAATACGACATTTTAAGCATTGAACTTTTGATGTTTAGAATTTGAACTTTTTCCCTAAAATCGTATATGGACATACATGTCTATATGCATAACCCGAATATTTTAAAAGGAGGCAAAAGTTGAACCAGTTGAAGAGAAAAACAAAATAAGTTCAACAAAATATTTAACGACACAGAATTGAAAAAAAAAAAAATAAAAATATTTTCACAGAGTGCTTCCTAGAATTTTTGGGATTTTCCGTCTGTCGCTCCTTACGTCATCACTATTTTTTGTACACCCGGACATGTTGAAGGGGCAAAACTTTAGCAATATTCCACCAAATTGATTTTTGTTGGGGGCGTTTATCTTCTTCTTCTTCTTCTTCTAGTTGTGACAATCGTTTTCAGAATTGTTGTTTATTCGAAATGTCCTTAAATAAAACACACAACCATGATTGTCCTCAATTCAGAGTGAAACTTTTCTCTTTTCCCGTTAGATCCTTTTTTTTATATTTTCCCTCTTTATGGTTGAGTCTTGAGTTTTGAGTGTTGTGTTTTTGTTTTTTTTTTCGTTTTTTTTTTTATTTTCGTTCTTAAATCTTTTCGAAGGCCATTTAGCTTAAATTTATATAATAAATTGTTTGCTCATTTAATTTGTTTTGAATTTATTTGTTATTTTGGGTTTATCCTTTAAAAATAAAATTTATTTTGTGTAAATGCTGTTTATTAAGTTCAATAAAAATATATATACATATGTACATAGTTCCATTTAAGCTCTTGGTAACAAAAAGGTTGTCTCTTGATACAATCTTGCCCTATGGCAATATGATCTTTGTTTTAGACCTAATGTTTTGCCCGCAATGGTTTACAATAACATAAATATTGATATACACACATATTGTAGAGAGTGTTGTTTTATTTTAATTCGAAACTATGCCATTCTGACGGCTATTTATGTAAAGTCTTATTTTTAATCTGATTAACCATAAAACGAAAACCATTCGAAGTTTAAGGCTTTTGCTTAATCTTTAAAGCAAGTATTTAATTAACATTTAATTCAGATGATAGAGAATATCAAAAAAGAGGTTTTCGTAGGTCTGTCTGCCTGTAAGTCTCTGCCTACCTTCATAAATAAGGATTTAAAGGCTTTTTAGCTTTTTTTGAATTATTCCTCTATAGGTATATCAATTCCGATTATTCCTATCCAGATTTTAATTACTTCTACTTCTAAGTAGTTTTTATATAATTTGCACAATCCCAAGGGATTATGACTTCTTCCGTAATGTAGATGTATAAGACTATCATGCCGGAGGCTTGGGCCCGATTCCAGTTCAAACAAAATTTTTTACAGGGGTTCCCTGCAGTATATCTCTAAAAAATGACGACAACACATAAGCAGCACTGAATTACTTAAAGAAGAAATCGTTATTTTATCATAAGCCAGCCCTTGACCTAAGAACAGGAATTCATCAGGATGAAGCCGCTTAAACGCACATTCTTATAAAACTCATCATTAAAATAGTAAGAACCAAAAATTAGGCTATTAGTCTAGGAAATCGCTCTGGGAATGTGAATCAGCTTTAAGAAAAAATTATCAATTCTGTTTATGTTGGCTGCGTTGTATAGAAACCGGATGGAATTATAATGTTTGCAGTCCCAATCTGGTGTTCTGTGAAATCGAAGGCAACGTCGAATCTTTTCCATTTGAGATGGAACATGGAAGCACCTTTATATCTGTTGAACTACAAATACTAATCCACTCAGATGCCTAAAGGTACTTTACAATACATTTTTACGCCAGTGGATGTCAATGGGGCTCTACAATTACTAGCTTGTTATAGTTCTTTCCCGTATTCCTTGAGGATCCATGCAACGGAGTCCTTCAACAGAATAGTTTCAGGTTTCTGAAAGTTTATTTTCAATTTCTAGTCATCACAATACCGCTGAATTTTGTCGACGTCGAACGAATTCTGATGACCTTAACTTTTGGAGCTGTTCTGTATACTATTAGATCATCGGCATACGTTATATTGCCTGAGTTATTATACCTATAAGATCGCTGGTGTAATTCCTGAATTGAATTGTCGAGTTCATAGCTCCCTGCTGAAAATATTTTATCATCAAAAATTTGATATAATGAGGAAATCCTGTTAAACTTGCGATTTAATGACCCTCGTGAAAATAATCCAATGTTACCATTTCAAACCATTTTTATAACTCGAATTTTCTTAAAATATTCTGTAGGAATGACGTCACATATGTATTTCAAATATAGAATATTTAATTTCAAAAATGCTACTACATTTTTGCGTAAAAATGGCAAAAAATAGAAGTTTTTAACAGTCTCATTTTAATTTCTGTTATTTTTTAGCTTCATAAATTTTTGAGGCATCATCGAATTCATTTTAAAATTAAATCCATGTTTTTCTACATCAAACTGAATATAATGAGTCTTTATATTTAAGTGTGCTGCTGAAAATGTGGAAATAGCAAGTAACTCAAAACATGTCCATCGTTTTTTGCAGTGTTGTACTTTTATTATCATAACATTTTGAGGCATTCATGCACCTTAAAAATTTTTTAACAGCATGTGGTACGTGAAAAAATAAAAAAATTAAGCCAAGAAAAGCTAGTGTGCCTCAAAAATTGATAAAGATATAAAGACATGAAACAAAATTTCACAACGTAATTTTTATTTTTAACGTTGAAAAATGTTAAGCACACTTGAATAAAACTTAAGAATTCCTTTAAACATAAAGTAATCGAAAAAGTTAAGTTATAAAAACTTACTTTGAGAAGCCTCACTCTACATTGCAAGATTTAAGCATTTTAATTGCACTTCAAATTTAAGGAATATGATTTACGGGTTGACTGCGTTCTTTAGTGTTTATGGTTGACTGCAGATATTATAAGTCTCACCTTCCTGAGGCATCAATGAATTGCAATTACGCTGTTGTTGTTCTTAACGGTAAACTTGATCTGATTGTTGATTTGCATTTTCACGATCGCTGGAAAATGCTGTTTTTTCGCCGGAGACATTCCGAAAAATCAAGTCGAATGGAAAAGGTTGGAAAAGCAGTGCAATTTCCAGCATGGAAGATCACCTGTTCAAGACAATACGGGATATAACAGCTGCACCAATGGAATATTGTATAATTTTTTGTAATAGATTCAGGACATGTAAGATTGATTTCTTTTATTGTTTTTTAATTGCATCATAATAGGTACTACATGGGAAGTTATGCATTCGTTAAAAGAACCCAACTCGAAAAGTGGGCGCCGCAACTTTCTCCATCTCTTTCTACATCTATCTTTAAAACATATTACTTTTCACAAAAACAGTTATATAGATTTGAAAAAATAAAAATTTCATTTTATCAAAGCTTAGTATGGTTGAAATTTTTTTTTCCAAAAAATGGATAGTAATGGTACCTCCTTAGAATCAGTTTTTTGGTTTTCGATTTTTTCAAAAACTGATCTTAATAAATTTTTTTATCCTAAAAAGTTTGATTAGTTTTGGATTTTCAAATTCTTCAAACATTTTTTTAGATTCAAAAATATTTTGTTTTTAAACTTGATAAGTACCAGTTTTTAACACTATCGTAAAGATGTCGGAACAAAATTTGAATCTAAAAATTACAGTACCCACTGTAAGAATGTTAAAAAATAATTTTCAAAAATGGTATTCTTCTCGAAAACAGCACGTCAAATTTTGATAAAAATTTATCTGTTACTTACGATGCATAATTCAATAAAGAAATTTGAAATCGAGATACTTCCGACAGTACCTACCATAGCACCTATCATTTTTACTTGCGATATAGGTATTGTTTTTTAGCTCTAAAACAAACGGTACCCCCCATACACCCATAATGCATAATCTTATTTATCTCGAAAAGAGCTCTAACGATTTTGATAAACAAAATAAATGTGATATTATGAACATGGACTATATTTTGGTCAAAAAAAAATTTGGGAAGAAATGTTATTAGGGGTACTTCTCATACAACCGTTTTTTTTTTTTGATTTTCGACTTTCTCACCAACGGCTCTAACGATTTTAACCAAAATTTTTATACAGGAGCTGCTTTGCATTTGAAAAAATTTAAACTAAAATTTTTTTCGAAAAAATAGTTTTTGGATTCTTAAAAAAATAATATTTTTTTTTTTTTTAAATTTTATATCTTGAAAACTGATACACGATTAAATTGTAAAATTACGTTTTAAAATGTATTTTATTAAAAACTAACAATTTGCGTATCAATTTTTTTTATACAAATTTTAAGTAAAATTTAGCACACAAAAAACATGTTTCAGTGTATATTTCCATATTTAAAAAACGGGTTATTATTTATTTTTTGAAACTTATTTTTTGCTGCACAGTAATATTTCTATTTTCATAGTAAAAAAAATTTAATTTAAAATGTCTGAACCAAAATCGTGTATCTATTTAAAATTGTATACCTACTTACTTACTTTAGATAGCCTTAAAAGTCTAGAATGGACTTCGCCCTCAAACAACAAGCCCCTCTAGCTAGCTCGGTCTATATCTAGCTACGTGTACCTACATATCGTAGTTATACACTCCAAGTTAGTTAAGGTGGTTCTCCACTTGTGTGCGTCCCCTAAGGATGGATTTTCCTCTGCTGCGCTGACCATCAAGGGAGATTCGAAGACTCGTCGGACTGGTGCGTCGCGTACGCTTAGCGTACCCCAGCTTTCTCAGCGCCTGTATTTCTTACTTTTTGACCAGATCGACGCGACGTCGATGTAAAGCCCGTAAAGTTCGTTTTTAACTTTTCTCTTTCGATACGGTACGTACTGGAAATCAGCCGAAAAATCTTCCTTTCAAAGCACCCAAGCCAAGCAGATTCTCATTCGCTTTTGACAGGGTTTATGCTTCCACCCCACACAGCAGGACCGGGATGATTAGGATCTTATGGATTCGGGTCCTTGGTTCCTTGAAAGAGGACTTTACTACTAAAATGTCTTCTTAGCCCGAAGAAACAGAGATTGGCAATGATGATTCTTCGTTTGATCTCTGCACTGATGTCATTTGTGAGGTAATCGTGAAGCCCAGGTAGACAAAGACCTAGTTTTTTTTTTTCCAAAATATGTTGTGTGTGTGAATATTTGGTCGACTGTTATTTGAAGTTGACAAACTGTTGACGTTGACTGTTGATCGTTGACAAACGGTTTTAACCGATGACAGGATTTTTTATGCGATGTTGAGGAGACTTAAACCTCTATATAGGTGGCAAAAGTCAGAGCATCTCCTTTTTGTGGCACACTATACCGAGGTTCCATTCATCGGGCATACTTTTTTCCGACCAAAGTTTAGAGAAATGTTGGTGTATACTACCTTTGTATATATAACCTATATTATCATGAAGCGTGATTTTGTATTGCGAACTCTAGCCTGGTGGTGGTGCTGAAATTAGCGCTTTATTTTACAGTGGAGAGTAGGATAAGATGCAAAACAAGTAGTAAAAAAGAAAAAAAAAATTTTATTTTTAAATTTAGTGGGGACAAATCTAGCAAGTACTGTCCCTGTACTTAAGATGTCGCCACAATCTTTCGTCTTCTTGATAGTACTATAAGTTTTATATACAAAGATACTACCTTCCAAGTCATCTCCCTCCTTTTGAATAGTTCGCTTGCAAGCCAACAAGTCAAACTATACTCCCAGCTTTGTACGCTATCCACACTTTATTTAGGTTGGGTAGACGGAAATGTTGACCATCATCGCCCAATTGGAATTAATTATTTATATTTCCAGAAAGCATATTTTGAAGTGATTTTATTATCACTTCACCTCACAAGAACTTATTACCTACTAAGCTTAAATGAGACATATTAATTAAATCTTCTATAAATATGCCTTATTTTTCAATTAGAATAAATCTTTACTAATTAAATACCAAAAATGGAATAGCCCCCAAATTAATTATTCCAGGAATAACACTGTCCCCAGCATTTACGTACTACTAGTTCTGATAACCTAGCCTTCTCCCCCAAGTATTTGAGTTAAGCTGTAAATTATGATTCGAGTGATGTTACACCGCCCGTTCATATCAACATCTTCGTCGGTATAAATTGGCAAGTTCCTCAATAATAATAATTATTTGCTTAAAGATTTAAAATAAGAGTTTCAACTCTTCAACACTTACTCAATTAGGCAATTAATTGAAGAGAAAAACAGTTCTTCCTTAAAATTAAACACCACTTCTGTTTTTGCTCAACCCACACCGCAAGTCCTCAAAGTTTCAGCAAATTTAATTAGATACCGCGATTAATTCTTTAATATTACTTTTTGTTTGCCTTTCTTCCTTCAATAAATTCAACACCAATAGTGAACAGCTTAACAGGCCCACAAAGCCTCAGAATGAACAAACTTAAAGAGGAAGTAAAGATTGCTAGGATAAAATAATAATTTTAATTTTCCTTTGTATATAAAAAAAAAGGATCTATTAACAAAAAAAAATAATAATAAAGAAATTTTATGCAAGGACTTCAAAAGCTATGTGTATTTTACTGCCGGTGCTTACCACTAAAGGACTCTTGCAAGAGGATGAATTATCATTGTGGGGATGCAGCAGAGAACATTTCGCACAATTTCCTTTTCCATTGCGTCCGCTATAAGTCAGAAGGTCACAAGGACTTTTAGGTTTGTTTTTACCCCCTCCACAAACTATACCGTGACGAAGATGAAAGTGTTCCGCGGAACACTAAAAAAAAGGACCCGGGAGTAGGACAAATACAAAAAAAATGCATATATAAAGAATCCTGGAAGTGGAAAAACAAGTGAAATGGAAGATAGATAACTACCGCGTTAAACCATTTGCCTTTGCCAAGGACTCGCTCGTGACATTCATAGCCTTCATTCAAGAAACACTGGAACTGGAGATAATAATTTTCCTCTTGGTTGCGACGCACGGAGTGTGAGACAGTGATGATGCTGGTTTGGTTTCTTCTTTCTGGAGATTGCATACTCTAGGAGTTAATTGGTATTAGACACCACTAGTTCATTGGTTATTCTATGCAACGCTTGACTATTTCTATGTGCAAATTATGGGATGAGTTGAATGCCAGGACGAACATCTTGGAAGGAGAAGAGTTATTATGATTACATTATACAAAAGAATTAGATTTATTTATAAGGATGAAGAGCACAATTTCTTTTCTTGCAAGGAGGTCTTGAAAATGAAATGAAGGACGACGGCGTTGTTGTTATTAGGAACAAGACTGGTATTGAGCTGTTTTGGTGGTTTTTTTTACTGCTTTATGTACACATTTTATAATTAATAATATTTCTGTTAAACAGATCGCATCATTATGGTGTTTTTGAAATAAGATGGAATATAGAGGCCACACCTAAGATGGAGTAATTTAACCATCTGTCGGATGAGAAACAGATATAGACAATGCTTCATCTAAAACGCTCAAAGTGTTTGATATTCTTAAGTAGATTACACATGAGATGCATCATAACCTGACACTGTCTTATGCAATGAGGCTTGGCGGTTTTTTCAAACGATCTTTGCAAAAGCTGTATAAACGAGCAAGAGGTAGAATCAGTTCCTCATATTCTAACGAGTTATTTTTTAAGAGCTATCGGAAATTAAAAGAAAAAAAAAAAACAAAAATACATAAAATTCAAAAAAATGAACATAAAATCTTTATTTGAATCGATAGTACGGTCGATATTATTTAATGTTTGAAGAGTAGTTCATGCAAATGATGGCCGCGGCTGCGCCTCAAACGATCCATCCGCTTAGTCCAATTTTGGCCTACTCTTTCTAACATTTCGGCCGGTATCTCACGAACAAATGCTTCAATGTTGGCTTGCAGTGCATCAATCGATGCGAGCTTGTGGCTTAATAGTCTAGAGGTGTTAAATCGCACGATCTTGGCAGCCAATTGACCGGCCTCAATCGTGAAATAAACTGTTCACCGAACTCGCCTCTCAATTTGTCCATTGTTACGCGTGCGGTGTGGAATGAGGCACCGTCTTGCTGAAACCACATGTCATGCAAGTCAAGCTCTTCCATTTTGCGCAAAAAAAAGTTTGTTATCATCGCACGGTAGTGCTCACCATTCACAGTGACGTTGCGGTTCGCATCATCTTTGAAGAAATACGGCCCAATGATTCCGGCAGCCCATATAATATGCACCAAACAGTGACTTCTTCTGGATGCATTGGTAGCTCTTGCAATGCTTCTGGCTGCTCTCTACTCCAAATACGGCAGTTTGGCTTGTGGACGTATCCATTCAACCAGAAATGAGCTTCGTCGCTGAACACAATTTTTCGATAAAAAAGTGGATCTTCGGCAAACTTTTCAAAAGCTCATTCACAAAAATTTCGACGTTGTTGTAGGTCGTTCGGCTTCAATTCTTGCACCAGCTGTATTTTGCAAGGCTTCACACCTAAATCCTTGGGGAAAATTTTCCACGTAGTGGAGTAACTGCAAACGGCGCCGAATCGATAATTCACGGTCATCACTAACACTGGCCGATACAACTGCGATATTTTCCTCAGTTCACACTCTTCGTAAGCGTGTTGGTGGCTTAATCTCCAGCAATGTACATGTAGGTCGATTAAACTGACCATCAAATGGAAGAAGCGAAATGAACTTTCTTAACAGAGCACGCATTTTGATAATAAACATGCGTGAGCTGCCAAAACCAGTGTTGCCAAAAAGAAAAAAACAGAAAAATCACATTATGTACATGCCCTGGTCTATTCCATAGTTGTAGGCTTTATCTTGGAGAGTGAACCTAGTGATTTAATTATTGTATAAATTTTCAGTCTTTCTCGGTTCAGAAGGAGCTCCAAGTAGTGCAACGAGTAGGGAGAAAATCTGGAATTTCGGTTTAGTAACCGACCAACCATCTATTGGTATTCCTTCCAAAGTATTCCTTTAAGTTTATAGGAGTCCAAATCTTGACAGCAATTCAACTCTTAAGGCTACGGCCACGCACTGAGCGACGAGCGACTGAGCGATTGAGCGACGAGTCGCTGAGCGACGCAAAAAAATTAAAACACATGAAATTGTATGAAGGTGGCCACGTAAACCCTGAGCGACTTGTGATTTTTTTAAGCGACAGAGCGACGTCGCTCTGCAATCAAATCTGTTTTAATTTTTCAGTCGATCGCTGAGCGACGAAGTTAGTCCATAGAGAAAATAAGCACAAAAAGTTTAAAATATGAAATTTTTCAAAAGTCTTTTGCCATTTAGGGCAAAATTTAACGAGTTTAAAAAACTTGAGATAAAAAGCGACATTCAGAATGTTATTTTGGCAAAATTAAAAAATAAAAATAAAGAATAAATAAAATGCACGACTGGATCGCACGAACTTGCTTTTATGTAAAAGTACTTTAGAATTTAAAATGTTTGTATAAATTAATATAAAGCAATGGATTTAATGAGATAAAAATGTTCAAATGCATGAAATTGCCGTCTGATTTTCAGAAAAGTATGAACTAATGCATAAAAAGCTCAAAAATCGTTTTATTATTAAAATAATTGTGTATACAAGAAATTTCTTTAAAATTTTTCAAGAACAAGATTTGGGATGCCAATTTTAAGTATTTAGTAGTATAGACTCAAGGTAAAAAGGTGAAGATATTCAAATCGAAAAACTATTTTTTCCAAGGAGCTCATGCATAAAAATTTTAGTTAAAACCGTTAGAGCCGTTGATTAGAAATTCGAAAATCAAATAAACGGTTCATTCATTCATTCATTATAGTCAATACCTAAATACGATTTTGCATTACGGATATAAATACCCACAAACCGTTACTTTTGGAGCTAAACGAAAAATTCAATTTCCTTTCTAGGGAATCATCGAAGACCTTTATGTACCGAGTTTGAAGAAAATAACTCCCAGTAGTTTAAGCTGCAGATCGAGGAAGAGACAGACAGACGGGATTTCCGGACCCACTTTTTTTGACTTCACTATTATAGTAATGTCAACTTTAATCAAAATCTCGAGTTCAATTTTTTTTTCCAAATATCGCAAGTAAAAACTAATTTTAGTAATAAAATTAGTCGCTTTTCTGCACTAATTCGCTTTCTTTGTTTTGTTAATCTTGGCCGAACTTTTTCCATCAGCAAATTGAAATATTCTATTGACATACGATAGTATTGCCAAAATAGAGTCTGGATATTTGCGAAGATTCAGCATAATTTGCCCTTTGACGATCTATTGGGTGTACATCAAACCTTCGTTTTCTCGATCTTATAATAGCTCTTTAAATATGAACGCGACTTTCAACTAAAAAACTACGACGAACTTTACTTGACAATTGCATTTTCGCAACTAATCGCTTAGCGATGACGCTCAGTAAATGGCCACCCATCGCTCAGAATCGTCGCTCTATCGCTCGTCGCTCGGTCGCTCAGTCGCTCGTCGCTCAGTGCGTGGCCGAAGCCTAATGAGTTTGATGCGCTGTCTGATTCCATTTCCCGAATTGTTTCCTTGTACCCCCATACTAAAGTCGTTATTGCGGGCGCATTCAATGTACACAATTCAAGTTGGCTCCGCTATTCAGCATAGACAACAACCGAATTTGGGTAGGAGAAGAATCAAACTGCACCCTCGAAACAAATGCCATCAATTGGTACACTGATGGATGGAAAACAAGCGAAGGGACTGGTACAGGAATCCTTGGGCCTAGAACCAAACTTTCCATACTCATGGGGCAGTCCACCAGCATTTTCCAAGAGGAGGCTTACGCTGTAGGGAAATGCGTGGATCGAAATCTCAAAAATAACTATCGTAAGAAAAACATAGTTATCATGTCAGATAGCCAAGCGGTAATAAGTTCATATAACATGGGCTATAAGTTGGTGTGGGAGTGATTAAGCAGGCTAATAAATGAACTTGGCAAACAGAACAGGGTCACACTGCATAGGGTACCTGGTTACTTAGGTGTTCATGGAAACGAAAAGGCAGACTCCTTAGCCAAAATAGGCGCATCAACCCCTTGAAGAGGGTCTAAGCCCTATTGCGGAATAGGAGAAAATGTCATCAAAAACAAAATTAAAGAAGAAGAGAAGGCAAGCAGGTCTAAGAATTGGAAATAACTCCCAAAGCTGAGACAGGCGAAACTACTAATGAGCAATTACAACCAGTAATGTTTTTCGAAAACTGCATTACTTTAAGTAGAAATTTCTTAAGAATAATAACGAAATCCAAACTGGACACTGCAAACTTAGAAGACACCTAAGTTTACTTGGTATGGTAAGCTATTTTTCATTTAAATTCTGTTACATGCATGACGAAACTGTAACGAAGCGTTCCATGCTTCCACCGATATCAAAAATTAAATCACTGTGCGATCATGATCCCTCAGCCGCCACAGCAACAGCCGACGACACCATGTAGCAGTTACCAACCAACCGACGACACCGTACGACGCTGCAGCTACCGACGACACCAAACACTTCAACAAGATAAGGGATTTAATATATATAATATAGTCACTATAAACTCATGACGGCACGGCCGAGAGAACACATTTGGTAATTTGCGTTCGATCCGTATATAGTTCACACGAAGTTTATACAGAAAAGATAACAACAGGACCTACTTTTATGAAGGAAAGTCACTTGTTTGCCACGGTCGAAGCTGACGAGCTCGATTTTAGCTTACAAGGCAATTGAAATTGTCCAGCTATTTCGTCCCTCAGTTGGTTCGAAGAATAAATGTCCTAATTGCCACCAGGGGCTTTGGTACCTGCTGATCTGTCAGTGCATATGAATTGATTGTGCCACCAGGGACAATACCACGTGGAAGAGAGCGATCTATCCTCTCTAAAGTGCCCCAAATACTAACACTACTACTTGTCAAGCAAAAGACTATTAGATTCAAACAAAAGACTATTGGATGCTTCCGGAGTGACCAGAATTGACAACTTCATACTGGACTTTGGAAGGAATCACTTTGCGCGTTCGGCAAACGTTGTAGAAAACGAGTTCATATGGGGACTATTTTACCTCAAATGTGGGTATTTCAGAAATGATTTGAAAAGTCATATTGATGCATATGGGTATCTATCAAACTCAATGAGCGTACCAATAATATACCTACCAATAGTATGCACGAAGGGCCACAGATAAAATAATCCTTTATGTACCTTTTGAATCGGGAGATAGGAATGTTGACCTGAGATACTCCACTACTTTACCTCAAAGGTAAATCTGAAGCTTTTTATAATACTCGTACAAACTCTATATACTACTGAAATAAATCAGCCAAGTAGAAGACTTCGCACCATTATTGGTCTTGTTCATTTATTGATTCAAAATAGCTTTTTGGCTTTTTGGACTAAAGGTGATTACAATTTTTGTTGGGTATAGTTCACATTGGATTTTTTGTCAAGAAATCGGTGTAAGATGATCTGAATTTAACAATAATTGCGTATTGACAAGGTCCTCAAAGTCAACTGATGAGCCCATGTGAGATCACCGGGACGAAACGCCAATTTTTAAGGCTGACAGATCTAAGCTTTAAGCTAGGATGTGTCACTAACTCGGGGGGATAGAGATCTCATGACAGGGCCTGGCGCCATATGCTACTTGCGGGTGATAGACATATTTGACTAAAGAAATTGGCATACTGTAAGCAGTTTAAACTTTGCTTAAAACAATATTCGGTTAATCAAATAAAAGGTCTTTCTTCTTTAACAGATCCACAACAACTGATAATATCTTTATTCTCTCAGTATATTCTTCTACCTTACCAGTAGTCTCTTTCTATTAAATACAAAATACGATTATATATGTATATCTTTCATTATTATCTTCTTTCTGAACATTCATTTACTCATTTGTCTTTCTTCATTCTTTCTTGAGAAAGTGTTGCCACAATACCAAATTTAAAAGACATTTCAATATTTTTAATTTTGTTTGCATATTTTACTTTCGATTAGTAGTAGTAGTCATAATGACATAATGGTTAGTGCGTTTGACTATCAAGCAGTAGTTCTTGGGTTTGATTCTCAGCCGATGGAAAAAAGATTTTCAATGGTCTACTACCTCTTGCGAGGAATTGACAAATCCTCTAAGAGAATCATTTGTCATGTGAAGTGCTCCTGATTAGCCGTTCGGAATCGGGAGAGGTCCCCTGAATTCCTAATAATACACATAGATGAATGGTTGAAAGTTGTAAGTCACTAGGTCCCGGTTCTATTCGAGCTGTTGCACCACAAAATTTATATATTTTAAAGAACAAACTGTTTTAGGAATCCTTTGAGTAACATAAACAGTTTATGTAATGCTTTTAAACATTATTCTCTAATAACAGCCATGTGCTTATATGCTGAATTCTTAAACCCCACATTAATTGTGTGTGATAGCAAGAAGGTGCCATGCAGTCTTCCATTTTATTTTAATTTCTTTATGTTAATTTTTGAATTCTATTATTTTACGTTTTATTATTTAAGCAAATTTTTGTTAAGCTTAAAATGATATAAAAGAGAAATAAAAACTAGTAGGTATTTTGTCAGACCAAGCAGCTTTAAGACTTATTCCAACAATACCTTTTACTTTTACATCAAACACATTGACAAAACTAAAATTTGATGTTTATATACATATGTATAAATATTTGCCTAACTTCTGATAAAATTCAAAATGGCACCAGTCCCTTACACTCCACAAAGATGTCATTAACTTTCCTAACTGCCAACTTCCCTTTCCGTCGTCGGTCGGTCGATCGAAAGGACGAGAGATGTTTATCTGTAAATTGAGTTGTTTGGAAAATTAACATCGGAAGACCAAACGACTGTTATTACGTGTAATATGCATGTAATATTATGGGTTTAATTTATTCGAAACAAATTGAAGATTACAAAAAAATTTTGTGAAACTATAATTTGAGTTTATTCTTTATTATAAAGGGTGAATAATGAGTTTGCAAAAATTCGTTATCCATATTTCAGCTGAAGTTACATTTGTTGCCTTAGAATATTAAAGGGTTTTTCGGAAACTAGGTTTTTCACTTTTGAAGGGTCTAGTTGATTTTAAGGCTTTAGGTCTGAAGTTAATTTAATTAGTTAATTAGAATTAGAAATTTGCTCATTCAAGAATTGCCATTGCATGGTTGTTCAACTTCATTTTATTTATGAAGTTTACTCCAAGGTATTTGGTAGTGTCATTGGTGTCAATAACGGTGGCGTCTGGTTTGATAAAAATGTTTTGACTTCTAGCGGCGATTCTCCTCAGTGGTCTTGTTGTTGTTTGCGATGGCCGGAAGCAGATAAGTTCCATTTTGCTGGCGTAAATCTTCAACACCCATTTTAAGTAGTATTTCCAAAGTTTGGTGATGTGGTATTGCATCCTAATAGCTGCAATTTCTGGTAATAAAGACAATGCACATGTCATGGAGTCGGGATATAATTTTTTGCTCGTTTCTGGTGTATTCTCTGATTTATTTTCAATATAAATGCTGATGGGAAATGGTCCTAGCTTTGATCTTTGTGGTATTACTGTCCTGATTTACTTTATTCCCGATTTACCCTTCATAACCTGTCCAAAAAAGTCTCTTAGGCTAGCCGCGCACTAGCAATTTTTAGTTGCGAAACTGTTTGGTTATTTATGGAAAACAGATGAACTGTTTGGTTGAATGTCGGTGAATTTGCAGATAATTATATGTTCAATAAAATGGCGAACTTATTTTAGGCAATCGTTTAGTTTGTGTCAAAACACAAACTTTTTAGTTGCTCGAACCAAGCAGTTTCGCAACTAAAAATTGCTAGTGCGCGGCTAGCCTTAGTGTTAAGAATGTCGACCAAATTTACCAAACATCCTGGAATCCCGAATCTCATCAGGTTAACAATTACCCATTCTATCAAACTAATCTGTTGAAGGTCTTCTCAATATCTACAAGACATACCATTTTTATAGTGTTTGTTTTTACAGACACATAATGACATGGCAATCTTGTGTCTATCTTGTTCACGTTGCCCTAGTTACATTACTGTTAAGTCCCAGTAGAGTAGAGTTGTGTAAATCGTCCATTTCAAATGATCGAGTCGTTCAATAATCGTTCATCAACGAAAATGATTCGATAATTTGAATCGATCGATCATTTTCATTTCACTCAAGTGATTCAATACTGTTCCGATTCGTTTTTCATTTCGATTTCGGTGATAAGATTAACTTGAGGTTTTTACAAAATACTCTATATTGTAAGCCATAAATTGCCAAATGACATCAAATGATGGCTACTATATCCATTGAATGAAAAGCGTCAAAAAATTCAAGAAAAAGAGATTTTATTTGTTGCTCCGGAAATCAAGTTTAGGAATAATAGTTACTGAATGACTTGGTACTATCGAATAAATTAACTTTTAGCTACTATTGCATATGTAAGTCGATAGTTTTTATTCGATAATTCCCATTACTAGTTCAATTCCTGTAGTAAACATACCGGATCCTCATACCTCAAATAACACCAAATCGAATCGGGAAAATAATGGTTAATCGATTAGTTATGTAACTGATATCGAAGATCGGGAGTCATTGAAATGATTGAGATTGAGATTGGGATCGATTAAAATGAAAATTCGTGATTTCGATCACCAATACTTTTCGATGATCGGATCAAAAAAATCGAATTGATCCTGATTGACACAGCTCTACAGTAGAGGATGTGTTATCGAATGATTTAGTCGAAGTCCGTGTTGGTAATTTGGAATTAAATTTATTTTCCGGCTAAAATGTCTTATATTTTACAGGAATAGCGATAGGTGATGAGCACGTCACCAATACTTCAGTAGACAGTAGGCCGGATTATCTTTTATCTTCTTTGAAAGTGATAATCTTGTTCTACTCTCGTTTCAAATAACATCAACAACTCTTGGAGGTGAATTGGCGGAAAATCCACAATTTCACCCTCGAGTAGTCATATTCTGTCCATACTTGATGGTTTCTGAGTTAGTTTTTCTTTTTCCAACAATGCTGTCTATCTTTCGGAAGCAATCAAGTCCAGGTTTAATGTCCTATAGTTTCTTCTGTAATGGAGAGCACGCACCTAAAATGTTAAACTGCCTGATTAAATATATTTTGGGTGGAGAGTACTTGGTTGGAGCTTCTTTCTTAACCTTTGTATGTTCTGATTGATGGCAATTATGTAAGTGGGAAGACTAGCAAGCCTAATTCTTACTCTTTGTGTTTTTAATTGTCCAGTGTGTTCTTCAGTGCCCTCTAAAACTAATGCATAGCTCACTGTTCTTAAAATGAGTTAAGCTCATTATTTCTGTAGACTCAGTTTCGGCGTCAGGCCGGAGTTTTTGTAAGTTGATTCTGTGTCAGGTTGAAAAACCCTGAGACGGATACTCAACTCCACAGCGAGAAAATCCGAATCGGACGTATGGGCCACACAGTGGTAGTTCATCGAATTGTGGGAGTACGTTAACAAAGTTTGTATGGGCCAGAAAAAAGTCCAATGCTGCTGGAGTGCTATTTTGAATTTTGTTTTGCTTTTGTACTTAAAATCAGCAGCATATTTCAATATACAGTTGCGGTCAAAATAATAGCAGTGTAATCTTATCATTGACATATTTTAGTACAAACTAAGATATAGGTAACTTTTTAAAATATTCTAGTACTATTTTTGTAATAGAATATTTTATCTTTTGTTTCCAGAATAAAAAAAAAGCCATATCATAACGGTTTTCTTTTAAAGGTCATTTGATTTCACTTAAAGTGTATTTTTGTGCAGTCAAAATAATAGCAGTGTTTAATAGTTTGTGAATTTTTTTCATTGTTTTTTAATCTTAGGAATATTTTTTTTGTTTGTTGTTAAAACTTAAAGGTAAGGTTTAAAACCCATAGTTTTCCTACATTTATAATCCTTCAAACTTACAGTTTGATAGAAAAACTTATACGGAAATTTAAAAAAACCTTAACAATATCTGCTAAGATGATTATTAACGCAAAAAAATATACTGAAAAACCCGAAACCAGGGGCAGAAAAAAAGTTATTTCTCCAAAATCAGAGAGGAGAATTGTGAGATACTCAAACGTCTCCCCCCATTTGCCGGCTACTGAAATAAAAAACCGTTAAATCTAAGCGCTAGTATAGAAACGTACAGAAGAATATATTGCGAGAGAATGATTCCAATGCCAGAAGCCCAAGGAAGGTTCCTCTTTTGACAAAAAAACACATCGCCAAAAGAATGCAGTTTGCCAAAGCCCATGTCGATAAGCCCCTTCAGCATTGGTGAAATATTTTATGGTCTGATGAGAGCAAAATTGTTCCGTATGGTGATTCTGGTTCCCGGCAATATGTGCGACGCCCACCTAATGCTGAATATGTGTCTAGGTATACGCGGAAGACTGTAAAACATGGTGGCTCAAGCATAATGGTATGGCGTTGTTTTTCCTATCAAGGTGTAGGGCCCATATATCGCATAAATGGTGTAATGGATCAGCATCTTTATGTGGATATTCTTCTAAGAACCATGCTGCCTTACGCAGAAGAGGAAATGCCAATAAGATGGGTCTTTCAGCAAGTCAATGACCCAAAACACACGAGCAAAAAAGCCAAAGAGTGGTTTCGGGTTAATGAAGTTTCTGTTATGGAGTGGCATGCGAAATCCCCCGACTTGAACCCAATTACCCAATAGAGAACCTTTGGGCAGATGTCAAGAAATTCGTTTCAAATGCAAAACCCTCCAATAACAACCAGCTTTGGGAAGCAGTGGAGAATGCATGGAGAAATATTTCATTGGTGAGATGTCAAACTTTGGTGGACTCAATGAAAAGAAGATGCGAAGCTGTTATAAGCAATAAGGGGTCTACCACCAAGTATTGACGTAAGAAATACAAATACATTTTGTTTTACTTTTTAATCCAATGTAATTTTCTTATTTTCTCCATTTTTATGAATACTGCTATTTTTATGACTGGACTATTTTCTTATACATTGAAGATATTTTATTTTTTTAAGTTTTTTTTTTTTTTTTGATATTTTTAAATCTTTCTTTTATAATGGATTTCATATAAATGTAACCTATTAAATAAAATTTTATTATAACGTTTCATGAGCACCATCTTTCTTTTTTTATTGAATATTTCTTGGATCTATTTTCACTGCTATTATTTTGACCGCAGCTGTATGTATTTTAATTTTAATACACAAAAATGTGTTAGCTATTTACAAATGTGCTGATTGGAAATTTAAAATGAAAAAATTCAAATATATATTATGTAAGTAAAGCTGAGTCATCTGTTCAATTCAAAGTTAAACAGTACATATTTATGATGTTTATCTGTGTGTATTGGAAAAACTGCTATTCTAAATGGTACCTCCCATAAAAGCAATTTTTTTTTGTTTTTGAATTTCTAAGCTTTTTGATTCCTAATATTCCTAAAAATTTAAAATAATAGATATTGCGTACAGTTTTTTTTTTATTTAAAAAAAAAAAATAAATTTCAAATTTTATTTGAAACTTTGTACTTTGGGGACCACAACTTAATTTTTTTGAAACTTTACAAATAATTGGTTTTTTAACAATAACTAGAAAAAAATCGTTTTCTTATCCAACAAGTATTAATAAACCGTTTTCGAAAATATTATTTTTTCTCGCAAACGACTCGTAAAATTTTAATTTATTTTTTTTCTTAAACTAGATTTTTAAGTGAATCATTGAAATAAAACTTTGAATTGAGGCATTCTTAACAGTACCTACCAAAGAAATATTTTTTCTCATCTCGTTTAAAAACACCGTATATCAAAAATATTTTTCTTATTTGATTTTGAGAAATATGTTGTTTTTTTGAAAATTCAATTTCTTATAAACGGGTCAAAAACTTTTTTAAATTACATTTTTATTTGTATAACAAAGGTTTTTTTTTAAACTGTTTAAATTTTCTTATTTAAAAACTTCTTTTAAAAAAACCCGCTACAACAATTTGATTTTAAATTTCTTTAATTTGCTGGAATATTTATTATGTTTCATGAATGTTATTCTTAAGGAAAAAAATAGTGAAGTAAAAATGGTCAAATGTGTGAAGACAGTTCTGTGCAACCAAATCAAGCCTTAATAATTTATTCAATGTAGCAACGTTAAGTATAATGTGGAACATGTAGGTAGAATTATGAGTGGGCGTTTGCTATTGTGAATTTGTTTGGAATGTGATAATTATTTTAAAGCTATTTTTAGCACAAATAATTATCTAGAAAGTTTTTGTAGGATATTATGCGGTAAGTTGAAACAATGTTATACTTCAAATTATATTGACCAGAATTGTTGTTTACATTTTTCAAGAACTTTTGTAACTGGGCTGTCAGTGTTGTGTCTATAAATATTGAATAGCGAAAATGACTTTGGAATGCAAATAACTACGGGTGGTGAAATTGTGCTCAATGGTATTAGTTATTCAGAATTTGGCCTAATTGTACATGAAAAAAAAAATGGAAATACCAACACCAACAAGCTGGGCATATATGAATGAATATAAATGAGACAACAGTTAAAAAGTTATTCGCCCACTACTCGTAAGTTCTTACTTGGGTGGATTTTTTTGGTTTTAACTTCATTCACTAGTATATCACTAGTACATACTACATAAATATACACTACAGGTACTTTATAATAAGTTATGTATTCGTACAAAATTCGAACTTGAGATTTTAATCAGACTTGACATAAGAAGACAAAAAAAAGTTGATATTGCAGTTCTGTCTGTCTGTTCGACTACAAACTAAACTCATCGGGCGATTTTATTTAAAAATTTTACCTCCCAGAGATTTTAACTTGCGACTTATAGGTACTATAAGGAAAGTTATGCATTCGTGAAAAAAATATAACGCGAGATTTTGATCAAAGTTGACATAACGTTAATAGAGAACACGAAAAAAGTGGGTCTCGCAATTTTGTCTGTCTGTCTGTTCGACTCCAGCCTAAACGGCTTGACCGATTTGCTTTAAACTTTGTATATAGCATTTTAAATTTTTTTCGTCTACACGTTTTTTTCAACTTTTTAAGGATCAAAAATAACGGTACCTGCGATTTTTTTTTCGGAATTGTATTAATAATTTTTTCTTGTAAAACTGTTCGCCGGTTTTTCTTAAAAACTACTCAAATCAAATGCACGACCGGGTCTCACGAACTTGCTCCTATATAAAAGCAAAGAATTTTAAAAGAATGTTAGATATTAGAAAAAACTGTTCATAAGGATAAAATTTATTTTTTAAACTCTTTTAGTAGTAAGATATAAAAACAGAATGCAATGCAAATATAATTTCATGCAAGAACAAATAAGTCCTTAATTTTTGTTTCTCTTAAATTCAAAAAATATTTTTCTTACAGATTTGAAATGCAATGTTTTTCAAACTTTTCAGAAGCTTCTCTATCAAAAATTTCATTAAAATCCTTTATGTCGAGTATGAGAAATTTAAAATTTGAAAAAAAAAAATGGTTAGTAAATGGTAGGTGAAGTCAGTAATATCTTTATTTTATTTTTTTTATTAAATTATAGATCGTAAAAAATAATCGAAAGAACAAGAATTTTATCTGAATTCTGGTGCCGTTTTTGAGAAAACTACTATTTTTGAAAACCATTTTTACAATAATTTTTTTGTCTTACATATTGTAGATTGAGGAACTTTTATTTATTAAGTTTAAAAGTTTAAAAGTTTTCGAAATATTGAGTTTTGAAAAAAAAAAATGTATTTTGTGTTTATTTATTTATTCATTATTTTTGGTGTTTAAAAAAAAGAGTAAAAAGAGGAAAAATATTAAAAATGCTATCTTTACCAAGCGTAAAGAAAATCAGCTGAACCGTTTATGCTGTATACTCGAACAGACAGGCAGACAGAATTACGAATTGGGGTTTATCAAGACCCTTTTATCCGAAGTCTTTCAGGCCAATAAGCTTAACATCCTTTATACTGAAAACTTTGGAAAAGGTAATTGACAACTTCATGAAATCAGAAGTGTTAATAAAGAGGCCTCTCAATCAGCTCAATCAGCGACAACACGTATATAGAGCGGGCAGATCAACAGAGACCGCCTTGTTCGAACTAACAAATAAGATCCAAAGAGCCCTAGATGTAAGCGAAACAGCATTAACTTCTTTCTTAGACATAGAGGGAGCCTTCGATAACACGTCCCACGAAGCTGTAGGCGCAAGGCCCTTGTTAGGAAATGCGTACCTACGAGTATCACCATAACCAGATGGATAAAAGAAATGTTAGGCACTAGAGGCACAAGCAGGACAAAATGTAAAAAGTAATCAAAACAAGAGGCTATCCTCAGGGCGGTGTACTATCACCATTTTTGTGGAGTCTTGTAGTAGATGAATTGTTAGAAAATCTTACCTCCCAAGGTATATGCTGCATTGGCTTTGCCGATGATATCGCTATCATTCCAGTAGGTAAGTTTGAAAAAAACTCTTTGTGAGATATTATCCAAAGGGGACTAACAATTACAAGAAAATGGTGTCTGTCTGTAGGGCTTTCAATAAACCTATCCAAGACAAATATCATACCATTTACCATGAAAAGACTTCTACCACACATGAAACCTATCCGTTTGAATGGTGAAGTAATTGAAACGCAGAGGGAGGTATACTAGATAGTAAACTCCTTTGGAACAAACACTTAAATGCTATAGTCGGGAAAGCCACAAAAACCCCAATGATTTGCAAAAGAATTGCCGGCAAGTCATGGGGATGCAAACCGAACATCCTTGGGTGGATGTACACCACGATGGTAAGACCCATCATTACTTATGGTGCGGTTGCATGGCATAAGAAAACCAAATTAACAACAACTAGGAAAACCTTAGGGTCCAAAGGCTCGCTTGTATCTGTATTACGGGAGCAATGAGAACCTGTCCTACCGCAGCTATATTATGTAGGTTGTCATTAGGTCATTAGAAGCGCTGGAATTGGAGGTATCATGAGGTTTTCAAAGGAAGGAACTGGGACAGACAAAATTATTGGTTTCAGAGAAAGGGACTTAATTGACAGGTCCACATTAACAAACCTTATTGACATCCCAAGAGATGGAATGATCAAAAAACATAATTTCGAGAAAAACTTTCTTACACAGCAGTAACAAGGAAGACTGGGTAGGAGAGGATACAAACTACACACTCGAAACAAATACCATCAAATGGTACACTGATGGATCGAGAACAAGCAAAGGGACTGGTGCAGGAATCTTTGAACTAAAAACTAAACTTTTCATACCGATGGGGCAGTCCACCAGCATCTTCCAAGCAGGGGTAAACTCCATAGGGAAATGCGTGGTTTGCAATCTCGGAAAGAATTATCGTAACAAGAACATTGTCATTATGTCAGATAGTCAAGCAGCACTCAAGGCACTAAGCTCATACACCATCAGCTCTTAGCTGGTGTGGGAGTGCAAAAGCAGGCTAAATGAACTTGATAACAAGAACAGGTTCACACTTTACTGGGTACCCGGTCACATTGGTGTTCATGGAAACGAACACGCAGATTCCCTAGCAAAAATAGGAGTTTCAACTCCTCTAACAGGGCCAGAACCCTATTGCGGCATAGGAGGAGGCAAACAGGTTTAAAAACTGGAATGAACTCCCAAAAATGAGACAGGCGAAAATACTACTGGGCAATTACAACCAGCGACGTTTAGAATACAGTATTAACTTAAGTAGGAATAACCTTAGAAAAATAACAGGTTTTCTAACAGGACACTGCAAACTTAGAAGACACCTTAATTTACTTAGTGAGGTAAGCAGTGCCACTTGCAGATTCTGCAACATGCGTGAGAAAACACCGGAACATATACTGGGAAAGTGGTGCCCAATCATGCACCAAAGGAAAACACATCTGGGACAATACCAGGTAGAAGGGAGCAACCTATCCTCTCTTAAAGTGCCCCAAATACTAAAATTACTAAAAGCGATAGGTTTGGAAGAGGAACTATAAAATGGGTCAGCTCATCATTCTTAAAGCGGGGGCACAATATATCTACAGGTCGCATTAACCCCAATACAATTCATTCATTCATTTATCATGACCCTTACCAACATAGCAACGGGTATGCTTCCAGTTTCTTCTCGAATGTTGACCTTCAGGTGATGTTGGGTGCTTAGACGGTTTAAATTAAGGCAGTATTTGAAAAATTTCTACAGAACAAACGCAAGAGAACTCTAAAAATCACGTGCGGAAAATTTTAGAGTGAAATTTTTTTTAGGTCAAATGCCCTCGAAGTGCAGAATTGGCTTCTTTTTATACGAATGAAGTAATTCCCTTCACTGAACGATCAAAAATTGGTTGAAGCTGTCACAGCCTCAATATGCTCAGGTGATCCAAAATGCTGAGGGACTTAAATTATTCGTCAGCTGATCAGCTGAAATAAAAAAAATTTAAAACATTCCTGTTGAATAAGATTTCGTCCGCCAAGGTTTGACCCCTACAACCCTAATGGTGTTGTATACATTTAAAAAAAGTAAGTCATGTTGCCTACCCTGCATAATTAACAATATGTCAAGTTCTGAGCACTAATCATTTTATTCAAAAACCAACATTTATACATACCTCTTCATCGTGTATCCTTAAGCTGACACCTGACATTCAAAATTTCAATCCAACTAGCTAGATGCACCAAAAATATAAACAAGCTTAACAACAAAACTTGACCTTTTTACGAACAAAAGTAAATAATCAACTTTTAAAGTTCCCTTAACTGAAGGGACCCAAATCAAAAGTTCCGATCACAATAAATTTTTTGGCGTGATCCTGGAATAGAAATTGAACCGAAGTTTTATTTCATTTCATTTAATTTTCAAAGCCATCTTTGCTCTCTAACCCTGCAAGAGAATATTTGATAAGATCTGGCGGCCAAGCCCAAAAATTAGCAAGTGGATGTATACGGCAATAGTCAGATCAGTACTGACATATGGTAACGTAGTCTGGTGGAATGCATTAGACAAACTTACCAACCTTAAAATCATGACCAAGGCTGAAAGAATGGCATGTATTGAAATCACTGGGGCAGTGAGGTCCACCCCCACAGCGGGTCTGGTAGCTATATTCAACCTAAAACCCCTAGATTCTGTTTATCCAAGAACCGGCAACCAATAGCGCACTTCGACTTAGCCAATCTGTTAACTGGAGACACAGTGCGATAAGTCATGCGCAGATTCTACAGAAATACACGGGAAATAGGGTATGTACTGACTACATAACACCGCGCTTAGACTTTTACAAGCCGTTCAAGACCGCCTTTCCTATAGCAGAGAGGACTGGAAAATCAACGAGCCATCTACCTGCGAATCGATGATATCAATATATACCGACGGTTCCAAGATGGAAACTGGTGTTGGTGCAAGGTTCTTTTCAGAAACCCTTCGACTAGCCAGCTCATTCAGACTTCCTGATTACAGCAGTGTCTTTCAAGCTGAGGTCCTGACAATCACGAAAGCTGCTAGACAAGTCTCAATGATGGCAATACCACAAGCTGATATCACCTTTTTCATTGATAGCCAAGCGGCAATAAAAGCGATGTCTGCCATTGAAATCAAATCGAAGCTTGTAACTTGCTGTCGCTAAGAGCTAAGGGTTCTTAGTACACAGCACAACATAAGGCTCTACTGGGTATACCTGATCATAATGCGGTGTCCCAGGTAATGAAAGCGCTGACGAGCTGGCAAGAATAGGATCAACACTTGATCTCAATCAAGGAGACACAACCTTGTTATCTTAAACAGGTAATCGAGAGCAAAGTTCTAGCTATAACAAACAAGAGATGGAACTCCCTGGATTCCTGTCTTCTAACCAGAAAACTATGGCATTATCATACAACTCAGTAAAAAGTCTCTTTCTCTTCTCGTGAGCATCAAAACCGGTCTCAACCAATTGGGTTACCACAAGAAAAAGATGAAACTCAGTATAAACGACTTATGCAGAGAACACGACCATCAGTGAGTTCATGGGCCCACCTCTAAGATTGGTAAAATCCTGTTGAGGAAAAGGACAGTCCCTTTGGCTTATTCAGCAATCCTGACCAAACGGAAATATGTACATATACGCCAGCCACTGACCTATTAAACTCATCTACCAGATGTTGCATGTAGCCACTTGCTCCTACGGGCTTGGTGGATAGATGATCTCTCAACTGGAGGTAAAGAATAGGATCACGGTCTATATCTCCTCAAACAGGAAACCAAGTTTTAATTCCATTAAAAAAAAAAAAAACCTTCTAAAATTGTCATCAATGGGTTGCTGGTTTACTCATTGCATGTTGTTCAGGCATAACACTAACAACATGTAATTGAGTTAAACTAGTATGCCCAACAAGGATGAACACGAATAAAATAATGTGAATTATAAGCGACATAGAAATAAGACACGGCATTCTCCGCTTTAGTTCAGCCGCCATCCCTGGAGATAAAATATCTGAGACAACAACCTTCAGTCTCAGAACATCGTGCCACACATCTTTCCTATCCTTCTTTCTCTTCCGTAACTTCACGCCCGCGCTGTGTTGAAACATTTAAAGGGTAATCATAATCCCTTGAGCGCGGGTAGATTATAAAAAAAAAAAAAAAAAAAAAAAAAGTGATTATGTGACGACAGACATTTCTTTAATGGCTTAGAAGTATCCTTCGACATTTCAGCTATAGCTTGCTAAAATTCATCAACACCCTCACCGGCCTTGACCGACATAGGATTTATCATAGGTTTCATTACATGGGAGTCACAATCTCTAGGGTATTACAACCCATCTATACATTGATCTAAGTAAGACGGTAACAAGATCAACTGTCAGCCCATTAACCCAACCTAACCTAACATCATTGGCTTCATTATTGTTTCCTACATGAGCTCCGATTTATATTCTATGGATTTGTATTGACAAAGACTCCTAAAGCGCCATCAACGAACGTTGGAACTTAATTTGTTTGTTTTAGCTTGAAAGTTCATAAGGTACCGGATGCTGTCATAAGAATTTTTGTCATCAATGTCGCACGATAATCCCCTTCTTCTTAATATAACAAAATTGGCAAAATATCCTCACACCCACACTAACTGTAATATTACAACAGCAAGAGAACGTGCCCAACATACACATAACCATCCCAATTACTGTACCTATAGCCCCAAGCCAAAATGCTATTATATACACAAAGGGAAGGTAATACCAACCCTACATGTATGCAATATTTTTATTATGAGGTCATTCCTCAGACAGTGTTATTATAGTTAGTATAACAGCCAAAAGAATAATACTTAAATAGCGGGAAATTCAAAGAGGAAGGACGACAACATGTCTGCAAAAGAAAATAAATAGAGAGGAATTCCTGGTAAGACGGGACGGGAGCTCCTTTTAGCTACTATAGAGCATGGCATGGGATGTAGTGTTATGAGAACGACATCAATTTGCTAGCATGTAAGTGGGAGTTGACGTTGGCTGTAAGTAATCGGTTAGCTTTTGTCACAACGTATTATTTATGGGAACATGCTATGGCCACCTGTCATTGTTCTTAGCACTAAAATATTCCAGCAGTACGAGTACGAGTACCTTTTGAAGAGCAAAAGGACAAAATAACCAAAAAGGAAACGACAATGTCCAGGAAGGTTGTTATATTTATAAAGGGATACGTTCTTCACAATGTTAAGGTTCTCTTTTTGTCCATTATGTAAACCAATTTTAAAGTAAATCTTCTGCAAAGAACAGTTTTGTCGTTTCACAGATGTGTGTGTATAAGTTACGTTTATTAGGAACTTAACTTCTTTAAAGGACCTTAGTTCATTTATAGTCTGTCTTAAAATGATTTATGATGATGAATCGGATGAAAAATGCATGTCTATTGTCTTTGTTTGGGAAGACCTGAAAACGAAGGGTCTTGGGTCCCTGCAATTTGTTGAAACCAAAGGCTTAATATTTAAATGGATTCATGTAATGTAGGTGTGTGGTCAGTTTTTGTTCTAGAAGTTCTTAACTTTAGACAAAACTTGATAAAAGTGAGGAGTCTAAAGTTCAATAGAAAGGTCCTAGCAAAAGTTAGGAGAAGGTTTGAGAACAGAAAAGGAACAACAGAACAACTATTGACTTAGAGTTGGAATGCAGAATGAGAAGGTGTGAGAGCTAAAAACTTTTGTTGGTCGAAAAGATTACCTCAAAAGTCGTTATGAAGTTAACAAAATGAGTGCCTGGATAAAAGATGATAAACAAGGATGTTTAAATGTAAATCCATACATTTGAGATGCAACAGCTTGTAGAGAACCAGGGTGACTTACAACTGAGACTATGTGGGTGTCGTAAGTAGGAATGGCAAAGATCTACAATTTTCTACCGAGTCCCACAGGCCAAGCTGAGTAGCACTTTTCATGACAAGAGCTACTCTTCGAAAGTGTTTTACGTCTTCCAAAGCGGAAAGGGGCTTTTAGGGAAAGAGCATGGTAATCGAACAGGGATTTTGAGTATTGTCGAATTAAAATTTAATAAATTTTTCGATTAGATGAAAACAAAACAGCAGTCAAATGCATGACATCATTATATTATCTGCTACAAATTCATAAATGTGGCTTGTTAGATTTATGACATTTAAAATTCAAAAATACATAAAACAATTTAAGCTGACCCAATTTTGTGATAGAGATAAAGCACGCTCGGTTAAATTAAATTGTTAGCTTGTTGAATGTTGGATTGTTCCTTAAATAATTTCATTTAATTCACCACGCCACAGAGTTCAATTGAGTAGAAACCATATCTGTTGCATTGTGAATGCAAATGCATTATTGGACGAGTAGGTTCAACACGTTTAAACAGAAAATCATTTCATGAATTAAATGGGAATACGAAATTATTTAATAAAAATATTAAATTGGTCAGTTAAATAAATTCGTTGTTCGTTGGGCTGGCCTTCAATTACAATCTTATGCTGGCTTTATCTTAAATTTTTTGAGCACGAGTTTGTTCATTTTTAGATCAATAAAATAAATGAAATAAACTATAACCAAACATTTACATGCTAAGAGTTTTTTTTAAATTGAATCATCGTCAGATTTGTGTTTTGAGTGTTTGTGATTTTTTGTTGCGTTTTCCAATACTCGTGGGCTAAGAAAAAATTTCTTTGGCGTGTACGCTGTTATGAAAATTACTAAATTAAATTAATTACTAAATAAAATTAATTAAATTTTTAAGATATTGATTTTTCAAAAAATAAATTTTCAAAAAACAAAAAAAAATATTTTTTCGAATATTTTTATATATATGTAATATTTTTTAAACTTGGGGCCTCCTGGTGAAAATTTTTGGTTAAAATCGTTAGAATCGTTAATGAGAAAGTCGAAAATCAAAAAAATGTAGTCCATGTCCAATGTCCATAATATCACACTAAATTTGTTTTATTAAAATCGTTAGAGCTGTTTTTGAGATAAGTAAGATTTTGCAATACGGGTGTATGGGGGGTACCGTTAGTTTTGGAGCTAAAAAAGACCCTCAACTACCGAGTTTGAAGAAAATAGATCCAGTGGCTTAGGCTCTAAATAGAGGTACAGACAGACAAACATACAGAAATACAGACATACAGACATACAGATATACAGATATACACACAAACAGACAGACAGACGGAATTTTCGGACCCACTTTATTCGTCTTGGCTTTATCGTAATGTCAACTTTGATCAAAATCTGGAGTTCGATTTTTTTCCAAATGCAGAACTTGCCCTATAGTACCTATATCGTAAGTAAAAAATTATGCGTATCCTTATATACGTAAATAGGCTTAAATTACAAGTGCGAAACGCCTAGCTTTCTAGGATAGGTTACAGAAGATGAGAGAAAGTTACCGCAGCGTGCGACGTGACAAGCGTAACTATATTAACACATTGGCAACAGAAGCAGAAGAGGCCGCAACAGAATTACCAAAGAACTTAATTGTGGTGTGGTCTCCATGTTGCGCGAACTATTATAAATATTGATTTAAATGTAAAATTAAAACAAATAAAATTAGTTTTTATAAAAAGAAAAACTTATTGTTTTATTTATTAAGTTTATGTTTAAGTTTAATTTTATTGCTAATGCATTAGCCCGATGATGGATTATTAAATCCGAAACGCGTCGCTATTTTATAATATTCAAATTGTTGCAATAAAATTAAACTTAAACATAAACTTAATAAATAAAACAATAAGTTTTTCTTTTTATAAAAACTAATTTTATTTGTTTTAATTTTACATTTAAATCAATATTTATAATTACCAAAGAGCTAACAGGTGTCCAAAACTCTAAACAACACCTGGTAAAGGACATAGATGGATGATGGATCACTACTAGTTTCAGATGAGGACCAGCTCAAAAACTGGAAGGAACACTTTTCTAACACCCAATGAGCCGTCCGTAGTAACAAATTCCCGAATACGCACTGTGTGCCCAAGCAGAGAAGAAATCATAACCGCAATCAGAGCACTGAAGAACAACAAAGCGGTTGGACTTGACGGTATTCCAGCAGAGCTCTTACGAGCAGCGCCAACAACATCGTCTGAGCTCCTGCACCCACTCATAGAAAGAGCTTGGGAAACAGAAAGTTTTCCTGAAGGGTGGAAAATGGGGATGATTGTCAAGCTTCCAAAGAAAGGAGACCTTACGCAGTGCGAAAAGTGGAGAGGAATCTGTGTGCTGCCTGCTGTAGCGAAGGTTATAGCAAGAATCGCCCTAGGTCGAATAAAAGACCACCTAGAAGACAGGCTTGACGCCAAACAAGCAGGTTTGCGCACTGGATCTTCCTGTGTGGATCACATCAACACCTTGCGGATCATCATCGAACAGTGCGTTGAATATCGATTACCACTTCACCTGCTGTTTATCGATTTCTAAAAGGCATTTGACAGTGTCAATAGAGAATTTATTTGGCGGGCCTTGCACAGGAGGGGCATCCCTAATAAATTGATTGCTTGATTATCAAGGCTACATAATGAAGGATCCAAATATTACGTTCTGCATAAAAAAAGGTTGTCAGAGAAGTTAAGAATCCAAAGTGGTGTTAGACAAGGTTGTATACTGTCACCAATACTGTTCCTGTTGTTAATAAGTGATGTGCTGCATGCAGCTTTGTCGACTTTAAATGGAGGAATTCAGTGGAATCTGCTATCACACCTGAAACATCTGGACTACGCTGATAACGTGTGCTTGTGCTTACTCTCTCATAAGATCATGGATCTCTATCAAATGACAACAAGGCTGGAGAGAGAAGCCGAAACCTACGGGCTTAAGATCAATACGGCAAAAACTAAAAGAGTAAAAGGATCAGCTTTGGAACTTCCTCATCTACTCAAATGGATATTTCTGGACAACCAGTAGAGACGGTAGAGAGTTTTCAATATCTTGGGAGTATTGTCTCTACTGATGGCGGTACCGAACTAGATATAACTAGCCGAATAAGGAAAGCAAAGGCTGTGTTCGGAAATCTGTCCAAAATATTGAGAAACAACTCTTTAAGCCTGAGACCAAGCTACGACTGTTCCGCTCCAATGTAGAATCCGTGCTTCTTTATGGATGCAGCACTTGGAATGTAACACCCACTGTCACAAGAAAGCTGCAAATGTTCATGAACAAATGTTTGCGAAACATTTTGCGGATTTTCTGGCCTAACCGAAACCCAGGGACTTAAACCAAATTTTTCAACATACATATAAGCAGGGTGGGCCTTCTGGTGGTTTCTTTTTAAAATAATAGCTTATTTTGACATTAATAGCTGTTTCCCGCTCGAAACTGACTTGACAGAAAGTCAGTATCATATCTCCTTGAAATCAAATGAGTTACTTTACGCTTGAACAACGTTGGGAAATATTGAAAACTTATTTTCAAAGTGAGTGCTGCGTGTTTTAAAAAGAAGTTTTGGCCAAAATGAAGCACCCATACTGCGCCTACTGAACGCAAGTTTTAGTGAAAATTTCGTCAGACTGGTTACTGGTATGCTAGTTTACAACACCAATGCTCGAGAATTATCCCTTTGACTTTTGAGTTTCCGATATTTCAAATTATCAGGCCCGTTCCTCAGATTAAGTTTTGCTTGTGTTATATATTTTCATAAACTGTCATGATTTAAACGTGTTCAGATGCACCGTTATTAATAAAAGGGAATTAGTAATTTACAAGTTAGTAAAACGAAAAAAAAGATTTTTAAAATTTTCGACGAGCTAGTAAATTACTAAAAGTTTAACAAATTGCTAACTAGTAAAATGTTAAGCCCTTATAATAATGAGTTGTTTAGTTTTACCACGAACTGAGATTGATTTAGGTGTGCTCAGAAGCAATTTATTAAGAAAATTGCTTGAGTTCGATACTAGTTAGAAAATGTTTGAAATTAAAAATGAGTTAGTAAACTAATTTAAAGTTAGGAAATTGTTAAGTAGTATCATACTTATAACTTATAGCTCTAGGCTTTTTAAGATTTTGGGCCAGGCAGAGTTTGATCTTGTCTGAAATTTCTTACCAATTTCATTGTTTTGTCAACGAATACCCTCAGTTTCTCATACCAGGTCTCAAATTCACGTCCATCTGCTTCGGAAGAGGAATTGCAACGTTATGGTATGATAAGCTCATTTATGAGGTGATTATACGTCCAAAACTCGAGTATATCTCACATCTTTGGGCAGGTACAGTGCAAACTTCTCTTTATTGGATAGAAACAATAACACAGCGTTAAAACTAATAGGTAAAATGGACTTATTTCCATCTCTTGAATACCATTTGAATGTTTCATGTATAATAAAGCCGGATTCTGTGCCAATATTTCCCTTGGCTTACTCCTTTCACAGTTCAAATTATATTGAACTCCAGTCGAACAAATTCCCCTTTTTATACTTATTTTATATGACTTTTACTATAAATATTATTCAACGATCTCTCGATAATATTTACAGTGATCAATGAAGTTATAAAGTACAAAGTACTTTCAACTATAACACGGCCATCCTGCAACTTTCATCGTTCTCGATGAAACCTTGCATTTGTTTACGATAATATACCTTTAAATTAGACTACTTTTAAAATATCTTATATTTTCATAATTATGTAAGACGTTTCGATCATAAAATTGTCTTATGAGACAATCAGCTTATCTACGTTCCTTAAAAAAACAATTTCATATCCAATAATCAAAAGCTCAGACGTTTAGCCCTCAAGCATAAACTTGTCTTTTACCTTTAACAACAACAAAAGTAGCTCAGAGGCAATCAGCTTGTCTACTTTCCTTGAAAAACAATTTCATATCCAATAATCAAAAGCTCAGAGGTTTAACCATCAAGCATAAACTTGTCTTTTACCATTTTGTTTAAATCAACACCAATACAATAAAAGTAAACAAAATACAATTCAAACACTTGAAAATTTAATAAATTCCAATGGAACATAAAACTTACATCTTCTTTTCTTTGGAAAATGGTCTAATAGTTTCTCTGGCTGCAATAATAACAATCTTAGAGTTTATTTTCTTCAACTTATACCTGTCATTTGGCAACAAGCCTATAACTTCATAAGGCCCTCTAAAATGAACGTCAAGTTTAGATTTACGTATTCGATTGTTCTTGTACAAAACGGTTGATCCTATTTCCAATTTTGTTGGGGTACATTTACCCTTGTCAAATCTTGTCTTCATTCTCCCAGCGTTTTCACGAATTCGTTTATCTGCTAGTTCACGTAAAGCATCGAAATTTTCGTATTCCGGTTCAATGTTTAGGTTTGTTATCAAAGCACTCATTTCAGGAGTTCTTCCATTGATTCCAGTTAATATTTTTAAAGGCGAAAGTCCAGTAGTTTTGTTGATCGTTGTATAGGGTGATTTTTTAAGAGCTTGAGAACTTTTTTAAAAAAAAAAACGCATAAAATTTGCAAAATCTCATCGATTCTTTATTTGAAACGTTAGATTGGTCCATGACATTTACTTTTTAAAGATAATTTCATTTAAATGTTGACCGCGGCTGCGTCTTAGGTGGTCCATTCGGAAAGTCCAATTTTGGGTAACTTTTTCGAGCATTTCGGCCGGAATAGCCCGAATTTCTTCGGAAATGTTGTCTTCCAAAGCTGGAATAGTTGCTGGCTTATTTGTGTAGACTTTAGACTTGACGTAGCCCCACAAAAAATAGTCTAAAGGCGTCAAATCGCATGATCTTGGTGGCCAACTTACCGGTCCATTCCTTGAGATGAATTGTTCTCCGAAGTTTTCCCTCAAAATGGCCATAGAATCGCGAGCTGTGTGGCATGTAGCGCCATCTTGTTGAAACCACATGTCAACCAAGTTCAGTTCTTCCATTTTTGGCAACAAAAAGTTTGTTAGCATTGAACGATAGCGATCGCCATTCACCGTAACGTTGCGTCCAACAGCATCTTTGAAAAAATACGGTCCAATGATTCCACCAGCGTACAAACCACACCAAACAGTGCATTTTTCGGGATGCATGGGCAGTTCTTGAACGGCTTCTGGTTGCTCTTCACTCCAAATGCGGCAATTTTGCTTATTTACGTAGCCATTCAACCAGAAATGAGCCTCATCGCTGAACAAAATTTGTCGATAAAAAAGCGGATTTTCTGCCAACTTTTCTAGGGCCCATTCACTGAAAATTCGACGTTGTGGCAGATCGTTCGGCTTCAGTTCTTGCACGAGCTGTATTTTATACGGTTTTACACCAAGATCTTTGCGTAAAATCTTCCATGTGGTCGAATAACACAAACCCAATTGCTGCGAACGGCGACGAATCGACATTTCACGGTCTTCAGCAACACTCTCAGAAACAGACGCAATATTCTCTTCTGTACGCACTGTACGCATTCGTGTGGTTGGTTTAATGTCCAATAAAGTAAACTGAGTGCGAAACTTGGTCACAATCGCATTAATTGTTTGCTCACTTGGTCGATTATGTAGACCATAAATCGGACGTAAAGCGCGAAACACATTTCGAACCGAACACTGATTTTGGTAATAAAATTCAATGATTTGCAAGCGTTGCTCGTTAGTAAGTCTATTCATGATGAAATGTCAAAGCATACTGAGCATCTTTCTCTTTGACACCATGTCTGAAATCCCGCGTGATCTGTCAAATACTAATGCATGAAAATCCTAACCTCAAAAAAATCACCCTTTATTTAGGGATAATTGAACTCGACTGACATAGCTTGTCCATTCCATGTTAACTTCCAAATTAGTCCTTAAAAGATTGGCCACTGTGTCAACATATCTTTCGACTTGGCCGTTTGCTCTACTTATTCCAGGTGCAATTGTGTGATGCTCAATTCCATAGGATTTACAAAGGTTTTGAAAATGTTCGCTCGTAAAATTCGTTCCTTTGTCAGTTATAATTTTGGCTGGGACTCCAAACAACATGACAAAATTGGTTAAATGTTGAATAGTCTCTTTTGCTTGCAGAGTCTTGCACGGAAACAGAATTATGAATTTTGTAAACGCATCAACAAGAATCAAAATGTACCGGATATCTTCCTTGTCTTTTCCGTGAAAGGGACCCATACAATCGATATGTATTGTGTGGAAAGGTATCGATTTTTTTTCAATTGGATGTAGCTCACACTGTTTTTTACCAGAAGGTCGTTTTGCTACCAAACAAATTAAACAGGATTCTACAAATTTTCTTATATTTCTTGACATTCTAGGCATCCAGAAGTGTTCTTTCATCTTGGCTAAAGTTTTTTCCCATCCAATATGACAATTATCTTCATGATAGCGTCTCATTAGCGATAAACGGCAATTCTGTGGAACAAATAATTTATTATTATCACCTTGAATTTTTCGGTACAATAATCCATTTTTGATGACGTATTGTGAAGTTGTATCCAGATCTCCCCCCTTAATTTTTTCGATTATTTTATTGCAATCAGAGTCAGAATTTTGTTCTATAATAAGCCAATTTTCCGACAAACTGTTAAGTTGGTAGCAAGTCTTTTGTGATGGATTGCGACTTAAATAATCGGCATGTTGCATAGTCTTTCCCTTTCGATACACAATGTTGAAATCGAAATCTTGTAAATAAATCCACCATCTTGCAACTCGGGATAAGAGATCTTTCTTTTCTTTAGTTGCTTTCAATGCATTGCAGTCTGTAACTATAGTGAAGCTTATTCCTAGCAAGTAATTTCGAAAGTTTTTCACTGCATTTACTACAGCAAGCGTTTCCAATTCATAACTGTGATATTTTGATTCATAAGGTTTCGTGCTTTGGCTATAGTAAGCTACCACATGCAGTTGTCCATTTATTTTTTGAAACAGTATAGCACCATAACCCAAAGCACTAGCGTCAGTGTGTAGTTCAGTAGGCTTGTATGGATCGAAAAACACTAATACGGGTCTATTAGTTAATTGCTTGATTATGTATTGCCGGGCTTCTTCACACTCATTTGTCCAATTGAATTTAACTTCATTTTTTGTTAATGAGGATATGCACCTAGTTTTTGCTGCAAACTGAGGAACAAACTTACGAAAATAGCTAGATAATCCCATAAATTGTCGGACTTGTTTAACACTTGTTGGTATAGTTGACTTAACAAGAGCCTGTATTTTCGCCTTTCCTGGCCTTATTCCTTCAGCAGAAACCTCTCGTCCAAGATACTCGATTTCAGTTTTCATAAACATGCACTTTTTAATGTTCAACGAAAATCCACTTTCAGTCAATGCTTTTAATACTAAATCCAGGTTTTGAATTCCTTCTTCAATAGATTTTGATGGTATTAGTACATCGTCCATGTAAACTAAAGCTGTTTTGTCCTTCAAGGTCCCCAACGCTTTATTGATAGCTCGCTGAAAAACCGCTGGAGCATTGGCGAGTCCAAATGGCATTCTTAAGTACTCATAATGACCATCTGGAGTAACAAAACCTGTTTTTTCAATTGAACTCTCTTCAATAGGTATCTGGTGAAATCCTGACGCCATATCCAAAGATGTAAAGTATTTGTTGCCGGAGAATCGATCCAATTGGTCTTCTATCCTTGGTAAAGGATACCGATCTTTAATAGTTGCACGATTCAATGCTCGATAGTCCACACATAAACGATGTTGTCCATTCTTTTTCTTCACCAATACAATTGGACTGGCAAATGGTGAACTACTGTCGCGAACTAGATTTTGATTTTTTAAATCCGTTATTAGTTGGTTGACTATTATTCGCTCTGAAAAAGCCATGCGGTAAGGCCTATAGTTTACAACCACTTCCTTACTAAGAAGAATATTCAATGAACCAGTTTTCACCCTTGTAACTGGGAATCCTGTTACGATGGACGCAGAGTATTTTTTTAACAAATTTTCAACTTCAAGGTTTTGGTCAATAGGCGTTTCATAGGTCTTCTTTGTTAACATATTTGATGTAATCTGATGGTCTCTTCGCTGCAGCGTCGATCCATGCTTATCAACTCTGATTTCTAGAGATGAATCACTTAAGACATCTCGTCCAATTATAATTTCATTCTTGAGATAAATTTCGTCAATTATATGGAACGTTATTTCAGTGTTAAGTTTTTCAAATTCAACCAGTAGATTTACTTTTTCCGTCAAAAGGATCGGATGCTTGGAAATACCTTGGATACTTAAAAAATGTGAAATCCTCTTCAGTGGCATTTGATTTGCAATGTCAGCTCTTAATAACGAGCAATCAGAACCAGTATCTAATAAGCAGTGATATAGTCTTCCATCTATGAACACCTCTGTGGTATTATCAGATATTGAAACATCGTTGCACAGATTGACTTTTCTTATTTCAGCATTCTGTTTAGCCCAGCAAGTTTTTTCCTCATGTCCAGTCTTATCGCAATACGAGCATATCTTAGTGGTCTGAATTCTTTCACGATTGAAACGATTTTTTGAAATAATTCGTGGACAATTTACTTTAAGATGACCCACTTTTCCACACTCGAAACACTTTTTTTGTATTTCTAAACGAGGACGCTTGTTTGGAAATCCAAAGTTATCTTCTTCACTTCTTCTTTTTGTTTCATAACTTGATTTAGATACTTCCTGTTGTCCTCGTGGTGACTCACTTATAGACGATAAATGGTCTATTAAACATTTGATCGAAGTTGGCATAACAAACATCAGTGAATTTTTCAGTCCAATATTTGTAATGCAGCCAATCACTATCCTAACAATTTTATCTTCTGGAACGTCAAAAGGCAAACGGTTTATTTGCGATACTTTATCCATTACAAAATCAGAATAAGACTCAAATTCATTGCTTTCGGTGTTTGCAACTTTTCTGAGTTGAGCAACAATATCTGTTCCACTTGAAAAAGCGTGGATTATTGATGATCTTAAATCACACCAAGAATAGTGCTGATAACCGTATTTGTCGTACCAAGCTTTTGATCGACCCATCAAAGAAGAACGTACACGAGACATGACATCAAAATCTTTTAATCCATCTCTTGTAATTCGCGCATCAATGTCAGAGCACCATTTGACTATGTCTACTCTCGAATGATCGGGATCAAAAACTGGAAATCCAACGATGTCATCTTCTTTTCGTTGAGCAATCTTTAAAAACCTTGACAATGCATCAGATGTAATGAGCATTGTGTTATTTTTTTTTTTCTTGGTTTGAATCCTCAGTGTTACGAGTAGCTTCTTCTTCGTTTTCTAAATTATTTAAGTTTTCTTCCATATCTAATTATTATTTATTTTTATTTTTTATTTTTTTTTTTTTATTTTTAGGGTTATCCCACTTCTGATAATAAAGCCGGATTCTGTGCCAATATTTCCCTTGGCTTACTCCTTTCACAGTCCAAATTATATTGAACTCCAGTCGAACAGATTCCCCTTTTTATACTTATTTTATATGACTTTTACTATAAATATTATTCAACGATCTCTCGATAATATTTACAGTGATCAATGAAGTTATAAAGTATAACCTTGACAATGCATCAGATGTAATGAGCATTGTGTTATTTTTTTTTTTTTTTTTTTTTTTTTTTTTTTCTTGGTTTGAATCCTCAGTGTTACGAGTAGCTTCTTCTTCGTTTTCTAAATTATTTAAGTTTTCTTCCATATCTAATTATTATTTATTTTTATTTTTTATTTTTTTTTTTTTTTTTTATTTTTAGGGTTATCCCACTTCTGATAATAAAGCCGGATTCTGTGCCAATATTTCCCTTGGCGTACTCCTTTCACAGTCCAAATTATATTGAACTCCAGTCGAACAGATTCCCCTTTTTATACTTATTTTATATGCCTTTTACTATAAATATTATTCAACGATCTCTCGATAATATTTACAGTGATCAATGAAGTTATAAAGTACAAAGTACTTTCAACTATAACATGTATTTCCTTGTTTTATCGCTTCTTTCACAAACAATGCTCACTAGAAGTAGCTATAGTTGCATTCCTACCCAAAATCAGTTCACCCGCGATACGTTTCACTATGATCTGAAGCGCTCCAAAGGTTTAACATTTTTAAGCAACCGCACACAAGTTCCGTAATAGGTATTATAATAGGACATTGTTTGAAAGGAAAGCACGCAAGGTGGCGTTGAATTTGTTCTAACGATTAATGCAGAAGCTGCATGAACGAACCCCCTCACGGTTTCCGCCTTGACGATGGCGAGGGGGCTTACGTTTGACCCTCCAGCAATCCAGCTGCAGGGACCTACAACTAAGAGAAACCAACAAAAAACAGGGATGTTTATCCAACAAATAAATAATTATGGAAAAAAGTTTACAAAATGAAGATGAAAATCGAGTGGGGATATACACTCAAGTGTCGGCAGAAGTCACGGCTGCCGGCGAGGGCTTGGCTTCGCAAGAAGCTAAGTCGCCAGTGACAAAAAATGTAAACAAGCCAAAACTAGTGAAACAGCACAACCTTGCAGCGGCTCTTCTCCCTGCTCTAGATAGCTTGGCTATTGACGGTAGGGAGACCTCGAACAGACCTCCATCTATAGGAAGTCGGACCGAGGACGAGTTGCTGGAAGACTCGAGTCAAGAAGAGACTATGCTGAAGTCTACTGCACCGCCCAATGCTTCGAGGCAACGCAGTAACTACAGATCCTCTAAAAGATTCGTGAGTGTTACGGAGAAAAAGGACCCAACTTCTCTCAGTCCAAGAGACAGGGCCCTTTTAAAGAAACATCGAAAGTTGATAAAGAACTATGAAAGTCAGATGGCAAAGACTTCCACTGCACCCATAGCTTCCTCCCAACAACAGAAAGAAACGAAACCAGTCAGCGAAAGAGTAGTTGCTTCCACATCGAAGTCTATCCCTAAAAAGATAAACCGAGAACAGGACAACAAAAACTCAACAGCTCGTACCGGCAAGGATACGAATAAGACTTCCCTCAAGAAACAGCAAACCATCGCTAAATCGAACCCGAAAGGGAACGACAAAGCAAAGGTAGGCAACTCTTCTGGGACAAAGTCAGTTTCGTCCAAGAGGGCAAGATCGGAGGAGACAGCCAAGGCCGATGGTTCTAAAAAGTTTAAGACCAACAGCTTTGACAACACCCCGATCGATCTTCAAGTGGCCATTATTAGTCGAGAGGATCCGGATGGGAAAATCACGGCCAAGAACTGGTTACTCGTGGAAAACGAAATCCTAAAAGCCATGATGGCGACATCCGAAGACGATAGTGCTGGGGACTATACCTTCGACGGAGCTGGTTGGCGGAAAGGAGTAAAAGTGGTTTGCTGTGGAGACCAGAAATCCTTGGAGTTCCTCACTCATACAATCGCCAAAATTGGTGAACTGTGGGAGGGTGCATCTCTCGGGGTTCTTCCTGTCACGGCTCTACCACTTCGTCAGCAGATTAAGATATGGATTCCTCCTCCTGCCACGCATGAGGACTCATCCATTATTATTAAGAGGGGACTCATCCATTATTATTATGATGGCAAAACAAAATAAGGAGCTCCCCATATTGGAATGGAAGCTCTTGAATTCCAGAAAGAGTCTCAACGGGGAAGGAAAGGACCTTTTGTTCGCTATCGACAAAAAATCTGACCTCCTCCTGAAAGAAAAGGCAGACGTGGTGAGATATGGTCTCGGTACCGTAAGGGTAAAGAGGCATGAAGGCAAAGGGGAGTCAAAAGCTGCTGGTGCTGCAAAGTAATTTGCAGCACGCTAAAGCAGCAACGCATGACCTAATGCTCTACATGTCTCAGGAGAACGTGGATGTGGCCTTAATTCAAGAACCTTGGATTTGTAAGAATCAGGTACTAGGGTTGAGGTCAAAAAATTACAACCTTTTCCACTCCACGTCAGAAGGTGATATTAGAAGTTGTATTCTAGCCAAAAAATCGATTAATGCTTTCTTTTTATCTAGGTACAGCAACAGGGATAATGTGGCAATCAACGTTGAATCCAAGGAAGGCAACTTCGTCTTGGCGTCAACGTACATGCCGGGAGATGAAGAAAATCCTCCATCAAAAACGGTCCGCGATCTTGTGGATTACACCACAGCAAGAGGGACACCTTTGGTGATTGGATGCGACGCCAACGCCCATCATACACAATGGGGTGGCAAGGATATCAACAAAAGGGGTGAGTCAATTTTTGAATACATTCTCTGTTCTAATCTTATGTTATGTAATAGGGGCAATCACCCTACATTTCGTAACAAAATCAGGGAAGAAATTCTAGACCTCACTCTTATGAGTAATAATGATAAGATCTCTGTAGGGAATTGGAGAGTCTCTTCTGAGAAATCCTTTTCGGATCACTTAAGGATACTCTTTAACTTAGATAGGAGAATAAATGATATTAAACCTTTTAGGAACCCAACTAGGACGAATTGGACAAAGTATTCAAAATGGTTGATTGAACGAATCGATCCTCCAGAGGAAGAAACGCTTTCGGCAACCTCAATCATTGACAATACTGTTCAAAATCTTACTAGTAAAATGATAAAGGCATTTGAAAAACACTGCCCCATATCTCGTAACATTAAACCCACTAATCCACCATGGTGGAATAGCGATCTTAAGAAACGAAGAACAGGGGTCAGAAAACTTTTCAACAAAGCCAGACTGAGTAAATCGGAGGAAGATTGGAATTTATATAGATCCGAACTTAACTCATACACCAAAGAGTTAAGAAGGGCCAAAAAGGATTCATGGACAAGACACTGTGAATCCATTGAGAACACAAGTGAGGCTGCGAGACTTCGAAAGATCCTTGCACACAATCCCACGATTCCGGGATACATTAAGCATCCCGATGGATCATGGTCGAACTCGAGCCAAGAAAAACTTGAACTCTTTATGGAAACGCATTTCCCGGGCTGTAAGAATCATCAAGGACCGGGTTTTACACAACCACACACCTTAGATATCTTACAATCAGAACCAGAATTGGAACAGGTTATCACAGAGCAGAAGATTATGTGGGCAATAAACTCGTTCAAACCCTACAAATCAGCCGGACCAGATGAGATTATTCCGGCATTTCTTCAATATGCTCTACAGATAATCACCCCATGGCTTAGGGTAATCTTCAAAAGTTGTATCAAATGGAGATACGTCCCTATCAGTTGGAGGAGAGTTAAAGTAGTCTTTATTCCAAAAGCTGGAAAACCGACACACTCGACTGCAAAAGATTACAGACCGATAAGTCTCTCTTCGTTTCTCCTCAAGACACTAGAGAGAATTATTGATCTGCATGTTAGGGACCTACTCAAACCAAGCAACCTGTGCAACTACCAACACGCTTACCTGAAAGGTAAGTCAGTGGAGACCGCGTTGCACGAGGTCGTCTCACAAATTGAGGAAAGTCTCGAGCACAAAGAATACACCATGGCAGCATTTTTGGACATCGAAGGAGCGTTTAACAACGTAAAAACGGAGTCCATTAAATCTGCTCTAGAAGAAGTTGGCGTTGAATCTGCTATTGTGGACTGGATTTATACCATGCTCAATGGTAGAATCATTAGCTCGCAACTTGGGGATAGCAAAGTAGAGAAATCGGTTACAAGAGGCACTCCACAAGGAGGAGTAATTTCACCTCTTCTCTGGGTCCTGGTTGTTAACAAAATTCTCACAAGATTTAAGAATCAGGGCATTAAAATAGTAGCCTATGCGGACGACATAGTAATTCTGATATCGGGTAAATATCTTATCACCATCAAGGATATTATGGAATCTACACTTAAAGAACTATCTTCTTGGACAGCACAAAACGGTCTCGGAGTTAACCCTTCCAAAACCGAACTAGTCCTGTTTACGAAGAAAAGGAAATTGGAGGATTTTACCCCTCCAAAGCTTAACGATATTCCCCTGAAACTTTCCAACGAGGCTAAATATCTTGGAGTAATTCTTTATTCCAAGCTAACATGGAAACGTAACACAGAGGAAAGAATGAAAAGAGCATTATGCGCTCTCTACACATGCAAAAAAACCTTCGGTACACGGTGGGGCATGCGACCGCAGGTCATACAGTGGATGTACACGGCGATAGTTCGTCCCATACTTACCTATGGGTCGATCGTGTGGTGGACGGCCGTAGAAAAAAGAAGCTATCTCAAAAACCTGAATAAGGTACAGAGATTAGCCTGTTTAGGAATAACGGGGGCACAGAGTTCTACGCCACAGGCGGGGCTGGAAATTATTTTAAATCTTCCAGTCCTGGACGAGCACATAAAATGCACAGAAGCCAAAAGCGCAATTCGGCTTAAAGAAATGGGCTCTTGGAAGCACAGCAGTCATGGTCATGGGTCTATCCTGCAAAGGTATGACAAAGTGGCAGGGCTTAATGTGACAACGGACTACTTACCACCCAGAATAGATTTCAACAGATACTTCTCCACTACTATACCCGAAAGACAGGAATGGGAATCCAACTCACTAATTAGTGAACAAGGTATTTCATTCTACACCGATGGGTCAAAAATGGAAGAAGGAACAGGAGCTGGGGTGTTCTGTGAATCTCTCAGTATAAAAGAATCATTCAAACTCCCAGATGAGTGTAGTGTCTTTCAGGCTGAGATTTATGCTATTGAAAAGGCGGCAGAATTGGTACGCACGAAAGAATTGAACTCATCGGAGATCACATTTTTCGTGGATAGCCAAGCGGCCATCAAAGCTTTAGCCAGTGAGACTATAAGATCCAAAACAGTAACAAAATGCCGAGACATGCTGAACAATATTTGCAACACCAACCAAGTCAACCTCTGCTGGGTTCCTGGACATAGTAATATAGAAGGGAATGAAATAGCAGATGAACTGGCAAGGAAAGGGTCAGAATCAAATAAAAACAGCAGTAGCCATTCAAATTTGGGACCAAAAATCCCGATTGGCGTGATTAAAAGGAAAATAGACCTAATAACGAAAGAGCGAATCAATAACTCCTGGTCCTCCAGGGACGACTGCGTTATCTCTAGAAGTTTATGGCCTAAAATTAATGAAAAGGAAACTCGATATATCTTATCGCTCAGTAAAAAGAACATCAGAATCCTGATAGGTGTACTGACGGGTCACTGCGCCATTGGCACAATGGCCATAAGAATGGGTGCATTTGCGCCAGATTTCTGTAGGAGCTGTCAGGATGTCGAGGAGATTGAAACCATTAAACACTTGCTCTGTGACTGTCCAAACCTCCAAGCAAATCGCCTCCGCTACTTTGGAAACAGGTTTGTGGGTGAACTAGACGATCTAACGCAGGTCTCAATGGCAAACATGAGAAAATTCATTGTAAGCACAGGCTGGTTCGAAAATGAACCAATCTACATAAGACATTAGTTAGGAGCATCTCTGCTTTTATTAATAGGGGATCACAATGGACCAAAAGGCCCCCGTGTACGCAACAGCCTTGTGCTGTGCACACCCCTCCTAACCTAACCTAACCTGCATGAACGAAGAAGAGGAGGAATTAATCCCCCACCTTCTCTGTACATGTCCTGCCTTATCCCAAAGACTTAGACTCCACTTGGGATATTTCTAGTTCTACTACACGGATCTTATTGAACTGGTAAATATAGATATTGAAAATCTCACGCGCTTTATAAGGAGCTCCTATTACTTTAACGATTAGAAAGAAAGTCTCCAAGGTTATTTCACAATCAACTAACTCATTGTTTACGTGTATTGGCTCTCCATTTGACAGCCACATCAACCTAAGATTACCGAACTTAAGAACACGATCACTCTTCCAAGCAAATTTGAATTCCCTTTCAAGCAGGCGGGGAAAAAATTATTCTTCGATTATACTAATACCTTTAAAGTGAACCGAAATAACTGTTAAGATATTTGAAGCGTTCATGAATGTCGGGTGATTCTTTCGTAGTAGAACATTCTCTGAGAAAACAAAAAAAAGTTCACGATATAGCAGACTTCAAGAACTGTTTTTCAGAGAAGCAATTCAGGATAAGAAAATTATTTATCTTTAAAAATCTTCAATCGATTATATTAATTGTAACCGCTTTTGTTGCCAAAGCCACTGATACACTCGTACATTTTATTTTATAAACTTCGACTAACAATACACCATTGCTGCCCGTTACTATACTTTAAAAATAGAAATTTCTATAGATATCCGTATTTAAACCATGTTTATTCGACTATGGCAAATTAAATAATTTATTTTCAATTAGTTAAATACAAACAGCAGTCAAATGAATGGCGAAATCCATTTATATTTGTTATTGATTTGGAAAAACGCGCTTCCGGTCCGATTATTTTTTGCGGTGGGTAATCGATTATTTTATTCAAATTAAACCATTTCCAATGATATTTTTGAATTAAAAATTTCATTTATATTGCTAGAGGCAGTTTTCTTTTATTTTATAGAATCATTGGAAATTGAAGGTACAACAATTAAATCAGATTTAATTGTATGAAATTGGTAAATAGCAGGCTTGGTTGAATTAACTTAAATTCGATTGCTAAATTAGGCCTTAGATAATTGATATCCCTTAATTCACACAATCTGTAAGCTTCATAGAGCAAAAACCCTATCGCTTTTATGCTAATTAAAAACTAATAAATGTTATTCTATGAAGCTGAAGTCATAAAAATTAATAAATGTTATTCTATGATGCTAAAGTCATAAAAATGAAAGTACAAACTAAAATTATGTAAAATTTAAATAAAAATCCTTCTATTCAATATTACGAATGAAATACATAAGAAAAATAATAAACATTTAACACCTCACACACAAATCACCACATATATGTATGTATACCAACAACTGCTGACAAATTTAAATCCTTATTGTTATTATATTATGTATATCAAATGACCTCGAATAGATATGCACATTTTTCATCGATGTTTTGTTATACTCGTACTTTGCATCTAAAAAACCGATGTATCGAATCATCAATATTTTTATACGATACATCGAATGAAATCTTCTAAATAGCATCTTAAAAATTTTCATTTTATGTCGCACAAAATCTCATTTGCTAATTTATAACAAAAAAGGTAAGCGCGCTAACTGACACTTTTTGTCAAAACCATAAAATATCATCTCAGCTTAGTGATATTGACACTGAAAATCTTGTCAATGATAAATTTATTGAGCTCAATTCCTTATCAAATAACGTTAATAGAAATGATCTTTTTAAAAACAGATCAGTGAAAAAGTCAATTAAGCAATTGCAATCCAAAAAATCATCTGGTCTTGATGGAATGAGCAACAGATTACTCAAAGCCTTACCTCCAAAGGCCACCAAATTTCTGACAATCGTTTTCAATTCTTGTTTGATCCTTTCGTATTTCTCCAAAGATTGGAAAATTGCAAAGGTTGTAGCTTTCTGCAAACCTGGTAAAGCAAGAGATAGTCCTAATAGTTACAGGCCTATTAGTTTATTAAGTACAATTAGTAAAATGTTTGAAAAGCTTATTAAAAAACGACTATTAATTCATATTGAGAATGCAAACATATACCCCAATGAGCAGTTTGCTTTTAGAGCCGGTCACTTTACAAACCATCAAATCTTAAGAATCAAAAATCACATAAAAATTAACCTTAATTCAAAGTTATCTACTGGAGGTTTTTACTTAACAGAAAGTCTTTTATTTATGCAGGTATTAAATCTACTTTGTTTGATATACACAGTGGTGTTCCACAGGGTTCTGTGCTAGGGCCCATACTTTTCAACATATTATATGTGTCCGACTTGCCATCTTTGTACGAAAACACGAAACTAGCTATATTTGCAGACGATACAGCTCTTTTCGCATCCAGTGTATTGCCTCAAGACGTTCTCGAAAGATTACAATGTTCACTGAACATTTTAAAAACTTTCTTTCATAGGTGGAAAATCAAAGCTAATGCTCAGAAATCATGTACCATCTGTTTTTCTCTGCGAAGAAAATCAGATTTCTTACCACAAACAATGTTACAGCTTAATTCTGCCGATATACCTTGGTCTGAAAGCTGCAAGTACTTAGGTCTTACACTTGATAAAAAGTTGACATTTGAGAAACATATTTCCAACACGATTAACAAAACAAATCTTGTTATAAAAATGTTATACCCATTTATAAATCGCAAATCATGTTTCATCGCTTGCAGTCCTCCACTTTATCAATTCACCCGTGATACCCGCTTTGCTAGGAATGCTTATCAGTTCACCCTTGAGCCTAACTTTAGACGTACTGTCAAATACAGAGATTCGTTTTTTAGTTGCACAACACGATTATGGAATAACTTACCCATCAGCACAGTTTTTCCTCAAAATCAATTTCAATTTGAAAACATTCAAAACCAATGTTCATCGATATCTCCTTTCTCTCCCCTCCTGATTTCCGCAGCGCCCGTGCTGTATTTAACATTATAAGGGTCTCTTAAAATACCCTTGAGCGCGAGTGAATTATAAAAAAATAAAATGCACGACTGGGTAAAACGACCTTGCTCCTATGTAATAGACTAGGAATTTTAAAAACGAATGTTATTAGAGAAAACTGTTCATAAAAATCAAATTAATTTTTTAAATTCTTTTAATAGAAGGGGCAAGAACAAAAATTAAAAGTCGTTTTAGTGGTTTCTTTAAAAAAGCTTTTATAAACAAAATTTTTAAAAGATTTTTAAGAAAAAATTTTGGTACGCCAATTTAAAGTTTTTATTACATATTGTGAAATAAAAATTAAATTAAAAAAAAAATATTCAGCCGTTTCTGAGATATCGAATTTTCAAAAAAAGAAAAAAATAGATTTTTTTTTTCAAAAATTCAAAAAATATTTATTTTAAAGTTTTGAAATGCAATATATTTTAGACTTTTTAGAAGCTTCTCTATAAAAAATTTCATTAAGAACCGTTATGTGGATAATGATAAATTCAAAATTCGAAAAAATGGTTCTATGGTAGGTACAAGCTGTAATATCTTAATTTCAAATTGTTTTTTAATAAATTGAAGATCATAAAAATTAATTGAAAGAAAATTTTTTTTTTCAAAATTCTAGGTGCCGTTTTCGATAAAAATACGATTTTTGAAAACCATCTTTTAAAATTTTTTAACATTTGTATGGTGGGTACCTTTATTTTAAGGTAAAATGAAATGTTTGTTTACACATCTTGTAGATTATATTAAGAAACTTTTACTTACCAAGTTTAAAAAAAATCTAGCATGGGGTTTTCGAAATATAGAGTTTTGAAAAATAATTTTGAAGTTTTTTTTAAAAATCCAAAAAAATTTTTTTTGAAAATTTGAATACATAATTCTATTTAAATTTTTGAAGAGCCTTCGCAAAAAAAAATTATCAAAACCGGTTGTACCGTTTTTGAGAAAATCAAAAACAAAAAAAATGGTTCCATGGGTGGTACCCTCAATAACCATTTTTCGGAAAAATTTTTTCAAGCATTAGCTAGCTTTAGCTAAATGAAATTGTTTTGTGTTTTATTTTTTAAATCTGTTCAGCAGTTTTTGAGAAAAAAAAATATTTATAAAATTTCGAAAAAATTCGTATGGCAGGTACCGTTATTTTTGGTCTTAAAAAAAAGAGAAAAAAACGTGTGGGGGTAAAAAATCAAAACCCATATCTAAGTTTAAAGAAAATCGGCCGAGCCGTTTAGGCTGTAGTCGAAGCCACAGACAGACAGACAGAATTGCCAGACCCACTTTTTTAGTCTTCGCTATCATCGTAATGTCAACTTTGATCAAAATCTCGAGTTCGATTTTTTTTAAGGCATAACTTGCCTTATAGAACCTATAAGTCGCAAGTAAAAATCTATACTCACTTATGGTGCTCCAGTGTGGTCTTACTGTGCTCAAACCCATTTAAAAAAGATTCAAAGAGTGCAAAACAAAATATTAAAATTAAGACTAAATTTGCACTAGCATTATTCAACAATTAGGCTTCATGATAAAGCTAATATTAAGCAAATTAAGCGTATACTATACAACCTACAAGACAACTTTTTTAAAAGATGTTCTTATTCTAATAATGAGCTAATTCTTGATCTCTTAAAATCGATTTAATTATTTACATCGCACTTGGGCTTATGTGCAATTTTAGTTTTAAGTGTTATATAAGGGTTTTTCTTATATATTTTCCCTTAAAAATTTATTATATTCATTTCATTTTTATTGATTTTAGCATTAATTATATTGAAGTTGTAAAGAATTTGATTTTCTATTTCTCTTTAATACATAACACATAAATTTAAGAACTATCAAACTTCCATAAATAAATAAATAAATAAACAAAACTATATCTGGCTTAAATGTACTAAATAAAATTTAAGAAATATTAATTTACAATATTTCATATACATATAGATGATTCTACAAACGATGGAATTTTCGGCGGCCCAAGAAATATTTTATATATGCGTTTTCGCAAAGAAAAATTATTACCGTTCTCTTATTTCAGGTCTCATACTAAGATGAATCCCACCGAAGTTACGCCAAATAATACATCTTTGCTACGAAATAGATTAATATTTTTTAGTAATTGATTTTATTACAAAAAAAGAACTTAAATAAACTTTGTCCGCCGCATTTCATATCAGTCCCCTGGAATATTTAAAGTCAAAAAAATCAAAAACTAGGATATCGATCGAGTTTCTAGTACTGGCAATTTGAAGTACCGATTCTCCTTACAATAAAATCGTGGTGCAACTCGATTCTGTTTCTTATGTTAGTATTGTGAAAAAGATATTTGTGCAAGAAGTCGTGGATTGTCCGTTTAGTTTATCAGTCCTCTGGTGAGGCTTTACAAAATAAATTTGTATGTAAGTAAGTAGGCATATTTGTTAGTAGTATAGTATAGGATTAATAAAACTGTAATATTGTATATATTTTTTTATTTTTTTAAGTAAAATCTTAATATCTTTCTTGCACAAAAACCATTAAAAACCTCAGTCCAAGGATAAGCAGTCCTTTTTTTTTTTCGAGAACCAATGTTTTGAAAACTATTTGAAAGTATCTTGCCCTATCTACAAAGTTCCACGCAGAACAACAGTTCCATGTTGCGTTGGCTAGACGACAAATAAGTGGTTTTGTCAAAGTTAACGAAATTGAGAAAAACAGTAAGCGCTGAAACTAAACTAATTCAAGACGTACCAAGACGTGAAAATAGTACGTACATTGAACATTTTTTAGAACTGAAAAGCGCTGCGCCACCTGACTGGCCAAGAATTTAGCATTTCGTCATTATTAACTAAATTTTTGCGCTCCTTTGAAGCAGCATGCTGAGAAATATCGGGAGTTAAATACTGTACCAGGAACAAGTTCATTCTATGATTACAAAATTAAAAACGATAGTAACTGAGGAGCCGCTATTAAAAAAAGTACAAAAGCTCATAATATCAAAAATAAATAAAAGGAGGGCTTGATTGAGCAAGTTTCTCCGTTAGCAATTGCTACTTTGTTTGAACTACACACGGTTCAAATAAATTCATTTTCTTGATCCAATGGTGCAAAAAATCAAAGATATAATAAATAGGGAGCTCTTTTGAATCTGATTTATCTAATTCATCAGTATCGTCCAATCATTTTAGCCTTTGGAGCGATCATCACAAACTAGTACATCGTTATTGGATATCAAACAAAGCCAAAGAACATGTTAATAATGAGCCTTTAACGTACTTGAGACCACTTTGTAGTCGCCTCAGCGAAAATCCTTTAAAATTATGGGCAGAACTAAAGGTACAATTTGCAAAGCTTTTTCATATTGCGTATAAGTATTTAACTATTATGTCATGCTCAATCCCATCGGATAGACTAATGTCTAAAGATTCTCAAGTACCCACTCAACAGCGAAACAGAAAAATATTGGGACATCTAATGAGAATTTGAAAATACACAAACTTAAAAAAAAAACTTAGAGATGAAGCAACTTTTCGATTTTTTTATTTTTCGATCATTTCTTATTTCTTGTTCTTAAACTTTAATTTTTAACATAGTTTTTCATACGATGCGATACATCGTATAACATCGATGTTATTATACGATGTGATACATAGTATAAAACATCGATGTCTTCATTCAGTGTGCATCCCTACCTCGAAGGTCATTCCATTAAAACGCTTGATCTGTGCCTCACATCTGATTATAATAAATACACTTTCAATAGTATTATCACCTCTATGCATGTAAAACCCCTGTATCATATCAGTAAATTTCCCAGGCTCCATCACCCTGTTTAAGAAAAAATTCCAAAAAGAACCAAGATTAGAAAATCTATTGAAACGATATTAAAAACGTTTTTTTGAAACTTTAACTGGTCATCGATAGTGGCATAGATTTCACAACTGATATGAAAACAGGCATTATTTTCAATGGAAATAAAACTTTTATACGCACACAGGAATTAAGAGGTAAGTTCCAAAGTGATTTCTTGGTACGACTATGGTTGTACGGAAGTTATCAGGTTGAGAGATTCAAACTTCCGATGCTACAAAGCTAACCCCACTGACGAAAACTGGAAAAAGTGCAGACAAGCCTGAAAATTCCATTTTGCCAAACAGTGCTTGAGATCGTAAAAATAATTCTATGGGAGAAATTTCTTTCGCACACGTACGTACTCGCAGGAGTCCTTATGGATCCTGATTCCTGAAACACACAAATCAGCGAATCTTACTTCCCCTCCAATAACTGACCAATAGCACTAATTTCCCTTCTTTTCATAATCTTGGAAAAGTATGTGGTGATTTTAATTCTGTAACATCAACAACAATTATCTAATAACATCATCATATCAACATTATGTATGTATTTATATTGTTTCAATTAATTCGTATTTATTTTCAATTAATTAATAAATCAAAACTTTTAAGACATACTGTAAATATACTTCCTAACAGTATTGTATTTTCCTTTTCATTCATACAATCTACTCAATACAAACACATTGGCTTTGCCTTCTAAACAAAGAATTTAAATTCTAAACAAGAAATTTCAATTCTATACAATGTAAGCAATTCCCCAAGCAGAGAGTATAGAAGGCCGCGCAAAACAAATGTGACTCACTTCTGATTGTGATCTCTTGAAAGACGTTTCGGTGGTATACTACTGCCTTCTGATTTTTCAAGCTTTTACAAAAAGAGCACTGAGTAACTTTTATTCGTTAAATTAAAATTAAATAAGATCCAATTGACGGAGTTGTTTCGCCTCATTGGTTTGATGTAAATTATCTTTTTTTAATCTCTGTCTTATCGCCCATTGAGCGGGGTACTGCTTTTTTCGCATATCCTCCGGTGGAGGATATATGTAACAAAACTTCTGTTAATACTGCTACTGATTATATGCTGCTACTGTACTATATGTATACAAAATACGAACTAAAAAATAAAACATGTTTCAACTTATAAAACACTGTTTGGTTTATTTGACGGAAAAAAGAAAAATTGAAAAGTACTAAAAAAAAACAACCCGTGCCCATAGCAACCAACAAATAAATCTATTTATTAGTAAATTATTATTAAACTTTTCAAATTATCTTTTAACGCTACTTGATTTAACTTCTTTGAGCTAAACCAAGATGATGATATTGATCAAGAAGTCAAAACACGTTAACCGAATTGGCTCGGCCACACCAATGGACCTTCTCCTTTTATCCCAGGGCTAGAGGGGACAAAAAAGACCGAAGCTGTTAATGCCAAGCCATTCCAAGTATACTAGAGCATTTGATCTGTATGTCTTGAAGTAGCGTCCTAGGTATAGGATACAAGGTTGCCGGCCATGTCTCAGAACTTTTTTTCGTTAATGGATTTTTTATATATAAACTCACATCATTTTTTGTTATAATTTCCTCCAAAAGGCTCCCAAGTATTATTTCTACTTTGGCTACAGATTGAACTTGAATTTAATTGAGTTTGTTCTTTCACCACATAAATTACAAAGTTCGCATTATGCGCAATAGTAGTCTGGGATTTAATGAACACTGTTATTTATAGACATCGAATATTAAGTGATCCATGCTTAGAAGGACAAACATTTTAATGGATCAAAAGACTTATTTAGATATATAAATCAATAGATTTCATGTATGTGTGTAATTTGCAGCACAAAATTCACTCAAGTTGAACTCAACAATGTGAACCAAGGATAACACTGAAATATTATAGGTAAATGTATACCCGGATAACAAGTGATTATAGGTTCCGCAGCAGGGGCCCATAGCACCCTCTCAACTTCATTGGTGATTACCGGCATTAAAATAAAACATACTCTCCACTCTGACACACCCGGGCCCAGACTATACTCGAAGGCTCGAAGGAGCAGTTATCAGAGAAGAGCCTTTTGATTATCAACCGTGAAATTGTGTTGATGGCCAATATAAGGGCATGACTATAAATAAGCTTATATCTCGACAACCGCACGGCGGCGGCGGCGGTGGCGAAGCCTATACCTATTGATGTACATAGCTTGCCAAAGTGATAATAATAATCGACAGCATCATTATCGACACCATTCTCATAATCTTCTAGCGGTCCTGGAATCTGGAACTCAAGTTATCGATTTCAAATTCATTCAAGTTGGCAGGGCCTGGCAGTATACACTCATAGTTATTGGTTGTGTCGTAACGGAGATGATGATGCCTTAGAAATTATTCCTCTTGCCAAGGTAAGCAAATAATAAGAAAACGCAAATGGAACAGTCCTTCAAAGATGCTTGCGTGCGCCCTATCGCATGAAAAGAGGATTACACAGCATCCTTAAGATTAAGTGCTGTGAATATTTAAGTTTTCACCAAGAGCAACGGTGTTTTATCTTTTTTTACCAAATTTAAGGCATCAGCATAAGCCGTAGCCTAACTTCTTTGACACCTTTGAGTAATCTTAGACGTTTGGAAGCAGGAAAAAAGCGTTTTAAAATGTGATATTCCCAATGTACGAGTATATCCAGTTCCATAAACTTAATTGGAATATATAGTCTAAGAGATTATGTCTTGTGGCTTGAGCGAAAGATAGATAATATCCTTGCCGAAAACATCGTTAGAATCTTAATCATGAGTAACCCAGATTGACACCATAATGGTGAATGCAATTATCTGATTTTCTATCGTGCTTTTGAAAATCTACTGTGGAGTTTAAGCAACTTTCAATAAAATGATGTCAAGGGTCAGAGATAATGAATTCGACATATCTCTGAGGTTGACCTCCTTCCTATACTGAATGAAAGTATGTTTAGGAATTTGATTTAATCCTTACTGCATGAGTTTATTTTCAGGAACTTAATCTAGGACCATTTTTATTTTGTGGTTTTAGGAAATCAATAGACTATTTTTACGCTTCAAGTTTTTTCACTAAGAGTTTACTATTTTTATATTTAAATAATATTTTTGCATAAATTTAAAAGGCCCTTGTATGCCATTATTTACAAATTATACTCGTAACATCATCCGAAACGTCCAATTTTCCATAAATCTGGCGCATAAATCTAGATGAATTTGACCAATGGCAATGATTTTATTGGCTTCGCTTTCAGGGGAGTGGAGGTTTGTAGGAGGTTTGAAGGTTTTGATTAGACCTGTGACCTACGATAACGTTATAAGAAGAAGTCTAATCGTAACAAACCATACGATTTCGGTGGCGAACTCACATCGCCTCCACGTAAGATATACTCATGTTCGCAAGCCTTTCGTGCAGAATGTCAATTGTGGCCTAGGCTGTATGATACGAGTATGTAGTGCCGTTCTTTTGAAACCACATGTCGTCAGTGTCCATAACATACATTTCGGGGCAAAATAAATTGATTTTCATCAACTGATAGAGTCTACTAATGACGCTGTTGGCCTGGCCGTTTTCGTTCTCAAGCAAGTATGGACCGATTGTTTCCCCCATGCGCCAGCCCAAAATCTAAACCAAACATTGAATTTCTGCATTGCAATTTGGCGGATTTTTAAAGCCCCCAATTTGACAATTTTGCTAGTTTACAAACCTTTTCGTCCATATATATCCAATATGACTTTTCGTGTGAAGTGCCCAAAATGTTGGTCGAACAGAACCACATGTTGTTGAATGCTATATCTCTTTATTTTTATTTCGCGAACCAAGTTAAATAAATTTTAATTAATTTCACGGAAGAAGCTTCAACAAATTGGCTGCAATTACTTGCCAAAATTCAAAAATCCCTATTGAAACACCCTTTACTTAAAAAGCTCCCCATCGATAAAGCATCATTGTCTGAGACACAGTGTGTTTCATCCTCTCCAATTCCAAGCACGATGCTTATCTTCTTCTAGTCTACTATCGGTGGTGGCTTGGTGTATAAGCCGGAGCTTAGGTCAGCTATTACGCCTCCCACAGGGCTCAGGGCTGGGATTCGAAGCCTCCTCCTTTGTCTGGAATATTCTTGTTTATTCGTCAATGTCATCCAGGAAATGTAGCTCACGTGATTTGTTACTGTTTCTGAAAAAACCCTAATATCAGATTTTTTGCTTATCGCCTGTGCACCACTCGGCGATGAATCTGCTCAAGAATAAAGAAATTACTTAACAGCATATCTCCTTGCTAAAATATTGTGCATGCTTGGACTGCTTCCCTTGTTGCACATTCAACCCCGTTCTTTTCCAATGTCACGCGACAAAAATTGATTGGTTTTCTTGGGACCCAGAGTTCGGTCTCGCCGTATATACATAGGTCTTGGTGATTAATCCTATCATTATGCAACTTTGAAGCCGATACAAAAATGGTAAGTTTGGACTTTTTTTTTTTTTTTTATAATCTACCCGCGCTTAAGGGATTATGATTACCCTTTAAATGTTTCAACACAGCGCGGGCGTGAAGTTACGGAAGAGAAAGAAGGATAGGAAAGATGTGTGGCACGATGTTCTGAGACTTAAGGTTGTTGTCTCAGATATTTTATCTCCAGGGATGGCGGCTGAACTAAAGCGGAGAATGCCGTGTCTTATTTCAATGTCGCTTATAATTCACATTATTTTATTCGTGTTCATCCTTGTTGGGCATACTAGTTTAATTCAATTACATGTTGTTAGTGTTAAGAATTTTTTAGATTAAGAATTTAATTTTTCAATTTGTTTTATATACAATTTGACTTAAAACTAACTTATTACTAAATTAAATCATGTTGGCTCAACAATAGGGGCCCAACGTTCTTCATTTGGCTTTACATAATGCTATTTGCTTACAATATCATATTAATGTTTTCTTAATCTAATTCATGATTTTTTTAATATTAACTAAATAATAATTTTTGATGAGTGGGCGTTTTATCCCCTGTAGTATTGATTGTTGTTCTTCTCGTAAAAGGGTGCGTTGTCGTTATGGATGATGTCTTCAAATTGATCGTCAGTGATGGCTCGGGTGTATAGATACTTGTCACGAGGCTCTAGTTCATGCTGGAGAAGTTGTTGCACTTCTGTGTTGGGATGATCTTCCAGGTTCCTGATGATTTTTCCGGAGAGCTGCAGTAAATACTTGTCCAATGGTATTAACTTTGCTTCTTTATACAGATTCCTTGTTGGTATATATTTCTTCGTCAGTGTGTTACGGTACATTCCAGTGCAAATGCGGAGCATCTTTCTTTCAAAAAGCTTCATCTTTTTCATTGTTGTAGGTGAAATAGTAAACCAGATGGGAAAGGCGTAGGTCAGAACGGGTCGGATAAGTTGTTTGTATACAAGCAGTTTGGTTTTCTTACTTAGTCCATTTCGCCTCCTGAGAAGCGGATGGACCAAGTGCAAAGAATAGTTGGCTCTCTTCAACATCAAGTCTGCATGCCTTTTGAATTTGAATTTGTTGGGTTGTTAGTGTTATGCCTGAACAACATGCAATGAATAAACCAGCAGCCCATTGATGACAATTTTAAAAGGTTTTTAATGGAATTAAAACGACATAGACGACGGCAGGGATCGAACCTATGATCATGAGGTTCACAGACGAGCACACATCCATCGCGCCACGGCCACCCCGACTTGAAATTCATTAAACTTTTCCAGGATTTACTTCAATATGAAGACTTGGGCTATGGCCGATCTAGCGAGTCAGAAGCCTCCCGTTATTTCCCGACTACTATTTTGTCCAATGGCCTAAGACGCTCAAACAGTTTATTGGATAATATCTTACACGTATGCGACTGTAGCAGAGATACGATTCGATAGTTCTTGCATTTCATATGATAACCTTTTCACCCATCATCATCATCATCGGCTCGACAACCGGGTTCCGGTCCTGGCCTCTTTCAACAAGTCTCTCCACCTATCCCGGTCTCTAGCCGACGCCATCCAGTTGCGCACCCCAAGGCTTCGGGCGTCCTGGTCTACGCCATCTCTCCAGCGCAAGCATGGTCTACCACGCTGTCGTCTACCATAGAATGTACCACAAAGAACTTTCCGAGCAGGTTACTCTTCGCTCATGCGAGCTAGGTGCCCTGCCCACCGGAGTCCACCGAGCTTAATTTTTGTCACGATATCTGCTTCAAGGTAGATTGCGTACAATTCATGATTGTACCGTCTCCGGAATCGTCCTTCTTCACATATGGGGCCAACAATTCTCCTTAAGACTTTTCTCTCGAATGCAGCTAAGAGGTCGGAGTGACTTTTGTTAAGCACCTAGGTCTCGGATCCATATGTGAGTACTGGCAGGACCATGGTCCTGTACAGCAGCAGTTTTGAAGTTATGGTGGGATTTCTGGATTTGAAGAGCTTTAACAGACTATAGTAGGCTCTGTTGGATTTGAGAAGCCGCCCGCGTATTTCTTCTTCTATATTGTAATCGGCTGCTACTATTGACCCAAGGCATTTAAAGGATTGCACCACTTCAAATTCGTGCTCCGCTACCTTGATTGTTCGACCAACTGTTCCTCTCGCATTCGACGCGATAGAGGCGAGTATCTTATAGGAGGTACGCAACAATGTGATACCTCTTTAATTGCTGCACGTTATAACATCTCCCTTCTTATGTATGGGGCATATTATGCATTTTCGCCAGTCTTCTGGCATTTCTTCCTACTCCCATACGTGCACTATAATATCATGAATTGCTTGACGTAAGGCTGGCCCACCGCGATGAAATAATTGGGCTGGTATGCCATCGGCTCCCGGGGCTTTGTTCTGTTTAAGCCGGCCTATAGCCTTCTCAACCTCTTCTATGCTTGGTGGCGGCAACATAGGGTATTCTTCTTGAAGTAGCGGAGCCTCCACTTCTGTAGTGAGCTGACCATTTAGCAATTCATTAAAGTACACTTCCCATCGCTCCCGTATGCTTTCAGGATCGGTGATCAGATTTCCCTCTCCGTCCTTGCCGTATGTGCAGCGTGGTGTGTACTGCGTCATGTTTCGGACGGATTGGTAGCACTTCCGCGCCTGGTGCGGACCTCGCTCTCGGCTATTTTCTATTTCACAGATTAGGTTCTTCTCCCAGGCTGATTTTTTTTGTCTGTGAAGCCGTTTTTCTATTCTTCTGACCTCTTTATATTCCTCTTCGCGTGCCCGCGTTCTATGAGATTGTTGCATTGCTCGGTACGCAGCATTCTTACGTTCAGTCGCTAGCTTGCATTCATCATCAAACCAGTCGTTTCGATTTTTACGACTGCTGCCTAAGATGGAGTTGGCAGTACTAATGACAGTATTTTTAAGACGTGTCCACATCTCATTTACGCCCCGCATACTGGCTCCAGGGCTTACTCTCCCTAAATCAAGTGATTCTAGGGCGAGTGCTAACGCATTACCAAAGGTGTTACTGTTGTTTTCATTGCGCAGGGCAGCCGTGTTGATTCGAACCTGATCGATGCTACCAATTCTAAGACTCGAAGTCCCTGTTAATTACAGATATTCTTTCTTGAGTCGCACAACACGAATGTGGAATGCTTTATCTAGCTTTGTCTTTCCCTTCCAAATCCTTCTGAACCTCTTGAATCAATCCTTATTTTCCTAACGCTCGCAATGAGTTTAACATTGCTCCGCACCTTATAGCAAAATCTTTACTGATCTCTGCCTTAGATTAGTCCACTTAAGGTATGAACACCAGATATTCAGCCAAACTGAAGACGTTGGTTCTTAATGGAATCACTCTTTCGTTGCAGGATAATTAGAAGTGACATCCTATTCCGCTTCAAGCGATCTACCATGGGAGGCTCTTCTGAAGGGAAAAGGAATTTATAAAATTTGAAAGGTGATTTCGGCCATACTGTTGAAGCTAATTCTATAAAATTGGTTGTCACTTTATCAGTTTTTCTTGCACAAGCAACAATATGTGCAAATTATTACTACATTATTCTACAAAAATTTTGCGCGTTTCGCTCATAACCGTTCTCCTAGAGGACTATTCGCACCATGGTGGATGAATTCTAGTCGACGCGGTTCAGTGAAAAATCTTCTAACATCCGAAAACATCGCCACGGTGTGAGTGTGCAGAAGCATCCGAAGCAGTGAATTCCGTGTCAAGCACGGCAGACCTTTAAATGTCAATTTTTTTTATATTGAAATTTAAAGATAGGTAACTTTTAATGGCAAACCCTTAAATTCTACGATCGCATATCTCTAGTTTTCGTAGAAGTATCTATCGAAAGCCCCCAGTCTATGAATTATTTGTATTTTGTGATCCAATTAACTTGCAAATCATTATAAATTTTAATATTCCATAACCGTGCGACTAACTCCATCCAGATTTTGTCGAGAATTAGAACTCGTTTCCGGAGAACATCTTCTATAATTCTATTGCCTATTCACTTTAAATGTCCTTACATTTATACACCAAATGTAAGAATGTAAGACATTGTCTTAGAACAGCATAGTTATTCTTGTATTAATATTCTAACTTTGTCTCAAATAGTTAACCACATTTTGCTTAAGGAATATTCATCTTTTCAGCCCCTCTATTTCCCTTTAAATGGACAAAATTAAAGTTCAATCGTCCTTTCAATTCTCATATCCTAAATATATATGCCCACAGAGATATGAAAGAAAGTATCTAATATCAACCATACAAAGAGGCTTTTCTGTACAGCGAGGGTGAATAAAGCTTCTGTGTCATCCTTTGATTCTGATCCTGAACACGATATAAAGGGACGTGCAAAATGTTGAACATAATAAATTTTCCATTTTTTCCTTGGATGGTTCCTTATCGAGATTTCATTTCAGAGAGTAAATTTTTCGAGGCAACACAAAGGAATTTTGGGTAAAATGAGATTATTTTGTTTTCCTCTGAATTCAATGTTTGGTACTTCGTATCGCATTGATTTAAACTCACTTTTAGATATATTTAACTAGAAATGTGGTCGTTTTCGGATTTAAATATATTTTTTTTGTTGATAAAAGTGTGAAGTAAATGCCAAGTAGATTCTGAATCAGCGAGGCCGGTGATCTAATACATTTTTTATATTTCGATGGCACGTAAAAGAAACAAGTTTCAGTAGATTTGTGTGAGGTATCGACTCATTTTTGTTTTTATTTAAAAAGAAAAACATTTTAGGGTATTGAGGTATGAAATAGAATATCGTTGAAATTGTTACTGCAGCTTGTAGGCATGGATTCGGTTCGTTCATTCGACACGAAGCTTCATTAGGTTTACTAGGTGACAATGCCCTTAAAAAAGATGCCGTTTCGTGTGAAAAAAATGAGCTATCATTCATTACAAGAAATAGTAGATAGAGAATTGCTCTATTTGACAATTTCCACTTATTTTGATTTTGATTCCATTGCAATCAGTAACTGGAAAATCTCAAGTAATGTTACATTCTAAAACCATAGAATGATAACATTTCAAATAGAGCACAAAACAGACAATCCAAAGCCCTACAGAAACCCCAAGAAAAACAATCTGGGGAGCCTTCAACGAAAACTTGCCCTCATACTTGGGCCCCTACGATAGAACTGTTATGTTAGACTCTTCTTGAGTCATTGGAGTCCTGAACTACTTTCTTATTAATTTTATTTTCGAAAAACTACGTTATTTGAGGAAACTGTGATGGTATTTCTATATTTAGAGCTATGGCTTCGACTGATTGCACGTTAGTGAATTGTTCTTCTGATCGCATTTCCACTATAGAGTTTTTAGTAGCTTCCAGAACTAGATCGCTGTTAGATAAATTAACACATGGACTTTGTAAATACTTACTAGCTATATTATTTTTTCTAAAATATCAAACTAGATTAATATGCAACATATAAACTTGAAACAAAAATTTTACTTCTGCGTGTTTCTATTTTCAACGTTTCCAGCCTCAGATATTTCAATAAGAGCTTCATATTATGTATATCTTCTAAGATTTTTTTTAATGTTTTTAAAGCATTTAGTCTACTCCCATCTGGTTTCCGAAAGGGGTTTTAAGGTCAAACCAGCGAAATTGTTTTTATATACATATGTCCCAAAGCATTATTGAACCTGATACAAAGTTTTATAGGCATTGAGCAATGTCGAAAAACTTAACAGCTTTCAACGAATAGCAAGCTGTATCATTAGCAACCAACAACAACCAAAGGGAATGCAAGCAGCCTGAACAAAATAAGCTCTTCGTTAAAGACTCTTAATTTTGTTTTGAACACCGGCCTCTTTCCTTTCATGTTTGAACCATTATCATATACACTACTGGAATAGGAGCGTAGCAAGTTTTCCTTTCCTTTCTTTTGTTTTGAGTTTTTTTTTACCACAAGACAGTAATAAAGTAATTAGATTAGTCAAAAATCCCTTTTTTTAAATGTAAACAATAACTGGCAAGAACAAATAAAATGCACGACTGGGTCGCACGAACTTGCTCCTATGTAATCGACTAGGAATTTTAAAAACGAATGTTATTAGAGAAAACTGTTCATAAGGATAAAATTAATTTTTAAATTCTTTTAGTAGTAACAGAATGCTAAATGGACCAAGCGATCTCATAAACACAGACATTAAAAGTCTCCTTCGCTTCATCAGAAGCTCCAAATGGTTTTAACTAGTAGGAAACCTTTTTGTTCCCTATTAGATCGTGGTATCACAATGGACCTCTAATGGTCTAAGTGTGTCAGACGCCTTAATGACAACCACTTTAACCTATCCTAACAGAATGCTATGCAAATATGAATTTATGCAAGAACAAAAATTATAAGCCCTTGTAGTTGTTTCTAAGAAGCTTTTATGTACAAACTTTTTAAAAGCTTTTTAAGAAAAAATGTTGGTACGCCAATTTAAAGTTTTTATTATTGTTGGAATAAAAATAAAATTTACAAGGAAAAAATATTGAGCCGTTTCTGAGATATCGAATTTTCAAAAAAAAAGAAAAAATAGATTTTTTTTTTTTTCAAAAATTCAAAAAATATTTATTTTAAAGTTTTGAAATGCAATATGTTTTAGACTTTTTAGAAGCTTTTTTATAAAAATTTTCATTAAGATCCGTTATGTAGATAATGAGAAATTCAAAATTCAAAAAAATGGTTCTATGGTAGGTACAAGGTGTAATATCTTAATTTCAAAATTTTTCTTATTAAATTAAAGATCGTAAAAATTAATTGAAAGAAAAAAAGTTTTATCAAAATTCTAGGTGCCGTTTTCGAGAAAAATACGATTTTTGAAAACCATTTTTTTTAATTTTTTAGCATTTGTATGGTAGGTACCTTTATTTTTAGGTAAAATAAAATTTTTTTTTTCACATTTTGTAGATTATATTGAGAAACTTTTATTTATCAAGTTTAACAAAAATCTAGCATGGGGTTTTCGAAATATTGAGTTTTGAAAATAAAATTTTGAAGTTTTTTTTAAAAATCCAAAAAAACTTTTTTTGAAAATTATCAAAATCGGTTGAACCGTTTTTGAGAAAATCAAAAACAAAAAAAATGGTTCCATGGGGGGTACCCTCAATAACCATTTTTCGGAAAAATTTTTTCAACCATTACCTAGCTTTAATCAAATGAAATTTTTCTGTATTTTTATTTTTAAAATCTGTTGAACAGTTTTTGAGAAAAAAAAATTATTGTAAAATTTCGAAAAAAATTCGTATGGCAGGTACCGTTATTTTTGGTCTTAAAAAAAAAAAAAAAAAACGTGTGGGGGGAAAAAATTAAGAACCATATCTACCAAGTTTGAAGAAAATCGGCCAATCCGTTTAGGCTGTAGTCGAACAGACAGACAGACAGACAGAATTGCGAGACCCACTTTGTACTTGCGACTTATAGGTACTATAAGGCAAGTTATGCATTCGGAAAAAAATCGAACTCGAGATTTTGATCAAAGTTGACATTACGATGATAGCGAAGACTAAAAAAGTGGGTCTCGCAATTCTGTCTGTCTGTCTGTCCGTTCGATTGCAGCTAACCGGCTCGGCCGATTTTCTTCAAACTTGGTAGATATGGGTTTTAATTTTTTCCCCCCGGATGTTTTTTGATTTGATTTTTTAAGACCAAAAATAACGGTACCTGCCATACGAATTTTTTTCGAAATTTTATAAAAATTTTTTTTTCTCAAAAACTGTTCGACAGATTTTAAAAATAAAAACACAAAAAAATTTCATTTAATTAAAGTTAGGTATTTGTTGAAAAAAATTTTCAGAAAAATGGTTATTGAGGGTACCCCCCATGGAACCATTTTTTTTGTTTTTGGTTTTCTCAAAAACGGTACAGCCGCTTTTGATAATTTTTTTTTGCTAAGACTCCCCAAGAACCTGAATAGAATTGTGTACTCAAATTTTCAAGAAAATTTTTTTTGGATTTTTAAAAAAAACTTCAAAATTTTTTTTCAAAACTCAATTTTTCGAAAACCCATGCTAGATTTTTTTTTAATCTTGATAAATAAAAGTTTCTCTATATAATCTTATCTTATCTAAAAAAAAAAAAAAAAAAAAAAAAAAAATCTATCTATCTATATAATCTACAAGATGTGAGAAAAAAAAATTTATTTTACCTAAAAATAAAGGTACCTACCATACAAATGCTAAAAAATTAAAAAAAATGCTTTTCAAAAATCGTATTTTTCTCGAAAACGGTTCCGAGAATTTTGATAAAATTTTTTTCTTTCAATTAATTTTTACGATCTTTAATTTAATAAAAAAAATATTGAAATTAAGATATTACAGCTTGTACCTACCATAGAACCATTTTTTCGAATTTTGAATTTCTCATTATCCACATAACGGACCTTAATGAAAATTATAATAAGAAGTTTTTGTTGCCCATAAGACTATGATGTGCGGAGGAGGAAATTCGCATCCGGCCCTCGCAGACTTCGATAGTATAGGTTCCATTTTCTTTAAAATGTTCAGAAGCGTCTTCTATTCGTGCATGAAACTTACTCAGAAGAGCAGCTGCAATTTTAAAGTCGTCAATCAAATGGCCAGCGGCTAAATTAAAAAAATTTGTCGAAACAGCTTAGAATCTCATATTACCATGGTTACCAGCGTTACCTTAAGATATTTTGAAAAAGTGGCAAAAAAAGTGGCACTCGAGAAAAAAAGGTGGCACTTAAAATTAAAAACAAAACAACACCATATATGTATGAAAATTGACTTAAGGGAACAAATTTCACGCTCATCTCAACGAATGTATAGGAGTTGAAGAAAACACATAATTTAAACAATCATTTTAAGGTTTATTGCAACGTAAGCTAAAAACTAAAAATTTAACAGTTCATTTTGTATTGATTATTCAACATAAATAAATAAATAAAAGCATGAATAAAAATAAATAATAATTTATTTAAAAGAATTCGTATCACATTTTACTTTCCTGTGATGGTTTCCCTATATTTTTTTATGAGGAGCTCATCTGGACTCCACTCAGCTAAATCACAGTTGCTTACTAAATTTAAAGAAGGCAACATATTTTCGCAAGTTTCAGTGTTTAGTCTGTTGGTGAGTTTGTTTTTCATCAAAGATAGCTTGGAAAAAACCCTCTTAGCGCAGGCACTGCCATGAGGCAAGATTAACAGCCCGATTCTCCCCAAAGTCACTGATGCCTCACAAGTCACAAGAAGAGGTGAAATTGATTTTGTGACTTTTTCGAATTCTGCCGCTCAGTCACAACTTGTGAGAGTCACAAAAACAATCGAAACTGTGATCTTCTTCAGAGCAGGTCACAACTCATAAATTTTCAATGTTTCTTCATTATTATTCATTATATTTTATAAGAAAATTTTCTAGATTTGTGAATAATTGTGAGTACACGAAAATGGAAGTGGACTTTGTTCTAGTGAATATTATTGCTGATCTTTCCCACGAAAATGAAAAGTACCATTTTTACATAAACACAAATTTTTTTAAGAAACTAATCGTATCAAGAACTTTGCAGCGCCCAGGGCTTTTAAAAACTTTGAGAGATACAAATGATCCATTCGCTCTCCAAAACAATACATTTATAAAGTAATTTCTTCGTTTTGAATAATCAGCTATTCAAATAATGACGCTTAAAAATCTCACCATGTTGTGGTGAGTTTCGTTGTGAGTTTTCTTGTGACGATTAGGGGGAGAATACCAAAATGTTATCGAATCACAACAATCCTCACAAGGAATAGTCACAAGAGCTTGTGACTTGTGACTCCTCACAAGGGGAGAATCGGGCTGTAAAATTTTTGCAACAAATTCATATAAGTCGGAAAATAGGTATTTATTCAAACTATTTTTAATGTTACCCACTTTTTCAATGTGTGGGTTATGTTGAATTTTAAAACTTTGATGGTATAAGTATCGTACGCATGAAAGATATGAAAAGGTATGGAAAAATGGCATGGTGAATTGCTAACTTTAGTTTTACTTGTGGGGAATAAAAAGTGGCACAGACTGAAAGGTGGTGGCTCGGTGGCACAGCCTGAAAAAAAGTGGCAATTTGACACTAAAGTGGCACAGCGGTAACGCTGATGGTTACACATCTACATATATCTATTAACTTGCGCTGTGGTTAGTTGAAAGTTGTCTTCAGCAACAGATTCAAGCATGTAAGCCTTGTATCCTTGGGATTCTAGGTGTGGTATTGCGTCTCTGAAGCCCCTGTCTAAAATAAACACATCATTTTGTCTAAAAAATTGCCTTAACGTCCCATTATTCATCTCTAAAAATATTTTTCATATTGTTGGCATCAGAATCGGTTGCAGCTTGCAGCATAAGACCCGTTTACGTCCAAGATATACCCATCATAGCATGTGAACAGATTTTGGTACTTATGCAAGCTGTATGTATTTATCTGAAAACCGTAGTTTGAACTTTTTTGAAGGTCAATCATTTTCACAGACGTTGGTGTTTCCAAATAGTCCGTTGGGTATTATCTTGTTCCTTCTTGAACAGTTATATGCTGAAAACCCAAGTTGAATTGCACAAAATGATTCATTAAAGTTGTCCTTGCAGTTGTAAAGTACCGTCCTACAGTTGTTCGAGGTAAGTTTAAGAGAGAGGAAAGTCTACGATCACTTTCACCGGACCTTAGTTTTGCCAAATATGTAAATAACTCTATGTTTTTCAACGCTGGGGCAAAGCTATGGAGTTCCAAAAACTGTTCAGGGTTCATACCAAGCCAATAATGACATATACATATATGGGTTAATGTTACTTACGAGTATATCGTTAAAATTATGTGTCCTCGTAGCAGTATTAGTTACAAGTGACATCATTTCATCCATCTGTGCTCCAGAAAAGTCTGAAACATTATTCTCCATATCAACCAAGGAACCCCAGTCACGCAATGAAAGATGGAAATTGCATAATCGGCTATTTTGTGGCACATACAATTTATGGTCTTACAATAATCTTTCTCGAGTAAGTTCTGGAAACCTTAACCTTTTAGATCCTTGACAACCATAAAATATACACCGTCTTTCTGGAGCAGGAACACGCTTGTATATAGCCGATTGTATTTTTGGCTGGATTATCACTGACATTGGTAAATGGTCTTCTTCTTCTTGAACATTATTGACAGAAAGATGAGGTACCTCATCATGTTCCATTATATTTTGGCTGCGATTTCTTCGCTCAGCCCGGTTTGCACGTAGCCAACAAGGAAGGCACACTCTCTGCAAATTGCGATGCTATCAAAATAATTTATCAAGTACCTAGTGTAGTCTTTAAAAAATAACTTACGAGTATTTATACCTGATTTACAGGTAGTAACTCATTTATGATAGATCTTTGAGGACAGTTTTGAGGTACGTTACAAGATGTGGGAGATCTCAACGATGATCCGCAGCAAAGGCAAATTCTTAAATGTCCATACTCGCGATTTGGATTAGAATCATTTTTCGAAGCGATCCTTTCAATAATTCGATAGCAATTCAAACATATCAAATCTGACTCTTACATCTATTCTATCTATATAAATAAAAATGAATCGCAAAATGTGTTGCTAAGCGTTAAACTCTAGAACGGCTCGACCAATTCGCCTAATTTTTTTTTTTAAGTTTTTGTTAAGGTTCATGGAAGGTTCTTATGGAGAGAAAAAATGTTTATTGTGGGTGTGTGAAAGTTTAGTGTTCCAAAAAATTGTTTGCTTATTGAAATACACTGACTAAAAAAAAAATAAAAAAAACTTTATAGCTAAGGAAATAATTTCTTCATTTATAATAATAATTAATAATTCTACAACAAACAACAAAATAAGAATAAGAGTACTTAAATAAGGGTAATATATATAAATAAAAACGAAAACCAATCGTGGTTTTATTTGTCGAGTGAGTTTACTTTTAGAACCATGCCGCCTATTAGACGCGGGTGCAGCAATTTGAGTCGAAGAAATCGAAACGCTAGAAACCAAGCTTATTTTCAATCAAATCGGACTTCACTGCAACGTGAAGAGCGAAATGAAATTGAAAGGATTAGGATATTACAAACACGAGCAACGCGTTGCTAAATGTTTCATCTGATGAGTACAACAAACATTTAATTGCAAACACAAGCAATAACATGCAACATGCGAATCGCCAAACGACAACAAAAGAAATACGTATGAAATCTCATATGACTTTTGACAGTTTGACCGTTACCTGAACTCGCCCCAGCAAAATACCTCGATCTACTTCAGGGCGAGTTCAGGGCGACCCCAGTTGTATGTTGCCTGCTCTCGCGTCGCTATACCGACAGCTTTATTTATTTACGCGACAGGTAATCAAACAAAAAATATCGTGTACGATAAGGCATTACATTGAAAATACCAGATTATGACTACTACTTCATACTACTAAAGTCTTGCAATGGACAAAATAGGACACTTATAATATTGTAAGTAATCGTTGTTTATCATGGAGACATAAATCTATAAATATGAAAAGTGATCACTCCTAAATATGTTTTATTACTGTTGTTTTAGAAAAAAGGGCAGAACAACGTCTGCCGGGGAAGCTAGTCTTTAATATAAATTAGGTATATAATACAAAAGAATAAAAATTAAACGGGGATACTTACCTGATCTGGAGATATATCTAGTTTATCAAAATTGACCTCATAGAAATTGAATGGGTTTGAATATTACGAAATTGAGTTATGTTACACAATTGTCAACACTACTCATTTTCACAGCTGTTTTTTATAACCCAATTCCACTTATAAAATTAGTTTTGTCTTATATTTGAAAACCTTATATAATTTAATCACTTTATCTCTTTAAAATCACTTTTCTAATAGAGTACAACACCTTACGGCCGCGAACTTGTAAATTGATTTTATTTTGTTGTACCAGTTTAATATATTTATTTGCAAGTGTTGGGCACCAAACCCCTAAGCCTAATATTCAACACCAGTAGGTATATTTTTTTTTGTATCGCTAAAATAAAAACAAAACACAAAATATAATGAATGCATTTACGAACACCACCCATACGGAATTCCATAAGTACTCGATCTTTATTACAGCTGATATAAAATGTCACACAAAACTCAGCGAAACTAAAGCCATTTCCTCCTTTGCATAAAATGTGTGAAATCGAAACCTCATGAGAGATCTGGTCAAACACAATCGTTCTTTTCCGTATTAGCACTTGCCGGTGGTAGAACTCTCCGACAGAATTAAGCTTTTCCATCCACTAGCGTAGTGCTTTGTCGAAATAAAATAAGTTGTATTTAATTAATTATATTTCGAGCAATAATTATTTAATTACCAAGTTTAAAAGAAAAACAAAATACAACATTTGATATAAACTTTCATATAAAAGCTATTGAGCGGTGATTACAGTGCCCTCAAACGTTATTTTCATAAAAAAAAAAAAAAACGAAGAGTGAAAAACCATCAATTCCAGCTGTAATCTTTCGATTACAAGAGGAATTAAATCGTACAAGTGTAAGATTGGTCATCGAGCAGAACACCAGAGCACCATTTGGTGATTACGCTTATCAGAGAACGAGAAGTAGTTTTCTTCAAATAATCTAAATCTCTGAACAACAGTCTCTGCACCGTCATCATCGTCGACATCAATATCCATATCTCTTAATAATCATCAAGTTAGCGCATCACCTGACTTCTACGCAACTGTACCGAATAGTCAGCTCAAGCTTACGCCCAAGCCATAACCTTAACAAGGTATTGCATGATAGGCTTGTAAAAAATAAATGCAACGAACTTGAAGTCCAAAAATTTGAACATCGAGCAGCACACCAAAGCTCCTTTGACGATAACTCTACTTAACAGAGAACGAGAAGCAGTTTTCTTTGAATCTTGCAAATCTCCAAACAACAGTCTTTGCACCGGCATCATCATCAACATATTTTCATTATCATCATCTGTACATACCAGCATCAGCATCTTCCACTGCAAATGCATATTGCTTAATCATCATTAAGTTGGTGTATCAATTGTTTTTTTTTTTTTTATTCTCTTCCGAGCTTGCTACTCTTATCAGTACAAGAGCACTGATCTCTGAATTCCGAAAGTTGAGTACCTTCCTTTTGTTATTTGTTGTTGTAAAGATCGTTCATTTGTTATATAATTTTATTTCTCTTACCTTTTAATAACATTTAGCTAGAGCATCGGCCGCCTTTCAATCTGCTGTGCACAACAAGTTGAGACATCACCGATGCTGCGTAAATGGTAAATCAAGTTCCTTTTTTTTTCAATTTTTCTTGTCATAATTTGGTAAGTCATTTCTTATTATGAATGATAACTTTATTTAAATACATATATTAACCTATGAACGAACTATAATTATTGAAATCTTATTACAATTCGTTATATATATGTTTTCCTAAATAGTACTGAATACATTTTAAAATTTAAATTTAAATTGAAAGCTCTATTAAGTTTTTTTTCTTTTCGTGAATTCAGAATATAACTTAAGTTAAAACAGTCGTCATTGCGTGTATACGAGTATTAATGACACTCTTTAAAAGCTTTTACAATGAATAAAATTTATCTCGATTTTGAATTTTGATAATGAAACCTACCTTTTTTCAATTTATTAAGAAATAATCATAGATTTTTTTTCGCTTTGAGTTTCGAAGATGAGCATCTAGTTTATTTTGTGCATGTGTGGGGAAGTGAAGCAATTTGTAAAAGTTGTAATGAAAAAGTGATACCTTAAAGGTTCACCGAGGCTTACTTTAGGGGCTTTTACAAAAATAGAGTGGAGTAGAAGCCAAGGTTTGTCCACATATCTTTTCTGATATATAGACTGAGGGAGGGCAACACTCAGGGGAACTGTTACCATCTTTAAGTTTCCCATGGTTTGAAGTTTAATTTCGCTGATTATTGTTTTTATGATTTAGGGAGAGTGAATACAATTTTCTAGGCATGTAAATATGTACGGACGTTCAGCAGCCTGCGCAAGATCCCACCCCACCGACGAGCTAGTTTTCGTGCATTACGCAAGCATGCCTACCCGTGCATTGCTGGCTGAACAACCTGTCATACCACCCTTAGATTCCTGCAAGAATTCCTGTGTTCTTGGGCTTCTTTGGGATTGCTTAAGATCGCGTTTTGGTTTGACAGGACCAACTTCCGTTACACAAGGCAATACAAAATTATCAATTAACTGTGCCTAACCTGTGGCTTGATGGATAAAAACAATTTTTTTTATATAATAACGTTTTTTAAGAAGTCTGTTTAAAGTGTGTTTTTTACCAGTTCCAATATTCAACTTCAAGCTCAATTATATCGAAATCCTCTAAACCAAATTCGAAAATATTTGGCAGATAGATTAAACTTAACATAAGCTTTCATTTGGTACTAGTCTCTTTAGTGTACGCTCGGGGCCCAAAAATGGGTCATCTCCTTTAAGTCCACCCTCCATAAATCGGACACCGCTCCATATTACTTGCACGGGCAAATTTCTTGGTTTAGTTATCGATCGTTGTTAAGCTCATTAAATTCTTATCTTGACAGCATTGTCCAATGGGGAATCAAAAACCGTGAAGAATTTAATGCTTCGCAAGCTCAATGCTGTGTACTGTCGTTAAAGTGTAACCCTCTCTTAATGCCACTATTCATAGATGGCACTTGCATCCAGGAGACCGAACAGCTTTCAGGTGTTGTGTATACCAATGCATATACCATAACCAAATCCAAATATACGAGTAAATAAAAATAAACAAACTCTATTCCCATACGCTGCGACCCACATCTGGTTATATTAAATACGAACGGTCAGCAATAATCGACAACAACGTTTATTGAGCCGATCGCATTGAATGTCACAACAGTCGGTCACTGTGTATAAAATATGAGTAATAAAAACATTAAAAATATATTTTGCTTATGCCTGCAAGATTGCGTCACGATGGGAATACCTTTAATTGTTTTGATTAAATTAGGGCACCAAATCGATGACGATCTTTGAGGTCATAAACAAAAAACTTATGTTATATTGTAGGAAATAATTTTGTATAAATAGTAGAATACTTTTCAATAAAATTTAGTCTTAACGAAAAACACTCGATTAACACTCTATTAATTTTGTCGGCTGAAGAGCTTAGTATAATACTTACGCAAATCGTGCAATTTACGTTGCTCGGACATATAAGCGGCTGATTTCAGCTAAGAAAATATAATAATATAATATAACACAGGTGTATGCATCACAGACCATCTTTTGTGGAGTCATCAAATATGTGATATGTGACGTCGCCAAAAACGCTGCTAAGGCCCGGTGCACACATGCGTTCTTTTAACGCGCGGTACCCAGCGTGCGAGTCTTTTTACAGCCAAAATAACGCGCGATGCCGCAGCGTCATCGCACTCGTGTGTGCACCACTCAATTTATTTGTGAGTACTGTAAGACGCAAAGGCGGTGACGCTGCAGTACCGCGCGTCAAAAGAACACTTCTGGGCACCGGGCCTAAGGGTTTAGAAAGAAAGCTGAGTCCAGATTAAATGGTTCACCCATTACTTGATTAACTAATGTTGATTTTAATTTATTATCTCACTGGCTTAAGGCAGGAAACGCTAATTAAAAAAAAGTTTGGTCTGCACATTTATGGAACTAACTTTTGGATTATCCTTTTTCTATTATCAACACACTTAGCTTTCGGGTAAGGCATAGTCTAGTCATTTATTCTTCTATAGTGGGTTAAAAAGTTGACAATGACAACAACTAATTTTCAACATTGCAGATAGTATTAATTTTGACACAATTATTAAGTTTTCAATTTAATATCAAAGCATAACCGGTGCGTTACAGAAATTTTCAACTAAACCATGCAAGTTCATTCTCTGGAGATAGAAAAGTCAAATTGAACGTTGGCAGACAAATCATTTTTATTGTGACACGTGCATTTAATTCTCTTTGTTTTATTTCATATTGACAGAAAAGGTGAACGAAGAAATCATTTCTTATTTGCGAAGGAAGATTCTTGATGTCCTTGTGGAAGATATGCTCGCAAGCTTGGGCGCTTTGGCTATGCATGGATGAAGGTAAAAAATCATTGAAAAATGAGAGAGTGTTTTATTAATCATGGCTCGAATAAATCACAGGCAAATGGGAAAATCGTTTAAAAGTAATATCAGATAAGTACTTTATGTACATACATACATTATGTCAAGGGATTTGTGTAAATATTCTAGAAAAAAAAAATAGAATCGGATAACACTCGAATTGAATGCGATTTTAGGTTTTTTTTCGAAGAGTAAAATTAATACCTGTAAGTAAGTGTAGGAAATCCCTTTGTAACGTAGGTTGACTGAATTGGAAGTTGAAAAAAAAAACGTTATAGATATGAGAAAAAAATTAAATGATACTCGTATACCTATACATAGAAAATACTCGATGTGTATTGTGATTCAAGACAACATGTTGTGGAAAAATGTCATTTTCAAGTCAAGTAAAATCTGCAAAAAAGAGCCTGAGTTTGCTGTTAAGAGAACACCAGAAAAATGGTAGTCATCGGGATACTTTCGCACTTATTTCGAAAAGTGACCCCCATCTTGAATTTTAAGGGTGAAAGTCAATAAATTCGGAAATTATTGGTCTTATGTCAGTTATTGTCCGACTCTAAGAGGAGAAACACAGGGTGCGTTCTATGTTCCAGGTCGATTTTATTTCGCTGCAGTTTAGACTTAATCAGCAAGTGATAAACTTTCTTGACATCCCAAGAGATGGTATGATCAAAAAATATAATTTCGAGGAAAACTCTTTTACAGAGCTAAGCAACAAGAAAAATTGAGTAGGAGAAGAAATAAACTACACCCTCCAAACAAATGACATCAAGTGGCACACTAATGGATCGAGAACAAGCGAAGGGACTGGTGAAGAAATCTTTGGGCCAAGAACCAAACTTTCCATAAAGATGGTACAGCCCACCAGCATCTTCCAAGCGGAGGTAAACCCCATAGGGAAATGAGTGGATCAAAACCTCGAAAAGAACTATCGGAACAAGAACATTGCTATCATGTCAGGTAGTCAAGTGGCACTCAAGGCACTAAGTTCATATACCATCGGCTCTAAGTTGGTGTGCGAGTGTATCAACTTGGCAAGCAGAACAGGGTCACACTTCACTAAGTACATTGTCACGTGGGTGTTCATGGAAAAGAAGAGGCAGACTCCTTAGCCAAAATAGGCGCATCAACCCCTTTAACAGGCCCTGAGCTCTATTGCGGAATAGGGGAAAATGTCATCAAAAACAAAATTAAAGAATAACAGGAGGAATAAAGCAGGTCCAAGAATTAGAAATAACTCCCAAAGCTGAGACAGGCAAAACTACTACTGGGGCAGTTACAACCGGAAACGTTTCGAAAGCTGCATTATCTTAAGAGGGAATAACCTAAGAACAAGCACAGGTATCCAAACTGGACAGTGCGAACTTAGGAGATCCCTAAGCTTACTTGGTATGGTAAGCAGTGCCACATGTAGATTCTGCAACATGCTTGAGGAAACACCGGACCACATACTAAGAAGATGTTGGCCGGGGAAAGGGAACGACCTATCCTCTCTGAAGGTACCCCAAATACTTTGTAACGAAGTCACATACTTCACCCACCGCGGCACGCCGACGCAACTACTCAGCTACTCACCTAAAGCAGCCTTTTCTACCGAACCACCTAACATACCAAAACCATTGCATACCTTTAGGTGCCCACGGAGATGTACATACAACATACATTGAAGTTTAGTCGTCGGTAGTACAACAACAAAATATGAGGTGTGCATTGTGTTTAATTCCATGTATTCACATTTGCTGATGGCCATGGATATGATATAGGAAGGTGGAAAATCAATACAAAATCGGATTCTCTCTCGCCTATTGTTGATGAGGTACCAATATAGAGTATTAAGGTTGCAGATTATCCCCGAAACACGCTGATAGGGTACGTAGTGTACTATACAGACGTTTCAAAGCTTTTGGCTCTGGCCGTAAATTGTGTGTGTTGTTCTGCCTTCTCGGTACCTCCCCTTTATTTTGTCTTAAACTTTGTTTGAGGCTAAGGATTTAATCCTACCCCGTTTGTACCCCGCTGCGATTTGAGCCGAGGCTAGAGATTAATCTCACTACCGATTTTGCTAGGCAATTCGATCAAAGCTAAGGATTTAATCCTACCGTCTGACCGTGCCTTGTCGCTGCCTTAGGCTAGGGATCTAATCCCACTGCATTCTGCCTATAGCTTCAGTCAAGGCTAGGGATCTAAAGATCTAATCCCACCGTCTCACCCTTGTATATGAAATACCGTGTTAGTTATTTAAGAATTTGATACAAATGTACGAGTATATGAAATAAATTGTTAAAACTGAATAAAGTCGGACATCATTTGGAGTTCTGAACTTTCAAAACCGAGTTTTGTGCTTTCTTCGGACCAACCCTGGACAAGCTGACGCTACCTCAGCCTTTGAGTAAAAAAGCATCACAACTTAGATTCCTGAGAGCAATAGATTTGGAGGAGGAAAAGCAGGATAGGCACCAGAGAAACCTTAATATTGTCTAGAATTTAAAATCGTTTCGAGTTCGCGCCAGCTTTTATCTCGTAAGCTACAGTTCGAGCATGTTTATGACCTTTCGTCCGATATCCAGTCGTCATCGCTAATTAATTCTAGGTACCTAAATTGAACTATATAAAGGACTGGAGAGTGCTAGGATGCCACTTCGGCTGTAGACATAATAAAAAGAAAATTACCATTGCACATCTCCCCGTTGCGTTGTAGAGAATGGGTAACGCTAACGTGCAAGGGGATCCAATGGATGCCGGGATAAGCGTTGTTGATCAGGGCACAAACTTATTCTTGGGATGGATAAAAGCCCCTACAAGGTGGCGCAACTGTAGTTCGCGGTTAATGGGATGATAGTCTGCTGGTAGAGGAGTCTATCCCGATAGGTACTGGAGAAACGATAATTCTGTATTCCGGGGATAATGAAGAAGAGGATTGTCAAATGCTGTATGGTAACGGAATTATGTTGAACTAAGTAGCGAGGTGTAGCCTTATTTCATGGGAGACTTTATCTGCAAGAATAATCAACAATCACCATTATTCAGTGCTTTATATGCCCAAATGAAGCGACCGGAAAAGACAAAATCAGAGTTCCGAGGGCAGATAACATAGTCGTCAGGGGAGACCGCAATGCCAAGTCGGGTCAGACAAATAGGGTTTGGAACGCGTGATGAAAATAAATTGTGTGGAGGGTATCCCAAAATACCTGGGATAAAAACAAAATTGGTAAATCGTTGAAGATGCAAGCAAATGCCGAGGCGGACGATCGACGTGCAGCCGATTTGCGAAGTGGTATCGGGTAGCATACAAGATGTTCTTTCGTTGTATAAGACGTGACAAGAGGATTAGGTTAGAAAGTCTCGCAAATTAAGGGGAAAATGCTGCAAGATGAGAAGATGACAGAAAAACATTTCCAAAAAAGTTGTTGGGGAAAAAGCAACACCAATCATCCTGTAATGGATGTGGACGGCACACTTTTGGTATCAATCTAGAATCAGATACGCAAATGAAATGATCACCTTTGTGCCCTCCTAATTAAAGATTCCACTGAGCAGAGTGCTGGATTGCTCCAGCATAACAAGATGGGCTGGTCGTATAGGGGTATAGATATCGAACAACCTTCGGTAGCGGAAATCCAATCTTCGATAAAGGTCCTCAAAAACAACAAAGCATCTGTACTTATGGAGTACCAGCTGAATTTCTAAAGGTTGAATCCATGGCTAGTATGTTTGGGAAAATGAAACCTATTCAAGTCCAAGCTACTGAAAGAATGCAGTGGTTGTTAAGCTGCCAAAGAAAGGTGACCTTAAGAATTGTAACAATTAGCGTGGTATTACAGTTTTGACCGTTTTTCAAAAACTAATGGCAACCATTATTCTGGAGCGGATAAAGGTTAGAATCAAGTCAACACTTAGGAGGTATCAACCTGGATTTCGTAGTGGTCGATAGTGTGTCACCTTTATCAACACTCTGCATATCGTCCTTGAAAAATCTGCTGAATTTCGATCAAGGCTTTACCTAATGTTCTTAAATTTTAAGAAGGCCTTTGCTCGAGTTAACCGTGAATGTATTGGAGATTACTTCGTGGTAGAAATAATTACCCAAAAATTGTTGTAATTATAAGAATATATTATAACAACGCAAGGTTTTATGTTTTGCACAATGCTCAGTAATTCGACTCTTTCGAAGTGGGACAGGGTAGTAGACAAGGCGATGTTCTATCGCATATTATTCTTCTGCTAGTGATGGTACCGCAGAGAGATAAGACATTCAATGGATACCGTTTTATAGGCTTATCATTTTAGAATATGCAAATGATATTTGTATGTCTCTTGAAAAAGAACATCAGTGAGCTGAACGGGAATCTCGTTTCACTGCAGGGTGAAAAGTTCGAACAGTTAAATTACTTGTGAAGTATTATGTATATCAGTAAATGAGGGTACGGATCTGGATGTTAAAATTAGAATAAATATAGCTTGCACTGCTTTTGGTACTTTGTCTCAAATTTTGAATTCCAGTTAAATCTCCATACGCATTAAGTTGAGATTCTTCGAATCTATTATCAAAACCTAGCTATTATATGCCCGCGAAACCCAGAAAGCCTCGGCTTGAGGAAAATACAGGCTTTTGAGAATCACTGTCTAAATTACATCCTAAAGATTCGCTGGTCAAAAACTATTCATAACTAGGAATTGTGGCGCTAGATAAATCTAGATCATCAACATAAGAAAGCGAAAATGGCAATGGATTGATCACACACTGAGGAAACCAAATGATGATATTACAACGCAGTCCTTTGAATGTAATCCTCAGAGCTCACAACGGGTTGGGAGACCAAGAAAAATATGGAAATCAATAGTCTTACCAGAAGCGGATTCCCAAGGAAAGACGTGGGCAGAGTTAAGATATCTAGCTGCAAACCGTGAAAGATGAAGATGATTTGTTGGCACCCTATGTCCCCAGCCAGCGGGGATATAGAACATGAATATGACGAATTATTTGTGTGTGAATTTTGACAGAAAAACAAAAAGCATCCATTGTAAAATGATTAATTTTCAGAAAAAAAAAAAAAACTATGTAGTAAAAATGTATATTAAATATTTCGCAGGAATGAGAATATCAGATTGATTGATTAGTTGTCATTGATCTCTTAACACAGATCTCTTGATTTCTTCTAGGTTTACAACTCTGACATTATCAATTCCCATTGCACTGCGAACTCTTCTCAAATCGTTTTCAGGCACTCCTTTCCTTTTTAGCATTCCCTCAATTCCAGCAATGAAAAATCGGAGACCTTCAAGTTTGTAAATATTGCCCAACAAAGCCTTGCTCTGGAACTGATGTCGTAATTTTAATTCGGCTTCATTTATTAAATTTGCCATTTGTTGTTTTTTCATACATATACAGTTCATTGCAAATGGAGATGATGATTCTTGAATCCACTTTATTGGATTTTCAGTTATATTATCGTCCACGAAGATTTCCTCCATGGCACAAAATTTAGCTCTTGTCAATTCCATTTCTCGTTTGATAACTGGCTCGACGATGTCTGATGTTATTGCACGGTAATTGTTGCCAAATGCAAGCATGTTAATCGGTTCTCCGGTCGGTGAGCAGCGATACTTTTTGAAGATCATATTGTGTCTAATGGTTTTTTTTCGAGATTCCATTTCGAATAAAAATTTACTTGAAATTAAATTGATTTTTAGTAATTTTTTTAATGAAAAATTTAAACTGCCAGACAAGATGTCAGATGTATGGTAATTTTAAGACTGAATTGAAAACATCAACTTGAGGATCTCTTATATGCAAAAAATCTATCTCATATGGGATTGTATTCATTAAGGGTTAGGTAATTAGGATCAGATTAATATTACATCACAATAAAACACGGGATTTCCCAGCTTAGGAAAACATATTTAAATGGAGTTTCGGCTCCGCAGGTACTTAGACTGTTTTAAGAATAGCAATGAAGATAAAAGGGGATTATAAAACTTAATCATTTATGTGTTTGTATCTCTAATTAGTACCTGCGAAAATTATGTCATCCGATTTGGTTTGTGCTTAAGCAGCGTTAGTTGGATCAGTCAGTTCCGTGAAGTAATTAATATTATATTTTATTTCTTACATTATTTGCTTTGTTTTTTACTTGTGGCGATTTATTGCAACTTGAAGAAACAAAAAGATCCGAAAATCTTAGAAATACTTTAAATTCATTTAGAATAAAATAAACATTAACTTCATTCCCAGAGCTTACACAAGAGTTATATTTTCGAATGATAATAAATTGCAAACATGCAACCAATTTAAGCAAAAAAAAACTCTATGAAGAGCAAAGTTTGCGGGTAGGTGACTGGGAGGGTGAAACATGATGTTCAAATTTCGAAAACCTTAACTTACTTTCGTGCGCCACGCTGCAACGTAATTTTCTCATATATCTTGCTCGGGGATTATTACATGGAGCACGATATCCGTTGATGCAGTTATAATCTTGTGTGTATGAAGCTTTAGCATAGCTGCTTAAGGACTGTATAGCTTTGGTACATATAATTTTAAGGGATTAACCATGTGTTACAAGCTAGATTGAGTGCAATTTATTGAAAGTACCTTCAAACACAAACGAATAGGTGCTCGAAGTTTCCATAAAATAAGTCCTGGTTATTTGGTTGGGAAAATATTGTTTTAAACTAACCCATTGTTTAAAAAACCGTTCGAATCTCGTTTGGTAAGTTTTATATTTGGCAATAAAAGAAGTTTTCTTGCGAAATATATATGTACCATATTAACTATGCATGACTGGATCCCACGAACTTACTGTTATACTTAATAGACTTGGAATTTTAAAAATCAATGCTACTAGAGACAAAGATATTCATAAAATTAAAATTCGTTTTCTTAAATGGCTAAAACAACTTCTTTAGTAGTTGGAGCTTCGATCAGAATATTATCGTGAGTAAATATCACAAAAGCAAAAACAAAAATTATAAATTTTTAGAAAAAAAGTATACAAAATTTCATTAAAATCCGTTATTCCACAAAATCGCTCTTTGATACGAACATTCATGGCTCAATTTCAACATTTTTACTTGCGACTTATAGGAACTATAAGGCAAGTTATGCATTCGGAAAAAAAATCGAACTCGAGATTTTGATCAAAGTTGACATTACGATGATAGCGAAGACCAAAAAAGTTCGTCTGGCAATTATTCTGTCTGTCTGTCTGTCGGTTCGACTATAGCCTAAACGGCTCGGTCGATTTTCTTCAAACTTGGTTGATATGGGTTTTGATTTTTTTCCCCCACACGTTTTTTTCTTCTTTTTTTAAGACCAAAAATAACGGTACCTACCATACGGGTTTTTTCGAAATTTTAAAAATATTTTCTTTTCTCAAAAACTGTCTCACAGAATTTAAAAAAAAATTTAAAAAAATTCAATTTAGTTAAAACTAGGGTTGACAAAAAATTTCCAAAAAATTTTTATTTTTGGTAGCCCCCACAGGTTCATTTTTTTTGTTTTTGATTTTCTGGAAAACGGTACAGCCTATTTAAATCATTTTTTTTCTATGCTGAAGCTCCTCCAACATGTAGCATACGAAAACATGCACGTGCCGTAACTATTCGGGACTGGTGGAAGTCTGATCATAGCCTCTCCGTGGCGGCCGCTAGAAACAAGCCTTTAAAAGGGTTTGGCTAATATGATCAGGCTGGTTCCTCAGGTTGGCGACAGGTTAATTCCCTGTCCCGTAAAACATATGAATTACGAGACCGACAACAAGCCTCGGAAACGGACTGATCACACGACGACAACCAACGCAACGAAAACTGAAAAACGATTTACGAATTTTCTTATGGAACGTACGATCGCTCTATAGAGCTCGAGCTGCTCAGCAGCTAGCCGATGCCCTGTCAAAATATAAAGCTGACATAACAGCTCTTCAAGAAATCAGATGGACAGGGAATGGTGTTCTACAGAAGAAAGAATATGACATATACTATAGCTGTCATACAAAACACCATGTGCTCGGGGTAGGCTTTCTAGTCAGCGAAAAAATGAAGTCTACCATCATCGGCTTTAACGCTATAAGCGAAAGGCTATGCACCCTTCGCGTGCGAGGCAAATTTACGAACATCAGCCTCATTAACGTTCACGGACCTACGGAGGAGTCCTCAGACGAAGAAAAAGAGACTTAGGCGCCAGTTATAGCTATCATTGAAAACCATCATTGAAACACAAATCAGTGGAACGGTGGAATATTTTTTGACAAGTCGGTTATAGCAATCAATAATTTCACTGTCATTGAAAAGATGTGTCATTGAAAATATCTGTCGCTTTGATGCTTGCTAAATTACTAGTGATGGGTACTTCATTCATGAGGCAATACAAAATGTCGCATGTTATGTTATTGTTTAAAGTTTTTTTTTTTGCTAACTGCAATCATTTAGGCCTATTCTGTTATGAATTTCAATACAAAAGTTTGAGATGTCAACAAATCTTTTATGAATTATAATTTTCGTATTCGGCATGGTAAAATCTGTTATAAAATCTGCTAAGAAAACTTTTATAAAATGTCAAACGCTCGAACATAGAAAAAATCTTTTACGAATAGCATTTTTGGTATTCAGCATGCCAAAATCTGTTATGAAATCTGTTAAAAATCATAAAAGAATAAAAGACAAACTTCTGTGACTATTATCATAAAAGATTTCAATAAGTACACAGTGCATCAAATAAAAATGAATATTTATCTCTTATTTCGTCAATGAAATGTTCCTTAAAGGAGCAAATGAAAGAAAATATATTAAAACTCATATCATATAAACATATAAGTAGAGTACGGCCATGGTATTCCCAGACACATATGAGGTAAAATCCTGTTTTATGATATGGATACCAATAGTGTGTAAGAGTTTACTTCTTTGTTCGTCATCCATTTTAATTATGTCAGATGAAATATTTTACATAATTCATAACAGAAAATCTATAGCAAAATAACAGATGTGGCAGAATAGGCCTAATTTTCTTGTTTTGTTTTTGTTAGAGATATGAGCTATAAAAAAAATCATTTCTTTGGGGTTCGGGTGCGTGATTAGTGTTTAGTCCAGTTTAGTTTATAGTTTCCTACTCGCTGCTTTGCTTTCCATAAACCGACTCTCACAGAATTACTCTATAAGGCCATGCGCGCACATTCAACTTTTAGTTTCGCAACTGCTTGGGTCGAGCAACTAAAAAGCTTGTGTTTTGACACAAACTAAACGATTGCCTAAAATGAGTTCGCTATTTTGTGTAACATATAATTAAATGCACCTCCGCGGACATTCAACCAAATAGTTCATCTGTTTTCTATAAGCAACCAAACAGTTGTGCAACTAAAAATTGAATGTGCGCGCCTAGCCTAAGCGTCTTTTGTGCTGGCATATGTATCTAGGTACATACATACATATATAACTTTGTATGTTTTATTCAAAATGATCATTAGAATTGCAGAGACGTCATTGAAAAATTGATTTTATTGTTGAAAATGTCCATTAAAATACTCGTAGGTATATCCTATGGGACATTTGAGGTGAGACAAAATACCACCTCATTTCGAAAAATGAGTATCTCATACAAACTCATTTTAAATTCGTATCCTACCCATCACTATAAATTACAAAGACAACCTGAATAATTTTTTGAGGCTAGAGTTGATCATTGAAAAAAAAACTGACACATGAGAATAGAAAGAGAATCGAACACAAATCATTGGAACGATTGTGTTCCACTTTGTTGGAACGAAAATTAGCTGTTCATTGAAAACGATTTTCATCATTGAAAAATTTAGATTAGTTTTGTGAGAAATATTTAACATATTTGTTTATTTTTATTTGCAAAAGTAAAATATATAAGTGATTAGCTTCATTTGTAAACCAAACATTCTCAATATTCATAGTTTGACTACCCCAAAAAGTGAAAACAAAATTTTCAATGATGGTTTTCAATGAAAGCTATAACTGGCGCCTTACTACGAACAAGTCGAGAGGGCCCTCAATGCCTGTACAAGGTATGATGTTAAAATCATCCTTGGGGATTTGAACGCAAAAATAGGTCGGGAGCCGGTATTCAGGCATTACGCAGGCACCCATAGTTTGCATGAGAACACTAATGACAATGGACTTCGAGTCTTAGAATTGGCAGCATCGAAAAACATGGTCGTTGCGAGTACCAGGTTCCCGCGTAAAGATATCTACAAAGCCACCTGGGTATCACCTGATGGAGTCACTCGTAACCAAATAGACCACGTGTTGATAGACCGTCGCCACTACTCGAACTTGATGACGGTACGAACGTACCGAGGTGCCAATATCGACTCGGATCACTATCCTGTTGGTATGGTTTTCCGAGGGCGGATTGCCTTGCGAAGACGCATTGCATCCGCCGATCAGGTTCGAATCAACACGGCTGCCCTGCCCAATGAAAACACCAGTAACACCTTTGGTAATGCGTTAGGACTCGCCCTAGAAACACCTGACTTAGGGAGAGTAAGTCCTGGAGCCAGTATGCTGGGCGTAAATGAAAAGTGGACACGTCTTAAAAATACTGTCATTAGTACTGCCAACTCCATCTTAGGCAGCAGTCGTAAAAATCGGAACGACTGGTTTGATGATGAATGCAAGCTAGCGACTGAACGTAAGAATGTTGCGTACCGAGCAATGCAACAATCTCATAGAACGCGGGCACGCGAAGAGGAATATAAAGAGCTCAGAAGAACAGAAAAACGGCTTCACAGACAAAAGAAATCAGCCTGGGAGAAGAACCTAATCTGTGAAATAGAAAACAGCCGAGAGCGAGGTCCGCACCAGGCGCGGAAGTTCTACCAATCCGTCCGAAACATGACGCAGTACACACCACGCTGCACATACTGCAAGGACGGAGAGGGAAATCTGATCACCGATCCTGAAAGCATACTGGAGCGATGGGAAGTGTACTTCAATGAATTGCTAAATGGTCAGATCACTGCAGAAGTGGAGGCTCCACTACTTCAAGAAGAATACCCTATGTTGCCGCCACCAAGCATAGAAGAGGTTGAGAAGGCTATAGGCCGGCTTAATCAGAACAAATCCCCGGGAGCCGATGGCATACCAGCCGAATTATTTCATCACGGCGGGCCAGCCTTACGTCAAGCAATTCATGACATTATAGTGCACGTATGGGAGTAGGAAGAAATGCCAGAAGACTGGCGAAAAGGCATAATATGCCCCATACATAAGAAGGGAGATGTCACAACGTGCAGCAATTATAGAGGTATCACGTTGTTGAGTACCGCTTATAAGATATTCTCCTCTATCCTACAAGACCGGATAACCCCATACGCTAAAACCGTCATCGGACAATATCAGTGTGGTTTCATTCCAGGCAAATCAACAACTGATCAGATCTTTACCCTTAGGCAGGCGATGGAAAAATGTCTAGAATTTAACATCCCAACATACCATCTGTTTATAGACTTTAAGGCCGCCTATGATAGCATAGCCAGGGTAGAACTTTACAAAGCCATGAGAGAATTCGGCATCCCAAATAAATTGACACGACTATGTAGGTTCACCATGACCGACGTAACAAGCCAAGTAAAAATAGCCGGATTGCTATCCAGACCAATCAACATCTTTAATGGACTCCGACAAGGGGACGGTCTGGCCTGCCTCCTCTTCAACCTGGCGTTGGAGAAAGCAATCCGTGACTCTGGCACGGCAACAAGAGGGACCATCGTCAACAGGTCCAGCCAGTTACTAGCTTACGCAGACGACATTGACATCATCGGAAGAACCGAACAAGCTGTACACGATTCCTTCATCCAGATTGAGCAGGCGGCACTAAATCTGGGGCTGCACATTAGTGAAGGTAAAACAAAGTACATGGTGGCGTCGAATGCGAGAGGAACAGTTGGTCAAACAATCAAGGTTGCGGAGCACGAATTTGAAGTGGTGCAATCCTTTAAATACCTTGGGTCAATAGTAGCAGCCGATAATAATATAGAAGAAGAAATACGCGGGCGGCTTCTCAAATCCAACAGATCCTACTATAGTCTGTCAAAGCTCTTCAAATCCAGAAATCTCACCATAACTTCAAAACTGCTGCTGTATAGGACCATGGTCCTGCCAGTACTCACATATGGATCCGAGACTTGGGTGCTTAGCAAAAGGCACTCCGACCTCTTAGCTGCGTTCGAGAGAAAAGTCTTAAGGAGAATTGTTGGCCCCGTATGTGAGGAAGGACGATTCCGGAGACGGTACAATCATGAACTGTACGCAATCTACCTTGAAGCAGATATCGTGACAAAAATTAAGCTCGGTAGACTCCGGTGGGCAGGGCACCTAGCTCGCATGAGCGAAGAGGAACCTGCTCGGAAAGTTCTTTGTGGTACATTCTATGGTAGACGACAGCGTGGTAGACCATGCTTGCGCTGGAGAGATGGCGTAGACCAGGACGCCCGAAGCCTTGGGGTGCGCAACTGGATGGCGTCGGCTAGAGACCGGGATAGGTGGAGAGACTCGTTGAAAGAGGCCAGGACCGGAACCCGGTTGTCGAGCCGATGATGATGATGAAAGCTCCTCCAAAGTTTGAATATTATTACATATTCAAATTTTCAATTTTTAATTTTTTGGATTTAAAAAAAAATTCAAATTTTTTTTTTGGAAATAAAAGTTTCTTAATGTAATCTACAAGATTTGAGAAAAAAATTTTTGTTTTACCTAAAACTAACAGTACCTTCCATACAAATGTCAAAAAATGGTTTTCAAAAATCGTATTTTGCTCGAAAACGGTTCTGAGAATTTCGGTAAAATATTTTTTCTTTTGATAAATTTTTAAGATCTATAATTTATTAAAAACAAAATTGAAATCTAGATATTACTGACTGTACCATAGAACGGTTTTTTTCGAATTTTAAATTGCTCATTATCGGCATAACGGATTTTAATGAAATTTTTTATAAAGAAGCTCCTAAAAAGTTTAAAACATAGTATGCATTTCAAAACTAAAAAAAAAAATTCAATTTTTGAAACAAAGTCGTTTTTTTTTGGAAAATTCGATATCTCAAGAACGGCTTAGTATTTTTCTTAAAAATTTAACTCTTATTCGTACAATAATAAAAACTTAAAGTTGGCGTACCAAAATTTTTTCTTCAAAATGTTTTAAAAATTTTTTACATAAAAGCTTATTTTTTTAAGGAACCACTACAACGACTCATAATTTTTGTTCTTGCATAAATTCATATTTGCATAGCATTCTGTTTTTATTTCTTACTACTAAAAGAATTAAAAAAATTAATTTTATCTTTATGAACAGTTTTCTCTAATGGCATTCGTTTTTAAAATTCCTAGTCTATTACATAGGAGCAAGTTCGTGCGACCTAGTCGTGCATTTTATTTTTTCATCAAATTACGTATAAACCATAAAAGCGAAAAAATTCTTGGTGCCATTTTTGAAAAAATTAGATTTTTGAAAATTATTTTATAATTTTTGTATGGTGCGTACCGTTATTCTTAATTTAAATAAATCATTTTTCTCACAATGTATTGAAATACTCTTAACTGTCAAGTTTCAAGGAAATTTGGCTAGTGGTTTTCGAAATATAGAGTTTTCAAAACAAATTAATTTGAATGAAAAAAAATCCTCTCTAAATTTAAAAATTCTAACGGCCAAGCCGTTATGGCTGTAGTCGTTCAGACAGAATTGCGAGACCAACTTTATTCTCCTTTCCTCAGTCATCTTCATCCATATTCATCTTAATGTCAAGTCTGATCAAAATCTCGAGTCAAATTTTTTTTTTTTTTTTGAAAACTAAATATCAATTTTCTTTTTAAATTTAAAACACTATCTAAGAGATTCTAGAGAGTAATTGTTTTTATGTAAAACTAAATTTTAAAATCCACTTCCTTAAAAAATTATCCCAGAATTTGACAAAACTTTTTCCTTGCACATTTATTGATGTGAGCTAAAACCATTCAATAGGAACAAATTTTGTATTGAGGTGTAATTAACTGTTGCCACCATAGAACCATTTTCTAAATTTTTCACTCTTTTACTGTCGCTATGACATTAAAATTATCCAAGTTGGAAGAGAAGATATCTTTATGATGGGATGGTGTGAAGAAGAAGATACAGCATGCAAGACACCACCTCCGATTGAGGATTTAGCCTAATTGACTTCGTTCTAGGGCGACATGTTTCTGGTAGCTAGTAAACAGTTAAAAGATCTCGATATTCACAAAAAACTAAAGATTTCCGGATCAATCAACCTTAAACCAGATTGAAAATATTGCCATCGATACAAGGCACTTGTCTTATATGGAGCATGTCTGCATATTCCTAGGGACTAACATTTACTCGGACTATTACACCCTTGTAGCCAAGACACGTCTGCGGATATTCCAACCCAAGCCAAAATATGGAAGTATGGCGCGGAAGTTCGACGTTAGACGGTACAATTGCAAGAGAGCGCCTGGTCCTTTTCCGATCGGATCTCTAATAATTTTAAAAGAATTCCTATTGCGCCAGCATCAAGTATTGAGAACCAGTTGCAATATTACGGAACAGCCGAGCCGTCAGAAATGCCACTTCTGACGTGCTGAGTTTTACACGACCACCTCAACAAAATTTTTGTTTTGATTCAACGTGCACGCACATGCAGTGATTGCAGTGCAACAGTGACCAGAGCTGCTCGCAAGCTCTATGAGCAGAATAGGAGTGAGAAACAATGGCTTCTCAGAAAGGATCATGATTCCATAGCAGTAATGTTATTCGGAATTTTAACTAAAAGGTAAAAAAAATATCTTAAGGTTACAATTCCCGAACTCAAGCCTGCATGTACAATCAAGAAAACATTGTTGTTGAACGGCAGTCACCGGATTGAAGATAGCAATATCGAATCTTAAGTCCAACAAAGCCACTGGAACTGACTTAGCATCTCTGCTAAACTGTTCAAAGATCATCTGAAAAATATGCTAAAAAGAAAGCATGTCCGATTAATGGAACCTAAGCATTGTCTGCCCAATTCTTAAGAAAATAGACTGCTGAACTGCGCTAAATAAAGAGGCTTAAGTCTCCTGAACATCGAATACAAGATCCCTTCTTCTATATTATGTGAATGTTTCAAGCCTTTCGTCAACATCCTGATTGTTCCATATCATTGTGGCCTTAAACCAGGAAGGTACACCATCGATCAAATATTCACATCACGGCAGATTTTGTAAAAAAAAAACCCAGGAACTTTATACCGACCATTTCATCGATATCAAAACTGGCTGCTTATCAAAAAAAAATTCTCAACGATGCATTTGATGTCACGAAAGGTTTCATACAAGGTGATTCTCTGTCATGCGACTTCTTCCACATGTTTCTGGAACGAATAGTACAAAACTTCTGCATCAGCACTAGAGGCACAATCTTTAAAAAATCCATCGAATTACTCCGATACGTCAACGATATTGACTTAATTGGAGGAACAAAGCTTGATGTTAGTGTTCGTCTTAGATCTGCGAGTACATCCTCTTGCCTTTTCTTAGTAACGTCCGGAGTCCCTCAAGGCAGTCACTAAGGCCCTCTCCTTTTTGTTCTTGCTATTAACGATATGGAAATGGTCATTAAATATTCTCATGTCTCTCTCTACGCCGACGATACCAAATTCTTCAATACCATTTCTTCTACATAGGACTCTGCTTTCATCCAACTCGATCTCGATAATGTTTCAATTTAGTGTCTCAAAAACAGCTTAGGGCACGAGTACGATAACTTGGCCGCCAAGATTTGATGACGGATTTTTGTAGAGGGGTCAAAAATAAGCACTTTTTACTATGGGAGGGGGGGGTCTATCTCTCCCCGTTTAGGAGGTAGGGGCACTTTTAGAAAAAATGGTTTAAATTGAAAAAAAAAATATTAAAAAACAACGGCAACACCTACAATAAAGTGCTATACTGCGTGTGAAAGCCAGAAGATTGTTCTATAATCCTGCATTTAAATTAAATTACTCATGTCAATAGTTTTTGAGAAATTCGAATTTAAAGTCCAAATTTTGATAAAATAACGTGAAAAAAAAGTTTAGACCGATTGTTTTCAAAATTGTGAAATGAAATTGTAAATTAGCTTACATGTGTTTCATGTATCTATCAGTTCTTAATCGAACACAAAAAACCGCATGGTTCTATGTCTTCTGGTTTTTGAGAAAATCTAAAATAACTAAAACTACTTTTCTACAAAATGTTTGATATTTTTTGCTTTCTTACATAAATAAATCAGTGCTAGCTTCCAACATTACAATACATAAACAGTAAAGTATGTATGGGGACAACCCCCCTGCTTGGGCACACTATAGGATTTGGGGTAGGTGCGAGGTTGGGTGCATGCAAAGTTTCTTTTGCATTCACAGAATCTGTATTTAAAAAAATTCAAATTTATTATATTTATCCAATGTCCACTAAATACATATAAAATATAATAAACGATCTTGAAAACCAAAACAAACTTCCGACCATGTTCACCAATACATGGCACTATTTTTCTATCAAAAATACTGCCTAGAAAAGATAAGGACGACTGGGGTTCGCAAATAATAGAGTTTTTATCAGATGTAAAAAAAGTTTACCATTGTTATACCGATGGTGATATATGTGAGGGTTTACAGTTAAAAGACATCGATCCTCCCACCCTTCAGAGCGAAAATTTAGAAAGTGTTTTAACGCCAAAACATCCTCGGCTTCCCACCATAAAAGAGTAACTCAACGAACTCGACAGTTATAGTACGGACGATGGCTTTATTGACGAGACTTACACACTTTTTTTAATACATTTTGACCTTTTTTAACTAACTATGACTGACTAACTGACAAAATAACTGACCCAGAAGCAATTCTACCTCCTCATGGTGCATTCTGGGTAACGCTAAATGAATTGCGGTACTGAACTAACAAAGATTCATTATGTTTATTAACATTAATCCTTAAAATGGAATCACCGTCACCACCAAAAATCAAAAAAAGCAGTTTTGGTAATTTTCGATTTTCTCAAAAACTAGAAGACATAGAACCATGCGGTTTTTTGTGTTTGATTAAAAACTGATAAATACATGAAACACATATAAGCTAATTTACAATTTCATTTCACAATTTTGAAAAAAGTCGGTCTAAACTTTTTTTCCACGTTTTTTTTTTATCAAAATTTGGACTTTAAATGCGAATTTCTCAAAAACCATTGACATGAGTAATTTAATTTTAATACAGCATTATAGAACAATCTTCTGGCTTTCAAACGCAATATAGCACTTTATTGTAAGTGTTGCCGTTGTTTTTTAATATTTTTTTTTTCAATTTAAACCAATTTTTCTAAAAGTGCCCCTACCTCCTAAACGGGGGGAGATAGACCCCCCCCTCCCGTAGTAAAAAGTGCTTGTTTTTGACCCCTCTACAAAAACCCGTAATCAAATATTGGCGGCCAAGCTATCGTACTCTCCCCCAGTTTAGATTTAAATATTGCCAAAAGCCATTCAATCACTTTCCCACGAAAACGTTTCAAATCTTCTCCCCGTCCTTATCTTCTTCATGATCAGCCCCTATCTATCATCGAATCGATACGTGACATTGGGTGATATGCATAAAACGGAAGTATTTACTACAAGTAAAAGATAATAGTAAATACTATAACTTAAAGCAAATGGTTAAATTTAAAGTATTTACTTCATTCCATATGCATAAAGTTTAATACTTACTAACTGGCAAATACTTTCAGTATATACTAAATTCATCCAAGTAAATACTAGAATTCATCGGAAATTGATAGTAAATACTTTTTTTTTCTTATCGGGTTAGTAAGCAAATAGTTTTTTGCCAGATTAACCGTTTAATCCCTATATTAAATTACTGTTGCCCTTCTTGTTGTTTTGTAAACATCTGTTACAAGTTGCCTGGATATTGATGGAAGCATATCTATCCTTTTCGGTAATGTATTCTTCCGAATGAAATCTAGGTTGTAATATTTCCACGTGAGTACAGTCCAAGGCTCCTATGCATAATGGGAACCTGTATTTGCTTAGCCAATCATTTTTTGCTCCCAGCTATTCTTCATAGCTCGATGGAAATTTTATCCAATGAGAAGCTTTGTCTTTTATTATTTTTGCAACAAAATTAACTGTTCTGGATACTGTAGTATAGCGAGAATTGCGAGTGTCAGCATGACTCAAGTGGCCAACTTAAATAGTGACGATTCATATCGCACCACTTGAACCTTTTCAAGTGCATTGCATAATGTGTGACACAATTGAGGTCGGGTCTTCTTGCTACGCTTGCACCTTCTTTTAAATTGAATTGTATAATAATAAGTATAAATAAGGTGAATTCAACAATAAAGATATCAGTATTGAATCAACTATAAGTCTTGCTTTATTTCCGCCAATCTGACATATTACATGGCGATCTTGCCAGACACTGATTCAAATTAACTTAAATATAATAAAAGTGAATTCATCGACAACAGTGTCACCGATGTCCAAGGAATCTAAACGCTAAAAAGAGTGAAGACCCGAAGTATTGAAAATTGGACCACTTCCCCTAACAATCGAAGAAAACACCAACGTCAACGATAAGAACGTCAACAAAAAGAAAGAGAGGAGGAAAACAATTTAAAGACAGAAGGGCGATCGCAGTACTATATAAAGAATTAAACCTAACAATTTCAACAAAAAAAAAAAAAAAGAAATTAGAACTCGAAAATTGTCATAAATAAATAATAAAATTCTGGCAACCTCACGGCTGCCTATTTATGGGCAAAAATTAATGCCTTTAAACTTAATAAAATAAAAATTTAAAATGGGTTGGGGACAATCCAAAGTCGAAAACCCAAACGCAAATGTTATAAACACTATTAAAGTAGTAGATCACACCAGTCATTTAAATGACATTTGGTGGTTTTTATTAATTCTTTTAATACTATCTAGTGTAAATTTATTTATAAAATTGTACTCCACACACAACAAATTTTTAAAAAAAAGATACACCCAAAATGAAGGGACCTGTAAACTATAAATATATACGTAAAAATAAATAAATATAATATATGTATAAATAAATAAATATATATCTATATAAATGTATATAAACGCATACGGACTATAGACAGCAACACATGTGTCAGTGGGATAAAATACTTACAGAGTTAGTAGCTAGAAAAGCAGAAGCAGATAGGGCTTATAAATGTATTAACAAAAACGTTCCCATTCGTAGAGAAACGATAATCAAACATTGCATAGCAATATCAGCAGCTTTTAATGGGATAGCTGAAATTTTACGAAATCTACCTATAGAAATTGCGACAGTTCATAAAGAACAGGGACAAGAAATTTTTATTAGTGTTAGAGATAAGTTGATAGATTCCTTAGGAAAGCATAATAATATAGAAGCAGAAGTACCTTCTACCTATGCCGAAGACATACAAATAAAATTTGAAGAATTATACCCAATAAATGAAGACGTTTCTCAGTTAGAAAACACAGACGATTTATTAATTGGTTATCATAATATAGAGAAACATCAGCTTAAACAAAAACCAATAGAAACCAAAATGCCAGTAACAGCAGTAGAATTCATAAAATTAGCCTCATCAATTCTTCCAGAGTTCGATGGTAGTGTAGAAAACTTAACACGTTTTTTGGATGCAATAGATATTCTTGAACAGATTAAAGAGACTCATGAAACTACCGCGGTTTTGATGGTCAAAACCAAACTCAAGGGAACGGCTAGGAACTTGATTAACAACGAACAGACGCTACAAAAAATTAAAGATAGACTTAAAACTAAGGTACAAGGTGAATCAGTTGAAGTTCTGATTGCCAAAATCATGAATATTCAACAACGTGACAAGACCGCAAACCAATATACTAGTGAGATAGAAAAACTAACAAAATCACCAGCAAATTCCACTTCAAGAACAAGAATAAATAGTGCTTTAAAAAAAAGTGTATGCATTTAATTTGCATCTCAGCAGTTATATATCTTCAAGCTCAACTTTAAATAATTTAGTCTCAACGTTCCTAATAGATACAGGAGCAGATATATCAATTTTTAAAAAGGGTCACATAAATCAAAATGTTTGCATAGACACTTCAATTGTTACAGGCCTTAACGGCATTGGTCATGGCACAGTCAGTACCGTAGGCATGGTGAGTGCGGATCTAATATTAGAGGATCTGCTAGTTCGACATGATTTCCATGTGGTAGAAGACAACTTCCCCATACCATGTTCAGGTATTTTAGGTCTAGATTTTTTTAAGAAATATAATTGTGTTTTAGATTATCAAACAAACCAAGATTGGCTTATAATAAGATCGAAAGATTACCACGAGGATATAGCAATCCCCATGTCAAATTCTTTCAAAGTAAACACAATTTCTATTCCCGCTAGATCTGAAGTCGTTCGACTTATTCAAATAGAATCAACAGAGGAAGAAATTTTTATTCCTCATCAGGAGATTGAGACCGGTGTGTATATTGCTAATACGATTACTTCAAGAAAGCAACCATTTGTAAAAATTGCCAACACTTCGAACGAAAATATAACAATACAGAATATAAAGGTGAAAACAGAAAGTCTTAACGACTATAATATTATCCATTCGATTCAAGCAACGGGTAATAGTGAAGAAAAATTAAATAAGCTTAGGAAACATTTCCCTAAATTTGCTTATAAGGCATTGAACAAATTGTGTTCCAACTACGTGGACATTTTCGCATTAGAAACAGAGCCCATAACAACTAATACATTTTATAAACAAAAACTTAGGATGAAAGATGATGAACCAGTGTATATTAAAAACTATAGGATACCTCAAGTACACAAAGAAGAAATAAGTAGTCAGTTAAGTAAATTAATTAAAGATGATATAGTAGAACCATCCATTTCGGAATACAATAGTCCTATACTCTTGGTACCCAAAAAACCACTTCCAGGAAAACAAGAGAAAAGGTGGAGACTAGTCATTGACTACAGAGCGATTAATAAAAAACTAATGGCAGATAAATTCCCATTACCAAGAATAGACGATATACTCGATCAGTTGGGAAGAGCAAAATACTTCTCATGTTTAGACTTAACGTCAGGATTCCATCAAATAGAGTTAAGCAAGAAATCAAGAGATATCACATCTTTCACAGCTGGTGGCGGTACATACCGATTTAAGCGACTACCTTATGGATTGAAAATTGCCCCAAATTCTTTCCAAAGGATGATGACACTAGCATTTGCAGGTCTTAAGCCATCTCAAGCATTTCTTTACATGGATGACTTGGTAGTATTAGGTTGTTTCGAAAAACACATGATACAAAATTTAGAAGATGTTTTCGATACATGCAGGAAGTACAACTTAAAACTGCATCCTGATAAATGCATATTTTTCAATCAAGAAGTAACATATCTTGGGCATAAATGCACAAACAAAGGCATCTTGCCTGACCCAAGCAAATTTGAAACAGTCCAGAAATATCCAGTACCAAAGAATGCTGATGAAGCTAAGAGGTTTGTTGCGTTTTGTAACTATTATAGGCGATTTATTCCTAACTTCGCTGAACACTCTAGGATTTTAACAAGGTTGTGTAGGAAAAATGTTCCATTTGACTGGACTGAGGAATGCACTAACGCGTTTCAATATTTAAAAAAATCTCTAATCAGTCCACAAATACTCCAATACCCTGATTTTAGCAAAGAATTTTATATCACAACAGACGCCAGCGGCTTCGCTTGTGGCGCAGTGCTTAGTCAAAAATATGAAGACAAGCAATTACCAATATCCTACGGTTCAAGAGCATTCACCAAAGGAGAAATTAATAAAGCCACAATAGAGAAAGAATTAGCAGCCATACATTGGGCCATAACATTTTTTAGACCATATGTCTACGGAAGAAAATTTTTCGTCAAAACAGACCACAGACCCTTAACCTATCTTTTCTCAATGAGAAACCCATCTTCTAAACTAATGCGAATAAGATTAGACCTTGAAGAATATGATTTTGAAGTGGAATACATAGCTGGAAAAGAAAATTACATAGCGGACGCACTATCCCGAATAGATATCGCAGATTTAAAACAACTTACGGTAGAATCTGCTAAAGTATACAGAGTAATAACAAGAGCAATGAATAAACATAATCCTTACACTGTTGCAAATGACATAAGTCACCACGAGAACCCCAAAATATACGAAGCGCTAAATAAATATGAAGTTAGAAAGCATGCTCAGCTCATTTTTGATTTTCCGAAAATGTATATCAAAAAAGGGAAGAAAATTTGTAGCTATATAGATACAAGCAACCTAATTGTTGAGACGAAAATTGACCTAAGACAATTCTTTGTCAGGCTTATGAAAGAAGCCGGCAAATTAGGACTTGTAAAAATACAATTGTCTTTAGGAGACAAATTGTTTAAATATACTCGAGTAGATGAATTTAAAGAAAAGGGTACCCAAGTTCTCAAAGGAATAGAAATAGCGTTAACTCCGGAATTGACGCAGGTGACAAATGTTGAAAAAATCAACGAAATCATTAAGCAGTACCATGACGATCCAATCCGGGGAGGCCACCCAGGAATCGTTCGTACCACTAACAAAATAAGGCAACATTTTTACTGGAAAAATATGAAAAAAGATATAAAGAATTATGTTAACAATTGTACAGAATGCAAAAAGAACAAAATAAATAGACACATTAGAGAACCAATGGTTATCACAGAAACACCAAGAAAAGCATTCGAAACTGTTCAAATAGACACAATAGGTCCTCTTCCCAAGTCTTTTAATGGGAATGAGTATGCAGTCACCATCATATGTGATCTGACAAAGTATCTTATTGCAGTACCAATACCGACCAAGCACGCCAAAACAATAGCAAGAGCAATATTTGAAAACTATATTCTCATTTATGGCTGTATGAAAACAATGTTAACAGACATGGGAACAGAATATAAAAACAGCATTTTTGAAGAATTATGTCAATTACTTAAAGTTGAACACAAAACTTCAACACCATATCATCATCAAACACTGGGAACAGTTGAACGTAGCCATCGTACATTCAATGAATATTTACGCTCTTATATATCTGTTGATAAAAGCGATTGGGATGGATATCTCAAATATTTTTGCTATTGTTACAACACGACACCATCAACCGTGCATGGTTACTGTCCTTTTGAACTTGTTTTCGGGAAAACACCACCTACATTTGACTTCCTCAAACAGAATGAAATTACACCACTTTATAACTACGACGCGTACGACAAAGAATTAAAATATCGACTACAAATAGCGCAACAAAGAGCTAAAGAATTCATAACGAAAACAAAAGAAAAACAGAAAACAATTTACGATAGGAAAATACAATCTAAGGAAATTAGCATAGGAGATCTAGTGTTAGTAAAAAATGACACAGGTCATAAGTTAGATAGTAGATACAAGGGTCCCTTTAGAGTAGAAAGCATAGATAAGAACAATAATTATAGTTTAGCACCCAACAACACAGACAATGACAAATCAAGAAAACAAATAAGTAAAAATATTGTAATACACAAAAACAGGCTAAAACCTATAAACTAAAATTTTATGTTCAATACACATAATACATACAGTTTAAATTTGAGTAGATACAAAAAAAAAAAAAAAAAAAAAAAAAATTATTAAAATTTAATGAACACAAAATGTAAACAAAACAAATGTGCATCAAAATAATGTGAAAGAATGCTCATCCATTGACACTAACAATGTATAAGCATTTTAAAAAAAAAGGGAGGTGTAGTATAGCGAGAATTGCGAGTGTCAGCATGACTCAGTGGCCAACTTAAATAGTGACGATTCATATCGCACCACTTGAACCTTTTCAAGTGCATTGCATAATGTGTGACACAATTGAGGTCGGGTCTTCTTGCTACGCTTGCACCTTCTTTTAAATTGAATTGTATAATAATAAGTATAAATAAGGTGAATTCAACAATAAAGATATCAGTATTGAATCAACTATAAGTCTTGCTTTATTTCCGCCAATCTGACATATTACAATGCAGTACTCTGATGAACGCCTATATCTTCACCAACGCCAACTTGAAATCCAGGATCTCCAACGTATCGTAAAAAAATTCACATCTTTTCTTGATGAGTGATTGCCCCTCCTCTTGTTTCAGTTTGAGCTCCTTAAAAAGTATTATATATATGAACCATTTGTTCAACATAAGACTCTATATAAACTTGGCGACTAAGGACAAGTTTTAAAACTTCGCCAGTAACTAAAAACCACTAACTCCTTTAACTAACGGAAGCCTATTGGTATAGTATCGCAATATACATATATACCTAACAGTTTTCATAAGTGTTTGCTTCTTGTAAAATTATAAATCTCGACTGAAAAGGTAAAGTATCTTAAGTCGACTTAAGATATTTCGCGTGTTTTTGTTGATCCTTAGTGCCATTCTAAAAGGCTACAGTTCTGTGTTATCGGCTTCCTTCTATCTCACTCCTGTGCTTTTTTATAGACAAAAACAACTTCATCTTATGTTCAAAAGACACATCTCTACACGCGGTAAAATATCTTAAGTCCGCATAAGATTGTGTGTTCTACTTAATTTTAAAACCTAAAATAGACTTAAGATTATATTGGCTTAAGAATTTTTTATTATTGTGAAATCGTAAATCATATTAAGTTGACTTAAGATATTTTCGCGCGTGCAAACAGGAACAAAAGTCATCCTTAAGTCGACATAAGATAAAATCCTTAAAAAAATTCCAAAAAAGTGTGAAAACGCAAATCATCTTATGTGAACATAAGATGAATTTTTAAATTAAAAACTGAAATTTTTTGCTCCCTTAGTAGTCATAGGATATTTTACCGTTTGCAAACCTAAAACAATTTCCGTAATAACTTGGACATAAGATATTTTTAAGCGTATTTTGTTTCTAGATTGCCTTTTGTGCGACCGTTTTACTTATTTTTTCATTTAGTGTTTCAGACAGTTTTGTTTCATACGCGAAGGAAAAATTATTACAAATGAAACACATACGTATACAACAAAAAACAGTTGAATTGCACGAATTTGGAATTAAAAATACATTTTATAAAAATAAAACATGGATTTAATGAGATAAAAATGTTCAAATGTATGAAATTGCCGTCTGATTTCCAGAAAACTAAGAATTTATTCACACAAAGCTCAAAAATAGTTTTATTATTAAAAGAATTTTTATGCCAGAAAATTTCTTTAGAATACTTCTAAAAATACTGGCGCAAAATGTCAAACAACCTATTATTTTTATTTTCTTTGCATGATACTACCTGAACAATTTGCTAACTTTAAAGTAGTTGACTAACTCATTCTAAGTTTAAAACATTTTCCAACTAGTATCTTACTAAAGGAATTCTTAATAAATTGCTTCTGAACACACCGAAAACATTGACAGTTCGTGCAAAAAACTAAGTAAACAAACATTTTGTGGCGTTTCTAAAAGCACGATATTCTTACGATGATTTTAACTTTAATAAAAGGGTAGATATAGATATAGTACTCGTATGATGCTACGAGTATATTCGAATAAAATTTGCTAAATCATTGATTTAACTTAGTTTCATATTAAATCAGCTTTAACGTCGTCGGTCGTACTACTTCAATTAAAATTTTGTGCCATTGATTTTAGGAAATAATTTAAAAAAATAATCGTTTCACTTGTTTTGAAGTATTGATTTTTCAAAAAACAAAAATAGTTTTTTTTTCTTCAAAAAATCCAAAAAATATTTTTGCGAATGTTCTTATACGAGTATAAAATATTATTTTAAGTTTCGGGGCTCCTGCTAAACAAAATGGTTTAAATCGTTAGAATCGTTAATGAGAAAATCGAAAATAAAAAGAAAAAGGTTGTATGTACTGACGTACGCGCCGTAGAAGTAAAACTTCGTTACATGTCGCTGTCTTTGACTGATGGCGTGTCGTTTTGACACGTCACTGACAGCTGCATAGACATTTTTTTACCCCCAACGCCGGAGAAGAAGTTTTACTTAAAAAAAACGGTTCTATGACAGGTACAGTTAATAACATGTTATTCAAAAATTTTATTTTATCAAAATCATGAGAGCCGCTTTCGAGATAAATAAGATCTTACCGTTAGTTTCGGAGGTAAAAACAATTTTCAATTTCTCCTATCTCCCCTTGGGTCCCTTAGGTAAATTTTTTCTCTGTAGTACATTTTTTCCAATAGTTTTTTGTTATTATTAATTTGACTTTTAAAAATACATATGTTTTCATGTAATATTTTTTACAATGATCAATGATTTTTTTTAAATAATTTAATAATTTATTTTATACTCGTATTTTATTTTAATATTTTTTAAATAAATTATTTGAATAAAACTAAACTGTTTCTATTCTGTGAACCAAATGTGATTTTATAGCCTTTTTTTAAAGAAATTCAAGTCTTTATTAGTTATTATTTTTTTTTTATTATTAAAGCTCTATGGAACAAATGTGACTTTTTCATATACGACTTAAATAAAAACCACCAAATATCATCTTAAATCTCTTTTTTTCCACTTTTGCACACGCAACTCATCTTAAATGGACATAAGAATAGAAAACGTCCTTCGAAAACGCAAGGCAAAATATCTTATCTCAACTTAAGATTTTGGAAATTAATATAAAATTCAATTTATAGAAAAGCCAAACTATCTTAAGTCATATTTTTCCTCATAACGACCAAAATATTAAAAATATCTTTTCGAAAATAATTTCAAAAAAAAGATCATAAAATTTTACATATAAATGCTTTGTTGAATAAAGTCTATATTTAAAAGATTTTTTGGGATACAGCTTTGAAGTGTTTTTTGGCTCTCCTGAAAAATCATCAAAATTGACTTAAGATACTTTACCTTTTCAGTCGAGAAATTATATTTTTAAGTTAACAGGCGTATAAGAAAATAGAAAGTTTTACACCATTTCCGCGAACTAACAAAAGGCTCCAAATAGTAAGGGTGTGTCAAGTTTTAAAACTACAAATTACCATTTTGCAATGACTTACCAATGAAGTATTCACTCAACCAATCTTCGTTTTCCATCTCAACACTATAGAGTTGTTTAAAATTTGATTCTGAACCCGATCTTCGACTTTTATAGACTTTTTGTGAACTAACGCGTACAAATTCCGCCATTTCAGTACAGTCAACAGTAACTTAATTTTAATTTATATCAGCGACGTGAATCCTTTGAGAAAAGAGTTAAGACTGTAAGTTTTTATGGTTTCGAAGCTACATAGTTATGTGTTTAAATCAAAAAAAGTATGTACTTTTAAATTTTCATGTTGCTATCCTTTGACTTTGAAAAAAAGAAGTAATTCCTACAGAAAAAAAGTACTTGCTACTTTTTATGCATACGGAATAAAGTATTTACTGAAAAAGTTCATCCGAAAAAAGTAAGTACTGTGGCCTCAAGTAAATGCTTTATTTTCAGCATTTACTGCATTTTTATGCATATCAAAAAAAGTAATTACTTAGAAATTCTCAAGTAAAAGCATTTACTATCTTTTATGCATATCACCCATTGGTATATTATGTGATCAGGAATTTAACTTCATCTCCCATTACGACGATTTAATTCTTAAGGCCATTTCAGCACTTGGCTTCGTCCTCTGCTCGAATACGTAAAGTATGGTCCCCTTAACAACAAATTCATATCGCCAGAATCGAGAGTATTCAACGTAGATTCCTTCGTTTTGCTCTTCGAGGTCTTCCCTGGAATAATCCTTTGTTCCTAACTCCCTATCAAGACCGCCTTAAACTAATCAACCTATAAATTCACTAGAAGAACGAAGAAAAATGTATGGAATCCTCTTCATTCATCAACTACTTACAGGTTCAGTTGACCGCATTACTCTTTACAACTCTATCTTCTTTAATACCAACCCTCGAAACATACGTAATCCCACTCTCTTTTACTCGTATATACCCACCCACCGTACGTCTTATGGCTCTAATGAACAAGTCTCTCGTATGCTCCGGAGTGTTAACTCAAACACAACAACTTCGACTTTAACCTCAGTACCCTTTGCCGTAAATTCCTTCTCCGGAATGAACCCCCCCACTTACCATAAAACGTAGCTATAAGTTTCTTAGTTCTTAAGTTAGATTAAGCATTAGCTTAAACCAAAATTAAAAATTAACAGATTTCAATGAAACTACTTACTCGTATGTTTGTATCCATATTAAAGCTTCTAAGAACTCTAAGAAACATGGCAAATCAAAAAAAAAAAAGAATAGTAAAAACTTGATATCTCAATGGGTGATATGCATAAAAGATAGTAAATGCTTTTACTTGAGAATTTCTAAGTAATTACTTTTTTTGATATGCATAAAAATGCAGTAAATGCTGAAAATAAAGTATTTACTTGAGGCCACAGCACTTACTTTTTTTGGATGAACTTTTTCAGTAAATACTTTATTCCGTATGCATAAAAAGTAGCAAGTACTTTTTTTCTGTAGGAATTACTTCTTTTTTTCAAAGTCAAAGGATAGCAACATGAAAATTTAAAAGTACATACTTTTTTTGATTTAAACACCTAACTATGTAGCTTCGAAACCATAAAAACTTACAGTCTTAACTCTATTCTCAAAGGATTCACGTCGCTGATATAAATTAAAATTAAGTTACTGTTGACTGTACTGAAATGGCGGAATTTGTACGCGTTAGTTCACAAAAAGTCTATAAAAGTCGAAGATCGGGTTCAGATTTCAGAATCAAATTTTAAACAACTCTATCGTTTTGAGTCTGAAAACGTAGATTGGTTGAGTGAATACTTCATTGGTAAGTCATTGCAAAATCGTAATTTGTAGTTTTAAAACTTGACACACCCTGTATGCAGGGGCGTATTTACCCTAGGGCTAAAAGGGCTACATCCCGGGGCGGCAAGGCTGCTGCGGGCGGCGCCAGCTTGCTTTAAGAATATACTTGCTTTAAGAATATACTTGTGCACTGCAGTGACAACTTGTAGTGCAGAAAGATCGTTTTCCGTATTGAAACGAATAAAAACCTATTTAAGGTCTCGCATTAGCGAAGAACGCCTAAATAGTTTATCTTTTTTAAATATAGAAGCTGAACTGACCAAAAATTTAGATAACGAATCTATTGTTAATGAATTTTGTAATCAATATACACACAGAAAAAAAAATTTTAAAACATCAAATATTATGCATTTTGTGTTTTTTGTTATTATTTTTTATTACTTAATTTTTTTGGTGTTATAGGGGGCGGCAAAATTTATCAGCCCGGGGCGCCAAATCCTTAAATACGCCTCTGCCTGTATGAACTATGTATAGTTCATTACAGCTCTAAATAGAACTATGTAGCTCTAAATGAACTATGTAGTTCATTACAGCTATAAATAGAGGTCAATTTTGCGGAAATCCTGGCGTTAGTTTTGGATTTCTTTAAAATGACTTGGTTCGGTACAGCTGTGAGCCCTCCATATGTATATTGCGATACTATACCAATAGGCTTCCGTTAGTTAAAGGAGTTAGTGGTTTTTAGTTACTGGCGAAGTTTTAAAACTTGCCCTTATAGTTGCCAAGTTTATATAGAGTCTTATGTTGAACAAATGGTTCATATATAATACTTTTTAAGGAGCTCAAACTGAAGCAAGAGGAGGGGCAATCACTCATCAAGAAAAGATGCGAATTTTTTTACGATACGTTGGAGATCCTGGATTTCAAGTTGGCGTTGGTGAAGATATACTTAGGCGTTCATCAGAGTACTGTATCCAGAACAGTTAATTTTGTTGCTCAGTCGACTTTCAATAAATTAGTGATTGATAAAATTTCATGAACAGATGTTTACAAAACAACAAGAAGGGCAACAGTAATTTAATATAGGGATTAAACGGTTAATCTGGCAAAAAACTATTTGCTTACTAACCCGATAAGAAAAAAAAAAGTATTTACTATCAATTTCCGATGAATTCTAGTATTTACTTGGATGAATTTAGTATATACTGAAAGTATTTGCCAGTTAGTAAGTATTAAACTTTATGCATATGGAATGAAGTAAATACTTTAAATTTAACCATTTGCTTTAAGTTATAGCATTTACTATTATCTTTTACTTGTAGTAAATACTTCCGTTTTATGCATATCACCCAATGACGAGCTAATTTTTGTTTTTTACTTGCGACTTATAGGTACTATAAGGCAAGTTATGCATTCGTAAAAAAAATCGAACTCGAGATTTTGATCAGAGTTGACATTACGATGATAGCGAAGACTAAAAAAGTGGGTCTCGCAATTCTGTCTGTTCGACTATACCCCAAGCGGCTCGGCCGATTTTCTTTAAACTTGGTAGATATACTTTTTAATTTTTTCTCCCCACATGTTTTTTTTCATTTTTTTTAAGACCAAAAATAACGGTAACTGCAATACGATTTTTTTCGAAACTTTATAAATATTTTTTTTTATCAGAAACTGTTCGACAGATTCAAAAAATAAAAATACAAAAAAATTTCATTTATGTAGTTAAGGCTAGGTAATGGTTGATAAATTTTCCTCAAAATAGTTTTTTAGGGGTACCCCCCATGGAACCATTTTTTGTTGTTTTTGATTTTCTCGAAAACGGTACAACCGATTTTGATAATTGTTTTTGCTAGAGCTCCCCAAAAATTTAAATGGAATTGTGTATTCAAATTTTCAAATTTTTTTTTTTGGATTTAAGAAAAAGATTCAAATTTTTTTTTCAAAACTCAATATTTCGAAAACCACATGCTAGATTTTGTTTAAACTTGATAAATAAAAGTTTCTCAATATATTCTACAAGATTTGTGAAAAAAATAATTATTTTACCTAAAAATAAAGGTACCCACCATAAAAATGTTAAGAAATGTTAAAAAAAATGATTTTCAAAAATCGTATTTTTATCGAAAACGGCACATAGAATTTTGATAAATTTTTTTTTTCTTTCAATTAATTTTTATGATCTTTAATTAAATAAAAAAAAATTGAAATTTAGATATTCCAGCTTGTACCTACCATAAAACCATTTTTTCAAATTTTAAATTACTCATTATCGACATAGCGGATTTTAATGCATTTTATTCAATAAAAACTTAATCAATTTTTAATAAAAATGTTAAATATAAAACCGTATTTAAAAAAAATAACGTTTTCAACGATTTATAATTTTGTTGTGTTATAAATTCATAATTGCCTGGCATTGTGTTCTTAGCCTGAACAATACTAAAGGAGTTGTTTTCGTAATTTAAAAAATGAATTTCATGTTATTAAACATTTTTCTCTAACGCAAAACAACTACATATATAATTCTTTTTAATTCCAAGCTTGTTATACATATTTAATTTTGGATGGCATATTTTACCTGGAGGTGTACTATTTACTAATAAGTCGTCATATTTTAAATCCGCCTTACAATTTTGTGCAGCTGATGTCATAAATAGTTAGGCAAATCCCAAAACAAAAAAAAAAAACATTTTGATCCGATAAATGCATTTAGTTTTATTTAAAAAAAAAACATAAACAATATTGAAGCTTATTTGAAATTTCATCTGAAAAATAAATCAAATTCCAAAAACGGCGGCGTTACTACGAATTGAACTCTTCAATTTCTGGAATCGAGCAGCTGCTGTGGTTCTGTAGTTCTCATTGTTTAATTTTTCAACGAAAAACTCTTTTCGTTCGGAAAATCCGGCTAAAAAAAAAGCATGATAGAAATGAAATGATACTAACAAATGTTCACCATCCACAGATATGTATTTGAATTTCATCTCTTCAATTGAAAAAAAAAAAATTGGTTACACATCCATGAGAGAGGAGTTTTCTGAAATGTAAAACAGAACACCAAAATTGATTAAGGGTTTTCCTCCATCATTGGTATTGATTGAATTTTGTTAACATAAAACCAAGCTATAGCAACCTAATGTATAACAATTGGTGTAGCTTTTCAATTGCTTTCAATTGGGCTATAAATGTCCATCGGAGTGATGTGTTTTATGGCGAAATATTCGAAAAGGACATCCTTAAATATTTTGACTGCCATCAATTTTGCTGTTAGCTCCCTATTCTAGTTGGAAGGGTCTGGTTTAATAGGCCCTAGATTTGTTTTGGACTTTGTCTATATAAATTGAGTGGACATGTGAACGAGTATGTACATTTTAAGAGTAGTTGTTAAACACGAAACCCCAAAGTCATCTAAACCAAATGTTTAGCATCAGATGTGTCCTAAACGCTTAATAATATCGATTATTTGTTGGTCCCCAATTGTTACGATTTGAGAATTGGAAGGTCCCCTTCAAAGGAAAATGGCTAAGAAATTTATTGGGAATCGTTTGAGTAAGAGCCCTTTTAAAATGTATCATGTTTTACTGTTCTTATTTTATGATTGGTTTATGATTTCTGAGTACAGAGTACTCATCTTCACAGGATGCAGCCTTGGAGCAAACATGTGGGGTAGTCCTTGAAGTGATGTTTGAAAGATCATAAGAACAAAAAAATAGTTAAATAGAATAATTTCGTAGTTAAATGAAAATCTTAATATTTTGTTTGACAAAGAAAAAGTTTTGATTTCTGATTAAGCTAAAATTCGTTTTAAATATACTTCAATATCGGCTTTGAAGTTTATCCCTACAAAATGTTGAAATATTTTACTATGCTGCAAGATATCGTAGAGTGAAGCTTTTAAAAACATAGAGATTGAAAGTTCTTCTCCCTAAATATTTGTTCTTTTTTTGCCTACAGGCTTGTAGCAAGTTTGAAGTATTTTAATATTTTATTTCTTGCAAAAGAAAAATATTTCAAATGTAAACGCATCCTTATGTTCATGTGAAAAACTGATAGCTGAAGTACAACAAAATTAAGTAACTTCTCCGAGCATTTAAATGTAATTTTAGTTTCTATGTAAGTTTTTTGTACTTAAGATCTTGATTTTGAGCCATGGTTGGTTGCGTTTGTAATATTATGAACTTTAATAAAAAGTTTCTATATGATTGTGTATTCAAATTTTCAAAAAAATATTTTTGGATTTAAAAAAAAAAAATTCAAAAATTTTTTTTTTGAAAACTCGATTTTTTCAAAACTTAATAAATAAAAGTTTTTCAATATAAATTAAAAGAGTTAAAAAAAAAACAAATTTGTTTTACCTAAAAATAACGGTACCCTCCATACAAATGATAAAAAATGGTTTTCGAAAATCGTATTTTTCTCGAAAACGGTTTCGAGAATTTCACTTAAATTTTTTTCTTTCAATTAATTTTTAAGATCTATAATTTAATAAAAAAAATTTTGAAAACAGGATATTACTGACTGTACTTACCATAGAGCAATTTTTTTAAATTTTGAATTTCCCATTATCGGCATAACGGATTTTAATGAAATTTTTTAGAGAGAAGCTTCTAAAAAGTTTAAAAAACATTGCATTTCAAAACTTTAAGAAAAATATTTTTTTGAATCTTGAAAAAAAAATCGTTTTTTTTTGAAAATTCAATATCTCGAAAACAGCTGAATATTTTTTTTTGTAAATTTATTTTTTATTCAAACAATAATAAAAACTTTAAATTGGCGTACCAATTTTTTTTTCTTAAAAATGTTTTAAAAATTTTGTATATAAAAGCTTATTTTTTTAAGAAACCACTACAAAGGCTTATAAATTTTTGTTCTTGCATGAACCTATATTTGCTTGAATCACATGGCATTCTATTTTTACCTCCGCTCCAACTACTAAAGAAGTTGTTTTAGTCGTTTAAAACATTAATTTTTATGTTTACGAACAGTTTTTCTCTAATAGCATTCAATTTTGAAATTCTTAGTTTATTACATAGGAGCAAGTTCGTGCGACAAAGTCATGCATTTTATGGTGCCGTGAAATAAGGCCAAGTGAAATAAGGCCAACTTTCAAAAATTGGCCTTATTGCACTTTGATAAAGTGAAATAAAGCCAATTTTCAGTAGTTGGTCTTATTTCACTTTGACAAAGTGAAATAAGGCCAAATGATTTTGAGAAATAAGACCAAATTGGTCTTATTTCACTTTTTGAAAGCGTAATAAGAGCAACTGAATGTGGTGCCGTGACATTAGGCCAAGTGACATAAGACCATAAGTATTATTTATTCGTATAATACATAATTGTTCATCGGGGGCCGACGACGTTCTGTGTTTTCTTGAGCAACAGTACCTTGGGTGGCCCGCTTCGCGGGTTTTCAGGATTTTAACTCCCTTTTCGGGACTCACACCCGCTCACGCAACTCCGTTGCTCCGCTTAGGGTATGTTCAGTCGCCAGGCAGGCGCCTGTAACAACAGTTTTGTATTTTACATTAATTGGAGTAAACAACTAACAGTTATGTACTGTTGTCCAAGAAAACTGTTGCTACAGGCGCCTGCCTGGCGACTGAACATACCCTAAGCGGAGCAACGGAGTTGCGTGAGCGGGTGTGAGTCCCGAAAAGGGAGTTAAAATCCTGAAAACCCGCGAAGCGGGCCACCCATGGTACTATTGCTCAAGAAAACCCAGAACTTCGGCCCCCAATAAACAATAAATTATGTATTATACGAATAAATTATACTTATAAATGAAATGAATGAAATGAAATAAATATAAAAATGCAGTTCGGCCTTATTTCGCTTTGTCAAAGTGCAATAAAACCAACTGTTGAAAGTGAAATAAGACCAATTTGGCCTTACTTCACTTTGTAAAAGTGCAATAAGACCAATTGCTGAAAATTGGCCTAATTTCACTTTATAAAAGTGCAATAAGGCCAATTTTTGAAAGTTGGCCTTATTTCACTTGGCCTTATTTCACGGCACCGCATTTTATTAATATTGTTTCAGTTACTTCAACTTGACTACATTTTTTGTTGTTTTGTAACAAAGTAAAGAAATATAAATTTATTATTTATTTATGGGCTTTTTTTGTTTATTTTTTATTTACTCCCTACGATTCGTTGAAAATTCTCAACATCTTCAGGGGTCATACTTTAATGAAACTTAATAACACAATAATTAGAATTTTTAAACATTGGAAAAATATTTTATGAAACTTACTTGTTTTCTTTAAGACTTTACATTTATTCAAATTTTTTTCAATTTTTTAATTTTTAAAAATTAAATAATTTAAAAAATAAAATTACCTAAATAAATACTATAAAACAATTTAATACAAAAACACTTATATCACAGGCGGTTTACTTTATCACATTAGTGCAAGTTGCGCTAAGCTTGTCTTTATCCTCTATTATTGTATTCATTGTATATTTGATCTGTGTACAAAAATTATGTTTCCTCTTCCTTGTCTTTCTTTTTTAATTTCCAAAAGATAATACAAGGTTTTGTTTTTGTAAGTAAATATCGGTAAATTTAGATTTATACTGGTAATTTATTATTTGTGACTCTAGAAAAATTCCAATTGATGTACCTGGTGTAGCTAGAGCAGTAGCTTTAACCGATGCTGAGTATAGCCAACGTCACATCGCTCGTACGCTTGGTGAACCTAAAACTACGATTGGGGATGCCATCAGACGATTTCGGGAAACTGGCCAAGGTTAAGGTCGTCATCAATGCACTTCAGCTCGGGATTGCTTTTTCGTCAGTAACATTCTGAGAAATCGATTTTACACCGCTACTGAAGCTTGAACTTGAATATCAGTGCTTTCCGACCAGCGCACACCCCTGAATTGCTCCAACAGCACCTTACTGCAAGGAATGGACAGACATCCTATTCTCAAACGAAGCAGAATAGGTCTACGTGGTACAGATGGACGCCAGCATGTCTACATGCAAAACAACGAAAGGTTTGCTCCATGCACGATAAATCGAAACAGTCGGTTACCAAGGAGGATCTATAATGGTTTTGGGAGCCATCAGTTATAGAGCTCGCACGGACCTTGTTGTGTTCAATAGCGGCAGTGTGAATGCCATTTCGCAAATTCTGTAACTAACTACCTAAATGAGGTCGGGATTCCAGTTTTGCCATGGTCATCACTCAGTCCAGATCTCAACTCTATCGAGCATATTTGGGACAACCTCAAAAGACGTTTCCGAGCGGGAACACATGCCACTACCACTACAGGAGAGCTTAAGACAGCAGCAGTAGAGGAGTTGCACAATATCCCCAAGTCGGATATTTAGGACCTCATTGACGGATTGTCAAACCGGCTTGACGAATTAATTAGAGCCCGCGGCACAAACACAAATTTAGTTTTTCAATAATTTTACTTAATTTTTAACAAAAAAACATAACATATTTTCCAGTATATTTTTTTTTGTTCTCTCAAAGTTTGCTTTCAACATTACTTACACCCAATGTGGTCTTAACTTGACGGTTTCTTTAAATTTAAGGAAATACGAAGTGGTCGGTTAAATGTGAATACTCGTATGAGTGTATATACCTACAAAAACTAATTAAAATCGGCGATAATGCATTACTTACTTCCTTTCTTAAGGTGACGATACAGTATGGGGGACCTGGGCCTCAAGTTTTTTCCAAAATCTCACATACTCGTAATGTGAATATTTTGTTGATGGTCGAGATTTCTGGTCTAAGGCCTCGCTAATATGGACCGTCAAGGATATTGACGAAATGCTACAAACGTTCACATAATACAGAAGAAGGGATTTTGTATGTGATGTTTTAGTCGACTTATGCCTCTGTATATTGGCGCACTTCAGATGGCCTCCTTTCTTGAGGATTGGGCAGACATTGTCATTCATTGGACATGCATTCTCCCATCGTATTTTGCAGATGAGCTAGGCGCATACTCCCAACCAAGTCATTGCCTGCTGATGTCAGCTCCAGCTGCTTTGTTTTTAACGGCAGTTTTGCTTATTCACATATCCATTGAGGTAGAAATAGGCCCTGTCACTTCAGAGGATGCAATTTAACTGTACAGAATCTCTCCATCATTAGCTTGCAAAAGTTTTTCGTAAATTAAAGTCATTGTAAATATTTCTTTAATATTTCATTAAATATAGTTTTTGGGTTTTTGGTTTCCACGTTTTGGATGGTCCTCGACGTTTTGCTGGGCCTTGGATGTGGCGCATTTAGACCTGAAGAAGTTTATCGGAACGTTTGCACCAAAAAACGAATTAAATTAAGATTTTATCGAGTGAAGTGGAAAAATCTTCCGGCGCGCAATAACGTAAAAAATCACCATTCTTAAAAAAAGGTTTTATAGCACGATGCTCTCCCGACCACTCTAACATTTTATTTAAAATCAGCAATCAAAAAGATTCGAATGAGGGAAGAACCGTCCCACCGCGGCCGTGTTATAACTGTCTGCGATATTAACGATTTAAAATAAAGATGTCCCACCGAACACCCTGTGCCTTAAAAACTTTTAGACTTTTTGGCAGCCTTAGCATACAAAAATTGATAAACCTCAGTTGCACCGTTTTTAAGAAAATCGAACATGGAACATGGTTAAAAATGGTACCGGTTTTTGTAATCCCAATCATCGTAATTTCAACTCTGATTAAAATCTGATCTTACTTGTCATATACATATGTATGTGTATGTAGTATGTAAAGGGTGGTCCAACGAAAATTGTAAATAAAACTAAAAGTTTTAAGAGAATTATTTTATTATTTTTTATTATGATAGTAGCATCTATGACAATTATGTGTGAAACAAAATATCGGAAATTATCGAATTATCTCATTCTTTAGCTCTTGAATTGTTTTTGGCTTATTGACGTATACTTTTTCATTTAAATATATCTCCAAAGAAAGAAGTCCAGCGGTGTCAAATCAATTGATCGTGGCGGTCAATTAACATCGCCAAGACGTGAGATAACACGGCCATTGAATTTCTCGCTCAAAAAAGCCATTGTTTCCTTGGCTATGTGGCAAGTGGCACCATCCTGTTGAAAGCACATATCGTTCAGGTCCATATCCTCAATTTCTGGCCACAAGAAGTCCGTTATCATCACGCGATAGCGAACCTCATTCACGGTAACTGCTTGGCGGTCCTCATTTTCAAAGAAGTACGGCCCGATGACGCCGCCAGCACCAAACAGTCACTCTGTCTTTTCAACAATCGCTGGTGGATTCTCATTTGCCCAAATGCGGCAATTCTGCTTGTTAACGAATCTGCTGAGGTGGAAGTGTGCCTAGTCGCTGAAGATGATTTTCTTTGTAAAGTCACTATTCACTTCTCTCTGTTCAACCAACTATTCGGCGTATTTACGACACGCTTGAAATGGTCAGTAAGCTTTAGCTCTTGAGTCAATTGAACCTTGCAAGCGTGCAAATTCAAATCTTTATTCAAAATTCGCATCAGTGATCTTTGTGACATGTTCAATTGTTGGTAATGACGACGACTCGTGCCTTCCGCAGAACGAATTGGGCGAGCATGCACCTGAAATTTGGTCGAATTTATGAAACACTGAAACATAGAAATGTCAAACTAAGTTTGTGCAAAACTTGACGTAAAGGTGCGACTTACAATTGACATCGTGCATTATGGTTGGACCACCCTTTACATTTGATGTATGCTATATCTTAACATTCTATATTACTGTTGCGAACAGAGCTTTATACTCCTACAGCGCCATGTGTTGGAAAATTGCATATCTACTTTATGGAAGAAACAAAAAGCTCTTTTCCAATGTCAAATGTATTTCCCCATATTCCAACCATCTAGAACATTCCAAGACGCGAACCTTCGAAAACGACTAATTTGAGTAAATAAGGGAGTGTTCACGGTGAGCGGAACACAGTTGATTTTTGACTATGAAAGTGTGCAAAAGGTTTGCTTATTGGAATGTGGAAAGTTATTAAACAAGTGTGATTTAAATTTGAATAAAGTATTTGAGTTGATTATAAATTGAGATATACTAAAAAGAGTAATAAGTTTTATTTAACGAACCTAGCAAAAATATTACATTACATTAAATTTACAAATCATAAGTAGTTTTGCAAGGAAATGCCTTCCGCCGACCTCAGAAGGCATCACTTTTAATTAAGAAGCGAAACATCACATCGTGTATATTGTGTCTATTTATATACCTTCAAGTAGATTTTACTGTTCCTTATCTTAAATCCCATTATAATCAAACTTAATGCAATCAAAACAATTTAAATCCAAAGTGCAAACATTTTAAAGATTTAAGTTCTCGAACACATCTGGCGCAACTCTGTCCATGGTTATAATTAAATTCTTAAACAAACACATTAAACTCTCTCAAATGAAATTTCATCCTTGCGTGCTATAAATTAATACGAAATGGTGGCGAAGTGGAGCACTCCGAGGATTAGTTTAATTATTTATTATTATTTCCTTATTATGTAGATTCATTTGATCCCCATTGGATCTATTACCAATCTAACCTCATATCACGGCATAATAACTTGTATTATTTGAATTTGCGTATAAACAAGCGTGACACCTTCAGATAATAGGGCGATTCCTTTACGGATGGCACGAGGGATTGTCTATCAGGTGTGCAGAACAACAATTAGGTCCAGCCCTTTTGTATGGGGTTTTGTATTTAATAGGCTTAACAGGTAAGCAGTAGTTTTTGGATCGTTAACTGTGTAATTTTGAACATCTGATGGTGTTGATGTCTGTCACGTTTCGTCTATCAAAGGGTAGTGGATAAGTGCTGATGGCGGTCTGGATTCACACGGGGCTTACTACTCATTGTTTGACTATTCATCAGAATACAGCAAAGGTGACAGCTTCTTCTCCAGGGTATGATAGCATCTAACTAATAATCCCAAATATATTTGATATACTCCGTAAGCATAGATGTAGATAATAAGTACTATTAGGTATGGCTCACAACGTCCAAATTCACCCTTACCCCAACATCTCATTACTTAATCCTTCAACTCAATTCCAACAACCAAAATTACTAGGAAGTAAGCAAAATTAAAGATTGTACCCAAGGCAGTGTCTTAATACCAACCCTGTATTTGTTTTATAAACCTACCAATCCTAGGAATATTCCAGTCGACATCAACGCTATGATGGCCACGTTTGCTGAGGACACTGCAATATTAGTGTATACGTATGTAATGTATATAAACTTTACAATAATTAAAACAATAATGTTCCAATTTTTGTCAACTCGGTATAACTGCACCGGACGCCAATAGTGCCAAATACCTTAGAATGACTTTGGGTAAAAAGATGAAATGGAAAGAGCACATAAAAAAAGAAGAGAACTAATATAACTAAACAACAGGGCTATCTGTCCAGAACAAAATAATGATATACATATACAAGCAAAGTGCTGAAACCCATTTACCGACACATAGGGTCCACCTACTATACAGTGACTTTCAAATATAAATGGTGACAGAAGTCTTTAAAAAACACGTTGTATAACGTAATAGGCCACTACGAAGTCGCACCAATTCCGGAATAGAAACCATTTTAAGTCCACGAGACAATGTTCTACAAGGCCCTAGAACTTTAAGGCTTTTCTATATATTTAAAAGTTTTTCTTGCTCGGTTAAGTTCTGACAATGCATATTAGTGCGGATTTTACAGGAAAAATTTTGCCTAAAAGAATTTACAGATATATGTGATTCAGGGCCACGAAACTTAAGCCTTTTTTACTTGCGACTTATAGGTACTATAAGGCAAGTTATGTATTCGTAAGAAAAATCGAACTCGAGATTTTGATCAAAGTTGACAATACGATGATAGCGAAGACCAAAAGAGTGGGTCTCGCAATTCTGTCTGTTCGAATACAGCATAAACGGCTCGGCCGACTTTCTTTAAACTTGGCAGATATGATTTTTAATTTTTTTCCCCCATACGTTTTTTCTTTTTTTTTTAAGACCAAAAACAACGGTACCTGCCATACGAATTTTTTTCGTAATTTTATAAATATTTCTTTTTTCACAAAAACTGTTCGACAGATTTAAAAAATAAAAACACAAAAAAATTTCATTTTATCAAAGCTAGGTAATGGTTGAAAAAAATTTTCCGAAAAATGGTTATTGAGGGTACCCCCCCTAAAATAACCATTTTTTTTGTTTTTGATTTTCTCAAAAACGGTACCACCGATTTTGATCATATTGTTTTTTGCTAAAGCTCCCCAAAAACTTAAATAGAATTGTGCATTCAAATTTTCAAAAAAATTTTTTTTTTTTGGATTTTTAAAAAAAATTTCAAAATTTTTTTTCCAAAACTCAGTATTTCGAAAACCTTATGCTGCATTTTTTTAAACTTAAAAAATAAAAGTTTCTCAACATAATCTACAAGATGTATGAAAAAAAGTTTTATTTTACTTAAAAATAAAGGTACTCACCATACAAATGTTAAAAAATGGTTTTCAAAAATCGTATTTTTCTCAAAAACGGCGCCTCGAATTTTGATAAAATTTTTTTGTTTTAATTAATTTTAACGATCTTTAATATTATAGAAAAAAAATTTTAAATAAGATATTACAGCTTGTACCTACCATAGAACCATTTTTTTAAATTTTGAATTACTCATTATCGACATAAAGCATTTTAATGAAATTTTTTGTAGACATGCTTCTAAAAAGTCTAAAAACCATTGCATTTCAAAACTTGAAAAAAAAAATATTTTTTGAAAATTTTTTTTTGGAAAATTCGGTATTTCAAAAACGGCTCAGTATTTTTTTTTGATATTTAATTTTCATTCTTACAGTAATAAAAACTTAAAGTTGGTATACCAAATTTTTTTCTTAAAAATCTTTTACAAAGTTTGTAAATAAAAGCCTTTTTTGTAAGAGAGTAGTGGTTACAAGGACTTATAATTTTTGTTCTTGCATACATTCATATTTGCATAGCATTCTGTTTTTATCTCTTACTGCTAAAAGAATTTAAAAATAATGCACGACTGGGTCGCACGAACTTTAAAGTTTTTATTATTGTTCAAATAAAAATTAAATTTACAAAAAAAAATATTGAGCCGTTTTCAAGATATTGAATTTTCAAAAAGAAAATAGATTTTTTTTTTTTCAAAATTCAAAAAAAATATTTTTCTTAAGATTTTGAAATGCAGTGTTTTTTTTAATTTTTAGAAAATTCTATTTAAAAATTTTCATTAAAAGCCGTTATGCCGACAATGAGAAATTCAAAATTTAAAAAAATGGTTCTATGGTAGGTACAGTCAGTAATATCTTGTTTTCAAATTTTGTCTTATTAAATTATAGATCTTAGGAATTAATCCAAAGAAAAAAATTTAAGCAAAATTCTCGGAACCGTTTTCGAGAAAAATACGATTTTCGAAAACCATTTTTTAATATTTGCTAATATTTAATCGTGTAGATTATCTTAAGAAACTTCATTTTACCAACTCGAGCATGAGGTTTTCGAAATATTGAGTTTTCAATAAGAAAAGCTGAAATTTTTTTTAAAAACTGAAAACGCAATAATATTAAAAATGCTGGTCAAAATCGGTCGTACCGTTTTTGAGAAAATCAAAAACAAAAAAAATGGTTCCAAGGGGGGTACCAAAAATAACGATTTTTGGAAAATTTTTACTAAATGAAATTTTATGGTTTTTTTTTTTATTTTGTGGGATAGTTTTTGAGAAAAAAAAAACATTTATAAAATTTCGAAAAAAAATCGTACGGCAGGTACCGTTATTTTTGGTCTTAAAAAAACAAATAAAAAAACATCCGGGGGGAAATAAATAAAACCTATATCTACCAAGTTTAAAGAAAATCGGCTGAGCCGCTTAGCTGTAGTCGAACAGACAGACAGACAGACAGGCAGACAGACAGACATAGAAAGGAGATACCGATGCACATTGTTTTAGAATGTCTGAACATTTCAATGAGTGTTAAACATTGAGCCGGGTAAAACATTTCACATTCGTGTAGTGCGGCTCAAAAAAGAATCTCTTGGGCTTATGGGTAAACTTATGAGTATTCCATGAAGTACGGGTTGAATTGTTTCAGGGGTGGAATGCAACTGGCTATTTTATGCTATTTTATTAAGGCACTGTTTATGAAAATAGCGGTAAAATAATGATAGACATGACATGAAACATTGCGACAGTGCTCAAGAAATTCGAATGTTTCCGTTATATTTCTATCACATAAGAAAGAGTGTCGTAGACAAAACGGAGCATTGGGGCAGACCAGCGTTTATTTTGTGGATATCAGATTTGAAACCGTCCAACTGCTTGTACTGAACGGTCTGAAAGGTAATTTCTAATCCAACGCTGAAGAGATTCATAGATACCAAATGCACCAAACTAAAGCAAATGCCTTTGAAATATCAAGTGCAATAATCTTACTTTCTTCAAAACGATGAAAAGATTTGTTCCACTCTTCGGTCAGTTAAGAAGCTTTCGTTCCTCAAGATATTTCTTAAGCCGATTGTTGATCAGCGTTTCCATGACCTTGGAAAGAAGGGCCGTAAGTGCAATTGGAAGAGGAAGTTAGAGGAGGAGGAGGATTCGGCTTTTTTAGGGACAGGATGGACAAATGGTGTTTTCCATTTACTCGGAAAACGACCTATAGATTAGGACAGATGGAAAAACTTACGCAGTCGTTTCACCAGTGTTGAAGGACACCTCTTCAGAACAATAGCAGAGATACTATCCGGGCTAGCGGATTTGCGAATGTCAAGATCTTTTAGTTCTCTATCAACTGCACGAGTGCAAAAGAAGATACACGTCTCATAAAATAGTTTACGTTCACAAGTGCAGAAGAAATCATGTCACTCTCTCGTTACGTCGAATTAATAGCTAACTGTGCCATGAGCAAATAGGCTTTATATATCGAGCTTACAACATGAGTGTCATTGAAGACGAGCGTTGGAACTAAGAATTTCGTAGTGTTTTGTACGTTTTTTTACAAATGACCAAAAATGTTTACTACCTTTGGGACGTTGCAATATTCTTTGCCTTAACTGTTGGTCATGCAAGAATTTAGTTTGTCATTACAGATCTTTCTAGCTTGTTTGAACTTATTCCAGTTTTCCTCAGTAATGTTTGGGTTTATAACATCAAAAACTTACTTCTCTGATCGTAATATCCTCTTTACAGCTCGAATCAAACCATGAATTCTCTATCGGCTTAAACAAGTCTAGGATGTTTGCGGATTGACCTGCATCGTCAGGAATTTGAGTAGGCTCGTGAACGAGCTGAGTCAAGTTGTTTAACCAACAAAACATTTCTGCATAACCTTTCTTCGGGTGTTGTCTGACCAGAAAAGCGCAGCCACGAAGAACATTAGAAGTCCAGTTACTACACAAGCTTGGACTGCGATAAATAAAGCATAAAGTGAAGCCGTATAGCGGTTGAAGCTGATAAGCAACATATTACGTACATAAATGGTGAAACCAGGGTGAGGTAATATCGACATATGTGGCACAGAAATTCTAGCCCCCGAATATTGCTGTAATCGACCCTAACCTCACTCACGATTAGGAAAAACAATACAATACAAAATCAGACAATTAAGTGTGTTAGTATCAGGTTTGGCTCCCAAAACAACTTCACAATAATTTACTATTATCGTTATGCCTCATTAGCAAATTATTGATCCGCCCCTGGATTCCCAAAATAACTAATAACAGCAATTTATCCGATATTGCTTTGGTTCAATCAATTACACACGATACGTGGTATACTCACACAATGTATGCAATGATAAAATCAAAGCAATTTGTTGGTGATGAAGGAAAGAAAGAAGGGAAATTTCCCGCTCACTGTGGTGATGTTTTTGCTGGGCAACCATACTGTGGTTTTTTTCACAGGTGCAATATTCCTTTTAATGCAAAAATACTGCCACTGGCAACTGGCACATGACCTAGGGCTATTTGATTTTGTTTTTTATTTTATTTTTTTTTGCTGCGCGATTTGAATTTTAATATACTTAATTGAAAGTGATTTGGATGGAGATTAACTGTACAGATTTATATATAAAAAAAGAATGAAAACTATTATTTAATTAGTATAGAATGTGTTGAAAAGCAATTTAACTTCTCTCCATCACGTTGTCATCAAGAAGAGATGAAAATCGGTTCTCCGGTTATTTTAAACTAACGGAATCCACAAATCAAATGCTGAAAATGGTTTTCGAATACATATTATATTTTTCTCGCAAACAGCACCAAGATATTTGATTACTTTTTCAATGTTGCTTAATTTTAAAGTTCAATAAGTCAATAAAACAATTACTAATTATTTTTTTTTAAATTCTCAAGAACTGATTAGAAATTTGTTTTGAAATTTAATTTTCATTTTCGCACTTATAAAAACATAAAATTCATTCTTAAAAATGTTGTAAAAATTTTATATTTACTTACTTACTTACGGTGGCGCTACAGTCCGGGGTGGACCAGGGCCTCAACCAACAAGCTTCTCCAGCTAGCTCGGTCCCTAGCTAGCTGTCTCCAGTTTCGCACACCAAGTTGGTTGAGGTCCTCTCCCACTTGTGTGCGCCACCTGAGTCGCGGTCTTCCGCTATTGCGCCATCCCTCGGGGTTGGATTCGAAGACTTTCCGGGCCGGAACATTCGGGTCCATTCGCTCTACATGACCTAGCCATCTCAGTTGTTGGACTGTGTTGTATGTCCTTTCTTGATGACAGCATATACTTGGTCTTCCTTCATTTACCGCTAAACCCATCTTCTTCGCTTCCGCCTCAATGCTCACAAATGCGCCACTGACATCACGCTTTGTTCTTTCGATAATGTCAATATCATCGGCGTATCCGAGTAACTGAACGGACTTTTGAAAGATTGTGCCTCAAGAACGATGTTGAAGAAATCGCACGATAGAGCATCGCCTTGCGTAAAACCTTTTTTGAAATCAAATGCATCGGTGAGATCTTTCCCGACCTTGATGGAGCAGCGTGAATTCTCATTCGTCATCCTGCACAAGCGGACAAGTTTGTCTGGGATGCCAAAACTAGACATTGTTCTATATAGTTCGCTCCTATAGATGCTATCGTACGCGGCTTTGAAATCAATGAAAAGGTGGTATGTGTCGATTTGTAGCTCCTGGGTTTTTCCAAGATCTGCCGTAATGTGAATATATGATCGATGGTGGACTTTCCTGGTCTAAAGCCGCACTGATATGGACCTATAAGCTTGTTGACGAAAGGCTTCAGACGTTCACATAATACGGCAGAAAGAATCTTCTATGCGATGTTCAGGAGACTTATGCCTCTGTAGTTAGCGCAGTTCAAAGGGTCTCCTTTCTTGAGGATCGGAAAAACAATGCTGAGATTCCATTCATCGGGCATGCTTTCTTCCGATATTTTACAGATGAGTTGGTGCAAGCTCCCAACCAAGTCATCGCCTGCCGCTTTGAGTAGTTCGGCAGCAAGGCCGTCAGCTCCAGCGGCTTTGTTGAACTTGAGCTTCGATATAGCTATCTTCACTTCGTCCAGGTCGGGTGGGCGGTATTGTTGGTCTACGTCGCCTAAGTCGAATGGTACTATCTCTATAGTAGCAACATTCTCTTCTTCATCGCCATGATAAAGATTGGAGAAATGTTCTTTCCATATCCTCAGCATGGACTGCGGTTCTAATACGATGTTCCCATGATTATCCCTGCAGGCTTCGGCTCGGGGATTGTATCCATGTGATGTTTTTTTTACCTTTTGGTAAAACTTCCGAATCTCATTCCTGCTATGGCATCCTTCTATTTCCTCGATCAAGCGCTTCTCATGCTCCTTTTTTTTCTTTCTGAGCAGACGGTGTTCTTCCTTCCTTTTCTGATCGTAGAGCTCGCGAGCAGCTCTAGTCCCTCTTTGCAGCGCCGCTTTGTATGCCTTTTGCTTTACTGCATGTGCTTCCCGGCACTCATCGTCAAACCAGTGGTTTCGTTGCGGTGGTCGTGTAAAACCCAACACATTAGAAGCAGCATCGTCTAACGTCGAACTTCCTCGCAGTACTTCCTTGTTTTGTCTTGGGCCGGGAACCTTGGCTACAACGAGGTAGTGGTTGATTGATCAGGAGATCGCCATGTCCCTTTGTGAATATCAAGATGTTTGAACTGCATACTGGCTACAAGAACGTCTCGTCCCACAGCGAAGTCGATCAGCCTGAATCCGTTATCGGAGGTGGTGTCGTGCAGGCTATATCTTCCGATTGTATCACCAAAGATGTCTTCTCTTCCCAGCTTGGCGTTAAAATCTCCAAGGACTATTTTAATGTCATAGCTAGGGCACTGCTCGTATGTTTTGTCCAGGAGCTCGTAGAATATGTCTTTGGAGTCTTCATCTTTCTCTTCTGTTGGGGCATGCGCGCAAATCAGGCTAATGTTGGCGAATTTGGGTTTGATGCGGATTGTCATGAGGCGCTCGTTCACACAGTTGAAACTTAAGACTTTTTGCCTGAGCCTTGATCCAACAACAAACGTGCATCCAAATAAACGCTGCTTTTGTTCTCAATAGCAGTCGCCGTAGTATATATCGCAAACTTTTAATCTTCGTTTCCCCGGTCCGTTCCATCGCATTTCTTGGATGGCGCTAATATCTGCTTTGCAGCAGTTTAGGGCTTCCGCTAGTTGTTCGGCTACACGTGGTCTATTAAGGGACCTAACATTCCACGTACAGATCCGAAGTTCATTATCCTTAATTCGTTTGCATGTTTCGTCAACAGTAAATCCGTCCGTCTTCGAGGCTTGTTTTTGCTTCGCAACTAATGTGTGTTTTATGTGGCCGGGAAGTCACCCCGACGGCACAACCCACAACCTGGAGGGCCAGGTCCTTAGTATGACTCCAAGAACGGGGAGCCGGTTAAACCCCTCCTTACAAGCCTGAGCTCCGAATATGTCGGAGTAGCCCTGTAAGGAGTTCACTAAGTAGTTCAACCTCACTGGAACTGTAGACGCCATCGTTGATTCCATCTGGGGAATTCCTCCGCTGCCACCTAGATGAAAGGAGAGATGCCTTATTGGGAACAACTCTCCCCCTCTCTCGTTTGCTACCCCCAACAACCTTCCACTGGGGTTGTGACCCAATCTCCAGTTGAGGTACTAGGCACCCGATGTTCACCGCGAGCAGGTGAGAGTAGGAGTCGATAGACAGAGGTGGGTTTTTAGAAAAACCTATGGACGCTTGTGTCCTCTTGGGTGCACGTGCCTATCATTCGAACAAATTTTGTATTTAGCTATATAAAAATATTTGTTTTTTGAAACCGCTTCAATGATTTATAAGTTTTGTTGAGAATGAACATGACACTCTGTTTTAACTTTTACTACTAAAGAAATTGTTTTAGCCATTGGGCAATTTTTTCTTTAGCTGATGTTTGACAACATTTTTCTACTTTAAGCTTAGAAATATTTATACCAGTGTTTTTGTATGACTGTATTACAAAGAATTTAAAACTTGCTCTGGATTCCTTCTTGTGGAATCTGAAATCTGAATATCCAAATGAGTCGCTATTATGTACCACTTATAGAGAGTTTATTATTTTAGTTTTGTTCGAATTCGAAATAAACAATATTTTAACAAGAGTCTTTCAATGCATAAGTTAGAAAATGCAGTTTTCTTAAAAGTTACGCATAAGTAAAATTTTCAAATAGAAGAAATTTGCTACTTTGCAAGTTAAACTTTGTTTATCAATTTAACACACTTTAGCATGCAAATGTTGCCTCCTCCGTTCTTCGATAGTTGATATTGTAGAGGGAACAAGTTTTTGATTAAGGGAAGTTTTAAACATAAAAAAACGTCATAAAAATGTCATGGCATGCCTTAGCAAAGGACACAACTTAAGCAAGTCTTTCATGGAATAGGTATTGTAACGCACAATACAAAATTGAAATACATTTTTAAGAATAACTTTCAGCACACGAGGTTTTTGTTCGAGCATTTGATATAGGTATAGTTGTGGTGACCATCCAGTTGTTTTGTTTAAAAAAAAATAAAGCAGCCATTTTATTTTAAATTTTGAGCAATTTCCTATGTTCGAGGTGTAAAAGGCTAAAATTCCCGCGAATTATAATAAATTTTGATCAGTATATTTTTGCCTTATGAACAATCTTTTTTATCTCTGCCGACTAACTTAAAAACAAAGAATAAAAGTTTCATGGGTGAATGGTGTGAATCTGAGGTAAATACATCAAAATGAATATATACGCTGGTACCAATATGACACTTATTTTGAATACACACGAAATTACGAACTTTCTAAGTAAACTTGTAAGTTGGAATTGTCAAGGGTTTTCTATTAAGCATTTTGTTTTTAAATTTGAGTAAAGCAAATTGTGAACTTAAATAAACTTTTAGATGAGCACCTGCCCTTACGGATCTATCTCAATAACCTTCCTACCAGTTACATCGGGTTTGACGAAAACGTTCAAAACGTTCCAAACCCCAGTTAGCTATTTGAGTTTCTTAAGGTAGCCATCTCACCTAGAGACGGTATCTGTTAAAGTACATATAATTCATTTAAGATTTTAGGGGTGGCAAAAGTAACTCATGCTTTGCATGTATTAATGATCAATCATTTCAACTTTCGACAGTAACATGTGGATTTTAAAAGCAAAGACAACATTTTGAAGAAAAGGTTGTAAGAAAATTGTTCGCCCAAAAGTTGATTCTGGAAGTTCTAAGCATTCATTAGTCATTTGGATTTCATTATTGATTAAGCTTAACTACGTAATTGTCTTACCTTTACCAGCATCATTATTTTTTTAGCAAGTTTTCAAAATCTTAACACAATCCACATTATGAAATGACAAACTTTAAAATAAACACGATACAGTTTGGGGTGACATTTCGGCTTAAGAAAGTCTAAAAATTAAATTTGTTTAAAAATACTTTTAACTAAAATTAAAAATACTTAAATTTAGGACCCACCAGCCCATGAAGAACTAGGATCTAGGGACCTCAACTATTCCTGTTTGCATTCTGATAAATCCTTACATCGCTTTGCGCTTCATAATTCAAAAGCATTTGATAGAGTTTGTCACGAAGCTCTTTTATGAATCTCTTCTTTGATTAGAAATTAAATTTTAATCCTTTTTATTCAAGTTGTATATTGTATGGTTTAAAGTTTCATATTCATAGAATAAAGACTGATAAACTTCAGGGCTTTCTTATATTCATAGATGATCTTCTGTCTCAAACTTCTTGTCCTATTTTCTTCCTTAAACTATTTTACTGATGACAGTACTCTCGGTTTTACATATTCATTTTGGGAATCATATCCTTGTCCTTCGGATATCGAACTTGAATTGCAGCACATGAAGCTCATTACATTCTGATCTCGACAGCATTGTCCAAAGAATTCAATGCTCAAAAACTCAATGATATATTCTGTCGTTTAAACAAAATGTTTCCCTTATGGCACTATTTCTGAGTGGCACTTGCATTGCGGATACCGAACACCTTTCACTTCCTTCTGTTCATTACAGACCTCCTGGAATGATCACATATTGCGCGTCGCCAAAAACTTTGCAAAGTCTTTAAGTTTTCTTCGACGACGCAAGACATTTCTCACCCCTTCTGATCGTACTGTTATCTAAAGAAACCTTCATTCCCCCGAAACTCGAGTAGAATTCTAATAGCTATGTTGCAAGTGCATGAAAAGCCCAATTGAGTCTTTTAGGCACAATTCAAAAAAGAGCTTTGAAAATAAAAAGCAATAGAAGTATAACAGAAGCATTTTCATCTCTTATTATGTTATCGCTATTTCTTAAAACAGTGTTCTATTCAACCATAATGCTTGTGCATTTAAGGAATGCACATCAGTTAACCCTTTAGCCTCGGATGTGCTGTAAAGTACACATATTCTTTTTTCAGCCTAACTACACGCATATTAACAAAAAAACTCGACTCACCATATGCATTCAGTAGAGACGATAAAATGATATAGTAAATAGAACAATTTCTTCAAAGAACAAAAACCTACTTATCTGGTCACACTAAAAAGATCATTCGAATAAAAAACACTATTACACACACATGTCACGGAAAAATAGGGATGCTTAATTACGGTCCCCTATGAATAAATGACAAACAACAGCTATTGAGCTCTTATCCTCTGTTAACTTTTAATTCTAATTAATAGATGTATAATAGCCTCTGACATGTGATAGTGAGCCAATATATTTAAATCGTCAAAGCATACATTTGATAAGACTGTTTAATATCTTGATGTATCACAAGCAATCATTTCATAAATCAGAGATGTGATACATGTGTTAGAAGGCTGCTAAGATACAAATTTTGTTTACTCTGACAAAAATTCGATCAAAGTTCTTAGTGTAAAAAATATGTAAATATTAAATATTATTTTTTTTTGTTTTGTTTTTTAAGAATAAAATTCAACTATTTGGTTCAATATCAGCATGTGAAGGTAGATACTTAGAAATGGCGACTAATAGAAGTTTAGCTCTGTGGCCTAATCGGCGATAAAGTGCGCCATTTTGATACCATAACTTGCTTGAACTTGTGAATGGAATTGATATGAAAAATTGTGGACATTCCCCACGGAGTCGTCCAGTTTGTACAATTGGAACATAAAAGCTAGTCAAAAAAAAGCTTTTTCTGAAATGAATCATATGAGGGCAGGGTTTTTCTAGGTCTGAAGAAGTAGCATAGAAAAACTTAAGTCCAGGTTTTCGTAACGCTGGAGAAGTCTCCATATGACCATGGTTAACTTCGAAATAATTGGAAACCCCAAATTGATCTACTATCTTAGGATTAAGTTCAAGGCATTGAAAATGAAATCTTATTTGTATTTGTGCTAACATTATTTATAAAATTTTATTTTCTTTTATTGACCTGGAACATAAAAGGCACTCTTTAAAATTAAGTATATGGAATAAGATGATAGTCTAGTGGTGTGCGCTACAAAGGTGAGCTCTTTTAAAAACATCAAATTCAGTAATTTCGTTTCTAATTTTATCCTTAGCATCGAAGTTGTGGTTGGTTAGAAGAAATTGTGAGCGGTCAAAACAGGTGATCTTGGATACTTGTCGATATCAACATTTTTAGACAAAAAGTAGACTGGTAGGTCTACCTGCACTGCTCATATTCGAAGAACGAACATGATTAAAATCTACTTGAGAAAATTTCAGAAAATACTACAATGTCCCAAAGATAGTAAGAATATTGGTCTTTTGTAAAAAATACTAAAAAGTCTATTAAGTCATCGGTTCCAACACTCGTTCACAGTAACATTCCTTTTGTCAACTCGCAAGAAAAAACTTATTTGTGTGCAACGCAGTTTGTTGCTAATTTAAATTTGCAACGCAGTGTTATGAATTCTCTTGTACTTGAGAGCTTTAATGGTTCTATGGGACAAATCTTCTTTTGCACTCATACAGTCGCTAGAGCCTCAAAGATCTTGAAATATATAAATCCGCTGGCCCAGTTTGTATATTTCTTAAGTTGTAATGAGGTGTTCTTTTATGGTGGCAAAAACATTTCTCTCTGTCGTACTCTTTGGATATCTTTCCGAGTAAATAGAAACCAACATATATCCAGCCGGGCCCTAAAAAAAGCAAATCTTCCTACCCTTACAATTACCGACCAATTGCCCTAACATCCCTTCTTACCAAGGTCATGGAAAAGCTGATTAACAAACAGCTTAAGAAATATCTTAAAGAACAAAAGCTCTTAAATGACAGTAAGGCTTTCGTAGCAATATGATGATATGATGGTACATTATGTCTCACCTGACAGTGGCAGAAATCTTTACATCGCATCGTTTTGGAGAAAATAAGAATACGAGTATTGCTTGATATTTCAAAAGCATTTGATAGAGTTTGGCATGAAGCTCCCTTATCGAAGAGTCTCTCCTTTTTTGGATTAAAAATTGCCTTTTGGACTGCTCAATACAAGTTGTCTTGGACCGTTTCAAGTGCCCCAAGGCTCCATTTTGTTCCCGACACTTTTCCTTTTCTTCATAAATTGTTTAAAAGTTCTAATCCACTTCGTTATTTCGCTGATGACAGCATCCTCCTTTTTATATTCGTTTCCAGACTCAGAACACTGCTCTTCGCTTGTGGAACTGAAACGGTAGCGTTTGCTAAGTTCATTAGATTCTAATCTCGACAGTATTATTCAATGCGCTACTAAAAACCATGTGGAATTTATTGCTTCGAAAAGACAAAGATGTCTTCTGTCGGCTAAGCGAGATATACCACACATACCAGGATCCATGAATAGCACTTGCATCAAAGAAACTGAAGAGCAATTTTTAATAGTCGGTATGTATCTTAATGACCATCTCTTATGGAATGTTCATAAATATTCGACGTAGCTAAAACTCAGCGAAATTCTTAGGTTTTCTTAAAAGATACAAGAAATTCTTTTTTTTTTCTTCTGATCTAGCTTCCATCTATAGAGCATACATCTGCTCAAAGCTTGAGTATAACTCAAATATCTGGGCCCCCATTACACCTTTGAACCTGTTGGATAGAATCCAGAATGGAGCCATAAAACTCATATAGGAGACGAGATAAATGACGGAAACCTTTTTCTATCTTGAAAACCGTCTTAACTTCTAATGCCTTCAATTGAAAGACACAGTTGTATTTCTCCCCTCAAACAATTCTGCAGTAACACTCGTCTAGTTTTGAATACTCATGTCATTAGAATACCCTTAAGCCTAATTTCGGACGTACTGTCAAATATAGAGGATGTTTCTTTACTACTACACTACGCTACTAGAATGTGGAAAACTTTGACCCTCTCGATGTTGCTTTCAAGGCCATATGCATCAATATCTCCTAATAAATCCTCCACTCCACTTTAAATAAGAGGCAAAATATTATAAGGGTAGCCATTCAAAAAAAAAACAAAAATCTCATGACAAAAAGCTAGGGCGTGTAGGTTGGACTTAGACAAAAAAAAATCGTATGGGAGGGGCGGTCTATTTCCCCCCGTTTAGGCGGGAGGGGCAATTTAAGAAAAAATCGCTTAAAACAGAAAAAAAATTATTAAAAATAACGGTGATACCTACAGAGTAATGCTATAGCATTTTGAAAAGCCAGAAATACATTCTTTAATTTTGTTTTTAAATAAAGTTGTTCGATTGAATAGTTTTTGAAAAATTAATTTTCAAAATCAAAATTTTGAAAAAACAAAATGAAAATTTTTTTTTTTTTTCAAACTTTTACGTAATTAAGTATTATTTTTTTATTCAATATTCAATGCTCTCATTAATTTTTGATCAAACACAAAAAACAGGATGTCAAAATGTTTTGTAGTTTTCGAGAAAATCAAAATAACAAAAACTACTTTTGTTTTAAGAAAAGCCTTTTATTTTAGTTTTTACGTTTTTGGATTCTTGTGTGAATTTACGATTGAAAGGATTAACTTTCTTTTTACTATTTTTTTAATTATCGTCTTATAAGCATACAATAATGTGACAAAGTACTAGATTAACCATATTTCACACATTTTTTCATTGAGAACACCTGCGTGAGAGCATTGGTTTGAAATTGACCTGCCACTTTTTTATTATGGTGGGGTCGGCTTGGCCTAGGTGCATTTACGAAGGAAAGGATTAACTTTTTTCGTACAATTTTTTTATTATCAGTCTTATAAGCATACAATAAAGTGACAAAGTACTGGATTAATACATTTTTTCATTGAGAACACTTGCGTGAGAGCATTGGATTAATATTGACCTGCGAATGTTTTTTAAATAATGCAACGTTACACGACCTAACTAGTGACAGAAAAATGCAATTGCGAAATAAGAACAAAAATGTTCAATTAAAATAATAAATACATGCATATTTAGATAAAATACATAATTACTATTTATTTAAATTTTTAACTATTTTTGAACTAAAGCTTGGTTTGCAGCAGTTGTGTAAGGTCTCAAATGGTTGAAAGTACGCCTTCGGCAAATAACTTCTTTTTTGAAGAAATTACGGGATTAGAGGTCTTAAAAACGATATACTCATTAAATAACTCCAAATCTCAGGGAAACGATGGAATCTCCAATGTTACCCTCAAGAAAATTGCGCCTAACTTGGTTGATATCCTTGCGTATTTATTTAATTTCAGTATATTTAGTGGCGTGTTCCCTGATAATTTAAAATCTGCAGACGTATTACCTCTTTTTAAAAAAGGAAACCGAAAAGATAAAAATAATTATAGGCCTATTTCTTTACTTGCATCGATTTCCAAGGTATTTGAAAAATCAATTAAAAAACGAATGTGCACACATCTAACAAGAATAAACTTTTTTAGCCCATTACAATTCGGATTTAGAGAAGGGTGTTCTACTGAGGATGCTCTTCTAAGTTTTTGCTCCTTTATTGACAAATCTTTGGATCAAAGTAAGTTCTGTGCTGGTCTATTTGTTGATATTTCAAAAGCTTTTGACACGGTTTCTCATGACATTCTCTTGAGTAAGCTTTATGATGCAGGGTTTCGTGGCTTCATTCACAACTGGTTTGCATCATATCTAAAGGACAGAAAACAAAGAGTTAAAGTAAGAAATTGTTTAAGTAACCTCATGTTTTTAAGGTCTGGTGTACCCCAAGGGTCTGTGTTAGGTCCCATTCTTTTTCTTGTGTTCATTAATTCGTTGTTTTCTCTCCCTCTCGCAGGCAATATGACGGCCTTCGCAGATGATGTTGGCATCGCTTATGGGTCAACGAGTCCTCTGAATCTTATAACGGAACTAAACCATGACGTTTATCTACTAAGATTATGGTTTGCTACTCACAAGTTAACTGTAAGCAACAAAACCAAATTAATGTTTTTCTGTCTGGGATCGGCCCAGATACCATATTCTGATATTTATTTTCATTCTTGTGATTGCCAAAAATTTAACATAATCAACTGTAACTGCACCTCAGAGTCTGGTGCAACATATAATGAAAATATAATATGCAATTCGAAATGTTTTAGAATTGAAGTTGTTAAAAGCTTTAAATACCTTGGTATAACTCTTGACCAAAATATGAGTTGGACACAACATGTTTCGGAATTGAAAACTTACCTAAGAAATTCAACTCGTTGTTTTTATCGATTAAGAAAAATTTGTTCTAACCAAACACTTACAACAGTGTATCATGGAATTTTCCACTCTAAATTACAGTACGGAATAAGTTGTTGGGGGAGTGCATACTCCACCAACTTGAAACCACTTTCCATCCTGCAAAAGTGTGCTATTAGAAGAATCAGTAACGCGCATCGCCTTGCTCACTCGATGGTATTATTTAGATCTATGAAAATACTACCAGTTAAACATTTATTTTATTTTAGAGTGTCAAAAATTTTTTTTATGAGAGGTGGTTATTTTCAAAGCCCAATATTTGATAATCGTAATCTACGCAGCTCCACTCGTCATGTTGTTGACGTTCCAGTTTTTCGTACTACTCACTACAGAAACTCATACCCAGTTGTATCTTGTAAGCTTTTTAATCGTCTGCCTTTTGAGATAAGGATATTAAGATCCCAAAACATGTTTGAAAAAAAAGTAAAATTATGGCTTCTTGATTTTGACCACGATGAGATTGAAGTTTTGCTCACTTACATTGCATAAAAAATTAAAAAAAAAAAAAAAACAAAAAATCTTAATAGATCATTAAGCCCGATTGTCTACACAACTTACGTCACATTAAATGATCAAATACCATTACAAAAAATCTATAATTTAAAATTGTCTAGGTATATCTACTTCACTTTTCTATCATGTTAATTTTGAAGATAAAAAAAAAAATTAAATACGGTCACCCCACATTGACTTTGTTTTCCATTTATTGTAATTTTTGTTTGAAGTGGCATTTAACACTATTATCGCTTTTTTTTATTAGCAGAATATAAAATGTCTCTAACTGTTCTCTATCCATTGTAATTATTGTATTTTTGTTAGTAAAATTATTTAATTTTTGTAAAATTTTGTAAAAGAGAATAATGATTAATAAATAAATAAATAAATAAAGTTTTCGATATGATCCCCATTTTGTAGAAGGCAAAGATTATAGCACCTTCTTATTGCTGCACATAAATTTATACTTGATAAATTTTCCTACAATTTGACTCCAGCCACTTCAATCCGTTGTTTCAGTTGTTCCAAAGATTCTATTTCCACTTCATGAATCCCCAAGCATAAAAATCTAACGGAGTTAAATCTGGCGATCTAGGCGGCCATTCTATTGGACCTCCTCTTCCAATCCAACGGTCACTAAAATGTTCATCAAGACAGTTCCTTACAGTGCGGCTGTAGTGTGCTGGAGCTCCATCTTTCTGGTAGATTAAATTGTCTGCTATGGCCAAGGGAACGTTGTCATTCAAATCGGGCAGAAGGTCTCGTAGTAACTGCAGATAGGATTCTCCATTTATGACTGAATTCAGGAACCGTGGTTCAATAACTGTTCGTCCAACAATACCAAGCCAAACATTACCGCTAAAGCGGTGTTGAGATTTGGTTTGTTTCTTTGTTATGCGGATTGCTGTTACTCCAGTGATGTAAATTGTGGAATGGAAATTTTTTACTCCATCTCTGGTAAACTGAGCTTCCTTCCAAAGTAATTATGTTCAGTTTTATCTCTTAGCAATAATGTTCGACAAAATGCAGCTCTCAGTAACTTGTCGTTTGCGGTTAGCTCCTGAACTGGTGTAGTGTGGTACGGGTGTAAATGCTCGGTATGAAGCACTGCCCATACTCTAGTTTGGGGCAACTGAAGCATAGTAGCTATTCTCCTTGTGCTAAGGGAGGGATTACGTCGGACCATATCCAAAATTCTTTCCTCTATGTGTACTGATGCAGAAGATGAACTTTCTCTCCCTCGGTCTCCAGTAGTCCGTGTTCTCGAAGATGTTGATGGATTCTTGAAAATATCGTATGACTGGGACACCTCCTATTGGGATACATTTCAGCGTAGAGTCTTTGCGCTTCACGACTTCGACCATGGGCCATACCGTAGCAGTAATGCATATCCGTTAATTCGGCACGAGAGTAATTTGACATCATATGTTGACGACTTGACATTCAAATTAGAAATAATTTGTACAACAAAACAGGTCGCGTCGCCAAGCCGACCCCACCGTAATAAAAAAATGGCAGGTCAATTTTAAACCAATGCTCTCATGCAGGTGTTCTCAATGAAAAAATGTGTGAAATATGGTTAATCTAGTACTTTGTCACATTATTGTATGCATAAGACGAGAATTAAAAAAATATTAAAAAGAAAGTTAATCCTTTCAATCGTAAATTCACCTAAGAATCCAAAAACGTAAAAACTAAAATAAAATGCTTTTCTTAGAACAAAAATAGTTTTTGTTATTTTTGATTTTCTCAAAAACTTCAAAACATTTTGACATCCGGTTTTTTGTGTTTGATCAAAAATTAATTACTTAAAATTTTGAAAAAAAATTGTTTAAAAACCAAATTTTCATTTTTTTTTCAAAATTTTGATTTTGAAAATTATTTTTTCAAAAACTATTCACTCGAATAACTTTATTTAAAAACAAAATTAAAGAATGTATTTCTGGCTTTTCAAAATGCTATAGCATTACTCCGTAGGTATCACTGTTATTTTTTAATAATTTTTTTTTCTGTTTTAAGTGATTTTTTTCTTAAATTACCCCTCCCGCCTAAACGGGGGGAAATAGACCCCCCCTCCTATACGATTTTTTTCTTGTCTAAGTCCAGCCTACACGCCCTAGCTTTTTGTCACACCTTATGCAAATCACCCTGTATATCTAGATAATAGTAGGATTCAGCGCATTATTTTCAAATTGATATCTTACTACTACGAGTACTTTGGTTCTGAAATTTGTCCCCTTAAAAGCAAGTGCTTCGGAGATATAGATCAATTCGAGTTTTCAAATTTCAACTATGCATGGTAGATTATAATACCTTTCAATGGTGTTCTGAAATCGTGGACCTACGCTTTTCGAATTGCCCTATACACTCTCTAGGTTAATGTTATATCCAAGACGTGCGATTTGGATGCCCCTTTTCCTCCTAGATACTTTAATGGACCCTTCTGATTCTTCATCAAAGTTTTTATTAAGTTTCATGAGGTTAAGAATTTTGAATTTATTTTCCTATTTTCCTATTTTACATGTACAAACCTATACTTAATATCTCGTTAGTTTTAGCCTTGTCGCTAAGAAAATAGCCTGGAGTAAAATACTTGGGACCATTTTCGAGAAAGTTGTACATTTTATTAGTTAGACATTTTAAGGATGATTTTGTTTTCGTAAACTAATAGCATGACCATGTTTTACCTTCAAGCATCTAAAAGGGATTCAAATTTGACCTACTTCGAGTTATAATGTACTATACAGTTGTTGAGGGTTCATTGGAATAGCTTTATTATTGGAAAGAATTGCGTCCCTTGGCTTGATTATAAAAGTGAAATAACCTCCAGCTGATTCACTTCTTTGAGAATTGTACAGTACTTTACTTAAAGTAGAAACCGAATTAACGTTATTTAAAAACTTTGTCCAAAAACAGATTTTACATTTTGTTCTTGTCTTCAATCTTGCACCTTCAAAAATACTCTGGTAACCGTAAGTTTAGACGAACTTTTCGTTCGTCGCCCAAAGCAAAATCAAGTAAATGCGAATTTAATGCTCTGCGATTTATCGTCCGCAAAAAACATCCTTTTGTTCGTTTTCGAGTGATTTCGCGTTTAAAAGTTTTCGGATCCTTATGTCTGCTAGCGAATTGCACATTTTAAAGCACAAAAAAGGGTTTTGATGGTATTGTCCTTTTTATTTTGCTCTCCGAATAGGGAGGAGAGGTGGCGAAGCAACAGTGTGTCGAAATTTTGCAGTTTGTAGCTAAGCAGAGTTGCAGTTTTAGAGTTAAAAAAAAAGAGAATATTGGAATTCCTTTGAGGGAAATAAAAGTTTGGTAAGTTATTTAATATTCGAGAGGATACATTAAGGTCTTTTTTTGGTGTTGTTGTTGTTGTTTTGAGTATACGCGAACTACCTTTGAAATGTCTCAGCACAGTGCAAGTTCTTGAGATAATTTAAAAGGAGATACCAATGCAAATTTACTGTCTAAATATAACAGTAAGAGGGAAATATTGAGCCAGGTAAGCTATTCGTGAAGTGCTGGACTTAACAGTAGGTCGAATATAGAAACTTGATACCTATCACGATTGATTCAATGTATGTAAAAAGCTAACACGAGTAGCTAGTGTAAAAAATAATTTCGAGCAATTAACGGTTTTGTCTCAAATGTTTATTTAATTTTTTTATTTTCCTGGGCTCAACTAATAAAGTAATGAGTAAGTTAATGTTTTCCTTAATTAAAAATCCTACTGCGTCTTATTTAGTCTTATGTCCTCATCTCTTCGATTTCGCTGAAGGAAGTTTCTAAATAAAACCAGAAATCCAAACTCCTTCTTTAACTCTTTACTCTCAAGGTAAAGTGGCTTAAGTCGATTTTTATCATTTTAGAGGAGAAGAGTTTTAAACTTCAAAAAATTATTTAAAGAAAACTATGCTGATAAGGAGGCTGAAATTTCAACAAAATATAAACTTTTAATAACTCTTTTCAAATTAATTTTGAGATTTAAAAAACTCAATTAAGATTCAGTGTTAAAAGGCAAAAAACCTACATAAGCCTTTTTTACTTTTTGCTTAGTTTTGTATATATTGTCTTAAGTCACTTAAGCCGTTTTTCCAATCTTATGTTATTTTGTAAAAGTGACTTGAGTCTAAGTAAGCCAAATAAAAGCAAATAACATAAAATGGAAAAACGGCTTAAGTCAATTTAAATTAACTTTCGATATGGAAAAACGGCCTAAATTGATTTTGGAAAAACGGCTTAATTGGACTTAGTTCTCTATTCCTTTTTATGTAATTGTAATTTAAGAAAAAATCGAGAGAGGCTTAATTGGACATAAGACAAGAAATAATTGCACAGATTTAAGAACCTGGAGTTAAGACGTTATTCCAAATGTAATTTTTTATTTTCATTGAATTAGGTCGTTTTGACAAATTCAAAAAAGGTGTTCTAGGGGTCATTCAAACGAACCGATTACACAGAAATGTAGCTAATTTTTTATTTTCTTTAATTATTAAAAAAATCGTTTTTGGCTTAAGTCGACTTAAGCCACTTTACCTTTTGAGTAAAGAACTTTACCTTTGTATTTTTCCTACAAAATTTGCAACCTCAATTTTTGACGGAGGGCCGTAAGACTTCAGGGCATAAGTGCGGATGTTACTTTTGTCCTTCTTTGATTGAGACAACAGTCCCAAAACTATTTATGAACTATTGTCCCTTTTAAATGAGAAAAAAGTTACGTGAGCGAAGAAAGTCCAAACATGTAGGATCAGTGAATCGGGTGTTTTCGCCGAATTTACGAGGATGGTGGAATAAATGAACGATTCTAAAATTGAAAAAGCAGTTAACTTTATTAAGACTGACTCTATCTGTGTCCCTCTTTAGGGAGCAGGTATGCTTTAATGAGTTAAGAAATGCGTAAAATGACCGCCTTCTTGGGCTGGAGGCTCTAGGATATCGAAGGCCTACAATCGGAAGGCGAAGTATTAATGTTTGTACCTCAATAGCTGGTTACCCGATCAATGTGCACAACTTTAAACTGGTCCGTAATAGTTGCAATGGATATTATTTCCATAAGTTGAAATGGTTCATTCACATTTGGTTGAAGTTTTGGGCAGACTCGAACTTTGCTCTGGGGCTTCTGGAGCCACACAAATTTTCCAATTTAGGAAAGTAAGTAAGTAGGGATGATAGGAAAAGGAGAAAAAGGAGGTAGAAGGAAGGAGAGTTAAAAAAGATAAGTAGTTTGAGTTAACTATAATATATACAGTCGATGGCAAAATAATTTGCACAACGTTAAATTTACACAACATCTCTTCATTGAAGCCTTATTCTTTTAAAATAAAGCAGATATTGTTAATATTTATTTTTATTAAAAATAAATACATATTCTCAAAACGGTGCATAAAATATTAAAACCGAACTTCTTACGGTTCATTTTAAAAAACATAAAAACAAAAGTGGCAAAATTATTTGCACATTATATTAAACCGGCAAAAGTATTTGCATATGTTGAATTACTGCATTTAACACCACTGGAAGCCAAAAAGTAAATTTTTTTTTAAATAAAACCAAACGTTGTTATGAAAATAGCTTTACCTAGTAAGTTGTGCTTCCTCCTTTTCCCGCAATAACAGCAGCGAGGCGCCTTGGCATTGAGTCTATCAAATTTTGAATCTGTTCTGACGGGACTGTACTCCAAGGTGTTATAAACTCTTCCCAGGTTTCATTTGAAGATCTTCCAATGTCTTAAGGAATTTTTGATTTAACAAGATGCCAAACATTCTGAAATTTAGATCAGAGCTCTGTGGGGGCCATTTTAAAACTTCTTGGTCTACCCCAGATAAGAAAGTTTTCATTGTCCGGGCCGTATGTATAGGAGCATTATCTTGTTGCAAGATAAAATTACTCCCGATGAATATTGACCCTGCCCCTAGTGCAACATCATTTAGTATTTCCAAATAATGCGACTTTGTCATAGGGTTGGAGCACCTAAAAATTGGTCCTACGCACAGTGCGGCCGAAGGCATCTTTTTGCGGCCAAAAGTCCAAAATAAAAGTTTTGAGTTAGGGGTTTTATGTCATCAGGTTGTCTAAAGGAGACCCCTAGGAGACGAAAAATGTTCGTAGTAGAGTCTCTTGCCTCAAATCCCCCCCATAATATCAGTCTGAATGTGGCTGCTAAGTTAACGTATAGTCACGCGTCGTTAAGATATGCTAATGGACACTTCCATCAAAACACGTGTAAAAGTTTTTATTTCCAAGCAAATCTATTGCAATAAAATGGATTCCATAGCTGCAGGTGCGTAAAATAAGTTAAAGAATTTCTGAATAAAAATTCCTATATAGTACATTGTTAGACAGAGATATGTCAACACTATTTATTTACTTGAAAAAAACAAAAAAAAATATTTGTTTGAGTGAAAACCTTTTTTTCTTGCTATATTTTGTTCTCAAAGCTATTTAAGATATTTCATAAAAGTATTGTGTACCAAATAAAATAAAATTCAGCTGCCCGTTGAATTTTTGTGTGCATTAAGGTACTAGTACGGTCTAGAACGCCAAAAAACGCACGATTTTTGGAAATTTTTTTCTCGGAAACTTTATAAGATAAAAACATAACTTTTTTTTTAATTAATGAATACATGCGTCAAGAATACATTTTTTTTTTGAAATTTTTGAATTTTGGCAGAATTATAGAGGGCGCAAACGTCGACTCATCAAAAAATACATTGTCCAATTGCGGACAGTTACTCTCAGGATTGGCTGGACTGAAACAAAAAAAAAACGAAGTGGGTTATTTTAAGGAAGGTTTTTTACGAGACAATTTACCAGAATTTATTTTAATAGCAAAAAAGAAACAAAAAATATCAAGCTTTGAAAAAATAATTTTTTTTTGGAAATTTGTTTGGCAATTTTTGGGTCGCCATTTTTTTTTTGTTCATAACTTTTTGGTCAAATTGTGGTAAATTGTCTTAGAAAACATAAAACAAATCAAGTTGCAACAAGATTTTTGAAAATCGGTTCAGTAGATCCGGAGATTAACTGTCCGCAATGGGACAATGTGTTTTTAGAAAAGAGTCAACGTTGGCGCTATCTATAATTCAGCCAAAATTAGAAAATTAATACAAAAAAATATATTCTTGTTTTCTTGACACATGTATTCATTATTTAAAAAAAATTATGTTACTATCTAATAAAGTTTCCGAGAAAAAAATCCCAACAATCGTACGTGTTTTGGCGTTCTAGACCGTACTAGTACCTTAATTTACAACAATATCCCTGATATTGTATGCCCACGTTAGTTCACAAACTTTTAATTCACGGCCCCGAAATAATAAAATATTCAGTGTTACCTATCTGTCAAATGTCGGAAGATGCACAAGTGTATGGCATGTAATAATTTTTCTTAAATCTATCAAGCTAATTTCGTAAGAAACCATTATCGTCAAAAGACAATGGAGGATGATTTTAAAAGATTCCTAATCGCATCCGATCCATTAATATCTAAATGTCGGGAACTGACTCTAAAACCACTTAAATCTTTGTCTAAAGACTGTATCAATTTGTTAGCACCTCCACCTGTAAATAATCATACAGAAGATGAACAACAATCTTTTGACAGCTCTTCTGCTTCTGAAACAGATACAGATTTATATGATTGTAACTGTTACGAGATGTGCAATGAAAACTTTTTCATGTAAATATTAGATTAACTTATATGTATATTGTTTGCTCATATTGCGTTTTTTATTTATTATTATATTTATTATTTATAAATTACTGTGTTCGATTTCAATAAAAATATATAAATAATTTTTTTCCATTTTTTTGTCATATAATATTGCCATATAGCATTCCACCATTTTGAATTTGTTAATTTTTAATAAATTTTCAAGTACATACCCTAATACTCGTAATATCAAAACAAAATTTTTTAACCAACTATCAAAGTTTCATTTTTAAGTTTTTTCGTATGACATGACGCCTCATTAGGTCGGCCATTTTGAATTTGCTGATTCTGATAACAGATTCGTAATCAGCGACCCCAAAAAACCCTATATACCAATTTATGGATCATTCCCTACGTTTTTCGACTTTTGGCCGCAAAAAGGGGCCATCGGCCGCACTGTGCTACGCCACAATATGATATGCACCCCCATATCATTATTTAACCTCCTTTGGAATGCCACGTGAGTTGTTTAACGGGTCCTTTGTTTTTTGATTTGCGATCGGAGTAATACAATTTTCGGTCATAGTTACCATCCAACGAACAAGTAGTCTCATCAGTCCAAAGTACACTTCTCCAAAAAGCCGGCGGCTTATTGATATGCTCCCTAGCGAATTCTAGTCTGAGGATTTTATTTTTTCATGATATGTACGAGTATATGTATATATTCGTAATCCTGAAACCTGAATTATATATATTTCTATTCATTTATTGTTGTTCGGTATTGAGAAAACCCATTTTGTTTCAATTAATATTATCTTGTTTTAATTTCATTGTGGTTAAAATCTGCTACTCAGCCAGACGGCCATTTTAAATTGTACTTCTTTTTATTCGAAATTATTTGGGTTTTAATCCAGGGATCTTCTATCCCACGGTTTTCCAAAAATAAACATACATACATTATAATATGTATATGTATAAACCTATTGACTTTTTACTTGCGACTTATGAGACTATAAGGCAAGTTATGCATTCGTAAAAAAAATCGAACTCGAGATTTTGATCAAAGTTGACATTACGATGATAGCGAAGACGAAAAAAGTGTGGCAATTCTGTCTGTCTGTCTGTCTGTTCGATTACAGTTAAACGGCTCGGCCGATTTTCTTCAAACTTGGTACATATGGGTTTTAATTTTTTACCCCCGGATGTTTTTTGATTTGATTTTTTAAGACCAAAAATAACGGTACCTGCCATACGATTTTTTTTTCGAAATTTTATAAATATTTTTTTTTCTATCCCAACGATTTTTTCAAAAAAAAATTCAAAAAATTTAATTTAGTTAAACCTAGGTAATGGTTGAAAAAAATTTCCCAAAAAATGAGTAGTTTTGGTACCCCCCATTAGACCATTTGTTTGTTTTTGATTTTCTCAAAAACGGTACCACTGATTTTGATAATTTTTTTTATGCTTAAGCTTCACAGCAGTTTGAATATTAATGTGCATTCAAATTTTGCAAAAAAATTTTTTGGACTTTTAAAAAAACTTTCAAATTTTTGTTTTCAAAACTCAATATTTCGAAAACCCCATGCTCGATTTTTTTAGAACTTGATAAATGGAAGTTTGAAAAAATAATCTACAATATATGAGAAAAATAAATTCATTTTCCTTAAAAATAATGGTACCCTCCATACAAATGTTAAAAAATGGTTTTCGAAAATCGTTTTTTTCTCGAAAACTGTTCCGAGAATTTTGCTTAAATTTTGAAGAATTTTGAAAACAAGATATTACTGACTGTACCTACCATAGAACGATTTTTAAAAATTTTGAATTTCTCATTATCAGCACAACGGATTTTAATGAAATTTCGTGGGGAGAAGCTTCTAAAAAGTTTAAAAAACATTGCATTTCACAACTTAAAGAAAAATATTTTTTTGTATTTTGAAAAAAAAAATCAATTTTTTGTTTTTTTTTTTTTGAAAATTCAATATCTCGAAAATGGCTCAATACAACAATAAAATCTTCAAATTAGCATACCAACATTTTTTCTTAAACATGTTTTAAAATGTTCTTATATACAACCTTATTTTTTAAGAAACCACTACAAAGACTTATAATATTTGTTCTTGCATAAATCTATATTTGCTTGAATCACATGGCATCCTATTCTTACCTTTAACTACTAAAGAAGTTTTTTTTAGTCATTTAAAAATGAATTTTATGCTTATGAACAGTTTCTCTAATAATATTCATTTTTGAAATTCTTAGTCTTTTACATAGGAGCAAGTTCGTTCGACCCAGTCGTGCATTTTATTTTCATTCAAACCATTTAAATTACCTTAGTTTTGGAATTTTTCTGGCGCCCATTGCTTTTTTTTGCACTCTACTGTGCAAGGAAACATTTATCTATTTGATAAGCTATTCTATTTTGATTCAACGAATCAATTCAGTTTATCAAAAGATATTCATGCTTATTTTGACATTCTCGTGAATAGTCTATTCGTTACAATGATTCTATTCTTTCGAATGAACTTTCACCTCCGGGTTTTCTTCCACTATTTTGATTAAACTTTTCATTTTGTTCGCGGTTTGTCCAGTTGGAATGCGACTTTTAAACATAAAACAACAACAAAATTAATAAAAGTAGTTTATTTTCCATGAAATAATTAAAAACTTACATGTTTTTTTGCTTACTCGACAGGAAAATTCAAACCACACAAAAATGACATTTAATTCTATTCTTTCGAATGTCAAAATTGAATTAGCTTTCGCAAATGAATGAACTTTCTATGGATTGGGTGAACTTTCGATTTGTTCGATTAACATTCTAATCGCCGAGTCTCAAAATTAAGTTTCAACGAATTCGACTCACTTTCGAACAAAAGAGAATGTCAAAATAAGCACCATTATAAATTCCTCCACAGGACCCAAACCAGCTGAGCAGCCATGGTAGCAGCTTTCAACGATAAGCTATTGTTGCATTTTTACCTTTCTCTCGTGGTCTCTTTTGTGCTTTCTTTCGTTCGTGACCGAGTAAGGCATTCGCGTCGAAAAGTCCGTGGCATTCGTCGTCGTCGTGCGCAATAAACCTTTTTGAATAATTTTTCTTGTGATTAATAATATTGCTCGCAAATTATTTCGTTCAATTTATTAATAATAAATAACCCCTATCCCTTTTGTGTTTATAGAATAAAAGTGCAAAAATATTTGTGTTTTGCGGATTGTAGTTCCGCCTTCGTAAATCTAAACTTTCATCCAAATTCTAGAATCGCGTTTAGAAAATTTCGGTAGCAGCATCAAAAAGGCTTTTCTTGCTGCTTAACAAAATGTTAAAATAGATAAAATTGCAAAAATCCAAACATGTAAGCTATCAGAGAGTGTTAAAAAATTAGAAGTTGCGCTAGCATTATTTGTAGCTGAGCACAATTTGTCATTTTCCGTATTGTATTTTGGCATAAGGCCCAAAAAGTTATTAAGAACGTAGCAGGACCAGAAATTTTAAAAATTATTTCTAGCTTTGAAAACAAACAATACTATTCTCTAGTAATTGATGAAAGTATCAGTTGAACAGTTTGCAAAAATTTGGCAATTATTAATAGAATATTTGATGTCAAATGCCAAGATATGTTCCTTTCAGTGACTGAAATTAAAGACGGTCCAGCTCTCGGATTTTTGACGTAATATCAAAAGTATTCGAGGAAAAAAAAAAGTTTAAGAACATGGTAGGATCTACAACCGACAATTGTTCAGTTATGATGGGTAAAATTTATGGAGTACAAGCCAAATAAAAGAAGTTGTTACAAATATAATTTGAACTTGTCTTCAAAAGCTGCCAAGCCATAATGACATTGACAATTAAATAAGGGGCAATCTTCCATCATTTTTGCAACAACGCCTCAAGAAGACAAGATTTTAAAACTTTTTAAGAGTATTTCGGAACAGAACTACATGTCAGAGTAAGTTACAATGCAACGCGATGGCTTTCCCGTCAGGTATAACGACTGTTTTTTCTTAGTTCATTTTTAATGAAATTATATCTTTTTTTCGATCAATTTCTTACTTATTTTTAATAGGCTGCAATCGATCGAATGATTGAACAATGGATGCACTTAAATATTATTTCAATTCAGTGGACTTCGCAACCAATAGTTCTAACTTCTAAGGAAAAATTAAACTTTATGTCAAATAAACTCAACAACTCTACCAAAGTTTATTCATACTTTTAATCTTACGTTTTGGGAATGATAAATGAAATTAATATAGAAACGCAGGCTGACGACGCCAGAATCCATATTATCATCCCGCGAACCAAGGAGTTGCTTAACACTAGAACTACCAGTGTTTCAACATACCTAGAATGCCCGAGGTAGTCATTTTGACTACCTTGCATAATTACCTTTGTATTGGAATTTATTTTTCTGGTAATTGAACTAAATACATGAACTTCTTTATAATTTTAATTTTTGTATTAATTTATAAAACTAAACCGTAAATTAATTTAATTTTATAAATTAATGCAAAAATTAAAATTATAAAGAAGTTCATGTATTTAGTTCAATTACCAGAAAAACAAATTGGTGAATCCCTCTCATACACTTATTCTCTTCTTACCCATAGCCTACCATCTCTCTCCAAAATAAAATTTTATAAAAAAAAAGTAGCATAATTTAATGTAATTGAAACAACAAATCGTTTTTATTTTATATGTATGAATCAAATTCACTTGAAGAAATACAAAAAAAAAAACAAAAATATGATCTCATTGACTACTACACTTGGTACAAGAACGAACAGTGCTAGCCGTACATTGACCACACAGAGATTTTACACATTGTTCGCACTGTCCAACTGACCGATTTTTCTTGAAATTGATTTTAACTTGACAAAACTTCTTTTTTTCAGCATCCGCAAGTGGTGGTCCTTTTAGAAAGGGTGGCTGTTGTTGTAAATATTGCGTTTCTACAAAGGCTTCTTTGAATTTTGTCAGCTCACACGCTGAATTCTGTAAGAACTGGCGACGTTCTACAGTTTTCCCGGTGACATGCTTATACAAAATCCAAGCGTTGATACCAGCCAGATCCAACGTGTTCTGAAAAGAATGTATGGGCCATCTTCTTGTTGATGTTCGCGTTGTATACTGTCTAGCCATTTGGTCAACAATATCTACTCCATATTTCATTTGGTTATAGTCTTTTATTGGTCCTGGAGTTTTTTTAATGTTATTATCCACCGTACCACTGGTATGCATTGTGCTCATGACCAACACGCTCTTTTTGGGCTTACCTTGGTAATGAGTGAGAAGAATCCCATCCGAATGGTAAAAAGATGACGTATAGAGCTGACTTCGCCTTGTTTTTAATTCAGCAGGAATCTCTCTCCGAATCTTGTTTACAGTGCCAAGGATGCTTGCCTTCTTCTCCTTCAAAGTCTTTGCTAGATTCAAAGAAGTGAAATAATTGTCAGTTGTAACATTTCTACCTTTGCCTAGGTATGGCTGCATAAGCTTCAACACAACGTGATCTGACAGCCGTCCAGAAATACGTGCTTCCTCCTTTCCTGTGTAAGGAAAGCCATTCACTATATATTTAGTCTCCTTATCCACCGCTAACTAATACTTCTGTCCAAATTTGTCTGGTTTTATTGCAATGAATTGGGTAAACGGACTCTTGCTTTGCTTGGAAACAGCTGCTCATCGATTGTAATAAATGCACCTGGCTTATAGCAGGTAATGCAATTTTCCATAAATTTGTTCCAAACTGGCGAAAACAGTGCAAATTTATCAGTTTTCAGTCTTTCAGACCGGCTTGTTTTCTCATCAAAGCGTAGGAAACGTAATATCTCGCAAAAACGATTTCTAGCCATTGCAAGCTTACAAACATTGAGGCCCCACAAATCAGACCAAAGAGAATGTAAGGAAAGATCATTGTTACCTGTAACTGCGCGAGCATACATAATTCCTATGAACGTTTCCAATTCATCGATAGTAAGATGGAAGCTGTTTGAACCATTCTGCCTTTCTGCCTCTTTCACCGTACATTTCACAATGTGTTGAAGCCAAGCACTTGCAGGACTCTCATTTTCTATGTGCCTTCTTGGATAAGCTGTTGGCCCTCCTAAGGCTCTCAATATATTTTGAGCAGGTGTTCTACCTTGAATCTTCTGGTCCCTGGTAAGTTCTACCCAAACAGTTCCATCAGGGCTAGAATATGTAGATACATTATCTTCATAAGATTCAAGATTCATGGAGCCTCCATCTGGCATGGACACATGTTCAAAATGTTGAGTTGAAGTGCCGGGTTCACCAATTTGAACGGAAGCTGTTGTTCGAGATACTTTATGTGATATTTTTACCTGTTTTGAAATCTTTTTTGGGGGATTTGACTTCCTCTTCTTGTGTATAACCACATCCTCTTCGTCCTCACTAGAGATATCAGAAGAAACACGCAGCGTGAAATCTGGATCTGAGAGACATTCGTCAGCGCCATACTCCGATAAATCGTCAGCTATATCTGTTAGACAGTCCAGTAATTCTTGCTCACTCATCGTATTGATTTTAGACATAATAGCTATGTGTAACTAAATAAAATCAATGAAATTATAAAAGAATTCAGTTTGAAAAGGAAAAGCTCCTACCTATGTACTTCTTGCTTCAAAAAATAAATTATTTTCAAAAATCAACAGGCTGACGAGTTCAAAATAAAACAGTTATGATTGACGAAATAAAAAATTGAGAGAGACAAATATCACAAAGAACAAATCGGAAGTTTACCGGAAATACATTGATTCTCTCTAAGCCTACTAAGAAAATATTAGGTAGTCATTTTGACTACCTTTTTGGGCATTATCGGTATATTTTTAATTTTTTAATGAAAAAAAGCTCGAAAAATATCAATATTTGGTATATACCTTCCTTTCGATAAATTAATAATTATCATCCAAAGAAAAAGCCTTAGGTTGTACGAGTATGTACCACAAGTATTGTACATTTGAAAATGAAAAGTAGTCATTTTGACTCCATCGGGCATTCTAGTGTTAAGCAATTCTGTAGAAATTTTATGATGAAAATGTAGTAGACATTGAAGATATTTTTAAAGCTAATTTAAATGAAAATCACACGTCCATTGACAATGTGTTGTGCGGTGATTTGGTAGAAACTTTTAGTTTGGAAAATAATAATTAATAATGAAGATCTTGCATATTTTAAGGAAAACGCCAAAAAAATTTACATGAATATTTCATTCCACAAGTGGCAATTTCAGAAACATTTAATTCTATTTCAAAATTTGTGTTTCAATATTTTCCAAATGAAAAAGAAAATATCCAATCTATAAATAATGAATACAGGGCAATTGCCGATTGTGAAGTACTGAAAAAATTTAAGAAATCTTCTATATCTGATTTTTGGACGGAATGTAGTTTAATTTAAAATGAATGTAATGAATTCATGTTCAAGGACATTATAAAGAATTCTTGAAACAGTACTTTCTGTTTTACATTCCTCGGCTAATGTTGAAAGGATATTTTCTTTTCAAAATTTGATAGAATGAAAGTGCTGAAACCGCCTCCAGGTGGGAACATGCTCGGCATTAATTGAGAAGAAAAATTAATTAAGAAAACCAACCTGCTATAATTTTGAGATCAAAGGTTATTTGTTAAACACAAATTTGCCCAATGAGAACATAGATTTGGATGAGTTTATAGATTGATTACATAACTAATGTGCAAAAAATTTAATTTTTAATTCCTGTTCTTTCTTCGTTATTTAAATGAATTATTTTCTTTTATTTATTTATTTATTTATTTATTTATTTATTTATGAACTGTTATTTTTTTTTGCTGTGATTTTGTTTTTTTTTTTTTTTTTTTCTTAATTAATAACTTCAAATTAATGTAAATAATTTTGTATGTATTTTTAATTAAGTATATAAGTAATATTAGACATGCATATATATTTAATATATTTGTTGTATACACGCCCTGTGCAGGGACGGGTTAGAATATTCCTGCAGCGCCTCCCCGCTTGTCGTAAAAGGCGACTAAAGGAGTAAATACATCTAGGCCACAAACAGCAAGGTGAACCTAGCGACACGTAACACCTATAAACTTTCCCAAAAGTGTGCATGCCAGTCCCTGGGTTGGCACGACTGGAGATCACCGGTGCCGTAAAAGAGAGATCAAATACAAAACTGGAGCATGCACACGTCGATACTTACAAAAACAACAAAAAACGTTTCGCAGGATTTTGTGAATTCAAGCATTATGGAAGTACTCGTTCGAAATGTGTGATGTACTTTGTTCTCAAAGGCTGAGGTTTCGCTCGCCGGTGTCCAGGGTACTAACTAAAGTAAGTACAGAAGCTTTAGTTTAAAGGGGTTTTCTTTATTTCCAAATCCAATTCATTAAAATAGTTAACATTTATTTAATACAGAGAGTTACAATATTAATTTTTCTTTAATTCTGATATGTATTCAATCTTGATTTTACGATGGCTTGAGCTCCGTAGCTGGTTTACTATTTGCAGCGGGTAGTGGTTACGGTCCTCGTATAGTAGTTCTGCAACTGGCTTCAGGAGTTCCGGCTGTCCTCGATCTTGACGGTCCACGCTATCTTTTAGCGGCTTACGGTCTCAACAGTTATCAACGGCTATCAACGGTTTTACCCGGCTATCAACGGCTTACGCCGGCTATCAACGGTTTTACCCGGCTGCGTATTGCCAAACTGTATATCAGTACAGAGCTCCGACGCTCTATAATAGACTACAGAATGCTCATTCAAATTAAGAGCATACTATATACTGTGTCAGATCAAAAGCAGATTTTTCTGTGTTGGTATACATTTTGCTCAGGAAACTAAGAGCAAAGTACCTGTGATTACAGAGCCATCGTTCACGTTGGTATAGTTATTGTGTGTGGTGAGTTCTGGGTTGGTATATATTTTGCTCAGGAAACTAAGAGCAAAGTACCTGTGATTACAGAGCCATCGTTCACGTTGGTGTGGTTATTATGTGTGGTGTGTGGTGCCGTGACATAAGGCCAAGTGACAAAAGGCCAAACATAAAATGTTTTGTCTTGAGCAACAGTACCTTGGGTGGCCCGCTTCGCGGGTTTTCAGGATTTTAACTTCCTTTTCGGGGCTCACACCCGCTCACGCAACTCCGTTGCTCCGCTTAGGGTATGTTCAGTCGCCAGGCAGGCGCCTGTAGCAACAGTTTTCCTGAGCAGCAGTACATAACTGTTAGTTGTTTACTCCAATTAATGTAAAATACAAAACTGTTGCTACAGGCGCCTGCCTGGCGACTGAACATACCCTAAGCGGAGCAACGGAGTTGCGTGAGCGGGTGTGAGCCCCGAAAAGGAAGTTAAAATCCTGAAAACCCGCGAAGCGGGCCACCCAAGGTACTGTTGCTCAAGACAAAACATTTTATGTTTGGCCTTTTGTCACTTGGCCTTATGTCACGGCACCACACACCACACATAATAACCACACCAACGTGAACGATGGCTCTGTAATCACAGGTACTTTGCTCTTAGTTTCCTAAGCAAAATGTATACCAACCCAGAACTCACCACACACAATAACTATACCAACGTGAACGATGGCTCTGTAATCGCAGGTACATTGCTCGATCTGAACTAGCATATAGTTTGCTTCAGCTTTTTTAATATTTTACAAGCAAACTGCATGTGACCACAGAGCGCTCTGTGGTAGCATACAGTTTGCTCTACAATACTTTCAAATTCGGTGAGCAGAAAATGGCTGAGCACAGACTATGGAGATCTGTGCTGATATACAGTTTGGCAATACGCTACCCGGCTATCAACGGCTTACGCCGGCTATCAACGGTTTTACCCGGCTATCAACGGCTTACGCCGGCTATCAACGGCATTCACCGGCTTTATGTTCTGGTTTCAAGGGCTCCTTACCTCTGGTGGGGGGTAGCCAATGAATAAATTACCTTCTTCTACTGGAGCTGGCGGCGGAGTCCTGTCCTCGTTGGGTACCTGATGATGACTTACCTTTGGTGGCTCGCATGACTCTTATTTATACTACTTTTTCGGGAAACTAAATGTGAGCTTTATATTTTTAAAGTCTATTTTCCTTTGGAATCAATGATGCGTGCGACGTCATTCTAAATCCCCTATTGATATGCGGGGAAACTTCTGCAACATATATTTTAGTTTTATATTCACCACCGAGGTACCATGGTCGTTGCCGTGCTGCTGTCCTCAGTGCAGGGGTGACATTCTGTATCGCACACGCGAACAAACGTTTTCGCGCGTGCGAACGATTTGCTTCATGTAACTTAAAAAACGAAAGTTTTCGTTCGCACATGCGAAACAAAATAAACGACAGCTTATTCTTTGACGTTTCTCTTCTTAAATAGTTCAGTTTCAATTTTTTTCTTTAAGAAAGTTTTTAATAAATTAAAAAAAGAAGATGATACGCGAATATTTTTGACCAATAGTGAAGAAGAACAAGAGGATTCGGAGTTATTGAACTTGCGGAGTATAAGAAGAAACATGAGAGATTTGTCTGACCCATATACTTTGTCAGATTAAAGGTGTGTAAAATTAAAGTAAAATTTCTTTTTGGGCAGTTGTTGGAAGTCCTTTATTTATAACGAAAATTAAACTATTTTATAAAATTTTATCGTAGAAATACTTACATTGCGTTCTTACATTTGTTTGGCAATTTACATCACATTTCGGACAAAACACAATCTGTCACAGTAATAGTGATGAGTCTTCTTGGCATGTTATGTGTATACAAATTTTCTTTCATCGATATTTAATGCTTTTTTATTATTAATGTGTTTTTTTACTTAAAAATCAACAAAACTAATGTTAATTGATATTAAAATCCCAAGAAAATAAATTACGTACCTTCTTTTTCTTAAATTTTCTTAAATCTTTAATTTCTTAAATCATGTACATGTCATCGATTTTCTCGAGTTTTATGTATCGATTAAAATTGATGTTCCATCCTTCTAATTATCTGGCAGTTGTCAACATCATAGAAGTATGCAAAAAATTTTTGTAGGTTTGGGGCATAAACGAACACAGAACCAAAAACGAAATGCGATACGGAATGCCAATTATCGCTTTCGCAGATTTTCTTTCATTTTTGAAAAACGAACAATCGCTTTCGTTTCGTTAATTACAGAATCTGCCCCCAGGTCTTGCTGATTGTCGATCTTTCGTGCGTGCGAATTCACCACACTGGTTTACTCTGGTTGGTTCCTTTGAGTGGTGTGGGGAAAATGTTATCAACTGATAATAAGAGGATTTATTATTCAGTTGTTGTTCGCACTAGTGATGGGCACTATCGAATGATTTGAACTATCGATAGTTAGTAACTAATTGATTTGAACTATCGAACGAATTCATTCATTCATTCATTAGTTCAGTTCAAGTAGAATTTGTTACTAATTGCTTATTGTTTGAATAATACAAATGGGTCATATAAAGGCAAGGAGGAAACATTGTCACTATAACCCCTACCTTTCTTATTTTTTCTAAAATATATTTTATTTGGTTATAATGGTAATGGTCACCTCACCTAATAAATATCCAGTTTTATCAACTCTGATTTGCTGTCACCAAAATGTTTGTAAAAATGTCAATGGGTCTGAACTTATAGTTACAATAATATTGACTAGAGTTTATGATAGTTCTCCCAAAATACTCTATACTCAATACTCTATATTGTCATAGCTGAATTTGTCCTCTATTTGTCAAGTCATAAAATGTTAAATTCCATCAAAGGATGGCCACGATGTCGGTGGATTAAGAAAAGTCCAAAAATGCAAAAAAAAAAGATATTTTATTTATTGCTCCGGAATAGAGCAATTTTAGGGCTTTCGGGCGACATTTGGAACGAAATACTCTGTGTACGACATAACCAATTTGTCCTCAATTTGTCAAGTCATCAACTATCAAATTCCATCAAAGGATGGCTACGATGTCGATGGATTAAGAAACGTCCAAAAATACAAAAAAAATTGATTTTATTTCTTGCTTCGGAAAAGAGCAATTTTAGGGCTTTCGGCTGACATTTTGTACGAAATACACTTTGTATGTCATAACTGTCTGTGTACGACATAACCAATTTGTCGTCTATTTGTCAAGTCATCAACTATCAAATTCCATCAAAGGATGGCTACGATGTCGATGGATTAAGAAACGTCCAAAAATACAAAAAAAATGGATTTTATTTATTGTTCTGGAAAAGAGCAATTAAGGGGCTTTCGGGTGACATTTAGAACGAAATACTCTGTGTACGTCAAAATCGAATAAGTCCCCTATCTATCTATCTATAAAAAATCCGAAAGTTGGTCATTAAAAAATGGTTGGTATAATAGTCAATCAACAAACAGACATAAATTATCGACTGTGTTAAAGCACAGCCTTAACTACAAATACAAAACGTCGTTTTTTAGAATTATTAGTTACAATTTACAAAAACTCACAAAATTACAAAATTAAATTTACGTTGAATACACCAACAGAAGAAAACTAAATTCTTCCTTTTCATTTTTGCAGTAAATATATTTTTTTCTACACAATCGACCAAGCTTTATGCAAACAAAATTTAAACATGCACCGACATGTTGAAATAGGTACACAAGGACAAAACAAAACCCAAAACGTTTCTTCCATTCCATAGTCAAACACTGAAATCTTAAACCTAAACCTTAAATGTAAACCCTACCCTAAGCTACAATAATCTCAAATATAATATGTATACTTACCGAGTCTTAATCAAATATCACAAATCACAATAAGAATATTATTTCAAACGTAAATAAAACTAAACACAAACATCAACCAAACGAATGAAAATAGTAACTATAATATCTTACTAGCACAAACAAGATGAAACAATCAGTAAAATGAATAAAAACGTTCAGTTCTACTATCGGTTCAAAAAACAGTAATTGAACAAAAAAGTATACAGAAATCATTCATTGAACGAAAATAGTATACTGAAATCGTTCATTGAACGCAAATAGTATACTGAAATCGTTCAATGTAACTATCGGGTGAAAAATTAGTTGAACGAAAAAAGTATAACTAAAAACGTTCAAAGCTAATATCGAGTGAAAAAGTAATCGAACAAAAATAGTATAATGAAAACTAGTAACTGAAAATAGTAACTGAAAATAGTTACTGAATGACTAGGTACAATCGAATAAATGAACTTTTAGCAACTATCGAATAAGTCGATAGTTTTTATTCGATAGTTCCCATTACTAGTTCGCACTTCGTGGTGTACGCATGCTACGGGAGCATGCAGCTGGTTGGGTAAGTATTTTAAGTTTATTATTTAGGACAGGTGCGTAGGTAGGGAGGGGTGCTCTGTAGGTAACCATGTGGTCGGTCCGGTATTGCGGCTAGTGCCTGTAGTACTGTCAGGAGTGTAGATCGTGGGGAGGAAGGCGGCGGTGGAGAGAGGTAATTAGAAGTAGCAGCCGGCGCGTAGTTCGGGGGGGGGGTGTGTGTAGGTGGGGAAGAAGTGTAATGGTTCATTACAAATGACACTACCCCGCCAGGCACTACCATTTTTACACATGGTACTGATCCTGGACCGAGCAGCAATGCTCGGGTCAGAGCTAGACGGATTCCGGGGGCTAGCAAAGTAATGCCGCAGATTATACAAAATCTGAGAGTTGCGAGTTGGAACGTTGGCAGTATGACAGGTCGAAGCTTCGAGCTGGAAGAGATGATGAAAAGAAGGCGAGTGAACATCTTATGTGTTCAAGAAACAAAATGGCGAAACACGGGAAACAGGGCCCGTTTCTTGGATACGAGGACAAAAAACTATAAGATGTTCTACTATGGAACGGAAAAGGGTAAAAACGGAATCGGAATCATCCTTGCAAAACATCTATTAGGCAGCGTATTGACCATTTCGAAATCCAGCGACCGTTTGATGTCCCTTAAATTGGTGATTAAAGGAAAGTTGTGGAATATTGTCACTGCATATGCTCCCCAAATTGGCGGTCAGCCATCAGACGAATAGGGGGAACAACATGTAGCATACGAAAACATGCACGTGCCGTAACTATTCGGGACTGGTGGAAGTGTGATCATAGCCTCTTCGCGGCGGCCGCTAGAAACAAGCCTTTTAAAAAGGTTTGGCTAATATGATCAGGCTGGTTCCACAGGTTGGCGACAGGTTAATTCCCTGTCCCGTAAAACTAAGAGAATTTCGAGAACGACAACAAGCCTCGGAAACGGACTGATCACACGACGACAACCAACGCAAAGAAAAAGGAAAAACGATTTACGAATTTTCTTATGGAACGTACGATCGCTCTATAGAGCTCGAGCTGCTCAGCAGCTAGCCGATGCCCTGTCAAAATATAAAGCTGACATAACAGCTCTCCAAGAAATCAGATGGACAGGGAATGGTGTTTTACAGAAGAAAGAATATGACGTATATTACAGCTGTCATACAAAACACCATGTGCTCGGGGTAGGCTTCCTAGTCAGCGAAAAAATGAAGTCTACCATCATCGGCTTTAACGCTATAAGCGAAAGGCTATGCACCCTTCGCGTGCGAGGCAAATTTACGAACATCAGCCTCATTAACGTTCACGGACCTACGGAGGAGTCCTCAGACGAAGAAAAAGAGACTTACTACGAACAAGTCGAGAGGGCCCTCAATGCCTGCCCAAGGTATGATGTTAAAATCATCCTTGGGGATTTGAACGCAAAAATAGGTCGGGAGCCGGTATTCAGGCATTACGCAGGCACCCATAGTTTGCATGAGAACACTAATGACAATGGACTTCGAGTCTTAGAATTGGCAGCATCGAAAAACATGGTCGTTGCGAGTACCAGGTTCCCGCGTAAAGATATCTACAAAGCCACCTGGGTATCACCTGATGGAGTCACTCGTAACCAAATAGACCACGTGTTGATAGACCGTCGCCACTACTCGAACTTGATGACGGTACGAACGTACCGAGGTGCCAATATCGACTCGGATCACTATCTTGTTGGTATGGTTTTCCGAGGGCGGATTGCCTTGCGAAGACGCATTGCATCCGCCGATCAGGTTCGAATCAACACGGCTGCCCTGCGCAATGAAAACACCAGTAACACCTTTGGTAATGCGTTAGGACTCGCCCTAGAATCACTTGATTTAGGGAGAGTAAGTCCTGGAGCCAGTATGCTGGGCGTAAATGAGAAGTGGACACGCCTTAAGAATATTGTCATTGGTACTGCCAACTCCATCTTAGGCAGCAGTCGTAAAAATCGGAACGACTGGTTTGATGATGAATGCAAGCTAGCGACTGAACGTAAGAATGTTGCGTACCGAGCAATGCAACAATCTCATAGAACGCGGGCACGCGAAGAGGAATATAAAGAGCTCAGAAGAATAGAAAAACGGCTACACAGACAAAAAAAATCAGCCTGGGAGAAGAACCTAATCTGTGAAATAGAAAATAGCCGAGAGCGAGGTCCGCACCAGGCGCGGAAGTTCTACCAATCCGTCCGAAACATGACGCAGTACACACCACGCTGCACATACTGCAAGGACGGGGAGGGAAATCTGATCACCGATCCTGAAAGCATACTGGAGCGATGGGAAGTGTACTTTAATGAATTGCTAAATGGTCAGCTCACTGCAGAAGTGGAGGCTCCACTACTTCAAGAAGAAAACCCTATGTTGCCGCCACCAAGCATAGAAGAGGTTGAGAAGGCTATAGGCCGGCTTAAACAGAACAAAGCCCCGGGAGCCGATGGCATACCAGCCGAATTATTCCATCACGGCGGGCCAGCCTTACGTCAAGCAATGCATGATATTATAGTACACGTATGGGAGCAGGAAGAAATGCCAGAAGACTGGCGAAAAGGTTTAATATGCCCCATACATAAGAAGGGAGATGTCACAACGTGCAGCAATTATAGAGGTATCACGTTGTTGAGTACCGCCTATAAGATACTCTCCTCTATCCTACAAGACCGGATAACCCCATACGCTAAAACCGTTATCGGACAATATCAGTGTGGTTTCATTCCAGGCAAATCAACAACTGATCAGATCTTTACCCTTAGGCAGGCGATGGAAAAATGTCTAGAATTTAACATCCCAACATACCATCTGTTTATAGACTTTAAGGCCGCCTATGATAGCATAGCCAGGGTAGAACTTTACAAAGCCATGAGAGAATTCGGCATCCCAAATAAATTGACACGACTATGTAGGTTGACCATGACCAACGTAACAAGCCAAGTAAAAATAGCCGGATTGCTATCCAGACCAATCAACATCTTTAATGGACTCCGACAAGGGGACGGTTTGGCCTGCCTCCTCTTCAACCTGGCGTTGGAGAAAGCAATCCGTGACTCTGGCACGGCAACAAGAGGGACCATCGTCAACAGGTCCAGCCAGTTACTGGCTTACGCAGACGATATCGACATCATCGGAAGAACCGAGCAAGCTGTACACGATTCCTTCATCCAGATCGAGCAGGCGGCACAAAATCTGGGGCTGCACATTAGTGAAGGTAAAACAAAGTACATGGTGGCGTCGAATGCGAGAGGAACAGTTGGTCAAACAATCAAGGTAGCGGAGCACGAATTTGAAGTGGTGCAATCCTTTAAATACCTTGGGTCAATAGTAGCAGCCGATAACAATATAGAAGAAGAAATACGCGGGCGGCTTCTCAAATCCAACAGAGCCTACTATAGTCTGTCAAAGCTCTTCAAATCCAGAAATCTCACCATAACTTCAAAACTGCTGCTGTACAGGACCATGGTCCTGCCAGTACTCACATATGGATCCGAGACTTGGGTGCTTAGCAAAAGGCACTCCGACCTCTTAGCTGCGTTCGAGAGAAAAGTCTTAAGGAGAATTGTTGGCCCCGTATGTGAGGAAGGACGATTCCGGAGACGGTACAATCATGAATTGTACGCAATCTACCTAGAAGCAGATATCGTGACAAAAATTAAGCTCGGTAGACTCCGGTGGGCAGGGCACCTAGCTCGCATGAGCGAAGAGGAACCTGCTCGGAAAGTTCTTTGTGGTACATTCTATGGTAGACGACAGCGTGGTAGACCATGCTTGCGCTGGAGAGATAGCGTAGACCAGGACGCCCGAAGCCTTGGAGTGCGCAACTGGATGGCGTCGGCTAGAGACCGGGATAGGTGGAGAGACTTGTTGAAAGAGGCCAGGACCGGAACCCGGTTGTCGAGCCGATGATGATGATGATGCTCCCCAAATTGGATGTGAGCAGGTGGAAAAAGATGCATTTTGGCTAGACTTTCACAATCTGCTTAAGGACATCCCAAAGGAAGAGTTTTTGTACGTGGGCGGAGATTTGAACGGACATGTCGGCAAGACAAACGAAGACTATGAAGATTGCCATGGAGGCCTCGGATACGGCACCAGGAACCCTCCTGGTGAAGACATCCTGAGCATGTGCAAAACATACGGTCTTATCGTACTAAATACCATGTTCGTCAAACAAATCCGACACCTGGTCACTTACAGCAGTGGTGGAAATGAAACCCAGATTGATTACCATTTGGTATCTAGTTTCATGAAACCCCGGGTAAAAGATTGCAAAGTGATACTAGGAGAAGCGATCGCCCACCAACACCGTCTCCTACTGACAGAATTTTTTATGGAGACAGTGAACGACAACAAACATACAAAAACTTTTGGGAAGATCAAATGGTATAATCTGGATAAGGAAAAAGGCGAAGCTTTCATTTCGAATATGCAAAACGTTCTGTATAACAACACCGATATAGTTCAAAATGAAGAGAGTACAGCACAAAATATGTGGGATCTCCTACAGAGAACTTGCAAAGAAAAAGCCAAAACACTGTTAGGGGTTTCAAAAGGACACAACCAACAAGGCAAAGAAACATGGTGGTGGAATGATGAAGCTAAATCAGTTATAAGTAAAAAGAAAATGGCTTTCAATGCTTGGTCGAAGTGCCCCTCTAATGATACAGAGCAAAAGTCACGCCTCGAAGTGGAATATAGAAACTGCAAGAAAGAAGCGAAGAAGAAGTGCGCCCAAATTCAAGCAAAGAATACAGAAAACCTGTATCGGGAGCTCGATGAAATTTCTACCCCGACAGCTGGTGCTATTCAAAAGCTTTGGCAAAACACGAATAAGGGCCCAGGAGATTTGTTCGCCAAAGTTCATTAACAATGCTCAAGGCCAACTACTTGTGGAAGACAACGAAATTCTTCACAGTATTGTGACGACAGTATTGTGACGGACTTCTAAACGAACAATTTCCAAGGCTATACTTTCCAATAGCTTCACCTAACTTAAGCGAAGTATCCGACGTCACAGTCGAAGAAGTTAGTGAGGCGGTAAAATACTCCAAAAAGGAAAAAGCTGTTGGCCCAGACGAAATACCCTCAGAGTTTTGGAAAAAGATGGGAGACATCGGGTTTAGATGGCTCATGATTCTTGTCTCCAAACTTATACGAGGTGATCGCATGCCTAATCAATGGAGGGAAAGTTACCTTCTTCCAATTTATAAAGGAAAGGGTGATACTCGAAGCTGTGATAATTACCGTTCGATTAAGCTGATGTCACACACCATGAAGATCGTTGAGCGAGTCTTGGGTAGCCGACTGCGAAAAATAATTAGGCTATCTGATGACCAGTGCGGGTTTGTCGGGGGTAAGTCAACCACGGATGCAATCCAGAGTATAAGAATAATTATGGAAAAACATCGGGATTCTTTGGAGGATTTGCATGTCGTATTGGCTTATTTTGAAAAAGCATTCGATCGGCAACCACGAGATCTAATATGGGTGGCCCTCAGGCAACGAGGAGTTCCAGAAACTTATGTGCGGATAATTATGGACATGTATGATGGAGCAGTTACTAAAGTAAGATGCGCAGCTGGAGTCACCGAAGAATTCGAAATCACAGTAGGTGTACACCAGGGAAGTGTCTTGAGTCCCCTGCTCTTTATTACAGTTCTTGATTACCTGCTTGAAGCCAAAGTGACGGATCCAAAAGTGCATCAGTTATTCTTTGCTGACGATGGAGCCATCATAAGTGAAGACCCGATATCCCTACAACGAGCACTTGACGTATGGGTCGATGTTCTAGAAGGAAGTGGGTACCGCATAAGCGCGAAAAAGACAGAATACCTATGCTGCCCATTTTCTGATCCACACAGGCCTATTCCAGACATTTATTTGAATGGAGTAGTGCTTCCCAAGTGTGAAAAGTTTAAATATCTGGGGTCTATGATAAATAACGAAGCTATTTGTGATGACGATATCAATCATCGCGTAAGCGTAGGGTGGATGAAGTGGCGGGAAAATTCTGCTCTCTTCTGTGACCGGAAAATGCCCCCTAAGCTGAAAGGAAAGCTCTACACTTCAGTTGTGCGTCCAGCACTCACATACGGTTCACAATGTTGGACAATGTACAAAAAGTATGAGAGTAAGCTAACGGCAGCTGAGATGAAGATGCTTCGTATGCACCAGGAGTTACAAAGCTTGATCGAATTAGAAGTACGAAGATCCGAGGAAGCCTTCATGTTAAGAATACCATTTCCCAAAAAATTGAACACGACCGACTCAGTTGGTATTGCCATGTTCAAAGGAGAGATCCTGAGAACCCCGTCAAAAAGGCAATATCATACAACGTTCTAATTCGGAATAAAAAGAAAGGTAGGCCTAAACACTCCTGGTACAAACAAATGCAAAAACACCAGCATTCAGTTGGCCTCAGAAATGGAACAATACAAAACCGGGAGGCTTGCCGCCGATTTCTGAGGTCAACCCGGCGAACCCCACAGGCGGATTACTAGCGCGAAGCAGATACGTGGGAGAGTTATGATCCCCTCGACATCGAGATCATAACAGCGCCGAAGCAAAGGAAGAAGAAGATATTTGTTGTATACACAAATTATGTTATCATTAATTTATGTCTTGCTGTGATTTTAAATAAACTTTGAATTAATTGATTTTTTAATTTTTTATACATTACAAACTAACTTACAATAGTTATGTATATGCATACTTTTAAAATGAAGATAGTATATTTTTCTGTGGCGCTATTTATATTTTTGTATACATAAGACCACCGGCGGCGGCGGTCACAACTCCTGAGAGGCCATGTGACCCGCCGTCGGTCACAAGCTATACATTTTTTAATATTTTTTTCTGAAGTGGCCTGTTGAAGAAACACTTACTTTTCAATATTGGCACCTAGATAAAGGTCTAAATTAAATAAAAAAAAGCCCAAAGTTCAATCCATTTATATGAAAGTATAAGTATAGTTCACTTTATTGAAAAAAAAAATACAAAAATTAGATAATACGAAAAATAGATATAATTTTTTACTTTAAAAGCTCAAGTGACCTCAACTCCAAGGTGCGTTTTGCCCAGGTACTTGAGCTTTTAAATTGAATTTCATTCAATCACTCCACTTTAACAGAAATAATTTTCTATCTTCAATGATATAATTTTTTACTTTTGAGGATTAGATATTTTACTTTTGATGCTTACTGAAACACTCCAAACATAAAGTACGATTTCCTTCACATGTGGCACAAAAGGTGGTCACCTTCTTTACCTTTTATACTGCAGCTTCTCGACCCTCATTTTTACTCATCGCATCATAACAATCCCTGCATCTTTTTCTAATTTTTCTGTTTCTTGAGTCTTTATTTTCGGATTCGTTCTGTTCATGTTTGACATTATACTCTGTCCAACAAAAATTGTCAGTACAGGGAACATAGGACGTTTGTCTCTCATTTTGGTTGCATTGCCATGCATAAGTGTGTCGCCTTTTAAAGCTCTCACAGGGATTCCGTAGTTTACATTATAAATCGCCGCAAATGAGAGTAAAAAACGCGTAGGGCTACCGTCTGCCGATTCAAAACGACTGAAAACAATATTCAATTTACCTTTTCCCACAACGCCAAGCGGTAAGATAATAGGCGCGTTTTTTTTAAGTTGAAAAGCAATACGACAATGTGTTCTCAAAAGCTTCAAATCCCAAAAGCTCCTTAATAAAAACCACTGAAAAAGCTCCTTGCTTGCAATTGAGAATGATAATGGTAACTCTGTTTTGATGTAGATAAAGAGCGCACGATCGTATTGAGAATTGAGACTTGAGAGACACTTGACAGTTGACACTCTTGACAGTATCTCATCAGCAGTGGGATACGACGGTCGTGTTGGGGTGTACAACTTTTTGCAAAGAATTACAACAACAATTCCCTAAGAAAAGTCAGTGGGTTGCTCTTTTTTTAGTGGAATTGTAGTGAGGGTGCATCAGGCGTCACTGCTTTAGAAAAAGCTCTCCCATAAGGCCTGTACTGACAATTTTTGTTGGACAGAGTATAGATGTATGTATTTCTTTTTCCTGTCCCTACTTCCTCCAAGCCATGTTTAGTGGATAGCATGAGAACTTCCCGTTTATCTTTCCATTTTGCAACTACTACAATGTCCGACTCTTCCATGCTTCATGTTTACTTCATGTTTTTTAGCTTAGCATTAGTAACCTCTTTTGGATTTCCTGTCCTATTACTCCGAAGTGTACCAAAAAGATGAGTTTGACACTGATGTATACAAGTTATCGGTTGCAGTAGTTCTTCCTTGATCTAAATATTGCTCGGCCAGATCCAAAACAATTTGCATCGAGTGTGAGGTCGTTGGGGTTGCTGTACCTCTTTGGATGTTGCTTTCAGTTTTTCCTATTGGTAGAAAAATTTCAAGATCCGATCTCGTCCTCCGAAATTTTTTCCAAAATCCATAATCTTATGGGACACGAATAAGGCCCGGGCGTCCGAAGAAGCTGATACGCCGCAATAAGAGCCGTTTAATCAATGCTGCATAAAATTCGATGTATTCTTTGCCAGAAGTTCGTGACGAATCGGGGTTAGGAGTTTCGGTTTCAAAGGGTTTTGGGTGCCTTAAAACCAGTTCGGGGCAAAATGGTGCCAGCTCCAAATCTGACAACAGCCCACAAACAAAAAAGGTTAAAATTGGCCCGTAAAAACATAAACCGGAATTGGAAAACCGTAAGTACGAGTAACATTCCATTAATTTACACTTAACTCTTGTTATTCCAAATGGCATAATCCAATGAATGTTTTTCTTAGATTATTTTCAGTGACGAAAAAATGTTTAATCTTGATGGGCCAGATGGTTTTAACGGTTATTGGCATGTCTGAGAAAAGAAAAAAAGTTTTTTTTCCAAAAGGGAACTTCGGCGGTGGCAGTTGTATGGTTTGGGGGGCCTTCTGCGATCGTGGTAAGGTTGCACTTGCCTTCACATCTACAAAGATTAACAGTTCAGCTTACACCCAGGTGCTTCAGGATAATTTGGTACCCTACTTAAGACGATTTCATCGAGTTCGCCATGCCTTCCAGCAAGATAATGCCTCAATTCACGTTAGTCGTCAAAGTTTGGAGTGTTTCGAATCCAATAACATAAATTTGATGGAGTGGCCGGTACGTGAAAACGTTTGGGAAATTTTGACCCGCAAAAATATGCCCATAATAGGCAATTTGTCAGTGTTGCTGAGCTGCGAGAGGCAATTCTGGAAGAATGGACGATAGACGATTTCATATTAAAAAACCTTGTCAACAGTATACCAAAAAGAATTTTTATCTTAGTTGAAAATAGGGGCAGCAAGATTCCTTAAAATAAAGAAAAAAAAATAAAAATGCTGTTACACCTACTTTTGCAATACAAGAAAATCTGTTTTTAATTTTTAAACACCTTTTTTTTCTTCTCAATTTACTTGATTAGTAATGCCATTCAATAAAAAAATAGTAAGGTGTCATTCTCATTTTAATTTTCTACCAAATGCATTTTTACAGCTGCTGTTATACTTATGCAAGGCACTGTTTATGGATCACAAAGCTTGTACACTTTCACACCATATTTGTGTGATTTTTCGGGGTTACACTGGCAAATTGGAGTCTACCACGCCATGGAATCATAGATTCGTCAACAGCCACGATATCGTTCGGAGTTCGCGCTTTGACAAAGTTCCTTTTTAGAAGTTCAAGGAGTGTAGTCACCTTTCCTAATCGGTTACCCCGACTGGCTGAGTTGTCTGTAAAGTGGATGAACTTTAGACGCAGCTGAAATCTATTGCCTGACATCACTTGGAGCACGAAAGACTTCTTGAAAAAGTTGCCAGTGTTCCAGTAGTGAGCAACCGAAGGATATTTTAAAATCCCCATATACATAACAAGTCCTAAAAATTGTTTCATCTCCGGTATGTTCGTATATTCCCACCGTTTTGAGCGAGAGTTACGTGTTATAGTATTATTTCGCAAAAATTCTTTGACATTTGCATTGGTCTCGGTAAGGATAAGCTGAACAACGTCTTCATCTTCAGTAACCATAAGACTAAATACATCATATTGGTCGCATTGCTGGTGACAGTGGCGGAATATCAGTTGCCCTTGCTGTGTCCATCTTTTAGGTCCAGGTATTTGTTCTGTCTCAATTTCAGTATAATCGGGGAGATCCGAATCACTAGAATTTCCATCAGAAGGCATGTACTCATTAGAGTCAGAAGCTGGAAGTCTAATTCATCGTCGTCGGAGTCTTCACCACAATTACGATCTCCGTAAAATACATTCGAACTTACATATGGCGAAATTATTGGCTCCCATCTGAACACGTTTATTTCAACTGATTCCTGTAAATGATAAAGCGAGATGTTCACAAAAAAGTGCATAACGGAGAAAATAACCGTGACCGCCGCCGCCGCCGGCAGGTCACGTGGCACCTTATGTGTTTCAATTACGGCAGGTGACATGTGATTATAATTTGACAGTTAATAATTTGACAAAACACAAAACAAAAAACAGAGCACAGTTAATATATAACTAACGAACACTTTTGAACAAAAACACACATATGGCACGCAGGGTAGAAAATAAAATGCACGACTGGGTCGCACGAACTTGCTCTCATGTAACAGACTAGGAATTTTAAAATCGAATGTTATTAGAGAAAACCGTTCATAAGGATCAAATTATTTTTTAAATTCTTTTAGTAGTAAACGACAAGAACAGAATGCTATGCAAATATTAATTTATGCAAGAACAAAAATTATAAATTGTTGTAGTGGTTTCTTAAAAAAAAGCTTTTATGTACAAACTTTTTAAAAGCTTTTTAAGAAAAAATTTTGCTACCCCAATTTAAAGTTTTTATTATTGTTCAAATAAAAATAAAATTTACAAAAAAAAATATTGAGCCGTTTCAGAGATATCGAATTTTCAAAAAAAAAAAAGAAAAAATTGATTTTTTTTTTCAAAAATTCAAAAAATATTTATTTTAAAGTTTTGAAATGCAATGTGTTTTAGACTTTTTAGAAGCTTCTCTATAAAAATTTTCATTAAGATCCGTTATGTGGATAATGAGAAGTTTAAAATTCGAAAAAATGGTTCTATGGTAGGTACAAGCTGTAATATCTTAATTTCAAATTTTTTTTTATTAAATTAAAGATCGTAAAAATTAATTGAAAGAAAAAAAAAATTTTTTTTATCAAAATTCTAGGCGCCGTTTTCGAGAAAAATACGATTTTTGAAAACCATTTTTTTTTAATTTTTTAGCATTTGTATGGTAGGTACCTTTATTTTTAGGTAAAATCAATTTTTTTTTTCTCACATCTTGTATTATATTGATAAACTTTTATTTATCAAGTTTAAAAAAAATCTAGCAAGGGGTTTTCGAAATATTGAGTTTTGAAAAAAAAAATTTGAAGTTTTTTTAAAAATCCAAACAAAATTTTTTTGAAAATTTGAGTACACAATTTTTTGCAGGTTTTTGGGTAGCATTAGCAAAAAAAAAATTGATCAAAATCGGCTGTACCATTTTTGAAAAAAATCAAAAACAAAAAAATGGTTCCATGGGGGGTACCAAAAATAACAATTTTTTTCAACGAATACCTAGCTTTAATTAAATGAAATTTTTTTGTGTTTTCGGCCGAGCCGTTTAGCTGCAATTGAACGGAGAGACAGACAGAATTGCGAGACCCACTTTTTTAGTCTTCGCTATCATCGTAATGTCAACTTTGATCAAAATCTCGAGTTCGAATGCATAACTTGCCTTATAGTACCTATAAGTCGCAAGTAAAAAAGTTTCTATGGGGGCGCGAACCGAACGTGTTTAAAATAAAATACTTTAAAAAACTTTTAAATAGTTGAATTAGATATTGATTTTTGTGTTCATACAAAATTCGTTTTCGGTAAAATTGACATCATTTGAGTACAATTCTACTCCAGATTTCAGTACAATTGAAAAATTTTATTTGCCATCCCTGATTGTCAGTAGTCCATTTTTTTTACCCGTGTAATGCGTTTATGGTCGCGTTACGGTACTTGTTGGTAGAGTCAAGTTCCTTGTGTTTTATTATTGTTCTTTTGATTGTATCGATCATTTGTTCTTAGTATTCGTAAATTGTTGAGTTCCTGTTATTCGGTGAGGATATATTGTTCGAATGTAGTTCGCTCGATAAGGATTTCTCGAAGCTTACCATCTTATCTTACTGTATCTAACTGTAGTAATGCACAGGGACACATTCATCCAACTCCACAAACTCGTTCGGAAAGTGTTTTACGGCGATGAGCCCACAGTACTCAATTTTTACTTGCGACTTATAGGTACTGTAAAGTGCTTTACACATGAGACACGAACTGCGAACTGCGAATTGCGAATGGTTGCGAATTTTGACATTTCTTTCACATGAGTAATTTGTTTGGTCGCCGAACAGTGCGAATTGTCAACAAAACAAAACCAAAATAAATTAATGTAAAATGAGTGCTAAGACAAAATATTTAAAGAAAAGGAGGTTTTTATGCAGTTTCATTTGTTACCAATTATATTATTTTAAATTATTTTACCCTTTTTTCCATAGATTCACTCATTTTTTTTCAATTTTCCGTCTAGCAACACAACACAGTAGAGATGTTATACATTTGAGGTTAGGTTCGAACGAATTTTTTAGTCGCCGGTCTGTGGAATGCGTTCACTAGTTGTGGATTGCGAATTTACATTTGACAGTTCGCAGAAGATACGTGTTGGTCGCGTAAAAAATATTAAAATACAAAATATTTCAATTTATAGTTATTTTATGCAGTGTTTTCCTTTTAAATCGTTGATTCGATCATTAATTCACTTCGTCGTAAAGTTAAAACAAAACAAAAATTGATATTAGCTGTGAAAATTGCTTAAAAAGATTTATTCGCATTCGCAGTTCGCAGCTCATGTGTAAAGCACTTAAGGCAAGTTATGCATTCGTAAAAAAAATCGAGCTCGAGATTTTGATCAAAGTTGACATTACGATGATAGCGAAGGCCAAAAAAGTGGGTCTCGCAATTCTGTCTGTCTGTCGGTTCGACTACAGCCTAAACGGCTCGGCCGATTTTCTTCAAACTTGGTAGATATGGGTTTTAATTTTTCCCCCCCACAGTTTTTTTTTTTTTAAGACCAAAAATAACGGTACCTGCCATACGATTTTTTTCGAAATTTTATAAAGATTTTTTTTTCTCAAAAACCGTCCCACAGAATTTTCTAAAAAAATTTGAAAAATTTCATTTGGTTAAAACTAACTAATGGCTGAAAAAAATTTCCAAAAAATTGTTATTTTTGGTAGACTCCCTGGGTCTATTTTTTTTGTTTTCGATTTTCTCGAAAACGGTATAGCCGATTTGAACTATTTTTTTTATGCTAAAGCTCCTCCAAATTTTCAACATCACTACATTTTCAAATTTTTAATTTTTAATTTTTTGGATTTTTGATGGAAACTCAATATTTCGAAAACCCCATATCGATTTTTTTCAAACTTGACAAAAAAAAAAAGCTTCTTAACATAACCTACAAGATTTGAGAAAATAAATTTTGTTTTATCTAAAACTAACGATACCTTCCATACAAATTTTAAAAAATGGTTTTCGAAAATCGTATTTTTCTCGAAAACGGTTCCGAGAATTTTGCAAAATTTTCTTTTCTTTTGATAAATTTTTACGATCTATAATTTAATAAAAAAAATTTGAAATCTAGATATTACTGACTGTACCTACCATAGAACGATTTTTTCGAATTTTGAATTTCTCATTATCGGCATAACGGATTTTAATGAAATTTTTTATAAAGAAGCTCCTAAAAAGTTTAAAAAACGTTGCATTTCAAAACTTAAAAAAAAATATTTTTTTTCAATTTTTAGAAAAAAAAAAGTGTTCTTTTTTTTAAATTCGATATCTCAAGAACGGCTTGGTATTTTTTTTTTTTTGGGAAATAAGACTCTTATTCGTACAATTATAAAAACTTAAGGTTGGCGTACGAAAATTTTTTCTTGTTTTGAAAATTTTGTACATGAAAGCGTATTTTTTTAAGGAACCACTACAACGACTTATAATTTTTGTTCTTGCATTTTGTTTTATTCTCTTACTACTAAAAGAATTTAAAAAATTCATTTTATCCTTATGAACAGTTTTCTTTAATAACATCCGTTTTTGAAATTCCTAGTCTATTACATAGGAGCAAGTTTGTGCGACCCAGTCGTGCATTTTATTTACTCGTTCGTTCGTAACAGTTTCTTGACAGTGCCTATAATTTTCCGTTGTAGTTGTGTATTGATAGTAAATCCAGTTATGTGCCGCTTTTTGGAATTTATTTAGCCAGAAGGTCGATCTCATATATTCAGCTATTCAGCACTATACTGACCCATTCAATTGAAAAGATGGTTACTTCTAGGATTTTGTATTTGATTTCCCCAATTTACGTGCTTGGCAAATCACCGGCCATGAGGTAATAAATCTCTTCCGAATCCAATCGTAAGCATTCAGAACCAATTGATTGAGGCGATACCGGTGCATAAGCAGATATCACATACATCCGCTTCTTCTGTTGGAGAGGAATGCATATGATGCATGCCTCCAGCAACCGAAATCTACGCAACTCACTATTATAAATTAATTAATGTATGCCTTTCATATAAAATAAAGGTTGCCACACACTCTTCTTGAGTAGAGTTGACTCGGTCAAAGGCAATATCCATTATGCTAAGGGGTAGGGTACCACATTTGTTAATAGATACACAAGTGATTGAGAATATACGATTTTTCTTCAAGAGGTTAGGTATACAGGATGTCCCGTAATTCGTGTGCCATACTTTGGGGTGTGATTCTTGGACATATTCTAAGAAAAAAATTGTTGCACAGTAAAGTCTGATTTTCAACTTTGACATCACTTTTTGACGATTTAAGAAAAGGCTAATTTTGGTGTACCCTGACCCATGTTAAGGTAAATTTCTCAGTCAGTATTAATGGTAGGGACCAGAAGAAGAAACACTAACCTTTAAAACTACGTTTAAATTGAGCTGATGTGTTTTTAGGGTTACCAGATATTCAATTTTAAATGGTGTTCAATTTTTTTTTTCCCGAGCAAAATTTTGACTTTGAGGTAAATTTTTTTCAAAAAATGCGTAATAAACATAAAGTTTTCTTATTTTTACCTGATGACCAAAACAATAATAAAAAAAACTCATTAATAACTACATCCAAAAACCCATACATTTTATGATATTTGGGAAAATCTAAAACAGGTAAAAAATCGAATTTTGGGTTTTTACCTACTCTTATTGCAGCACTTGGAAATTGCAGTGGTTTTCCAAGAATTGATAGTTTTTAGGTAATTTTTAAGACTGGGCACTCATAATGGGCCTACTTCTCTTGCTAACTTGCTATCAAAACCCTAACTAACTTACCTCTTCTCAGGGAAAGTTAAATTTGGAGTATGAATGTCTAATGGATAAATTAACTAAATAAGTGGTATAAAAGAATAGAAAAATAAATTCATTCATCAAATTATCAAGTCAAGTCACGATTACAGTTGGGAAAGAGCGCGTTTTGAAATGCCTTCATTTACGAGAGAAGAATACGCAGACATTTTATTCGTTTATGGGTTGTGGAATGGAAATTCAAGAAGAGCACAACGAAGATACCAGGAACCTTATCCTAACAGACGACTTCCTTCTCGAAATGTTTTTGGAAATACCTTTCGAAGGCTTCGAGAAACTGGATCAGTTTTAACTGCAAGGCCTAACGCGAGAGCTGCAAGCACAAGAAGAGTTTCGGTCGATGAAAGAATACTGGCAGCTGTTGAAATCGATCCTTCCATCAGCATAAGACGCTTAGCCCTAAAGTTTAATGTTTCCAAACGCAGAATTTCGAGTTTACTGCATAGAGAAAATATGTATTCATATCACCACACACCTGTGCCAGAACTGCTTCCCGATGATTTTGAAAAGAGACTCGAATTTTTTAACTGGTTGCTAAAGAGAAGCTTGGATGACAACCAGTTTATAAACAGAATTCTTTTGACAGACGAATCTCAATTCAAAATAGATGGTATTACGAATTTCCATAATCTCCATACATGGGTTTCCAGCAATCCACATTCAAGACGCCAAAGATTATTATAGCACAGATTCAATGTCAATATGTGGGCAGGTGTAATTGGAAATGAATGTCTGGAGTTTTTACAAAATAATCTACCAGACCTATTGGAGGATGTTCAACTCGTTCAACTAGCTTCATTATATTTCCAACAAGATGGTGCTCCGGCCCACTATGATCGTGAAGTGAAAGATTGGCTTAATGAAGAATACGGTGATCGATGGATAGGAAGAAATGGACCAATTCACTGGCCAGCAAGGTCTCCCGATCTCACTGGATTTCTTTGTATGGGGACGAATGAAAGAAATCGTTTACTCATCTGAAATAAGAACCTTAACTGAATTAGAACAACGTATTTCCGAAGGAACACTAAAAGTAAGGCAAGAGTTATCGAAAATAAACATTCAAAATGAAATCTGAAAACAGGCTCTAGCATGAATTCAAACCGCAGGAGGGCACTTTGAGCACTTATTATGATTTGTATTTGTGTGTACATAAAATAAAAAATTACCTAAAACTACACAAATTATTGTTTTATTCCAACCCTTTACACCTCAGGGCAAAAAATCATTTTTTTTTTAATTTTAACTATTTTAGATTTTCCCAAGTATCATAAAATGTATGGGTTTTTGGATGTAGTTATTAATGAGTTTTTTTTTTATTAAAATAAGAAAACTTTATGTTTATTACGCATTTTTTGAAAAAAATTGACCTTAAAGTCAAAATTTTGCTCGGGCAAGGAAAATTGAACACCATTTAAAATTTAATATCTGGAAACCATAAACCAATTTAAACGCGGTTTTAAAGTTTAGTATTTCTTCTAAAAAAACAGTCCAAAATGAGGTCACTTCTACTAGTAGTGACTGAGAAATTGACCTTAACATGGGTCAGGATACACCAAAGTTAGCCTTTTCTTAAGTCAATTCAAAAAGTGATGCCAAGTTGAAAATCAGACTTTACTGTAGAACAATTTTTTTCTTAGAATATGTCCAAGAATCACATCCCAAAGTATGGCACACAAATTACGGGACGCCCTGTATAAGAGGCTCTAAATATTGTAACGAAGTTACATCTTTTGAAGTAATTACGCCTTTCTACCAACCTAAGAAGACCGAACGCCGGGATTCTACTGCCTTTACCACACCGGATGAAATGGCCAGAAAGTATTGCATACCTTAAGGCGCCCACGCAAAATCACAAAAGAGGACACACACAGATGGTTGGCGACGTCAGCAAATAAATTTCGTTCGCCAACTTTATAATCCACATTTGGTTGTGGCCGCCAAGTCGACAAGTAAGAGGTAGAAATACAGCAGAAATCAGATTCTTCTTGCCACCGGGTGTTCTGTACCAATTTGGTGTACAAGGCATAAAGCATCTCATCTAGAAGCACGCTGCTGGTCACCTATACCAGGAAGTAGCTTCGCAATCTTTTGGCTTCCGCCGCAAAAATACCTTTCCCGTTCTCCTTTCCTCCGCCGCCGTAGTTAAGACTAGGGACTCTATCCCAACCTTCGCTACCTTAACCTTCTCCGAAAGCCTTAGACTAGGGACTCTATCCCAACCTTCGCTGTCTTAACCTCCGCTATTCAGACTAGGGACTCTATCCCAATCTTCGCTGTCTTAACCTTCTCCGAAAGCCTTAGACTAGGGACTCTATCCCAACCTTCGCTGTCTAAGCCTGAACTCTCTATTTGACCGAGTCTTACTGCTTTCTTGGGTTGACCCTGGACCCCGCTGACCTACCTCAGCTGGAAACAAAAAAGCATCACAATATGTAGACAAATGTCAATTTCAAAATTGAAAAATCGACTGTCGATTTAAGCTTCTCTGTAGCGGTATGACACAAGAATCTAAAGAAACCAAAAACTTGGTTCCGAAAATTTTTCTGCTTTGTACTATAGTCGGCACCTCAATAGTATGTACAAAGAACTGGAAAAATGCCTCCCTTACATTGAACTCTTGATTTTGTCAAAAGTCTTCCAAAATTCTCTAAGATTAATGTATGTATAGATATAAGGAAAAATCGAGTTTCAAATAGCAATCAGGTATTCTTAAATCACGTAATTCTGCTTACTACTTAAACACAATAGACCTCTTATTCATGATTTATTAAAAACTCAACCAGCTCACAGCTTCAATCTTTTTGAAAAGCTTTCCACTTCGTTAAGTATTCTTCTGTCAAACGAAATATTCTGCTACTGAATACTTGCCAGATGATCAATTATTCAAATATCTCCCAATATAGTTGAAACAAAAAAAATTTTATCCACAGAAATATTAATGATTAAATTAAGAATAATCTTGAAACGTCAATCACAAGCAATACCTTTATAATTCTGCTCGTAATCTTGTTTTTCAAGAACCTGTGCAGAAAAAACATCTCCGACCAAGAACAAAAGAAAACACCTTTCACCATCAAAACTAATGACCCAATGACATGGGATAGCAAGTTGACAGGGAGTCTGTGTTTCATAATTAACTTAAAAAGTGTTACCCAAGTTGGGTTGCTTGCTTCATTTAACTTGCAATTACCCCATTGCCAGTTAAACCATGCAAACTGTACAAAACAATCCTTTTCCACATTTCAGATCGTATATACGTATAGTAATGCGGAAAAAACTCCGGCTCTAAGGATAAGTTCGTTTTAATTGGTTCGGTTTGTGTCCTTCTACCTGTCGCTCTCTCTCTCTCTCTCTCAGTCTGCCTAGGAGTGTGAAACCTTTTTTCCTTTCAATAATAATTTTAAATGAAAGAACAAAAGGGTAGATTGTGTTACTTTTAAGAGTTTTTCTTTGTTTGCGTTAGTAATGAGAGTAATTAGGGTAATTCTCGTTTTGCCTTTGGGAGTTACGAGCAATGCCACAGAAAGGGGACTGAAGCAATAAAATTAATAGGAATTTATATTTTTGCTTAGGTACTTGGTTTCCAAAGCCTTATTAAGGAGGCTTTGTATAGTAATATACGAGTAAACAAAAGAAAACTATGCGGAATTCAGGGATTGAATTTCTTATTTTAAAAACGACTTTTGAAGCTGGAATCTGATTCAGAGATTAAAATCACTTATATTGGATCAAAATGACTACCATGTGGCAAATTCTTTTCAACTGTACCTTTCTTGAGGATATCACGCATATGGTACACATAATGGTCTAATTTAATTAGCAAACTTTTGAAGAGTATTTTCCTTTTTATCATGCAAAAGTTACTTTGGTTACTGTGGCATTTACAGGACTTTTTAATAGGGATACTTTTTTTTAACACAAACGGTCTATATTTTTTTTCGGTCATCTGTCAAAACGTCGGACGAGGGGTTTACTTTCTTATCATAATGAAAATTACGAACGAGCAACGTTTGAAAATTGCTACCATAAAAGTTTTCAGTCAACATTTCGACGGCCACAACTTTAAGAACACTTGGGCAATCAGCAATCTTTCTCCTGTTTCTTAATTTTTTTGGGTAATTTCTTACGGAATTCTACTTCGTCATCGGTGCTAATGCTTGTCGTCAATGCCACTCCTCATATTAGCAAATTCCACACAGCCAATTTGCTTGTAGAACAGTTTGTTGGCAGAAGTGTTATTAGTCCTCCTGTAGTTGAGACCGCTAACGGTTTCATGGGACGAAATTTTTGTTTGCATTTGTACAGTTACAAGCGCACAGAAAGATATACACGTAAATCCCCTGGTCTGGATCGTATCCCTCCCATTGTTCTGAAGAGGTTTTCTTCAACACTGGCAAAACCATTGCGTAAGTTTTTCCATCTGTACTGCTCTACAGGTCTCCTTCCGAGTGGATGGAAAACAGGATTTGTTCAGCGTTGTTGTAACGAAGCAAGTCTTCTTCCCCGCCTAATTATCGTCCAATTACCACTGCATCCCTTCGTCAAGGTCAAGGGAACGCAGATAAATTTATCAGCTCAGGAATGTCTTAAAGAAAGAAAGCTTCTCAATGACCGGCAGTATGACTTTCGTAGCAATATGTCCTGCAATAAAATTATCTCACCGAACAGTGGCACAGTTTTTCCATCGTTTTGGAGACTTTCTGTGTCATTGTTGCAATTGATATTTAAAAAGCAAAAGAGTTTAACACGAAGCTCTCTTATCGAAAATGAGTGCATTTGGTATTGATGAATCTTTTCTTCGATGGATTAGAAACTTCCTTTCGAACCGCTCAATACAAGTTGCGTTGGACGATTTTAGATCTGAAGTATATTAAATAAATGCTAGTGTCCCACAGGGCTCCGCCTTGTCTCCGACTCTCTTTCTTATATTCATCAATGATCTTTTGTCTGAAACTTCTAATCCATTTAATTGTTTTTCATCCCTGCAGATCTGGCTGTAATCAAAAGGGTATTGCAATAAGGCTATGTAGATGTTAAAATAGCATAAGCCAAGCTGGGTGTGAGGTTTTATGGTATTTGAAGGCGTTTCGTACCGGCGCGTTCTCAAACGCACTCATCAATTGACTGTAAAGGCATTGTTAGTATGCAACTTTTGTTAAAATCAGTTCTAGCTACATCGATTTTGTGACAAAAATCCAATATGAACTATATCCAACCAAGAATAAAATTCTTAGTCAATAACGCTGGAAGATTTTCCCGTGCGTCATGAGCCCATGAGGGGCGACATGCTAATTTTTGTGAACTAATTCTACAAGTCCAATAATGGTGCTAATTTTTCTGCTTGGCTGATTTATTTCAGTAGTAGTATATAGAGTTTGTATATTATAAAAAACCTTCATATAAAGAGGCCCATTATGTATAGAACATGACAAGCCTCGAATTCTTACGATGGCACAGATCGGTGTGGTCCAATTCTCAAAGAATCTTCCGCATACATACATCCGGGTGAATGTCAGCGATGGTCTGTGATACCTATTTTCATTTAAAAAGCATCGATCAATTTTGATTTATTCGCATAGATCTTTAACTTTAGGACACCCCATATGATCTTAGTGGCCAATTCACGTCACATCTTCGAGAGTTAACCTTACTCGAAAATCGTTCGTCAATTTTGGCATCCCCTATCTGCACCTTACGCGTGCCGCCATCCTGAAAATGCTCGTCGTCTAGGTTCAATTTAGGCCATAAGAAATTGGTGAAAAAACATTTTGTAGCTTTCGCCATTGACGGTGACCACCACACCAATGTCGTTTTCGAAAAAGTATGAACCAATGACGCCGTCAGCCAAAAATCCACACCAAACGGTATCTTTTTAAAGATGCATTGTCACCTGGTGACCCACATGTGGGTTTGTGTCTTCCCATATACTGAAGTCTTCTTCTAAACGCTCCAAAGTCCAGTCAGCGGACAGATGGCGTTGTCTATGGTCATGAACTTTCAGCTCTTGGGTCAGTTGGTGCTCTACGAATGGAGAGTGTAAAAATTGGAAAAGGAACCACTGTGATTGTAAACTTCACTGGCATTATGCATTCAACAGACTATATTTCACCGTACATTTATTTTAACCCAGTCTCACTAACAAATATTTAAACAGGGGAGATATGGATGGAAAAACGGGTCATAAATGCAAACACAAATCATGTATCAGTCTTCACAGCCGATTCCAAAACGTAAGCTGGGGTAGGCATCTTCCCAGGCAACTCACCCATGAATAGATCATTAAGCTACCAAGCTTTTGCAGTGCTTTACAAGCGGAAGGTCTTGTAGCAAACATGGAAACTGACAGACAAGAACATTGATATCTTCACAGATAGCCACACGGAAATCAGAGCCATTTCGTCAATTGTCACTAAGTCAAATCTAGTTGCCTCGGCGAAATAAATTCACCGGGACGCCATGGAAATGGATCATAAACTGGCCAAGACGGCTCATCGCTTGAACTGAGCCAAAGTGAACCCCACTAAAACAGGAAAAATATAGAATTCACCAAAATCCCCTTAAGAACGCAAATGATAGATGGTTAATAATTGACACCTTTTGGGTTTCAAGGAATCTTTGGCCAGATATTTCAGGGAACAGGGAATATGGTATCTACTAAAGCTTAGCAGGCCTCTCTTGGTTGGAATACTTATGAGTCACAACTCAATGGGAACCCACGTGAGAAGAATGGGCTTCAACACATCTGACTTATGCAAAGGGCATCAAGACGAATACTTGGAAAACGACCCATCTCATCACTTCCTTTGGGAATACCTCAGCTTAGCCAGAACTAGAAAAGATGCCCTCGGAGAATATTTTTTTGACGAACTAAGTGACGCACGTCTCATTTTTCGACATCCTTAACTTCATGTAGAAACCAGAATGGTTCAGGGAGGCACCCCATACCTAATACTTTCACTAAATACTTCCTCTTGCCCTTGCCATCCCTATATTACCTACACTTGTCGACCACAATAGATCCATTGAGATCCAAGTAAGGTTATACGGCTTGTTGCATCTTCACCCCATCTATCCTAACCTAGGCCCATGTTCTGACGCAAAATTCGGCGAAAGACGAGTTCTTGATGATCATGGCAAGGAATAGACTCAGGTTCTGCTGTACACTTTAATGGACCGTGATGGTGATATTCTCAGACGATCTTGCGTTTCTTTGACATAAGAATGTTTCATGATTAATTTTCAAATCGGTCGTTTTAAATGTGACCACAAAACGTAGAAGCATCCACTGTGAAGGCCCACCAATCTACCTTTAAATACGCACAGTGCTGCACTAACAAACTTACTCGTTTTGATAATATAGTTTTATCATTTGGATGTGCTGTTCAATTGTGTCACTTGCCTAATTTTTTTTTTTTCTTTTTTTTTTTTAAGACTTTATTTCATTTCAAAAAAACTTAAAGCTATTTAAATTAACAAGAAAAAAAAATCATATTCAGTTAAAGATTCTTTAAGTTAAAAAAAAAATGAAACAGTTAAGTACATTCTGTTGTTTAAAAACAAGAGGTGAAAGTACTATACTAAATAAAGATGTTCAATACATTTATCGATGGGGATGCGATAAACTTAAGAATTATTAAAAAAATTAACAATAATTCAAGTTTAGAAAAAAAGAAACAAAACTGAAAAATACATTATATAAATTGAAAGACTAAACTAATGGATTCAATACATTTTCCAGAACATCGTAATTCATCAAGAACAGCCATTGCTTAATATTTTTAAGGAATACGGATTTAACTCTCACAGATCTTAGATTTTCAGGTAGCTTATTAAATAGACGGGGTGCGGCAATAATATAAAAGTGAGAATAAAGTGCTATTTTAAAGGTTGGTATGTTGACGAGGTTTCTAGTGTTAACACGCAGGTTACGATTTTCATAAATTCTAGAAGAGTTATAACCTGATTTCTCGAAAAATAATTTTAAAACTTTGTAGAAATATAAATGCCTTAATGGAAGAAGTAGAAGACTTTTAAAAAATTCAAAGCTTGGAGTCTGTCGATTTACTTTGCACATAATACGGATTGCATGCTTTTGTTTTATAAGCAAAGGTTCTGTTTGTTTGTTATCTCACTGTCCAATACAGTTCGAATAGCCAATTTCTCACTGTTCATGTACAATGAGAATTTCGTTGAAACCAAGAAACAAGCACTTGAACTTGTTCTTGAGCGAAATGATAGATTCTAGTAAAACAACGCTTTATTGTGACTTGTACGAATAAACGTATACTGAATAATTTTATTTTAGACATTATGTCTCTTTAATACTTAAATTAACAATCAACAATTGATGACACATTATGTTACAACTATGTCAAAATAAATTACCTTATAAATATGATGACAAAGTGTATTACAAAATAAATGTTAATGTATGTCACATAAAGAATAAACAAATTTACAAAATAAGTATTAATGTATGTCACATAAAGAATAAACAAAATTACAAAATAAGTATTAATTATGTCACATAAAATAAAGCAAAATAGAACACAATTGTGTTCATGTTGGGCAGGTCATTGTCACCTGCTGCTGTCATCAATAATTTGGTTTGTTGTGTGAATGCAGCAATGAACAGGTTCTATCTTATTAATGTTAGTTCCAGCCCAGCAAACTTGTTGCGGTAATTTTACCACAACAAGTTTCGCTTCCCTTCTTTCCTTTTCCCTAATACCTTTTTCCCGAACAATATTCCGTTGCGGCTCCAAACCGCCAAAAGAGTCAGATGAAACCTGGTCCATCAGCCAGAGTCCTGCTCTTTTTGCATCTTTGGAAAAGTAACACAAACCCAAAACCCAAAACATCTGATATGTTTGTGAGTTTGCGACAGTTGGTCCACACGGAAAAAAAACGGCATGAAGAAACTACCCATGTCCAACTATGTGTGAATCATATTCACACCAACGTAAATTTAGTATGGCTGAGTGCCCACCATAAGTGTCCGACATCAAAGGAAGTTCACCTTGAACTCGATTTTTCCTTCATGATTATAAACAAAACAAACAAAGGTCAACTACAAATATCTACATTTTTAATATTGTTTTTGATTGATTACTCTCCTTTAAATAACAACCCCGCTCGAAGTTGTTGTCCTTCTCACTATTTTTGTAGTCTGGGTCGGTTTGGGCTTGGGGATTTTGATTTAACGCGTTCTAGTTTTTCGCTCAAATTTTGATCGCAAAGTTGAGGTTAGATCGCTGAACACATCCATTAGCCTACTAGTGAAATTTTCACCAATCGTCAAGATCGGGGGTGTTGGTTGAGTTCTGGTCTTCTCAGTCGCACATTCCAGCCAAATGGCGGAATGCTGCAGAATGACTGAGACAGAACACTTCACCATGGATCAAAATGGATGGCTAATGGTGGTCGTAGGGGGGGGATGTAAGTTTAACCTTCTCAAAACTTCAATCTTTGATTTCTTGCGAAAGAAGAAAGTTAAAAAAAAAAAATTTGTGCGAACAGCTTTGGCGATAGTCCATTTTTGATAGTTTCCAAATCATTGAAACAATTTGTATTTTTTTTGAAAAATAACGATTTTATTTTCTTTGGTTCAGAAAGAAAATAAAATCTCGTCTTGTGTTATCCGTGAGATTTCCTAGTGGGGAAAAGCGATAGGAGCAACTCGAGGGCGGTTGAAGTTGTCGACGCAGGTGGAGCGAAGACACAGAGAAAAGCTAAGTACCAATTTTATTATTCTTTCTTGTCTTGTTTTCAAACTCGAAAATCTTTTTTTTGGCTGGGAATTGGCAGCGACAAAAATCGATTTTCGATAATAGTAGCGTGACTTTTGTTGACCGTTCACTGTTCCGTAATTTTCCTTGTTAAGAAAATTAACGGACTCGCGACCGGTGACTTGCCCGGTACAATTTTCAAGGTGACCCTTTTTTGTATCCTTTGTGACACACCATTGTTCTCTATTTTCATTTTTTTTATATTTTGCAATTGGCCTTCTGCCAAGTTAAAAATCTCTCATTGTTATTCCTCTCGAAAAGATCCCGAGTTTTTATCCAGGCTTCTGCCACGGTTTCTCGGCCACTACATTCAATCTTAATAAATTCCTGAAATTCCTTGAAGGAATTACTTAATATTATTTTCTTTCATTTCATCTATTGAAGATTTTCAGATTATTTTATTTTAACTGGTAAGGCAAACTACCATAGAAAAGTTTCCTGGCGCCCATTTTTACATAGCGTAAGTACGCCCTTGGATTTTGATAAAAGTTCAATTATTTTATTTGTTGATACTTTTCCCACTTGATTGGATTGTTTTCATTTGATAGGTAAATTTATTGTTTTTTTCGATATAAAAAAAAAAATAACTATTGCGTGAACCCACCCCCTAGACTGAGCTACCGATTGTCAGCACCTAGTGCTGAAGTTGTGAATTTTCTCCAGCTGATTTGACAGTTCATTTTCCTTCGCGGCATACCGGCATCGTGTTAACTTTGATTTCGTTTTTCTTAGTTAACTAAATTAAATAAACAATTTTAACTGTTCGCGATTCGTATCGCAATATTAAAACTCAAAACAAGATTCGAATTGAATTCGGTTTATCGGTCGGTGTGAGAAAATTTATAACAAACTAAACCATACTGCAGTTTAGATTTGAAAAGGCCATTGTAAACTAACTTTAAAACTGCTAAACCACAGTATTGGCTGAGGAGATATAGTTGTCTTACTACATTGGTTAGAAGTTGCTTTAAATTCACAGTATGATTTGTCCAGCTCATTTTATAATCTAACGTAACACCTAGGTACTTAAAACTGTCAACGCGTTCAATTCCAAAGCAGTTGTCGGAGCAACATTTTTGAGAATCAAATCCAAGAGCGTTATTACGGTGAGAACAATTATTCATAAAACGGAACGTTTCGCAATTGGGCGAATGATATTTTAATGGCATATCATTGCATATTTTTCCTTTAATATTGAAAATCATGAACTTTGTTTTGTCGCTTATAACCAATTTATGGAACTTGAACCAACCACGTAGCAATTCTAAGCCATGGTTCAGGGACAAAGAAATGTTTAAATTACTTTTACTGCTATAACTCAAAGCAGTGTCATCGGCAAAAGCTGTTATCTTACCTTTAAAGGGTTGTAAGAAAAGCGAGTTAACATAGATTAAGAATAAAATTGGCCCTAAGACAGAGCCTTGTGGAACACCTATGTTAATCAATTTTTTATCACTCAGTATATTTTCAATCTTTACACGTTGACTCCGATTTTTTAGATAAGATGCAAACCAAGCATGGATAAAGCCTCTGAAACCAATATTAAATAGTTTACTTAGCAAAATTTCATGATCTGCCATGTCAAAAGCTTTGGTAATATCAACGAATAATGCAGCTGGGATTTCAGACTCATTTAGACTGCTATAAATTTCGCCGCACAATTTTAACAACGCATCCTCGGTAGACCTGCCACTTCGAAAGCCAAATTGCGAAGTACTAAAAAAATTTGTTTTATTTAGGAAAGACAACATTCTAAATTTTACTCCTTTTTCAAAAACCTTTGCAAAAGCTGATAGTAGGGAAATAGGGCGATAATCATTTAAATTTGAAGAATCGCCTTTTTTGTGTAATGGAATAACAACTGCTTCCTTAAGTAAATTAGGAAAGATACCTTTTTGTAAGCTTGAATTAAAAATGTGACATAGAACATCAGAAACAAAAAAAGAAATCTTTTTCAAAATATTATTTGAAATATTGTCACAAGTCTTAGAGTTAGAACTTTTAAGCGACTGTATAATTCTATTTATTTCCAAAGGTGAGAAAAGTTCACAAAAGAAATTCTGTCTTTGAAACGGATCAAGAACATTGACACTATCGCATTGGCAGCTGGTAGCAATATTTGTAGTGGTGTCCCGAATGGTACTCGTAATTCTTACAAAATGGTCATTAAAAGCATTGCCGACTTCGAAGTGTCCAGAAACATACATATTATTTATGTTGACAACGAGATCTGCGTTTGGCCTGTTTTTGTTTAAAATTTCATTGACAACTCCCCATTCCTTTTTAGAGTTGCCCATATTCTCAATTAACCTGTTGCTAAAATAAGTATCTCTTTGAAAAGGTATTTCAGTTTTTAACTCTGCAGACAACTTATTGTATAACCTTTTTAGCCTATAATTATTTGGATATTTCTTAGAAAACTTGTAAATAGAATTTTTTTTACGAATTTTTTTTACGAATTTTTTTCAATAGAGCATCAGACATCCATGGTTTAAGAAATTTCAGGAACACCAGTATCAGTAACTGAATAATAAACAACAGATCTGTCGATGTCACCAAAACAACATGGCCACCATAGGCAGCGAAAATCTACCGCACCAATTCCGAAACTTTTTATTAGACCTATATTTGCCAAAACATCGAGTATAATTGGTATATTTGGGCAGGTGCCGCAATAACCCACTTGAGTCTCTTCGAAAGAATCTAAAAATGGCTTTAAAAATGATAGGTAATAGAACAACTATTGTATACATTTTCCATCTCTCGCGAACCAAAGCAAAGTGTCTTGTCTCTCATTTTTTGTATACTCCCATTCGTCCCCTTAAAAACTTCGACCGTAATACTCCCTATTTAGGAAATACCCATAAGTCTACCCTTGAGCCTAACCTAACCTAATGTCAGATTCTCAGACCTGGCCCAATATTCCCTCTCCATTGCGATGTTCAGACATTCAAAAGCCAACCTCTATCATTATAAGCTCCAAATACTACCTATGTCAACAAATGTTCAAAAAAGCTGAATAATTGTTGCCAATACCCTTTTCCTCGTGTCGTAGAACAGAAATTAAAATAAATCGGTTTAAACAATAAACGGTACGAAATGGATGCAAGCGCTGAGATTTTCTTTGAATATTTTAGACTTTAAGTAACATACAAATTAAAAGTCGGGCACTTTCCAAATTATTCTGATTTCTTCTAGTCTGGTTCGAATGTTCTAGAGATACAATAAAAATAAGTTTCAACACTTCAACTTCTACTTAAGATATGAAAGTCCACGCAATCAATCAATTTCACTCGTAAATATTATTTAAAGTACTTAATTATTCTTCTTCCACAAAATGGCCTTTCATTAATCAATTCACCAAAAACCCACAAAATAATGAATTCAAAAATATTTTCTCGAAATATTGTTGGGTAAGAACAAAACAAAACAAAAAAAAAAACAACGAACTATTTTCAAACAACCTAATTAAAGGGAAACCTGGCTGTTGTATCTTAAGTGAACAACTACATCCAAGAAAATGTAAAACTTTCTCAAGGGTTGAAGCTTACAACAAAATACAAAAAATAGCCCCAAGTATACAATGTTTTCATCGTCGACGTCGTCGGTCGATTGCAAAGTTTTTCCTTATCGCCTTAGGCAATCACAGTTTTTCATCACGTGGAGTTCTATTAAAATCCTCGTCCATAAGCAACAACAGAATAAAATTAAATCAAATTTATATTTCGAGAAATTTAAACGATTTCTTTTCCCTTTTTCCACCCACCAGAATCTACCGCCCACAATTTCCGTGCGATATAAAATTTAATTAGGAATTCACTTAAAATTTATCATCAATTCCTGTCACAGACAAAGTCTGCTTTGCATCCAAGTCTATTTTGGGAATGTCCCTACTAAACTTTTCCGATGATTGACACAGACCTATATACAAACAAAAAAATATGTACAACGTCACTTTTCATTAATTTTTTTTCTTCCAATTGCAAATTTCAATTTTATCCCTTTAAATGGGTTTTTTATTTTGTTTTTTTTTTTTGATTCTGAATGAAAAATGACACTGACTTGCTTTACTGTGGATTTGACTATTCCTGCCGCTTGATTTGACAATAATCCCTGAATTTGTGTGTTTTAAATCTGAAAATCCTTCATTGGTGAATCCGAAATTCCCCAGATTGATTTCATCGAGGTTTTATTTGACAAATCACTGAAATGGAGATTGGGAAATATATTTTCAGAGCGTGATGGCTTTCGGGCTCATCTTGTCAGATTATTTTTTGTTCGTTACACTTGTTAGAGTTACTGGGGAACAAATGTCCGCTTTATATGATTTCCCAAGAGCTGCTCTTTGTCACATAATCAATTATTCAAATTTATCCCTACATCTATGAACACGAGAGCATTTTACACCCTGGGCTGGGAGCTGTTCAATCTGTTTAGGGGAAATATTACCAAAATCCAGGAGATAGGATGGATAGGATCCAGTACGATGAAAAGAAAACATGGCGACAGTAAATTTAAGTTGCTGATTCGTCATGGCTAAGAGGCAAAGTTATTGACTTTAAGTCGGTAAGTTATCGCTTGGCTGTGATTCTCATCTTAGCCACTGTCCAAGACATAAGTCTCACATGCGTATATTAACTCACCAAGGAGGAGTTTTATGACCACTTGAGAGCAGTATGATGGCAAAGTTATGGCCCGGCGCATTAATGTTAAGGTCGGAAAGGAGCTAACCTTCCGGGGACTAGCTCGTAAGCACAATTTCTACAAGACTACAACAGATAATGGCTTCCAACTAATAGACATTTCATCAGCTCATAATACGGTGACAAGCAGCACTACGTTCTCAAGGCTAGAGATTCACGAGGCAATCTGGCTCTCTCAACACGGTCGAAGTACCAACCAAATCGACGCACGTATCTGACATCAATTTTTTTATCCCTGTTTCTGCATTCAACTACCGCACACACCAACAATCAGTAATTCCAGTTTCGCTATATTAGGCGTTTTTCTATTTTAATAGCGAACTGAGCTGTCAAAAAAAGATCTGTGTTTCCTTTTATCTCAGAAACATCAGAGCTCTCAGATTGTGTTCCTTTAACCAATCAGAGCTACCTCAGAGCGTGCTGTATGAGCTCAAAATAAAATGACCGAGCAGATAGAGTAAAAAGCTGAGCCCTTTTTTTCGTGTGATATGACATAGACAGATTGCAAAAAAAAAAAAAATCGAACAGACAAATAAAAGTGGAGATCGAAGTCTTTGACAGTTCAGTGCTCCAGTCACTTCAGTGTGTGTTTCATAAATATCTGGTGACTGGGACACCAGCTCCATCTGTCCGATCTTCAAAAAAGGCAATCTTATATTCTACAAAAATTATTGAGGCATATCTCTGCTAAGCTCTATGGAACGTGCTTTGTGACCGTCTTAACCTGTTTTGGAACACTATAGGATTGTATATACCTAAATATATATGTATATACCTAAATATTGTGGCCGTGGCGCGATGGATGTGTGCTCGCCTGTGAACCTCATGATCACAGGTTCGATCCCTGCCGTCGTCTATGTCGTTTTAATTCCATTAAAAACCTTCTAAAATTGTCATCAATGGGTTGCTGGTTTACCCATTGCATGTTGTTCAGGCATAACACTAACAACATGTAATTGAGTTAAACTAGTATGCCCAACAAGGATGAACACGAATAAAATAATGTGAATTATAAGCGACATGAAATAAAACACGGCATTCTCCGCTTTAGTTCAGCCGCCATCCCTGGAGATAAAATATCTGAGACAACAACCTTCAGTCTGAGAACATCGTGCCACACATCTTTCCTATCCTTCTTTCTCTTCTTAACTTCACGCCCGCGCTGTGTTGAAACATATAAAGGGTAATCTAATCCCTTGAGCGCGGGTAGATTATAAAAAAAAAAAATATTCATATTATGGAGAGTTTCGAACGACGCGCCACCTACAGAGGAGAGTTGAAATCCTTGCGGTAGATATGTGCAGAGTTGAAAAAAAAAAGAAATAGAGAATAATAGCCCTGTTTTTTATGCAAGTCCATATAGAATTGTAGAAAAAAACGACATCAGGACATAGGAACTTCTTTCCAAATAGCTGGAAGTACTGTGAACTCTATGGCATTTGTCAGCTTTATTAACGACTAGCATCAACCAGCATCCAAAAACGTCACTTTTGACTTCTCTGAACAAATTATCGATAACAACACGGTTTTTATCGGGTATGAGATTAAGTCTCGAAAATTATCTGGATTTAGCTAGGTCTGTATAGCTTTAAGTAGTTGTTGTTTTTACATATAAATCGCTTAGTCCCGATGTCGTTTTTTTTCTACAATTCCTTATGGACTTGCAAAAAAACAAAAAAACACGCCTAATATTAAAGAATTTTGATGAAATGGATATTGGACGCGGGGCGAAGTATTTGTTTGATGTATTTGTTGTAGAAAATGGCTATTCTCTAATATCATGCAAAATTATACAAAATGTCTAAATTATATTCTTCTAATGAAGTCAGAACAACATTAATGAATTAATGCATTTAAAGTTAATACAAATGTTACTTTTTTTTAAAGTAGAGAACAAATAATGCCGAATTTAAAAAGGGATATTTAGGACTGAAAATATTTTGAAAATTGAATAATTCAAAATCTGCATTTTAGATTGGCTTGATACGTTGTACTTATCCAATATTTTTAGATCAAAAAAAATTGTGATTTTAAATTTTTTTTAAAACTTAATATTTTGAAAACTTCCTCTTCGATTTCTTTGAAGCTTTTAACAGTTTTTGAACATTATCTAACAAATAAGGAAAACAATTTACCTTTTTTTTAAATCTTTCAATACTTAAATAATCATATAATAAAACGGTGAACATGTTTTTTGTGGTACACTTTTCGCGGCCCACAAAAACCGAAGGGGCATAAGTTACATATTAAACGAAAGCATTTTTTACAGAAATGTCAAATTGACTGGCACATAATTGGAAATGTCAAATCCAGAGAATGTGAAAAATAAAAGTATTCAGCGAAAACCCAAAACCCGAAAAATTAAGGTGGGTTCACAGTGGTATTCACATTACACAAATCTGCCAACACCCTAAATGAAGAAATATTATCAATATAAATATTAGGCATGTGTTTGTTTAGTATTTGAGCTGTTATAATAAAATTTTGAAACATTAAGCGTTAACTACAATCGGTACATTTTGCAAAAAGTGAAAAAGAATACACACATACACTAGCCACATCTGTTCCTGAAAAGAACGTATAATTTACACCATACAATTTCAGTTCAGACATCTGTCGGTGATTTTCTGAAAAAATGTATTCCATGTAATAGTGTTTTTAAAAAGTGAAAAAGTAAAAAGATAGATGCCTTTAAACCATCAAGCGTTAACTACAATTGGCAATTTTTGCAAAAAGTACAATAAGTGAAAAAAATGAAAAAGAATACACACATACACTAGCGACATCTGTTGCTTTCAGTTTGGCGACATCTATCGGTCATTTTCTGAAGCAATTTATTCAATGTATTAGTGTTTTCAAAAAGTGAAACATTTAGTTTTTGGTTTTTTGAGATGGGAGATAAAATTTCAAATTAAGTTGGAAAAGGAGAGCAGATTTTTTTAACATTTTCACTTTTCAAGTTCATTGCAGTTATGGCTTAACAATAATAGGGGTATTCATGCAAAAGTGTAAGCTCTGCGTATTTGTATAAGTAAATTATTTTCAAAACTTATTTACATTTGTCTGCATTTGAATTTTAAATATTTGCGAAAAAAGAGAATACAAAATACTCTAAATGTATTTGTCGGGGAAAGAGAGAAGATAGAAAATGCAGACGTGAGAAGTCGCCTCGTCAAAAATGCTGACGAACATGACTTACGATACAAATTTAAATCTCCATGGCTGAATGCGTTCCATGGGCTTAAACCTACCTCATTTCCGGAACACTTACATTTATGTCATTTTTTGTTGGCAATAAACAGCTGGCCGATCGATGTGCAAACAACAAAAGTTTTACAAAAGTAAATTGAATTTATGTTTTTGAAGTTAGCTATACTCGTATTTCTTTAGGCGCCTTATGAAAAATGATGAGAGTGAAATTTAAAAAAAATAAATCACATGACTGTATGTAACACAAAATTCACAGGTTGACGTCACTGCAACGACGTGGGTTCGAGTCCCAATAGAATGATAAATATTTTTACTTGTGGCAAGTTATGCATTCGTAAAAAAATCGAACTCGGGATTTTGATCAAAGTTGACATAACGATGATAGCGAAGACGAAAAAAGTGGGTCTGGCAATTCTGTCTGTCGGTTCGATTATGGCTAAACGGCTCGGCCGATTTTCTTCAAACTTGGTAGATATGGGTTTTCATTTTTTTCCCCCGGATGTTTTTTGATTTCTATTTTTTAAGACCAAAAATAACGGTACCTGCTATACGATTTTTTTTTTCGAAATTTTATAAATATTTTTTTTTCTCAAAAACTGTCCCACAGATTTTTTTTTTAAAATTCATAAAATTTCTTTTAGTTAAACTTAGGTAATGGTTGAAAAAATTTTTCCAAAAAATGGTTATTTTTTGTACCCCCTTAGGAACCATTTTTTTGTTTTTGATTTTTTCTAAAACGGTACCACCGATTTTGATCATTTTTTTATGTTAAGGCTCCCCAGAAATTTCAATATTATTGTGTATTCAAATTTTCAAAAAAAAATTTGTTGGATTTTTTAAAAAATTTCAATTTTTTTTTAAACTCAATATTTCGAAAACCCCATGCTCGATTTTTTCAAAACTTGATAAATAAAAGTTTTTCAATACAAGTTATAAGATTTAAGAAAAACAAATTTGTTTTACCTTAAAATAAAGGTACCCTCCATACAAATGTTAAAAAATGGTTTTCGAAAATCGTATTTTTCTCGAAAACGGTTCCGAGAATTTTGCTTAAATTTTTTTCTTTCAATTAATTTTTAAGATCTATAATTTAATAAAAAAAAATTTGAAAACAAGATATTACTGACTGTACCTACCATAGAGCGATTTTATAAAATTTTGAGTTTCTCATTATCGGCATAACTGATTTTAATGAAATTTTATTGAAAATTTTTAGAGAGAAGCTTCTAAAAAGCTTAAAAAACATTGCATTTCAAAACTTTAAGAAAAATATTTTTTTGAATTTTGAAAAAAAAAAAAAAAATCGTTTTTTTTTGAAAATTCAATATCTCGAAAACGGCTCAATAGTTTTTTGTAAATTTAATTTTTATTCAAACAATATTCAAAACTTTAAATTGGCGTACCAAATTTTTTCTTAAAAATGTTTTAAAAATTTTGTATATAAAAGCTTATTTTTTAAGAAACCAGTACAAAGACTTAGAATTTTTGTTCTTGCATGAACCTATATTTGCTTGAATCACATGGCATTCTATTTTTACCTCCGACTACTAAAGAAGTTGTTTTAGTCGTTTATGCTTATGAACATTAATTTTTGAAATTCTTAGTCTATTATTAGCAAGTTCGTGCGACCCAGTCGTGCATTTTATTTATTTAGTGTTCGACTTTAATCATGGATTTCCGTGTAGTAAATTGTGACATATAACTAACGACTAATCTGGAGATTGAAGAAGTTATTGGTACGGAGATTTTCTAAGATCTGGAATTTTTTTTTAACCTCAACATTAAATTTGATTATTAGTAAGGCCCAATGACTTATGAATTAAAAAAATTAATTCACAACCGACTAAGTGGCTTATGAATTAAAAAAAAATTAATACATAAGCTAGTTGGTAGAATGGAAATCCTTAAGCTTGTTTTGACTACATAATTATTTAATTATTAACGAAAGTAGTTTTTTAAGCGCACTACACGAATGTGGAGTGCCTTACCCGACTCTAGATTTCCCATCCCACTATGAAATTTAGACTTTAAATGCCAATGTGCATCTCTTTCTATATAAGTCTTTTCCTAAACGCTAGTGTTGTGCTCAAACATCATAAGGGAAATCATGATCCCTTAAATGTGCGCAAAATATTAAGAACATTTTCACCTATATTTTGTAGTGTCCCTAAAGAAAAATAGGAATAAGTTGCTATTTCGTTACGTGACCTACATTTAACCACTTTCAATTGATAATAAAAACCATATACCTACGAGTACATATGATTGCATGTCCAGAACTTATGACCCCAATAAGACCGTTTTTGCATCGCATGAACGAACTTAGTTGAGTCAATTTTATTTTCCCAAAAGAACACCACAAAAATGACATCGAAAATTCTTTTTATTATTTCGATGACCACTCAGGCATGGCATGTCTTCAGGAAGACTTCACAGTTAAGTCTTATAGTGGGTGAAATTGGATCCATCCTCGATAAACTTTAGTTGAAGCAAATATTTTTATTGGCCATCGACCGAAGAAGTCACTCGACCAACAATACGTGGGCAAAAAAGTCCTAAGTCATTTCTGTTTGCTCAGCAAGCTTTATATGCAGTGATGGAATGCGCCATTTAATTGACCCTTCAGACAAGGTGCACAACCGTCAACAACTTACTTCCAACATTTACCCAGAAACAACTCGAGCGATTGCCATGAGAATGGGCACATTACAAGAACAATTTAACGTTATCATTTGCAGTCCTTAGAAGAAGTATCGAAAGACTTTTCTGCTTGAAGGATATTCCTCTTTTTTTTCTTATTTTTAATTTGTTGCTTTTGCGTTGTTCTCTGTGTGGCAAAAGGATGTTTTAATACTTTCACAACCGAACCGACACAGTCGACCGTGAAGTAGGATGTCTCGTCTAGTATTACCAAATAGTCAGTAGGGAGTTGTAAATTCTTCTGTGACAACAAAACAGAATAGGACGTTAAATTAAAGGGTTTCGTATTGAATTTCCCAAGAGTAAGCAAAAGGGGCTGTAAATTCACACCAACTTTGACAACGTCGGAGATAGGAAAAAGGATCCGCTAGCAACGTCAACAGGACTGAATTATTTTGTAATTGCTTTTGTGGAGACAAGTTGTTGGCTTTCCGGCAGAGTTGTGGTCCTTGAATCTTAAACAGAAATTAAGTGAATCATGGTGGAGAGGAGATATTAGTTTAAATTTCAAGTTTATTGTCGAATAAAGAATAGGAGATAAAAGAGATGTTTATTTTTCTCTTAAAATTAAGTGAATTTTCATGCAGACGTTCATGGTAAAGTATTTCATATGATGAAAGGCAATAAGTACGACGACGTTGCTCAATTCTTTTAACTATGAGAAATAGCTCCGTTTTCATTTGACTAGGACTAAGATAACTTGGCGGGGAGTGTACAGAATTCAAAAGAAAACTCATTTCTAAGGTAGGTATAGCTATGGCCTCAGTTGAAGATGAAAATTATATCTTTTAAAGATATCTCACCCTTCACTTTTTCGTTTTCGGAGTTGAAAGCCTTTCAATTTGGTCGCCATATTGAAATGTGGGTGTAAGAATCCTTGCAGGGAATTGAATTGTCTACAATCCTGATTTTAAATACAATACAATTCCCGATTGCTTTGGCCATTCTTTGGCTTCTGAAATTTCTGTACGCTGCTTCCAGTCATCAAGGCCAAGCGCTCTGGTATTCGTGATGGGTAGGTATTTACACAGGATGTTCGGCTTTCATTGCTGAAGGTTGGGATTCGTGGAGTTAATATTTACTGCGAGGTGAAGAAAGCGCCTAGCCATAGTCAATTAGAAGTTGTTGCTGTCAATTATGCTGTTCTATTTAATTTGCTTACTTCAAGACCAAATCGCTGCGCTGCGCCGCGCAGAACTTTAATACAGACTGTTGGGTATAGCCTTTGTTGTCCATATCGTAAGAGTGAATACCCCAATATTTGGACAGATTTGTTCAATAGATAGAAATGGTGACCACTGACCACCGGTCTAGCCCTGTGACCTAAATACTCGTAGCACTGAAGTGGGTCATTTTTATACCATAACTCATTTGAACTTGTGGATGTAATCGATGTGGGGAATTGTGGACATTTTCACGGAGTCACCCAGTTTATATTGAGTTGGAAAAGAAAGGATGCAGTAGGTTTTGATGTGTATTATTGTGTGTTTACTTTTGAACAATCATCCGGAATTCACATCACTCACTGAAACGCGCAGTCGAAACCTTCTACACTGTGCCAAACTAGGAAGCTTATTGACTGGTGCTAAAGTAGTAACTAATCCGAATGTCTGATCATCCAACCCCTCGCACCATTAACCTTCATCAATACCATTATTCCGCTAGCTCGGAATCTAATAAATGAAACAGAGGAAACGTCATAAAAGTGACCGAAGTTCTAGAGCTATTGAAAAGTTGAGAAAAGTGATCAAGTCTTTGATTCTTTGATTCATCAAAGTAGTCCAAAACTGGCCTTCCTATTGATTGTGCTATCAATTTTGCTGAGCAGGACATTTGCCGTCAAATGTGGGATACTGTGATGAAAGCCATAATTCGCTACATACTCTCCTATTGGTCAGTGTCTGCTATAAATAGCAACGATGGTGTGTATGTCTTGCCCCGGTCTGCACGGTACCTAAACGACCTTGATATATTCAGTCTCAGAAAAGATTCCTGAACCAACATCACGTTCAATCTTTGAGCCACGAGTAAAGATAGTTGTAGCGAAGTCTTTCATCACGACGCGTCCGTCATCATCAAAGTCCTTTTTTCATAGGAACATAACCTTAAACTTCTAACTGATGTTCAATTGAAATGGAAGTCAAGAACATCTCTATTCAACTTAGTGATAGAGCTGTGATCATAAGGTTTATGAAACCAAGAGTTCGATTTCTTTAGTCTTAATGCGATGAAAAATACTAGATACTTAACGTGGTCAAAGATGTTTTAGGCGACAGTTGGGCAAGATCTTAGAGCCTCTGTGGTCCCCACGCTAACAGTTTTTTTGTACCTTCCTCAGTTAAGCGATGTTATATCATCTCCTATTGGAGACCCTACATTTTACCAAAAGTTTTACTATGCTATGCAAGCCTTCTAAACCCTTTTTTCAATATTAAGATTCCAGTTTAGAGTGGTGAATAACACCTAGACAATTTGAACTGGTAGAGAGCGAGAGTGTTTGGCCGTTAAGTCGGAGGGAAGGAGAGAAACAAAGAACATTCTAAACGGATATAAATGGGACTTCATACGCTTTAACGACAGAAGGCAGCATTGAGTTTTTGAGGAATTTAATTCTTTGCAGTTTATGGTACCCTATTTGACAATGCTATCGAGATCAGAATTTAATGAGCTGCCGTTCTAGATCCACGTCCGAAGAACAAGGCAGTGAATATGGACAACAACTTGTATTGAGCGGTTCGAAAGGAAGTTTCTAATCCATTAAAGAAGAGACTCATCAATACCGATAAGTAAGCTTGATACCAAAATCTATCAAATACCTTTGAAATATCAAATTCAATAATAGCCGTTTTTTATTGGGAAATGTATAGGCAGCGCAGTAAAATTTTACACAGTAAACAACAACAAAGGAATAGTGCGTATAAACTAGGCAGTAACAAGAGTGCACATAATAGTGCTGATAAAGTTTTGGAGCATCTGGATTACAGTGACACTCAAATTGGTTGCAAAAGTTTTATTTTTTGTGAGGTTGGCAGGTTTTGATTATTTGAGAATGTGTTCGGTGATATTTGTTCATTTTATGGTAAATTTTCACAAGAGCCAAAATTATGTGGTTTGAAATATTAATTTACGATTAGACGGTAAACGTTAATAGTCAATGGTCAAAATGTTGCCTCTTAATGCGTGTGCATGTATGAAATTCGTTGAAGGATGGCTGCGATGCCAAACGATTAAAAAGGACATGAAAATGATTTTTTTCTGACACCGAGCCTTTATTTGACTTTGTGTACATATGTACATGCCATTAAGATTTGATTTTATTAATAATTTTGCCACAAATTTGTCAGATATGTTAATTCAGCATAAACCACATCTTTACGTTTTGTTCATACAAAAACGTATACTTTTCCAACGCATCCCTTAGCTTATTCAAAAGTGGATTGTTTATTCGTAGGTATATATTTCATTTTAAGTTTTCGTTTCCTTTTACTTTGTTCACTTAATTGGTCTGAAGTATCTACTAAATTAAGATGATTTGTTAAAAAAAACTCAGAAATTATGTATAACCCTTTTCTGTTTTTGATCTTTATTCATTTCAATTTGTATAAGTTTTGTAAGAAATTACATATTTATTTCACTTCTTTTCCAAATCAGCTGATTTTGACACGGGTATAAATGCAAAGCATACCAACTTTAAAATTTAAAGTAAAAGTGTATATGCAGGCAAAAAAGCATTTTATTCGGACTTCCATTGCTGCACTATGTATACATTACCAATAAAATACGCCTAATCTTTCTTTCACCAACACGATGTAAAGATTTGTGCCACTGTTCGGTTAGATATACCATCAGATCACCAGTGGACCTATTGCTACAAAAGCCATACTGCCGGTCATTAAGAAGTTTTCGTTCTTCAAGATATTTCTTTAGCTGATAATAATTAATCAGCCTTTTGATGGCCTTAGACAGAAGGGATGAAAGTAAAATTGGACGATAGTTAGAGGGAGAAGAAGATTTACCTTTTTTTTGGGACAGGCTGGACAAATGCTGTTTTCCATCCACTCGGCAAGAGACTGGTACAGAAGGACAGATAAAAAAGCTTAAGCAATGGTTTGCCAGCGTTGAAGAACACCTCTTTAGAACAATTGGGGGGATACTATCAGTGCCAGCGGATTTTTGTATATCGACATCTTTTAGTACTCTTGCAACTTTACGATCGCGAAGGAAGATTTTTCCCATAAGTAGGAGTAACCAAGACACTATCTGACAGCTTTGAATTGACACCACATTGTGTTGCAAGCCAATTGGCTTTTTCTTGAGAGCTGACATAAGGAGTATCATTGAAAACGAGCATAGGAACCGAAGACGAAGTAATATTTCGTACGTTCTGTAATCTTTACTAGGAAATGGAAAACATTTGTTTTAGGAACAGACTTCCTAAAAAAAGCGACCCTCAGTTCACCCGTGATCGTGATACCCGTTTCGCTAGGATGCTAGGTAGAGGTAGGTAGGTAGAGATGGTAGTCGCCAGCCAACTGGGCCCGCGACTCAATTAGCGCTGGGGTGCGCCGTTTTTATACCATTAAACTCGTGTCAACCCAAATAAGGATTTAGTAGGGAAGAAAATGGCTTTTATATACTTTAGCGGAGCATTACTAAAGCCATTTTGTCGCATTCAGAAAGATAATCAGATCTTTGATTTTCTTCTTCGAAAGTTCGCTGCGGTCATCGAGGAAGGCTTTCCCAAAAGAAGCCATCCTGTAATTTGCTAAGGCGGGGCAATCGCAAAGAAAATGAACCACAGTTTCTTTTTCTTGTGGATCTCCACAACTACGGCAGTGTGGGTTGTAGGGGATGCCTAGCTTTCTTGCATGTTCACCTATGGGCCAGTGCCCGGTGCATATTGCTGTGATCCTGGCTATGTCGCTCCTGGGTCTGCATATTAGATCGTTGGAATGTGAGTTGTTGTAAGTAGGCCATATCTTTCTTGATATGACACAGTTTGTGAGACTGCTCCACCTACGGTTGGATTCATTGAGAAAAATCGAGAAGATTTTTCTCTTCATAGCACCAAGAGGAATATTTACTTTTTCCGCTAGTGGGCTATGTAAGGCCGAGCCTTGCCGAGCTAAAGCGTCAGCCTGTTCATTACCCTCTATGTCACTGTGACCTGGAACCCAAATGAGAGTGACCTGGAGGTCAATGTTCAGACTCGCCAGTTCGTCCCGACATTGCTGGACAAGTACTGAGGTAGATGTAGATGATTTAATGGCCTTAATGGCCGCCGCTGAGCAGATAGCTATATTTCTGAATTGGTTTTGGTTAGATTGGAGCAACTTGCATGCCTCCTCGATTGCTAGTATTTCAGCTTGAAATACACTCTTAAAGTCTGGTAGTCTGAGGGACTTGGAGATGTTAAAGGACTCGGAAAAAATTCCTGAACCAACACCGCACTCCATCTTAGATCCGTCAGTGAAGATTATCGAATCGAAATTCTTTATGACAACGTCATTTTTCCAATCCTCTCTGGTGGGAAAAATGGCTTTGAAATCCCCGCTTGGGCCAAGAGGAGGTACGCAGTAGTCGGTGTTCGATAAGAAAATATCCGGATGAATCAATTTTGTTATGTTTCCATGACCATAGGGTTTGGAGAACCAACAGTTAGATTCTTTAAGTCTTACAGCACTGCATGCCGCTAGGTATTTTATATGAAGGTCGAGTGGTAAAAGGTTCAGGATAACGCTCAGGGCATCTGTTGGGCATGATCTGAGAGCCCCCGTAGTGCCGACGCTAGCCGTTCTTTGAACCCTTTTAAGTTTTCCGACGTTATATTGCTTGCTAAGTGCAGGCCACCAAACAATCGATCCGTAAGACAAAATTGGCCGTACCACTGCAGTGTACGTCCACAAAATCATCTTCGACTGAAGGCCCCACTTCTTACCAAAGGTCTTTCTGCAGGCATAGAAAGCTATACAGGCTTTCTTAACCCGTTCTTCAATATTTACCTTCCAATTCAATTTGGGGTCGAGAATAACTCCAAGGTATTTAGCTTTGGAAGATAAGGAAAGAGTTTGACCGTTAAGTCGAGGTAGGGTGAATGTAGGTATTTTATATGAAGGTTTTTATAATACAAACTCTATATACTACTGAAATAAATCAGCCAAGTAGAAGACTTAGCACTATTATTATCCTAATCTTTGTTGGATATAGTTCACATTGGATTTTTGTCAAAAAATTCATGTAAGATGAACTGAACTTAACAAAAATTGCGTATTGACAAGGTCCTCACAAGTCAACTGATGAGTCCATGTGAGATCACCCGGACGAAACGCCAATTTTTGTGGACTAAAGGCCAAAAAAGCTAATTTGAATCAATGTAGGTATTTTAGTCCTGGTAGTAAAGAGCATCAGTTCCGTCTTACTCTGATTAACTCCTAGTCCACTACTAGTGACCCAGTTGCTAACTCTTTTCAGAGCCAATTCAGTGATTTCACTAATCACTGTGGTAAACTTACCTGATACCAATAAAACCAGATCGTCGAAATACGCTACAGTTTTTACACCACTACCTCTGAGCTTGACGAGAATTTTGTCCATGACTAAGAGCCATAGAAGAGGGGAGAGAACACCACCCTGGGGAGTTCCCCTACTAACATGCTTAGTAGAAATTGTGTTTCCTAACGTTGCTTGGATCCTTCTGTCACTGAGCATAGATACAATCCATTTAGATATGAAACTTCCTACACCAAAGTGAGCAAGTGATTCGCGAATGGATTCAGTTAGGACGTTATTAAAAGCACCCTCCACGTCTAGGAAGGTTGCTAGGGTATATTCTTTGTAGTGAATCGTCTTCTCTATTGTACGCACTACTTCATGCAGGGCAGTCTCCGTAGACTTGCTTTTTAGGTATGCATGTTGCGATTCATCAAGAGGACGACCCTCTAGTAAAACTCTGATGTGAGTATCAAGGATGCGCTCTAGTGTCTTTAGTACAAAAGATGTCAGACTAATTGGCCTAAAGTCCTTCGCAGATTCATGACCTCGTTTACCGACCTTCGGAATAAAGACCACTCTTACATGTCTCCATGACTCGGGTACATGATTGAGATAGAGACAACCTTTGAAGATCATTTCTAGCCATGGTACTGCCAAGTCTTGCAGTTTCTGCAGCATAATTGGGATTATGCCATCAGGGCCAGGTGATTTGTAAGGGGAGAAAGTATTAATCGCACATGAAATACTATCTCCTGTTGTAACAGAATTGATTTGCTAACTATGAGCTATAATGGTATTTGTAGTGCTAAGCGTTTCGGGGTAGCTATTCTCACAACCCGGGAAATGTGTTGTCATCAGCAGTTCTAAGGACTCAGCTGGAGAGGCTGTCTAGATACCGTCACATTTTCTCAGAAATGAAGGGCTGCAATGTTCCTTTGACAGAACTTTACTTAGTCTGGCAGAATCCTTAATATTTTCTATTGAGTGACAGTATTCTCTTCAGCCAAGCTTCTTAGATGCTGCTATGGCTCGCTTGTACACTTCTAGACAGTCTTTATATGTTTGAAAGAATTTCTCCTTCTAACATATGTTGAAGATCTTTCTGGTTATTTTTCTAAGTGCACCAAGGAGGGAATTTTTTGCGGCTATATTTAACTGCACAGGAGACCTTAAAGGCAGTGTTAACCGCTGCCTATGAAAGTCGTTACCTTAGATTCAACAACTTCCACAGATTCTACACTAATTAAAGGTAAATTGCCTAGCTTGGATTTAGCGATATGACTGAATTTCTTCCAGTCAGTTCTTTTGGGATTTCTATATGGAGGGGGGGTTTCTACCTTGAAACCTATGTTGAAAAGGATCCATTGCATTTAAAAGCCTCTAAAATTTTTGTTTTTGGATTTTGACCAAAAAAATATTTCTTTTATACCATTACATCCAGTTTTAAGTTTCCAAGTCTCTTAAGCATAAGAGCAGGTTCGTGCGAACCAGTCGTGCATTTTATTTTTACTAACGCTTGCAAAGAGAAAATGAAGACGCCAAAAAAGCTTAAATGCGGCATAAACCCATGCTAAGCCACTGCACAAAACTCATCATTTGTCCAAAAACAAATACCAAATACAACATGGCTACCATAGGCCACCAAAATCTACTTGCGCCAATTGAAAACCTCTGTGTAAGCAAACATCTTCGTTCAAGAACCTAATATCACCCGTATGAAACTGTACATCTCTGTTGATCATTTTCTCAGTTTTTGAGGGATTTTTATAATTTTCACATTGCTGTACCTATCGCAACCTAAAAAAGCCGACCCTTACTTACCCTTGATATTTCTAAGGCATTTGATAGAGAGATAGAGCTAGGCTCTCTTATCGAAAATGCGTACATTTGGTATCCTTTGGATTAGAAATTACCTTCTAGATCGTTCAATACATGTTGCATTGGATGGTTTTAAGTCTGATCTTCACAAAATAAATGCTGGTGTTCCACAGGGCTCCGTTTTGTCTCCGTCTCTCTTCCTCAATTTTATAAATGATCTATTGTCGAATCCACTTCATTGTTTTTCCGGCGACTCTACCCTCAGCTTCTCATACTCGTTCTTCAAATTTACGTCCATATCCTTCAGAAGTGGAATTACAAATGGGATACAAAAAACCGTGTGTAATTTAATGCTTCGAAAACTCTTTTCTGTCTTCTTTCATTGACGAAAATGTTACCCCTTTGCCATTATTCATCAATGGAACTTTCATCGAAAAAACCAAAATGCTCTCAGTACTCGGTATGCGTATCAACGACGATCTTCATTAGATTGACCACATTCCCGAGATCGCCAAAAATGCTGCTCAATGCTTAGGATTTTCATTACGATGTAAAAAAATGTTCATCCCCTCTGATCTGGCTACCATTAATAAAGCGTTTATACGTCCAAAACACGAGTTTAAATCACATCTTTGGGCAAGTGCTGCCCAAACTCCTCTTCACTTAAGGGTAGAACTCAGAACAGATAGTTAAAACTGAAACAAGAAAAATAACTATCATGGAATCATTCCCATTTCTAGAATACTGCCACAATATTTCATGCATTTGCTTATTTTATCGCTTTTTTCACAAGTAATGCTCCCTTGTAGTAGTCGATTGCATTCCTCCCCTCAATCAGTTCGCCCGTGATACCCGCTTCACTGGGTCAGTTCTCACTCACTACATTTTGGACGTACGTCAAATTTTCGTCGCACAATACAATTATGGAATAATTTACCCGGAACGGTTTTCGCTTGCCGTTTCAATTTGCAAACATTCAAGACCAATATTCATCAACATCTCTTTTCTCTTCCCTCCTAATTCGTCCATCGTCCGTGCTGTGTTTGTTTATAAGGGTTTCTTAATAAACCTTTATGGTAAAGGCATTTTGCAAATTTGCAAAATAATAATTTTGAATTTTGCTCAACTGATACTGCCATGCATCAAAGAGATAGCAAAAGGAGTGGAAAATTTGCTAGTTTTGCAGCCGAAAAAAAATTTGCGAATATCGATTTTTTTTTCAAATCCTTAAAATCGAAAATGGTCACATATTTGTTTCTCCTTTTGCTAAATTTTTCTTTTCTCGTAAAAGTTGCAAATTTGCAATTTTGTATAATCTCTTGTGCACATAGCAACATAGCAACTTAAGTTTTTAGGAAAATCGAAAATAATAAAAAGTTCGTCGGTTTTTTTGATATTGACGACACAAGTTGGGCACATCGCAGCAAAACCTTCTATTTTAAGGAAATAAAAATGGCGTTACTTACTAGATTGCATTTTTTCCGCATGTTTTTTAGCGCCAAAACAAATTAAAACGATTAAAAATTATGGACCAGTTGATGTAGATACAAATAGCATAATCGTGTCAAAATATATTTTAAAATTAAGCACGTCGCAGACATGACTAATAAATTATGTAAATCGTGCATAAATTTTTCCATGGATTCAAAAATTCTGATATGCTCTAAAGAGATAGGCAATAAAAATTTAATTCAGAAACATCTTATCTCAAACACAACTTTTGAAGTGTTCATACAATTTATTTTGAAACTTTTCAAAAGCAAGCAAAGAGCCTCTCAGGCCTAAAAACTGCTTTTTTATGTTCAATTACTTTGGAGAATTTTGTCGAAAATACAGACCTTATAAATTATTAAGAACTTTGTGTTGCTTTCGTCATAAACTTATCTTTATTTTGTTATGAAAACAAAATAATAACAAACGTTTAAATTTTATAAAAAATTGAAAAAAAAACAATCAAAACAAAGCCATTTCGTTTAAATCTCGTTTCATTGGATGCCAAATAGGAAATGTTTGGATAATCTAAGATCTTGTAGAAGATATTTTCCTAGAAATTTGCATAAATCTTTCGGTGAAATTTTGTACTATCCCCAACACTACTTATTTACTCCTTTTCGTCTATTTGTATGTACATATTTCTTCGAGTCTTCAGGAGCTATTTTTGGTTAACCCTTGGATAACAAAACGTCTGCCTGCCGACACGAAAATACAAAATTCCTAACCATCCTTTTCGATGAAACCAAAGACGTGTAAGTATATAGAAAGAGCAGATAAATGTATGTATAACTAAAACATCCTTGTCAAGGGATGAGGGCAGGCATAGGCATGTAGAATATAAATAGCCCAGATATCCTCCGAGCATACCTTCATTTTTTCTTTGCTGGGGCTACAGAAAACCCTTGCTATCATTTTCGAAAGTTTAAGTCATAAAGATTAAGCTAAGGACTGGCGCTGGCTTAACACCAGAAAGATGGTTTTCTCTTTTGTGGATTTCTGTCTACGCCTCAGGGAATTTTCTTTTGTTTAACCGCACATCCCAGTATTTAAACATTCCGGTACCGTTGGTAATAATATGTGTAAATGAAAATATGTAGAAGGTTACAATGGAATGTCATTAATTGATATTTTTTGTAGGGACAATCTTTTTTGATTATTTTTTTCTAGTAGATAAGTTGAGGTTATGTGGTATATGCGGATAATGTAGTATAGGCAGTTTTTGAAAAAAAACTAAGCGTGCTTTAGCAGAGGTTGTTGCTTCAGTAGAAGGTTTGATTTTACAGATAGAGTTAAGCGTGTTTAAGCGTCAAAAAACATTAACAACCTTGAACAAATAGTAGAAAATCGTAATTGTGTGCAAGCCGGTTAGGTACTATTAAAATATGATAGGTATCTTATGTTTTGGTTTTTACTATATAAATTAATTTTTTATAATGTCTTAATACGAAGGAAAAATGTCTGTGCTGTATATGTCCATACTGTGAAAAACAGGTCAGCTGTTGGCACTTAGTGAAAAAACAGGTGAGTGAAAACTCTGAACACACGGAATTCAGACTGCCGGGTTATAACTTAGTGACTCTATTTTTCCGTTATCATGGTGTCGCTATTTATATAAATGTACGAAATGATGTCGCTTATCAGCTTCAACCACAATATGGCACTTGTAACGAATTTGATACCCTGTCCGACACACAGTGAAGTCATTATTACGGGTGATTTCAATGTACACTATTCTTCGTGGCTGCTCTTTTCGGCTCATATAATACCCGAAGGAAGGTATGTAGAGATTTTTTCTGAGTTAAACATCTAGACTCAGCTCGTTCACGAGCTTACTCGGATTCCTGACGTTGCAGGTCAATCCGCAAACACATAGAGTTGTTTCTTACCTCTGACCCTGACAAATACACTAGGCATATCCGACCATTGTGTCGTAAGAGAACGAGAGAGCCAACTGGTACGGTCTAAACGATTTTTTCAGGTCGCTATGCTTCCTCCATTGTAACATGGACTCATCATCATCATCGGCTCGACAACCGGGTTCCGGTCCTGGCCTCTTTCAACAAGTCTCTCCACCTATCCCGGTCTCTAGCCGACGCCATCCAGTTGCGCACCCCAAGGCTTCGGGCGTCCTGGTCTACGCCATCTCTCCAGCGCTGTCGTCTACCATAGAATGTACCACAAAGAACTTTCCGGGCAGGTTCCTCTTCGCTCATGCGAGCTAGGTGCCCTGCCCACCAGAGTCTACCGAGCTTGATTTTTGTCACGATATCTGCTTCTAGGTAGATTGCGTACAATTCATGATTGTACCGTGTCCGGAATCGTCCTTCCTCACATATGGGGCCAACAATTCTCCTTAAGACTTTTCTCTCGAACGCAGCTAAGAGGTCGGAGTGCCTTTTGCTAAGCACCCAAGTCTCGGATCCATATGTGAGTACTGGCAGGACCATGGTCCTGTACAGCAGCAGTTTTGAAGTTATGGTGAGATTTCTGGATTTGAAAAGCTTTGACAGACTATAGTAGAACATGGACTCCAGTAGAGATATAATTACAAATTTAATTCTTTTCGAAATAAGAAATTTTATCCCGAATAGGAAAAGATCTATCAAGCAGAAAGAGAACTCATGGTTCGATTCGAGCTGCTTAGAGTTTATTAGGGATCAGAGAAGTAAGTTTCCGATATTATAAAACCAATCCTAATGCAAAAAACCGGTAAAAGTTAAAAAAAGCTAGGAAGGCCTGGAATGATCATATTCAAAGAACCAAATTCTTGCATTTTTTTGTTTTCTTTTTATAATTCACATGTGTTCAATGGTTCATTGAGAGACCCTTATAATATTAAACACATCACTGTTGGTGGGGAAATTGTGGGGTAAGAGGAAGAAAGGTGCGTCGTTGAACATTGGTCTTGAATGTTTGCAAATTGAAATAGCAAGGTAAAACTGTTTACGGTAAATTATTCCATAATCGTGTTAAATAAAATAAATATGGTGGTGCAACATCACGAAGAGAACCGGGAGCTAGTGACTTACAACTCCCAACCATTCCTGTGTGCGTATTACCAGGAATGGAGAGGACCTACAATTTTCTGCCGATTCCGAACGACTAATGAGCAGCATTTTTCATGACAAGAGATACTGTTAGAGGATTTGTCAATTCCTCATAAGAGGCAGACTCCCGAAAAAACTTATTTTCAGCGCCTGAAAATCGAACCCAAGATCTTCAGCATGACAGTCCAATGCACCAACCATTATGCCAAAGGGAACTATAATCGTGTTGTGCGACTAAAAGTCGAATCTCCATATTTGAGGCTTGAGGGTACGATCAAAATAGGGCTCGAGGGTGAACTGATTAGCATCCAGATCACAGATGGATCCTTTCAACATAGGTTTCATGGTAGAAACCCCTTCTCCATATAGAAATCCCAAAAGAACTGACTGGAAGAAATTCAGTCAGATCGCAAAATCCAAGCTAGGCAATTTACCGTTAATTAGTGTAGAATCTGTGGAAGTTCTTGAATCTAAGGTAAAGACTTTCGAGGCAGCGATTAACACTGCCTTTAAGGTCTCCTGTCCAGTTAAATATAAATATGTCAAAGGAACATTGCAGCCCTTCATTTCTGAGAAAATGTGACGGTATCTGGACTGCTGATGACAACACATTTCCCGGGTTGTGAGAATAGCTACCCCGAAACGCTTAGCACTACAAATACCATTATAGCTCATAGGGAGCAAATCAATTCTGTTATAACAGGAGATAGTATTTCATGTGCGATTAATACTTTCTCCCCTTACAAATCACCTGGCCCTGATGGTATAATCCCAATTATGCTGCAGAAACTGCAAGACTTGGCAGTACCATGGCTAGAAATGATCTTCAAAGGTTGTCTCTATCTCAATCATGTATACCCGAGTCATGGAGACATGTAAGAGTGGTCTTTATTCCGAAGGTCGGCAAACGAGGTCATGAATCCGCGAAGGACTTTAGGCCAATTAGTCTGACATCTTTTGTTCTAAGGACACTAGAGCGCATCCTTGATACTCACATCAGAGTTTTACTAGAGGGTCGTCCTCTTGATTAATCGCAACATGCATACCTAAAAGGCAAGTCTACGGAGACTGCCATGCATGAAGTAGTGCGTACAATAGAGAAGACGATTCACTACAAAGAATATACCCTAGCAACCTTCCTAGACGTGGAGGGTGCTTTCAATAACGTCCTAACTGAATCCATTCGCGAATCACTTGCTCACTTTGGTGTAGGAAGTTTCATATCTAAATGGATTGTATCTATGCTCAGTGACAGAAGGATCCAAGCAACGTTAGGAAACACAATTTCTACTAAGCATGTTAGTAGGGGAACTCCCCAGGGTGGTGTTCTCTCCCCTCTTCTATGGCTCTTAGTCATGGACAAAATTCTCGTCAAGCTCAGAGGTAGTGGTGTAAAAACTGTAGCGTATTTCGACGATCTGGTTTTATTGGTATCAGGTAAGTTTACCACAGTGATTAGTGAAATCACTGAATTGGCTCTGAAAAGAGTTAGCAACTGGGTCACTAGTAGTGGACTAGGAGTTAATCAGAGTAAGACGGAACTGATGCTCTTTACTACCAGGACTAAAATACCTACATTGATTCAAATTAGCTTTTTTGGCCTTTAGTCCACAAAAATTGGCGTTTCGTCCGGGTGATCTCACATGGACTCATCAGTTGACTTGTGAGGACCTTGTCAATACGCAATTTTTGTTAAGTTCAGTTCATCTTACATGAATTTTTTGACAAAAATCCAATGTGAACTATATCCAACAAAGATTAGGATAATAATAGTGCTAAGTCTTCTACTTGGCTGATTTATTTCAGTAGTATATAGAGTTTGTATTATAAAAACCTTCATATAAAATACCTACATTCACCCTACCTCGACTTAACGGTCAAACTCTTTCCTTATCTTCCAAAGCTAAATACCTTGGAGTTATTCTCGACCCCAAATTGAATTGGAAGGTAAATATTGAAGAACGGGTTAAGAAAGCCTGTATAGCTTTCTATGCCTGCAGAAAGACCTTTGGTAAGAAGTGGGGCCTTCAGTCGAAGATGATTTTGTGGACGTACACTGCAGTGGTACGGCCAATTTTGTCTTACGGATCGATTGTTTGGTGGCCTGCACTTAGCAAGCAATATAACGTCGGAAAACTTAAAAGGGTTCAAAGAACGGCTAGCGTCGGCACTACGGGGGCTCTCAGATCATGCCCAACAGATGCCCTGAGCGTTATCCTGAACCTTTTACCACTCGACCTTCATATAAAATACCTAGCGGCATGCAGTGCTGTAAGACTTAAAGAATCTAACTGTTGGTTCTCCAAACCCTATGGTCATGGAAACATAACAAAATTGATTCATCCGGATATTTTCTTATCGAACACCGACTACTGCGTACCTCCTCTTGGCCCAAGCGGGGATTTCAAAGCCATTTTTCCCACCAGAGAGGATTGGAAAAATGACGTTGTCATAAAGAATTTCGATTCGATAATCTTCACTGACGGATCTAAGATGGAGTGCGGTGTTGGTTCAGGAATTTTTTCCGAGTCCTTTAACATCTCCAAGTCCCTCAGACTACCAGACTTTAAGAGTGTATTTCAAGCTGAAATACTAGCAATCGAGGAGGCATGCAAGTTGCTCCAATCTAACCAAAACCAATTCAGAAATATAGCTATCTGCTCAGATAGCCAGGCGGCCATTAAGGCCATTAAATCATCTACATCTACCTCAGTACTTGTCCAGCAATGTCGGGACGAACTGGCGAGTCTGAACATTGACCTCCAGGTCACTCTCATTTGGGTTCCTGGTCACAGTGACATAGAGGGTAATGAACAGGCTGACGCTTTAGCTCGGCAAGGCTCGGCCTTACATCTTCTCGATTTTTCTCAATGAATCCAACCGTAGGTGGAGCAGTCTCACAAACTGTGTCATATCAAGAAAGATATGGCCTACTTACAACAACTCACGTTCCAACGATCTAATATGCAGACCCAGGCGCGACATAGCCAGGATCACAGCAATATGCACCGGGCACTGGCCCATAGGTGAACATGCAAGAAAGCTAGGCATCCCCTACAACCCACACTGCCGTAGTTGTGGAGATCCACAAGAAAAAGAAACTGTGGTTCATTTTCTTTGCGATTGCCCCGCCTTAGCAAATTACAGGATGGCTTCTTTTGGGAAAGCCTTCCTCGATGACCGCAGCGAACTTTCGAAGAAGAAAATCAAAGATCTGATTATCTTTCTGAATGCGACAAAATGGCTTTAGTAATGCTCCGCTAAAGTATATAAAAGCCATTTTCTTCCGTACTAAATCCTAATTAGGTTGACACGAGAATCAAAACGGCGCACCCCAGCGCTAATTGAGTCGCGGGTCCAGGGCTGGCGACTACCATCTCCACCTACCAAATGCAATGTTTTAAAGAGTTTTCAGAAGCTTCTCTATACAAATTTTCATAAACATCCGTTATGCCGATATCTAGAAAATCAAAATTCAAAAAATGCTTATGGTAGGTACAGTCAGTATTATCTTAATTTGATTTTATTAAAATTCTTATGTGCCGTTTAGTTTGTGTGATGGGTACCGTTATTCTACCGATAAAATAAATTTTTTTCTCCCATCTTGTAGATTGCAAAGGTTTTTCAAAATACCGAGTTTTGATAAAAAAATTAGAATTAAAAAAAAATACACAAGAGTATTCGACATTTTTGAGGGCTTTAACATAAGAAAATGATCAAAATCGGTTGTTTTTGAGAAAATCAAAAGAAAATAAATATGTAATTCTGAGGGGATTAGGCTGTAGTTGAAGAGACAGACAGAATTGCCTAAATGCGTAACCCACTTTTTTCGTATTCACTATCAATGTATTGTCATGTCTGATCAAGATCCTGAGTTTCATTTTCTTGCGAATGATAAGTCATCCCGCCAACTTTGATTAAAAGACAGCCAGGCAGCAACATTAGACGAACAAAAATTGCAGATTTTGCTGTGACGGAACTGTAAAGGGCAAATGAATTCATGGTGGATTAACGAATTTTTTTTTTTTTTTTATAATCTACCCGTGCTCAAGGGATTATGATTACCCTTTAAATGTTTCAACACAGCGCGGGCGTGAAGTTAATGAAGAGAAAGAAGAATAGGAAAGAAAAAGTCCAATACCAAATGTTCCAAATGAAGTTAAGGATATCTTTAAAAAAATTCAAAAGGGCATAGTAAATTTAAATATCTTGCAATCTTAAATATGTATATGTAATGTGTATTATATGTATGTGTGTTACTGACATCTGAGTGTTTCATTTTCAGTTCATGTAGTATTTTAGTTTCAACTAAAAAAAGGTTTAAGAAAAACTTTTTTTCTTCTTAAAGTTTTTGCACCCGAGGGCGTAATGGTTAGGGCTTTGGACTGACATACCGTTGACATCGATTCCCAGCCGCTGCCATCAGACAACAAAAAATAGTTATTTTTAGGGGTTGTGCCTCTTGGGAGGAAGATTCAAATCTTCCCAAGAGTATAAAGTTCTTCTCATCTTTGCCGTTCGGACTCGACGGAAATGTGTAGGGGGAAATATGGTATGGGGACACCATTCCCATCAACAAAACACAAACACACTGTAAAGGTCGAGAGTTTAAAGTCACTTGGTCCTGGTTTTCTACTAGCAATACTGTTTTGTCTATGACTGTTTGATTTTCATTTGATCTATTGACTAGACTGGAGATAAATACAATGAACGAATGAAAACAAACATTGACTTCATTCTATTTTCCCTTGGAAATCCTCTGTATCTGCCGAAATTTAAAATTCAGCTGAATCAAACGTAAATATAATAAAAAACAATATTTTATTCTACATCAAAGGATAAAATTGAAGTTAAATTCTTATTCAATAGAAAATCTTTTGTTGGTATATGAATTGCTGATAGCAGTTTTCTCTGTGCCGACATATCCTCAGGTATCCTTCAAAGGAAGGATTTTGTTTGTGAATGAAACCTCAGAATAAAGTGATTCTGAGAATTTGGAATAAAAATCATTTTTGATAAATATTTCTCCTCGTTTTAAATAAATAAATAAATATAAAACATAAGGATATACTCGTAAGTGGTTTCAAATGGTTCAACTGTTCTTACCAACAGTTTTGCAATAACAAAAAATTTGCACATATACATACATATATACATGCAAATCTGAACATCCTTTTAACTGCGCATTATGTCTTAAATTCAAAATATTTAAGTCCTTAATAATTAGCACTTTAATTCAATAAATGTGTGGTTCTGAGACAGCAATAACATCCACAAATAATAATAGCTTTGGAAGCTATTTTGTTTCAAAAAAATATGAGATTTTCATAAATATATTATTTTATTACTATATTGTAGGTACCTACTTGTTAATTACATATTCTTTATTGTAATTAACATAAATATGTTATAACTAAATAATATTTGCTTTTTGGGGTAGGACCTATCGGAATAATTTCATACAGCTAATCGCAAAGACAAAACATCATAAGGATGTTGCAACGGATACCTATTTGGCAAATTTGAATAATGTTACCAAAAGTTTGAAAATATTCACTACGAGGGCGTTTTTGGTGCTTCCCATTTGGGCATTTTTATTCCGTAATTAATTCTTAGACATAGACTTTTACTACGGGCCCTGTGATAGAGGCCATCATTTCGTTCGTAAAATATCATTAATGCAACAACAAGAAATAGAGTGTAAGTGATTCCATAAGTGTACATAACAATAGAGTTATAATAAGTTCTAGGTTCGCCTAGTAGTCCAAATCTGCAAAACTAAATCCGACATATATTAATACGTGAAGTTATAACTTGTTGTACTTTTGCGATCATAGGAAAAAGAGTAATACGAAAACATAAGGATACCAGCAACACTCAATTGGTAACTACGTTAACTATACTACATAATTATAACCAAAACGCTCTATAATGAACCATTACAATCCTACCCTACCTACCCCCCCCCCCCCCCGAACTACGCGCCGGCTATTCCTAATTATTCCTTTCCACCTTCGCCCCTCCGATCTACGCTCCTGACAATACTAAACCCACTAGCCGCAATACTGGACCGAACACATGGTTACCTAACAAGCACCCCTCCCTACCTACTCACCTGTTTTCAATGATAAATTAAAAATACTTACCCAACCAGCTGCATGCTCCCGTAGCATGCGTACACCACGAAGTATGAACAACAACTGAAACTGAATAAGTAATAGCCAAACCAGGGATGGATAATGAAATTTTTCAATTGTACCGAAATCTGGAATAAAATTGTACTGAAATGATGTCAATTGTACCGAAAACCAATTTTGTATGAATAAAAAAACAAAATCAATAATTCAACTATTTAAAAGTTTTCCAAAGTATTTTATTTAAAAAAATCTAAGCGGAAATTATCAGTTTGTTTTCTTATAAAATATATACATAAATAAATACAAATAGCTCCACAGAAAAAAATACTTCATTTTAAAAGTAGATATATACATTCATAACTATTGTATTGTAATGAAACTAAATCTTTTACTTGTCCATTTTCGCGGCACCAGCTTAAACAAAATAAAATGCAAAATAAATTGTAAAAAATATTTTTTTGAATATTCTTATATACTATATTATTTTAAACTTAATGGGGCTCCTGGTGAAATTTTTTGGTTAAAATCGTTAGAGCCTCTGATGAGAAAGTCATAAATCAAAAAAACATAGATAAATGAGATTTTGCAATGCGGGTGTATGGTGGGTACCGTTAGTTTTGGAGCTCAACAAAAATTTCATTTTACCCTCTATAGGAAATCCCCGAAGACTTTTAAGTACCGAGTTTGAAGAAAATACCTCCAGTAGCTTAGGATGTAGTTCGAGGTACAGACATACAGACAGACAGACGGAATGGCTGGACCCACGTTTTTCGCATTCGCTTTCATCGTAATGTCAACTTTGATCAAAATCTCGAGTTAGATTTTTTACAAATGCAGAACTTGCCCTATAGTACCTATATCGCAAGTAAAAATGATACATAAAACTAAAATTCACAAATTAAGTATCTTAAAAATGCACAGACGAAAAACCGCAATCACAAATCACATCCACAAGCTTACAGTTTAGTGTTTAGTAAACAAAACGATGCGATGTCTGAAAAAAAGGTGATCGATAAAGAGACATAAAAGCAAGATGCTATAAGAAGTGGTGAAAAGAAAACTGTAATTAAGAGTTGTAAGGGCTTACAGCTGAGAGTTATTGTTCTAGTATGAAAATGAATGCAGTCGGTCGGGCTTTGACATTTTGAATAAAAACAATAGACTCTTATGAGGCAATCTGAAATGTTACCTCCGGCGCACAGTGGTAAAAATGGCATATTTAGATGGACATTTGGTTCAAATTTTATGTTAATCAATAGACTAACTGGGCTTCATATTATTATAAGGAATGATTGACAACTATGAAACCACACCATTTTTTTTTTTTTGAGACAGTATAGCTTGTAGAACAGCGGTCTTTAATTAGCCATTGGTGAAAAACCAACAATGAAAAAAGTTACAATAAAATTCAGTTTGGTGTTAATTTTTTTTTTTTGAAAAGTGTTGGAAATGGTAAGTACCGTATATCTCTATAATATTGCATTTGAGTTTTATATAAACTATTCTTAATTAGCTTAGCAGCTCGATTTGCTTAGCTTTATTTTTAAAAAAAAGTTTACTAAGCTGCAACTTTTTTTTTCCCACCTAGTCCCGCGTTCCGGTTTTCGCTGTCCGACAGCTTAATGTGTAAAGATAAAATATTGATTGCATTTTCAACCATATACAACCATATGCAATAGATAGGGCGAATTTTCCAGAAAATGACGTTCTCAAGAAAGGAACTTTATGACTTCTGGGTGGAACAATCAGCTAAAAATAAGGATTCTGCTGTACGTCAATATGTGAGTGACCAATCTGTTATAAAAGGTATCAATGATGAGCGTGAAAAAGAACTTTTAATAAATTCGGTGAAAATGTTTTTAACTAAACTGCGTGAAAACTGGGTCGTATTTTTTCGTATTTTCTTTGGTTCGTAAGTATGAAAGAAATCTTCCGTTCTGCTCTTTCAATCAAATGTAGTCCTTTCTTATCGCAATTATGAGCACTTGCTGGTATTGAATATAACTCAACCGTTTCCCTTATATAAACCGAAAACTATTATAAACTTACTTGAAATGACAAATATTTTTTTAAACCTTCAATGATTCCAGTTATAACGAATGATAAGTCAATGATTCTCAAAAAAACGAGGGGTTGTGTTTTCTTTCCAATCTGTGTTATTTGTTTACATAATGTTTACATCGGTATGAAATAAAACAGGGATAACTCAAATGCTGTTTTCTTAGGCCAGTTGAATTTGTTTTAAGCGATACAATTAAAAAAAAAATTTCTAGCTTTAAGATAGTTCTAAGTTTTGAATTTAATAAAAATTAATTTATAAAAAAAATCAAAAAAAAAAAATGTAGTTTTTATGAAAAGCTTTTTAAGTTAACAAAAATTATTATTTTTTTTGTGGACATTTTCAGTTTTTTGGTGTCCATAAGCATATAAAAACGTGTGTTGGAAAATTACTTTTTTTATTTGAGCTGATAAGGAGAGTACATGATTTTTAGAAAGAATAAAAATAATGAGGACACAATTTTTTTAGTTAAATTATTTATATTAGGTATTTGATCTTTTCATCACGATTTTTAGCCTAAATCCTGTTTGGAACCTTTGATTTCTCTAAAATAACGACTCTATTTGAAACTAAAAACAAACAAATAAAACTCGACTGTTTTAATTGCAAATAATAATTTAAAAAAAAAATATTTTTTAGAAAGTTGTATTTCAACACAAGATTCTAAAATGAGTTGTGAACCATTTTTTTCAAAACTTAGCAATTAATTATATGAATATTTTACCTTCATTTTACAAAAAAAATTGTCAAAATATCTCAACTCGTTCAAAAGTTATGAGCCCATGTCCACCTAAATATGCCATTTTTACCACTGTGCACCGTTGCGACCGCTTTATATCGTAATATCGTAAACGTCAGACCAACGCCAGGCCAAAGCAAAAGTAGATCTATTTTCTATTCGGTCGGGCGTTTGACAGTTCATTGTCGGCCGTATTTTGTATTTTTGTATTTGTTTGAAGTTCTTTTTTTTATAAATAATTAAATCAAAAAAAGTGTGGTTCTGTATTTATTTAAATAATTATATTGTTTCAGAAATCTTTAACCCGGCTGTATGAACCCTATTAACTTTGAAAATAGCTTTACAAATTAACTTTTTAAATGCCCAAAATTTAAAATACGCAATATTATATACTTTGTAAATTAATAAACAGTAACAAAATTCATTGGAATATAACAATTAAGTAGGTACTTATCAAAGATGTCATGGGAATGTCAGTCAACGCTCGAGGTTTTAAGCTAAATTTCGTTTTACAAATGCTACGGTCGCGCTTTTTGACACACAAAATCGTATATACGATCAAACGCCCATTTAACGCCGGACCGACGAACGCGAAATTGTGATTTGGCCATAATCCTCTTATCAGTTGATAACATTTTCCCCACAGCACTCAAAGGAACCAACCAAAGCAAACCAGTGTGGTGAATTGGCACACACAAAAGATCAACAACCAGCAAGGCCTGCACTGAGGACAGCAGCACGACAACGACGATGGTAGCTCAGTGGTGAATATCAAGCTAAAATATATGTTGCCGAAGTTTCCCCGAATATCAATAGGAGATATAGGATGACGTCGCACGCGTCATTGATTTCTAAAGGAAAATAAACTTTAAAACCTTAAAGCTCACATTTAGGTTCACGAGAAAGCAATATAAATAAGAGTCATGCGAGCCACTGAAAGTCAGTCAGTGTTGCCAGAAACACCGATTTATCGTATTTCTCCCGATTTCTAGACCTATTTCCGATACACCGATTTTTGATGTAAATAGTGCACTTTCTCCCGACTTTCAATTAAAAAATGCATTCAGATATTTTCTCCGCTCTTGAATGAACATAATTTATTATTTTATTAAAAATTTTGGCAGTGCCTAACTTACGGTTTTCTCTTTTTAAATTTAGTATAAAAACATATTCCTTGCAATTTTTGTTAACGTCGTTGTCATTGTCTTTCTTCTTCTTCAAAATAGCTTTTTTGGCCTTTAGTTCACAAAAATTGGCGTTTCGTACCGGCGATCTCACATGGACTCATCAGTTGACTGTGAGGACCTTGTCAATACGCAATTTTTGTTAAATTCAATTCATCTTACATCGATTTTTTGACAATTTTTGTCAATGTGAACTATACCCAACCAAGATTAAATTTCTTCTTTTTCTTTATCTTGTTTGATTTGGTGTGGGGCGGTGCGTGTCGGTAGTTAAGTTCTTGTTAATATTTTCAATTACACTAATAATATAAATGTAGATCCATTTTCTTTATCTTTTAGCGAAATGTTAAAATCAGACTGTACCTACAATATAAAAAGAGGCTGGGTGCGACCCACACTGATAACTTCCCATTTGTTTAAAAAAAAACTATTATGTAATTCAATATTTGTCAACATTTTACCAATTGTACAAAATTATACTATGTATAAAATAAACTAAATTAGAAGTCAATATCACTACTAGTTCTCGAGAAATTTGAGTCAAAAACAATTTTTACCAATTTTCAATAGAATTTTATATAGTTTTTTATTTTTTGTAAAAAAACTGTAAACTGATTTTTTTTGAAATTTTCACCAATTGTCAAACACATTATTTTTCGTAAAATAAAATTATTTCGAGTTTCAAATTGTTTTCGGTTCTTAGAATATCTGGGTTATGAAATTTTTTTTTCAGTTTTTTTTTTAATTTAAAAAAATATCGGTATGTTCATTTTTTTCCAAATTCATACCAAATCTGTATGACCTTATAATGAGTACATTAAATTTTATTTAAAATCAATAGCATTATTTTTTCGTGAGATATTTGAAACTAACCAAAAGTTTTACTTTTTTTTTAAACCATTATAGTGAAAGAACTACTCACTGAATTTTAATAAACGCCCTTTCAGCCTCTTTCTAAGTTATTTTCTATTAAACAAAATTTATTTGAAGTCGTTATCTGTACTCGTTCTTGAGATATCGACGACGAAAAATGGTACCAGAACGTGCGGACGTACGAACGTACGAACGTACGAACGTACGAACGTACGAACGTACGAACGTACGTACACACACACACACATACATCTCTCTAAAAATGATTGATATAGCTTCTAGGGACCTTGAAACGTCGAGAAATGTCAAAAATTCCAATTTGACAAATCGGACCGATTACAATAACTCCCTATGGGAAGTTAAAAAATCGACACAATTATTCCACGCTCTTGCTGAGTATAGCGCTCCATAACTTGTCTGTTTGTAATTTGCAGCTTTCTAGTTGGCAAATGTCAAATACGTTTAACGTACGACATGATGTGCAAAAATTATAATATCTTGCGAAAGGATGATTAATTTTGCGCCAGCTTGTATTTCTGAAATTATTATATTATTATTGTAAAAAAAAACCATTAAAATATTCAACTTATATTTCTTTAATTCCTTAATGCGTCGCAACCATTTTAATCTCTTTTTAATATTAATAATACTAATTATTTTGAATAATATTTTTTACCGAAAAACTGTATTTTAATTAAAAAAAAACAATAATCCCTATTGCCCTTGGCAACCTGCCGTTGAAGCATCAACAGAAAGTCCATTTTTAAGCTTAAAATCCTTAATTTTAAATTTCCTTGTTACATCAAAACACTCTGTACACACCGTTTTCATAAGCTTAAATCAATTTTAAAATTACATCAACTTTAAGTCTTGAAGTATATCTGTGGCAATAACCCATAACAGCATAAGTCAATTTTCGATACTTTTCAGAAAAAGAATTTGAAGTTTTCTTCATCAGTTTAAGCGCTTTTATAGACAAAAATATTACTATAAGCACAGTTTTTAAGTTGTTAAGTGATAAAAAATAGAATTTTCTTTGTTTTAAAGTTTAAATTTCTTTAAAATTCTTTTATTATACTGTGATTTTGAGCAAAAAACCGACTTGCGTTATTTTGCCTTGAACACAAAATGACTTTATTACTAATTTAAGTCGTCCTATGTCGTTATTCGTTACAACGATATTAAAATATGCGAATAATAAATTAAGTTGTGTTGTTTTGCCTTTTTAACAACAATTGGTATTTGTTTGTCAAGTGTACTTACGCTTTTATTCCTTTACGGCATTTAAATAAATTTATACTTACGTTTGTAAAAGAAACATTTTTTCAAGTAAAATTATCCACTGATTTTCTGATTTATGATTATAATTATGCAAAAAAAGCTCTCAAACAAAAAATTTTCATTTATTCAATTAAACCAAAAATATATTAATTTATCAATGTTACAAACATATTTTTGTATTATTTAAAATAAGATTATTGCAAAAAGCGTTTTGAAAACAGAAATTCATTTTAATTTAGGTTTAAGAAATAAAATAAATATATTATTATATTATGGGGTTTTACAAATATACAGAATTATCTATTAAATTTTTTTTTAATCATTTTCTTCGTCGCTGCTTAAAATATCAGGATGAATATCTTGCACAGCATTAGGTCCTTCAATAATCTTAATATATTTAATTCTTCTGTGAGTGTGTATGTCACTGAACTTCTCTTAAACGACTGGACCGATTTTGATGAAATTTTTTGTGTGTGTTCAAGGGGATCTGAAAATGGTTTAGATTCACAATTAAAAAAAAAAATATTCGTAGTTAGCAACGCGAGCACGGGCGGCTAGTTTCCTTATAAAAATTATGAAATTCAGGGGAAATAAAATCTAGCAAAAATAGCAGATCTTCCTTCTTTTTTTTTTTTTTTTTTTTTTTTATAATCTACCCGCGCTCAAGGGATTAGATTACCCTTTAAATGTTTCAACACAGCGCGGGCGTGAAGTTAAGAAGAGAAAGAAGGATAGGAAAGATGTGTGGCACGATGTTCTGAGACTGAAGGTTGTTGTCTCAGATATTTTATCTCCAGGGATGGCGGCTGTACTAAAGCGGAGAATGCCGTGTCTTATTTCTATGTCGCTTATAATTCACATTATTTTATTCGTGTTCATCCTTGTTGGGCATACTAGTTTAACTTGTTGTTAGTGTTAAGCCTGAACAACATGTAATGAGTAAACCAGCAACCCATTGATGACAATTTTAGAAGGTTTTTAATGGAATTAAAACGACATAGACGACGGCAGGGATCGAACCTGTGATCATGAAGTTCACAGGCGAGCACACATCCATCGCGCCACGGCCACCCCTTTTCATTTGAAATCTCAGGCACCTTTTTAATAACATTTAAGTCAGTAATGGCGTTGATCGCGTTATACCCGCGTTTACGAATGTTTACTTCCTTAAATGGCTCATCTTCATTTAAACTGTATTTGTAGTAAATAGAACCGAAAGTTGTTTTACTATAACGGATCCATCTAAAATCGCGCCAAAGATACTTTTCGCCATCCGTGTTGACCTTCCGCCAAGTAAATTTTTTCTTTGCAAGATCAGCAAAATCATGGAATTTTTCCTTCTGCATTTCTACTACGTGAAAAGGGTTTTAATTTCTTGCTGATGCAACCAAATTCATCCAATCCCTTGGATGGTGTATTTTGACACCTGTGTGTTTTTTCTTTCTTTCAATGACCGAGTGATCGACATCGCACTCTAAATGAGTGTGGCCAGGTTCTAAAAACTTATGGCCAATTGTCAAAAGACTAGGATTTCTTTCTAAGGCTGCCATAAACATAACACTTACGTGTGAATTCTTATTCTGCCCCGCACAAGAATCGCTATATAAAATCAGATTGCTGACATTGATTGGAATATTTAAAAGATGTTCGAATAAGCAAGATGAAATTTCATTTCCCCCTCTTTTTGCTGTGCCTTCATGCCACATATAACAGAAGGGCTTATATGTTGCAAGATCATGCACTGTAAGATTGTATGTCCAGAGCTGACGCTTATAAAAAGCTATGTTGGATCTTAAGAAAGGTGTAGGTAGGCATATACTTTTGTGTTTGGGTTTTCTCTGGCCAAAACTTTGTCTTGTCTCTTGCAGCTATATGCCATATCAGCTTTTTTTTGATGAAGCGTTTGAAGCTCCATTAGGGTGTTCTTTTCTTCAGAGGTCTGGGTAATCGATATTTTAGCAGCATATTTATCGCAAGTTCCACAGGTATCCAGCTTAGGACTCTTTATTTTTAGATTAAGTTCTCGAAAAACCTGACAGTACTTTGATAAACTGACTGCAGTGTCCACTTCGGAACAATAAAGCTCGTACATCTTTGTTAGAGTAAGGCCAGGCTGCAAATATTTCTTGGTCGTGTCGCGTCTTCAGTAATGGCTCTCATAAACTGGAAATCTATTTATTTGATTTCTTATCTCATCAAGTTTACTCAACGGCAGTTTATTAGAAGGTGTTGATGAACCTCTTTTTTCCAGCAAATCTAGACCATCCGATGTAATGTTTTTTGCAATTACGCTTCTAATAAATGAATTTGTTTCACCGAAACAATCTAAGAAACATTTTTTGAAAACTTTTATTTTTTCTTTTGCAAATTCAATTGAATAATCAATAGAAATGTGCCTATTTTTGTAAACAGTGTTTGGTTTCTTGGCTTTCGTTGAGGCCTTATCTTTTACGATGATCAATGAGTTCATGAACAGAACTCGTGCGTTGTAGCTCCCAAGAGCCCAATATTTTTCAAAAACGAGTTCTTGTTTTTCATCAGAAATTTTTTCCTTGCATTCGTTTCGACATGAAGACAAGTATTTTAGTTTCCTTCCTCCGACAGCTTTTCCGGTTTTCGACTTATAAGGCAAGCCCTTATTTCGTTGACGCTGTCGTACTTTTTTAGAATTTTTATTATCATAGCATTCTTTGGCAAAATTGTCAACATCTGAAGGCTGATGTGATGGAACTTCAAGCTCAATAAGCGAGGTGTCTGGAACACTATTGATAGTAGTTATTCCTAGCTGCTCGGGCTTATAGGGATCTGACGGCGAGGGGACAAAGTAGTCATAAACGGGTTCATTGACAGTTTCATTGGCAGTTGTGTCTCGAAGGCATTCATTGAGAAGAGCGTTTTCAAACTCGGAAAGAGTCAAATTTTGTTGGGCTATCAATAAAAATAAACGTAATAATGAGAATCCGAAACAAAACTACATTAATTATGCGATTTTAGAAAAAAAAATGTTTTGTTGGGTATCTATTAAGAGCTAGTAGATTTCGCATCTAAATACAGACATTTTGAACTAAGGTAAGATTATATTGTATCCCTGGAGAAATATGTATGTTATTCTAAGGCTTTGCTTCACAATATCTTAAAAGTTTCAGTTAAGATATTTTGAACCTACATATTTGACATAAAATAAAAACAAATAATTATTTTGATAAAAAACTAATGCCGGTTATTTTAACTGGAACCTATCAGAAGATTATGAAACAAATACTAAGTTTAACATCAAACAGAAAACAAAATTAAACTTACCAACACTCTTCTCTGATGCATTTATAGTTGTTATATTCTTGTTTTCAAACTTTGTATCCTCCTTAGTAATGGCTAGTGCCAACATTTTACCTGCCCGAGTTTTCATTATTTCACAAATGAGGTTTTTAATATATACTTAACACTTTTTATATTTAATACAAATTTTTTATACAGGTAATTAATAATAGGAACGATTATTAATGTTTATTGTTATTTCCATCAACTAATTTAGGCTCACTGTAACTGCTCAAACTTTTTAGGAAAATCGCACACGATCGTTCACCGACTGGATGAAAACCTTATACAAATACAGCACAACTACCTAAAGCAGCAGATATTTGCTTGGAGAATAAACGAATAAGTGCAGTTATTTCATACGAAATGTTTGAAACGAATAAGGGAAAAATGACATAAGTCAACTTAGCTGCAGATGTGCGAAGATTTCGTATTATGAAAAAACAACCTAACTACAGTTAGGTCTAGGCACTTTGTTCTTTATTGAAATGGAAAAAAAGCACAAGTAGACATGTTCTTACATGAATGAATTAACGAAATTTGGAAGAAAAGCATAAGTAGACATGTGCTTTCAGGAATGAATGAAAAAATTTAGGAAAAAAAGCAGAAGTTGACTTATGCCTGTGAATTTTCGAATAATGAAATTGCTTTAATGACATAAGTATTTCGGTTTTTGGGATATTTCTGACTTGTATTGTTTTTCCTTTTGCTAATTTGGAATTTCCTGACTTATGTTTTTTTCAAAGGGCTATATCTTTGTAACGGACAAAGATATGAAAATGAAAAATTCACAGACTGAAGCACCAAGAAAATGGAACAAAATTGCATCATTAACTCAATTTGAGCGTAAGTCGACTTATGCTGTTATGGGTTATTGCCACAGATATGTAACCTGACACATAAAGTAAAGCTCCCGTTTGTCATAAATATTTGCCCAACGTGAAATTATACCAAACAATTCCTACAATTGCTCATGCTAATTGGAGAATCAAAGTTCTCCAATTAGTTTAGCATTGTTTGGATTCCAAAATTAATTATTATAGTACATACGCAGCTACACAATATAACATCTGCCTCCCACAGCACAGTAAACAAACTGCTTTCTAGGTCACGATAAAGCTTCGTCCAACGCCTTCGGGCTATGTAATAGCGAATGGATCCCTGCTTTCGCCATTAATTTTCTGAAAATGTTGGTCCATACTTACGCCTCTTAAATATTTCAATCTCATTCTATAAAATTAAATATTCACATCATTTCATTTTGAGGACACAACATAATCCACTTCACCAGCTTGACGGTTCACGGAATCATTTACGAAGGACCGACCGTTCGTCGAGTAAGACTTAAGACATATAGTGTTAATTTGTTTGCCTACGCAAACCAAACACTCCACCGAGCGAGAGGTTCCCTCGGATAATCCTGCAAGGACGTTGATTATATTTGATCCTGCGAGGCTGAACGAATTATAAATCAATAAAATGATGTTTATTTTTCTTTTTGGGTAGATGGGAGAGTGAGGTAGTTTTGTCTGTGATTATTATTTCTTGGAGGCACTTTGAGCCTACTACAACCATTATCTAGTAAATGATGGTTTGCACTTTTCGAAGGTTCTTTATTCTCTATAATTTCTTTGAATTTTTTGACGAATTTCCTATTTTAGAAATTAAGCATTTTGTGATGCGAGATTTTCATCAAATACAAGATGGCGAAAAATTAATCACCCTATCGGAAGATGTTATAATATTTGCAAATGGCATCGTACGTCAAAGCATTACGAAACCACTTTTGTATATGTTTTATGACAAGCTAAATGTTAGAAAGTTTGTTGTCAAAAGTGGCAATGTAACTTTTACCGCAATCTTGGATATTAAAATTGGTCTTTAGCACGGCGACTCTATTCAGCATTTACAGCATCGATCTGATAGTTAATGCCAATGATCTAATAGGGTACAGAACAGATCCAAAAGTTGAAGTCATCAGAATTCTTTTGCAGGGTGACTCCGATCCGACAAGAATTAGCGATATTGCGATATCGCCACTTTGCAGTGTAGTAAAGTCGCATGTCATCTGGTTGGATCAGTATTTGTATTTCGACAAACATATAAATGCTGCTCTGACCACGACTAGTTGAACCTTTGCCTTGATAATGTAATGTAATTAGGCAAATCAATTATAAAAAGAATGAAAAGGAGCGGTCCCAGATGGCTGCCCTGAGGTACATCGGAAAAATTTTCAATTTCATTTGATAGCACATTACCAATTCGAACATATTGTTTTCGTCCAACTAAATAACTATGGATCCATTTAAGAAGTGAGGAGTGAAATCCAAGTAATTTAAATCAAAGGGCACGGTAGTGCCCAGCCAAGTTCTGGCACTACACCCATTTTACAGGAACAAACTCAGGCGATTTTTGACCTATGAAGTCAGAAATTTAAAATTCCGAATATTTGCTAAGCTAGTCAGGCACAGGCGAAGCACCTCACCAAATTTCAATTTTCTAGCATAAGCGGTTAATGAGATATAAGACCTCAAAAATCACAAAAACCGTAACTGACTGACTGACTGACAGATCATCAAAATTAGTAATGGGAACTATCGAATAAAAACTATCGACTTATTCGATAGTAGCTAAAAGTTCATTCACTCAGTTACTATTTCCAGTAGCTATTTTCAGTAACTAGTTTTCATTATACTTTTTCTGATTTAGTTACTAGTTACTATTTTCATTCATTTAATTTTCGCTGGTTGATGTTTGTGTTTAGTAAGTTTTTACCTTTGGAATAATATTCTTATCGTCATTTGTGAGATTTGATTGAGACTCGGTAATACTTGAGATATTAGGTGCATTTTATTATTCACAAATCTATCTGGATCCGGATCTGGATTAAGTTTAAACATGTATTACAAAAACAATTTGGGATCCTGTTTTCTATCGAGATCTATTTCAAAGATCCAAAAATTAGTTATTACACTGGCGAGTAGATGGCTTTTTATGGTAAGGTAGTGTAAGCTATAGTGTAAAGAAAAAAGACAAGACATAATTTAAAATTTCCAAACCCAAGGATAAAAAGAGAAGGACTTATAACACTGCTGTCACTAAGATCCGTATCGTTTTATTTTCAAGGGAAGATCCAGATCCGGATCCAGATAGATTTGTGAATAATAAAACGCACCTATTATTATGGCTTAGGGTAGGGTTTATTTTAAAAGTTTGGGTTTAATATTTCAGTGTTTGGCTATGAAAGATTAAATTTTAGGTTCTATTTCGTCTTTTGTGTTCCTATTAATTTATCATATCGGTTCATGTTTAAATTTTGTTTGTATAGAGCTGGTCAATTATCAAGATGCAAAAGTGTTTCACAAAAGTTATCCATAATTATATTTACAGCTAAAATAAAAAGTTTGAATTTTTGGTCGTTTCGACATCATAGCCATTATTTGATGAAATTTGACATTTTATGACTTGTTAAATAGAGGATAAATTCAGTTATGACATACATCACACGATAGCCCTAAAATTGCTCTTTTCCTGAGCAATAAATAAAATCTCTTTTTTTTTTTGCATTTTTTGGACTTTTTTTAATCCACCGACATGGTGGCCATCCTTTGATGAAATTTTGGGTATTTTGGGAGAACTATCATAGACTCTAGTCAATCTTATTGTAACTATAAGATCAGATCCATTTAGATTTTTACAAACATTTTGGTTACAGCAAACAAGAGTAGATAAAACTGGATATTTATTAGGTAGGGTGACCATTACCATTATTACCAAATGAAATATATTTTAGAACAAATAAAAAAGGTAGGGTTAGTGACAATGTTTCCTCATTGCCTTCATATGTATTATTCAAATAAAAAACGAATGAATGAATTTGTTCGATTATGGATATGGAGCACTTCCCGACATCGTAGGATCTTCTAATTTTGCACAACGTTAGGTCTTGTCATGCAAGTAGAGGAAAAAATGAATTTTCAAGATACATGTATAATTTCAAAATGACAATAAAAAGACACTTCGAATGAAAAATCTTAGATTTTCTATTTTTGCTTTGAATGTACATTAAGCTATACCAGTCTACCAAATTTCATGATTCTACAGCAATCGGAAGGGCTGCATATAAATTAAACAGTTCTCAGAAAGTTGGCGGATACCACGCTCCCTGAATTAGAAACTTCAAATTTGCATGACAAGACCTAACGTTGTGCAAAATTACAAGATATTACGATGTCGGGAAGTGCTCCATAATTTTGATGATCTCTCAGTCAGTCAGTCAGTTACGGTTTTTGTGATTTTTGAGGCCTTATATCTCATTAACCGCTTATGCTAGAAAATTTAAATTTAGTGAGGCACCTGTACCTGACTAGCTTAGCAAACGTTCGGAATTTTAAGTTTCTGACTTCATTGGCACTGAAGATAGGGAGGGGTCAAAAATCACCTGAGTTTGTTCCTGTAAAAGGGTGTAGCGCCAGAACTTGGTTGGGCACAATCGTGCCCTTTGATTATGGACTCAATGAATCAATCACTCGGTGCATTAAACAAGCTAATAACTTAATATGTAATCATATTGGCGCAAAATCTTAAACAGCTTATTATTAAGGTCTTAGTATGATACTACTTAACAATTTGCTAACTTTAAGGTAGTTTACTAACTTCTTCTTAATTTTAAACATTTTCCAACTAGTATCGCACTAAAGCAATTTTCTTAATAAATTGCTTCTGAAGACACCTAAAACAATGACAGTTCATGCAATAAACTTAGTAAACAGATCTTTTGTGGCGTTTGTAAATAGCACGATACTAAAAAAATAAAATAGATATTCGATGATTTTAAGTTTAATAAAAAGGTAGAGAAAGTTTGATGCTATATTCGATTAAAATTTGCAAAATCGTTGTTTTAACCTAGTTTCATACTAAAACAGCTTTAATATCGTTCTAATTCAACTAAAATTTTGCGCCATTGAATTTATCGACAATCTAAGCCTTGATACATTCAAAAACCATATAATCTTTATATTAACGTTCCTTAATCCTGGCATATTTCAGTGGTTTATAAGATTGTATATTATTATTTACTTATTTTATATGGTCTGCTTGATGAGAAATAAATAAATAAATAAAAAAAAGTTTGATAAGAAGGATAGTTTTAATCTTAATAAAAATGAATTTGAAAAAATAAAATGCCTTATTCAAGGTAATACGCAATGGGCCTCAACGAAAAAGATTCTCCAGTTAGCTTGATTTTAAATTAAGTTAGGTATTTGAAGTTATATTCCAATGACATAGTCTGGTGCGGTAGGCAAAATGATTCGTGGTTACGGGATTGCAATGGTCCATTCATATTCTCAGCATCGACTATAATTCTACTAAAATAATTTCTAACCCCACGTCCTTCCAGTCTTCGCTGCAGAAAATGTTTCCTTGGAAGGTTCGTTTTCGTAAATCTTCCTATAAGCTCTATACAGCTCCTTTATTTTTCTTCTGAAAAACCCGTCATCATCCTCGTAAATCTCACAAGCTCTATTAAGCTCTTAGCCGCCTTATGTACTTCCTGGTTCTCATAACCAAACCAGAGGTTTTGTTATCTTAACTGAGAATAAGTGATTGCTTTTACGAAATGTGGGATGTGAAACTTTTATATCCTTCCTTGAATTTTAAACTTTTTAATTCAACAGAAAATTCCCCATGTTAATGTTAATATAGTCATTCTGTGGATTCCTGGATAGATATACGGTTGTTACGATTTCTGGTGGAACGAAGAGGCCAATGTGACCAATATTTCCTTATTCTTCCTGTTGTTATGCCAAAGAAAAAAGACATAAAAAACAAATAAATAGTTCTTCAACTCAAATTGTGAAATGTTTATGATGTGACATAAAGTGTGTCAAACAAGTTCTAAACAAAACACTGATGTCATCACTCTAGGCAGAATAATTTACCAAAATCGCTACACGCAAATTACAAACATAAAAAAACCACATCCAACACGTGACTTTCTCTTTATTCAATGTCACGTGACTCACCGCTGAGTGCTTTGTTTCCGTACTTCAGGCGATGTTGATGACCTCGACATTTTATCACTTCCTGCTCTCGGTGTAGGCAGAATCCCACGAACGCTAACAACCCAATTTTATTTGGCTTTGTCTTCCGAAGAACAAAAACATCCACCGACAGGCGGTAGCAGATGCCATCGCTGATACTTCTTAATTATTTATTGATTAAACCAACAACAAGCCAATCAATTCATTTATCCTGGAGAACTCTTCTCAATGCCATGGGCTGGGCTCTGGGCATGTTGGCTGGAATTTGAAAATCTGATGGCGAACAGACTAATCCCCTTCGCAATGTTAACATAAATTAATATAATGTGGGTGTTGTTGTTCATTTGGCTGTGGAGTTAATTAACGGAATTATATTCGCATCACTTTGGGCACATGGGTACTCGTAAATGGCATCCAAAGAGCATTATTGTTGACTTCATTTGACCTGACTTGGATGCATAACACTGAGCAGAAAATATTTGTCTGTTATGTCTGGATAATGTCTTAATTAATAAATAAGAGGAAAAAGTAGACTGTTTTTCCCAGGAAAAATATACTAATTTACATTATGTGCGCTCGAACGTATTTGCGTCCTTGCGTCTGTGCGTATTTATGTCCAGTGAAGAACGAGGTAGACCCTAGAAGGGTGGACTGAGGCACGTTCGTGTAATTCAGTCGTGCATCCATAACAGTTATGAAAACAACTTGTAGTAAGGGTTTTTCAATTGGTGTGGTTAGAATTTGGCAGCCTGGGGCGGCCATTTTGGTTTTGGTGACACCTGTCAAATCTGATGTCTCTTTTAATAAATATCTACTCATGCTTAATCACCATGGCAAGTTACACGATTAACCATCACGTCCAAATGAAAAAAGTTAGTGAAAACGTAGCTCGCGTTGCGCCAATTTTCCGGTAGACGTGGAGGCCCTTCGCAGACGACACTTAAGAGCTTAGTGGACAAATTTGAGACGACCGGTTCGGCATGCACCCGTACAAGATCCAACTGACCCAGGAGGTCAATATTCATGACCATAGATAGACAATGGCGCGGCGTTTTCTTACTGACTGTACTGGACGGTGTCCTTAAGGTAGGAATCCGCTAAGGAGTGTGTAACAATTCACCAGGGGGGTGCACATTCTTGGTTGTGGTTTCTACCTCAACTATAGCTGGGTGTGTGTATACCAGGGTTGACAGGCCCCGAGCTTTGCTCGTCTCATCTGTAAGTGACTATAATTGTGGCGAAGCTCGACCGGAAGCTATATTCTGGCACCATGGAAGATAGTGCCCAGGAGTCTGAGGGCTATAGCGTACGTCTTCTGGCTCTCCTATTCTATCTTCGGATAGTGAGGTGCAGCTGTCGCGTGCGTGCTCTTTTTCTCAGACTTTCTATGAGGTAGGCCCCCTAGTGGGAGTATCGTGGTGGCTTGGTTTATTCCGAATGCGAAGACACATGGTTTCCAGGCGTGCCTGGATTCAAGAGGTGTTAGATAGACCTCGCTTCCTAAGCAAGGGGTGTGTTCATGCCTGCAACATGTCACAACTTTGCGACCGAGATGGATTCGGCTATGTCGGGGTTAATGGTCAGGACCCAATCTGACTCCGATGGAGCTAGGCCTACCGTGGGGTAGAACCAGTAATCGGCAGGTACCCACGTTAAAGCCAAAGACGATCTTGTGCTTCGAAGCGTTTGATAGGAACCCCCAATTTCGGCCTAAAAATTATGTTTTTTTTTTTATAATTCACAAGTGCTCTTAATAAATAAGAGACGATGGGGAAATAAGGGGGTGAGAGAAAGAAGGTATCGATGAACATTAGTCTTGAATGTTTGCAAATTGAAATGGCAATTGAAAACTGTGCCGGGGAAGTTATTCTATAATCGTGCTTGTGCAACTAAAAAAAAAATCTCTATATTTGAGGGTAATATTAAAATAAGTCTCGACGGTGAACTAATGAGCATTACTAGCGACGGGTGAACTGATGGAAGGGAGGAATACAACTGGCTACTTTGAGTGAGCATTGAAAGATGAGCGAGTTTTGGACGTATGTATAAATGCCTTATGGTAGTGAGATCAGAGGGTTGAAAAATTTCTTACATCGATAGAAGTCCTAAGCTGCATTTTTTGCATTTTTGGTCACGAAAATGTGATCAGTTCAACGAAGATCTTTGTTGACACATATTAACTACCAAAGAGCTCAAAGAGCTAGCCTCATCACACGATGCTCAAGAGGTGAATATACATCCTCAAAAAAGATACCGTCATTGATCCGTACTGTTTCGAAAGCGACGCATGTTAGGCGGTCACGGTCACCGTTAATAGCGAGCGCTATTGAAGAGTGATAACTAATTTCGTATGGCCCAAATGAACCATTGGAGCGAGACGACATGTAGTTCCAGTAGGATGGCCCTACGTGTCGCACAGCGGACGCCTCGTTTGAAAGTCTGCATGAACGATTTGAGGGTAAGGTTATCTCTAGCAGAAGTGACGTTATTTGGCCTCCAAGGCTATACGATTTGACTATATTGGTTGGCCTATACGAATAAACCACAATCGACTGATACCATTAAGGTGAACATAACACAGGCCATTGCTAATATTCACCCTGATCTATGTCTAAGGCTCATTGAAAATTGGACCACTCGAATCCGTGACACCGTAAGAAGCCGAGGTGGGTATTTGCACGAGGTCATATTAAATACATATTGTCATGGATTGGCCTTTCAAATAAAAAAAAGTTTTAATAAATAATAAATAAAAAAGTTTACCAAAAATTTTACGCAGCAGTTTGCACAGTCCTTCCTGCATATTGGCAACTTGTACCAATGGCTATGAAATTCAAGGTGGATTGGAAAATGATCCATGCATTTTGTCCAGGTTTTCATCTTCGAACACTTGGGGTCTTAAGACTTGGTCTCCATATTTAAGACTTGTTGAAATATTGCAATGTAGACCAATGCACGGTGAACAACATACACAACAACATTTTCTTATTGAAAATTTGCCTCGATTTGCTATTGCTTTGTATTTTGGAGCTTCAATAGTATAGACCTAGTTTCATTATTTTCTAAAACTCAGGTGTATTTTCTTCACAGGGAGTTAATGGCAGGGTAAACTCAATAAAATTTGTTTCGTTGAAGATAGACAATAAAATCTCTAGAGGCACTGAATTCGAAACAGTGTTGCCTCTGCAGATAAAATTGGGGTTTTTCTGTAGCAGACATATTAAACCGACCACTAATAAGATGCTAATTCGTATTTAATACTTTGATTAAACTTACAAGGCTATTTGAAGATAAGCAGTTAAATATCTGTGGCAGCAACACACTCATAACTCTCAGCGAGAAGAAAGTATTTCGTTAACGGAAGCACTGCCATAAGCAATGTGCTTTCTGCCATTTGTATTTCCTTTAAAACTATGTTTCGAAAGACTAAGAGGCAGCTTCTCCTAGCTATAAGTACTGGCCCTAAAAATTGTCGCCTTTTTTAAGAGATAACCACAGCATCTTATCATTTCTCATCGACATAAGAGCTAATATTTCTGCTACTCGTATCCCAACAACAGCACATCAAAATAAAATTGAATCACAGTGATGGATCCAAAATATACGCAGCAATCTGAACTTTCGGAAATAAAGCGTTTGTACTTGGCCTGGGATTGTTGCTGGTATATTCCCATTCTTCTGAGGAGGTGTTCTTCCTCGTTGGCATAACCATTGCGTAAGCTTGTCCATCGCTTCTTGAATCTTCCCTAAAAGCAGAAAAACATCATTTGTTCAACCTATTTCTAAAAAGGCGGTATGAATGAATGAATGATGTTAGTGTTTTCTCTTTTGCAAGAGCCTTGTGAAGTCTTGCCGCTGCGCTGCAGGGGTTGTTGAGATATTCTCACAGAAATTTGTGAAACTATTCCTTTTGGCTTTTCTTATCTCTTTGTTATATGTTGTCAATAACGCGGAGTAATTACACCATTCCCTTGTTCTTTTTGCTTCATTGAAGAGCTTCCTAACCTTAGATCCTAGGTTAGAAAGATGTTTGTTCCACCAAGGGGCATCCTTCTGTCTAGTTATTGGTTTAAGAGGGCAACTGAGTTCATATGCTTCGTTTATTGCTCCACTAAACTCGTTAACTACAAATTCTAAATCAAGGTGACTTTTTGTCGCACTTGCTGGACCCTATTGCTCCACTAAACTCGTTAACTACAAATTCTAATTCAAGGTGACTTTTTGTCGCACTTGCTGGACCTAGTTGTTCCAGGTATGATTTTAGAACATTTTGGTATAGGTTCCAGTTTGTTTTCTTAGGATTTCTTCCAGGGGTATTCTCTGTAAGTAGACCTTCTAAGGTAAACACTATTATTCTGTGATCAGACATAGATGGTTCGTTGGATACTCTCCAATCCTTTACCATCTAAGCTACGTTCGGAGTTCCGAAAGTTAGGTCTAGGACTTCTTTTCTTATTCTAGTAATAAAAGTAGGGGTGTTCCCTACGTTAAATATTTCTAGATTTTTTACCATCATAAAGTCTAAAAGATACTCACCCCTTTGGTTTATGTCAGTGCTACCCCATACGATATGGTGAGTATTAGCGTCACATCAGTATCGGTGGTTTTTTCCCGTTGTACGGTAGAATATTGGCTTCATCACCACCAAAGTAGGCTGCTGCCACAACCATTGTCTGGATACCGCCCTCGATGTTAATTTGGGCCTGTATCGGGACTAGATCCCTTGTCATAAATTCTGAAAGACATATACAATTTATGTTATTTATTATTTTTATACAAGTTCTTGGCGAGTCTTCTCTCGTGTCCCATATAAGTTTAGAGTCGCTACTTGTCAACCCTCTTACCTGACCCTTATAAGTCCAGGGTTCCTGGATCATTGCTAGCCCTAAGTTGTCCGCAGCGAGCTTCCTCGCCAGGACAGCTGATGCTGTCTTCGCATGGCATATGTTTGCTTGGGCTAGCCTGGTTCTGATTCCGTGTGCCGGCATCTTTTATTGGCAGATGGGGGCTAATGCGCCATCATCTGCTAGCAGGTGGTCTTCCTCCTCTATAGTGGGAGAGGGTTCTGTTTGGTCCATTGGATTTGGAGAGAGGTCTATGCCCTCCATCTCAATGTTCCATGGACCCGGTGTTATCCTCTCCCGTGTTTCTGGCTGCTTCTCTCCTGTTTCTGAGAAAGTTGTCTCTGTTGATGTGCTCGGAGGGGTTGGGGGAATTGGTGGGGTTGAAGGTGTTAGAGTTACCTACTGCTTTCGCTTCCAGGGATTTTTTATCTAGCCTGGTGGGAGACTCTTTTTATGTTGCGGATGCAGAGCTGCAGGTTTTTCTCCGGAGACCAAAAACATTTATTTTGCCGAATTTGTAGAGAAGCTGGTGATTTGCTTTCACTATTGTCTCGACGGACTCGGCGTCAATACTTATTACCAGTAGTTGACCTTTACTTTCAGCCTAGCTTTTCACTATTCTCCAGGTCTGCATATTAAGTCCCTCATCTTGGGCTTTTATAAGAGCCAATGACTTCTTGTCTTCTTGGCCTATACTTTTTGGAAGGTACATTGTATTGTATGTATTTTTTGTATTTTTGGTATGTCTTCACCCATGTATGCATACAATTTGGTGCACTTCCAAGTGCTCAATTTAGGTGCACTCTCTCTTAGCCACTCCGCTGTTTCGGGTCCAGCGCAATCAACCAAGAGCAGACCTGTTCTGAAGTGCAGTCCATTGAACTTCAGCTTGTGCTTCCAGCCCAAGGAGACCTCCTCAATGATTGCCTCCTCGAGTGCAGATAGATCCTCGGCAGTCAAGGTGGCTTGCGGATATCCCTTAGGCAGAACAGCAATCCTGACGCTCAAGGCTGCGCTTGCATTGAAGAGCCTTTTTTGAACGGGTATTGCCTTAACAGTTCTTTGTCCCGTGGATGAAGTTGCCGCTTTGGGGAGGAGTTAGTTGGTGGCATTTCCTCTAACCCTGTCCTAGGCTTGTGTTAACGTCTGTCTTTACGTTTTTCCTTAGGTCCACCTTCTTCCTAGCTTCCTGCGGGGACATCCCTTCTGCAAGGAACCGGAAGTACCATTTGCTGTCTGCTCCACTAAGTCCTTTCCTATGTGGATCGTCCAGACCTCCTGGACTACCCTTGAGTACTTGAGTTTTCCGGGCATTTCGGCTCTGTGGTTTTTTGTGTGGACTGGATATTTTAGATGGTGGTAACTTCCCATCATCATTTTGTCTGAGGGAGTTAAATTCCCTGTGCTAGTGTATAATGTTTCTTTTGTAGCGTGGCTTCTAACCTTCAACTGTACACTTTTTTGTCACTTTTTATGCCAAAAGTAACCTTTGAAAGCCTTACCACTTCCTCAAAATAGGCATCAGCACTGAAGAAGAAAAAACATTTTTTGGTTTAGTTTGCAGACGCTGAGAATTGATGCCAAGACTCTGGTCTGACAGTCCATTGCACTAAACAATATGCGAATGGGTACTACATGCAAACCACTGTTGCTTCATAGTGCTGGTGAAGCTGTAGTAGTTTGTGCAGAAGGTAATGTTTGAAAGCTTGACCAGGGCTCTCGAGCCTGTCCACCTTGGTGGCACGGATAAACTGCTGGATGTTGTCTATGGAAAATAGTGTTTGAAAGCAAGACCAGGGCCGGCGCGGCGTGCCTGTCCATCAATATTTTACTATTGATGGTACGGATTAACTATTGGAAGTAGAATACAATTTCGGAAGGCAGTGTTTGAAAGCAAGACCAGGGCTCTAAGAGCCCTTGTGGCACGGATGAACTATTGGAAGTACAAGGACTATTTGCAGTTTAGTCTTCTTGACCTTCTCGTGGTGCCAGTGGATAAGGCTGCGATTCCCCTAAACGCTTCGCAGCCGAACCAACTAGACAAGACGAAGGGGTCAAGTAGTAGCTCAAGCTGGTCCCGAAAAAGATTAGTATTATATCTTATCTCAGTTAATCTGAGCAACGGATCCATGGTACTAATATATAAATATTGATCAATGTAGCATGGGGCGGTTACGGCCAAAACATTTAAAGCGATTGGGTTTTTAACTCTTTTACTTGATGTTTTGGTATCGCAATCTAGATTACTGATAGTCCTACCCAATCCTATTAGATTATAAGAAAGATTGCTTGGGATTATCGTTCCTAGTGCTAGTTTGTTATAGGACAAAAAAGACCAAATCGAGATATTTGGTAAGTGCGGTTGTGGTTGACTGACTTGTACGTCGGCTGCATTTCGCACATGGAATTGATGGTAGGCAGTTCTATCTCCAAGGAATTGCCGGCAGAAAACAAATATTTCGAACACAAATACCCTAATTGGGCACCTCGGGGATAATGAGTTGCTGAGATTATCCGCCGCTAATCAGAGCCCCCAAAGTGTAAAAACTTTGGTCTCATTATCATTGGGTAGGCCCTCTGTAAAGAGAGCTCGAGGTGGTTGTGGTTGTCTACCAATTCGCGGTAGCTATTGCTCCACCAATAGATAGATAGAAAAAACATAAACCAAGTGGCATTTCCTATAAAATTCGATTGGAACAGTTTGGAATTTGACTTGAATTCCGAGATATGCTATATGCGAGATATCTAGTGGTGCGGATTATCGAGCTTGGTTATCTGAGAATCAAGATTAAATATATTCAGGAAAGGAGTTGCAACCTTTCAAATGATAAGATGCCAGAAGATAAAATCCTACTGGGACTATGTCCCGGGGGCTAAATTTATAAGCCGTTCTATGAACCCGATAATTTTTGGTAGGCCAAAAAGTGATATAAGGTTTTTCTAACAGGTGATCACTCAAAAGCATATTAATAAGTTGTTGCTTCATAGCCTCCCCCATGGGTTTTACCTTGTCGTGGTAGGGAGGCTTAAGTCTATATCTCCGGCAATCCAGTTAGGGACTTATGCAGCTAAGAAAACCCAAATGTGACTAGAGAAGTCACGGCCAAACATGAAGAAAAGCGATTGAGAGGGCAATTCTCTTTTGCTATGATGTATTGGCCTAGCAATCTATGGAAGTGAGTTAAGATGATGGTAAAGTAAGATTGCTTAGGACTATCGTTCCTAGTTTCGTTGTAGGGCGAAAAAAGACTAATCATTAATATTGGTGCAGATTGTGGTTGGCTTCGGTCAGTTATGGTCTGCATCACGGAATTTCTACTCTATAACTTACTTAGAACAAAAAAACCCGAATTTTGTACTTCGGGAATAATGAGATTAATGAAATCGCCCGCTAATTAGAGCCCCAGGGTGTAAAAACCTTGGTCTCATTATTAATTGGGTAGGCTCCCTGTAAAGAGAGGACGAGGTGGCTGTAGTTATACCAACCAAGTCACGCGGTTGGCTATTGTTACCAACAATAGTTAGATGGAAAAACACGGACCAAGGGTGCTACTGCCTACCCAGTGTAAATTTGGAACAGTATGGATGCTGGCTTGAATTTTGAAGGAGACCGTACGAGATATTGATGGGTAGTAATGTTGAGTTGGTTTGTCAAGGAATCAAGATGTGGCCCTTGCTGGAAAGGGGTTGCAACCTTTCTTCCTAGATAAAATGCAACTGGGACTATGTCCTGGGGGCTTTGTCCAATAGCCGTTCATTGAACCCGATAGTGCTTGGTAGGCCAAGTAATGAGATTAAGTCTTAACTGACAGAGGTGCTCACTATAAAACCTATCAACAGTGCTGTTGCTCCATAGATGAACGCAAATATGTGTGTTGTACATTTGGTTATAGACCCTTTGTATACTGTTGAACTATTGATCTCGAAGAAGCCGTGCCCTGCTCTGTACATTGAATCATTTATCTGTAGTAATCACAGTGTTTTGAAGGTGGGACATTTTAATAAAGCCATATTCAAGCTAATGAAGTTGATTTCCATAAATCAATATACATAGCTTATCAACAACAAGAAATTAATTTTTAATATTTCATCATGAATTACCAAAACGAGTAACTGTCAATAATTCCTCATCCATTATCATACCTGTACATCAGTCCAACACAAGTTTAAAATACCCACAAGCTAATTTAAGTTGCCAATCACACATAGTAGAATTAGAGTGCCAAATCCGAAATCATCTGACGTTTTTGGAGTCATTCCAATCACACCCGTCGGGACGCTAATTAACATCTAACCACATTTTGATTTGACACAGCAAATCACATTCTGAGTAAATGATGGAAAATTAAAAGTGATTACAGACTTATGCTGGGAATTGTGGTCATATTTTAATTAAACGATTCAGATTTTCGCTGTCCAGTTAATTGATTGGTTTTGAGATTTAAATGCTTTTCAGGTAAATTTAATTATTATAATCGAAAATGTCATCAGAGTTTCTGTTTACCAATTTATCTATACTCTATTCGTATTTGTCCCAATTTCCAAAGCAATCGATATGAAGAGAGCTTAAAATAGTTTTTCAAAATTATTCACTTCCACAGAGGGTGCGTCATAATTGACATCGTGACAGTGACAAAATGCAAATCGATTTAAAAGTTTACCATATATAATAGGGGACCCAACACCCAGCGCATAGTAATTTCCTTGGTGGAGGATCAAGCTGTAGCTGATTGTATGGAGAAGCACAATATCCTGGGAACGCTTTATAATCGAATTGAAATCTTCGCGATAAATCCCCTGGGGATATCCAAAACGAAGATAAAAGATGCAGCAAGATAAAATGCAATTTTGTGAAGGGAAAACCCTTAACCCAAGGCAATCACAGTTCAACTTGTTTCCCTCAATTTTGTTTATGGCAGAGAAAGTTTTCCATTTAAGGACGAAAGGTTGTTTTACTTGCTCTTTTTTTAGATTGGAATCATTTCGAAAATTCCGCATGGTGAGTAATCTGCATTGAGGATTTCAATTTTGCTTGGTTTGATTCTTAGAAAACTTATTGATCCAGAGAGCGGAGGGGGGAAGTTAAGTGATTGCATTGTACAGTGAGCAAATAAAAGTTGTTATGAAAATTATAAATTTAATTTCTGTTTGTACTCAGAGGTCAAGTATTGGTTTAGTATCTATTCAAAAAAATATAGCATCTCTGCATCAAGAGGTGTGGGTACCTGGTAAGTTTATATACTCTCTCAGTTTACAATTTTCATTTTCAGTACAGGGAAGATCGGCTTTGCCTCTCATTCCGATTATTATGATTTTTAATAAACCCTTTCCATTGCAAAGCTTTTACAGGGTTGCCATAGTAAACATTATAAATTGCCTCAAATCTGTGGTTAATATCAGAAGGGTTACCAACTGCTGATTACGATTTCATAGGTAAAAATACGTTGAGCGAAATTAATAAAATCTTATCTTAACAATTTCGTGATCTAGAACACCGAAACGGTAAGATAATAAAAAATTTTAACAGCTTCTGTCTTTGTTTTTTAAATACACCGAGAGTCCACAGCAATTTTTGGGTGTAATTGATAACAAAAAATAATTTGCATAATTAGATAGGCCTTTATTAGTTATTTACAAATAAAAATATAAAAGTGCATCATATATGCAGTTCTTTCCAAGTCTAAATAATTGTGATAACAACTTTTCCAAAATGTAGAGTTAAGTATTAAAAGTATTGAGGTCTAAGACGTTTTGCAGACAGCCTTCTGCCTGCAGCACGCGATAAGAATAGCGTACTTCTTGCATGAAGAAGACCGCCTTCAAAACGTCTTGGACCTCGATATTTGCAATCAGGGCACTTAGCCCTTCATTTTGAAGTTTGTGATGCTTTTTTATTTCGAGGCTGAGGTAGGCTCGTCGGTGTCCAGGATTTGTCCCAAAGAAAGCAAAAAACTTGGGTAGAAGTTTCCAAACTCCAAATCAATTCAATCTTTATTCATTTACAATTTCGGTTACAGCGTTTACAATTTCTTTAGTTACTTATTATTATTTAATTAACAAAGTATTTCGTATAATTAACAATGAATATTCTTATTATAAATAACATAATATTTCATATACGGCTTTACGGTTTAATCATGCATCCAGCAAAAAACAGGAGGAAAAATCGGGGCTTCGTTCGCGGCAACAAGCTTGTCTGTGGTACTCTTTGAAGAAGGGTAGCCACAGAAATAATCATTTGGGATGGCGGCCCTGCTCCTAGCAAAAGACTAGAAGAATAATCTGTGCTCCGTTCGCGGCAACACGCGTGTCCGTGGTACTCTTTGAAGAAGGGTAGCCACAGAAAGAATCGGTTGGGATACGGCCCTGCTTCCCGCAAAAGACTAGAAGAAAAATCGGTGTAGGTTAAGCCTTGTCCACGCTATATTTAGAAGAGGTGGAGCGTAGAAATAAACGTGGGGAACAGGTCAGGTTAAGCGGCAGTTAGGGGTTCAGAACCCAAAATGTTTTTCGGAACTACTATCTAGTACTTGATTGGTACAAAGTATCAGACAAAGGCAGAAGACGAATTTGTATTTCAAGGTTTCAAGGTTTTTTATTGAATTTAATATATACAATTGTGAAACTTGAGGATAATATGTATAGGGTAGAAATTTGTTGGCACATAGGGGGCCTAACTTATAAAATGACTTAAACTCTAAAAATTATAATATTTGTAATGTACATGGTTCAAAATTAGCATTATGAAAAATTGTCTTGGTTTTTGACTCGGGTTGTTCAGTCCCGGTTGTCCAGTTGGTGGGTTGTTGGGGGTTGTTTTTTGATGTTTTCAGCCACGGTGATATGCTGACTCGGCGTCAGCGTAGAAAAGAACTGCTGGTTCGTTGTCGGCTGGGATCCTTTCTATCATATCCAGAGCAGTGAGGTATCTAGGCTCTGGATGTCGTTGCTGGGTGGTCATCCTTCTCATCAGCGGGTTTGGGTGGTTGGTGGTGCTAGCTATAAGCTTCTTCGCTAATTGCACAAGAAACTGGTCCAGTGGCTTGATGTTTGCTTCTTTATAGAGTCTTTCATTGCTGAAGTGCTTCCTTCGCTGTCGATCGAAGATAAGTCCGGTGCTTATCCTTAGTATTTTCCTTTCGAAGATTTGGAGCTTCAGCATTGCTGTCTTCGAAACGGTGTACCATGCAGGAAAATTGTAGCTGATGACGGCTGGCTTAGTCCGGTTCTTCTGGCTAGCAACGGGTGCAAACGGTGAAACGCGAAGTTGGCCTTCCTTAAAACCTGCCTGGAGTGCGGGTTGAAATTGAACAGCTCGTTGAAGTTTACTCCGAGGTATTTAGCATTTCTTTTGGCTGCTATCGTTGAACCATCGGGGAGCTTCACGGTCAAGTTTCTGCAAGTAGCTGCTGAACGACATCGGTTACCATTGGTGGTGGGTCTCCTGAAACACACAAGCTCCGATTTGGCAGTGTTTATTCGGATACCCCACTTTTTGTAGTACTCGTAGAGTTTGGAGACGTGGGCTTCCACTCTCCGAGCTGCAATGTTTGGCGCTATCGACGAGGAGTAGGTTAGCGAGTCGTCAGCGAATAGCAGGTTCTCGCAGTTAGTTGGCACGGGTTGATCAGACGTCATCAGGTTGTATAGGAAGTTACCCAACTTTGATCCTTGGGCGACTCCGGCTTTGATGGATTTGATAGAAGACTTGCAGCTGTCTAGCTGAACGAAGAATTTCCTAAAAGAGAGAAAATAAAATAAAATCTTTATTAGTGGCGAAGGTAATCCAAGTACTCGAAGCTTATGGATAAGGGCTTCTATCCATGCGCTGTCGAATGCTTCCTCGACATCCAGAAAGCATCCTACGGTGGCACGATGGCTGTTGAGTGCTGAGGAGACGTCAGACTGGAACTTTATTAATGGATGCAGTGTTGAATGCCCTTCCCGAAAGCCAAACTGCATGTCTGGGATGATGTTGTGTTCGTTGCAGTAGTTCTTGAGCCTCCTTAGGATGACTTCTTCCAGTATTTTGCTGACATTGTTGAGGAGGGATATAGGCCTGTAGTTGGAAACCAGGTTTCTAGCGCCTTTCTTCGGGATTGCCACGATTTTTGCCGTTTTCCACTTATTAGGGAAGTAGCAGTTGTTGACGCAGTTATTTATGATGATTGTGAGTAATATCAGCACTGCATTTGGAAGCCTTTTGATGATGTAGTTGTAGACTCCATCCGGACCTGCCGACTTTTTTGGTTTGGAGTTGACGATGATTTCCGCAATTTCTTCTGGTTGGCATAGTTGGGGGTTGTCCGTTGGGCAACTAGCTGGATAATGGTCGTCAAACTCCACTCCTTCTGAGTTTGGTTGCGAAGTCAGCTGGACGGATGTCCTAATTTCACCCAGGAACACAGGGTCCATTGATGGGCTGGGTGTGAAGTTTTCCTCGAAGTGATTCGCGAAAACTTCCACTTTGTCTGCTGTTGTTGTCACCTCAATGCTGTTGTTGATGATGACTTCAGGCATTGGTTGGGTTTTACCTAGACAGTAGTCTATTTCGCTGAATGTGTTTGGTCCTGGTTTTATGGCCTGTAATCTCTTCTGGAATCGTATGTTGTTGTGGTGTTGGATCGAGTTCCGGAACATAATGTTTACACATTGGAGTTCGCTTTTCACTGCCTGGTAGTCGTTGTTGGTTGTGTTGAGCTCTCTTTGGTGTATTCTTTGAAGCCGTTTCCTTAACCTTTGTCTGTGGAAATAGAGATTCCGCATATACTCCGGGAGGTGTTCGTACCTATCTTTGGACGTCTTGGGCACTTTTTGGGCTTCAAGGGCGTTGATCACGGCTGACTCCAGGTTGTCGATGGCACTGTCAATTTCCTCATTTCTTAAGTTCCTGTTGAATGGTGGCATTGAGACATTGTCTTCTATGTCTCTCTGGAGTTTCTCGATATCAATCCTCCTGTTGTTGACGTAGTTCTCAGGTGGGACTGTTGCTAATAGAACAGGTTGGCTGAGGTTGATGGAGAGCTTTACTGCTTCATGGTCTGAGTCACTGGGTAAGGTTGAACAGGTGTAGTTGCTGATTCCTGGAATTAAATAAATAAAATTAGATGTTAGTAAGAAAAAATCTAGAGTCGATGGAGTCCTAGGAAAGGTAGGTTTTGGTTGTGACACAACAACCAAGGAGTGTTCTTCGCTGTTAACATTTATCCAGTCCATGATCGCCTTTCCTTCAGGGTCAATAGAGGTGTCCAGCCATTGATGATGCCTCGCATTAAAGTCGCCGCCAATGAGTCCGTAGGTAGTCTGCTTTAGAGTCCGGTTAAGAATATGCAGGTCGTTTTTAATATTTCCAGCGGCGGATTTACACTTGAAGTAAACACTGATCACTGTAAGACGAATTTGTATTGCTTACTCACATCTCCTTATTAATATTTCAGTTAAAAGGCAGTGTGAATTGAAAGAAATAAACAAACTACCAACAACGTCATACGTGATACATGTATACATCTTATCAAACTTCTGGTTGTCATTATTCCCTATATGGATGTAGACAGTTAAATGCTCTCGGGGTTCGGTATGAAGTGAATAACAACCCAGGTTTCGGTGGCATAGTATAAATATATGCCAAGTTGCTTTTGGTAAGACGGCTTGGTAGTATGGTGCAGCAAAGCGGTGTGATATGTAAAGCGACGGCAACCCAGGGTTCGGGAGGTTGGAACGTTGGTTGATTTAAAATTGAAGATAGCATCGGCCCGGTAAATTATATGAGGTTTCAGGCGGGCATTTTAATGTAGTGGTGGCGGTGGTTGGGAGTTAGGAGAAAAAGTGTAACGCTTCGTTACAAGTTATGGCAAATTTCTTATCACAATTTTTTAGACTTTGGAAAGAACTGCATATCTGATGCACTCTTATGCACTATTGCTTCCACTAGAGCATGCAAGACAAGATGTTCACATTTGTAAATAACTATACTAAAGGCCTATCTAATTATGCTTATTATTTTTTGTTATCAATCACACCCAAAAATTGCTGTGGGCTCGTAGTCTAAAAATGTTGTTAAGTTTTTTGGTTGCGTCAAAGATTTAAAGTCATCTACCGAACTTGCAGCCTTTGGAAGTGATAACATCGTTTCCTTAAAGTTAATTTATTTAAACGCTCTAAGAAGTATTAATCCTAAGATCTCCTTGACTGTTCCCTACTCTATACTACGATGTGATGGTGGTCATGTGCAGGTGGTCATGGTTGAATGAAAGAGAGTTCAATGAAGATTAAAAAAAAAAAACAATATTTATATGTAGTTCAGTGGATCCATTTTTATCGCTTCTTTCACAAGCAATGCTCACTCGAAGTAGCCAGTTGCATTCCTCCCCTTTATCAATTCACCCGTGATACCCGCTTCGCTAGGAATGCTCAACAGTTTACCCTTAAGCCTAACTTTGGTCGTACCGTCAAATATTGAGATTTGTTTTTTAGTCGCATAACACGATTATGGAATAACTTACCCGGCACAGTTTTCCCTTGCCATTTTAATTTGCAAACATTCAAAACCAATGTTCATCGACACCTCCTTTCTCTCCCCTCCTAATTTCCCCCTCGCCAATGCTGTGTTTAAAATATTATAAGGGTCTCGTAACATACCTTTGAGCGCGAGTGAATTATAAAAAAAAAAAAAAAAAACTTGCAACGTAAAGGTGCTGTATGGCAAGTTATGCATTCGTAATAAAACGAACTCGTGATTTTGATAAGACTTGACACATTAAGATGATAGGGAAGACAAAAAAGTGGGTCTCGCAATTCCGTCCGTCTGTTTGACTACAGTCTATAAGCAGCTCGAAGATATTCATTAAACTTGGTTAATAGATTTTTTGTAAAACCAACAATAACTGTACCTGCCATATGAATTTTTTTTTTCGAAATTTTATAAAATATATCTTTTCTCAAAAACTGATCCACAGGTATTAAAAAAATTAAAAATTTCTTTTATTTAGCGCTAGGTTGAAAATAAAATCATACAAAATGGTTATTATTTTATATATGATTTCATTAAACGGATCTTATACATTTAAATATAAGTTCCTTATGATTTTTAGATAATTTCTTAAAGATTAATTAGGTTACTAACCTAGAATAAATAAAAACTGTTTTTTTTCTATACTAATCTCTACTAATGCAAAGAAATCAACATGATTACAAAGAGAATTAGCTTCTCTTAAGCATCTTGTAAGAGGCTCATTAAGCCCATCATTCTACGTTCTACGAAATGGTTCACAAAATAAACTTCTTTATTTTATCAGACGCTGTATTAAAATCTGTGGTGATAACGTCCACTTCATTTCCTTTATCTAATGCATTTAGAGTATAAGAAACGAATTATGTAAGATTAGTAGTGGTAGATAGTTAAGAGAGTCGTGCATAATGCTTTCAAAAAGCTTAGGAATAGAAGAAAGTTTAGAAATATCGATCCTTGCTTCTTTTTCATGAATGGGAAAAATAAAAGAATACTTCCATAATTTTACAAAAATTGGTTAAGAGTGTGAAAGACTGACAGAGGGAGTTGGAAATGTCACAGGAAAACCATCCGGACCAGGAGAAAAATCATCTTTAAGCAAACTCATCTTTTTTATGAAAATATCAGCCCTAATTTCAATTGTGGCGAATGTGGTGAATGAAAAATTGTTGAAGTTGGAACTAAGTATGTTTTACGCTGGCATTGTGATATTCCAATGTAAATGTTAGTTTATTTTAAAACGTTTTTGAATGTTTACAATCCTTTGAGAACTTTTTTTTTATAAAACAGAACAATATTATAAAACATAACGAACAAAGACAATGAAGAGAGATTTAAGAGTGTAAGGATCAGTAAACTTCTAAGAATTTCTAGGAGTGAATCCTAGCATAGAATTAGATTTAACTACTATGGTAATCAATATGCTGATCTAAATTAAGTTTAGGATCAAATAAAACGCATAGATCTTTCTTTTCTTCTATTCAGCAAAGAAATATTTCATCATCAATTTTATAAGCATATGGAGACTGGGAGACTGGTTACGAAAAACTTACATAATTTGGTATTTTGAGATGTTCAAAAATAAATGATTTTTCTTACACCACTCCCAAGTGTATTAAGCTCTTCTTGGAGGAAAATACATTCAGAAATATATTTTATGCGACAGAATATATTTAAGTCATCAGCAAACAACAATTTTTTTAAAAGTCGGATATGAAGTCGAATATCATTAATTATAATTAAATAAAATGCCGGACTGGGTCGCAAGAACTTGCTCTTATGTAAACGACTAAGAATTTCAAAAATGAATGTTATTAGAGAAAAACTGTTCATAAGCATAAAATTAATTTTTTAAATGACTAAATTAACTTCTTTAGTATGTAGTTGGAGGTAAAACTAGGATGCCGTGCAAATATAGGTGATTTCTTTTATATAAAAAAACTTTAAAACATTAATAAGAAAAAAATGTTGGTGCGCCAATTTAAAATTTTTATTATTTTTTCGAGATATTGAATTTTCCATAAAAAAATTGATTTTTTTTTCAAAATCCAAAAAAAAAAAAACATTTTTCTTAAAGTTTTGAAATGCAATGAATTTTAAACTTTTTAGAACTTCTTTCTAAAACATTTCCTTAAAATCCGTCATGCCGATAATGAGAAATTCAAAATTTTAAAAAATGATTCTATTATAGGTACAATCTTGTTTTAAATTTTTTTGTATTTAAATTATAGATCTTAAAATTTAATCGAAAGAAAAAAATTTTAGCAAAATTCTTGGAACCGTTTGCGAGAAAAATACAATTTTCGAAAACCTTTTTTTAACATTTGTATGGACGATACCGTTATTTTTAAGTAAAATAATTTTTTTTTCTCACATCTTGTAATTTATTTTAGGAAACTTTTATTTTTCAAGTTTTAAAAAAATCGAACATAGGGTTTTCGAAATATTGAGTTCTCAAAAAAAAACTTTGAAATTTTTTTTAAAAATTCAAAACAAATTTTTTTGAAAATTTGAATACACAATAATATTGAAACTGCTGGGGAGCCTTAACATAAGAAAAATGATCGAAATCGGTCGTACCGTTTTTAGGAAAATCAAAAACAAAAAATGGTTCCAAGGGAGGTACCTACCAAAAATCATATTTTTTTGGAAATTTATTTTTCAACCGTTATTTAGGTTTAACAAAATGAAATTTTATGATTTTTTTTTTCAAAAAAGCTGTGTGAAAAAAATTCGTATGGCATGTTATTTTTGGTCTTAAAAAAAAAAGAAAAAAATGTGTGGGGGGAAGAAATCAAAACCCATATCTACCAAGTTTGAAGAAAATCGGCCGAGCCGCTTAGGCTGTAGTCGAACCGACAGACAAACAGGCAGACTGAATTGCGATACCCACTTTTTTGGTCTTCGCTATCATCGTAATGTCAACTTTGATCAAAATCTCGAGTTCGATTTTTTTACGAATGCATAACTTGCCTTATAGTACCTACATAAATGTATAAGTCGCAAGTAAAAAAGGGGTGGCTTTCTTGACGAACAACCAGAGCTAACATGAATTTGGAGAGACTTAAAATTATTTATGTGAATACTGTATACCTAAATAAGATTGAAGCCAATTCAAAAGATTGGAATTAGAATGATAACCTAAATTGACTAACTTTTTCATCAAGATTTTGTGTCGAAGGCTTTGGCGAAATCGGTGTAAATAACATCACATTGAGATTCACTTTCTACATACATAATTACTGAAAATCATAAGATTTGTCAATGTTGATTTTTAACCTATAAATACATGTTGGTATGGTGAGAAAATTTCTTTGAAAAGAAAGGACATTTTATTGTGAATGATTTTTTGAAATAATTTTGGGATAACCGAGAGCTTGCAAATCGGACGGTAGCTTGAGGCATCTTGCTTAGGACCTACTTTATAAAAAGGAATTAGTTTAGTTTAGTTTAGTTTATTTGTCAATCAGAATTATTCTTACAGACTTGAATATATATAACAATTAAAGAAATAAATAAATGATAACAAAATTTCATAATATAAAAACAAGTATAATAACAAATAAATATGTAAGTAATAACAGTGTTATGATTTAAATTTATAAATTGGAAATTTGTTCAAAATTTACTAACGTATATAATAGCTTATTTTTAAAAGTCTCTCTTGTACAATTTTAAAAAAAGTCAATTGAACTGCAGACAGAATTAGCTTCTTTGACGCATCTTGAAATTGGTTCATTGCAACCATAATTAGTTCGATGATGGCGGACGAAAAATAGAACTGAAGTTCTAGTATTTCTTGGGGGAACACGAAAACCAAATTCATTTAAAAGAAATCAGCATTTAACTCGAGAATTTAAAATATCACGAACAAACATAATTGAAAAATATCTTCTACGAAGAGCGAGAGTATGAATTCCTAATAATAAGCACCTAGCATTATAACAAGGAATATCACTGTTCCAATAAATTAGTTTCAAAAAGGTGTACCTCGTGAATCTTCGTTGCACCTTTTCAATTCTTTCAGAGTGAGTTAAATAAAATGGGTTCCATACAACTGAGCAATACTCTAAAACAGACCTAACCAACGAAAAATAGAGGATTTTTAGTGTAAGAAATACGAAAACTCCAAGCCTTTAAAAATTCGCCCTTATTGAGTGAAGTTAAAGGTTTATTGAGAGAACTTGCGTACTCTTTAAGAACATAAGGGGTAATCCGTCTTGACCAGGTTGTTTAACTAGACTTAGACTAAGCAATGCATCAAATACATCTAAAACACTTATGGTTAATATTCCAATATTTAAGGTTCTATCCACGCAGTCATGAGAAGCCGTATATACCGATTGAAAAAAGTCAAAAACGTAATCGTTTCATACCAGTGTCCGTTTAACTTTCATAATTATAAAACATTTAATTTCTAATACCATTTCGATTTTCTTTTACATAGCTCCAAAAGCATTTATTCTTCAGCTTCAAATTTGATTCCGTACAAAACAAATAATCTTTGTATAAGTATTTACGAGTACTATTCATTGGCTTTTTTGAAGTTAACTTGAAAAATTTTATTTCCCAAATCAAAATCTTTGACACAGTACTTCGACACCAAGATCGATGATATCAAAATCATTTCCAAATGATCTTTGCAAATTTCCTTCGGCAAGAAAATGTAAGAATGAATTGAATTGAGCTTAATACAAGAAATTTATTATCACAATAAAATATGTTGAGTCTAACATTAAGTACGAGGGCGGTTCAATAAGTCCGTGACTTTTGGAATAAAACATAGATTTTTTGATAAAAAAATAATTTTATTTTTCAACGTAGTCTCCCTTGAGCTCTATACACTCTATACTCCAACGCTTCTCCAATTTTTTTATCCCTTCCAAAAAAAAATGATTTGTCGAGGTCCTCAAAATAGGCCTTTGTTTGCGAGATGACTTCATCATTGGAGTCAAATCTTTTTCCACCAAGCCATTTCTTCAGGTTTTGGAACAAGAAGTAGTCGCTCGGAGCCAAATCTGGAGAATAGGGTGGATGAGGGAGCAATTCATAGCCCAATTCATGGATTTTTGCCATGGCAACTGCACATGTGTGCACCCTTGCATTGTCTTGGTGGAAAAGATTTTTTTTCTTGGCCAAATGAGGTCGGTTTTTTTTCAAATCGTCATTGAATCGGTCCAATAAGTTGGCATAATATTCCCCATTGATTGTTCTTCCCTTTTGAAGGTAGACAATGTGGATTATCCCGCGTGCATCCCAAAAAACAGTCGCCATAACTTTATTGGCTGACAAACCCACCTTGGCCTTCATTGGCGCCGATTCACCCTTAGAAACCCACTGTTTTGACTGTTGTTTGGTCTCTGGTGTGTTGTGATGGATCCATGTTTCGTCCACGGTTACAAAACGGCGCAAAAACTCCTCCATATTGCGATTAAACAACGCCAAACCTTCCTGTGAAGGTGTTACACGACTGCGTTTGTGGTCGACTGTGAGCAAACGCGGCACCCATCTTGCGGAAAGCTTTCTCATGCCCAAGTGATCATTCAAAATTGAAACCACTGAGCCATGCGAGATCCCTACGGCTTCCACAATCTCTCGCACTTTCAATCTTCGGTCGGCCAACACCATATCGTGATTTTTTTCGATTGTTTCGGGTGTAGAGACCTCAACTGGGCGTCCAGGACGTTCGGCATCTTCAGTGCTTGTACGGCCACAACGAAATTCAGTAAACCACTTTTTTAGCATTGAAATCGATGGTGCAGAGTCCCAATAGTATTTATCAAGCTTAGCCTTGGTCTCGGTAATGGTTTTTTTTCGCAAGAAATAATGCTTAATAAGCACACGAAATTCACTTTTTTCCATTTTCTCCTCAAATTAGTGAGTAGTCTGATAAAAATAGCTGTCAAACACAAACTAACTGACGCAGCAAGTTTAAATTTTGACAGGAGTCAACTGACAGATGCCTGTTGACAGGAGCAGTGTTGCTGTTTCAGTAAAGAGGTCAGAAATTCAAAAAGTCACGGACCCGCCCTCGTAACTGATAAACGAAGAGAATATCAGAAGTGTTACGTCGCGCTTATAAAGATTGTAAATTTAGAAGCTTTAGACGTTCTTCATATGGAGGAAGGTTAAAATGATCGTCCCAGCCATGTCCACTGTCCACGCAAGGCAAAACGTAAAAATTTTCGTTGGACGGTTTTAATACGATTAATGTGAATTTGATAATATGGCGACCAGATCTGAGATGCATATTCTAAAAGTCTCGTTTATCAAGTCGATAGTATGATCTTTCGACTAGATATGCAGCGTCATCAAATCCTAATGGGTTTGAATGATCTTCCAACACTTCATTCTTTTCTTTCTTTCGCATCTTCACGCTTAATATGTGGTTAGCAAGCAAGCAAGCAATAAAGCACACAATTTTAATAGCAGTGAAAAATTATGAAACACTCGCTGTATTACCATAAACCAAACTCCAAAGTGAGAAGTTTGTTTTGGATAATTCAAAAGTTATCTGTGAACCCTTTTACCATTGGTAAAGTATTTTTTGTATAAACGTATGTATTTAGAAAGTTTATTCTTATCTTAGTACTTAAAAACTTAAATTAAGGAAAAATGTAAACCCAAATAGCTTTCCCTCCTATTATAAACGTATTCTGAATCTTGAGGTAATTTCTACTCTCCGTTTCTGCAATTTCTATGATTCCTTTAAAATTAATCTGCCAACTTTCGACAAGCTACATCTTTGAATTGTTCGGAGATAAAAAAAAAACCCAAGCACCTTTAAAAGAGCAACTTCCAGACTTTCTATCATCGGTTTAAATCGAACCCCGAAAAAACGACAACCAAGATCTTTCAAAATGCAATTTATATTTTTTTTTCTTCCTCAATACTTACAGAAGGGACTAAAGAAGATAAAAAAAACTCAAAATCGTTTACCATGTCTTTTGCCAAGCAAAGATTTGGAATGATTTGGGATTTTTTTTATCATCGATGTTGATTTTGAACTCCGGATGTATGTTGGTATACGCCAGGTACATATGTATGCTGCTAGAATAGGGCAAACACTATAGTCTGTTGCTTTCCAAGTGGTTTCACTGGCTGCTGTTTCTGAGATTTGATTTTTGTTTTTTTTTTTTTTTGTTTTCCTTTTGCTAAAAAAGGGATTTGCCCAAGAGCTCCACTGTTATATAGCCGTATAATACTTACTTCTCTTTAGAAGGCTCTTTGTGGATTTGATTTAGTCTTTCTCTACTTGACTGTATCAACACCAACATGAACACACCAGGAACAGATGAAGTCTTGGCAAGAGGAAAAAAAATTGATTTGTTTTTCGCTACCGCAAGGGAAGTTGCCAAAATGTTTAAGCCAAATTCTTTAGTGGTTTCCGGTGTACTCTTACCTGATTGATTTTTGTTTTAATGTTTGGCTGCTGCTTCCTGTCAATGATAAATTTATGTTTAATTTTTAAAATCGTGTAAGAAATTTTAATTTCGTAAAAGTTCTCTCTCAAATAAAATTATAGCAAAATATTGTTTGATTGCATTCATCATTATTGCATAGGTAAGGTATCCGTATATTATAGTCAAAAGGACTGAATATGGCAATATACATACATTTTCTTCCAAAGTATACCTATTACATCTGGACCTTTTTAAAGTGAGGTTTTTAAATTCCTATTGGTATAAGAGATAATTCCAAAAATGAGAAAATAATTCATCTTATAATTTTGAAATTTTTTGTTGTCAAATGTCCGATTCGACTGACCCAGAAGATCAAAGTTCATGAATATAGACAACATCATTGTTCGCTAACTGGGCTTCGGAGTTTGGGAATTTGGGCCGAAAAATCATCTTTAGCGACATTTTTAGCTGAATGGCTGTGACCAATGATGAGCACTACAGAGCGATGATAACCAATTTCTTATGGCCCAAACTGAACTAGACGACATGTAGTTCCAGCAGGATGGCCATGCATACCACACATTGAAATTTGATTGAAATTCTGCATTTACGATTTGAGGGTAAGATTATCTCTCGCAGAGGTGACGTGAATTTTCCAGAAGGGTCATGCAACTTGACCCTCTAGACTTTTTGTATGTAAACCACAATCGTGCCACCCTAAGAAGCTGAGGTGGGCATATAAAGTATTAATACCCAGCCACAATACTTCCGTTCAAGGACATGTGGAAATTTTCGAATGACTACTGCACTATAGCAATATCTGGAAACATTCTAATCCATGTTGGGCAGATGGTTGTCGACTCGGTGGGGCATCCAAATTCATTACTAAGAGGCGCCCACATTAGGGTGGAGTGAAAACAGCACACCAAATTTCAGCTCGATCAAAAAATATCTGGAGGGTGCACAACTCACTTGAAAATTAATGTTCGTGTCCCTTTAAAATATATGGGGAAATATTTATTGTTTTGCAGCGTTTAGCTGATTTTTTTTAAACCACCCAGAACTCACCACGTGGAGGTAGCTGCTTTTGAGTTTAACCCAACTCTCAACACCTTAATTGTTGTTTCTATAGCAAAACTCTTTTTCGTGCTGAACTCGGGCATTATTTTTCTAGAAGCTATTCTAGCTCTTATGACCCCATCCCTGCTTTTGTTACCAAAAACTTCAGCTGAAGCTTCGGTTACCAGCTTAACACAACGTTCTACGCATTGAGTATGCCATGGAAACCGAGGGTAAGTAATGTTATTGAAGTCTCCACTGTTAACAAAATTCATAGCTATGTCATCTGTTAAGAATTTGGTTATAATGTAGGTGGCTCAGTAACTTTAACGTCTTGCCAGTTTCAGCCTGGTCAGCCAGCGAGCATGTGACAATTTCCCGGGATTTTTGGACAGTAAATATACTGAGCAGTTTTGCGTGGCAACAGCTTCGTATATATTATGCAGTTATTTTTGGTCACATCTTCGGTCTTTTATGTTGTTAATATCAGGTAACGTATCAGTTATTTCTGTTACTGGTTTAAAATTTACTAGACTCGTCTTCTCACAACATTCCAACTTTTTCCCAATAGGGCCCGAGAAGCCATATGGACCTGTTGTGTGACCATCTAAACTTTGTAATAGATGTCGAAGAAGAGGAAGCTCGTTTCAATGAAGCAAACAAATGTTCCATTTCAAGGGTCTTTGTAAAGCTTCCTTCATAAATTTAATAACACCGCCCTTTGATCCAGTATTTGCAACTGTTCCGTCATACCCAACAGCAACAATATTATCCAAGGAAACCTTACTCTTATTAAAAAGGTTTATTATAGACTCACAAATACTTTTTGCTTTCCCATCACTTGGGGAAAGATGTCCCATATAGTGTGAATCTGGTTCTTGAACAAGAGAAATAATATGTTCCTCGATAGTAATCTTATGGTACGAGTATGTTTGTCCATTTTCTTTTTACAAAATTTTCCTGCGATCTTTTCGACCATCAAAATACAGGCTCTCAAGTCGAGTAACATTTTTTTGTAGATTCTGTATAGTACTCCAGATCTCAAGCGCCTTATTTTTAGGGGGTGGCCGTCGCGCGATGGATGTATATGCTCGCCTGTCAACCTCATGATCATGGGTTCGATCCCTACTGTCGCTTATGTCGCCTTAATTCCATTAAAACCTTATAAAGTTGTCATCAATGGGTTGCTGGTTTGCTCATTGCATGTTGTTCAGGCATAACACTAACAACATGTGATTTAGTAATACCAGTATGCCCATCAAATATAAAAAACGAATAAAATAATGTGAATTATAAGGGACATAAAAATAAAACACAGCATTCTCCGCACTAGTTCAGCCGCCATCCCTGGAGATAAAAAAAAAAAAAATTTGAGACAACCACCTTCAGTCTCAGAACATCGTGCCACACATCTTTCCTATCCTTCTTTCTCTTCCTTAACTTCACGCCCGCGTTGTGTTGAAACATTTAAAGGGTAGCTATAATCTCTTGAGCACGTGTAGATTATAAAAAAAAAAAAATTTTTGATCGTTCAAGACACTACTTTCAATCATAGCAGCACTCCTATCTGATACTCCAGTTCGATCACAAGTAATCCCCAAACTAGGTAGTTTTAATCGCATTTGATCTGGTACTATACTCTGTTCAACAAAAATTGTCAGTTCAGTGGATTTTATTAGGGAGCTTTTGGGATTTGCAGCTTTTCAGAACAAGTTTTATGAATTTGAGTATGTTGAGTGTTGACGATTTATAATGCAAACTAGGGAAACCCTGTGAGAGCTTTAAAAGGCAACACACTTATGCAAGCCAATGAAACTAGAGTGAGAGGCAAACGTCCTATCTTCCCTGTACTGACAATTTTTGTTGAACAGAGTATAGATGACTTTTTAACTGGAGTAATCAGTTAGGGTTTCTTTAAAGTCCATGTTGTTTAAAGTGTCGAGTTTTGCACTATTCGATATTCTTTTTAAATTAAAACTTTCCGCTCTGCCTTGCTTTCTTTTCAAGCTTTTTCGTAGTCCTCGAGTAGTACTCCAGTCAATTTTACCGATGAATAACTTTCTGGAAGTTCTTTGATCAATAATTATAAAATGTTGCTATTTAACAGGAACTTTTTTTCTGAGTCACAGGAAAAATGGTGAAGTGAATCACACTGCCAATATCGTATATAAAAAAGTGTCTCGTATTGAATTAAAAATGGTTGCAATTGTGATTTAAAATCTTCTAGCTTATTTCGTTTTTCTTTTAATTTATAGTGTTTGATCTGCTTTTTACATTTTTCATAATATCGACGAATTTTTCTTAAAATAGATGTTTCAGAAACAGTTTGTAAAGAAGCCTTATTCCATATCTCAACCAATTTTTCAGCTACTTTCTTAGATACCTCTAAAATGGTTGCTTCTTTTGTCTTTGTATTTTTTTGTTCGATTAAAGTATTTAAATACTCTTTTATAACATCTTTAATGGTTCTGGCTTCCCAAAAATCAAATCTTTTACTTCTTTGCGTCTAGTAGAAACCATTTCGATTTGCAGAAATTCCGAAAAAGGAAAGTATTTAAAGAGAAGTATTGGTGATTAGGATTATATATAAAATAAATTTTGAGCCGGTCTTATTAAATTGAATTACAAATATGTGCAAATAAGTGCTTAATTTAATTTTTATTTCCACTGAAGTGAAAGGCAGCTATTCTTAACAGTCAAAAATATCAAGTAAAGAGAAATTACATTTCACGGCCAAAATTAAGTTAAATTTATTTTAAGCCTCCCAAAAATGTAATTAATTTTTACTTGCAACTTATAGGTACTATAAGGCAAGTTACGCATTCGTAAAAAAAATCTAACTCGAGATTTTGATCAAAGTTGACATTACGATGATAGCGAAGACCAAAAAAGTGACTATCGCAATTCTGTCTGTCTGTCTGTCGGTTCGGCTACAGCCTAAACGGCTCGGCCGATTTTCTTGAAACTTGGTAGATATGGGTTTTAATTTTTTCCCCCCACACGTGTTTTTTTTTTTTTGTTTTTTAAGACCAAAAATAACGGTATCTGCCATACGAAGTTTTATAAATTTTTTTTCTCAAAAACCGTCCCACAGAATTAAAAAAAAAAAATTGAAAAATTTCATTTGGTTAAAACTAGCTAATGGTTGAAAAAAAATTTCGAAAAAATTGTTATTTTTGGTAGCCTCCCTGGGTCTATTATATTTGTTTTTGATTTCCTCGAAAACTGTACAGCCGATTTAAATCATTTTTTTTTATGCCAAAGCTACTCCAAAGTTTGAATATTATTCCATATTCAAATTTTCAATTTTTAATTTTTTGCATTTAAAAAAAAAAACACCTTCCATACAAATTTTTAAAAAATGGTTTTCGAAAATCGTATTTTTCTCGAAAACGGTTCCGAGAATTTTGTTACAATTTTTTTTCTTTTGATTAATTTTTATGATCTTAAATTTAATAAAAAAAAATTGAAATCTAGATATTACTGACTGTACCTACCATAGAACGATTTTTTCGAATTTTGAATTTCTCATTATCTGCATAAGGGATTTTAATGATTTTTTTTATAAAGAAGCTCCTAAAAAGTTTAAAAAACATTGGCGCAAAATTTTAAACATTTAAAACCTACTCTAAATCAATTTTAGAATGGGAGTGGACTCTAAATATTGAGTATAAAACGAGAACCGACTTTTTGTTAATTTTAAAGGACATAAACTATACTTTAACGTTAAAGAGCTCGTCTTACTTTAACAGCAGCAAAAAGCTAGTTTATCTTTTAAAAGTATACTTTATCCATATTGACAATGGTCATTTCATACCAAAGCAAATGGAAGAAAAAATGTTTACTGATGTTTTATTCAATTTTTTAAAGATGTTTTTTGTAAATAGACTGAATAACTGAATATTATAAATTCGAAATAATCGTACGAAAGTGCTTTACGATGAACAAATCTATAAATACAAATGTATGTAGGTACATACATATCTTATGTATGCACGCGCGCCGCCGCCGCTGCTGCCGGCCGAGACGAGTATAGCTAAATGAATCTGCACCTTGCAACAACAAATTGAGTATTTATGCTGTGAATTTGCGATCTATACTTTATTTTCATCTAAAATAATGTGAATAACTTATAAACAATCAAAATCTGTACCGAGGTAGTATATAAAATGTACTTTTTTCGGCGAAAAATTATTTGGTTTAAAGTTGTCTGTTCTTTTTACTTTTTTTTTGTGTTTTTGTAGTTGAGTGAGTTATGTATCTGTCAAATTTAGGGTTGTTCAACGCAAATTCGCTTAGGTTCTGTTGTAAAACCCACATCAGTTAGAAGAGTTGTCTAACGTGTTTAAAATTATGCAAAAGTTAGACCAAGTCTCCAAGCTAAACGACTGCGTTAAGTAGAGCCGGTTTTATTCCTTAAACGAGAACTGTTTAAAATTTTGCGCCATTGCATTTCAAAACTTAAAAAAAATATTTTTTCAATTTAAAAAAAAAAAATCATTTTTTTTTTTTTAAATTCGATATCGCAAGAACGGCTTAGTATTTTTTTTGAAAATTTAACTCTTTTTCGTACAATAATAAAAACTTAAGGTTGGCGTACTAAAATTTGTTCTTAAAAATGTTTTAAAAATTTTGTACGTAAAAGCTTATTTTTTTAAGCAACCACTACAACGACTTATAATTTTTGTTCTTGCATAAATTCGTATTTGCATAGCATTCTGTTTTAATCTCTTACTACTAAAAGAATTTAAAAAATTCATTTTATCCTTATGAACAGTTTTCCTTAATAACATCCTTTTTTAAAATTCCTAGTCTATTACATAGGAGCAAGTTCGTGCGACCCAGTCGTGCATTTTATTTTTAAAGCCACCGGCATTTGAGCAGGTTAGTAAGTAGAGAGGGTTGGATTGTGTTTATTTGCTTATATTATCAGACCAAAGATTAAAAAAATAAATAAAAAAAATTGCATTTTCAAAATTTTCAACTGACTTTGTGCACCCTCGAAAATTATTTTGATCGGTTTGAAACTTTTTCTTCATGATTAAGAGCACAAATGGCACTACGCCTGCCTATATGTAGAACTCGAAATAAGAACAAACAATTTCACTCCACCCTAGCCCACACATAGTTATCATTAACCTCAACAATTGTCTCAATAACAACTACTTCCCATATATATGGGAAACTGCTGAAATCATGGCGATTATTTAAAAAAATGTACACTAAGCATCATCTCGATCAACAGGCCGATATCACTCCTCAGCAACTCAAGATAACTTTTCGATGAACTAATTTTCAGGAAGAAGCATTTAACACTCCACCCACTCCTGACGTTGAAACATGACATCTCGTATGCACTACGTCAAGTCACAGTCGGATGCCTCCTGGATGTTGAGAAGGTATTCGACAGCGTAAAGGTCACAAGCTTCACTTACATACTTAGTTTCCAATAGCACTTATTGAATTATCCATTTCCTTCTGTCTTCCAAGAACTTCTTTGTACAACTGGAGAAATACACATCCATAATGAAGAACATTAGAGCTGATATTGCTTAAGAAGGCTCAAAACTTGGGCTGTTTCTGTACAGTATAGTGACCTCCGACGTGTCTATCTCTGACAACTGCGAGAACCTTACCTTATCTGGTGACTCGTTGACCAACTACTCATCCACGACACCATTGAAAACTGTGATGAAAGTTGACTTTTTCAATACTAAAGAAAGTGGGAAATCAAAATCCACACTTCAAAGTCAAAACTAATTTTCTTGAGGAGACCATCATCGAACTGCAGACACAGTCAGTCTACATCAAAATGCAGACATATAACCCTTATACTCCCTGACGAATCAACATTGACAACCAAACGAAACGTGAATTAACTGGGTTGGGTATACACTTCGGCGAGCTACTAAGGTTCAATTCTCATGCAAGACATGATCTCAGAAGAGTCAGCTGTGCCTTCAATTGCGTCTGCCAACTGATGAAATTAATTTCCAGACTTAGCCAGCAGATGGAGATCCTTTTATAAAAGCAGCTCTTGAGACCAGTAATCGGATACAGCTTCCCGTATGGTTTTCTATCTCTAAGTAGATATTTTATAGATGGAAAGCCCACAAACCTTAGCGCTATGTACATACTGGATGACAACATATTCCCAAATGATAACGAAGAAGCCGTTGCTTTTTACGCTGACCATCGGTAAGCCTACTTTGTCGACGTGGCTAAGCGCCCCATTTCGACTCAACTCCACTCACAATCGAATCGAACCAAACCCATTTGAAATCAAATGCAGATATACTCGTAAAATGGGGCTATAGCTTAGTTCAAGTCCGTTCCAGCTCTGCATAATATGAACAAGTGGATTGCTGTATGTTATAACTTCAAGACGCGTAGGCTTCTAGATGTGATGCATCGATGTCGTCGAGGGGCTTCTCGAAGCACGAGGCCGTGCGCCTTGGAACACTTTACACACTCCTTGCGCCACCATTTATCCTCATCAGAGAAAGGAAACGTGGCACCCATCGTACCCTTTTTATGTTCCGTAAATTCAATTCAATTACACATAACAATTGTTCTTCTTTAAAATTATTCCAACAAAACTATAATCACAAATTTCCCTTACAATGACCCCGATGCGTTGCCAAAACTTTTCCATTCAATTCTTTCTGCATTCCAACATTAAATCGAAACATTGCATGCAAATTTTGTGCCACTCCGGCTATTGCATTATTTCCAACAAAAACAGACGAAAACAATGCGACACATTTCGTCGGTGGAAATTTTTCATTTGTAAAGAAATTCTTCAGTAAAAAATTCCACTGCACTTTCTGTGGGCCACATAGGGAAATTAATTGAAAACGAACTTTCGTCATGACACATTTCCGCCCGTAGCACAATGCAAATACATATTGCTCGCTTTGGGGATTCCTTTTGTATGCATATTGCATACATGCATATAAAATCTTCTTTTTTTTTGGGCCAAATAATTCGTCGTTGATGTACGGTACTACTTTGAAAACAAGGAGAGCAAATGGGAATTTTATGAGAGACTAAATTTAGAACCCTTGATAATATGTATACTTGTGTTGGAATACAAATGTGACTTTTCACTCGAGCGATTTGGTTTTGCGAACGTAGTTGTGTCTTAGAAAATATTGTTTGTTTGTGCGGAATTCAATAATGAAACAGTTTTTTCTGTAGTGTTCTTTGTGGAGTACATTGTTGAATAAAGTTCGAATTTGAATCCATTAAGGCTAAACGAAGAAGACGAATTTGTAGATTTTTTGGTTATGTATTTGGACTTCCAATACCTACTCGAAAACTTAAAACAAAATTATGAAAAAAGCACTTTAACAAAATACTTAAATAAAATACTTTAAGCAACATGACTCAGCTTCGGATTCCACACTTTGAAAGTCAATCCGACAACACACTAGACTTGTTCATACCTCTGATCCTGATAAAATCACACTTTTAGTCTGCGAATAAAACCTAAGGAGAACCGTTGGGCATTACGAGAAAGCCAACTGAGACCGTCTAAATCACCAATTAGTTTCGCTCGGAGTCCGTTTTAAGAAATCAAATGAACATCGCGGTCCGTACAACATTTTATAGAAAAAAATATTTATTAAACAAATGTAAATACGGAAATAACAAGGTATTTTTTGTATGACATTTGACAAAATGACATTTCTTGTTTCGGACTATCTGTCTGAATTTTGAAGTGAAATTGGTACTATGGACATAAGATCCTGGAGATGTTCATCAGTAAGTCGAGATCGAAATTTATTCTTAATGAAGTTCATCTTCGAAAATGCTGCTTCACAAATACTCTTATTTGTTGACCCAAACAAAGTAAACAGTTTCAAAGCTAATTTTTTTAATTCTGGATATTTAATACCACACACAAATTTTACGAGTATCTAGAACTCTTTACTGGAAACTTCCACATGTTTGTATCTCAAAACTGTGTTTTCTTGGAAATCCGTCATTTCCATTTGCAGAGTAGCTTTATCACTCCCGAAAACAATTGTCGCTTCATTACTTCATTCACCATGAGGATGCAAAAAGTAAATTCTGCTGAGGACATCTACAACATTCTCAATTTTCTTAAAATCTTTTAAACTCCGATTTAAGGTACTAGTACGGTCTAGAAATCGCAAAAAACGCATGATTTTTGGGAATTTTTTTCTCTGAAACTTTATAAGATAATTACATATTTTTTTTTTTTTAAATAATGAATACATGTGTCAAGAGTACAAAAAAAATTTGTTTGTCGAATTTTGGCCGAATTATAGAGGGCGTCAACGTCGACTCTTCAAAAAACACATTTTCCCATGGCGGACAGTTAATCTCCGGATCTACTGAACCGATTTTCAAAAAGCTTGTTGCAACTTGATTGTTTTTATGTTTTCTGAGACAATTTACCACAATTTGACCAAAAAGTTATGAATAAAAAAATGGCGACCCAAAAATGGCCAAGAAAATTGCCAAAAAAAATTTTTTTTTTCAAAGCTCGAAATTTTGTTTTGTTTTGACTTTTTAAACAAATTGTGGTAAATTGTCTCGTAAGAAACCTTCGTTTAAATAAGCCACCCTGGTTTTTTTGTTTCAGTCCAGCCAATTCTGAGATTAACTGTCCGCCATGGGACAATGTATTTTTTGATGAGTCGACGTTGGGCCTTCTATTCTATTCGACCCAAATTCTCAAATTTAAAAAAAAAAATTTTTTTTGTATTCTTGACGCATGTATTCATTATTTAAAAAAAAATTATGTTTTTACCTAATAAGGTTTCTGAGAAAAAATTTCCCAAAAATCGTGCGTTTTTTGGCGTTCTAGACCGTACTAGTACCTTAATATCCGCGATAAGTCTTGTACTGGCCGACCGACCGACGTCTCGTTGCCATTGCTGACTATTTGATTTAAATTAAGGAAGTATAATCATTCATTATCAAGATCATTAATAAAGAGATCGAGTTTTCGCGAAAACTTTTTACTTCTGACATGAGATCTTATACAAGCTTTCCCTTGCCTTGAAGTTTAAGGTTCAGGTCATTGATAAGTTTAAAAATATCCGTCAAGAATGCAATGGCACCTACATTTCCTTTTTCGTTTAAAAAACTGAAGTAGGTGTTTATTGAAGTCTGGTCAATCTTGAAAAGATAGCTACGAGCTCGTATGTCTTCAAGTGTTCTTAAATGCTGAAGAAACTTTCTAAAACGCAGCCTTTACTTAACCATCTCACATCATCATACAACAGCACATCGTCATATTATTCATCAACTTCTTCAAGAAATGATTTAAATTCACGATGTCGCAGTGATATACTCTACTATATACTCTACTGCTGAATCTGCATCAAATAATCAAAATCTGATTCTTAATAATGTCAACAAAGCAATTTCTCTGGAGGACATTTTTAAAGAGATTCTCGAGCTTAAGAAAGTTAATACTGAGTCATTGTCTGCCTTGCATACTCTTCAGGCTGAAAAAAATCACATGAAAAAAACAATTGATTCATTGCAGCTTAGAGTTAATTTACTTGAGCAAAAACAAAGAGAAAATACTGTGGAAATTGTTGGTGTACCCGATATTAACAATTCGAATGCGTTGGACAAAGCTCTTAAGCTTTTCGCTGATGGACTTGATGTAAATATAATCGAAGACCAAATTGATAAAATCTACATAAAAGAAATAAAAAACAAAAATTCAACAATCTCAGGAAAAAATAACACATTTGGTAACGTACTTTGTGTTAAATTCTGCTCTTTCAACACTAAACAAAAACTTATGAAAAAGAAAATAATAAACAAAGCACGTCTAACACCTAAATTATTTGGGAATGAGTACAACAACAATAAGTTCATATACATCAATGATAGTTTATCTTTTCAAACAAGAGAACTAAGAAGAGCTGCAGTGACTGCGAAAAAAATAAATAACTACAAATACTTGTGGGTTAAGAACTCAGAACTTTTAATGAGAAAAAAAGATGGTGATAAAATTGTCAAAATTAAATGTCTAGATGATCTAAATAATCTTTAAAATGCCTTTTAATAATTTCAATCATTTTAATTCTGTTAATAATATTAGATCTTCTTGTAAATTTGAAAGTGATGTCTTGTCAAGTGTTTTTCAAAATAATCAAAGTCATACAATTTCTGATAGTTTTTTTATTATTCATCAAAATATCCGTAGCCTTCGCGCCAATTTCGATTCATTATTGCTTCACATTGATTCGTGTTTAAGGAAGCCTGATTTTATTTTTGTATCTGAAATCTGGATTTTTGATTATGAAAAGGATAATTTTAAAATATCCGGCTATGAATTTTTTTCTACTTGTAATAATAGGTGCGTTTTATTATTCTCAAATCTATCTGGATCCGGATCTGGATCTTCCCTTGAAAATAAAACGATACGGATCTTAGTGACAGCAGTGTTATAAGCCCGTCTCTTTTTATCCTTGGGCTTGTAAATTTTCAATTATTTCTTGTCTCTTTTCTTTACACTGTAGCTTACACTACCTTATCATAAAAGCCATCTACTCGCCAGTGTAATAACTAATTTTTGGATCTTTGAAATAGATCCCGATAGAAAACAGGATCCCAAATTGTTTTTGTAATACATGTAAAAACTTAATCCAGATCCGGATCCAGATAGATTTGTGGATAATAAAACGCACCTAATGATTACTCGTCTGGTGGTGTTGGTGTTTTTGTTAAAATTGAATTTATCAATTCTGAGATTCTTAACATAAATCTAAAATCAGCGGATATAATAAAACTTTCTTTTAACTTAAATAATTTGAAAACAGTATTTCTTTGTGCTTATAGATTTCATAATAGTAGTGGAGATGTCTTTCTTGAAGAATTAAATAATTTGTTTTTGCATGAGAAGTCAAAGAACTTAATTTTTTTGGGTGATATCAACATTGACCTTCTCTCTAAATCTAATTTTGTGGATAGTTATTTATCATTATTGGCCGGTCATGGTTTTGATTGTTGTATAAGTGTACCTACACGAATTACTAATAACTCTAGTACATGCATTGACCATATCTTCTCAAGGAAAAGTAGAGTTTATGACTATAAGTTGGTAAGTTCTATTGCAGATTTTGGTATAACCGATCATTGTATGACCAGTCTTCACTTTCTGGGTGTTTCTAACAATATTAACGTTTGTAATACCTCCTTTCCAGTTAAAAAAATTGATTTTGTCAAGCTTAACTTACTTCTCCGCTTTGAGTTTTGGGACAAGGTTTATAATGAACATGATCCCTCAATAGCCTTTGATAACTTCATAGATACACTTAATTCTCATGTTACTCGCTGTACTTCCACTTGTAACAAGCCGAATAACACTAGGCGTTTAAAAGAATGGATGACAGGGTATTTAGTTAATCGTATTAAACAAAAAAATAAACTTCAACTAAAATGTAAAAAATACCCCAATAACAGTGTACTTAAAGCCAATTATAAACAAAAATGTAAGGAAATTTCAAATGAGATCAAGATACGTAAAGAAAACTATTATATTAATGAATTAGCAAAGAACAGAGGGAATCTGAAAGGTGAATGGAATGTGGTTAATAAAATTTTGAACCGCAAAGATCGTGTTGATAGACCATTCATTCTTTCAGACGGTTGTAATAGTATTTCCGATCCAACTGAGGTAGCTAACCTTTTTAATGAGTTTTTTGCTTCTGTTGCCAATAACTTATCTACTGAGGTCTTTATGAATGACATTGATTTGGTTGAAGGAGGAATAACAAATGACAGCTTCTTATGTAGGAGCTTAGTTTTTGATCCGATTTCTTCTGGTGAGTTGCTTTACATAATTAAATCATTAAAAAATTCTAACTCAGTTACAGCGGATGGTTGTTCTAATGTTGTTTTTAAAAATATTGCTTTCAATATCGTTGATGTTCTTGCTCATGTTTTTAACATTAGTGTCTATAATGGAATTTTTCCTTGTGCTCTAAAGGTTGCTGAAGTTATCCCTCTTCATAAAAAATGTAATTCTTCAGATCTTAACAATTATAGGCCAATTTCTCTGTTACCTGTCTGTTCTAAAATATTTGAAAAATGTATGAAAAAAAGAATTTTAAATTTCTTAAACAGTAACAACTACTTTAGTAACTGCCAATTTGGTTTTCGATCTGGTAGATCTACGGAAGATGCTCTTTTGAAGTTTTGTACTGAAATATATAGTTCAATTAATAACAATCTTTTCACTGCTGGGGTTTTTATTGATCTAACTAAAGCATTTGATTTAGTAGACCATAATATTCTTTTAGGTAAGCTTTATAAAGCTGGAATGCGTAGCTTTGTTTATAATTGGTTAGCTTCTTACTTAACAAACCGAAAGCAAATGGTTAAAATAAATGCTTGTTATAGTAATCTCTGCAACTTAACTATTGGCGTCCCACAAGGTTCAGTCTTGGGCCCATTGCTTTTTCTTATTTATATAAACTCCATCTTTGAGCAAAAGTTTTTTGGTAAACCCACAGCATTTGCTGATGACATTGCCTTTTCCTATGGTTGTAAATCTCCCCTTGATCTTGTTGCTGACATCAACTCTGATATGGATATTCTTAGGCGCTGGTGCTCGGCTCATAAGATGGTTTTGAGTAGTAAGACTAAGGCAATGTACTTTAAAATTTCAGGTTCCTCACCGTTGGATTGCGATATTATCTATCATTCTTCTGAGTGTGGTAAATTGGGTTTGAGAGTTAATACGTGTGTTTCCGGAAATAGTGATTTTTCATTTTTTCCAAATGCGCCCTGCACCAAATTTTGTTTTCGAATTGACTTTGTCAATTCCTTTAAATATCTGGGAGTTATATTGGATAGCAAACTAAATTGGGCGGACCATACCGACTCATTAAAAAAGTATTTATTATGTTGTTCTAGGCATTTTTATAACTTAAGCCCATACTGTTCTAAACAAGTGTTGGTGATGGTTTATTATGGCATTGTTCATTCCAAAATTCAATATGGCTTAACCTGTTGGGGTGGTATATATTATAATAAAGTAAAGCCACTCGTAATTTTGCAAAAAAATATTGTGCGTATTATTTGTAATAAAAACCGTTTGCATGCTAGTCTTGTTCTGTTTCAAGGTCTCAAAATCCTTCCGTTAAGGCATCTCTACTACTATAAGGTTCTGAAGATATTTTTTATAAGGAGCGGACATCTTTCCATAAGAAGGAATGATTTGCATAATTTACGTATTAATTACAATAATTACGTCAATGTCCCTTCTTATAAAAAAATTCATTTCAAAAAGTTCTTTACAGTAGTGGCTCCTACAATTTTTAACAAGTTACCTGATTCCATCCGACGTTTAAGAAAATTAGAAGACTTTCTCTTTAAAACAAAATCTTGGCTTTTTAATTTCAACACCTATCAAATAGAAAGTATATAAGTATATAATACATATATTTGGCATAAGCCTCACACACACTAATGAATTATTAATTTTCTTTGGTTTAATTTTTGTTATCTGGTACATTCAATACTAGCGTCAGCTTTTTGCTTCGCTATAGAGTGTATCCATTTTATTCATTTTTACAGGTAGTATATATTGTTTAGTATAATCTTGGTTTTGAAGAACATTTTATGAGATCTATTACTTATAATTTTTGATTTGATTGTGTTAATTTGTTCTTTAAAATAATTATGAAAATGTACACATCTACCAATTTAAATGAATGAATAAATAAAATAACTTATTCAAAATTCAAAAAAAATTCAAATGATTTCGCACGAAGAAAATTGACTATTTTCATCACTTCTTGCATAATACGCTCAAAATTATAATTAAGTTTGCAACAAAGCACTGTGGTTTCAAAATGACAATAAAATGAGACTTCGAATGAAAAATCTCAGATTTTCTATTTTTCGCTTTGAATGTACATTAAACCTTACCACTCTACCAAATTTCATAATTCTACGGCAATCGGAAATGCTCCATACAAATTAAACTTTTTCTCAGAAAGTGGGCGGATACAACGATCCCTGAATGGAAAACCTAAATTTTTATTTTTGGTCCTTTATATGCAATTTAAGCCCTACTGGTTCACCAAATTTCATCGTTTTACAGCAGTCAGAAGTGCTCCATTCAACCAACACCAATTCGGAGAAAGTGGGCGGATACCACGCCCCCCTGAATGGAAAACTTCAAATTTTCGATTTTTTTCCTCTGCTTGCATGACAAGACCTACCGTTATGCAAAATTACAAAATTCTACGATGTCGGGAAGTGCTCAATAATTTTGATGATGTGTCAGTCAGTCAGTTACGGTTTTTGTGATTTTTGAGGCCTTATATCTCAGGAACCGCTTATGCTAGAAAATTTAAATATGGTGAGGCGCCTGTGCTTGACTAGCTTAGCAAATATTCGGAATTTTAAGTTTCTGACTTCATTGGTACTGAAGATAGGGAGGGGTCAAAAATCACCTGACTTTGTTCCTGTAAAAAGGGTGTAGTGCCAGAACTTGGCTGGGCTCTACCGTGCCCTTTGACTTCTAGAACTTTGACGGACACTGGAGTACAGATAAGATTACAAAAATGCAATCATTAACGAGATGCAAGTAGGAACACCGATGACAGATTCCTGTCCAATCTAAATGCACCCATCTATGATACTGTTAATGATGCTGCAGTGACGAGTGAGGTTTTTGTATGTGTTTATTCTCAGAATGCAGGTGGTTTAAGGACAAAAACCAACTGCGCAAAATTTTAGTCGAATTAGTACGATGTTAAAGCTGTTTTAGTATGAAACTAGGGTAAAACAACGATTTTGCAAATTTTAATCGAATAAAGCATCAAACTTTCTCTACCCTTTTATTAAAGTTAAAATTATCGAATACGTATTTTAATTTTTTAGTATTGTGCTAACTTCATATCTCTTTAGAATTTACAAACGTCAAAAACGGCCAGTTTACTTAGTTTTTTTGCACAAACAGTCATTTTTGTGGCTTTTAGTACGATACCAGTTAGAAAATGTCTTATATTAAGAATGAGTTTGTAAACTACTTTAAAGTTAGCAAATTGTTAAGTAGTATCATACTAATACCTTAATAATAATGCTGTTTTAAATTTTGCGCCAATATGTTTATGTCTGCTGCTAGTGAATGTGGCTTCATGGAGGAAGCTCGGTCATTTGGATTCGGCAAGTTTTGGAAAGACATCCACAACAACTTGTGGAATCATTGAATGTGTGTGTGAGAGTAAAGTTTCGATGAGATTCAACCATGGAGGAATGGAGGTTTTCGAGGAGAGCACGTAGCTTTCCATTTCTGTTAAATTTAAAAAAAAAAATTCTTAACTTTGCTATACTCTGTCCAACAAAAATTGTCAGTACAGGCCTTATGGGAGAGCTTTTTCTAAAGCAGTGGCGCGGTGCGTGATGCACCCTCACTACAATCCGTTATGAAAAATGCCACTAAAAACAGAGCAAGTCACTGACTTTTCCTAAGGAATTGTTGTTGTAATTCTTTGCAATAAGTTGTACACCCTAAAACGACCGTCGTATCCCACTGCTGATGAGATACTAAAAAGAGTGTCAAGTGTCACTCAATACGATCGTGCGCTCTTTATCTACATCAAAACAGAGTTACCAATTTACCATTATCAGTCTCAATTGTAAGCAAGGAGCTTTTTCAGTGGTTTTTATTAAGGAGCTTTTGGGATTTGAAGCTTTTGAGAACACATTTTAAGAAGATGAGTATGTTGAGTGTGGTCGTATTGCTTTTCAACTTAAAAAAAAAACGCGCCTATTATCTTATCGCTTGGCGTTGTGGGAAAAGGTTAATTGAATATTGTTTTCAGTCGTTTTGAATCAGCAGACGGTAGCCCTACGCGTTTTTTACTATCATTTGCGGCAATTTATAATGTAAACTACGGAATCCCTGTGAGAGCTTTAAAAGGCGACATACTTATGCATGGCAATGCAACCAGAATGAAAGACAAACGTCCTATCTTCCCTGTACTGACAATTTTTGTTGGACAGAGTATAGTCAGTGTCGAATTTTATTCGGTATTTATTCGTTAACGACCCGCACTTGCGTTTTCATTTGCTTAATTTGCTTTTGGTTTTGTTTTTCACCGTTTTAATTTGTGAGACCTACTTTTTGTTTTTTAATTTTGGGTTTTAATCCGAAGTTTCGGCTGTATAGTACTTACATTTCCTATATTCTTTATAGATTCGTTTATTTTGTTTCATTTAATTAATCCAATTCGATTAATTAAATCTCTGAACCAGTATTTTAAAACTGCCTATTGTGTTTTCATCAAACGCACCCATTTCGTTTGACATAAGTTCGTGTGTCTTGTGTCATCTTCTCACGAATTAATTCTATTATATCTTTTATTTTATATTTATTTTACTTTTAAATTTTCTAATAACCAAAAGATGGCGTTTGATAATTTCGCAACACACTATGCACTCTCCAAAAAATTACTCAAAGATTTTGATCACTCCCCCTTTGCAGTAAGACTATTGTACTCTTATTTAAACAGCTGACATCAATTTGTGGCAGTGGGTAATAGAAGTTTCTAAAAGTAACATCTGGTGTTCCCCAGGAATCTGTTCTTGGACCTTTGTTGTTTTTCACTTCTGTTAATGAGTTACCTGGACTGGTCGAACATTTTTCACTTTACAGGTTTGCAGATGATGTGCAATAGCTGTCCATTAACTAATGTTGTAAGTGCAGACAGGGGAACCAGTTCTTGTGGTTGTTTGATGATAGGGAAAATTGATGAGAACTTGTATGTCTTGGCCGACTTACATAGGTTGAAATGTATTGAAACCAAAAAAAAAAAAAACTGCTGCTGTGACTGTTCCTGTTTTAAGTAATTTTACTTTATTTTAAATAGTTTTAGGAAGTTTTAATTAGTTTTAGCTTAGTTTGTTAGTTTTATGTATAAGCAAAAAAAAAAAAAAGATAAAGATACCGAGTTTTTTTTTTAAATTGTTCGAGAAAATAAATCATCTAATTTAGTATAAAAATAGTTTTTAAGCCACAAGTTATTAGAATAAAGATATACTTTAACTTAGAGCGCCCGCATAGGACCAGTTAGTTAGTTGGAACATTTTAATAAGTAGGATAGTTCTTATGAATTTTGGTCTAGCTTTAAGTTAGTTATAAAATAAATTTTAATACAAAAGATTTAAAAAAAGTCTTTTTATACTATAAGCTAGAAATACATAAGCCCCTATCAATAATTATATGTTAAAATTAATATTTAAAACTCAATTCAAGTACTATTAATAATAGAATTAAAATCATGTTATGTACTTTCAAATAACTAGACACTTAATTTATGAATCGAAATATATTATATTAAATTTTATTACTTATGTATATTAAATTGCGTTAAATAATTTAAGCCAATCACAAAATATAAAATTTATATCTCAATGTGAAATTATATATTATCCAATAAATACAAATGATAGTTGAAATTGTACATTAGGTTGTTGAAACAAAAATCAAATTAATTTAAATAATTAACCGAGTTGAATCGTTTATTTTAGCTGAGTAAGTTTGCAGGTTATAAATTAGCAGTCTCAGTTGTTTTACGTTTTTCGTTTTGTTTCATATTTCTCATGATCTTGACATTTAATACAATTTTATTAACTTTCATCAATGTTTCATTTTTGGGACATTATTTCTGGTAATAATAATTTATGTTTCTCATTCCAAATAAAACGAAGTTCCACAACATGTTATTCCTTTCAAAGAGATTTGTTAATATTTAACATGCTTTACTGAAAAAGTTATATATCCTGAAAAAAAAAAACAAAAATTACCATAAGGGTTTTAATATGATTACATACGTGCAGTTGTGTCTGCAAGGCTTCTTCATACTCGTATATTTATGGTTTTTGAAAATTACGACAACAACTCAAATGAACTACCACCAAGTGGGTTTTTATTTGGCTGGAGTTATAGCTATTTCACGGGTGCCAATCCGATCATAAGACTCCTTTATTAGTGGTGCTTAGCCTTTATACTTTTAAGTTTAATGGAGAAACATTTTGGCCTTGACTGAGATTTGAACCCAGACATAGTGAAATAGCTATAACTCAAGACAAATAAAAACCCGCTTGGGTTCTTATTGTAATATTTAAAAACCATACAAATTACCATAAATTCTTATATAATACGTACCATAACAAATTTTTCAGTCTTAAAGCTTTCATCTCTCCCTCAGATATTTCTGTAGACTCTTTTGAGTCTTCCCTCTTACTCGAATAGAACCCAAACCGAACGTTCTCAGCCAGTTTCATGATTGTTAGAATCTAAATTTTTGCTTAGTCCTATTTTACCTGCACTAATATGATTGTTTTTTATTAAATTATGAATTAATTAATGAGAAATAAAAAAGAAAACTGGATTCAAATTAAATTCCCTTATATTTTGTATGTGTATATCAAAATGCAATAAGAAATGAACAAATATTAAAAGATACATAAAAATAAAATGGCCTTTTTCTTGAAAAATGTTCGAACCTTTTTAAATGAGATTTTGTCTTCGTTTTTTTTTTTTTAATTATAAATAAAGGCCTTTTTGCGAAATCTCTTAATTAAGATAATTGTCGGGTAAGGCATTAAGTTGAAATTTAATGGCCAATTTAAACTGAAGTGGATTAAAAAAGGCCAGTATCATCTCGATAAAGGCAATATGATTAGCCATTTAAGGCAAAAAATACAGTTTGTATAATTAGTTCGTAATACATTAAAATAACTAAGGTAATTCCATTGCGCGTGGGTATGAAAAGAGGGCGTTAAGTGACCCATTTAGGGATAGGAATGTGCTTAAGAATAAATTGTTCTTTTAAAGATGAAAATTTTATTGATCACAATCTTGGGGCAAAACAGAGTGAGAAGTTCTGGATATTTGAAAAAAAAAAAAAGATTAAAATCTATAAACTGTCTGAAATAAAGGATTTTTCAATTGGCGCCGGTATATTTGGCGGCCTTTTGGTAGCCATATTGTTTTGGTAAGATCTGTTCAAATCTATTGTTTATATTATTCAGTTACTGATTCCCAATCAATGCCAATGTAGCAAGTAACATGGTTGATGAACAGCATGTCCAAATGATAAAACTTTCTTATCAGAGCGTTATCTTCTGGATACGCATGTAGGGTTGAGTTGGCTAGAGCTTTTTTACAGGATTCAAAAACATTTCCGAGTTCGGGTGTCCAATTGATAATAGTTTTATCATCCTTCTTGTTGCCGCAGGGATATGCATGAAGAGGATCTTGGATGTGAGCAGATTTGGGAACAAAACGTTTGTAGAAATTTAGCATTCCCAAAAATCTTCGCAGCTCTTGGACTGTTGATGGCTTCTTGTAGGAGATGATGGTATCAACTTTAGATGGCAATGGTTTGATTCCTTCTTCAGTTACAAGATAACCCAAGAAACTTTCAGAAGATGATTCGAAAAAGCTGTTTGAGATGCTCTGGATGATCTTCAACTGAGTTTGATGCGATGAGAAAGTCATCAATATATGGAAAACAGAAATCCAGGCCTCTAGTTACTTCGTGGACAAATCGTTGGAAGGTTTGCGCAGCGTTGCACAGACACAAGTCATCACCATGAACTGAAACAGCCCAAAAGGAGTGGTGATAGCTGTTTTTGGGATGTCTTCTGGTTCAACAGGGATTTGATGGTATGTCAGATCTATAGCGCTGAACACTTTCTTGCCCTTCAGATGTTGAGCGAAATCTCCAACAGGAAACATGGGATATCGATATAAGATGGTGATAGCATTGAGTCGTCTATAGTCGCCACAATGGTCGCCAGTCACGAGTTTTCTTCTTTACCATATGAAGAGGACTCCCCCAACTGCTCTTTGAAGTTCGACAAATCCCTTGGTTGATCATGTACTCGAACTCTTGCTTTGTGGTTTTGAGTTGTTCAGGACACAGACGTCTGGCTTTGGAGTACACAGGAGGTCCTTTCGTTTGAATGTGGTGCGTTACTTTGTGCTTGGTTTTAGACAGTAGGTTTGTCTTTGTGATGTCTTCAAATTCTTTCAATAAATCGTAAATGAAGGGTGACGGATTTATTGTTTGAAAATTTGCTGTATTTGTTGAAGTTGTTGCACCAAAACCATGTGTTTGAAGACTTGTTTTTCGATCAATTAGTTTCTCGTTTTTAACGTCAACTAGAAGATCGAAAAATGATAAAAAATCAGATCCAATTATTATCGGCTCGGTGACTTGGGCAATGACAAAAGGCAAGTTAAAGTTTCTGCGAAGACCAAGGTTAAGTGACATCAGTTGTTCCCAATAAGTTGGAATTTCAGAGCCATCCCATGCGTAGAGAACTCGGTTCGATTAGCTGTTCCATTTGTCTATACTTGTAGGTAGAATGACTGAAATTGTAGCTCCAGTGTCAAACATTTTTGGGAAGATTTCTCATTGACATAAAGGCGACTTATGGTGTCTGTGGACTGAATAGTCGCTGAATGCTGTTCGCAAATTGAAATTGACAAGGTTCTTGGCACTTTATTGCTTTTTTGCCATATTTTCAGTGGCAGATGCTAGAATTTTTGGACTTCGATCTCTTGCTAAAGGAATTCTTTGAACGTGAAGAATTTCGGCCTCTAGGAACTTGAAGTTGCTTAATTTGTTCTTGTAGAACAGCAATCTGATTTTGAAATTCAGAAAAAAAACAGCAACACTGGACAGTGGCGTTGAAACAGCTACAACATCTGAATTGGTATAGACATCAGAGATTTTATCTGCCATATCTGCCAAAGTTTTGAGATCTTGATTTTCACTACACGATAGGATGGACTGGGTTGTGTTAGGTTGTTGCTTCACCCATAAGGTTCTGAGAATGCCTTCTGATATAGTGGGTAATGCAAGCTCTCTCATCTTTGTAAGTAGCTGAGTTGGTTGTCTTCCATCAAGAGTGATGGCGCTGAGAAGTGTCTGGAGTCTCACTGACAGAAGTCGAGTCTTCAGACCATTGTATTTTTCCGTAGCAGGAGTGCTGGTTACCATGTCTAGGACTTTGGTCAGCACATCAGCTTCTAGGTTTCGAACCAGGGCATAGTACTTCGTGGAATCCGAAATGATTCCACTGGTATGGAACTGAGACCACAAGTCAGGGCTTCGCTTCCAGAATGGTGGCACCTTAGGTATTGATACTTTGGCAATTACTCCTTCTGCGACCTCATCTTCTGAGTCAGACATTGTGTTGGTGTGAGATGTCTGTGTAAAGTGAACTGACAATTTTTATTTTACTTTTTTAAGTGACATCTATTTAGTTGTCAATTTGGATTTGACTTTTGTAGTGTTTTTTTTTCCCCTGAAGTCTTTACTTTTTCGAGAAATATTTTTGTGGCGGTTCAATTAATTTTACGCCCACATATTAGTGTTAGTGAAAACAAAATCAAATGGAAAATAGGAGAGTCAGCCTCATCCGTATTACGTAATTTGAGGAACAAATTAAATTAATATTTTTGATCTCCAAAACCCAAAGTAAGTACATACTTTACAACTTTTGGATTTGCCAGCTGGAGTCCGTACGACACGTATTCCTCCTGTCCTCCAGTTGGCAGTGACATTAAATTTTCTTGGGGCGGTGATTAACGTGGCAAGTTGATGCTAACTGGGCAGCCCCTACCAATGTTATGGAGAGGAAACTATGTCCGCTAAATATAAAATTCATCGGATGCATAGATGGCACTCATATCATGATTCTACGCTCAACACGTTTTCTTCAGCAGGAAGGAAAGACATAGCATTAATACCATGATTGTAAGTAACTTTATCTTAAGGTAAACTTAAACTTAGACAAAATTAAACTCTTGTATGTATGTTCAAGGCAAATAAAAAATGTATTCTAGTATGTAACCGGTATTGCCATAGTGTGTGAATCATTAAAGTTTTAACCATCCAAATCGAATAAAAAGTTTAGAAATAACAGCATGCTATTCAACGATTTCATTTATTTTCTATGCTTTTTCGAAATCAGTATATTGGTGATTCAATGGAATAAAATGTTAAACATTTCGGCACGACATTAATTTTTGGAAGCCAAAAGTCGTAAAAGTCGTAAAACTTTGGAAAAGTGGCGATTTATTTCTCAACATAGTTTTCGGAGCACCTGGGCGGGGTTCCTCAAAAACCGATATGCGACCAGCGACCACGTTGAAACTCGTTATACCAATTTTTGACGGTTGCCATCGAAGGGGAAGAGTCACCGTACACAGCAACCAAACGCTTTTTGATTTCGCTGAGCGATTTCCCTTCCAAAAAAAAAGAATCGAATCACCGACCGATATTGCTCTTTTTGCATTTTTCTAAAATTCGCGGACAAGCTGGCTTCCACACGTGGTCGAAACAAAACTACGAGTCCGATTCGGCTGAAATTTCGACAGTAGCCGTCTAAGAAAATGTACTAGACGATAGAAAGTCTCTCTTGCGATACTGGCACCATCGGGCGGTTAGGCTAAGTACTTATCGGACCGGCCTCATAATTATTTTGAGGTTGATGACACGCTGAAAGGTTGATGACATCTAAAAGTTCTGGGTTTTCTAATTTTAGCTTGGTCTTTGGTCTTCCCATTTTCTTTTCTGATCGAAATTGTTTTGTGAAAACTCACCAAAGGACTGATAAACTTCAATACTCCAGGAGACTGATTAGAACTGCGTGGGACAAAGTTTATTTAAGTTTTTTTTTATTTCTTAAGTTTATTTTATTTTTATTTTACATATATATTTCGTAGCAAAGATTTATTATATGGTGTAACTTCGGTGGTATTCATCTTAGTATGAGACTTGAAATAAAAGAACGGTATTGATTCTTCTTTGCGAAAACGCAAAGGGGACTCGTAAGGGACTGAGAATCTGACACTTTAAGGAATATTTTGAGCAAACAAAAATCAATTTACGCTAGTAATTTTGTTTGGACAGATAGATGTAAATCGGATTTAATTTTATAAAAATAAAATGCACGACTGGGTCGCACGAAGTTGCTCCTATGTAAACGACTAAGAATTTCAAAAATGAATGTTATTAGAGAATAGAGAAAACTATTCTTAAGGATAAAATTCATTTTTTAAATAACTAACACAACTCCTTTAGCAGTTGGAGCTTAGCACAGGATGCCATGTGTTTTCAGCAAAAATTAGCTTATGCAAGAACAAAATTATAATTCGTTGTAGTGGTTTCTTAAAAAAATAAGCTTTTATATACAAAAATCTTAGAACATTTTTGAGAAAAATTTTGGAGCGCCATTTAAAGTGTTTATTAATGTACGAATAAAAATTAAATTTACAAAAAAAAAAATACTGATCCGTTTTTGAGATATCGAATTTACCAAAAAAAAAATTTTAATTCACAATAATATTCAAACTGTTTGGGACCTTCCGCAGAAAAAAACTATTAAAATCCGTCGTACCGTTTTTGAGAAAACCAAAAACCAAAAAAATGGTTCCAAGGGAGGTACCAAAAATAACAATTTTTTGGAAAATTTTTTTCAACCATTAGCCTGCTTTAACTAAATGAAAGTTTTTGAATTTAAAAAACAAAAAAATCTGTGGCACAGTTTTTGAGCAAAAAGAAATATTTATAAAATTTCGAAAAAAAATCGTATAACAGGTACCGTTATTTTTTGTCTTAAAAAAAAAAGAAAAAAACGTGTGTCGGATAAAAATTTCAAAACGACATCTACCTACCAAGTCTAATGAAAATCGGTCTAGCCGTTTAGGTTGTAGTCGAACCGACAGAGGACAGACAGACAGAATTGCGAGACCCACTTTTCTAGTCTTCGTTATTATCTTAATGTCAACTTTGATCAAAATCTGGAGTTCGATTTTTTTTCGGAATTCTAAGGCCGCCGCGCCAGTTGTGATATACTTGTTCCATTTATATGGTCGAAACTCTTCCGAGTTCCAATCGAGGTCCTCTAAGCAGTCCTTTAAACCATTCTGACAAAAAATAAAAAAATTATTAATTATAATTTAAACCGAATTCATTCTAGATACATATGTTATCATAACATGAAAATCTTGGGTGCAGATATAAATAAGAGGAGACATATTCTATTTAAGCATTGGTTTTTTTCTCATTATATTGCAGGTGACAGCGGTTATCCACTGGAACCATTTCTGATAACACCATATGGGAATGCAAGCAATTCTCCAGAATATTGCTTCAACAACATAAAGCAAGAAGTGACGTTGAGCGCTACATTGGAGTGAAGAAAAGTAAAAACCAATTACACTTCATCACGTTATTGTTACCAAATATTTTCATATTTTGTTAGCCCGATGGAGATGTATTTTGGAAGAAAGAAAGCTGAAGTATTCGCCAAAAAGAGCGGTGCAAATAGTAAATGTTTGTTCTGCTTTGCACAACATTTGTGTAGAAACTAACTAGAGATCCAGTCCCAGAGAATGTTAGATGTTACAAGACCTCCTCTTTCAGAAAGTGCGGAAAATATAATAGAGCAAAATAACTCTAATGTAGGAGCTTGAATCCGAAATAGAAATTAGAAGACTCTTTGGGCCAACCATCAAAGGCATTAAATAAAAAATAAAAACAATTAAAGATATTTCGAAATTAAATTCATAAAAGGAATTTAATTTTTTATTCTAATAATAATATTAAATAAGAAAAAGAATAATAAATAAAAAAAACACAAGGTACTTCCAGGCCATCGCTCAAATTCACCCTGATCTATGCGGAAGAGTCGTTGTAAAATTGAACCACTCGGATCCGGGCCTCCGTATGAAGCCAAACGGATATTGAGCGTTTTTTTACTTGCGACTTATAGGTACTATAAGGCAAGTTATGCATTCGTAAAAAAAAATAAAATTCGAGATTTTGATCAAAGTTGACATTACGATGAAAGCGAAGACAAAAAAAGTCGTAATTCTGTCTGTCTGTTTGACTACAGCCTAAACGGCTCGGCCGATTTTCTTTAAACTTGGTAGATATCATTTTTAATTTTTTCCCCACACAAGTTTTTTATTTAAGACCAAAAATAACGGTACGATTTTTTTTCGAAATTTAAGATATATTCTTTTTTCTCAAACTGTTCGACAGATTCAAAAATAAAAATACAAAAACATTTCCTTTAGGCTGAAAACACACCGGATAAAGCAAAACGTTTTTTATTCGATAGTCAAAAAAACATTTTTTATTTGAACACACACCAAGCGAAACAGAATAAAACAAAACAAAACGTTTTGTTTTTTTGTTTCGTTTGGTGTGCGTTGAAAGACATTATGTGTTTATTTATAAGAAAAGAGAAAAGCTTTTAATCTTGCTAATCTTCAAATGTCATAGTAGGAAGTAGCAATCCACAGCTTATCAATAGTAAGTTTATTGGCATGTTCCTTATCTTTATAATTATAGATAGGGCTTCTTGCCTTAATTAAAAAAAATGAACTTCTCTCCATCTACATTTTTCATATTTATTTAAAATTTGCGCACAGAGTAAACGTAGAAGCAAATAAATCTGTAAAGTGCAACGAAAGAAGAAAATAAAAAGAACGGAATCCAAATTTCGTTTTGCAAAAAACAATAGGTCAGCTATCGGCAACGAAACATGTTTTTCTGTTTTGCTTTTGTTTTTATGTTTTGTTTCATTTGGTGTGTGTTGCGCCATAAGAAAGTATGCAATTATCGTCAACGACCCTTGTTCGAAACAGTTTTGTTGCATTCGGTGTGTGTTGCTCGTATACAATAGCATGTATTTTCGACAACCACCATCGAAACACTTCAAACAAAAAACATGTGTTTTGTTTCGTTTTCTTTGGTGTGTTCACTGTCATAAGAAATAATTTTCTCTTGTTTCACGAAACAAAAACACACGTTTTACTTTATCCGGTGTGTTTTCAGCCTTAGTTAAAGCTAGGTAATGGGTACCCTCCATGGAACCATTTTTTTTTGTTTTTGATTTTCTCGATTTTCCATTTTCATCATTTTTTTTGCTAAAGCTCCCCAAAAACTTGAATAGTATTGTGTATTCAAATTTTCAAAAAAAAATTTTTTTGATTTAAAAAAAAAAACAAAATTTTTTTTTCAATACTCAATATTTCAAAAACCACATGCTAGATTTTTCTAAACTTGATAAGTAAAAGTTTCTCAATATAATCTACCAGATGGGAAAAAAAGAAATATTTTACCTTAAACTAAAGTTACCCACTATACAAATGTTAATATATGATGTTAAAAAATGGTTTCCAAAAATAGTATTTTTCTCGAAAACGGCGCCTAGAATTTTGATAAATTTTTTTGCTTTCAATTACTTTTTACGATCTTTAATTTAATAACATTTTTTTTGAAATTAAGATATTACAGCTCGTACCTACCATAGAACCATTTTTTCAAATTTTGAATTACTCATTATCGACATAACGGATTTTAATGAAATTTTGTATAGACATGCTTTTAAAAAGTTTGAAAAACATTGCATTTCAACACTTAAAAAAAAAATATTTTTAGAATTTAAAAAACAAAAAAATCATTTTTTTTTGGAAAATTCGATATCTCAAAAAAGGGTCAATATTTTTTTTGGAAATTTAATTTTCATTCGTACAATGATAAAAACCTAAAGTTGACGTACCAAATTTTTTTCTTAAAAATGTTTTAGAAATTTTGTATATAAAACCTTATTTTATTAAGAAACCACTACAACGACTTACAATTTTTGTTTTTGCATAAATTCATATTTGCATAGCATTCTGTTTTTATCTCTTACTACTAAGAGAATTTAAATAAAATGCACGACTGGATCGCACGAACTTGCTCTTATGTAAAAGTACTTTGGAATTTAAGATACATTTTATAAATATAAAACATGGATTTAATGAGATAATAATGTTCAAATGCATAAAATTGCCGTCTGGTTTCCGGAAAAGTATGAATTTATGCAAATAAACTTTAAAAAATCGTTTTATTATTAAATAAAATTTTTATATAAGAAATTTCTCCAAAATTTTTCAAGAAAAAAATCTGGGATGCGAATTTTAAGTATTTAATAATATTGGTTTTAGGAAATAATTTCAAAAAATAATCGTTCATAGGTTTTGAAGATATTGATTTAATTTTTTTTTTTTTTTAAACCCAATAAATATTTTTTCGAATATTTTTATATACAATATTATTTAAAACTTAAGGGGACTCCTGCTAAAAATTTTGGGTTAAAATCCTTAGAGCCGTTAATGAGAAAGTCGAAAATCAAAAAAACCGGTCTATGGCAGGTACCCCTAATAACATTTTGCCCCAAAATTTTTTTTGACCAAAATGTAGTCCATGTCCATAATGTCACACTTAATTTTTTTTATCAAAGTCGTTAGAGCCGTTTTCGAGATAAATAAGATTTTGCATTACGGGTGTATGGGGGCACCCTTAGTTTTGGAGCTAAAAAAAAATTTCAATTTCTCCTCTAGGGAATCACCGAAGTCCCTTAACTACCGAGTTTGAAGAAAATACCTCCGGTAGCTTAGGCTGTAGTGAGAGGTACAGACATACAGACATACATACATACATACAGATAGACAGACGGAATTGTCGGACCCACTTTTTTCGTCTTCGCTATCATCGTAATGTCAACTTTGATCAAAATCTCGAGTTCGATTTTTTTTCCAAATGCAGAACTTGTCCTATAGTACCTATATCGCAAGTAAAAATTATGATAATTTTATCCTTATGAACAGTTTCTATAGTAACATTCGTTTTTAAAACTCCTATTCTATTACATACAGTGGGGAGCAAAAATGAGTACATGTTTTAAGAAAATGAAACAAAAGGATAGAATTTTATGTTTTTTTATAAACAATTGAAACAAATTATTTTTATTATAAAATTTAAGTATGTATATAATTGACAACTTTGGAAAAAACAAACAAACATTGTTCAAAAAATAACAGTTAGTAAAATGTTTATGAATGGAGACCTCCATGTACTCAAATTTGCACGTTTCAGATTTTTTTTTGAATCGCTTTTTTAGTATTTAGTCCACAGTCCTTTATTGTGTATGACACTTCTTACTCTCCTCGACTAAATTTTCGATATGAGCATGTGAAATATGTTTCCACTACTCCTAAACTTGCTCCCATAAGTCATTCAAGTTTCTTGAAGGATTATCGTAAGATTCCATGCGTCTTTTGAGAATTGCCCACAAGTCTCGATCTGGTTTAGATCTAGACTAGGTGCTGGCCACTTCATTGTTGGAAATAACTGCATTCCAAGCCAGCTCTGGACCATTCGTGCAGTGTGCTTGGGATCACAGTCTTGATAGAAAATGATCTCCTCAGTGGAATAAGCGCATTCGTCTACAAATTCTGGTAAGTCATTATGCAGAATAGACAAATATTGTTCCTTCTTCATTATTCCTTCGATTTTAATCAGCGAACCGACATTCCACGACGTAAAGCATCTCCACACCATCAAAGTTGCTACCTTCATGCTTCATGGTTTCTTTCACCTGTTCCTTTAGAAGAGTTCCATTCTGCCGATGCCAAAAATACTCTTTACCATCTAATGGAAATCGATATATTTTAGTCTAGTCCGACCAGACCACCCATTTCCGATCTTCAACACTCCAGTTTTTTTGTTTTTTTTTTTTTTTTTTTCAGAACTTAAGACGTGCTTTAACATTTTTGGTAGACAGTGCTGTTTTTTTCTGTTTAGCAGCTGCTACTTAACCTATATTTTGTAGGGTTCTCCTAGCTGTCCATTCACTCACGTTTGTTTTAATTAATTTCGCCGCTGATTTCGGCATCTTGCAGTCTTTTATATGCATTGATCGCTCCATTAACCATGTGTCAACACCAGTAACCATTTTCTGTATGCCTGGCCGATTGCTGGTGCAAAGAACATTTAACTTTTTTTATCAAAAGGACACTGCGTTGGCAGATTTTCATTCTTTCAGCATTTTTTCTTGAAGATAGTCTTTCTTCAAGTTGAGAAACTATGCCTTTTTCCGCTTCAAGTACAATTTTTTCATTTTTATTTATCTTTTCTGTAAAACAGTGAATATTTATTTTTTAAGCACTAATTAAATGGCGTAGAACTTTGAAAACAGTACAATTCCCTGCCACAATAAGTTATTTTTAAAGAAACGCAAAATAAACAAAGTAATTTAACTAAATAAGAGATAACGGCGAAACGTGCAATTTTGAGTACATGGGGGTTTCCATTAATATACATTTTATTAACTGTTATATTTGAAGCAATGTTTGTTTTTTTTTTCCTAAGTTGTAAATTATATACTTAACTTTCATAGTAAAAATAATCTGTTTCATTTGTTTAAAAAAAAAACATCGAATTCTATCCTTTTGTTTCATTTTCTTAAAACATGTACTCATTTTTGCTCCCCACTGTAGGAGCAAGTTCGTACGACCCAGTCGTGCATTTTATTTTGTTTTTTTTTTTTTTCTTATATTTATTTTTATTGACATTAATCTTATAACTATCTTAAGGTTAGACAAAAATTGATAAAAAACTAGCCTACTTATGAATATTTAACAACAAACTATGAGGGCGCTCTAACATGTACGTCGTCGTACGGTGCTATATACCATTCATAATACTCGTAGCATACATGGGCTGTTCAAAATAAAAAAAAAAAAAAGAATTTTGTTTATTGCTGATAATAGATAGGTTTTCTATTTCCATTAAAAAACCCTTCAATCTTACCAGAAATAAAAAAAATCGCTGATGTGAGGGTGAGCTCCTGCAACAAAATATTCATATAAATGCACCTTGTTCACCTAGTTCATTACTTGATCTTGGTAAACTCAAATGGTCATTTGTACTTAATCATTTAGTTTTATAACTTCCTTAAAAAAAATAGATCTCTACTCTTACAGTTAATAAATGTTTTCGGGTAAAAAAATGTTCAATTAAGATACATCCCTAAAATTGGTGACCTCATACTAGTGATTGGCAGTGTAAATGCTTGTTTGTCCTTAAGCTTCGGATTTCCTCCGAAGCCTTGGCTTAGCTATTTGTATTAAGTTGTTTTACAAACTGTTTCATGAAGTAGTCTAAATTTAAGCTTAACGGTGGCAAAATTATTTTATTTTGTTTGACACCAGTCTTGACTACATTTATTTTTCGTAATGCCAACAATTTTCTGGATAGTAAGGTATTGAGCATGATATCTTGGTGTAACCTCCTAGCATTTGCATTTCGAATTACTCCTGTTGGTAAATTATCTGATTTTTCATATACCTTCATATCTACTAAAGCCAAACCACCATGGCAAGTTACGGCTGACTGGTTTCTGGAGCAATTGCAACCGAACCCTTATTATCTTCACAGGGGCTCCACCTCATGATGTCAATATTTCATTCTTATATTTTGATCCTGAACACAAACCACAAATCATACTTGGTCACATCCATTACGTTTATAGCAGTAAATATTCAAACTAAAATTTGAAAGTTTTTCATAGTTTGCGCCGTTATATGGTAAATATTTTAAAGAAGAATAATAAATATTTTTCAAGCACACCACATTTACGAAGCTTTTTCTGAATTTTTTGACTTGGAATGGTAAATATGTACATTTAAATAGGGTTTTAAAATTCTCTCCTGTAACAAAATATAGAGGACTGAAAAACCTGTTAAGTTTATTCGAGCAATAACTTTCTTTTCATGTGATTTTTTTTACGAGTATTTAAAATTTAAATTTTCACTTTCAAATAAAATGTTCGTTGCGACATTTTTAATGATTTTTTTTAAAATATGTAGCGTAGTAATAAATGACTGTCATGCCATGAAGAATTAAATCTCATTTGCATTTGGCCAAACTATGATAAATTGACATTCCAAACAAATAAATTAATGCAATTATTTTAATTAACCCAAATGAGCAGAGCAAGTAAAATAAGTCGTCATGTATGGAAGTATGTGCTGTGCATCTGCTGGTGACGTGCAATTGTTGTCTCTTTATTTTGTTTTATTAAATAGTCATCCAAATAGTCATTCAAAAAATTAAATGAATAAAAACAATTAATTACTGACTTCATGGCACATCCTTTGTACAATTGTTTTAAATACCAAACGGATATTGTTTGTAACTCTGTATTTTTTATTATTTATTGCGTTTATAATAAATGACCATCGATGGGATGTAGTGATTTTAATAATATTTCGGAATTTAATTTTTGCTTAGTAAAATACTGTCAACAGTTTAAAAATACTTGTTGACATTAATTAATTTCCATTCTATTAATTTACTTCTCGCTTCATGAAGATTTTAAGTGATATAATGCACGTGGCCGGGTGGTTAATAAACCACAAATAAAAAAAATTACTAGTAGGAGTGGTAATCATATTTCCAATTAAAAAGATTCATTTCTCTTAACCACAAATAAGAATAATTTGCACTTTTTAAACGTAAACACAACTTGTTTTTGTATATTTGAATCATACAGGAGCGGAGGAGGGTGTCAAACATTTCTATCAAAAATAATAATAAAAAGTCTAGCTAGGTTACACTCAAATCGTCCATGCAGAATTTCAATCGTGGCGTCCACTATGTGGCAGGTAGCGCCTTCCTGTTAGAACCACATATCGTCTAAGGCTATTTGGACCATAAGAAAATGCTTATTATCATACTGTACCGCTCACAACTGACGGTAACCGCCTCGGCGACGGCGTATTTGAAAAAGTACGGACCAATGACGCCGCCGCACAGAGGTTTGGTTTGTATGGGAGAGCGGAAAAAAAATCTGTAAGATCTGAACTACTTAACGGATTTAAATGAAATTTGGCACACGTGTTAAGATCTATCTTATACATATGTGGTGAAGAAATAATTATTAGAAAAAAAGTTATTGACATTTTTCTAAAATGTATGGGCTTTTGATGTTGTACTGAAATGGGTCATTTTTTTAAAAATTGACATTTTTTATTGATCGTTTGAAAAACAATTTTTTTCAGTTTTTCTTGGGTTTTAGTTTCTAAATCTATAGTAAACAAGTAGAAAAGGAATTCTCCGAGTTGCGCAAAAATAATTTCAAATATTTTTCATTTTACATGTATTTTTCGATAAAAATTAAAATTTCGAATGTATTAAAAATGTTCTTTTCTGGCATAAAATAACAATAATCCACAAAATAAATAGTAACAATAAATAGTTGAAATTTTGTGGAAAGCAACTAAATTTAATAGGATAATTAATAAAAAAAAGTTGTTTGTTTACGAAATGATTTTGTTTAAAAGCATGAAAGAGTCAAAAAAATATTTTTAAATAACGGCACATAACTTTCTTGGAACTTTTACGGTACCAATACTGTAAGGAATGATGAAATTCAGTATATTTATCTAGAATATAAAAAATTAATAATAATGTGAGCCATTATAAACTAAAAGAACATTTATTAAAAAACAAATACGAAAATGGCCACGGAGATTACAAAATCGACTATTTCTTAATTTTAATATAGTCAATGTAATTCAATGTCATCCAAATTATATTAGGTTCAAGTATGATTAAATACCTTTCTTTTGGCGGGGGTTAGACTAAAAAATATTAATATGGTACAAAGATAACAAGGCCACGGAGATTACACTGAATTTTTACTCGGATGAAAAAATTATTTTGTATGCAAATTTTAAAGGAATTAACTACAATAATTAAATTATAATAAAACATGAAATTAAAGGTTTTTTGACGTACTATAAGACAATGCATCGTAAAAAATTATTAAAAATTGTTTAGTTGTGTGAAAAAGCGAAAATGTTTAATTATGTTTTTTTTTCAAAATCTTGTCACACTCAATTAACTAAGTATTGGGACAACAAAAAAAAATCTTTTTGTTTGCATATCATAAAATTGAAGTTTAAGAGAAGGCCTTTAAAACGACAAGGCCCAAAATTAAAAAAAAAATCATTTTCTTCACTAAAAATATTAATAAAACTGGTAAAGCATCAAAATCACATCCCAAAAAGGCCACGGAGATTACACATTATTAATTACCATTTCTATTCGTTACCATCAATCGATCTGCAATTTTTTTCTTATAATGCTGACATATAAACACAGTTCCATGCCAAATTTCAAGTCTTTAAATTGAAATACAAAAAAAAAAAATAGAAGGTATAACGCTAAAAATGTAATTTTTTTAAAACGACCCAAATATATTTTTTGTTTTTTTTTATAGTAAAATATGAACTTTTTTATTTTGAATAAAGTAGAACAAACTATATGTTTGTATATTATAAACATATAAACAAATTCTTTAAAAAATATATTAAAAACATAAATAAAACATTTGCAATAAATTAATAAATAATATAAAAAAATAGAAGCAGCTATTTTACTGTGTTAAAATGAGGTTTCTAGCATCTGGACTCATTAAGAGTATTTTCGTTTTTGCCTGTGGCCTCAATGCTTATAACGGGTGATTTTTTTGAGGTTAGGATTTTCATGCATTAGTATTTGACAGATCACGCGGGATTTCAGACATGGTGTCAAAGAGAAAGATGCTCAGTATGCTTTGACATTTCATCATGAATAGACTTACTAACGAGCAACGCTTGCAAATCATTGAATTTTATTACCAAAATCAGTGTTCGGTTCGAAATGTGTTTCGCGCTTTACGTCCGATTTATGGTCTACATAATCGACCAAGTGAGCAAACAATTAATGCGATTGTGACCAAGTTTCGCACTCAGTTTACTTTATTGGACATTAAACCAACCACACGAATGCGTACAGTGCGTACAGAAGAGAATATTGCGTCTGTTTCTGAGAGTGTTGCTGAAGACCGTGAAATGTCGATTCGTCGCCGTTCGCAGCAATTGGGTTTGTGTTATTCGACCACATGGAAGATTTTACGCAAAGATCTTGGTGTAAAACCGTATAAAATACAGCTCGTGCAAGAACTGAAGCCGAACGATCTGCCACAACGTCGAATTTTCAGTGAATGGGCCCTAGAAAAGTTGGCAGAAAATACGCTTTTTTATCGACAAATTTTGTTCAGCGGTGAGGCTCATTTCTGGTTGAATGGCTACGTAAATAAGCAAAATTGCCGCATTTGGAGTGAAGAGCAACCAGAAGCCGTTCAAGAACTGCCCATGCATCCCGAAAAATGCACTGTTTGGTGTGGTTTGTACGCTGGTGGAATCATTGGACCGTATTTTTTCAAAGATGCTGTTGGACGCAACGTTACGGTGAATGGCGATCGCTATCGTTCAATGCTAACAAACTTTTTGTTGCCAAAAATGGAAGAACTGAACTTGGTTGACATGTGGTTTCAACAAGATGGCGCTACATGCCACACAGCTCGCGATTCTATGGCCATTTTGAGGGAAAACTTCGGAGAACAATTCATCTCAAGGAATGGACCGGTAAGTTGGCCACCAAGATCATGCGATTTGACGCCTTTAGACTATTTTTTGTGGGGCTACGTCAAGTCTAAAGTCTACACAAATAAGCCAGCAACTATTCCAGCTTTGGAAGACAACATTTCCGAAGAAATTCGGGCTATTCCGGCCGAAATGCTCGAAAAAGTTACCCAAAATTGGACTTTCCAAATGGACCACCTAAGACGCAGCCGCGGTCAACATTTAAATGAAATTATCTTCAAAAAGTAAATGTCATGGACCAATCTAACGTTTCAAATAAAGAATCGATGAGATTTTGCAAATTTTATGCGTTTTTTTTTTTTAAAAAGTTCTCAAGCTCTTAAAAAATCACCCGTTACTAGTGGATCTGAGGATATGAGGATACGGTGCATCACATCTTCATTCGTCGCAATCCGACTGCATTTTCGCGAATTAAAACAGTTAAAAATAAAAAAAATAAAAAAAATAAAAAAAATAAAATAAATAGATTTTATAGACCTCGGAAAGTGATCCAACAGGAAATGCACAAATGTACTGTCGCTGGCATATGGTACCATTTATATTTCTCTGCAAAAAGTTGTGCAGTTTCCCACGCGTACTCTGCATATTTTTTTAAATCTATTTTTTCATTCGATGTAATTACTTCAAGAATAACAGAAAACCGCCGAATTTGGTCTTCATTGACTCCAGTGATTTCTGAAGCCATAGTTTGATTGGCAAAGAACCTCCTGGATGTGTTGCCGTCATTACTTGTCCCCGTACAATGTTTGACAACATCAACAATAAAGCCCAGTTTTTGACGAAACTTGGTGAAAATGTGACGAAGAAAAGCTGATGTTGCTGCATAGTTTATCTCTTCTTGAGTAAATAAATTTTTAATTTGGTCTCTCTTATACCTTTTAGCTTGCTCGCAGCATTCTTCAAAACTTTTTCGTGGTCTTCCACGACCATCAGTTGACGTTTCAAGCAGTACATTTTCGGTGAGTTCTACTTCCAAAACTCCTTCCAGCCTGGTACTTATTTTTCTACAAACTGCGGTCCACCGTTTTGAAAATTGAGATAAAAAACGTTTCTGTACTTCTGACATTACAGTTTCTATTTTCTCAGAAGTTAAGTTGGGGTATAGTCTTTCAAAATATGGTCGGAACACAAAACCGAAAAAGGAATTTCGATTCAATCCATTTTAATGGAGGGAAATTATCCTCGAACAATTCAAAAACAGCCGCTGATTAAACTCACTTTTTGTTTTTATTTATATTTCACTTCACTTTTGCTTATTGGTTGATCAAAGAGTTATAATTTTTCTTACACACCTTGCACAAATGCACAAAATACATTTTTACTTGCGACTTATAGGTACTACGAGTATAAGGGAAGTTATGCATTCGTAAAAAAAATCGAACTCGAGATTTTGATCAAAGTTGACATTACGATGATAGCGAAGACCAAAAAAGTGGATCTCGCAATTCTGTCTGTCTGTCGGTTCGACTACAGCCTAAACGGCTCGGCCGATTTTCTTCAAACTTGGTAGATATGGGTTTTAATTTTTTCCCCCCGGACGTTTGAATTTTGAATTTATTTTTTTAAATTCAAAAAAAAAATTTGGAAAATTTGAATACCTACCCTATAATATTTTAACTGCTGGGGAGCTTTAACCCATTAAAGGCCAAGGACCTTAAAAATAGAGATAAATAAAAAATCTTTGAAATGCTGTTTATTGAGGTTTATACATATTTGAACAAAAATACAATTTTTTAAAAAAAAAATTTTCAAGTTTGGAAATTAGAGGGGTGTACTCAATTGAGTACACTGGCCAGATATGGGTACATTCTCTTAATAATTATGAAAAATTTTAAAGCATTATTTTTCGATGCAAAGAGTGGTTTGACACCGTTCACAAATCTATCGAACCCTGCTGTGACAAATGTGGCACCGTATAGTTGATTTTTTATTTTTTAGAGGAAATGTTCTCCGTTGCTGCGAACAACACTTTCTAGTACATTTGGCTTATTGGGAGGTTTTTTTGACGACTCTGAGCGTAAATAAGTTCTTCCTATGATCCTAACAAATTGGTCATGAAGGTCGAAACCACCCATGCCTTTGTTGTATGCAACTAGAGGCTTTGGCTGAGGAATGGCAACTATTTCTTTTTTTGTTGATGAACATCTCTTGACTTTTCCTAGTGGTTTCAAGTTGTCGTAGTTTGTTGCAACGGTTACAACAGCATTATCTTTCCAACGAGTAACCAAAATTTGCTTTCATTACCGTTTTCATGGATTTTAGTGGACATTTTTTCGTTCTATTGTTCCGAATCGTACCTGTTGCACTAAATCCTTTTATGCGTAAAGTAGCCATAAGGTCATGGCTGATCATTGGATATCAACAACTGGTAGAATAACCACTATATCTATTTCATTTCCATCATTTGGAATATCTTCAAGAGCCATGTAGAGGTTGGGAAAACGCCTGCCATAAAAGCTACTTCAGTTTATAGTTGAAAAAGACATTTCTCTGCAAATCCAGTGAGAAAAAAATTTAACATGGTTTTGGCCAGTGTACTCAATTGAGTACACCACTTTTATTCACGACCTACCATGCAGAAGAAAAAAATGTTTATTTGTAATTTATACGCAATGTTTTTCTTGATACAAAATCTAAGAATAAAATCTATTCAAATGTTATTCAAAAAATTAAATTTTTACTAACATTTTACTCTCGCAAAGTTACCAAGTTGCTTCAAACAAGAAATGCTCGACACAAAAGTTCATGAAAAACCTTGAAAATGCTTTTCAATCTCGACAAATTCACTGCCAGTATCAAAGCACATGTCAATAATTGCTTTCCAATCGAAAGAAATGAAAATCAAAGCCCACTTTAAAAAAAAAATCCAGTTGAAATTTAACAAAATACTGTACTCAATTGAGTACAGTGGCAGCTAATGGGTTCATAAAAAAAATTATCAAAACCGGTTGTACTATTTCTTGAGAAAATCAAAAAGCAAAAAAATTTTTTTCAACCATTTCCTAGCTTCAACTAAATGGATTTTTTTTTTAAATCTGTGGGGCAGTTTTTGAGAAAAAAACAAATATGTATTTATAAAATTTCGAAAAAAAAATCATATAGAGGTACCGTTATTTTCGGTCTTCAAAAAAAATTATGGCAGGAAAAAATTAAAAATACTATCTACCAAGTTTAGAGAAAATCGACAGACAGACTGACAGATAGAATTGCGAGATCCACTTTTTACTTGCGACTTATAGGCAGTGTTGTTCCATGTAGACAAAAAATGTAGATTACACGATTGTCTACTTGTAGACAATTCAACGTATACAATTCATGATTGTCTACATGTCAATGTCAACAATGTAGACAATGTAGACATTCAATTTTTCTTATTATGTTTTGTTTAATAAATCATAAAATTGAAACAAATTTTATATTAATTCAATCTTTCACTTTGAAATTGTATTTATTTCAACACCAGAAACGAAACCTGTAGTCTTCAAGAAAAAAACTTATTATGAATAACATACAGAACAAATCAACTATCGCCATACTGTGATTGGGATGGCTTACAGGCATTCCTTTCATAAATGAATGTGAAGGCATTATTATTAGGATATGAATATGCTTTTTTTAACAAATTTTTATTGACCTGTGGAGACGCAATCGGCTTTCTGCAGTATTTTGTAGATTTTTGTTGCACACTGTACAATATGCTACGTTATTTTTTTCATTAAAAGAAAATCTAGTTGACTGAAACACATATTTTACTTGCATATTTTATTCGCAAAGAGACTCAATATTTGAATAAAAACTCAAATTAACACCTGAAATTTTCTTAAATGAAGTAAACAATGTGACAGAGAAATCAAGAATGACAGATGACAGATTGGCTTGGCATGTTTTGTCTTCATTGTGTACATTGTCTACATTGTCGACATCATAGTCGACATTGTCTACATTGTCTACATTGTATACATTGTCGACACAATTGTCTACGCATTAATGTAGACAATCAAAGTCGACACGTAGAGGAACAACACTGCTTATAGGTACATACTATAAGGCAAGTTATGCATTCGTAAAAAAATTCGAACTCGAGATTTTGATCAAAGTTGACATTACAATGATAGCGAAAATCAAAAAAGTGGGTCTCGCAATTCTGTCTGTCTGTCTGTCGGATCGACTACAGCCTAAACGGCTTGGCCGATTTTTTCAAACTTGGTAGATATGGGTTTTAATTCCCCCCCCCCCCCGGACTTTTTTTTCTGTTTTTTTTTAAGACCAAAAATAACGGTACCTGCCATACGATTTTTTTCGAAATTTTATAAATATTTTTTTTTTCTCAAAAACTGTCCCACATAATTTAAAAAAAAAAATTTAAAAAATTTAATTGGTTTAAACTAGCTATTGGTTGAAAAAAATTTTACAAAAAATTGTTATTTTTGGTAGCCTCCATGGGTCATTTTTTTTTGTTTTTGATTTTCTCGAAAACGGTACAGCCGAATTAAGTAGTTTGAATATTATTACATATTCAAATTTTCAATTTTTATTTTTTTGGATTTAAAAAAAAAAAATTCAAAATTTTTTTTTGGAAACTCAATATTTCGAAAACCCCATGCTCAATTTTTTTCAAACTTGGCAAATAAAAGTTTCTTAACATAATCTACAAGATTTAAGAAAAAAATTTTGTTTTATTTAATACTAACGGTACCTTCCATACAAATTTTAAAAAATGGTTTTCGAAAATCGCATTTTTCTCGAAAACGGTTCCGAGAATTTTGCAAAATTTTTTTTTCTTTTGATTAATCTTTAGGATCTATAATTTAATAAAAAAAATTTGCAACAAACTGACTGTACCTACCATAGAACGATTTTTTCGAATTTTGAATTTCTCATTGTCGATATAACGAATTTTAATGAATTTGTCTAAAAAGTTTAAAAAACATTGCATTTAAAAACTGAAGAAAAAATATTTTTTCAATTTTTAGAAAAAAAAGTATGTTTTTTGTTTTTTTTTTTTAAATTCGATATCTCAAGAACGGCTAAGTATTTTTTTTTGGAAATTAGACTTTTATTTGTACAATAATAAACACTTAAGGTTGGCGTATTAGGGCACAATAGATCTTTAGGTCGAAGTGCAAACCCCCACTCAGTATTCGTTCAATTATTCAACTTTTAGAGGATGCATTGTCACCTGGCCAACTTCATGTGGGTTGAAGTCGTCGCATACACAATTGCAATTGTTCTTGTTAACACAGCCATCCGAAAATGCGGGTCATCGCTAAAGATTGTTCACTGTTCAGCCAAAATTGGGGTATTCTTCTAATTGATCCGAATCCTGGTCAGCGAACAAACGGCATTGTCTTTTGGATTTTGTAGGCCCACGTCCCGACGCAAAATTCGCCAAGTTGAATCGACTGCCTCTGGTTCTGTTGTATACTTTCACAGACTTGCGTTCCTTTTAGGTACGAATGTTAATTGCTTGATACTAATTGGACGCATTTTTCAATATGAGAGCTTGATCCCAGACTCTTAAAAAATGTTATGGAACCATCAAGTGCTGTAATATATGTATGTATATTTCTCTAAGTCAATGTATAGATTTGTGCCACTGATCGGTGGGATATAACAGCAAATTTCCAGTGTACCTATTGCTACGAAAGCTATGCCCAAAACTTCTGATTGAACACAGATTTTATAAGGTTAAATAGTTAACTGAAACTCTAGCTGGGTCTATTAATGTTTAAATTAAATATCTAGGGGCCAAAATGCTCAAATACATTATCTTCTATTCTCAAATTTGATACCACTATTAAGCTTTTGAAACAAACCTCACTTCTGATAATCCATTGAAACCACAATACAATCAAATTATAATATAGGTATCCCTGTAAAAATAAACAAACAAAGGATCCGATAACATGGGGAAAAGCTCTCCATAGGGTCAGAGGTACTTCTGTGTTGAAGAATTGTATGCATCACGTTTCAAATTCCAACCTAACCGTAGTCAGAGCTATTTGGTTGACTGAGTTACAATTCAATCTGGACCATGTCCATGTGCTTTGTCTATAATGGTCCTTATACAGAAAACGAGCACTCTCACCAGAAATGCAGTAGTAGTGTGTGCTGTATTGAAATGTTAAATTAAACTGGGAAACAAGAGTACGTAGGAGTATTTTGAAATGCAATTATGTATATAGGTAAGCCTCATGCAGGGTATAATCTATTGTGTTTGGGTTTCCATTGTGAATGGACAAAACAGGATCAACTTTCATGTCCATGGTTTATTTTGGGAAAACCTTAAGACGACATATTTAGATTTTATTTGTTGTGAGAGAGGTAATTCTTCGTAAGGCCCTAACAATAGGTATTATAAATAGATTTGGCATGTATTACTGATACTTTTATTGTACCTTAAATCAAATTCTCAAAACCCTATATTAATTCCGTATTCGAAGTCTTCCACAATTATCTCATCAACATTCGTCTGGACACTTTTGTTCTTCTTCAATTGAGACAATATTTATGTATATTGTCAAAAAATAACTCCAAATGATTGACAGTTTAAGGAGAGCTTAGCCTTAAATTCTTATATACATATTTTGAAGCTCAAGCTTAAATTTAACTAATAATTATTTTTTAAACAGTTATTTTTAGTAATTTAATAATTTGTTAACAATAGCATTTCTTAGAAATTCTCAAGAAGGGAATATAAACGGTGATAATTTTTGCAACCTGACAAAATTAAATCATGGACTTAAGGGCCTTAGTAACGTCGAAACTCTGCAGTGTTGTTGGCATATTGCTTACAAAAACCATTCAGCAGACTCTGTAGGCAAAATGGAAGAAGTGATGTTCGACGACATTAATCCAACAAGTGACTCAATTAATAGCGTATGCATCCTGGAGGGGATAGTATCGGAAATTCCAACTTCGTTCTTAAAATGCTTCCAAGAAACAGTGAAGATTCTTCTCACCATCATTCTAAATAACAATGCTGCCCCTTCCTTAAGATGTGGAAGACATAAATATCAAAGCAATTCCGTAGAAGGGCGTTAGCAGTTTGGTTTACAACTACATTAGCAAGAGATTCGAAAAACTGATACTCGGGAAGCTATAGAGGCTCTGAAATTTAGGTGCATTAATCCCCGACATGGAGACCCTATCTCTGCTGCCCTACTGAAATTTCAACTCGACATCTCCATAGAGCTCAATAATCATCGAATCATCCTTGGATGCTTTCTGCATGTTGATATAGCTTCTGACTGCGTGCCGGAAAAAGCACTTACACAAAATTTCATTATAATTTTCATCAGTAATAAATATACTTCTCCCTTTTTTAAAAACTTAATCGTACACCTGACGAATTGCAATCTGCCAATGAAAAATATAAAAGCAGGAGTCACTAAACAGTCCCAACAGATCAACGTCACGATTTGCAGCTATTTGAAATTGTATCTTCAAAAACGGTTATCCGAATCAACATTTCCAAACTGAAAGATGTCTATTCTAAAGCATCCCAAACGAAAAATTATGTTATGTACTCTAAGGAGTCGGTTCGTAAAGTAGGATTTCAGTATTTTGTAGTACTGATTGGGAAGGTTCCTTTGCAGTTTGTACTCAAGTCACAAAAAATGCCAAACCTTATCAAAGGCTTGAACAAAATCTAAGAATAGAGAATTCTATGTACTTGGTCTATAGTGGAATGTTTATACTGATAGTAGATACGGGATTAGTCTTCTTTCTTTTATGATTTTGATATGGATATGGATATGGATATGGATATGGATATGGATATGGATATGGATATGGATATGGATATGGATATGGATATGGATATGGATATGGATATGGATAGGATATGATTGCATGATCGCGGCGGCTAATTGATAAACGTTCACCTTAAGATGACCCAGTCACTTAATTTCTTTTTTTTTTTTCAATTTTCAATTTTTGTTTCATTTTATACAATTTGTTTACAAAAGAAATCTGCGAAGCCTGGATAGGCTTTTCTGCAGAAGGTTAAATGCATTGATTGTTTATAATAATTAAGTATTCTTGAAAGCAATAAATTACAATATTAAATACAGACTAACATTTTATTTTTTTTTGTGATAGTGTTAATTTAATAATTTAATAAGTGATTCCTTAATAGTTTTTTTCTTAACCCATCTGAGGATATGTTGAGGAGCTCTCTGGGTATCGGTTGAATGTTTCCGGAATAATAACCGATAGTTGTTGCCTGCCGTAAGAGTTCTTGTGCCTTGGTGTTTGCAGGTAGCCTTGTGCTCTTCTTCTCGTGTTAAATTGGTGATCGATTTGTCGTTTATAGTGCTGATCGTTGTAGTATTCTTCGAGGATTTTAAGCTCAAATAGCTGTTTTATGTTTAATAGTCCTATGGTCTTTGATTTTACTACTCGAAGGACTATCAGTAGGGGTACGCCGCAAGGCAGCGTCCTCTCTTCTCTCCTTTGGAACCTAGTCGTAAATAAACTACTAGTGATTCTTGAAGGGGAGGGGCACAGGGTGATTGCCTATGCGGCGATGTTGCGATAGCGATATCTGGTAAGCATCCTAATACTCTGAAGGAACTCCTACAAAATGCTCTAAACAAGCTTACTAACTGGGCAGATCAATGTGGACTCGGTGTCAACCCCCACAAAACTGAACTTGTCCTATTTACCAGGAAATATAAAATCCCACACATAGACCCTCCCCTCATCAAAGGTATACCGCTTAAATTCTCAGACAAAGCAAAATATCTGGGTCTTATTTTGGACAAGAAATTAAGCTGGAAGCCCAATATCCAAGAGAGAGTCAACAAAGCCAACATAGCTCTTTTCTCTTGCAAGAAAGCCGTAGGTAACAAATGGGGTCTACAAACTCATATAACACACTGGCTATACATCTCAGTCATTAGACCGATACTTACATATGGAGTGACAGTATGGTGGACTGCGCTGGAAAGAGCAACAAACCGCGATATGCTCAGCAAAGTCCAACGAACAGCCTGTTTAATCATGGGTGGAGCTCTCCGCTCAACTCCTTCTGCTCCACTTGATGTTCTTTTTCATCTCATACCGCTAGATATTTTTAGCAAACAATCGGCCGCTAACACAGCCATTCGACTTAAAGCCTCCTCGCAGTGGATCAATAATGATATTGGTCACTCTATTATACTGAACTCGTTCAGTAGTCTACCTAGTAACGTCGATTACACCACCCCTCATCCAAAATTTGATAAAAATTTTCAAGTATCCATCCCTTCCAGGTCTTCTTGGGAAAATGAGTCGTTGTTGATAGACGAAGCAATTCATTTCTATACAGATGGATCTAAAACCGATGACGGCGTCGGTGGAGGCGTATACTCCGAAAAATTAAATCTTTGTCTATCTTTTCGTCTTCCCAATCACTGTAGCGTGTTCCAGGCAGAGCTTTTAGCAATAAAAGAAGTCCTCTCTTGGCTAAAAGAAAACGTTATATCGCACCCCCGGTGGAACAACGACGTAAGTGCAAATTTTAAATTTTCTGAGTTAAGTATGCCATAGTTCTAAAAAAAGGTATTTCCGTCCGATGAAACAAAGACCCAATTGAAATTTCTTTGGACCATTTCATTATTTTCAAACTAATATATCGCGAATACATAGCCTTAAATGTCACTTGTGTTTCAAATATCTAACAAACAACACTTTGATTAGTTAGTCAACGATGTATTTGCTATGTTTAATTTTCCTTTAGTAAAAAGTTTGTTCAATAAAAAAAAAAAAAAAATTGTATGTCTTTTTTAGTCAAAAACGTCTTCAAAATGTTAAATCGCGTTTTCTGAAGAATCGAGATTTTTGCACTTACGTCGTTGTACCACCGGAGGTGCGATATCGACAACCGATATACGTATCTTCTCAGACAGTCAAGCTGCCTTAAAGTCACTGGACTCTGTCTCCATTAACTCACAAACAGCCCAAAATTGTCGATCATCTCTGGTGGAGATGTCAAAACAGTTTAGCATTCATCTTACATGGGTGCCGGGGCATAGAGACATTCCAGGAAATTGTAAAGCTGACGAACTTGCAAAAAACGGAACAATATTACCTTTGTTGGATAGCAAATCTAACATCAGTATACCCCTAGCTACTTGTAAACTTATGCTAATGCATGATACCATAAGGAAAGCTAACCAAAGACGGATCAGCACCCCAACTACTTGCCGGTCTACTAAACTGATTTGGCCATTGTTTGATGCTAAACGCTCAAAACAACTAATTTCTATTGGTAGATTGCATATTAGCTCCATTATAGGTGTCCTTACTGGGCACTGCCTAATAGGAAGACATGCTTTTCGTCTTGGAGTTCCTGCAAATGATTTTTGTAGAAGCTGCATGGATGAAGAAGAAGAGGAGTCAATTCCCCACCTTCTATGCTCTTGTCCTGCCCTAGCGCAAAGACGTAGACTCCACTTGGGAGACTACTACTATCACGATCCTAGTGATCTAAATAATTCCGACATTCACTGTCTCAAACGCTTCATTATTAGCTCAAAATGGTTTAACGAGTAAGGGGGATTTTTGAAATCCTTGTGGTATCACAACGGACCAAATATTGGTCTAAGTGTGCTGACCTTTTACGGTCAGCAGCCACTTTAACCTAACCTAACCTAACCTTGTATGTTCTCTTGTGATTTGATTCATATTGCAAGTTTATTCCATGTTTTGATCTGATCAAGATTTTAACAGTGCGATTTTGTACTTTTTGCAGCTCATGTAAGTGTGTAGGTGTTGTATTTCCCCATGCTAATAGACCATATCTTAAGATTGACTCCACTAACGAAAAATAAGCTTGCTTGAGTACTTTATATGGAGTATAATTACTCAAATGATCCATTGAGAACACAAGTGAGGCTGCGAGACTTCGAAAGATCCTTGCACACAATCCCACGATTCCGGGATACATTAAGCATCCCGATGGATTGTGGTCTAACTCGAGCCAGGAAACACTTGAACTCTTTATGGAAACGCATTTCCCGGGCTGTAAGAATCATCAAGGACCGGGTTTTACACAACCACACACCTTAGATATCTTACAATCAGTACCAGAATTGGAACAGGTTATCACAGAGCAGAAGATTATGTGGGCAATAAACTCGTTCAAACCCTACAAATCAGCCGGACCAGATGAGATTATTCCGGCATTTCTTCAATATGCTCTACAGATAATCACCCCATGGCTTAGGGTAATCTTCAAAAGTTGTATCAAATGGAGATACGTCCCTATCAGTTGGAGGAGAGTTAAAGTAGTCTTTATTCCAAAAGCTGGAAAACCGACACACTCGACTGCAAAAGATTACAGACCGATAAGTCTCTCTTCGTTTCTCCTCAAGACACTAGAGAGAATTATTGATCTGCATGTAAGGGACCTACTCAAACCAAGCAACCTGTGCAACTACCAACACGCTTACCTGAAAGGTAAGTCAGTGGAGACTGCGTTGCACGAGGTCGTCTCACAAATTGAGAAAAGTCTCAACCACAAAGAACATACCCTGGCAGCATTTTTGGACATCGAAGGAGCGTTTAACAACGTAAAAACGGAGTCCATTAAATCTGCTCTAGAAGAAGTTGGCGTTCAATCTGCTATTGTGGACTGGATTTATACCATGCTCAATGGCAGAATCATTAGCTCGCAACTTGGTGATAGTAATGTAGAGAAATCGGTTACAAGAGGCACTCCACAAGGAGGAGTAATCTCACCTCTCCTCTGGGTCCTTGTTAATAACAAAATTCTCACAAGATTTAGGAATCAGGGCATTAAAATAGTAGCATATGCGGACGACATAGTAATTTTGATATCGGGTAAATATCTTACCACCATCAAGGATATTATGGAATCTACACTTAAAGAACTATCTTCTTGGATAGCACAAAACGGTCTCGGAGTTAACCCTTCCAAAACCGAACTAGTCCTGTTTACGAAGAAAAGGAAATTGGAGGATTTTACCCCTCCAAAGCTTAACGATATTCCCCTGAAACTTTCCAACGAGGCTAAATATCTTGGAGTAATTCTTGATTCCAAGCTAACATGGAAACGTAACACAGAGGAAAGAATGAAAAGAGCATTATGCGCTCTCTACACATGCAAAAAAACCTTCGGTACACGGTGGGGCATGCGACCGCAGGTCATACAGTGGATGTACACGGCGATAGTTCGTCCCATACTTACCTATGGGTCGATCGTGTGGTGGACGGCCGTAGAAAAAAGAAGCTATCTCAAAAACCTGAATAAGGTACAGAGACTAGCCTGTTTAGGAATAACGGGGGCACAGAGTTCTACGCCACAGGCGGGGCTGGAAATTATTTTAAATCTTCCAGTCCTGGAAGAGCACATAAAATGCACAGCAGCCAAAAGCGCAATTCGGCTTAAAGAAATGGGCTCTTGGAAGCACAGCAGTCATGGTCATGGGTCTATCCTGCAAAGGTATGACAAAGTGGCAGGGCTTAATGTGACAACGGACTACTTACCACCCAGAATAGATTTCAACAGATACTTGTCCACTACTATACCCGAAAGACAGGAATGGGAATCCAACTCACTAATTAGTGAACAAGGTATTTCATTCCACACCGATGGGTCAAAAATGGAAGAAGGAACAGGAGCTGGGGTGTTCTGTGAATCTCTCAATATAAAAGAATCATTCAAACTCCCAGATGAGTGTAGTGTCTTTCAGGCCGAGATTTACGCTATTGAAAAGGCGGCAGAATTGGTACGCACGAAAGAATTGAACTCGTCGGAGATCACATTTTTCGTGGATAGCCAAGCAGCCATCAAAGCTTTAGCCAGTGAGACTATAAGATCCAAAACAGTATCAAAATGCCGAGACATGCTGAACAATATTTGCAACACCAACCAAGTCAACCTCTGCTGGGTTCCTGGACATAGTAATATAGAAGGGAATGAAATAGCAGATGAACTGGCAAGGAAAGGGTCAGAATCAAATAAAAGCAGCAGTAGCCATTTAAATTTGGGACCAAAAATCCCGATTGGCGTGATTAAAAGGAAAATAGACCTAATAACGAAAGAGCGAATCAATAACTCCTGGTCCTCCAGGGACGATTGCGTTATCTCTAGAAGTTTATGGCCTAGAATTAATGAAAAGGAAACTCGATATATCTTATCGCTCAGTAAAAAGAACATCAGAATCCTGATAGGTGTACTGACGGGTCACTGCGCCATTGGCACAATGGCCATAAGAATGGGTGCATTTGCGCCAGATTTCTGTAGGAGCTGTCAGGATGTCGAGGAGATTGAAACCATTAAACACCTGCTCCTCTCGACTTATTTGTACAAGAATCCGCGGCTAACACCGCCCTACGACTCAGTCAGACGAAGAGCTGGAGTTTAAACCCATTAGGTCACTCCCAAATCCTGACGAATTATGTTAGTACAAATACAACCACGGATTACATAACCCCAAAGTTAGACTTTGAAAGACCCTACAGCACCTACTTCCCCGACAGACAGGAATGGGAGAACAATACACCGCTCGTAGCTGAAACAACACACTCCATTTTCACAGATGGATCGAAAATGGATACTGGGGTTGGAGCAGGTTACTTCTCAGAAAGCCTCAATCTTGCTTCCTACTTCAAACTCCCCGATCACAGTAGTGTTTTCCAAGCCGAGATCTTGGCAGTAAAGAATGCTGCAACACAGGTGTCAATGATGGCGCTATCACGATCTGATATCACCTTTTTCATTGACAGTCAAGCAGCGATAAAAGCACTCTCTGCCAATCTAACCAAGTCGAAGCTTGTTTCTTGCTGTCGCGAAGAGCTCAAGGTTCTTGGCTCGCAGCATAATGTTAGACTCTGCTGGGTCCCGGGACACAGTGGTATCCCAGGCAACGAAAAAGCTGACGAACTCGCTAGAAGGGGTTCGACACTTGAATTCTCTCTAATAGACCGCACAATCAACATCCCCCCATGTGCTATCAAGCAATACGTTGGCAGCATAACCAAGCGTAATTGCAATGCAAGATGGAGCCTCCTTGGCACATGCGGTATCACCAGGAGGCTGTGGCCTCAGTGGGACGAGAAAAAATCTAACTCAATCCTACTATTTAAGAAACCATCCATAAAATCTCTTATTAGTGTCATAACGGGTCACAACCTGTTAGGTTATCACAAGACTAAACTAGGACTTAGCACGGATGACATATGTAGAGGCTGCGGCAGTGCCGACGAGGTCGAGGATACCACTCACTTCCTCTGCCACTGCCCAGCACTCAGTCACATAAGGAATAGGACTTTAGGATATTACTTCTTTGATGATCTAGAGGATCTCTCTAACTACCCTCTGAAACTAATCCTGAAATTTATTGAGACCACCAAATGGCTAGAACTCCCTGTTGACTCATAGGTTCTTTTATATATTACAGAACATGTAATACTTCGGGCAGCACAATGGATCAAATATGATCTAAGTGGGACGAGACCAAGATCAATCGTCGGCCCATATAACCTAACCTAACCTAAACACCTGCTCTGTGACTGTCCAAACCTCCAAACAAATCGCCTCCGCTACTTTGGAAACAGGTTTGTTGGTGAACTAGACGATCTAACGCAGGTCTCAATGGCAAACATGAGAAAATTCATTGCAAGCACAGGCTGGTTCGAAAATGAACCAGTCTACATAAGACATTAGTTAGGAGCATCTCTGCTTTTATTAATAGGGGATCACAATGGACCAATAGGCTCCCGTGTACGCAACAGCCTTGTGCTGTGCACACCCCTCCTAACCTAACCTAACCTAACCTACTCAAAAGATGTAGAGCATCGGTTCTCAACCTATGGTCCGCGGACCCCTGGGGGTCCACAGAGAATTTCAGGGGGTCCGCGACAGATTTTCCATAAAGCATCAGAAAAACGTCTTTAATATTATTCCAATGTGACACTCAACAAACTTTGTTCCAAAACGAACATTATCTTTTTTACTAATTTCCTCGCTCAATTTTATGCCATTTTTTAATTACAAAAGTGCACCGAAGTGCTTTGCTAGACGTTTTATGCTAACTACATTATATAATATGTTGTTGGTATATAGATGGTTACACGTTGTTTTTACTTTTCACTTTTTGCACAGTCAAACTTCTTGTTGTTTGGAAATCAACATAAAATTTAGCATTTGTATTATATCCATGTTGATTTTTTGTTGATAGGCAAAGCTTGAACCGCTCATACAGTCAGTGAGGATTTGATTTTACCGGCAGAAAAAGTATTGGTGGCAACTATGCTGGGTGAGAAAGAGTCACGAAATTTAGATTAAGACTTAGTTTCTCTTTTGAATGATACTTCAAGAGAAGAATTATTGATATTTCCTGCGATCCCAAGACACAGCTTTTAGGAAAAAATAAATGTGAGTTCCTATTTTGCTCTTCAATTGGATGAAAGTACTGACATATCAAACAATGCCAATCTGATGACGTATGTGCGGTACGAATTTCAAGACTATTCATTATGATTTCTTGTTCTGTCTGCCTCTTACGGCCGGAGAAGCCATTTTCAATCTTTTAAATGAATTTATAACATCAAATGGAATAAGTTGGAAAAAATGTGTAGGGATTTGCACTGATGGTGCAAGAGCAATGTCGGGATGTAAGAGTGGTTTACGCGCTTTTGTTAAACATGTTCAACCCGAAGCTAAGAGTACATGGCAACACTGTTACATACATCGAGAGGTATTGGTGGCAAAACGAATACCAGATGAAGTTATAAAAATTATCAATTTTATAAGAACAAGGCCGCTAAACCACCGCATCTTTAATAAAATATGTATTGATATGGGCAGCATATCCACAGTCAGCTATAACTCCATACTGAGGTTCGCTAGATATCCCGAGGAAAAATTCTTAAACGGTTTTTTGAGCTTCGCGAAGAAACACGAATGTTTTTCCTCAAAGAAAGTAATTTGTCATTTGAATTGCGCGACCGTTTTAATGATTTTACAAACTGCGCACAAGTTGCATATCCATGTGACGTTTTTGGCTATTTAAATGAGTTAAGCATGGATTTACAAAACTCACAAAAGACAGTAACTGTATTCCAATTTGAATACAAAATCGAATCGACATTTAAAAAAATTGATATGTGGCAAAGACGATTTGAAAAAAAGATTATTCATCATTTTCAACACTAAATGAGTTTTTAACGACTACCAAAGATATTTTACTAGACTCAATTTTTCAAAGTTTTGTCAAACATTTCACGGACCTAAAAAAAAGTTTTCGAGAATACTTTCCAATTCCTGATAACAGCAAATTATGGATTAAAAATCCATTTTCAGTTGACTTGAGTGAAATAAGCAGTTTATCAGCTTTAGAAGAAAACCAGCTTATTGATATTTCTTGTGATTCAGCTCCACAACTTGTATTTAAAAACATCAGCCTTTTTGAATTCTGGTTAAGTGCTAGAAAGTAATATCTTTTAATATCCGAAAGAGCTATTAAAGTATCAATTTCCTTTCCTACGTGATATTTATGTGAAAAAGCTTTTTCAACTCTTGTTTACACGGAAAATAAATATAGAAATAAATTAGATGTAGAACCCGATTCAAGAATTCAATCGTGTTCGTTTGATCCAAATATAAATAACTTCGTAGCTAAAAAACAACACCAGCCATCAGATTGATTAACAACACTTCATAAAAGATATTTTTTTAACTTTTTCAACTTTCTAGGTGTAACGGTGTTAAGTTAAAGATTATACACAATAATACATTAAATTTTATTCTTGAAAAGGGTCCGCCGACTGATAAATTCGTTGCTAATGGGTCCGCATACTCTCAAAGGTTGAGAATCGTTGATGTAGAGCATATACTGCTTTTCGTAGTCTTTTACATGTGTGAGTTATATGTAAGTCCCATTTAAAAAAGCAGTCAACATACACACCTAAGTACTTGAAATGTTGAACATTTTCAATCACTTCCTGACAGCTATCATCGTAGCTAAGGTTTACGTTGTTTGCGTTCCGATGTATGCATTTTGTTTCATAACATTTTATGTTTATTTTAGTTTTCACTATATGTGCAGGTCTGATATGCATCAGTTTTGTTTTTTTAACATTGATTATAAGACCAAAATCGTGACACCATCGTATGATCAAATCAAATTCCGTTTGCATAATCCTGGTTGCTGCTGATAAGTCTCTGTGGCTGACTACTATTGCAGTATCATCTGCGAAAGCAAAGCCGATACTGTTTTTTAAAATTGTAAGTTTTTGATTTACATATATAATATATAGAATAGGCCCCAAGATAGATCCTTGAGGAACTCCATACTGCAAATTTTTTTCTTGGCTTATTGAATTATTTATCTTCACTTTCATAATCATATTTGCTAAATAGCTTTTAAACCAATCCAAGATATATCCTCTTATTCCGATTTTCTCCAGCATTTCAAACAGTTTTTCATATCTTAGGGTGTCAAAAGCTTTTTTGAAATCGATGAAAATGACGAGATTGTGGTAACTTTTATTAAGATTTGTATTTATTGTATTTGCGAATTCTGCTAGAAGTTTACTGGTGTTTTTATTTCTGGTAAAACCGTATTGATTATCATTGATAATTTGGTATTTATCGAGATAACTTTGGAGTCGGAGCGCCATTACCTGTTCCAGTATTTTGTCCATAACAGGAAGAATAGAGATGGGTCTGTAGTTCAGGACGTCTGTTTTAATGCCAGCTTTATATATTGGCCTTACTATTGCGATCTTAAGTTCATCAGGAACACATGACTCCTTGAGGCTCAAATTGACTATGCGTTCGATTATAGGCGCGAGAATTTCCGCATTCGATTGCAGATCTTTCGCTCTTATTCCATCCACTCCTGGAGATTTATTAATTTTAAGTTTCTTCAATATATTTATAATATCCTCCTTGTTACTGGTAGCATGAAAAAAGATTGTTCGGAACTTGATAATTCAATATGGTATGTTTTTATGTTACAGTTGTGAACAATATTTTCGATTTCGCTTAAAAAACTTGAGGCAAACTTATTCGCTAGACTCGCTAGACTGGTAGAATTGACTTCACTATCGAAATTGCTTACGATCACTCCATCCAGATTCTTTTTTTTTCTTCCAAGTATTTCGTTGATTAAATTCCAGTTTTTTTTTTGGGTCCGATCGAAACTCTGAAAATTTATTTCGCTAAAATTTTGTCTTCTTTTTATCGATTTGTTTATTTACGAAATTTCGATAGTTTTTGTATTCTGTTTCATATCGTATGCATTTTCTATTGTTTTTCCATCGCTTGTATAGTGTATCTCTTTGTTTACACAGTTGACGAATTTCTGCATCTACCCAAGGATTTATTGCATTTCTCTTTCTTGCTGTTACTTTGTATGTTGAGTTGGCATATATTGATATGAAGATATTGTTACAAAAATCGCCAATTAGGAGGAAAAAGAACCTTCGTAAATAAGAAAAGCAATCTCGTTAACTTTCAAATAAAATTTTATTAAAAAGACCCTGGTTCCCGAGAGGTTCGAAGTTTTTTTTTTTGGGTGAGATTAAAATTTTCTTAGATACTTGCTTGTTGAGGGGCGTGTGTCTGCTGCCTTAAGAACCGCCAAAAAAAGAGCGCCGCTTCATTTTACGCTCGCCTTTTATTTGATTTCAAATTTCCCCCAAATATCCCTTTCGATTACTGTAGTCGTCCTCTTCGCAGTGTATATCTGTCTCCCATTAAATCCGATCGACAATTCTCTTTCATCTGACATTTGTAGCAACGTGGTTTTTGATTAGTTCAACAAAAAAAAAGATCTGTTTAATTTGTTCATTTTTCGGATCGACTGAATCATTTTCGCAACAATATTGTCAAATTCTCTGTACAAATCTACTGTATTGGTACAATTATTCATAAGATTGGTCCATTCTGTACTTTGAATTAATAAATTTACCTGGTTATCGTTAATGTAACATGATTCTTTTTGTTATGAGAGTTATCATTAGAGCTACTCAAAACGCCACAAAATAATGTGTAGTGATCGGATACATCAGTTTCGATAACATAATCTCTTTTACAACTTCTAGCTTTGCGTCGATAATATGCCATTTGTGCCGTCTAGTTGAAAATACACTCATATACATACATACTTATATCAATGTTGTGGAGTTCTGATCACAGAAAGTCGGTTAACTTCACTCTAAACCCCATACCATTGACGGTAGTAGTATCTCCTTCCTTATTACGAAAGAAATAACTTCTAATGATCACGCCATGCCATAAACCGCACCTAACTCATTATCATTGTGGATAAATTTAATCTTGGCTGAAAACTTGTGGATTGTGTCTCCTCAAATAACGGCAATTTTGCTTGTTGACATAGTCTAGGACGTATGTCCAACATTTGCAGTGCCCTTATTGACTTAGTGCACCGTCCTTATGAAATGCCAAGCCTTACTGAACTTTTTTGACAGTTTGGATGTCATTAGTAGCTGTAACAGCTTGAAACAATTGGGAAAACGATCACTGTATTTGGTCACCCTAAAGTTGGAATTGATGTTATTCGTTTCACTCTTCCTTCACTGGTCTAACTAACTAATAGTTTATTTAAGAAGTTAACAAACCTTTCTCGAGTTGTTGAAGTTTCGTGTTAAAAGTTCAATTTAATAACTGTTTTTCAAAAAAGTCACTTTTTGTAGTCAAAGCTGTATGACAGGTATTACTATTATGATATAAATTACTATTATTACGACTCACATAAGACATGATCTTACTTGAAAAATTAAGCTAAAGTTATTAGTCTGAGAAGTTATTGCCTAAAGATACTTTGTGGCAGCTTATATCTTTTATTTAATCTTTCTTAAGAAAGTTATTTTGTTTGTTAACAACTCCATCTTGACAGTTTATATTTTGTATGTGCTAATTGGAAATCAACTTTTCCACAAAATCACTCTCATCCTTGGCTCTAAACTAATATCCTTTGAGAGTAATTTATTGTAACCAATGTACGTCGTATACAGTACAGCATAGCTAATATGTTTGCCTCAAAGTCAATTTTCCAAAATCGATTCAAAGATAAATTCAAATAGGAAGGGCTTCCCTTTTCTACATATATAAGGTTGCAAAGGTGTGTGGTTGTGGTTTATGGGTGCCAGATTGTGGTAACTTTATGTCACATCAGAGTTGCTTTCTGACTTCTTGCATCTTAAAGTGAATTTAATTTCATGCTTGAATTATTTGCGTTTTCATCTCAATGTTGGTAGTCTCGCACTCGCACCAATTTTCAAGATGGAAAGTAATTTAATAGTAAGCCACAACAAATATTGTTGCAACTGTGCCGACTTTTACATGTTAATTTGATTTTCTTGCACAACATCATAGTCAACAATCACATAAAAGATGCGGTTACGATATACAAAGGCAGAGTTGCGTTTGTGGTATTCTATCCGTATAGGGCAAGATTTTATTATAATCAATCTTGACAGTCGAGATTTTGCAGAAAAAGGCTAACCAAGTAAAATATTGATTCAGCGTACCAAAAGCCTTTTCAAAATCGATAAAGAGCAGATGGAGAAGAGGATTGAAACTCCACGCATTATTTTATACGATGACAGACATCCACGAAAAATTGGGTCACGAAATCCACTCAGCCTGTATGTCTTTGTCTAGTGTATGTAGCTATATGTCTATATTGTCTGCTTGTCCACCTCGACCTTGAGGTAAGTTACTGTAGTGATTTTCATCAAACAGGGTTCTAAAGGGACATCCCAAAGGAAGAGTTTTTGTTCGTGGGCGGAGATTTGAACGGACATGTCGGCAAGACAAACGAAGACTATGAAGATTGCCATGGAGGCCTCGGATACGGCACCAGGAACCCTCCTGGTGAAGACATCCTGAGCATGTGCAAAACATACGGTCTTATCGTACTAAATACCATGTTCGTCAAACAAAGCCGACACCTGGTCACTTACAGCAGTGGTGGAAATGAAACCCAGATTGATTACCATTTGGTATCTAGTTTCATGAAACCCCGGGTAAAAGATTGCAAAGTGATACTAGGAGAAGCGATCGCCCACCAACACCGTCTCCTACTGACAGAATTTTTTATGGAGACAGTGAACGACAACAAACATACAAAAACTTTTGGGAAGATCAAATGGTATAATCTGGATAAGGAAAAAGGCGAAGCTTTTATTTCGAATATGCAAAACGTTCTGTATAACAACACCGATATAGTTCGAAATGAAGAGAGTACAGCACAAAGTATGTGGGATCTCCTACAAAGAACTTGCAAAGAAAAAGCCAAAACACTGTTAGGGGTTTCAAAAGGACACAACCAACAAGGCAAAGAAACATGGTGGTGGAATGATGAAGCTAAATCAGTTATAAGTAAAAAGAAAATGGCTTTCAAGGCTTGGTCGAAGTGCCCCTCTAATGATACAGAGCAAAAGTCACGCCTCGAAGTGGGATATAGAAACTGCAAGAAAGAAGCGAAGAAGAAGTGCGCCCAAATTCAAGCAAAGAATACAGAAAACCTGTATCGGGAGCTGGATGAAATTTCTACCCCGACAGCTGGTGCTATTCAAGAGCTACGGCAAAACACGAATAAGGGCGCAACTATCTTCAAAATAGCCGCTCAAAGAAGAAGAAATGCCCAGGAGATTTGTTCGCCAAAGTTCATTAACAATGCTCAAGGCCAACTTCTTGTGGAAGACAACGAAATTCTTCACAGGTGGCGACAGTATTGTGACGGACTTCTAAACGAACAATTTCCAAGGCTGTACTTTCCAATAGCTTCACCTAACTTAAGCGAAGTATCCGACGTCACAGTCGAAGAAGTTAGTGAGGCGGTAAAATACTCCAAAAAGGGAAAAGCTGTTGGCCCAGACGAAATACCCTCAGAGTTTTGGAAAAAGATGGGAGACATCGGGTTAAGATGGCTCATGATTCTTGTCTCCAAACTTATACGAGGTGATCGCATGCCTAATCAATGGAGGGAAAGTTACCTTCTTCCAATTTATAAAGGAAAGGGTGATACTCGAAGCTGTGATAATTACCGTTCGATTAAGCTGATGTCACACACCATGAAGATCGTTGAGCGAGTCTTGGGTAGCCGACTGCGAAAAATAATTAGGCTATCTGATGACCAGTGCGGGTTTGTCGGGGGTAAGTCAACCACGGATGCAATCCAGAGTATAAGAATAATTATGGAAAAACATCGGGATTCTTTGGAGGATTTGCATGTCGTATTGGTTGATTTTGAAAAAGCATTCGATCGGCAACCACGAGATCTAATATGGGTGGCCCTCAGGCAACGAGGAGTTCCAGAAACCTATGTGCGGATAATTATGGACATGTATGATGGAGCAGTTACTAAAGTAAGATGCGCAGCTGGAGTCACCGAAGAATTCGAAATCACAGTAGGTGTACACCAGGGAAGTGTCTTGAGTCCCCTGCTCTTTATTACAGTTCTTGATTACCTGCTTGAAGGCAAAGTGACGGATCCAAAAGTGCATCAGTTATTCTTTGCTGACGATGGAGCCATCATAAGTGAAGACCCGATATCCCTACAACGAGCACTTGACGTATGGGTGGATGTTCTAGAAGGAAGTGGGTACCGCATAAGCGCGAAAAAGACAGAATACCTATGCTGCCCATTTTCTGATCCACACAGGCCTATTCCAGACATTTATTTGAATGGAGTAGTGCTTCCCAAGTGTGAAAAGTTTAAATATCTGCGGTCTATGATAAATAACGAAGCTACTTGTGATGACGATATCAATCATCGCGTAAGCGTAGGGTGGATGAAGTGGCGGGAAAATTCTGCTATCTTCTGTGACCGAAAAATGCCCCCTAAGCTGAAAGGAAAGCTCTACACTTCAGTTGTGCGTCCAGCACTCACATACGGTTCACAATGTTGGACAATGTACAAAAAGTATGAGAGTAAGCTAACGGCAGCTGAGATGAAGATGCTTCGTATGACAGCAGGAGTTACAAAGCTTGATCGAATTAGAAGTACGAAGATCCGAGGAAGCCTTCATGTTAAGAATACCATTTCCCAAAAAATTGAACACGACCGACTCAGTTGGTATTGCCATGTTCAAAGGAGAGATCCTGAGAACCCCGTCAAAAAGGCAATATCATACAACGTTCCAATTCGGAATAAAAAGAAAGGTAGGCCTAAACACTCCTGGTACAAACAAATGCAAAAACACCAGCATTCAGTTGGCCTCAGAAATGGAACAATACAAAACCGGGAGGCTTGCCGCCGATTTCTGAGGTCAACCCGGCGAACCCCACAGGCGGATCACTAGTGTGAAGCAGATACGTGGGAGAGTTATGATCCCCTCGACATCGAGATCATAACAGCGCCGAAACAAAGGAAGAAGAAGAAGAAGAAGGGTTCTAAAGGGTCTTAGGTAATTCGCTAGCAAGTAAATTGATTTTTTTTTTGCTGCGGGAAGAACGGTACGTCTAACGGTTTTAATAAAATAAAAATGTGTGTATTATTATAGCTATGTCTATATTTATATCAGTTGAAATGTTATCGACGGTGTCTGCCATAAAACCTTTGATATTTGACTTTCTCGTCAACAAAGACTTCAGCGATACCTTTGATGTCAAAAGAGTTGTAAGACAAAGCGATGTGCTGTCATGCTACTTCTTTCCACAAAGCTCTTGCTCTTGAAATAAAAAAATAAATGCAAAAGTCTTTTCAATTACTAAAACATACCCACGATATTGAAATAATCGGAAGAGCAAAAAGTCTGATTTCAGTGGCTGCGTTTTGATGAGATTGGAGAAGAATGCGAAGAAGATGGTTGTAACGGGTGATTTTTTAAGAGCTTGAGAACTTTTTTTAAAAAAAAAACGCATAAAATTTGCAAAATCTCATCGATTCTTTATTTGAAACGTTAGATTGGTCCATGACATTTACTTTTTGAAGATAATTTCATTTAAATGTTGACCGCGGCTGCGTCTTAGGTGGTCCATTCGGAAAGTCCAATTTTGGGTAACTTTTTCGAGCATTTCGGCCGGAATAGCCCGAATTTCTTCGGAAATGTTGTCTTCCAAAGCTGGAATAGTTGCTGGCTTATTTGTGTAGACTTTAGACTTGACGTAGCCCCACAAAAAATAGTCTAAAGGCGTCAAATCGCATGATCTTGGTGGCCAACTTACCGGTCCATTCCTTGAGATGAATTGTTCTCCGAAGTTTTCCCTCAAAATGGCCATAGAATCGCGAGCTGTGTGGCATGTAGCGCCATCTTGTTGAAACCACATGTCAACCAAGTTCAGTTCTTCCATTTTTGGCAACAAAAAGTTTGTTAGCATTGAACGATAGCGATCGCCATTCACCGTAACGTTGCGTCCAACAGCATCTTTGAAAAAATACGGTCCAATGATTCCACCAGCGTACAAACCACACCAAACAGTGCATTTTTCGGGATGCATGGGCAGTTCTTGAACGGCTTCTGGTTGCTCTTCACTCCAAATGCGGCAATTTTGCTTATTTACGTAGCCATTCAACCAGAAATGAGCCTCATCGCTGAACAAAATTTGTCGATAAAAAAGCGGATTTTCTGCCAACTTTTCTAGGGCCCATTCACTGAAAATTCGACGTTGTGGCAGATCGTTCGGCTTCAGTTCTTGCACGAGCTGTATTTTATACGGTTTTACACCAAGATCTTTGCGTAAAATCTTCCATGTGGTCGAATAACACAAACCCAATTGCTGCGAACGGCGACGAATCGACATTTCACGGTCTTCAGCAACACTCTCAGAAACAGACGCAATATTCTCTTCTGTACGCACTGTACGCATTCGTGTGGTTGGTTTAATGTCCAATAAAGTAAACTGAGTGCGAAACTTGGTCACAATCGCATTAATTGTTTGCTCACTTGGTCGATTATGTAGACCATAAATCGGACGTAAAGCGCGAAACACATTCCGAACCGAACACTGATTTTGGTAATAAAATTCAATGATTTGCAAGCGTTGCTCGTTAGTTCATGATGAAATGTCAAAGCATACTGAGCATCTTTCTCTTTGACACCATGTCTGAAATCCCGCGTGATCTGTCAAATACTAATGCATGAAAATCCTAACCTCAAAAAAATCACCCGTTATATTACTTCTACGTTTTACCTATATGACATATTTTGTAGAGTATTTTGACTTGCGATATACATATACATATGTATGTAGGTACTAAAGGGCAAGTTTTACATTTGGAAAAAAAATCGAACTCGAGATTTTGATCAAAGTTGACATTACAGTGATAGACAACACGAACAAAGTGGGTCCGGCAATTCCACGTGTATGTCTTTATGTCTGTACCTTTACCTAAGCGGCTGAAGCTATTTTTTTCAGACTTTGTATGTTCGTTTGGTTTTAAAATGAATGGTAAGTACCATATAGGCGTTAAGCTACATCATATTCATTTCGAAAACGGGTCTAACGATTAATCGTTATAATTTTAAAACAATATGAAAAAATACATTAAAAAAAAACTTTGTCTGACCAAATAGTGGAAAAGTTGGATCTAGTGATCTTTAGGATGCGGTATATAATTTTTTCTAGTATCCCACAAAAGGCATGGCCTTGAGTGACCTTGCAAAAGTTTAATCCTTGATTACAAATTTTCTATGGCTGCCCAATTTCCAAAATTAAATAACCTTTTTTGACCAATTAAATGGCATACTTTCTTATCCCATTATGGTGTGCTAATATCCCAGAGACAACAATTCATCCTCAACAAGTTACCGAAAATAACTTTGGTGAGGCCGTCACTTTCAGTGGAGAGCGCTACAGCACGAAAATAAATAAATACAAAATAAAATAACTTTTTAGAAGCTTCTCTATGAACAATTTCATTCAATCCGTTATGCCAATAATGAGAAATTAAAATTTTGAAAAAATGGTTCCACGATAGGTACAGTCAGTAATATCTTGATTTCAATGTTTTTATTTTATTAAATTATAGATCGTAAGAAGTTATCGAGAGAAAAAAAAGTTATTAAAATTCTCGGTGCCGTTTTCGAGAAAAATACGATTTTCGAAAACAATTTTTTAACATTTGTATAGTGAGTACCGTTATTTTTAGGTAAAATATTTTTTTTCTCAAATCTTGCAGATTATACTAAGAAACTTTTATTTATTAAGTTTGAATTTTTTTTTTAAATCCAAAAAAATATTTTTTTAAAAATTTGAATAAACAATAATATTAAAACTGCCATAACATAAAAAAATGATCAAAATCGGTCCCGCCGTCTTTGAGAAAATCAAAAACAAAAAAACGGTTCCAAGGTGGGTACGGAAAATAACTATTTTTTGGAAAATTTTTTTTTCAACAATTTCATAGCTTTAATTAAATGAAATTTTTTGAGTTGTTCTTAAAAAATTCTGTGGGACAGTTTTTGAGAAAAAAAAATATTTATAGAATATAGAATTACGAAAGAAATTCGTATGGCAGGTACTGTTATTTTTGGTCTTAAAAAAAAAGACGGACAGACAGAATTACGAGGCCCACTTTTTTAGTCTTCGCCATCATCGTAATGTCAACTTTGATCAAAATCTCGAGTTCGATTTTTTTTACGAATACATAACTTGCCTTATAGTACCTATAGGTCACAAGTAAAAAATTTAGGATACCGATTTTAAGTATTTAGTAATATAGATTTTAGGAAGTAGTTTCAAAAAATAGTGCAGTATACACGTTTTGAAAATATTGATTTTTCAAAAAAAAAATGGAATTTTCTTTTTTCAAAAAATCCAAAATATTTTTCCAATATTTTCACAAACAATATTATTTTAAATTTAAAGGAGCTCCCGTACAACAATTTTGGTCAAAATCGTTAAAGAGAAAGTGGAAAATAAAATAAAATGCACGACTGGATCGCACGAACTTGCTCTTATGTACGTAACATTACTTTGGAATTTTAAATACATTTTATAAATATAAAACACGCATGTAATGAGATACAAAATGCTGGAATTGCCTGATTTCTGGAAAAGTATAAATTTACGCAAATAAAGTTTAAAAATCGTTTTATTAAAGTAATTTTTTATATAACAAATTTCTTTCAAATTTTTCTAGAACAAAATTTGGGATGCCAATTTTAAAGTGCTTAGTAATATAGATTTTAGGAAACAATTTTCAAAAAATAATAGTTCACACGTTTTCAAGATATTGATTTTTCAAAAAATAAATTGGATATTTTTTTTCAAAAAAAAAACAAAAAAAAATATGTTTTTCGAATATTTTTATACACAATATTATTTTAAACTTAAGGGGGCTCCTGGTTAAAATCGGTAGAGCCGTTTTCGAGATAAATAAGATTTTGCAATACGGGTGGTACCGTTAGTCTTGTAGCTGAAAAAAATTTCAATTCTTCCTCTAGGGAATCACCAAAGACCCTTAACTACCAGGATTGAAGAATATAGGTCTAGTGGTTTAGGCTGGAGGGAGAGGTACAGTACAGACACACTGAAACATGTTTTGTGTGTACTAAATTTTCCTTAAAATTCTTGCAAAAAAATTTGATACGCTAATTGTTAGTATTTAATGATATAAATTTTAAAACGTTATTTAAAAATTTAATCATGTTTCCGTTTTCAAGATATTGAATTTTCAAACAAAAAAATGTGTTATTTTTTTAAAAATCCAAAAACTATTTTTTCGAAAAAATTTTAAGATTATTAGATTAAATATCTTTAAAACGTGTGAACGATTGTTTTTTGAAATTATTTCCTAAAATCTATACTACTCACTACTAAAAATTGGCATCCGAAATTTGGTTCTCGAAAAATTTCAAAGAAATTTGTTACATAATAAATTACTTTAATAATAAAACGATTTTTTTTTTTTTTTTTTTTTTTTTTTTTTTTTTTACTTTTCCGGAAATCGGACAGCAATTCATTTGGACATTTTTATCTCGTTAAATCCATCTTTTATATTTATAAAATGTATTTTTAATTCCAAAGTACTTAATAAGAGCAAGTTCGTGCGATCCAGTCGTGCATTTTATTTCAAATGCAAAGGAGCTCCTGCATAAAATTATTGGTTAAAATCGTTAGAAATTTTTTTTTCCACCAAAATGTAGTCCATGTCTATAATATCAGATCATCATCACCAGATTTTTGTTATCAAAATGGTTAGATTCGTTTTTGAAATAAATAAGATTTTATATTACGGATGTATGGGAAGTACCGTTAGTTTAAAAGCTAAAAAAAAAATTCGGAATCACCGAGCAAGACACACCCATAGTAGACTCAGGTTGTCATCTTGGAATTTTTATCTCATGATTTGTCTACATCTCGTGAAGCCTTGTACACCAATTTAACAATACTGTCTCGCAGAATTGTATAATAGGTGTGTTTCGTTGAGCTTTTTAAGAAATGTTACATTAAAATTACTGAAGAGTGAATGTGCTGTTAACTTGTTGTTGTTGTATTTACATGTGCAAAATAAGCTTAATGTTTAACTTTTCTTAATATGTACATTAAGAAGCTCAACAAAACACGCCTATATGTTAGTTTATTTAGTTAATTTTGTACATTTTTAAGACAAATTTGTGGAACCCCATCGAAGGCTTTTTTGTAGTCAATGGCTGTAGATAAATTCCTTTGCTTTGTACATGTTTGGAAAGTGACCATGACCACTGCATTTATATCCAGCAGTTTTTAACAGCCTAATGATCCTCTTTTGGCTAAACTTACGCCATCAAAATTTGTGTTTGTCCGATGAAAATAAAATCGAAAGAATTCAAGTAGAAAAATAAATTGTGGCCTTTTTTTCAGAATATTTAATAAAACCCTGACTTTCTGTTTCTTAGTTTCTTATAGTAGTCCGGGAGGCGACCGTCAGATTACCTACCTCATACGGAGATAGAAAAAAACTATAATTAGTCGATAGTGTTCATAAAAACATTTGTAAAACCACTGGTCGGGCAAACTTTTTCAGGGAAGTTTGGGTTGAAAAGGATCACTTCCGGTACCGTTTTTTGAAGAGAAACTACCTCATCGGGAGAACGAAAATCTTTATACAGGGTAGGATGGGTATTATATCTAGATTTGAAAACTTTTGGTCGGGCAAAAAAAATCGAGGAATAAATGCTTCCCCGACCAACTCAAATAACGGTTTTTTTGATGAAAATCTACCTCATCGGGAAATGGATGATATTAGTACCAAAACAAAGGGCAGACAGTCTTCTTTTCAAATCCATTGGTCGGGCAAAGATTTTTAGGGAATAACCCTCCCCCCGACCAATTTTAGAAAAAAATGACAAAAACAACTTTCTCTTATTTTTTAACTTCAAATGTCTAAAAAATTATTGCAAATGCATAATATTACTGTAAACAAAAGCCAGAATAGTATATTTATCAAATCCAGAGATTTTGTAGCAACCCACAACCCCCCCCCCCCCCCCACTTTCCCTTCTTCGATGAAAAGTATTGTATAATGTTATTTTTCGTATGTTAAGTTCACTTCAAAAGTAAAATAAAAACAACTTTCTTGATCAAATAGATATTATTTTACAATATAAAGACAACATACATTTGTCCCTTTAACAAAGAAATACTTACTACTTACAAGGGTTTCTCTTCAACACTATTTGCCTTATCATTATTGTGATTATTCGCAAAATAAAATTAGTAACTTCGAACAGTTTAGTATTCATAATATTTATTTTTCATTTTTGTAGTGTTTTGAAATTTTGTATCACACTTAATTAAAGGACTTCTTAATTCTTAACAATTAACCAAAGAGACCCACTTTAATATCCAGCATTACAATATTTCAATTATTCAAATCAGATCAAAATAAATTACAAAAAGCTTTTAATTCAAAAAATTTCATTTAGATCTATATAAAGTTTCAGTTCTTTTCTAACAATAGGTGCGTTTTATTATTCACAAATCTATCTGGATCCGGATCTGGATTAAGTTTTAACATGTATTACAAAAACAATTTGGGATCCTGTTTTCTATCGGGATCTATTTCAAAGACCCAAAAATTAGTTATTACACTGGCGAGTAGATGGCTTTTATGATAAGGTAGTGTAATCTATAGTGTAAAGAAAAAAGACAAGAAATAATTGAAAATTTACAAACCCAAGGATAAAAAGAGACGGACTTATAACACTGCTGTCACTAAGATCCGTATCGTTTTATTTTCAAGGGAAGATCCAGATCCGGATCCAGATAGATTTGTGAATAATAAAACGCACCTAATATACTTAGCAAAAAAAATATTTCTTATTCAAAATAAATATTATGTAGATGTATAAATAAAACAATAAACAAACAAAATTTAATTTGCACGAAATATGTACATATATATTATGTACATACAAAAATGAATAATAATTCATTATTATCTTTTTTAAATAGTGTCGTCATCGGAATCTTGTTCTAAAAAGGAATATTTAGTGGTGTTGGTTCCCCTTCATACCAAAGAGGTAAGAACCTTACATCTTTTAAAATCCAGCAAAAATCGTCGGCTTTAGTTTTTACACAATTTAATTCCGTCGCGTTTGTCCAAATCGAACTAACAAAAATTGTTCTTTTAATTTTTTGTTGAAGAGATTTTATGCAAGGCGGAATTAAACTAGAGTCGAAGTGTTTCATATTCTTGAAAATATTTCAAGCAGTGTTATTTTTCGCAGCATATAGACTTTGAAACATTTGAACCCAGTGGCGTAGCGTAGGGGGGGCGGGGGGTGCGGTCCGCCCCGGGCGGCAGGCCTAGGGGGGCGGCAAAATGTCGCCGGTGATACGGGTAGAGTAGAAATCATATGTTTCATGACAGATCGTTTGACAAGTCAACAAACAACAATGATGTAAATTTGAAATTTGCCACCCTATCTGTGGTTCGTCGTTGACCGCTTTCGTGAATTCGTAGACGGTGAGTAGGGCCGTAAGAGTGCATTCCGTATTGTCGCGCTGATCGCGAAACTAAACCAAAACGTTCCGAAACTCTCGCGAAACTGAAAGGGAGTGTTCCGAAACATATGATATGCATATGCGAGATATGATAAGATAACTAGGATTCGACGGAAACGTTATTCTAGTCTCAGCCAGCTCAATGTTTTTGCTCCCTCCCGCATTACAGAAAGTTATTTCGATTGTGTTGTTTATACGAGTAGTTTAAATACTGTTGAATCTTCTAAAACTAAACACTTAGTACTTCACTCAACCTATGAACTAGTTTTTGAAAATGAAAAGAGTTAAAGGAAGCGGCGCGGAATACCGCAAGAAAAAGGCTAAGAAAGAAGCAGACGCGAAGACGCGAAATATTTCAGTTCTAGTTCTGGTTCAAAAGCTACGTTAACGTCTTCGGCGGCATCCAGCAGCAGCGGAAGTGATTCCAATGTAAGTAAGATTCCTCCATCTACAATCGTGAGTGGCCTAGAATTGTCCTCCGGCCAATATTCATGGGAATGCATAACTTATTTTACGGGCAGAAGAAGAAGACGTGCCTGCCGTCGAAGTTGGAAGTCGTTCTGGTCCCACCACAGAGCAGAGTCAAGACGAAGTCGACTCACCAGAAGTATCTCAAGTATCTAGTCACAAGCCTGCAGAAAAAGTGAACCTCGTTAAGCTATAAAGACGCTTAAAAATAAGTTTGTGGAAGCTCTTGAGGTACTGGAAGAATTGATGGATCGGTAGCCAGTCTTCTTCTGACAGTCATGCAGTCATTCAACTTCCTCACTTTTCTTGGCTTTTGAGCTGCAGAGCTACCTGAAGAAGATGACGCACAGATTTACCTGCAGCAATGTGGACTGAGTGTGGATAAGTGTGCTCAGAAACTCTGCGTTTTAAAACTCTCCTGGTGGAGAGCAGAGACCATTTCGTCTAAGCCGCAATCAACTTTTCTAAGACTTTTTGAAAAAAACTAGTCGGAATCGATCTCAAAACGAGTACAATTCGCAGGAAAAAACGCATGCATGCAGATGAATCCGCAGATGCAGCTTTGTCTCACGAGTCTCATTCGTAAGGCTCGTAAAATCCGTTTATGAAACCGCTAATTCTATTTTACTTTCAATAAAAGATACTTCATTGACTGTGAAATGATGTCTCGAAATTTAATTTTAATTTAGTATTGAATGGGGGCGGCAAAATGGGTCTCCCGCCCCGGGCGCCGAGATGGTACGCTACGCCACTGTTTGAACCCTCGCTAAATTGACGTTGCTACAATTCTTAACGGCATATATTTGCAACGTAAAATTTTGAATCGTTTCAGTGTCAACATCATCTAGATTATTCTGACTTTTACTCAACGCTGCAAACGCTGTTTGAAAACGTTCATTTTTTTTCTAAAAGACTTAATGGTTTTGCTTTCGCTTTCCTAAAAAATGCGTGAAACGCTGGCAAAGAAGAGAGCAATTAATGCAATTAATATCTATTTTTAATAAATTTAATATATAGTTTTGAGTGAGAGTTTGACTTGCTTATATGGTAAATGATGCGCGTGTCCGCTTCTTCATGGCTACAATTAAATGCAATTTCTTCAAATTTAAAAATTGATTTTGAACTGTATAGGAGTAGCATGTGTCATCTAAGGTCAAAAAAACTTTCTTATTTCCAAGAATCGGAACTAAAGAGTCGTTTTCCCAATGTTTTGCTAAAAATTTTACCAGAGCTTCTTTGAATTTGGGATTATTTCAGACACTTTAGGAAGTCATTATTTCGTTTTTGTAACGGTCCAAGAATCGTGTAATTAACTGTTTCTTGTTTATTACGAAAAATATGCTCAACGTCTTTAATAGATGGATGCAAATACCTATCAAAAACTAAATGCACTTCCGAAGCGTTTGTTCAGCATACTGTCCTCAAAATTATTTCGAAAATTTTTTCAAATGTTTCAGGAACTGCAATTGAAACTCCCAAAAGATGAAAAAAGTAAAAACCATCTATAATTTCAATATTTGGACAAATTAGTTCAGATAAATGAATTCGGTTTTTGAGCTTTTTGGCCAAAACAGCTGCAAGTGGATATGATAAGCATACTTCCATATCAATTTTCTTTTCCAAAGCTATAGCTAAAAGTCGCACAAACACATCTCTCTCCATTTTAATCAGTGCTTGTTTTTCGGCCATTTTTATTTTTTTGAAACCTTTTCAAACACTGAGATGAGAAATTTTGAATATTGTTCCGACTCAAGTTTTAACGAAACGTTCACAATTTTCGAAACACTCCTCTATAAAGGCGATTTTTTTACTGTTTCCGGTTTGAAAAGCACTTAAAAGAAAATCTGCAGTTTCTTCGGATGCTGCTATTCCTGTTGTAATATTGTTACGGTAAAATTTACCGCAACAATGACTGGCCTTCGTTTCCTTCCTTCCCCTCTTTTCTTTGGTTGCGGCTGCAAAATTCTGGCGAGGTTGAGGGCAACCATGGTACCATCAACCATTGGTGTACTAAGTCAGCATTTTGCAAAAGTGACAATACAGGTTTCGAGTCGAATGGTTCCCGAGATTAATTGATTACTTTGGCATGTAGACGGGCGGTCTCATGCAACAAAACGAATGCCAGCGGATGAGCTGAAGAGGTAACGAGTCAGGCGGACTCTTACCTACCCCAAATAAACAAATAAAACAACACAACGTCCTAAATTTTAATTGATATAACATAACGTAAATTCTTTTTTTGTAAGCGTAAGGGTCCCTAACGATTAGAGTAACTTTTAGATTCTTTTTCTAAAGATATTAATTCATCTATTACAAAAAGGTCCACTTCGAATTTAGTTCGCGTGTTAAAATTATGCTTTCCTCTTTCGTCTTAATATTATTTAGTAACAATGACTTCGCTCTTCGAAACACTCGCGGATATTTAATGGTAACTAGGGGAATGCCTAGAAAAGGGCTTTTCCTCGATTATATTCTTTTTGATTTTTCTCGAGAAATTTAGTTGATAGTAGTCTGAACTCGACCATTTAGATTCGGCAAGTTTTGGAAGGACATCCAACAACTTGCTGAATCCGTGAATGTGAGTGTGAGAGCAAAGTTTCGTTTGAGATTCGACAACGGTGGTTTTCTGTGAAACGAAAAAGGTTTCCAGGAAGCCGGTGTCCGTGACCGATGATCGCGAAAACGATTGGCTGGATGTGTGTATGTGTGAGTGACTGGAATGGTCGAGGGAGGAAAGAAAGGATTTTTAAGCTAGGAAAGTTCACTCTTGAGAGAGCTTACCAAGCGATAAGGCGAAAACAAAAAGATTATAGAAAAGGATTCGAGAAAGTGAAAAAAGAAAAAAAAAATCGAGGAAAATAGCAGAGAATTTAAAAAGGAGATCGAGGACAAAAATTTGGAAAAAGAAGGAATAGTGATTCGAGGAGCAAAGTCAAGGGAAAAATAGGAGAAACGAGAAGTTGGAGGAACGTAAATCGAGAAATAAAAGATAAGTTGATCGGACATCTTGTCCAAATAAAATATTTTACTGTTTTGTGTATTAAAAATTCGGGTGGACCTTTGTTAATTCTTTCTGTATAAATTTAATTCGCGACCAATTCAATTTGTTATTTCGAGTTTTGAGTTTCAATCGTTAGAGGCCTAAACGCGTTTCATTTGCTTTTCAAATTCATTTGTATTTTATTTTATCGAAAAAATTTTGGGTTTTTATCCTGGTTTCTACCAAGGTTTCCCAAATAAAATTTATTTTTCAATTCCCCAGTGGAAATCATAATAACGGTCTTTTATTTCACAAAATTATTTGCTTCCACTTATTCATTAGTTTTGGAATTTTACTAATTGTCTTTCGAACAAAAATTCCTGGCGCCCACTTTTTATTACAGTACCCCACTGTACTTGTAATAAAAATATTCTTTCGCTTCATTAAATTGATTATATTGATAATCAATTTAAATCTCCCTATCGCGAATTCTTCCACCCCCACTGAACCCAGCCCAGCTGAGCAGCCGCGGTGGTAGCTTACATCAACGAGCTACGCGAGTTGCACTTTTTGTTGTTTTGTCTCAGTTTTCTTTTTTTGGCTTATCTGTCAAAAGCGAGTCGGGTCGTGTTTTGTTTTTCTTTTGTTTTAATTCGATTTCGCGTAATTATTTGTTATTATTATTAATAAAATTAATAAGAATAATATTAATAAAAAAAGAGGTCGGATACCCATTATCGCGCCGCGAAGAAAAAGTGTAACAATATGAAGTAAATTACTTACACATTTGGTTCAAATTGAAATAATATTTTGTTTAAAAGAATTATTTCAAATAACGCCTTTCTGTCTTTTTGGATGCGATTATGTGCAAATTCATGGGTTATGTCATCCTCTTGATCAAACTTGATTTCAGCAAACATTTTGGAAATTATTTGTGTGCGTATGTTATAACTGAGGGCCCAACGCTGCCTTGCTGAAATCGAATTTGTGAAATGAGTAATACCAATTAAAGAGTTCGCGGTATCAGCATTTATTATCTGTTCGAGTGTTAAGTCAACAGGAGCTCTTGCTAGACTCTTTGCCGTGCGTTTAATCCCAAAAGCACCGCGTTTAAATTCATTTATCAACACATAATTACGAATTTTTAACTATGCTAAGTTACTGTGGTATTTCAATATCCATCTTGCATAATTGGGTAATCAACCCAATACAAAAAATAAATTAGACAACTCAATATAGAATCCACATACAAATCAAAATCATTCGTTCTGATACTTCTCGAAAGTCTAAAAAATACGTTCATAAGCTCAGCGTATTGCATGAAAAATTGTGGAGTTTTTCCATCACCTCCTTTTAGAGTAACATTACAATATTACCTTTATTTACTTATGACATCTTCTAATAATGAACTCATAACAAGGACTTCATTTGGTTCTATTGGGTTATCGTGTATGCGATGTAAATCTTCTTCAATATGAACCTCATTTTCTAAACAAAATTGTTCAAAATGTAAAGTTTGAATTGCCCCTAAAAGCAAAAGATGTATTCTTTTGCATCTTTTAAAATGTTTGCCATCAATAAATCCATTTACTAATCCTTCGGCCAAAACTTCAGAATGAATTAAAATATCAGCTACACCAGATCCATCGATAAATTTTCCCAAAGCTTTAAAAAAAGTCATTTTGTGTATGAAATACTCCAAGTTAATAAAAACATTGTTTAAAGTTTGATTTTCATCTGCATAGCCATTTTAGCAATTGCTAAATCATAGGTTAATACGATTTCTTTTTGGCCAATTTCATTGGCAATCTTTTGGGCATATTTTAATGTTGTATGTGCAACAGTAACAGTATTTGAGGCAAATAATCTATAATCTGATTCTCGTTTTTGTCTATTGTAGTTTTACTGTTGAAATCTATCCACATTGGTGTTTCAGAAATTTGAGAGAGCGATATAGACCAAATTAAATCTTTAATAATTGCATTTTCTTTCGTAAATCGTGTTGAATCGGTTGTAGCATTTATGATATCCTCTAAACGAAGCAAAGTTGTGTTAGAAGTAATTCTTTTCATATAGGGTTGAATATCACGTGGTATTTCCTCAAATGGTCTTCTTTTTCTAGAAGAACACTCACTCTGTTCGTTAGGGTTGTTCGGAACTTCTACAGAACTACTAGCGACATGCGCTAAATTTGGATTAGCTGTAAACTGATATATTATACCAACTGTATCATGAAGAGCATCTTTTCCATTAAAAGTCTCGACATACCGATCAATATTATCAAATGCTACATGGGTGCTTAAATTTTTATCGGTTTCTATTCCAGGAGGTACTCTGGGCTTATTTTGTTTAATAGTTAAGTATTGAGGTGTATTTTAAGTATGAGTAGTGTCCTATAACACTAAATAAATTAATGTTATTCTTATAAAGCTTTTTTTATGAATAATTGTGTTTTTTATGTTACAAATCACAGTAATGGTAAGGCAAATAGTGTTGAAGAGAAACCCTTGTAAGTAGTAAGTATTTCTTTGTTAAAGGGACAAATGTATGTTGTCTTTATATTGTAAAATAATATCTATTTGATCAAGAAAGTTGTTTTTATTTTACTTTTGAAGTGAACTTAACATACGAAAAATAACATTATACAATACTTTTCATCGAAGAAGGGAAAGTGGGGGGGGGGGGGTTGTGGGTTGCTACAAAATCTCTGGATTTGATAAATATACTATTCTGGCTTTTGTTTACAGTAATATTATGCATTTGCAATAATTTTTTAGACATTTGAAGTTAAAAAATAAGAGAAAGTTGTTTTTGTCATTTTTTTTTCTAAAATTGGTCGGGGGGAGGGTTATTCCCTAAAAATGTTTGCCCGACCAATGGATTTGAAAAGAAGACTGTCTGTCCTTTGTTTTGGTACTAATATCATCCATTTACCGATGAGGTAGATTTTCATCAAAAAAACCGTTATTTGAGTTGGTCGGGGAAGCATTTATTCCTCGATTTTTTTTGCCCGACCAAAAGTTTTCAAATCTAGATATAATACCCATCCTACCCTGTATAAAGATTTTCGTTCTCCCGATGAGGTAGTTTCTCTTCAAAAAACGGTACCGGAAGTGATCCTTTTCAACCCAAACTTCCCTGAAAAAGTTTGCCCGACCAGTGGTTTTACAAATGTTTTTATGAACACTATCGACTAATTATAGTTTTTTTCTATCTCCGAATGAGGTAGGTAATCTGACGGTCGCCTCCCGTATTATAGAGAGACACATGTTCAATGAAAAAAAACCCACAAATTGCATCAAAAACTTTTCTTCCTTTACTTGCAATTGCAACTTACAATTATTGTGTCTTTAGAAATTTTAAAAATCCATTGTGACGGTGCCATTTGATGCCAAGTTATCACCGCTACAAGTTCCACAATCCTGTTTGGATATGAAGAAGTAAGAGAAAAAAGTTGAAATTTATTATTAAGAGGATTTCAATAGACCTTTAATTTTTAGGTGATTTAGGTTTGCTTGGCATAAGGGCAAGGAAATTAAGTACTAAGCTACTAAACTTGTCCCCAAATATGAAATAATTCCTCCTACATTAGATTTTTGACTTGGTAGCGGTGCTAACTTGAGATTAGGAATGCAGCACTTGTTTAGTCCCTAACTAGCCCCAAACACGTCTGCCTTTAGATTTGTGAATTTTCGATGTGACGACGCTATCTTGACATACTGCAAGTGTCTTGCATTTGAAAAAATTTAAAAATAAATTTTATTACGAGTACATTGAAGTAAAGTAAATTTCTATAAAATCCCTTTTAAAACGAAAAAGGTTAAGAAGATTATAAGGTCTCCTTGTTTTATATATATATGTAAGCATGCCAATCTACGAGCATTTTTTTTAGACACCCTCTGTCTGGACTTGACTTCAAAAATATTATATCACGTTAGAAATGAGTAAACAAACTTAAAAAAAAAATTATTATGAAGAGTTAATTAACTTTATGTAATTATTTTTATGAAGGGAGCATAAACATAAGACGACACGAGCAGCATTGTTATACTTACAGTGTTATTTCTTTCCCCAAGGGCTTTTTCATCTTTCAGCTTGTTTTTAAATTACCTAGTTATGTTTGTATGGGGAGAATTACGTGACTAAATTAATTAATATATTATGAGTTAAGTAAACGCATGTGTAATTTTGCAAAATAGTAAATAAGAATAGAAAGTGAATTATTTGTACTACATATGTTGTCATTATTTATAATTATGAAACTTTATGTTGAATCATGTATAATAACGTGGATCTCAACAATTTGCTTAAGTTACTGCCACTTAAACTAATACTTAAGTGGTATTCCCTGCAGAATTGAGGACTTAAGGAGTGCTTCAATAATAAAATACAAACCCACAAAGTCCCTATAGTTATTCATGTATACAAATGTTAGTTTTACGAGACAGAGACACATAAACCATATTATGTAGTATGCACGTGTTGACTCCAATGACTTAAAATTTTAAATGCTAATTAAAATAAAGTTATTTACATCAGATGTAATAAACATAGATTAGCTGATACAAATGAAGTTCTACATCACACATCATCACGTGTGAGCTTAAACATTTAAGGACGCAATTTTGTGTGTACGAGTCTGGATCTGGATGTTGTGAGGTTCAACGTTATAGTCTGGGAGCTGGCGACACTTTTCAATGTCTAAGATGCGTACTCATGAAATATTTGTTTTCTTGTAGTTCTAAGGTAGGTGATGACGAAAATCGACTGCTTCCACCTGGACTGTGGTGGGAAGTACCGCTGCCAAGGGCCTAAAGTTGCAAGAAACACAAAAAATTTGCTTAAAATGCGTACTCATGAAACTAGTTGAATACCTATGTTAGTTTAACATTTAAAACGATGAAAAAACTTGTGCTTACACCTGGGGGGTGGTGGAAAGTAATGCTTCTAATCAAGGGAAGTTGGGCCCCCTCGTAATGCACTGTAACCTAATTTTTTTTTGGGCTTAAAACCTGGAAGAAAAAAAATGTTTGATTGAATTTCATAGACAAAGATTACGGGAGGAAAAATAGCACGTGCTTTAAAAAGTCATCCTTTACCCTAAAAAAGGGGCAAAAGGGGAGAAAACGCTCTTAGTTAGAAACAGAATCAAAACGTTCAGGAACGTTTACCTAAATCACCTAAATTACACAAAAAACATAAAATCATGAGTACCCATATCTAACAATTTTTGTGTCGCCACGTCCCGGACTATTAGGTAAATTTATTTCCTTCGTTAGATGAAGGAAACAATTAATTAAACAAGCATTCTCGGTGTAAAAGGTAAATTTTTTCCTTGCGTACAAAAATCGCACTCGAACTTTTGATCAGACTGGACTACTTTGATAGAGAAGACGAAAAAGTTGGATCTCGCAGTTATGTCTGTCGCCTAATTATCTTATTACGACTCCATCCTAAGCAACTGGTTGTTTTTTCAAAACCTGTTCCATGCATTTTCTTTTTAATTCTTAAAAGTTCGTTTGGTAAAAGCTAGATAATACCTACTTACTTAGAGGTCCTCGGATCTTTTACGTTCGTGATGTTTCTCTTACGGGGCATAGGGCCTTCACTACTCCTACGCGCCATCGTGTGCGATTTCTGGAAATGTATTTCAGCTCTCTCGAACTCGCCCACTTGTCTGCCATCTTGTGTGAGTTGGTTCCATCGCATCGTTTGACCCGCAATGCACCCTTTGCCTTTTCGAAACGTTTGGCCAATCCACTGCCATTTTCTTCTTCGTATAATAGATTCTATGGGTTCCTGGCCTTTTTTCGCACGAAGCTCAGCATTGGAGATACATTGCATTGGGCCAGAAAATCCTTAAGATGTTTCAAAGACATCTATTAACGAACGCTTGCAGCTTACTTGTGACAGTGTCTGTGGCTTTCCAAGCGCTGCACCTATAAAGCAGCACGGATTCAACATTGAGGCGGAACATTCGTAGGTTGGTCTTTAAGCTAAAAGAGTTGTTTCTCCATGTTTTGAACAGCATTCTGAATGCAGCCTTTCTTTTCTGATTCGGCTGTTAACGTCCAGTTGAGTTCCGCCACCCGTAGATGAAATACTCAAAAAATATTGGAACGCATCTACCATCTCTACCGGTTTACCAGAAATATTTACTTGGATTGATGAGGGAGTTCCAAGGCTAATCCTTTTAGTTTTTGTTGAATTCATCTTTAGCCGCACGATTTATGCTTCTCTCTCCACACTTGTAGTCATTTGATGGAGATCCATGATCGTGTGAGAGAGAGAGCATATGTCGTTTCCGTAGTCCAGATGTTTGAGGTGAGAAGGCAGAGTCCACTGAATTCCTCCATTTCCATTTGACAAAGCTACATGCAGTACGTCACTTATTAGGAACAGTTTTGGTGACAGTATACAGCCTTGCCTAACCCCACTTTGGATTTCAAACTCCTCTGACAACTTTATTTTATGCAAGACGTGACATTTGGATCCATCAGATGTAGCCTTGATAAAAGCAATCCAATTTATTTGGGAAGCCTCTCCTGTGCAAAGCAAGCCAGATAAATTCTCTGTTGACACTGTCAAACGCCTTTTCGAAATCGATGAACATCAGGAGAAGTGGTGATCAATATTCAACGCACTGCTTGATGATGGCCCGCAGAGTGTTGGTGTCATCCACACAGGAAGATCCAGTGCGGAATCCTGCTTGTTCAGCGTCGAGTGTTTCTTCGAGTTGGTCTTTTATTCGCTCCAATACTCTTCTTGCTAATATCTTTGCTACTGCAGGCAGAACGCATATTCCTCGCCAGATTTTTTCCTTTTTTCCACTCTGTTTCCCAAGCTCTCCTAATAAATGGATGCAGTAGCTCTTAGGATGGGGCTGCTCGTAAGAGCTCTGCAGGAATACCGTCAAGTCCAACCGCTTTGTTGTTCTTCAGTGCTTTGATGGCGGTAATGATTTATTTTTTACTGGCGGGTAAGGTGCGTAGAAAGCAAGATAATGGTTGAAAAAAAACTACAAAAAATTGCTGTTAAAGGTATCTGCGATAAACAATTTTTTGGTTTGAATTTCTTCAAAAACTTTTCAGTTAATTTTGATCATTCATTGCTTTTATAAAGCTCCTTGAAATTTCGAACAATATTTTGTGTTCAAATTTTCATATAGCTGACTAAAAACCCCTAAGATGGCATCGTCAGTTGACAAATCTGTTTGTACTGCCTTAATAGTCTGAGCTAAAAACAGGATGCCATGTGATTCAAGTAAATATTAATTTATGCAAGAACAAGAATTATAAGTCGTTGGTGGTTTGTTAAGAAAATAAGCTTTTATATACAAAATTTGTAAGACATTTAAAAAAAAAAATTTGGTACGCCAACTTAAACTTTTTATTACTGTACAAATAAAGATTAAATTTCAAAATAAAATATTGAGTCGTTTTTGAGATATAGAATCTTACAAAAAAAAAATTAATTTTTTGTTCTGAAAAATTCAAAACATATTTTTTTTTTTAAGTTTTTATATGCAATCTTTTTCTAAACATTTTAGGAGCGTCACTATAAAAAAAATTTCATTAAAAGCCGCTGTGCCGATAGTGAGAAATTCAAGATTTTCAAAAATAGTTCTATGGTAGCTACAATCAGTAATATCTTAATTTAATTTTTTTTATTGAATTGTAGATTGTAAAAATGAATTGAAGGGAACAAAATTTTATCAAAATTCTCGGTACCGTTTTCGAGAAAAATATTATTTTTGAAAACCATTTTTTAACATTTGTATGGTGGGTACCATTATTTTATTATACAGTATTCCCCGCTTAATTGCACTGGCCATTTTGTCAGATTTTTCGGTCAATTATCCGGGTGGTTCAATTAACGAAACCCCGCTTAATTGACCGACCTGTTCAATTAAAAGAAACCCGCATAATTGCACGAGTCGGTCAACTAAAAATTAAAATATTCATCCCAGAAATTTACTATGAACATCTCATTGTCAACTTACGAAAACCTTGAAAAAACTGAAAAAGAATACACACACAAAAATATTTTGAACACGTTTTATTTAAAAAATAAACATACATACATAATTAAAACTATGAAACAGAAATAAATTATTCTTAAAAAATGTCAATTTTAGCTTCGAAAAAGATAAAAAAAATAATAAATACGATAGTAGGTATGTACCTCGAAAGGCTCATAATGGTTATTTGCATACATTGGTTTGGAAAAATTTGTGATTTGATTTTGATTGATTGTTTTGTTTTGAACAATGTTTTCTTGTTTTTCAGCTCAACTGTAAATTTATTTAGTGGTAAGAAGTATAAACGTAGAATTGCAATGTCCTGAAGAATTTCGAAAGTTGATGGTAATATGGCTTCAACTTCTTCTTTATCTTAAACCGTTTTTAAAATTTCGGTGTCTGTTAAGCATTGTACTTAAGTATGTTGTCTATGGCCACGATATCATTTTCCAGCTGCTCTTCATCTTGAATGATACCTGTCTTTTAAAAAACCACTTCAGACGTAGGTTAAGTAATAAAATATTTCTAATATTTGTGTCATTATAATTTTTTTGTACGTTCAATTATCCGAAAAATGTCCATATATTTTTTTTTTCGGGTGCATATTTTAAAGTTCAATTAACCGAGTAATTCAATTAAGCGGGGTTCAATTAACCATCTGAAAAGCTATGCTATTAATACGGGAAATTTTGCAATGCAACTTTTTCGGTCAATTAAGCGGGATGTTCAATTAAGCGAGGTGCAACTAAGCGGGGATTACTGTACTATAATTTCGAGACCCACTTTTTGCGTCTTCGCTATCATCGTTATGTCAACTTTGATGAAAATCTCGAGTTCGTTTTTCGTTTCGCGAATGCATAACATAGTTCCTAAAAGTCGGAAGTAACAAGGACGAGATGTCTGAGAAACACTGTTCATTAATTGTCTTGATTTATTAGAGATCTCATTAAAAGTTAGCAAGAGGTCATGGTTCACCAGATCAAAGGTATGGGCAGTCCAATAGTTGATTTATTGTTATTAAAACTTCCATATAGCTGACTACAAACCCCTAAGATGGCATCCTCAGTTGACAAATCTGTTTTTACGATATAAAAATCACTGTAGTTGTTTTTACACATATACACATATTTAATACTTTATTCATGATATATCGTATAAATATTTTTTTATTTTAAATCGGTTAATGATTATTATTTTTCATACTTTGTTATATTTGATGAATTTTTTGTTTTTCGATTTTTTTTTTTTTAAGATTAGGCCTTTTGGGGATACCCTTACAATACCAATTATCACAATCACCAATTATCTTAACATAAAAACATAAATCAATGTTTCTTTAAACTGTCAATTAATTTAGCAAATAATAACGCGGGTATTGTTTCTTATACGAGGGCGATAAGTACTTAGCCTACAAAAGAAAAATGAAAATTTTGGAAAAGTGGCGATTTATTTCTCAACCATAGTCTCCTTTTAGCTCGATACACTTGATCCAGTCATGCTCCAACTTCTTTAACCCATCTGAAAAATAGGTTTTCTCGAGGTCTGCAAAGCAAGCCTCCGTGGTATCGATGACCTCCTCATTCAACTCAAGTTTCTTCCCAGCCAGCGATTGATTTTTTCAAGTCCGCAAACAAAAAAAAAATCGCACCAGGCCAAATCTGGAAAATACGGTTGATGGGGCAGCAGTTCGTAGTGTAATTCGACCAATTTTGACACTGCTCTGAAGTGGTCTCACGGTTGTGTTTGTTGTCCGGAGTGAGCAAACGTGGCATCCATCGCGCCGACAGTTTCCTCATGGCCAATCTTTTGAAATGCCTACTTTTTCAGCTATATCGTGCACCTTTAATCGTGGATTTTTAACAGTTTATCCTCCGTGATAGGCATTTTCGGGACACCTGGGCGGGGCTTATCAAAAACCGATATGCGACCAGCGACCACGTTGAAACTCGTTATAAAAATTTTTGAAGGTCTCCATCGAAGAACAAGAGTCAACGTACACAGCATCCAAGCGCTCTTTGATTTTGCTGGGCGATTTCCCTTCCAAAAACAAGAATCGCATTACCGACCGATATTGCTCTTTTTCCCTTTTTCTGAAACTCGCGGACAAGCTGGCTTCCACACGTGGTCAAAACAAAACTACGAGTCCGATTCGGCTGAAATTTCGACAGTAGCCGTATCAGAGAATGTACGAGACGAAAACAAATCTCCCTTACGATACTAGCACCACCATCGTGCGGTGAGGCTAAGTACTTATCAGACTGCCCTCGTAAACTTAAAATAATTTACTATGTATGTATTTACAGTACATTATATTAAAACTGAGATATAAACATCCCATTTTCCTTATTATGACAATCTTTGCTGGACAGATTTTATTGTAGTCTGTAAGATTTATGCTCTGATTGACAAAACTAAACTATATCTGTATAACATATCTAAAACGGAATCAATAACACGCACACAACACACCATGAAGAGTTCATAGTTGGAAGGAACTATATATAGTACCTTTTTTCCAACAAGGTATCGCGCCACCAAATTTATTTGTATTTTATTTATAACGCCCGAACAAGGAGAAAAGGTATAAGCGCTTCTATATGTATTAAGGAGTGAATGGATATCCTTGTTTTTCTACAGAATTGTTCATTAGTAGTCCTCACACGTAGTCGTCCATTATATTGGCATCGAATTTGCCCTGGTACCAGTTCACTATTGCAGAGATGTTCTTAACTAAATGACAGATTTACACGTCTGCCAAGTTCTGATAGTAGCTTTTATTTTCTTGCCATTTATTACTTTATCGTATAAATGGCTTAAAATTGTTCGTCAAAAAAGAGCTGACATTTGCAAACTGACGTTTATTTTTGTCATTGTATATATGTAGGTACTCACAACACACAATATTGTGTTGACCCAATTTATCAAATAATGAAAAAAAAACGGACACAATTCCGTGGAATAATGCAAGTATTAATATATTTGACTTCATGTCAAAAATTCTTGAAGAGTGAATTTTGTTAGTTTTGTAACAGAAATTCTTATAATTTGATAATCTATCATTAGGTTGAGAGAACATTGGGTGAGTTGTAGTCTTGCAATTTAAAAATAAAGCGTTTTTGTGACCTTGAATTTTTGTTTAATAATTTACACGCACCCTTATACATAATGTTTGACATAAACTAATGATAGGGAAATTAGGAGATGGGGAGGGGGGGAGGTTGTGTCGGTGAACATTGGTATTGAATGTTTCCAAATTTTTTGCAAATGGCAAGTGAAAACCGTGCCGGGTAAGTTATTCCATAATCGTTATTTAGCTTCAACGACAATAGAAACTTTAAACTCTACACCATTTAACAATGCTGTAAAGATCGGAGTTTAATGAGCTTATCATACGATACCGTGCAATTCCAATTCCAAAGGAGATGGACGTGAATTTGTGAACGAGTAAACAGTGAAGTGGATTAGAAGTTTCAGACAAGAGATCATTTATAAAGATGAGGAAAAGAGTCGGAGACAAAACGGAACCCTGGGGAACACCACCGTTTATTTTTGGAAGATCAGCCTTAAAACTGTCCAATACAACATGTACGAATAAGGGTTTCCTTGATGCCAAACGCACGCATTTTCGATAAGAGAGCCAGTTGCCAAACTCTATCAAATGCTTTAGAAATATCAAGCGCAATAATCTTACTTTTTCCAAAACGATGTAAAGATCTGTTCCACTCAGATCAACAGTTGTGATCACGATTTTTGCGAAAGCCGTATTGCCCGTCATAAAGAAGCTTTCGATCTTCGAAATATTTCTTGAGTTGATAATTTATCAGTGACATGCTATTTTCAATCTGCTAGGAAAGATTCCAGAACAGCAGGAGCGATGGAAACTTGTCCTATTGAATGATTTACGTTCTCAAGTATAGGAGGGGCAATGTTGCTAACAGGTAACGTGGAACTAGCAGCAAAATGAGCTGCAAGTACATTTGCCTTATCTAAAGAGCTAGTTATCGGTTTGTCATTGTAGATGAGCGTTGGAACCGAAGATGAAGTTGAATTTTGTACGTTTTTGCCAAATGATCAGAAATTTCTACTGCCGTTGGGACATTCCAGGTTTTGCCTTAATTTCTAGTCATGTAAGAATTTAGTTCTTTTTATATTACAATCGTTTCTGACTTGTTTATATTTTTTTCGATTTTCCTCAGTTGGGTTGGCTTTGTAAGAGCGCAACTTACCTCTCTCATCCTGATAGCCTCTTACCAGTTTGTATCGAACCAAGACTTTTGGTTTTATACTTTTAATTCGGTTACGAATAAAAGTTCGCATCCCAAGAATAATCACTTATGTGATGATATCAGCACTGGCATCAACGTCACTATCGAGGAAACATAGTGACCAGTTTAAAGTTCGAAAAAGTTATTCAGACCGACCCAGTTGGCTTTCTCGTATTACCAATCGGTCCTAGTGGTATGCTTCTCTTTCTGAATGAATGGGACACGAGAAATCGGCTGATATTAAACAATGGTCCGAAGTGCCAAATGGCGAGTTTGCCGTTGTCATATACTTATCAGGGTTAGAAGTAAGAAACAAGTCGAGAGTGTGGGCGTTTTGCCCAGCAACATCTGGTATTCGAGTGGACTCATCTAGAAGCCGAGTAAGGTTGTGCATCTCAGTAAAGATTTCAACATAATACATATCTTCCTTCAGGTGTTGTATTTACTGAATAGGAGAGCCAACTTGAATTTTGTGCAAGTCCAGATTTGGACTCCTAAGTTGCCAAAGGAAATCTGATTTTTTTTTGTTTTAATAACAAAATGGGATACTACTCCACTAGTTACCACAAAAAGTTTTCACTCAATGTTCTGTTAGGAGCTTCCAAAATCGTTTCTGGCATTTCGTCCTCATTCTCGTAGAAATATTGACTTAAAACTTTATCGACAATAATACCATAACAATATAAAGGATGGTTAAATGGTTAAATTTTAAGGGCCGATGTTGAATGTGAACCACACCTAAACGTCAAGTTTTTTTCTGCATTTCATTTAACATTTCTCAATTTCAGACTAACTCAATTTGAACCATGGAAAGATACACAATAGAGCAATGCGTTAAAGTTATTCAGGCTTATTATGAAAATGGGCGTTCAAATCAAAATGCATATCGTGCACTTCGTGATTTTTTCGGTCAATTTAATCGTCCAAATGTGCGTACAATCGGAAAAATCGTGCAAAAATTTGAGCAAACCGAGTCTGTAGGAGATGTGAAAACACCAGTGCATGCTCGTACAGCTCGTACTGCAGAAAATATTGCTACTGTTACGAAAGTGTGGCTGAAGAGCCGTCCACTTCAACTAGTCGTGCTCAAAAATTGCACCTCTTTCGCTCGTCGTTGATGAACATTATGCATAAAGACTTGCATTTACACGCTTACAAGGTGCAATTGACTCAAGAACTAAAGCCTGTTGACCATTTTAAGCGTCGTTAATGGTCAGAATGGTGGCAAGAAATGGCAACAGTTGATGATCAATTTTCGAAAAAAATCATCATCAGTGATGAGGGACATTTTCACCTCAGTGGATTCGTCAATAATCAGAATTGCCACATTTGGGCGAATGATAATCCAAGAGTGATGTTCGAAAAGCAAATGCACCACAAAGGGTGAGTGTTTGGTGCGGTTTATAGGCTGGCGGCATCATCGGGCCGTATTTTTTCCAGAATGAGGCCGGTCAGGCAGTTACTGTGAATGGTGTTCGCTATCGTGAGATGATAACGAACTTCTTATGGCCCAAATTGGAAGATATGGATGCGGACGATATGTGGTTTCAACAGGACGGACGGTGCCACTTGCCACACAGCTAACGAAACAATGGCTCTTTTGTGCGACAAATTCAATGGCCGTGTTATCTCACGTGGTGGCGATGTCAATTGGCCGTCAAGAGCATGTAGTTGAACAACGTTGGACTTCTTTCTTTGGGGTTATTTGAAAGAAAAGGTGTATGTCGATAAGGCAGCAACAATTCAAGAGCTAAAGGATGAGATAATTTGGTACATTAAAGGCATAGAACCTCAATTATGCCCCAATCGAAAAATTGGACCATCAGATGAAGGTGTGCCGCCGTGGTTGTGGCGGCCATTTGGCCGATATTTTGTTCCATACATAATTGAATAATATCCATATTATCATAATAAAAAGAAATGACAATAATTTCCTAAATAATTTGTGTTTTGTTCAAAATCAACATCGACCCTTAAAATTTAACCACCCTTAGTTGGGTATAACTGATGCTGGTGTGTTGCTCTTGGAAATCTACATTTTTCGGCTTTGAAAAACTCTTAGTCATTAAACTTGGGGAAGTTGATTTTGAATTAAAATTCTAAAAAATATAGGTAATATTTCGCTGCTTCGTAATAGTTGATCGATAATTTGAAGGCTTTGTTATGTACTGTATGTATCCAGTATCAATTATACATTTTTCCAAGAATTCAATTATTACCTGCAGAAAGAGAAAAAAACAATTATCTTCGTCTTTGTCTTACACTGACAACCCGGAATGAACATCCTGAGGATAATACAACCGACATTTTAAATTTAATTTTTTTTTCGTCATGTAAATTTTATATAAAATAATTAAACTTAAGTCACTGTATATAGTTAGGCCCCCTATGAGCCAACAAATGTAAACTTTCATACATATGTAGTATCTTATTAGTTGTAAGCCAAATTGTAAATAGTATGTTCAATAAAACAAAATTGAAAAATTGAAATTGAATTATCTTCGAAAATAAAAAAGTTATACGTGTTTAACATTGGTTGGTCTTATTTGGGTCATCCTATACTACAAGTGACGAAATCAACTTTGACTTAAGTCTACTTGATGAGCCAATATTGTGTTTTTTGGGAATTTCCAAATAAACACGACTAATCAGGGGCGAACGCAGGTGGGGGTTTTGGGGGTTCAAACCCCCTCCGAAACATGTGGAATAAAAAATAAGGATTCATTTTCTTAAAGAAAAAAAAACAAAGTGTTATTTTCGTGCCATAAATTCTTCTATATCTTTTGATAAAAAATTTCCATAATTCATATATTATTAACGTACGGCCCAAGAATAGGAGTTCCTGGAAATAAAAATTGAGGTAATTTTCTTTGAAATTCGCAAAAATTTTAAGTTTTGGTCAATACTTGTACTTACTTAAACAGGGATATTAAATAAATTTATAAAAGTAGGAACAAAAGTAAACAACTTTATTTATATTATATTCATACCACAATTTCTTTAAATGTATAGTAAAGTATGCAATAAGTAACTATAAGTAATTAAATAAATTTACAAGAAAATCGTTTTGATTTTTGAAATTTGTTTTTTTCTTTTTTTTAGACCAAAAATAACGTTACCTACCCATACGAATTTTTTGAAATTTTATAAATATTATTTTTCTCAAAAACTGTCCCATAGAATGAAAAAAAAAAAATCATAAAATTTCATTGAGTTTAATCAAGGCAGTGGTTAAAAAATAGTTATTTTTTGGAAGCTCCAAAAATAATTTTTTACAAATGTAAAAAAATTGTTTTCGAAAATCGTATTTTTTTATCCCTAAGAGCCAATATTGTTTAGTTATACATACATATTTATGTTAATAACATTATGTAATGAGCAAGTACCTACAATAAAGTAATAAAATATGTAATATATTTATAAAAATTTGATATTTTTTTTCTAAAACCCCCTCCGAAATTATTTTCTGCGTCCGCTCCTGCGACTAATATCTATGTATTTTGTTGGCTAATCCCAAACTCAATGCAATTTAAAAGGTTAAAAGTACTTCTAATTCGTGGTAATTTATTGTTAATGTACCTCGTGGTAGAATTCAGCTGACTGAGTTTTGAAGTCTCACGATGCAAATAAACATCTTCTTCATTTTAATACAAAAATTGTAAGGATGTTTAAAACTGTTCATATAATTTTAGTTTAATTTGCGCTCCTCAAAAGTCGTTTTAACTTTAAAGAGACAAAAAGTAATAATCCTTGCAGTTAAGACTCATGCCAAAAACCATTCAATATCATCTACTGAAAATGAAAAAATCTTTTAGATTTGTATGTTCTTGGAAACATAAGTTAGAATACTTCCATTTAGAAATGTAGGAAAAAACACAAGACACATCATTTCAAATATATTGAATTTGCTGAGGAATCTTGATTATTGCATATATGCAGGATGCATATTCTTTCTCGTAACTATAATCAAGGACATTGGGTTCATGCGGAAAATGTTCTTCAAAAATCAGTAATTGGGCAGAATGCCAAATGTCTTGTTGCAAAGAGGTCATGGCTAAAATTTAACCTACAAATTGAATAAATTTCAATGAAATTTTCAAATTCAAACAATCTTTTTCTGTTCCTATATATTTTCTCTGGAGAAAATTATTTTAATGGATTTTAATTGTTCGACGGAGAAATTAATTAAATTTCACATTTTTATGTCGCAAAACGTTTGGAGATCAAGTATAATGTGGTATCCCTTAGTATAATGGTTAGTGCGTTGGACTATCATACCGGGGTTCTGGGCCCGCAACCCAGTGGATTTTTTTTACGAGCACTAAGGAGATTTTTACGAAAATTTTAGGTCCACTATATTCCTGCCGGCAATACGCACACAGGAAAGGTTGAGAGTTGTGAGTAATGTTGAGGCTCACTACAAGCTGTTGGTCTTCAATTTATTTTTTTTGAATTATAACTTTGGAAAGTAGTATTTTTTTTTTAATAAAACCCTTCTCTTGTAGATGTGCAAAACATCTTGACTAATAAGAACACGGGTAGGAAGTACCCGTCTAACGATTCAAGATGCAATCATAAGTCAGTCCTGCAGAGCTTGTTATCTTGTTAACCGCTGGAATTTACGACCACTACAATCCATGAAGATGTTCAACTTATTTAAAAGTTATGTTTTAGGGATCTGGAAGATAAATAATTTCGCGAAGAAGTTTTTGGATAGCAAGACAATAGGGGACCTAAAAATATTTTTTTTTTTTTAACGTTGAAACTTCAAATATTAAACAAATTTTGTAACTTGAATGTTCATTGAAAGTGTTTGAAAATGAAAAAAAAAACATAGCTAAAATTATCGCTCCTTCAAGGTTTAGAAAAAATAAAAACCCAAACAAAGCCCTGAGATTTCGAGGGAGGCAGTATTTAAATTTCGATTTTTTTATTTATTATTTTAAGGAAATTAAAAAAAATTATTTTTTTATAAGCGATTTTCAAAAATTTTAAAAACAAGAAAACTTGGTTTAGAGTTTCGAATACTTATTAATAAATTAAAAAAAAAAAAAAAAACTATTTATTTTTTAAATACATATTTAATTTTCAAAAAGCAATGATTTTAATATTTTTTTTTAAATCAGAAATTAAATAATAAACGTTTCAACGTTTCAATATTTAAGAAAAATTTTCTTCAACCCAAGTTAAGAAGACGCTTTCATAAGTTTCGAAACTTTTGGTGCTTTGAAAAAATTTAAAACGAAATTGTTATACTAGTTTTAAGTATGTATTTATTTCCAAACATTTTTAAACTCTATTCCCATAGAAATTAAATTAAATACTACGAGTATTAGATAAGCTGCTGTTTTGAGAATTTTATTACGAAATATCATTAAAATTATTTAAATACAAAAACTGATAGAAATTGGTTAAGCAATAGGGAATTTCGTTTATATTGGACCATTCTTCCTACAAGATTTACAAAAAAATTTCTTTCTTGAAAAAATGGTTAGCTAATCACGCGTACATACTTGTCAGGAAATGATTGATTTTTTAAGAAACAATACTTAAAACGCTTGTAGATTCCTCGGGTTCTGGGATCTGAGGATAAATCTCCATTTAATTTTAAAAGGAATTTAGAAATAATAATAAAATAAAACGCAAGACTGAGACAACCAAGAACTGAGAAGCAGTGTGAAGTTGACAATGCACAATGGGGCAAAACGTCAAAATGCTGACATTTATCAAATTATGAAGTTGAGCTTTGTCTTAAATAACCGTTCTATTTCTCTTCAAAATATGATAGATAGAGAATAAGAAATGAGAGAGAGAAAATTTATTTGAATCACGTAAGACGTAATCTTCTGCAGATCGTCTCAAATGAAGAGTAAGTGCACGTTTTAAGTCGATCGCAGGCCTCATTTTGATATTTCGAGTTGGTTAAGTAAATTGTGTCCAGTTTATTATTTATTGCGTAAATCAAATTAAGTAAAATTGCAAAAGAATCAGTAAGCTCAGGTGCATTTTTGAATTTTTTTCTATAAATTCTTGTTATTTTAATTCGTAGTTGAAAATGAAAAAAAGTTAAATAATTGCTTATTTTTTTGCATTTTTCTGAAATCCTTAGGCGTTTAGTTATGTTAACTGTAAAACGCCAATAAGTTTTATATGTCATTTTGTTAAGTGCTTTGTTTTCTTTTATAATGTGTAAAAATTTCTTGCTACAATTTGCTCCCCTGTGTGTTGTGTACATTTTTGTTAGTACGTCACTTTCTAGAAAAAGACATTTTTGGTCAATACTATTGTTTTTTTTTGACACTTCTAAGGCCGAACAACATCCAAAATACTATCAATAACCAGGCAAGATCTTTTTAATATAATGAAGAAGTCAGGTATCCAAGGATTTAATAGCCAGGTTGAATTTTTAAAGGAAGAAATTGTAAGGTGAACTAAATATTCGGGTATACCTTTTAAAATGACATATATTCTTTCTGAATTGGCATATGCAGCTGAAATGAGTTTGAGAGCATCTGTGCAGTCGGGAACTGCAAAACTAATTTAAGTCCAAGAAAAGTCGAAAAGTGTTCTAAAGCTTTAACAGAGTCCATTGAAACTACTTCAATGACTGGCGAAGAAGCTTTAGCGTTAATTTTCGAAGCAGGCTTATCTAAATTTCAATATGAAATTATCAGATCAAAAGCTTCTTAAGTATTTCCTTCTTATAAAATCGTTCAGGAGTGTAAAAACTTGTTATCCCGATCCTGAACATATCAGTTTTTCAGAAACTTCTGTGAGTACAGATTTACAAAATTTGCTAAACTTATCAGTTAAACGCTTAGTTATTCTCCAAAAAGACGAGATTAATTCACTAAGAATTGAAAGATGTATCCTTGTACTCTAAATGGGGCTTTGATAGGAGTTTTGGTCATAATTCAAATATGCAAGCCTTTTATGAGTTGAACTAGGTAGATTCGGCTGTTTTTATTACTTGTGTTGCTCCACTTCGCTTGGTTTCTGGTATAAAAATAATATAACAAAATCCACGTCCAAGCTCATAGATATTGTAGACCTGTTAAAACTGAATTTTTAAAAGAATCTTTATTTGTATCCGCACAAAAGCAAAGAGTAGGTATGGAAATTACCGACCATTAGCCTAGTATTGTTAGAGAAAGTGCAAATACAATTTCTATTCACCATAATTTGATCTTCGCCATGGTTGATGGAAAAGTGTGTAATGCCATTTCAGAAAACTCTTCTACACAAAAATTTTATATTTGTAAACTAGTAACAAAAAATATTCCAAAATGGTAACCCTATAATTTTTTAAAAATTTTTTTATAAATGTAGTTTTATTACAATCACGCAAGGATGCATCACACGCAGAGTTTTATTTAAATCGTTTGAGCCATTTTTGAGAAATTTCGTAAACTAATGAAATTTGTATGGGTGGTAACCCTAGAAATGGGCGTGGGCATAAGAAATTTTGGCCATGTATTAATATTGGTATCAGTAAGATTTGTGCCAAATTTCAAATTCCTAGCCCTGTTGGTTGATTTAATGCCATCTTTTCGCCATTTTGCCCCACTGTGCAACGCCACCAAAAAGGTTCTTCAACTTATTAATACTGGTGTAGATAAACAAATTGGAAGAGCTGACATGGTCCAAAAAATGCCCTAAATATGACAAAAGTCCTTAAAATCCCGCAAGAAAGGCGCGACAAATTATTTTATGACGGAACTTATTCAAAAACGTCCTACGACAATTGTTTAAACAAATTGCACGTTACAAAATTAGTTATAAGAGATAGTTTTGGTATTGTAGTTCTAAGTTTTAACGACTTAAGGACTTTTGCATTTTTAAGGCATTTTTTGATTACGCTGTCGTTTTTCTTTTTCGAGTTAATTTTACCGTATTTTGAAAGGTGGTAGTGCTAACTTGACTGTCAAGTTAGCATTACCAGAGGTAATTTTTTTGTTTCACGACAAATTTACGACAAATTCACGACAATTAATCCAATTATTACATCTTTTAAATTATGAAGTGATAGTGCTAACTTGATAACTTGATGGACATAAGGACTCAAATAATGCTGTGTCTAATATTTTTTGCGTCAACTTTTTGAAGCTATATCAGAAATTAAAGTTAATGAACAAGTTGCGAACAGACCAAATCAAATAATTGTCAGCTAATATCTTTGGTGACCAAAACACTAATAAGGGAAAAGCAAAAAATAAAATATTCATAAACGATAGTCTTACTGCATACACACGTTCGCTTCTACAGAGGGCTATACAGCTGAAGCTACAGGGTAAATGTAATTATGTCTGGGTTGGGAGTTCATCAGTATTCATTAGAAGAAGAGAAGGTGAAAAAGTTATTTAAATTAAAAACGTGGAGGATTTTTCTAAAAACAATTTTGAATTTTGTTAATTTTGTGAATAATGATATCTAATAACATTATTAATTTCTAAGAATATCCTCCTCCTAATATACATAATATTAGTGTCTTTTTTTGTATGAATAATGATGAAATTAATTGTGTCTGTATTGATCATCCTAACGCAGATTCTTATTTGGGGTTTCTTGTACATAGTTCATCAAAACATTCGCAATGTCAGAAAATTGTTCGATGTTTCCTTGGCTCATCTCACATCTTTAAAACATTTACCTGATTTTATATTTCTGTCTGAGATATCGATTTTTGATTATGAGACAGATAATTATTCAATTCCAAATTTTACGTTCTCTGCTTATTGTAATAATTCTTACGCTGCACAGTGGGCATAAATCGTGATTTAAGTGGTCAAAAATATTTTTTTTTTGTTTTCGAATCACATAAGTTTAATTTTAATTAATTAAAGAAATATTTATACGTTAAATATATGACATTTTTTTTAAATAAATATGCTGAGGTTAAGAGAAAAATAAATTCAAAGTGAGAAAAACTTGTAAATCGATGTATGAAGCATTTTTGGCACAATTTTTATTTCCCGATTTTCTTGAAAATCCTTTTGGAAAGTAATCGAATTTATTACAGCTAATTATTTCACATATTTGTATGTTATAATACGCAAAAAAAATATAAAGAAACGTTAAGTAGTTAGTACCGTTTGATTTTGAAACACCCATCTTAATTTTACTCAATTTTTCAGTTTATAAAGGCGATACAAAAATTCACAACTTTTCACAACTTTAATTTGTTTACGAATTGAAAATTGATTATGTGCTCTATCGAAACTCGAAAGATTCATATCCGCATGTATCCGCATTTACGAGTTAGAGCGAAAAAACATTTTACATAGCGACTCTTCTGTATGCAAAATCTTACATGTTGTACTGTAACCATGTCTCAAGACTGTCGTTCGTCTCCAATGGAGATGGCCAAACAGTTTAATATTCACCTATTCTGGGTGCCGGGACACAGGGACATCCCGGAAAATTGTAAAGCCAACGAACTCGCCAGAATTGGAACGGAAATGCCTATCTTATCCGAAAAGGCAAATATAGGAATGCCCATAGCTACAAGCAAACTTATGCTGAAACGAATCGCTCTGGAACAATCGAACACAAGATGGCTTAACACTACCACATGTTTGGCGACCAAACAAATCTGGCCCAAACTGCATTTAAAGCGGTCAATGTATTTATTGTCCCTCAGCAGATCTCAGATCAGCTCCGTAATAGGTGTCATAACTTTACACTGTCTTATAGGTAGACACGACTCGGTGTACTATCAAACGATTTTTGCAGGAGTTGCTTGGACGAGGAGGAAGAGGAAACAATCCCACACCTTCTTTGCACATACCCAAACGCCAAACGCAAACTTCATCTAGGAGGAATATTTCTATAACGAACTAAGCGGTCTCATAAATACAGACATTAAAAGTCTCCTTCGCTTCATTAGAAACTCCAAATGGTTTTAACTAGTAGGGAACCTTTTTCTTCCATATTAGATCGTGGTATCACTATGGACCTCTATTGGTCTAAGTGGGCCAGATGCTTTAATGACAGCCACTTTAACCTAACCTAACCTAACCTAACCTAACCTAACTTACCATATTGTTTTTGTTTAGTGCGGTTAGTAAATTTACTTGCACTTATTTTCTGTGCCCAAAAAAAAATGGTATGCTCTATTTATGTGGTTCTCATTAATTGTTCCGTTACATTTAATAATTGGATAATGGAAATGACAAAATTGATTTAAGGTTTTGGTTACTATTCTTAAACAAAGTGTTGGCTTGAAAAGGACAAAATGGGAACTACAAATTTCTTTTTGAGTGTTTTTGTGAAGACTCAAAGGGCAAACCTAAGAATTTCAAACAAATAGTTAACTGGTCACTATTTGTTGGATCTTCAAGAAAGTTCTTTTAAAATAAGTTTTGTATCCAATTTAAGTCAATATTGAAAAATTTGTCATTCCACATTAACAGGGAGAAAAACAACTTTTTTTTATTATTTATTTTAAAATCAAAATAACACATATTTGATAAATTAAACGTTTTATATTGAAAGGTACTTAAATAAAGTTACAAATAAAAAAAAAAATTATAAAAAAACTCAACTGGTTCAAAAGTTATGGATTTTTGACCACTAAAACTACGCTTTCTGCCCACTGTGCGCTGGCTGCTGAAGGTGTAGCAGAGTTTTATAGAAGTGACATTGTGAGCTGCTGATTTGATTGTCGTAAATTGTATGATATCTGGTATTCAATTTTGTTTTGTTTGTGTGTTTCCTAACTATACAAAGGCTTTTGTGGATGAATATTTTGTATTTTTGAAAAATCAAAGTTGTAAAAATCCAGTCCTCTTAGGGGACTTCAATATTGGTATTTTGTCTGAATCGTTTGATGCTGATAATTTTCTAGCTGTTTTATTTTCCTTTGGTTTTGTGTCCTTGGTAAATAAACCTATCAAAGAAATAGAAATACTAATAAAAGCTAATATGTTGTATTGCACAAAAGGGATTTGATGAAAAAAATTGTTGTGCTGGAGTTTCCGTCGATATCACTGAGGCTTCTAACATGGTCAATCACAATATTCTAATGCAAAAACTATGGAAAGCTGGTTTTCGTGGTTTTATTTACAATTGGCTAGAGTCTTACCTAAAAGATCGCTCACAATTCGTCAGAACTGGCAATACAAAAAGTCCTACAAAGATAAGCAATCTCGGAGTACACCAAGGGTCTGTTCTTGGCCCTATTTTGTTTTTAATCTATAAAAACTCCTTATTTTTTCTTCCTGTTGTTGGCAAGTTTCTAGCGTTTGCTAGAAACCAAAGTCATGTTTTTCAGTCTTTCTGACCATAAATCTCCAGATTAAGACATTATATTTCATTCTTCTGACTGCATCAATCACATTTTATCAAGTAGTAGCAGTTTATTACAAATTAGTCAATCATTTGACAGTAATGCTAAATGCTTCGTTAACTGTTTTAAAATAGAATCTGTAGTTAACTTTAGATACCTTGGTGTATAGATCATAATTTGAACTGGTCCACACATATTATTCAGAACTTAAGAAAATATCTTCTCTCTGCTACCTGTTGTTTGTTCCGAGTCGGAAAACATTGCTCCTTAAATATGTCAAGAACATTGCACTAGGGTATATTTAAATCGAAATTACAATATGCAATATGCTGTTGGGGCGGAGCTTACCTAAGTAAGCTTTAACCGATTTCAGTAATTCAAAAGTCAGCTAAAAGAATAATTTTCAAGTCTAACTGCTTAGCACATACTACACAATTACTTAGAGCTATATATATGCTTCCTGTTCGTCAATTATACTACTTTGTGTACTAAACATTTTTTTTTGAGAGGTGGTTACCTACAAATTACAATTTCAGTTGGACGAAACCTTCGAAGCAACTCCCAGGCTTTTCCTAAATATTCCATGCTTTGTCTTTAAGAAACTTTTACTCCATTAATTCATGTAAGCTTTTTAATGCGCTTCCCTAAAAAAACGAAAGGAAAAGAGTATATTCCTTTTTCATTAAAAAAATAAAACTTTGGCTTCTTGATTTTGAACACGAGGAAATCGAAAATCTGCTACGCTATATATTTAAAAAAAAAAATAATAAAAAATAATAACCTCCAGTTTCATAGTGGGAGTTTAAACTTAAGTTCAGCTGAACCTTAACTGGAGTTTAAATTTGAAGTTCTACTCGTTCGGTTTCACAGTCTAATCTGAACTTCATTCAAATGAACGTGCGTAGTTTAAGTAAATTGTTTTCGCTATTTATTTGAATCAAAGAAAAAATAATCAAGGAAAGTTTGATTGTTTCAGTTGTGACCTGTGATAGGAAAACAAATTAAAAAAGAAGCTGGGTGCGACCCACACTGATAACTTCCCATTTGTGGTCTTGAAAACTTTATATTTAGTTTTTTTCAAATAACCAAATTTTCAGCGAAACAAACTTTAGCTGTAAAATTCAAACAAACATTATTTTAAGATTGAAAAGCATTTTAATTATTTAAAGAGATTTGAAATTGAGATTGTTGATGTTGATCGTGAGCAAAAAAAATTTGTTAGATGTCACTAAGTTTAACCAAAATTGTGTCTTAGCACACTATGATTCAACTAGAACTTTCTTCGTTTTTTTCGTTTCCTGAACAATTTTAGAAATGTCGCTTAGTACACATTCTTACGGGAGGGTATCGATGTATAAAACAACATACTTTAGAAGGCACTATCGGTGTTCATTCCCAAGAAATTCGACTTGAAATACAATTTTAACTAGTTTTCACTAGAATTTTTAATAGTTTTTTTATTTAAAAAAAAAAACTATTAATTCAATATTTGTCAACATTTTACCAATTGTACAAAATTATACTATGTATAAAATAAACTAAATTAGAAGTCAATATCACTACTAGTTCTCGAGAAATTTGAGTCGAAAAACAATTTTTACCAATTTTCAATAGAATTTTATATAGTTTTTTATTTTTTGTAAAAAAACTGTAAACTGATTTTTTTTGAAATTTTCGCCAGTTGTCAAATACATTATTTTTCGTAAAATAAAATTATTTTGAGTTTCAAATTGTTTTCCGTTCTTAGAATATCTGGGTTATGAAATTTTTTTTTTCAGTTTTCTTAATTTAAAAAAATAACGGTAAGTTCATTTTTTTCCATATTCATATCAAATCTGTATGACCTTATAATGAGTACATTAAATTTTATTTGAAGTCAATAGCATTATTTTTTCGTGAGATATTTGAAACTAACCAAAATTTTTACTTTTTTTTTTAAACCGTTATAGTGAAAAAACTACTCACTGAATTTTAATAAACGCCGTTTCAGCCTCTTTCGAAGTTATTATCTATTAAACAAAATTTATTTGAAGTCGATATCTTTACTCGTTCTTGAGATATCGACGACAAAAAATGGTACAAGAACGTACGGACGTACGAACGTACGAACGTACGAACGTACGTACACACACACACACAGACATCTCTCTAAAAATGATTGATATAGCCTCTAGGGACCTTGAAACGTCGAGAAATGTCAAAAATTCCAATTTGACAAATCGGACCGATTACAATAACTCCCTATGGGAAGTTAAAAATGAAAATAAATTCTATTTTCAAATATTTGAAGGGGTTGTTGAAGTGAGTTTTAAATAGCAAAATAGTGTCCTTTAACTTAAACTACAGAATGAACTCTGTTCAAGGTTTAAATGAAACTGTGAAACCAAGTTTGTTGTTGAACTGAAGTTTAAACCAAAAGTGGGGTTTAAGCACCCATTGTGAAACTGGGAGTAAGTAATACATATGATATGCAGGTAGTCAAAAATTTTTTTGACCTGAGTCAAAATTAAAAAAAAAAATTAAAAAAAAAAGTATAATTCTTTTAAAATTATGTCTAATTTTTATAAAATATCACGTTTTTTAACCTCATAAAAATTGTTTTCCTTCTTAAAATTTGTTTTTCTTCACACGTAATGTTAATTCTCATTAATTACTTGTTCACCCTACAGCAATGTAATTTTTTTCTTATAAAGTGGCATCATCTAAATTATTTATTAATATAAAAGATGTCACTTACTGTTCTCTGTATTGCTTATAAATTCAATCTTTATTGAATTGTTAAGTTCCTAACATATACTGAGAATGAAGAATATTGAATTGAAAATTAAACATAATAAAATAAAGCAGATGCATTGGACTTTAAAATAAGTGACTATAGTTTAGTTGGCCTTCAGTTTGATAATTTTGTCTCTGTCTCATTCGAAAAAATTTCAAAAAATTAATTATGTTTCTCCAAAATCTTCTTTGACTTATGAGTTTTGGGGTGAAGTTTATGCGACAGAGAATTCGTCAATTGACTTTGACTTCAAAGAATTTGTTTGCAGGTGTGCCACAGGGCTCAAGTTTGGGCCCCTTGTTGTTCTGCATGTTCATCAAAAACCTCCCCCAAATGTGCCTGAATGTCATATTGCATCTTTATGCATACGTAGTCCAAATTTATCTCTCTCAACCATTTAATTTTGTTGGAGGATCTTATTTGTAGATTTATTGAAGATCCTTTAAGGATCTACAATTGGACCTTATGCAATAGTTTAACACTTGATCCTTTCAAATCGAAAATAATTGCAATATCTAAAAAGAAATTCGATGTAACTACCCTTCCACCTGTCTTTATATCGTGTTTCCAACTGGCTTTTGTAGATATTGTCACGAATCTAGGCTTCAAAATTATTCGGACACTTTCTCCTAATGATCATATTGTAATATTTTTGCTAGGTCCGTTAAATAAAACTTATTACTCCTTTTAGAATTTCTTCTTTATTTACACTTTTCAAATCAAAACAATAAATCTCAATTTATAATCAACTCTAATACTTTTATTCCAACTTAAATCCACTTCTTTAATTACACTTTCCACAATCCAATAGTTCAGCTTTGCACACTTTCATAATCGAAAATAAACTGTGTCTCGCTAACCGTGAACACTCCCTTATATACTCAAATAAGTTGTTCTCGAAAGTTCTTGTCTTGGAATGTTCTAGATGGTTGGAATAAGGGGAAATTCATTTGACATTGGAAAAGAGCTTTTTGTTTCTTCCAGAAATTAGTTATGTAATTTTCCAACAGATGGCGCTGTAGTAGTATAAAGCTCTGTTCACAACATTGCCCCCTTCTTAAGATTGTTCGTCCCGAACAATTCTATCTCCAGCTTCGCCACTGTATCGCTGCAGTCGATCGCTATGCACAACTTTTAACTTTCCTCTTGACCCTCTTTGAATCCGGTAAACGACATCATTGATTTTCGTGACGACAGTATAAGGGCCTTCCCAGTTTTGTTGAAGCTTCGGCGACAATCCCTTTTGACGATGTGGATTATACAGCCATATACGATCTCCTACTTGGAATCCTCTCGTGTTTGCTCTTGTGTCGTACCTTGTCTTCATTCGATCGCTGTAAGTGCTCATTCTAGTCCTGGTCCTTTCGTGGATGTCGATTAGCCTCTCTTTTAGGTCACTCACGTAATCCCCTGTTTCCTGAGACTCTTGTGGTGGGTGTCCAAACCTTATCTCACTAGGCAGGCGTATGCTTTTTCCGAACAGGATTTCAGATGGTGTCTGTCCTGTTGAGCTATGTACTGCACTTCGATAGGCCATCCAAAATAGTGGTATGTGCCTATCCCAGTTTCTTTGGTTGTCGCCTACGACCTTAGTGAGGTGCTCTTTTAACGTCCTGTTGAATCTCTCGACCATTCCATCAGATTGCGGGTGAAGTGGTGTGGTTCTCGTTTTCTTAATGCCAAGGAACGCGCACACCTCTTGGAATATGTTCGACTCAAAGTTCCTTCCTTGGTCAGAATGGAGCTCCATAGGCACACCGAACCTACTTACCCAGTTAGACACAATCTGGTCGGCCACGGTCTTGGCTTCTTGGTTCGGGATAGCGTATGCCTCAGGCCATTTGCTGAAGTAATCCATTACCACCAGAATGTATTTGTTTCCATCATTCGTTTCCGGAAATGGGCCAGCTACATCAACAGCAATCCTTTCAAATGGTGAGCCGACATTATATTGCATCATTTTTCCTTGCAGTTTTCTACCAGGTCCTTTGGTTGCAGCACAAACGTCACAATTTCGGCACCACTTTTCAACGTCGTCTCTTGCATGCAACCAGTAGAACCGTTGCCTCACCTTTTCTAACGTCTTATTGACTCCCAAATGGCCTCCTGAAGGTCCATCATGCATCTCTCGAAGAACCTCTTTGATTTTCGATTGAGGTAACACAAGCTGCATCACATAGGATTTACCATCAGCAGACTCCCATTTACGCCGAAGAACACCTTCTCGCACATGAAGTGAGTCCCATTGTGCCCAATAGGCCTTTAAAACTGGACTCCTATCGGAAATGTCATTCCATGCGGGTTTTTCTTCATGTTCTTTCCATGCGAGAAGAGGTTCAATGTCGGGGTCTTCTTGTTGAGCAGATCTTATTTCCTCATTGCTCCATCCACAAATGGGGTCAGCCCTTATTCGCAGAATGTTGATGGATTCCTTTTCTTCTTGTCGCCTACAATGCTTGCAGTCTATTTTACAAGGCCTTCGGGATAGCGCGTCGGCATTTGAGTGCAGCTTTCCCCTTCGGTGTTGAATTTCATAATCGTAAGTCTGCAGTCTTTCTATCCACCTTGCGACTTGTCCTTCTGGGTTCTTGAAGTTCAACAACCAGTTAAGAGCACCATGATCGGTTCGTAGAAGAAACTTCTGTCCATAGATGTATTTGTGGAAGTGTTTCGTTGCCAAGATGAGTGCCAAGAGTTCTATTCTGGTCACACAGTAGTTCCTTTCGGTCTTCGACAGTACTTTGCTGAAATAGGCGACAACCTTTTCTTCGCCATTGTGCACTTGTGACAGAACAGCGCCGACTCCCACATTGCTTGCATCAGCATCGATGATAAAAGACTTGCCTGGAGTCGGATGGATCAGCACCGGAGCATTGCACAGACGGTATTTCAGTTCTTGGAAGGCTTTTTCACACTCACCTGACCATCTAAACTGCTTGTTCTTTTCCGTAAGCTGATGCAAACTCTTCGCAATTCTGGCAAAGTCCTTAACAAAACGTCTATAATAAGTAGCAAGACCAAGAAAACTTCGTAGTTGATGTTTGTCCTGTGGTGTTGGCCAATTTTTGACGGTGTCAACTTTTTCAGGATCGGTCTTGACTCCTTGGGACGAGATGATATGTCCCAAATACTTTACTTCAGTCTGAAACAGTGCACATTTTTCTGGGTTCAGTTTAAGGTTAGCCTCTCGAAGTCTCTGGAACACACCCTTTAGGTTCTTACAGTGTTGGTCGTATGTCTTTCCATAAACGATAACATCATCCAAGTAGACAAGACAAGTTTTCCAAGTCAGACCTTGAAGGACGCACTCCATCAAACACTCAAATGTTGCCGGAGCGTTGCAAAGACCAAACGGCATTACCTTGAACTGCCAGAGCCCATTACCTGTGGAGAACGCTGTCTTTTCTCAATCTTCAGGGTGAATTTCAACTTGCCAATATCCACTTTTCAAGTCCAGCGTTGAAAACCAATGTGCTCCTTCCATCGCATCTAAGGTGTCACTAATTCTTGGCAGGGGGTAGCTGTCTTTCTTGGTTACGTCATTCAACCTTCGGTAGTCAACACAAAACCGTGTACTTCCGTCCTTCTTTTTGACTAGGACCACTGGTGACGCCCAAGGACTCTTGGAGTTCTCAATCAAACCATCCTTCTTCATGGTGGTAATCATTTCGTCAACTTCATCTTGTTTGGCCAGTGGTAGACGTCTTGCGGGCTGACAAATGGGCCTTGCATCTCCTGTATTTATTCGATGCTGCACCATTTGTGTCCTTCCATATTTGCCGTTTGGTGAAGCGAAAATGTCGGCATAGTCATTCAGAAGGCTTTCTGCCGTTTTAACCTGATGGTGGTCTAGGTTAGATGAATTGAGTATCCTTGCCTTGATGGTATTGAGCTCTTCAGGGTCTAATGTCTTTCTTGGTGTTTCAGCGTCGATTTGTGTTATGGCTGCGACAGATTCGCACTTACCGATAATTTCTCCTTTCGTTAACTTTACATCGTACGGTTTGGTGTTGAGTATCCGTACGGGGACCATATTGTTGTTCGGAGCCACAAGTGTCTTCCCAATGATGACCTTTTGGGAAGAACAGTCTGGGCCTGGTTCCACCATTAGGTATCGATGGCGTCCACACTCACCATCTAATTTTGTCCAAAGAAATACCTCAGAAGAAGTAGGAATAACCACATCTTCTTTGATGACAGTCCTTAGAGTTGTTATTCCTTCGTGCCCATAGATCATTGGAATCTCTGTATTCTGGTATTTGAGTACCTGGTTGCCGATATCTAAAACTACTCGATGTTCTTTCATGAAGTCCATGCCTATGATGCATTCGTCACATATATCTGCCACCAAGAATTTGTGTGAGAATTCTAGATCTGCAATTCGAATTCTAAGTCGGACTTCACCATAAACCCTACTTGCTTCTCCTGTGGCAGTTCTCAGACGGTAGGTATTGGTGTTGTGTAGCCAATTCAGGTGCACTAGGTCTTGACGCACAATGGAGGCGGTGGCACCGGTGTCGATGGTGACCACACGTTTGTTGCCATTTAAAGTTGCCTCGACAGTCAGACTTTTGTTGTCTCGTTTAGTTTGGGAGACTTGGATGGTGTTTCTGGGGCCATCGATACCAGAAACCAGCTTCTGCCCCTCGAAGTTGGTTCTTACTCGTTTCCCTGTTGGGAAACTGTTCGGGAAGTAACACTGATGTTATTGTTACCTTGTTCTGGGTTTGAAACTCCGTGTCCACAATATTGACAAGCTCTTCTTGGTGGTAATCGACATTGACGCTGTAAATGTCCGGTCTTGTTGCAATTCCAGCACTTTGCAAGTCCGTTTCGTTGGTTCCTTTGGACATCAGTTCTTTGGCATGAGCATTCTTCGACGATGGCTTCTCTTAGTCGATGTACTCCGTGAGAAGCTTGCTCAGCTGCTTCCATTGTCAAGGCAAACGCTAATGTTTCCGAAAGAGTTCGTTTTCCAGCAGTTCGCACGGCCCTTTGAAGATGTATATCAGAAATGGCGCGAACAAATGCCTCAACTGCGAACTGGTTACAAATTTCCTCTCCAACATCTGGGTATGCAAGATGAACAAGCCTTTCAATGTCCGCTCGCAGTTGTTGTAGAGTTTCGCCCCTCTTCTGAACTCTGGAATTGAGTTGCACTTTGAAGACTTCTTTCATGTGGCTGTTACCAAAGCGTTTGTCTATAGCCAAAACCAAAGAATTGAAGTCGCCGCTCTTATCTGCTGGTATGGTTTGCAACAACTCAGCAGCTGCTCCTCTAAGAGCAAGAGTTAAGGCTATATACTTGTCAGCCTCATCCCAGCCATTTGTTGTGGAAGCTGCCTCGAATTGCTTCTTGTATATAGACCAAGAAGTTTGTCCATCAAAGGTTGGAGGTTGCATCTCTTTTTTTCTCAAAGCTTCCCCAGAACTTTCCCGAATCTTTATGTTTCGAACACGGTCTAACTCTTTTGAAAACGTCTCCATTTTGTTGTCGACTAGCAATGAAACACGTTCATCTAACACTTTTGAAAACGTCTCCATTTTGTTGTCGACTTGATTCTCCAGCAATGAAACACGCCCATCAAGTGCAGATACATTATTCTCGATGTTAACAAGCTTGCCTTCTAGCATTTTTCTCTGCTCTTCGAGAAGGTCTTTTTGTTCGCTATGCTGTTTTTTCTGCTCATTTCTTTGCTCTTCGAGACGTTCGAGAACATTCTTTTGTTCGTTTTTCTGCTCATTTCGTTGCTCTTCGAGACGTTCAAGCAGAAGACTAAACATATTTGAAACATCTACATTTTTACTCACGTCTGCTTCCTCAGCGTCAGCTTCAAAGACGAAAATGTCCGGGTCTTCATTTTGTTGTTTCAAATATTCGGCCAAACGCAGAACAAGCTCATTTTTCGATCCTGCTCTAGAAAGTTCTCGCTTGCCTAATTCACTTTTCAACTCATTACAGTTGAGCTCTTTCAGTAACTTGCTCATTTTTTTATTTTTTTTTTTTCGCACACTTCACTGCACAATATGTTTTATTCCACTTTTCTGACACCAATGTAATATTTTTGCTAGGTCCGTTAAATAAAACTTATTACTCTTTTTAGAATTTCTTCTTTATTTACACTTTTCAAATCAAAACAATAAATCTCAATTTATAATCAACTCTAATACTTTTATTCCAACTTAAATCCACTTCTTTAATTACACTTTCCACAATCCAATAGTTCAGCTTTGCACACTTCATAATCGAAAATAAACTGTGTCTCGCTAACCGTGAACACTCCCTTATATACTCAAATAAGTTGTTCTCGAAAGTTCTTGTCTTGGAATGTTCTAGATGGTTGGAATAAGGGGAAATTCATTTGACATTGGAAAAGAGCTTTTTGTTTCTTCCAGAAATTAGTTATGTAATTTTCCAACAGATGGCGCTGTAGTAGTATAAAGCACTGTTCACAACAATATTATTAATCTCTGTCGGCCGAATCTATGGTGGTCTCCGAAAATTAAATCTCTTTTCTAACTTAACTCCTATAGATACTAAGCAGAGTAAGTAAGCCAGATTCGCACTGAATGCAAAGACTATCAGTTGCTTTAAATGATATGGTTATATATTTTTATGGATTGCGAAGGTTTAACCATGTTTCTCAATATCATCATGTTGCATGTTTATGCATAGAATAATTCAAAGAAAAGTACCGTCATATTTATTTGATAAGCTTCGCTTCGCGCAATCTACTCGAACCTTTGAATCTCACAACACATTCATCAAATTATTTAAATTCTTCGAGATTTTTTTGTATATGGCATTAGACTTTGGAACTCCCTACTAACTGTAAAACAAATACTAGGAAAAATTCAATTTTAAAAAGCATTATTTCAGAATTTTCAATAGTATTGAACCAAAACAGCAAATTGAAACATAAATTCAAATTCAAAGAATAAAATCAAAAACAACTATACAAAACAAAATGCACGGCTTGATCGTACGAACTTGCTCTTATGTAAAAGTACTTTGGAATTAAAGATACATGTTATAAATATAAAACATAGATTTAATGAGATAATAATGTTTAAATGCATAAAATTGCCGTCTGATTTCTAGAAAAGTATGAATTTATGCAAACAAACTTTAAAAAATAGTTTTATTATTAAATAAAATTTTTATACATGACATTTCTTTAAAATTGTTAAAGAAAAAAATGTGGGATGCGAATTTTAAGTATTTAATAATATTGATTTTAGGAAATAATTTCAAAAAATAATAGTTCATAGGTTTTGAAGATCTTGATTTTTCAAAAAAAATTTCTTTTTCAAAAAATCCAACAAATATTTTTCGAATATTTTTATATACAATATTATTTTAAACTTAAGGCGACTCCTGCTGAAAATTAGTTAAAGTCCTTAGAGCCATTAATGAGAAATTCGAAAATCAAAAAAACCGTTCTATGACAGGTACCGTTAATAACATTTTGCCCCAAATTTTTTTTTTTGACTAAAATTTAGTCCATGTCCATAATATCACACGTAATTTTTACTTGCGACTTATAGGTACTATAAGGCAAGTTATGCATTCGTAAAAAAAATCAAAGTTGACATTACGATGGTAGCGAAGACTAAAAAAGTGGGTCTCGCAATTCTGTCTGTCTGTTCGGCTATAGCCTAAACGGCTCAGCCGATTTTCTTAAAACTTGGGAGATATCACTTTTAATTTTTCCCCCCACACGTTTTTTTCTTTTTTTTTAAGACCAAAAATAACGGATCCTGCCATACGATTTTTTTCGAAATTTTATAAATATTTGTTTTTCTCAAAAACTGTTCCACAGATATAAAAAATATTCAAAAACGGTACAACCGATATTGATTATTTTTTTTGCTAAAGCTACCCAAAACATAAATAGAATTGTGTACTCAAATTTAAAAAAAAAAAAAAATTTTGGATTTTAAAAAAAAAAACTTCAAATTTTTTTTTTTCAAAACTTAATATTTCAAAAAATTGATAAATAAAAGTTTTTCTATATAATCTACAAGATGTGAGACAAAAATTTTGATAAAATTTTTTTTCTTTCAATTAATTTTTACGATCTTTAATTTAAAAAAAAAAAATTGAAATTAAGATATTACAGCTTGTACCTACCATAGAACCATTTTTTCGAATTTTGAACTTCTCATTATCCACATAACGGATCTCAATAAAATTTTTTAAAGAGAAGCTTCTAAAAAGTCTGAAAAACTTTGCATTTAAAAACTTAAAAATAATTTTTTTATGAATTTTTGAAAAAAAAACTATTTTTTCCTTTTTTTTTGAAAATTCGATATCTCCGAAACGGGTCGATATTTTTTTTTCATAAATTTATTTTTTATTCGAATAATAATAAAAACTTTAAATTGGTTTACCAAAATTTTTTCTTGAAAACCTTTTAAAAAGTTTGTATATAAAAGCTTTTTTTTAAGAAACCACTACAACGACTTATAATTTTTGTTCTTGCATAAGTTTATATTTGCATAGCATTCTGTTCTTGTCTCTAACTACTAAAAGATTTTAAAAAATAATTTTATCCTTATGAACAGTTTTCTGTAATAACATTCGTTTTTTAAATTCCTAGTCTATACATACATACGACCCAGTCGTGCATTTTATTTTTATCCAAATCGTTAGAGCCGTTTTCGAGATAAATAAGATTTTGCATTACGGTTGTATGGGGGGCACCGTTAGTTTTGGAGCTAAAAAAAATTCTATTTCTCCTCTAGGGAATCACCGAAGACTCTTAACTACCGGGATTAAAGAAAATAGGTCCAGTGTCTAAGCTGTAGGGAGAAGTACAGACATACAGACACACTGAAACATGTTTTTTGTGTACTAAATTTTCCTTAAAATTTTTATAAAAAAAATTGATATGCAAATTGTTAGTATTTAATAAAATGCATTTTAAAACATAACTTAAAAATTTAATCGTTTATCCGTTTTCAAGAAATTGAATTTTCAATAAAAAAATTGTATTATTTTTTTAAAAATTAAAAAACTATTTTTTCGAAAAAAAAAAAAAAAAATTTAGTTTGTATTTTTTCATATGGAAGGAGCTTCTGCATACAAATTTTGGTTAAAATCGTTAGAGACGTTGGTGAGAAATTCGAAAATAAAAAAACGGTTCTATGACAGGTACCCCTAATAACATTTCCCCCAATTTTTTTTTATACTAAAATGTAGTCCATGTCTATAATATCACACCTAATTTTATTTTTTATCAAAATCGTTAGGGCCGTTTTCGAGATAAATAAGATTATGCATTATGGGTGTTTGGGGGTACCGTTAATTTTAGAACTAAAAAAAAATTCAATTTCCCCTCTAGGGAATCACCGAAGACCCTTAAGTACCAAGTTTAAAGAAAATACTTCTAGTAGTTTAGGCTGTAGTTCGAGGTACAGGCATACAGACAGAAAGACAGACAGACAGACGGAATTGTCGGACCCACTTTATTCATCTTCGCTATCATCGTAATGTCAACTTTGATCAAAATCTCGAGTTCGATTTTTTTTCCATATGCAGAACTTGCCCTACCTATATCGCAAGTAAAAATTATACCTGTCTTAAATATCTCTAAGTTATTATTATTTTTATTACATTTTTTACTATTTTTAATTATAATCACTTTATTCTTTTTATACGTAAACATCAATCTATCCGATCTAATTTGTACACCTTGATAAATAAATTAAATTTGAAAATTGAAATAAATTGACCTCTTAATAGACAAACTTCAATTTCATATTTCAAATAATAGTCTTTTTCAAGAAAGGAAAGATTTAAAACTAACATGCCTTAAGCCTTAGATGATTTTTTTACTGCTAAAAAAAAAAAAAGAAAAAAAAAAAAACTATTTGGTTGTCGTAGAGAACATCCGAATAACACGAGGCTAAAGACTCGAAAACTTTATCTTGAGCTTAGAACTGAAATTCCTCTTTATAGAAACACTTTTCATGGTAATAAACTTTCTGAAAATTTAGGCAACCCGAAAAAGGTATGGGAAATATGGTAATCTGAACAGACACAAAACCGAGGTACATATCTTAATAGAAACTGATAACTCTAGTAAAACAGATCCTGAAAAAGTGTCAAACATGCTTAAATTTTTTTTTTCTCAAACTTTATTGATAAATTTTCAAATTCTTCAACTTTTGAAAATACGTGGTGTTGTAATAAAACTATAATTGATGATAGTTTTCAACCTAGTAGTTCTTTGTAAATTTTAGTTCGAAAGATAATGTACATAATACTCGTATCATAATGTCATTAAAAACAATTCAAACTCTTCTTCTGATGATTTGATTTCCAGTATAAGTCTCAATAAAATTTCGTTTTACTCGTACATTTGCGATATTCTAATCGGTCCGATTTGTCAAATTGGAATTTTTGACATTTCTCGACGTTTCAAGGTCCCTAGAGGCTATATCAATCATTTTTAGAGAGATGTCTGTGTGTGTGTGTGTGTGTGTACGTACGTTCGTACGTTCGTACGTTCTGGTACCATTTTTCGTCGTCGATATCTCAAGAACGAGTAAAGATATCGACTTGAAATAAATTTTGTTTAATAGATAATAACTTCGAAAGAGACTGAAAGGGCGGTTTTTAAAATTCAGTCAGTAGTTTTTTCACTATAACGGTTTAAAAAAAAAGTAAAAATTTTGGTTAGTTTCAAATATCTCACGAAAAAATAATGCTATTGATTTCAAATAAAATTTAGTGTACTCATTATAAGGTCATACAGATTTGGTATGAATTTGGAAAAAAATGAACATACCGTTTTTTTTTTAAATAAAAAAAACTGAAAAAAATGTTATAACCCCGATATTCTAAGAATGGAAAACAATTTGAAACTCAAAATAATTTTATTTTACGAAAAATAATGTGTTTGACAACTGGTGAAAATTTCAAAAAAGATCAGTTTACAGTTTTTTTACAAAAAATAAAAAACTATATAAAATTCTATTGAAAATTGGTAAAAATTTATTTTTCGACTCAAATTTCTCGAAAACTAGTCGTGATATTGACTTCTAATTTAGTTTATTTTATACATACATAGTATAATTTTGTACAATTGGTAAAATGTTGACAAATATTGAATTAATAGTTTTTTTTTTTTTAATAAAAAAACTATTAAAAATTCTAGTGAAAACTAGTTAATATTGTATTTCAAGTCGAATTTCTTGGGAATGAACACCGATAGTGCCTTCTAAAGTATGTTGTTTTATACATCGATACCTTCCCGTAAGAATGTATACTAAGCGACATTTCTAAAATTGTTCAGGAAACGAAAAAAAAACGAAGAAAGTTCTAGTTGAATCATAGTGTGCTAAGAGACAACTTTGGTTAAACTAAGTGACATCTAACAAAATATTTTGTTGCTCACGACAATGAGATCTATATTAATGTCGCTTAGCATAATTTTTTTGACGGATAATACAAATTTCAGGGGGCAACATAATTTTAATGAGAAAAAATGGCAGTTGATAAATTTTTTTATTTGTACTCTAGTTTCCTTTTCATGCATAATAGGTTGGCGAACCCAGGCCAAACCGTGGCCCTTAACATATAGTATATTTCCTCATCAAAAAGTCATTTTCGTGTCGCTTAGTACATTCTTACGGGAAGGTATCGACATAATACAATTATTAACATATGGTTAAATTTTGACAAGTATCGAATTGACAGTTTTAACAAAAATATAAAAAAAATCTACTAAAAAGTGGTAAGATTTGTTTTTCGACTAGAATATCTTGAGAACGAGCAATGATATTGACTTTGCCATTATTTAATTTTATACATACTCGTAATACTTGTACAATTTCTAGCAAATGGTTTATATTTTACATATGTATATCTAGTTTAAGAGCGGATATATTTTGTAAGTACCCTCCCATCAATAACCAAACCATATATCTTTTATATTTGAATATTTCGTTTTTAATTTTTTTTTTTCAATTAAAATGTTTGGAACCGAAATAATAAAGTAATTTCTATAATATAATACATAATTTTATAATTTTATTATTAACTAAGTTTTTAGAAGAATGTATGTACTGTACATACGTATATGAATAAGGTTGTTCAGTTGTACCCAAGTCCCACATATTCAAATTCCATTAATAGCTATGGTAAAATTGAAGAAAACACAATATGTTTTTATCTTTTTGTCCATGAAAAAGATGTAAAATTCTACTCAAGGTTATCTTAGGTGTAGGAACACAGATATATTAAAAAACACGGAAATCTATAATTCAGTATATAATATGTACCTATCAACCTTCGTTATTATTACAAGAAATTTAACATTTTAAATAGAAAAGTTTAAAATTAGTTAAACACATTTTCTGTAAAGAAAACATAAAATGAGCGACTAAGTATCCTCATCATCAACAAAACAAAGCAAATTTCCACATGCCACAAGCAAATTTCCATATGCCACAAGCATCATCGATTTTTAAAACAGGAGTGATTGTATATCCAGTGCAGATCACAGCCTTTCAATCCGGAAAAACCGCAACAACAATTACACTATGAAACCATCTAATTCGATTTTCCATCTACAACTGCTCTATGATCGAAGTATGTATACAAAATATCATACTAATTACCACAACAGATACAGTACCTGACCGAAACAAGTTAACGAGCTCACCAAAGGGTTAAATGTGCAACAACAAACACATTGCGGAACCGAAAACATGTCAAGGAGTGCAGCAAATCTCTTCAAATCTCTTTATATAATTAAAATGCTTTTCAATCTTAAAATAATGTTTGTTTGAATTTTACAGCTAAAGTTTGTTTCGCTGAAAATTTGGTTATTTGAAAAAAAAAAACTAAATATAAAGTTTTCAAGACCACAAATGGGAAGTTATCAGTTTGGGTCGCACCCAGCCTCTTTTTATTTGTTGTTTTAAACAATTTCTGTGTAGTATATTTAAATAATTTTGGCATTGTGCACATCTATGCAAAAAATGCTTTCGTTTAATATGTAATTTATGCCCCTTCGGTTTTTGTGGGCCGCGTAAAGTGTACCACAAAAAATATGTTTGCCGTTTTATTATATGATGGGTGTTCCACAAGGATCCGTATTGGGCCCTAGCCTTTTTGTTGCTCATTGTTAACTCGCTTTTTGTTCAAACTTTGAACGGTTATATTACAGCCTTTGCTGACGATACTGCTTTGTCATATTCTTCGAAAAATTAGTACCAATTATTTATCGAGTTAAATTATGATCAGACCAAAAAACATAAATGTTAAAAAAAAGAGCCAAGTTCTTCTATACAAAAACCTTTGTGTAACAAGTCAGCCGTGAAAAGTACTGAGATCTAAAAGTACGCCAAGTTCTTACTTCATGAAGGTATAATACCGAATATTTAAAGTAGAATAATATTGAAACAGCTACAATGTAATAGAGAAATTTTATTGTTTAATGATTACTGACTAAAATTTGATGGGTTCACTTGTCAAGTTTTTAAAACCTTTCGAATTTGGGCATAAAAAAAAAACTTGCCAAGTGAGCCCATCAAATTTTAGTCAGTATTCATTAAATAATAAAATTTCTCTATTACATTGTAGCTGTTTCAATATTATTCTACTTTAAATATTCGGTATTAAACCTTCATGAAGTAAGAACTTGGCGTACTTTTACACAAAGGTTTTTGTATAGAAGAACTTGGCTCTTTTTTTTAACATTTATGTTTTTTGGTCTGATCTCACTCCTTTTTGCAAAGATTTTAATATTTTGCCATGTCAAAATCTCGAAAGATACGGAAGGATAGAAGGGTGGACTCTACCTACTAAAATCAACTTAGCTTATAGCTTCCTATTTCTTTTGGTATATTTTCTTTTTTAATATTGGTTGTTTTGATTTGCGCTTTAATTATTTCTTCTTGTCCTGGCAAGATACCTAACACTAACAAACCTACCTTAATTACAGCAATCGGAAGTGTTCCATATAAATTAAACAATTTCTCAGAAAGTGGGCGGATACCACTCCCCCGAATGGAAAACCTCGATTTTTATTTCTGGTCCTTTATATGCGATTTGAGCCCTACCTTTCCACCAAATTTTATTGTTCTACTCCAATCGGAAGTGCGCCATATATAATTTACATCAGTTCTGAGGAAGTGGGCGGATACCACGCCCCTGAATGGAAAATCCCTAATTTTATATTTTTTCTTTGTATGCAATTTAAGCCCTACCAATTTACCAAATTTCATCGTTTTACAGCAGTCGAAAGTGCTCCATTCAACCAACACCAATTCAGAGAAAGTGGGCGGATACCACGCCCCCCAAAAGGAAAACCTTGGTGTTTATTTTTGGTTCTTTATATGCAATATAAGCCCTACCGGTTCACCAAATTTCATCGTTTTACAGCAGTCGGAAGTGCTCCATTCAACCAACACCAATTCGGAGAAAGTGGGCGGATACCACGCCCCCTGAATGGAAAATTTCAAATTTTCGATTTTTTCCTCTGGTTGCATAACAAGACCTACCGTTGTACAAAATTACAAGATTCTACGATGTCGGGAAGTGCTCTATAATTTTGATGATCTGTCAGTCAGTCAGTCAGTTACGGTTTTTGTGATTTTTGAGGCCTTATATCTCAGGAACCGCTTATGCCAGAAAATTGATATTTGGTGAGGCGCCTGTGCCTGACCAGCTTAGCATATATTCGGAGTTTTAAGTTTCTGACTTCATTGGTACTAAAGATAGGGAGGGGTCAAAAATCGCCTGAGTTTGTTCCTGTAAAAAGGGTGTAGTGTCAGAACTTGGCTGGGCACTACCGTGCCCCTTGATCTAGAGATACTACAAAAATGGTTAATGGTTTTATATTCATCGGCTTATAAGTGAGAATTGCGCGTTTCTTGATATTGAAGGAGCTTTCAATAAGGTGAACAATAAAGCAGTAAAGGCAGCTCTATTAGACAATAAAATTGATAATTCGATAATAGGTTGGGTTATGTGCACGTTTAAGAACAGGGAAATTAACTCGGAAATTGCGGCCTGATGGTTAACCCGCAAATCAAAAGGTTGTGAAACACATCTTTCTCATCTTTCTCACTTTATGTCTTTGTTCGTGATTGTTGGGCTTGTTCGCCGAGTTGTGCAATCGAAAGAATAGCTTCAGATATAATTTCAGGGCTGTGTATTAAAATTGTATGTACTTGTACAGTTGTTGGCCTATTATACCATGGGTACAATTGCATAAAGATATTTGCGGTATGAATACAATACTCCTTAGATCGACCGATTTGGATAACCACTGGATACTGTTAAGAAAACAACCCTTATTATGATGTCCGTACTACCATAACCTGGTTTGCCATTGTCCTAAGAGCAGCTTGTAGGAATAAAAAACCTTGAACTTGTTTGTTCAACATCAAATCTATTTTATTGAAATCTTTTGACCTTAGGCCACAAAGATAACACCTTTGAGTTGAAGAGGTTTCTGTTTTGACATTTTTTTCATGCTTTACTGAAATACTTACTTGATGAACTAAAGTCATAGTGGTGTACAGAACCTTTTATAGTTGGTGAAATATGGCCCAGATCCATTCCAACGTACATGTACTCGTATCATTGTTTCAACGACTAGCATTTTTACTAGCGCACGGAAGTAATGCTGTTTGTATGTTTTGCTTTTTTTTTACCCTGCTGCACTTTTTGTACCGGAACTTCGTTTCAAATTTTTCGATTTTAAAATGTTCATAATGGAAGTTCATTTTAATTGAACGAACAATTCAGCTTGAATACGCAATGATCGGTATGACTGTGTACACAATATGCTTTTGTCGTAGCTGTCAATCGTGCCTTTTATTTTATTAAACTCGCCAAAACCACCGTGGTGGGCAGGCCATTTTACTTTTTGAAAGGAAACTCTTCATGCTAAATTTCATGCTTCGTGAGCACGAAAATGGTCCGGGAATGCGGTCTGTAAATGATTCAATGCATTGTCTCAAACCTTGGGCGAAATTGTTCGTTTACGAAATAATTGAATGCAGATATTTACATACATACATAGCAATGAAACCATATCGTATGGTGATGACCGCTTTCGGAGATTTATTGATTTCGATTCGACCGAGGGAAACAACATGTGAGCCAGGATTAAAATTTTTCAACAGCGACAAACATCCAAAAATAATTAAATACATAATGTAATACGAGTACCTTCTATATGTACATGAAAGTTTTTTTTTGTCAATAATTACTTGACACATGACATTGACAAGTTGAGCTGAGTGAAGGCTGTTTTCAGCAGCTTTCTCGGATTAACAAAAAAATGTTCTTGAAATTGATTAATGTAATTGAAATAGCTCTTTTTTTTGTCCAGTTACAAAAGATGATAACGCCTTGAACTTTTCATAACTAGAAATAAATAAATCATGGGAGGGACACGCCTATGCTAATGGCCAGGTCATCCTAGTTGTAGACCTGGACAAATTAATGTATTCCAAAGCAACAACAAATTGTGGTTTGGGAATTAATTAATGTTTGTCTGACTATAAGCTAACGAGTCAAGGTCTTATCCTAAACGATTTGTCGAATGCTATTATAGCATGGCACGAACAACGATGTAAAAAAAAAAAAACAAAAATGAAAAATTAGTTTAGAATGTCAGGGTGAAAGAATTTGGTAATGAAGAATTTGGTTTTATAAATTCAAAACCCATGCGAGTATAATTTCTTCGTAAGTGTATCTTGGCACGAAATAAGTTTTTGTATTTTATCTAATTAAAAATAATACTAAAACAAAAGGAGTCTCAACTGAAATAATTTACTTTGTCGGACCACAAACAAAAGACCGATGAGTAATATGGAATAAAATACATTTAACAGAAGTCCCTTGATAATGTGTAAACAAGTCTACAAAAAATAGGAGCTCCCGGCCTATGGAGTCTCTCACTGCCTAAGAGACAGATTCTTTAGATTCTCTACATCAACCAGCTCGCAGTTTCCAGTCATTCAAATCAATTGCCAAAATTTAGTCTTTAAAGCAGATTTTATTTATTCTTTTTCGTTTTCAACTTGGGGGCTGCAATTCGAAGACTATCTTTCTTCGACCATTGTTGTCTATTTATTTGATGTGGCCAAAGCAATTTAGTCTGCGTGTTTTGACTCTCTGAACTAAATCCATACCCTGGTACGACAACTTATAGAGTTCTTAGTTTTATCTAATCCTCTATTTTGACTCCTCATACACAGAACTAATTATGTATCTGTTGAAGAATTGTTTTCAAAAAGCTAATTCTTTCTGCTTATAATAAAGCAGGACCGGCAGAATATGGGTTTTACAAAGCCTGCATTTCGTATTGCGCGTTAGGGGTTTTAAACAGAGTGCCATTGATGAGTGGGATTTCTGAATTTATGCAAGAACAAAATTTATAAATTGTAGCGGTTTTTTAAAAAATAATTGTAGATGATGTTAATGTCTTTTTTGAAATAAATAAGCAATTGTCTATTTTAATTATTTGTTTAATTTAAATAATATCAGTTCTCTTATTGATTGTTTTTTACTTGCAATATATGTAGGTACTATAGGGCAAGTTCTGCATTTGGAAAAAAAATCGAACTCGAGATTTTGATCATAGTTGACATTACGACGATAGCGAAGATGAATAAAGTGGGTCCAAAAGTTTCGTCTGTATGTCTGTATGTATGTATGTCTGTATGTCTGTATGTTTGTATGTCTGCATGTTTGTATGTCTGTACGTCTGTACCTCGATCTGCAGCCTAAGCTTATGGAGCTATTTTCTTCGAACTCGGGTCTTAGGTGATTCCCTAGAGGTGAAATTGGAATTTCTTTCTTAGCTCTAAAACTAACGGTACCCCCAAACACCCGTAATGAATAATCTTATTTATCTCGAAAACGGCTCTAACGATTTTGATAAACAAATTTAGTGTGATATTATGGACATTAGACATGGACTACATTTTGGTCAAAAACAATTTTGGGGCAAAATGTTATCAACGGTACCTGTCATAGAACCGTTTTTTTTGATTTTAGAATTTCTTTTCAACGGCTTTAACGATTTTAACCAAAATTTTTATACTCCTTTGCATTTGAAATAATATAATCAAATTTTTTTTCGAAAAAATAGTTTTTGCATTTTTAAGAAAATAATACAATTTTTTTATTGAAAATTCAATTTCTTGAAAACGGATAAACGATTAAATTTTTAAGTTATGTTTTAAAATGCATTTTATTAAATACTAACAATTTGTATATCAATTTTTTTTTATAAAAATTTTAAGGAAAATTTAGAACACAAAAAACATGTTTCAGTGTGTCTGTATGTCTGTACCTCTCCCTACAGCCTTAGCCACTAGACCTATTTTCTTCAATCTCGGTAGTTAAGGGTCTTCGGTGGTTCCCTAGAGGGAAAATTGAAATTTTTTTTAGCTCGAAAACTAACGGTGCACCCCATTTACACGGGAAATACAAAATCGTATTTTTCTCGAAAACGGCTCTAACGATTTTGATACAAAAAATTTGGTGTGATATTATGGGCATGGAATACATTCTGGTGATAAAAAAATGTTGGAGCAAAATGTAACTCGTCGTAGAACCGTTTTTTTTTTATTTTCAACTTTCTCATTTTTAAACAAAAATTTTCAGCAGGAGACGGCTTACGTTTGAAAGAATATTGTATACAATAATATTCGAAAATATATGTATTTATTAGGTTATTTGAAAAAAAAAAAATTCCACGTTTTTTTTTTTTTTTTTAAATCAATATCTTCAAAACGTGTGAACGACTATTTTTTGAAATTATTTCCTAAAATCTATACTACTAAATACTTAAAATTGGCATCCCAAATTTTGTTCTTGAAAAATTTTAAGGAAATTTGTTATATAAAAAATTACTTTAACAATAAAACGATTTTTAAACTTTGTTTGCATACATTTGATCATTTTTATCTCATTAAATCCATGTTTTATATTTATAAAATGTATTTTAAATTCCAAAGTACTTTTACATAAAAGCAAGTTCGTGCGATTCAGTCGTGCATTTTATTTTTTATTGAATTATGGGTCGTGAAAATTAAGTAAAACATAAAAATTTAAATCAATATTAAAGGAGCAGTTTTCGAGACAAATCCGATTTGTTGATAGTAATAAGAACCTGTTATACTTGTAAAATTGCCAAAGAATCTAGCACGTGGTTTTCGAAATATTATTTTTAATAATTTCAATCTTTTTTTTAAATCCAAAGAAAATCTGTTTGAAAAATTTTAATATAGGAAACTATTCAAAATTTTTCAGAGCTTGAGCATAGGAAACTTATCAAAATCAGTTTGAACTGCTTCTTGGAATTGACAAATTCTCCAAGGGTATCTCTTGTCAGGAAAAGTGCTGCTCATAAGCTGTTCAAGATCCGAAGAAAATCGTAGGTCTCCTCCATACCTGGTAACACTTACATAAGAATGGTTGAGTTGCACCACCAAATTTAGTTTTAATTTAAAAAATGACCAGAGTAAGACTTTGCCCATAATGATCATTGATCTGGTACACTTTCCACTACATATAAGGCTTTATCAAAATATTAAACAAAATTCTGGGTTACTAGGTTCTAGAACTTCAGCGACGATATAGTACCTTATCCTATTTACTACCACCATTCCTGCTTGAGTACAAGAAAATTGTAGGTATAATTTGTCGTTTTACCGGTGATTCATCTGTCATTTGTTTTAATGACATCAGTTTAGTACATTACAATTAAACTAAAATGGTAACTATTTTAACTTGCGACTTATATGTATTATAAGGCAAGTTATGCATTTGGAAAAAAAATCGAACTCGAGATTTTGATCAAAGTTGACATTACGATGATAGCGAAGACCAAAAAAGTTAGTTTCGCAATTCTGTCCGTCTGTCTATTTGACTACAGCCTAAATGGCTTGGCCGATTTTCTTTAAATTTGGCAGATATCATTTTTTATTTTGCCAACCACACGTTTTTTTTTTCTTTTTTTTAAGACCATACGATTTTTTTCGAAATTTTAGAAATATTTTTTTTCCTAAAAACTGTCCAGAATTAAAAAAAAATTCAAAAAATTTTATTTCTATGAAGGTTTTTATAATACAAACTCTATATACTACTGAAATAAATCAGCCAAGTAGAAGACTTAGCACTATTATTGGACTTGTTGAATTATTGATTCAAATTAGCTTTTTTGGCCTTTAGTCCACAAAAATTGGCGTTTCGTCCGGGTGATCTAACATGGACTCATCAGTTGACTTGTGAGGACCTTGTCAAAAAGCCAAAAAAGCTAATTTGAATCAATAATTCAACAAGTCCAATAATAGTGCTAAGTCTTCTACTTGGTTGATTTATTTCAGTAGTATATAGAGTTTGTATTATAAAAACCTTCATATAAATATTCAATGCCAGGCCACGGGCAAAAAAAATTCCAACATTAATGATTACAATCCTAATCTTTGTTGGATATAGTTCACATTGGATTTTTGTCATAAAATTCATGTAAGATGAACTGAACTTAACAAAAATTGCGTATTGACAAGGTCCTCACAAGTCAACTGATGAGTCCATGTGAGATCACCCGGACGAAACGCCAATTTTTGTGGACTAAAAGCCAAAAAAGAAAATTTTATTTCGTTAGTTAGTTGATTGAAAAAATTTTTCCAAAAACTGTTTTTTTTTTTTTGTAGCCCCCTGGAACTATTTTTTCGTTTTTGATTTTCTCGAAAACGGTAAAACTGATTTAAATGCTCCAAAGTTTAAATATTATAACATATTCAAATTTTTTATTTTTTGGATTTTTAAAAAAAATTCAAAGAAATTTTTTTTGCAAACTCAATATTTTGAAAACCTCAAGCTCCATTTTTTTCAAATCTGATAAATAAAAGTGTCTTAATATAGTCAAGATTTAAGAAAAAAATGTTTACCCTAAAAATAACGGTACCCACCATACAAATGTTAAAGAAAGGTTATCAAAAATCGTATTTTCTCAAAAATGCTCCGGGAATTTTGATAAATTTTTGTTCTCTTGTTTAATTTTATCCATCTATAATTTAATAAAAAAAAATTGAAATTTATATGTCACTGACTGTATTTACTATAGAACCATTAGAATATTTTTTGAATTTTTTTTTTTGGAAAAATCAATATCTCAAAAACGGCTCAATATATTTTTGGAAATTTATTTTATATTCGTTTAGTAAGAAAAACTTTGAGTCTTCCAAAAAAAGCTTATAAACCACTACAAAGACCAATATTTGCTTGAATCACATGACATCCTAGTTTTAGCTCCAACTACTAAAGAAGTTGTTTCAATCATTTAAAAAATGAATTTTATGCTTATAAACAGTTTTTGTTATTCACATTCATTTTTGAAATTCTTAGGCTTTTACATAAGAGCAAGTTCGTGCTAGTCGTTCAATTTGATTATTACTCCGCGAGAGGTACCTACGATATAGTTTTTGGTGATTTTTGGACGATGGTCTATGGACGATGGTTTGCTCTATATATTTTATTTTTATTTTTTCTAAAAAAGTTCAGTAATATCTACGAGTATCTTATTGGTTTTGACTTTGAAAAAGATCTCAACATTTTTTTGGGAATACCCTTTTACAGTGATTATTACACAATTCCTATAGAGATTCCATGTATTGACAAATGCTCGAGGACACAAGTATCTAAATTGTAGCTAACAATAGGCGCTATTTATTGGTAATCTATATCTAGCGCAGTAATACAAGCACCGAAAAAACGCTTTATTCACTCTTTAACTCACTCTTCCTTCCTACTTGTTGAATTAACTTACACGGATGTGTTCGAAAGATCTGTATCTCGTTTTTAAGCTGGAGTTGAAATATTCATGAAAATGCACATCGAGTTGATTTAGCGTTTTTCTCACTGTTAAATTTGATTTAAAACTTATAAAAGTGCGAAAATATATCGCATATATGTATATACTGAGTATTGGAAAAAAAAAACATAGTACTCAGTATTAATTCAACTAAAATGTGCAATTTTTTCAGTTGTTATATAAATTCAACATAATGGCGCAGTAACACGACATTTTTGAAAAAATGCCAGTGAACTGATAAAATATATCAATCGAAACCAATCGCCTTCGCGTAAATTGATTCAATATTTTATGACGAAATTAATGGCAGTAGTGAAAAGCCGGAATTATGGTATGAATTAAGGTTTTGGATTTGAAAAAATATTTGTTCTGTAGATTTCGGAGCGATCACACTTTGGATTAGACTGCTTTTACACGAAAGCGATTTTTAATATTTGATTCTCTTTTGGCTTCCTTTCGATTGCATGGATGCTTTTAAACACAGCGATTTTTAACGAAAGTTAACTTTTCTTCTATTGAAAAGGAATCATCTCTCCGCACTCTTTACTCTAGAGAGTTAATCGAAGTTCGCTGAGCGAACGCCAAATAGGAATGAAATATAACTGACAAATAAAGAAAACCACAAAGAAGAAAGAACGATAACTCTGCAATTTTTCCAACCCCAGCAATTTTGTGTACCCCCGCCTCCACACACGTCTCTCTCCTACGGGCTTAAAAATCGCAAGGTAATATTGCTTCGTTTAAAAGCGGTCTTAGCAAAGGCAAGGTAGGTAGAGATGGTAGTCGCCAGCCAGCTGGGCCGCGACTCAATTAGCGCTGGGGTGCGCCGTTTTGATACCATTAAACTCGTGTCAACCTAATAAGGATTAAGTACGGAAGAAAATGGCTTTTATATACTTTAGCGGAGCATTACTAAAGCCATTTTGTCGCATTCAGAAAGATAATCAGATCTTTGATTTTCTTCTCCGAAAGTTCGCTGGGGTCATCGAGGAAGGCTTTCCCAAAGGAAGCCATCCTGTAATTTGCTAAGGCGCAATCGCAAAGAAAATGAACCACAGTTTCTTTTTCTTGTGGATCTCCACAACTACGGCAGTGTGGGTTGAAGGGGATGCCTAGCTTTCTTGCATGTTCACCTAGGGGCCAGTGCCCGGTGCATATTGCTGTGATCCTGGCTATGTCGCACCTGGGTCTGCATATTAGATCGTTGAAACGTGAGTTGTTGTAAGTAGGCCATATCTTTCTTGATATGACACAGTTTGTGAGACTGCTCCACCTACGGTTGGATTCATTGAGAAAAATCGAGAAGATTTTTCTCTTCATAGCACCAAGAGGAATATTAACTTTTTCCGCTAGTGAGCTATGTAAGGTCGAGCCTTGCCGAGCTAAAGCGTCAGCCCGTTCATTACCCTCTATGTCACTGTGACCTGGAACCCAGATGAGAGTGACCTGGAGGTCAATGTTCAGACTCGCCAGTTCGTCCCGACATTGCTGGACAAGTACTGAGGTAGATGTAGATGATTTAATGGCCTTAATGGCCGCCTGGCTATCTGAGCAGATAGCTATATTTCTGAATTGGTTTTGGTTAGATGGGAGCAACTTGCATGCCTCCTTGATTGCTAGTATTTCGGCTTGAAATACACTCGCAAAGTCTGGTAGTCTGAGTGACTTGGAGATGTTAAAGGACTCGGAAAAAATTCCTGAACCAAAACCGCACTCCATCTTAGATCCATCAGTGAAGATTATCGAATCGAAATCCTTTGTGACAACGTCATTCTTCCAATCCTCTCTGGTGGGAAAAATGGCTTCGAAATCCCCGCTTGGGCCAAGAGGAGGTACGCAGTAGTCGGTGTTCGATAAGAAAATATCCGGAGGAATCAATTTTGTTATGTTTCCATGACCATAGGGTTTGGAGAACCAACAGTTAGATTCTTTAAGTCTTACAGCACTGCATGCCGCTAGGTATTTTATATGAAGGTCGAGTGGTAAAAGGTTCAGGATAACGCTCAGGGCATCTGTTGGGCATGATCTGAGAGCCCCCGTAGTGCCGACGCTAGCCGTTCTTTGAACCCTTTTAAGTTTTCCGACGTTATATTGCTTGCTAAGTGCAGGCCACCAAACAATCGATCCGTAAGACAAAATCGGCCGTACCACTACAGTGTACGTCCACAAAATCATCTTCGACTGAAGGCCCCACTTCTTACCAAAGGTCTTTCTGCAGGTATATGAAGCTATACAGGCTTTCTTAACCCGTTCTTCAATATTTACCTTCCAATTCAATTTGGGGTCGAGAATAACTCCAAGGTATTTAGCTTTGGAAGATAAGGAAAGAGTTTGACCGTTAAGTCGAGGTAGGGTGAATGTAGGTATTTTAGTCCTGGTAGTAAAGAGCATCAGTTCCGTCTTACTCTGATTAACTCCTAGTCCACTACTAGTGGCCCAGTTGCTAACTCTTTTCAGAGCCAATTCAGTGATTTCACTAATCACAGTGGTAAACTTACCTGATGCCAATAAAACCAGATCGTCAGCATACGCTACAGTTTTTACACCACTACCTCTGAGCTTGACGAGAATTTTGTCCATGACTAAGAGCCATAGAAGAGGGGAGAGAACACCACCCTGGGTAGTTCCCCTACTAACATGCTTAGTAGAAATTATGTTTCCTAACGTTGCTTGGATCCTTCTGTCACTGAGCATACAATCCATTTGAATATGAAACTTTCTACACCAAAGTGAACAAGTGACTCGCGAATGGATTCAGTTAGGACGTTATTAAAAGCACCCTCCACGTCTAGGAAGGTTGCTAGGGTATATTCTTTGTAGTGAATCGTCTTCTCTATTGTACGCACTACTTCATGCAGGGCAGTCTCCGTAGACTTGCCTTTTAGGTATGCATGTTGCGATTCATCAAGAGGACGACCCTCTAGTAAAACTCTGATGTGAGTATCAAGGATGCGCTCTAGTGTCTTTAGAACAAAAGATGTCAGACTAATAGGCCTAAAGTCCTTCGCGGATTCATGACCTCGTTTGCCGACCTTCGGAATAAAGACCACTCTTACATGTCTCCATGACTCGGGTACATGAGTGAGATAGAGACAACCTTTGAAGATCATTTCTAGCCATTTCATCAGGGCCAGGTGATTTGTAGGGGGAGAAAGTATTAATCGCACATGAAATACTATCTCCTGATATAACAGAATTGATTTGCTCCCTATGAGCTATAATGGTATTTGTAGTGCTAAGCGTTTCGGGGTAGCTATTCTCACAACCCGGGAAATGTGTTGTCATAAGCAGTTCCAAGGACTCAGCTTGAGAGGCTGTCCAGATACCGTCACTTTTTATCAGAAATGAAGGGCTGCATATTCCTTTGACAGAACTTTACTTAGTCTAGCAGAATCCTTAATATCTTCTATTGAGTGACAGTATTCTTTCCAGCCAAGCTTCTTAGATGCTGCTATGGCTCGCTTGTACACTTTTAGGCAGTCTTTATATGGTTGATAGAATTTCTCCTTCTGACATTATGTTGAAGATCTTTCTGGTCATTTTTCTAAGTGCAGAAAGATCTTCATTCCACCAAGGAGGGAACTTTTTGCGGCTGTATTTAACTGGACAGGAGACCTTAAAGGCAGTGTTAATCGCTGCCTTGAAAGTCTTTACCTTAGATTCAAGAACTTTCACAGATTCTACACTCATTAATGGTAAATTGCCTAGTTTGGATTTTGCGATCTGACTGAATTTCTTCCAGTCAGTTCTTTTGGGATTTCTATATGGAGGGGGGTTTCTACCTTGAAACCTATGTTGAAAAGGATCCATCTATGATCCGAGAAGGAATTTAAAGAGGAAACTCTCCAGTTTTCCACCACCACATTACAGTTGTTTGCAACAGTGATGTCAAGTACATCTTCCCACCCGTCGTAGTTTTCCGAGCTTGGAAAAACGAAGGTGGGTGAGTCACCTCTGTTACAAACAATTAGGTTGTTTTCAATAATAAAATCAAAAAGAGCAAAGGCAAAGTATAACAAAATAAATACCAACGAACACATCCTCAAGTATGCCACATATATTTTTTCGGACACCACCTAAACACCTCCTACATTTCAACATCCAAAACTCCATCTTCACTAAATTATCCATTTCAATTCACTAATCGTTTGTTGTTGTTTTCCATGTTAAATTTTGCGATGTAGTGTATTCACTAACCAATAAAACACGGCTAGTATGTCAAGAAATCGTTTTTATGAAACCGACAGGTTGACTTGGCCGATAATAGATATAAAATGGCTAAACTCACCTTATGAATCTTTAATGCCAAAAATATCAGCATTGGGAAACTCGAGCGAAAAAATTCCCATTGAAGACGAATAAACATTTTAAAAATGGCAAAAGGGGGCATTTTGGGCATGTCTACGAAGTCAATTGGAATTCTTTTTGTGAAATGGAACGATAACAGTGTCGTTACTATGGACACAAGCTTTGATGCTGTTGAATCGTGTTAAACGTTGGTCATCAGCGGAGAAAAAAAAGTGTTTATACCACATTCAAATCTAATTGTTGATTGAAAAAAAGTATGGGGGTGTTGACCTACACGACCAGTCAGAAAACATGAAAATCAAAATTGGAAGAAAAGAGTGGTGGTGGTAAATTTTTAATTCAATACTTAGTTCTACACAGTTAAACGCTTGCAAGCTTTACAAATTCGCAGCGGATTCACAAGATGACTTACGATATTTCAGAAAAATTATGCTTGTCACTATCTTAGAAGACACACAATTCAAGGATCAAAGCCGAAGCGTTGACTTCAGCAAGTGTTCTTTTTGCTGAAGGGAACCATTTTCCCAAAAGAATTGATAAGCCCCTTAGATGCAATGCCACATCCGACTAAGATGAATTCGTGAGTTTTGTGGCATAGCTGATGTGTGCGTTGAAAATATATGCTTCGATAAAATTTCATACGAAAAATAAGAACCAATAGACTTAGTTACTTTTTAAAAAAAATGATTTTATCTTGTAACCCTATGATCTTATAAAGTTTTGGTACCACAAGTTTGAATTTTTAGTTTAAAACAACCTCGGTAGTAAATCGGTTATACAAGATGGGTTTCATAGGTTTTTTTGACACTGACAGCTGTTTTCCGCTCGAAATCTTGACAGGAAGTCAGTATCTTACCTTCGTGGAACGAAATGAGTCGCTATACGCATGAGTGCGTTTTTTGAAAAGAAGTTTTGGGCAAAATGAAGCTCCCACTGCTCCTGCTGTTCTAGTGGAAAACACTCATGGTCCCCGTAGTCGTACGGTGCGCACAGACGAGAAAGTGACTGCTGTAGCCGAGAGTGTGAAACTCAATTCACGAACATAAACGCGCCATCAATTTCAACAGCTCAACATTTCACACACTAGCCTGAGCCTGAAGAGAATTCTGCACAAAGATCTCGGATTATTCGCTTGGAGTGATGGAATGCCCTACTGCGAGGCTAGCTGAGGAAGTCACTAAAACGACGTTGTGTTCCATAATTGATGGAAATGTTTGCTCTTTCTCATCGTGACGCTGTGGGGTACACTCACGTCGAGAGTTTTCTACAAGTTTTTTCTTATTTTTATTCAAGTCAATCGTAAAAATAATTTCAACCTAACATACAATGTCGTGCAGAGTTTGTCGAAAAAAATCCACTGGTTCGGAATTGAAAGTGGAGTGCAGTGACTGCAATAAGTTTTTTCATGCTAAATGCATAAAATTAACAATAAATGAAATCGATTTCATGAAAAAAGCTAATAAAGCATACAGGTGCAATTCCTGTTGCACTCAGCGTCGTGCCTCTATGTCTGGTAATTTACCATTGCCTTGTACACAACACTCTCCATCGTCCGCCACACCACCACCAAACTCTTTAGCACCGACCTCACAATCTGCCCCACCTTCTACCGTCGCCACATATGCACCCACTACCACCACCACTACCAGCAGCCCAACATCAATATCCATAGTCCAAAACTCAGATATACATTCCAAACTCACAACAGCCAATATTAATTCAGCTCTTACTTTGGAAATGGTTCATGCAGATATTCTAGTGATTCAACAGATTTTAAAAACACAAATTGATGCTCTTACTGCAAAAAATGTAGAATATGAGCAAAAAATCATTTCACTTGAGAGAAAGGTCAACAACCTAGAACAACAGCTACTAGGCAACAGCATTGATGTATTTAACGTTCCAAACACCATTCCAACTATGAACAACACCGATCTCGCACTTAAAATTCTTTGTGATGGCTTGAAGGTAAATGTCACTGAGAGAGACTTAGACCAGTGCTATGTAAAAAAAATTAAACCGGCCAAACAACCAGCTGATGGCAATGCAACAAAAAATGTTTTGCATATAAAATTTGCATCACGCATCGTAAAAGAAGAGGTAATGAGAGCGAGTTACAAAAACAAAGTGCAGCTTAAAACATCAATGATCATCGCTGGACCAGAAGAGAAGATGTTCATCAACGAAAGCCTGACATATGGCTCGCGTCAATTATTGAAGGCAGCAGCAGCAATCAAAGATTCAAAGAAATACAAATTCTTATGGGTAAGAAATGGGATTGTTTACATGAGGAAAAAAGAGGGTGATAATTTTATAAAAATAACTTGCACTTCTGACTTAAATAAACTATGAGTACGATTAACATTATAAACAGCCATGTAAACAATCCTTTATGCCCTAATGAAGATGAATTTAATAATGTAAATGACTTTTATTTCGATTATGATAGTGATATGAATGAAATTTTTTTAGAAGAATCTTTTTGTGTTCATCAGAATATTCGTAGTCTTAGGAAAAATTTTGATAATTTTTTAGTGCACATTGAGTCATTGGTTAAATTGCCGCTAGTTATAATTTTAAGTGAAGTTTGGATATATGAGAATGAATTGAGCAATTATAATATAAATGGTTACACCTTGTATGGCAATTGTAATGAATCATATTCTGCCGGCGGTATAGTAGTTTTTGTGAAAAGTGATCTTTTGTGTGATTGCAACAAAATTGAATCTACGAGTGCAGATATTTTAAGTATACATTTGCTCTTAAATAATAATTGGTATACTTTAATTTGCATTTACCGATTGCAATTTATGACTAAAAATATTTTTCTCGATGAACTTGAAAACATACTTAAAGTAAAAAAAGAAAAAAACCTTATAGTACTAGGAGATATTAATATTGATCTTTTGGATAAATGTGATAAATATGCGGAAAATTATTCGCTCTTAATGGCGTCATTTGGTCTCAAAAGTGTTATAAATGAACCTACCCGTATAACAGATACTAGTGCTAGTTGTATTGACCATATGTTTGTGCGTTTTCATAAAAATAATAAATCTGTTTTTAAATGTTATGTATCCGATTACAAAATAACGGACCACCATTTTTGTGCTTTATATATGTGCAAACATAGCTCGGATAATCAAATCCTTATTACAAGAAAAGAAAAAGTTCGGACGGACTTTTGTATACTTCGGGAAAAGTTAAGGTATGAATTTTGGGAAGAAGTTTACTTTGAATGTGATCCTACTAAAGCTTTTTATTTATTTAACTCAGTTTTAGATAAACACATCAAAGATTCGTCTCAATTTGTTTCTTTTAGACACACAAAAAAAATGTTAAAAGTCTGGATGACACCTCATTTATTAAAATTAATAGATAAGAAGAAAAAACTTGCTATCAAATGTAGTAAGCATCCACAAAATTTAAGCTTAAAAAAATATTATAAAAAACTATGCAAACACACTAAAAGAATGGTAGATGATGTCCGTAATTCCTACTTTACTAACCGTTTTAATCGTTTCAAGGGTAATGTCAAGATGGAATGGGAAGTTGTCAATAACTTACTAGGAAAACAGCCAAAAAGCAATGAAATTAACAATGTTTTAATAAACAACAATATAGTTAATGATTCCAGCGAAATAGCTAATAGTTTTAACGATTTTTTTGTTAATATTTCGGATAGCTTAAAACCATCTTTTTCAATTAACAACAGTTGCAATTGTAATATTTTATCAAACTTAAAAGAAGATAGGATGCAAGTAAATAGCTTCTGTTTCCAAGCTATCACGCCCGCAGAGGTTTTTAAAATGATAAGTAGCCTGAAAAATACAAATTCTTGTACCAGTGATGGTATTTCTGGAAAACTTTTAAAAGAAATTGCATGGGAAATTGTTGATATTTTGAGTTTTATTTTTAATATTAGCGTTGAGAGTGGTATATTTCCGAAGTTGTTAAAATGTGCTGAAGTAAGTCCACTATTTAAAAAAGGTAATAGAAAAAATATTAGTGACTACAGACCAATCTCGTTACTTCCTACCTTTTCAAAGCTTTTTGAAAAATTGATAAAAGTGCGAATGCTTTCATTTTTAGAAAAAAATTGCTATTTTTCATCCGACCAATTTGGATTTAGATCCGGTAAATCCACTGAAGATGCTATTCTAAAAGTATGCTGTAACTTATACAATGGTGTTGAACAAAATCAATCAAATATGGCACTTTTCATTGATATGACCAAAGCGTTCGACATGGTAGACCATGATTTGCTATTAGTCAAACTTTATAATGCGGGATTTAGGGGTTCCACTTATGAGTGGTTTAAATCTTATTTGGTAGGCAGAGAGCAAAAGGTTCGTGTAAATGGAGTTTTTAGTACATCGGTTCTTATAAAGAATGGAGTTCCACAGGGATCTGTTCTTGGGCCATTATTATTTCTTATTTATATGAACTCCCTATTTCAACAAAGGTTTAACGGTAACCAAATAGCTTTTGCTGATGATATCGCTTTCACTTATGCGGAAAAAACACCTTTCGAATGCATAGTTAGGATGAATGAGGACCTTCAAATGCTCAGAATCTGGTTTGCAGCTCACAAACTAATAATGAGTGAAAAAACTAAAATGATGCATTTTGAGACATCAGGATACACTTTTGATGACTACGAAGTTTCCTATCATTCATATGATTGTAAAAAATTTAGTTTACCGCTACATATTTGTGGAAGAGATAATTTCAAAGGTTCTAATATTTGCTCGAAAACCTGTTTTAAAATTAATTCTGTTGATTCATTTAAATATTTAGGGGTACACATCGACAAAAAACTGAACTGGAAGTGTCATATTGAAACAGTAAGAACCTACTTGACTTTAGTAACTCGAAAGATGTATCTTTTAAAACCTTACTGTTCACGTAGTGTTTTGTCAATGATTTATTACGGACTTGTTAACTCAAAACTGCAATACGGTATAGTTAATTGGGGAGGCGTTTACATGAACACTTTTGAGTCCCTCTTGGTTGCTCAAAAACATATCGTACGAATCATATGCGGTAGAAATCGATTCACACATAGCTGGCCTCTTTTTTGTGATCTGCGCATCTTGCCTCTTAGACATCTTTATGTTTTCAAAGTTTTGAGAGAATTCTTTATACAAAGCGGCAATGTACCATCTAGAAATTCGTCCGTATTTAACTTGCGAGTAAATAATTTAGCACTCTTCAATGTTCCGTTTGCACGTAGATCACTTTTCACAAACTTTTATCTAACCACCTCCGCCAAACTGTTCAATAAGCTTCCCTTATCTATCAGAATTATTAGTAATTTTAACTTATTTCTTAAAAACGTCAGATCATGGCTTTTTACTATTGACCTTAATGATGTTGAGTTACTGTTTAGAGTTACTTCCTAGAACCAAATAATATACATATACATATAAATAAATAAAACATACACACACAAAAAAGATTCTTCTCGGTTCCTACAAAATACAAAATTATAATAAAATAATAAATTATTTTTCATTACTGAATTAAAAATAAAAAAAAAAAAAAAAAATAAAAAAAAAAAAACTTATGAAAAGCTGATAGTACCCCATGTCAGTTATTCTCAGTTAAAAATTATATGTTAGATCAATCAACACTAACTTTATAGTTATAGATTGATTTTATTGTATTCTTTTTCCATCATTTAATTATATAATTATATATTTGTTAATTAGATTTAAGTGAAATGAATGCAAAATAAATTGAAATTGAAATTGAAAATTGAGCCATAATACGTGGAAAAAAAATTTGATTTTGTTCATTTCATTGCTTTTTTAAAAAGAAACTTGTATTTGGCGCACCCTTTATATCGCAAACTAGAAACATATTTTGAAAACAGAGCTCACATTTATTTGTTCCATCCATTGGACCCTTTTAAAAATAATTTTGAATTCTATTTGTCTGATTGAAGAAATTAATAGCTTTAATTTATTTTTGGAGGTCAACATTGATTTGTCAGAACTTTATCGTCCTTTTAATTTCTTGGAGTTTACTTCATAAGAATCAAAAATTAACCATGAAATGATAGCTGGAGAATGATTAGACCATCATATCTTCGTTGTGAACCTGAATATACTGAATTTAAAGACGAATTCTAACTCCCTACGGTTGTCAAATAAAATAAAAACACATTGCGCCGCGCCGACCGTCATTGTCTACCGAAAAATAGATGAAATCATTAAATATATTTTCTTTTTAGTATAAACTGGCCTCTGTAATGAAAACATTAAGCTAGACACGCAAACAAATAACATACAATGAAAGATTATTCGCATACCACAATTCCGCTCTTATTCTCATCCGAAGCCCGAAATGAACAACTTCCACTCGAAGATAAAATTAAGAACTCGATGATAAGATGAAGGCACTTATTCGAAATCACCCACTTAGCGATAGGTCGCTGATTTCCAAGTGCCAAGGGCTTCGAAATTAATGTTTCGAGACAGCCAAAAGATTGAAAAGCTTTATCCGTGGTGGAGAAGTTTCCATAATCATTATCCTATGCGAGTATATGTACATCTCCTTGAGAATATGAAATGTGTTCCGCTCTCAGGAACGGAAATAGTTTTCCGTCGCATATCCTGTTCTGAATAAACACCAACACACACAGCAGGATAAACACTCTAAGTATCTAAGTTATTTATATTTTTCTTCCCCATCTCGATCCAAACGCCCGCCCGCCCAGAACTACTCTCGAAAACTTCTTATTCAAATTTCAGCGCTGACTTTTTGCGACAAAAAGGATGAGCAGGAAGATTCGTATTATCCTGGTCATACATATTTAATATTGAATGTAGACATTTGTAATCCAAGGGTTAACCAAAATATAGCACTTTGCTCCGAGTCGAATGGAAGACCAAAAATGAAATCTTCTCACTCCTTTTGGAGATAATAGTGAATTTACAGACCGAAATAGAGGACTTATGCAGATTACCTCGCTCTCGCTATAGATTAACTAAATATTTCATTTCATCTTGACAATAAGAAGAGATTTAGCGGAACGACAGCAAGATTGTAGATATGTTTGATAGAATTGAATGATATTTGAGTTTATCTTGAATCTGATGTGAATAGTTGCAGAGTCCCTCGGGGATATTTATGAAGACACACGATGTTAGTTGAGACGAAATAATGAAGTTAGAATCGTTAGGTTTAATGTCCCTGCCATTTCTGGGCGAAAACACTGCCACTGTTTCGTGAAGATTCATCGAGCGAATGGGGTTTATCTTTCGCAAAAGTGAAAAGGAGCATTAAACAAAGTAGATTTAATTTAAAAATAAAATAAAATTTAAGTGGAAGCTATTAAACACCAAATTAATGAAAATTGAAAATACGTGTTATGGTGATCCTTAGTCATGGGGCTTTAAGTAAAGCCCAAGACTAGGGTTGCTTGGGTTAACTACCAAATACAAAATTAGTATAGAACACGATACAAATAAATGATTTAAAGTTATGTAAACGTCCATAAGTTGAAAATAAAGCCTTGAGTTTTACTTTAAAGCCTCAAATAACTATGCATGCCTTATATATACAGGATGGTTCATAAGTTTCGATTAATTTGATAAATAATATACAATAAACAATACTGCATACTGCTGAAAGCTGAGAGCGTTCAACACTGTGAGGGGTTTGACTTAACAAGGATCTCGAAACGATGGAAAAGCGGTATAAGAGATTTTGGGATGAAGGTATAATGGCTGACTACTGCTGGATGAAAATCCGTAAAGATTCAACTCAACATAAACGGAATCGTTTACGCAATAAAACATTTTTAATACAAAAAGAAATTAAGAAAAAAACATAAATTTTCCTTTTTCACTTTTTATTATTATCTAGCTTTTATTGTACGATTTTAGTATACTTGTGCTTAATTCGTTTGTTAACAAACTACATATCTTTCAGCTGAAATCTTCTAAACATTTTGAATGACCTACTTTCTACCCTCATAGAGCAACTTAAAAGCAGTAATTTTTTTTTTTAAATCGAGTTTTTAAATGTTTTCTTGCATTTAGCTTAATAAATTTTAATGCGACTATATAAACAGTATGTTGTTTTAAAGAATATATTTAATCTTTAAAAAAATACAACATACTGTGAGCGTCAAAAGAAATTGTACACCTATGAACTGCATTTTTACAGCCCTGTTAAAGCAAGGGAGTTCGATCTTTTAGTAAAATACTTATGTTATTTTTTAAGGTAGTTTATTGTCAATGAATTGCCATATAGAAGTTAACAGAAAATAATGAAGTAAAAATACAATAAAAAAATTTTAAAAATATTTCAATTTTTAAGCGTCAAAAGAAACTACATTATTCAATTAAAGTAAAAAAACTTAAAACTAGTACTTTGTCTGCTTCCCTTTCGCCTTTAAAACAGCATCAATGGGTCTGAGCATTGACTCTACTAGCTTCCTTGTCAATTTGGTTGGCATTTTTTGCCACTATTCAACTAGAATTGACTTTAGTGACTCTCTGTTTGAAATGTTCCTCTTACGGATCTGCTTATCCAGATACTCCCACAAATGTTCGATGGAGTTTAAGTCTGGGGATTGCGGAGGGTGATCCAGTTGCTTAGATGTACGGTAAAGTAATCATTCTTTGACTATTTTCGATGTGTGCTTGGGATCGTTGCCTTGTTGGAAAACCCATGAATCAATTAAAACCAGTTTCACAACACTACTTGGCAAAATGTCTCTTAAAATATTAAGATAATCTTCTTTTCCCATTGTACTGTCAATAAAGACGAGGTTCCCAACTCCATATGACGCTATACCTCTCCAGACCATTATCGAACCGCCTCCGTGCTTAATTGTTGAATTTAAATTTTTTTGTTAAAAGTCAGTTTTTTTCTTTCTCCATATTTTTGGTGGTTTTTTTGAACCAAAAATCTCAAATTCGCTCTCGTCATTAAAGAGAACATTTCCCCAGAATGAAGAACTTTCTTTTTGATACTTCTTGATAAAAAGAAGTCTTCGCTTCAGATTTTTTCAGAAATGTATGGCTTTTTGCGAGGAATTCTTCCATATAGCCCGCTACTATGGCCATCCGCCGAGTAGTGCTCGCGCTAACGTTGACTCCAGAAGATTGGGTAATATTTTCAGCAATCTTTACTGCACTACACGCGGGATTTTTTCATACTTCCCTGACAATAGCACGTTCATCTCTTACGGACAGCCTTTCTGGCCTTCCGGAATGAGGTCGATCTTTTACATCCTTGAACTTTTGAAATTTGTCCAAAACTTTGTTTACCGTGTTAAGGCATCTTTTTTTAATTTTTTTATTGTATTTTTACTTCATTATTTTCTGTTAACTTTTATATGGCAATTCATTGAAAATAAACTACCTTAAAAAATAACATAAGTATTTTACTAAAAAGATCGAAACCCCTTGCTTTAACAGGACTTTAAAAATGCAGTTCATAGGTGTACAATTTCTTTTGACGCTCACAGTATAGTTAATTGGATAAACCGTTTGATTATGTGAAAAAAGAACCAAAAACTTGTTTTTGCTCATATCTCGAAAACGCTTCTTTGAAAATAAAAGAAATTGAGTGTGATTTTCGTTTTCCGTCTTCAGCGACCCAAAATTAGTTTAGAAAATATATAATTTTTCAAGTACCTACAATGAACCAGAAATCTGTAAACTAATGTTCTCAACCGCTGCAGAAAAGTTCTTCAGGGGTGTACTGCCTCTTGCGAGGAGTTAAAAAAAATCTTCTAAGAATATCTCTTTTCATGAAAAGCAGGTCCCCTCCATTCCTGGTGACGCACACAGGATTGGTTAAGAGTTGTAAGTTGCAAATTTTAGGCTCTCTACGAGCGGTAATAACCTTCTATTTATTTATTTTATATAACCGAGTGTGTTATTTTAAGCGATTAGTTTGCAGTATGTATATATTAGCAGTCTCTCTTGTACGCCATTTTTGTTAAATTCAATTTATTTTACATCTTACAAAGGCCAAAAAGTCAATTTTTAATAATTTATTTAATAATTCTAATTAAATTTGTGCTTAGACATCTAACTTGGCTGTTTTTTTTTAAAAGTATACAGAATATTATAATCTTGAGAAAAAACGTGTTCACTGTAACACATATTGCTCAATGTTCAATATGTTCTGTGATTACTATACTGAGAGACCACAGACATTTCCCGTAAATTATTTTCTCCACAGTTCAAGTTAAGAGAGTTTTGGTTTAAACATATTATTATATCCAGCCACTTAGATCAAAAGACTTATTTCAGTAAAAGAGTCTGAAACACCCTATAAAACATTTTTATTATAAACTAGCTGCCCCGGCAGACGTTGCTCTGCCCTTTTTCTGTAAAAGAACAAAACATTGATTTTTTATGTTAATAGTTTCTCCCCGACAGACTTTGTTCTGTCAAAAGTTATTGGCCCTTCGCAGTAATAAAACATTATTTAGAGTAATCACTTTATTTATAGATTTATGTCTCTATAATAAACAACGATTACTTACAAATATAATTTTTCTATTTTGTGCATTGCAAGACTTTAGTAGTAGTAGCAATAATGTGGTATTTTTATTGTAATGCCTTATTTTTTGTTTGATTACCTGGCGCGTAAATAAATAAAGCCGTTGGTTTTCCGACGCGAAAGTAGGCAACATACAACTTTGCATGGGTTTTCCAGATTCCGTACTTAAAATTGCAGTCGTTTAAATTCAATCGGTACGTCAGTTGGTACTATTTGGATGCGGGGTATCAACGCTTCCTCCCGCTTATATTTTGCTTTTAGAATGGTTGCTTCTAACACATTGTTCAGTTATTTTTCCATTGCTAGTTATGTACCGTTACAAAGTCACGGTTGGTTGATATATCGTATCATTATGACCATCGATCTTACTTTTAATAGAATATTATTGGGAGGTAATCCTGGAAAATCTAGTGAGTTCAAAAAATCTGGTGAATAATTTACGACATCATCTTGGTTAGTTCCACAATCAACTGATTTGTATGTCCTTAATGCACTGGCAATTTCATTTCGGATTTTGAAATTTATTTCATTTACGTCCGTTTTTTGGTAGCTATGTAATATAGAATGTCAAAGAATCGTGTGAATTGAGCACGATGAAAATGCTATAGCTCGTTCACTCAACCAACAATGATCTCTGTAATTTTGAGCGACGTTTGGGAGCACCTTTTCTATAAGCTCAGTTTTTGATTCTATAAACTGACAAAAATGTACAGGAAATGTAATGCAGCCTCTCATAACATCTACAGGGATTTTACCATTACCAATGTCAATGAGTTGTTTTGAAAATATTTATCCAGATCAATCATTTTGCAATTCGACACGCATATTCTTGCTCAAATTTAGTAGAGTAAAGTCGGGTAATATGGACCACCAATCATATTTTTGTTAATAAAACACAAACGGTGTAAGTTTTTTTTAAAGATGTTTGAAAAAAAAAAAAATACATCAGTTAATTCTGATTAAAAAAGTAGCAAGAAAAAAATAAATTCATTTAATAAAAAAATAACAAAAAACAAAAAGATGAGTAACTCTAAAACGTAACGAAAAAAAAGTGGAGGGTAATATGGACCACCTGGTCTTCTATCCATTGACGACTATTTATCCAGTTTGGACTCTGACATATGCCTTGCCAAACAATTCTCATATATCCAAATCATCAATGCTCGATCATTCATCCTCATCCAGACCCGAAACTTCTTATATTGAAATGGCGGGTAATGTTGACCACTAGTCCATATACTCCGTTTCTCCCGTGGTCCATATTACCCGCAACATAATGTTTGGAAAAAAAGCAATTTTACTACAAAATGAGACTCTTTACAATAGTTTTATAAATAAAAACCTTAAAACAAATATTCACTTCTTATATTTAAAAAATAAAAGGAGAACAAACTATTTTTACTATTTTTAACTATAGAAAAAAGGAGAAACACCTAAGAAAAAAAAATAATCAATGCCTTGGATTTTCTATTAATCCGCACAACTTCGTGACGCGCTACTCCTGACTACTCAAACTATACTGAGTTAAGTTTAAGCAGGTCACGCACAATCGCAATCAATCGTCTCCTCGATATCATTTGCGTAAGCCGAGAAAAGCTGGTGGTCCATATTAGCCGAGTGGTCCACATTACCCGACTTTACCCTATCTTAATTTTTTTCCACAAAATGGAGGACTTCAAACATGCATTCTGTTTATCCGCTGGTGTAGACCTTGGAATAAGTGGTAATATTTGACGAAAATTTCCTGCCAACAAAATCATCGCTAGACCGAATTGGTTTTGATTGTTTCGAAAATTTTTCAGTTGTCTGTCTAATGCCTTCAAAGACTTTTTATGTGCCATCGTGCATTCATCCTATACTATCAACTTGCACTGCTGCAAAACCTTTGTTCTTCGAAATGTTGCAGGTCGGAGTTTCGTTGCTTTGAATATTCAATGGTAATTTTAGCTCTGAATGGGCTGTTCAACCGCCTTCCAATAATGTAACTGCAATACCAGAGGAAGCAAGTGAGAGTGCAATTCCATTCTGTAAGCGAATTATTGCTAAAATCAATGAAATTAAAAATGTCTTTTCTGTACCACCAAAAGCATCCAAAAAGTAAAACCCTCCCAGTACCATCATTTACAATTTTAATAAGTGTATCAAAGACATACATACTTTTGTTGTTATTTCAACAGCGGAATATATATTCGAACCGGTTCCCTTAAACTAAGGCATCGAGATTGAACAGTTTTTCACGTTGCAAATCTTGATTAAGGACGTCGTGCATTGGGCGATTAGGCGCGGCCATGCCTAATTGAGATAATACTTTGTTCGACATCATCAAGCACATGTCTTCAATTTATACCAACGCCTCCTTGTAAATTTCTTCTGTGAATTATAAATGTTGATTTCCTGTTCTATGGCGCATTTGATGCAAGATATCGTCACACATCATCTTTGTATTTGATCCATAAATCAATTGGGTTTGACGGAAAGCATGTTGATATAATTATAGAAAACAATGTTCGTATTTGTTGAGCTTTCGAAGAAATTACAGCATCATTTAAAGTTTGATCCCAATGAGCATCATTTTCTAACAGTGGCAAACGCTGACAGGCTTCTATACTCGTATAAGAACATAATTCACCATTAACAGTTCGTAAATTTTGGAATGATGTTGGGCTTCGAACATTGACTAAGAGTAATCTCTATAAATAAAAATGTAAATGTATGTTTGCTCCAAATCGCTAATCTCAGAAAGTTCTTAACCGCCTTGTAATTTTTAAGTTTTTTCTCTCCATAAGAACCTTCATTGTGTCTTAAAAAAAACATAAAAAAAAATTAGCCGAATTGGTCGAGCCGTTCTCGAGTTTAACGCTTAGCAACACATTTTGCGATTCATTTTTATTTATATAGATTTAGCAAACTTATAGCCTTCCACATTTTATTAAGCAGCAAACAAAACTATTAAATTTTTACAAAACCAAAAGGTCAATATGAACCCCTGTGGCCGTCAGATTATAAATTCACTAAATTTAACCTCAAATCAATTCAAGACATAAAATGACATACTTTTGCATCAATTGATAAATCTAAAAATGCTTAAATATAGAGTTCTACTAACTTCAACGACAAGAAATTACCCTTGTCCTTATGTATGCAGATATACAAATATATACAAATACCTAAAAACATTATCAAAGTACCTCTCAGAATAATTCGGGCAACCAAATTTGCAATTCTGATGTGGATTCTAATTATTTTCTCAAACGGAAACGAAATAAAACTTCACAATTATTTCCTAAAGTGACAGATACAAATTTATTAATTTTTTTTTTTATAAGATATATCTCAACCCTTGTACGTCGTCGTTTTCTTCCCCAAGATTTATCTCAACTTAAAAATCTTGCTCATTTAAATAATGGACTCAGTACCATTTTTTATTTTTGTGTACAGAACTAAAAAAAAAAAAAAGGAGCGACCACTTCCTGCATAGTCGTGCCAGAAAGCTTTAAATATTTAATTTTATTCGAAGTTTTTGGTCGGCACAACTGGTGTGATAAAATATTATTATGATCCTAAGCCCTTAGGTGGCATAAAATGGGAAGACACTTTGGTCTTGTGTTTTGTTTTCTTACTAAATTGATGGGTCATGTCTTTGGGTCAATTTTAAAATAGGTAAGGAATAAAAAAAAAAATAATAATAAAATATTTTTTCAGCCGGAAAGAGCTATAAAATGTTTATTAGCTTGACCCTTTTCTGTGACACCTTTTCTTCAGTGTGGGAAAATAGAAAGGTTAGGAGTTATGTTTTGGCTAATAATTTATTCAAAATATTATTCACATTTTGATTTAATTGATATACAGACACACCTAAATTGCTAAGTAACGTTTGAAATTTCTGGTTTTTGGGTATGGAGGGAAAGGATTTTAAAGAAAAAAAATATATTTACTCTTCACAAAGCCTTTGGATACATAACCTATTTATTTAAACCTATTTAAGCTGGAACCTGACTACATAAATTTATTAGCAGTAAATTAGGGAATAAATTATTCTGCAGACATATTATACAAGTAAGTGTCACTAAGGGAACAATGGATCTATATGCCGCTCATATACCCCAAAAATATTCATCATTGACGCAGCTACAATGTAATAGAGAAATTTTATTATTTAATGATTATTGACTAAAATTTGATGGGTTCACTGGTCAGGTTTTTAAAACCTTTCGAATTGAGCATAAAAAAAACCTAACACTAACATACCTACTTTAATTATAAATACTAGTACCTATACATCCGCTCAAAGTCATAAAAAAGCAATAATTGTTGAGGATTCGATGATGTGGTTGTTGCAATTTTAACTCCCTTTTTTAAATGAAGGTAGCCCACCAATTAATAGCCTATTTAGTGGTTTGATTATAGTTCACATCACAGTTAGGAGTTTTTTTTTCATGTAAATTCATAATTTTTTTTCAGGTATGCAAATGTTTTCTTTTTTTTTTCATTCATGTTAACATAACATAGAGTACCAAAAGGAGCACACTAGTTCTAAGAAAAGTCATGAATTTCCAAAATGCATGTATAGTTTCAAAATGACAATAAAAAGACACTTCGAATGAAAAATGTTAGATTTTCTATTTTTCGCTTCGAATGTACATTAAGCTTTACCGCTCTACCAAATTTCATCATTCTACAGCAATCGGAAGTGCTCTATATAAACTAAACATTTTCTCAGAAAGTGGTCGGATACCACGCCCCTGAATGGAAACCTCAAATTTTATATTTTTTTCTTTGTATGTAATTTAAGCCCTACCGCTTCACCAAATTTCGTCGTTTTACAGCAGTCGGAAGTGAAACTGGGCGGATACCACCTCCCCTGAATGGAAAACTTCAAATTTTTTCCTCTGCTTGCATGATAAGACCTACCGTTCTGCAAAATTACAAGATTCTACGATGTCGGGAAGTGCTTCATAATTTTGATGATCTATCAGTGAATCAGTCAGTGGGGCAGTCAGTTACGTTTTTTATAATTTTTGAGCCCTTATATCTCAGGAACCGCTTATGCTAGAAAATTGAAATTCGGTGAGGCGCTTGTGCCTGACTAGCTTAGCTAGAACTAGCTTAGACTAGCTTATTTAGAATTTTAAGTTTCTGACTTCATTAGTACTGAAGATAAGGAGGGGTCAAAAATCGCCTGAGTTTGTTCCTGTAAAAAGGGTGTATTGCCAGAACTTGGCTGGTCACTACCGTGCCCTTTGATAATAATGAAGTTTGAACCAATAAAATAAGCAAGTTAATGTTATGTACTTACTTACTAACTTAGGTTCTCGGACCTGTTAAGTCCGTATGGTTTCCCTTGCGGGGCACAGGGCCTCCACTACTCCTCTCTAACTCTTCCCCAGTTGTGTTGAATCCTCTTCGACCGTTCTTCGCCAAGTACTTCTGGGTCTGCCCACTCCTCTGCCTCGCTGCGTGAGAGGGTTCCATTGCATAGCTTGACTCGCAATGCACTTGTGGCCTTTTCAAAGCGTGTGTCCATTTCACTGCCATTTACGTTTTCGTAGATGAAGATGTTTCGCAGACATCTATTCACGAACGTTTGCAGCTTTCTTGTGATAGTGGGTGTTACTTTCCAAGTGCTGCATCCATAAAGAAGCACGGATTCTACATTGAATCGGAACAGTCGTACGCAGCCTTTGCTTTTCCGATTCGGCTGGTTATATCTAGTTCGGTCCCGCCATCAATAGAGACAATACTCCCAAGGTATTGAAAACTCTCTACCATCTCTACTGGTTGTCCAGAAATATATATTTGAGTAGATGAGGAAGTTCCAAGGCTGATCCTTTTAGTTTTTGCCGTATTGATCTTAAGCCCGACGGTTTCGGCTTCTCTCTCCACCCTTGTCATTTGATGGAGATCCATGATCCTATGAGAGAGTAAGCACACGTCATCCGCGTAGTACAGATGTTTCAGGTGTGACAGCAGATTCCACTGAATTCCTCCATTTCAAGTCAACATAGCTGCATGCAGCACATCACTTATTACCAAAAGGAACAGTATTGGTGACAGTATGGAACCTTGTCTAACACCACTTTGGATTTCAAACCCCTCTGACAACCTTCCTTTATGCAGAACGTGACATTTGGATCCTTCATATGTAGCCTTGATAATAGCGATCAATTTATCGGGGATGCCCCTCCTGCGCAAGGCAAGGCAAAAAAATTCTCTATTGACACTGTCATACTCCTTTTCGAAATCGATGAACAGCGGTGAAGTGGTGATCGATATTCAACGAACTGTTCGATGATGATCCGCAAGGTGTTGATGTTATCCACAAAGGAAGATCCAGTGCGGAAACCTGCTTGTTCGGCGCCAAGCGTGTCTTCTAGGTGGTCTTTAATTCGACCTAGGACGATTCTTGCTATAACCATGGCTACAACAGGCAGCACGCAGATTCCTCTCCAGTTTTCGCACTGCATAAGGTCTCCCTTCTTTGGAAGCTTGACAATCATCCACTTTTTGCACTATTCAGGAAAACTTTCTGTTTCCCAAGCTCTTTCTATGAGTGGCTGCAGGAGCTCAGACGATGTTGTTGGCGCTGCTCGTAAGAGCTCTGCGGGAAAAACCCTCAAGTCCAACCGCTTTGTTGTTCTTCAGTGCTCTGATTGCGATCAAAATTTCTTATATACTGGGGGATACATTGCGTATTCGGGAATTTGTTACTACGGTCGGCTGATTGGTTGGTGAAAACGCGATTGAAAAGTGTTCCTTCCACCTTTTGAGCTGGTCCATATCCGAAACTAGTTGCCAATGCGTTGATATAGTTAGGCTTGTCACGTCGCACGCTACGGTAAACTTCTCACATTTTCATGCGGTACCGGACTCTAGATCGTTTCTGCTGCTGACGTTGCTGCAATGCGAGATTTGAGCTGTTTTCTTTCTTCGATCCTAGCCTAGGAGGTGGGTTCCATGCTACTGATTGCTCTCAATCCTTGTGAAAGATGGTCCCCTAGTTGTTGGCGGACTGCAGGATCCGAGTCTATCGGTGTTGAACTGGGGCATTCGGGTCTTTTCTTGGGATCTCCGAACTGCAGCTATTCGTAATCTTATGGTAGCAACCATTAGATGGTGCTCCCGGGCAATTCCAATGTCTGCACCTCTTCTGTTTCGGACGCCCTGGAGACTGCTTATAAATCGCCAACTGATCGCGAAGTGATCAATTTGGTTGGAAGTTGCTTGTCTGTCCGTCAACACCCAACTGATTTTGTGGCACGTCTTGTGCTCAAACATGCTTCCTCCTATAACAAGGCGGTTGGCGTTACAAGAATCGACAAAACGTTCGCCATTGTCATTCCGGTTTCCAACACCATGCTTTCCCATAACATGCCTGAGCCTATCATTTTCTTCTCCTTCTCCTCGACAGAGGAGAGCTCCGTTGAGGCGTAACACTGTATGATGGTGACGTGACATATTCTAGTCCGAAAACCTAGCTTTCATGATCCTGTCATCTAACGGCTCCCAGGAAATTAGGCTCTTGAGAGCTGTTTTAGAAAGCAGCAATCAGACGCCAGATTCACGTTTACTTTCTACGTGTTATCGTTCTTTATCCGAGGCGTAGTGTCGGTTTCGTTAGCGGGAAATTATTTAAGTTACGAAGAATGCTAACCTCCGTAACCTATCCTAGAAAGCTAGGCCTTTCGCACTTGTAACTTTAACCTATTTATGTATATAGGGATACGCAAATAGTTGCCCGGAGACCACCACGACGAGGTAAAACAAGCACTTCACCGTGACAGATTGTTGCGCTACTGGCCCAGACCAAGTTTCCCGATCAGGCAAGTTGCAGGTACCCAAGAGAAAAAGAATATTTTTAAAAACGGAAGAAACGATCTATTTACAATCTCCATAAAGCATAAAGCCGCACCATGACTTCTCTAGTTCTGGCATAATAGTTTAAATGGGCTACTATATCCAGATATCTTCAATTCAATTCAATTCAACTAATTCTTTATTCAAAAATTTATACATTAGGGATTAAATCTAATGGTAAACTAAAGAATAAGTAGTGATACAAATATTTAATTCAAAAATAGTTTATATATCACTTCAAAAATAAAAACAATTGCTTTATAATTTACTTAGTAATATAACGTTAAAAGAAATGTACAAAAGAACTAATTTAATGTGGGGTGAACATTGATTTGACTCGATTTCAATTATTCTTATTTTTTTCAGATATTTTTTTTTTTTTTTTTTATTTTAAGTTAATATTAAGATTTAAGTTTTTATTATTTATTGAAAATTATGCATTAAGCTAGTAGAAAACAATAGAAATGATAACAATAAATGCTAGAGAATTAAGCTATGTAGGACAGCAGAACCCTGATTTCTTCATGATTAAAATTAAGAAGCCAAAGCTTTACTTGCCTTAAGTAAGTTGGTAAGCATCTTAAAAGTTTCAAACTTAAAGGTAGTCTATTAAAAAGCTTACAGGCTACAATAGTGAAGAAGTTTCTGTAATGAATTGTTCGAAATAGAGGGATATTTACTAAAGAAGCTGAGTTGCTACGTAAATTACGAGATTCAAAGATTGGACTTTGCAAATAACCACTTTTATTAAAAAAAATTTTTAAAACCTTAAAATAATACAAATGTTTAACTGGAAGTACCTTTAAATTTCTAAAAAGTTCCATGGTGGGTCTCAGACGATTTGTACTAGTTATTATTCTTATAACTTTTTTTTGCAAAACAAGAAGACATTGGAGATTAGACATGTAAGAACCTCCCCAACAAGAAATTCCATATTGCAATCTTGAATGAAATAGAGCGAAATAAACCGATTTCATTGTGTTCAAGCTCAGGATTTTTTTTAAATGGTAGATATGGCGGAGGGACACTCTAAAATGTTTTTTCAAATAAAAGATGTGATCTACCCAGGTCATATTTTGGTCTATAAAAACACCCAAATATTTAAATTTACTTACAATTTCAATTTGAAAACAATTAAGGCTACAAACTTTTTCATTATTATAGACTATTCCATGAAAAAATCCGTTGCACGAACAATCAAAATGAATGTACTTTTTGCATTGGGGCGAATGGAAGCAGAACTCTAAATCAGGAGGGTCCTTGGCAGATAAGCTAAAAAACATAAGCTTTGTTTTGGTGCTGATCACTAATTTATTAGTCGAAAACCAAATTCCTAATAATTTTATGTCGTGATTTATATCAGCAACTAAATTGAGCGGGCTTGTTGAATCATATGCGATTCCTAAGTCGTCTGCGAACGCTGTAGGTTTTCCACGAAAATTCAAAGACAAAAGGGAATTGATAAAAATTAGAAAAAATATAGGGCCAAGAACAGATCCTTGGGGAACTCCCTTGTTAAGAACCAGAGAGTTACTTCTATGCTCACCAATTTTTACTATTTGACTTCTGTCCTTGAGATAGGAAGAAAACCAACTTAACATAAAACTTCGAAAACCAATGCTATATAACTTATCTAGAAGAATGCTGTGGTCAACCATATCGAAAGCTTTAGTAATATCAACGAAAAGACCAGCACAACATTTTCTTTCGTCGAGCCCTTTGTAAATAATTGAACTGAAGGCTAGAAGAGCATCCTCAGTGGAAAGACCTTCTCTAAAACCAAACTGACTTGCGTTGAAAAACTTCGTCTATTTTAGGAATTTAAGCATTCTTTTTTTTACCGCTTTCTCAAATATTTTGGAAATACTTGAAAGCAACGAAATCGGCCTATAGTTATTTCTGTCTCTTTTATTACCTTTTTTGAAAAGAGGCAAGACGTAAGCAACCTTCAACTTGTCTGGGAATGTCCCCTTATAAATACTCAAATTGAAAAGATGTACCAGTACATCAACAAGATTAAAAGCAATATTTTTGAGAGTTAGATTTGAAATTTTATCATAGCCACAAGAATTGGAGTTATCTAATGAATTAATTATTCTTAATATTTTCTGGCCTGAGAAAGGTTCGAAATAAAAACTACCGGTGCAGTTTAAACTGTCAGCTAGCTCACGACGTGCACAATTCTGACAAATAGTGTTTGAAATCGTATTTTCACCAATTGAAATAAAAAAATCATTAAAAATATTCGCTACCAACGATGTGTCGTTAACAATGTGACCATCATGCAACAATTCGATTGTGTTTGTTTTTTCTTTTATTTTGCGGTTAGTTATGGAATTGATAACTTCCCATTCCTTTCTGGGATTACCACGAGCAATATTAAATTTGTTTCTAAAGTAGCCATCGCGACAAGACTTTGTTTCCTTTTTTAATTTTTTGCAAATTAGCTTAAAGCGATTTTTTAAATTAAGATTTGATGGATGTTTGTAGCACTTTTTTCGTAACTTGTTTTTAAGTTTAACCAATTTTATCACAGAAGAAGATATCCACGGTTTCAATTTGGAATTAGAATTCCTACTGCTATATATTACAGTGCAACTTTGCATATGCCTTTGCAAAATATTTAAAAAACAAACATAAGCTTCATTAACATCATCTTGCGCATAAACATTAAACCAATTCTCAAAACGTAGTTTATTATTCAGGTCATTATATTTTAACTTACATATTTCAATATTATTAGTACTTGATTGCTTGAACAATTTAATTTGACTAAGAATGAGACCAGTCATGCAGTGATCAGATATACCTAAATCAAAATTTACACTAAGACAAGAAACCGGCGATAAATCAGAAAATCTTCCAAGGACATGATCTAGACAAGTACCAGAAGATGGTCTTGTAGGCTCATTAATAAAACATAAAAGGCCATGTTCTGCCAACAAAGCAGTATAAGAATCAGATAAAAGTCCAGTTGATAAAATGTCTATATTGAAGTCACCAACTACAATTAAATTTGAACCCTTCACAGTGCTCAGTAAATGAGAAAACTCCTCCAGAAAAACATAAGGGTCTATAGAGTGAAGTCTATATAAGCATAAATAGTTATAGGTTTTCTTGTTTACGACACATGAAATTTTCAAGACATCAGCACTTTTTAGACAAAAATATTCAACTTCATGTTCGAACTCATTGCGTACAAAAACTCCTACACCTCCCGCACGATAACTTTCATTTGTGTTGGCATAAAAATTATACCCAGAAATTACATACTCATCTTTTTCACATTCAAATATCCAGATTTCTGATAGAAAAATAAGATCTGGAGAGTTTGCAAATGCTTCAAGGTTACATAACAATAAATCAAAATTCTGCCTCATACTTTGGATGTTTTGATGTACAACAAAAAAAGAATTTTCATTTATAGATTCAAATTTACAATCTGATAAATTTCTTAATATTATAGGGGAGTGATCATTGCTGTAATGATCAAAGCTTTTATTTAAATTAAGCATTTACAAAACTGTATATAAATTTACTTTATGACGATTAGTTAATCATCATTCAACGCTCTCAAATCATCAAAAGACCTTACAGCAATGATACTCCCTTTATCTACCTTACGCATAAGAATGTTAGAATTTTGAAACCATAAATATTTGAAATTTTTTTCTAATTTAACTTTTTTTGCTTCCAAAAACAATGCCCTAGTATATCTTGTTAAACAATCATTAATATAAATACTGCCCTTACTACTCTTATCAAACATTGAAGACGTTAAATTCTTTTTAGCCGCTCGTTTCGATTTCATCACCATCTCTTTAATCTGTTTTGATGCAAATTGGACACAGATTATATTGCTGTTAGTATGGTTGTTGCTGCTGCTGTTGTTGTTGTTGTTGTTAGAAGATCCAGTTTCAGATTTTTTTGTCCATGTACGTTTCACAAAGCACTTTTGAATATCATCGGGAGAGATGTTTACATTTAAAGAAGAAGAGAAAAGTGTTTGCGTACGATCCACAACGTTATCTTTGGTGACATCTGGTACTCCATAAATCTCAATACTGCTCTCCAATTGTTTTTGCTCTCTCCAATTAAGCTTAGCTTCCAAAGACGTGATTCTCTCTTGTAAAGTTTTGTTTTCTTTCTCCAATTTCTTGACTGTTGAGAGAAAGTCATAGTTAACTTTTTTTAATTCGAGAATTTCCTCAAAAAGCATTTGGAGTGTAATTTTTGTATCAGACTGCAGACCATTTTGAGACAAAGTTGAAGTCGAGCTGTTGTTGCTTTGTGAATATTGTGTTGTCGAGTTAGTGGGCTGCAGTTCAATGGTTGGTGTAGGCGCGTTGTTGTTGGCTACCTCTATCGGTGCAATTGGTGACAGTTCTTTGGTTGGAGTAGGCGCCTTCTTTTTAGCTGCTACCTTCGATGATGAGGCTCTATTAGTCTGCGATTCCCTAGACAAGGTTTTTTTATACGATGAGGCACTTGCTTCTGTTGTTGTAGCAGAAACCGTTTTAATTTGAGAACCTTGATGATGCAGAGATTTTCGTCGAAGAGAAGTGCATTTATCACAGCGAAAAAAACTCTCTTTTGAATTCTTAAAAAATTCGAGGTCGGCAGAAGTTAAGTTCACGCACGCACCATGGCAATACAAATTGCAATCATTACATTTGATTATATCAATGCTATTGCGTTCAATAACTTTATTGCAAATCACGCACATCACCATGATAAAAACTTTAAATTAAATAAGCTGACGTAGACTTAAACAAAAATGTGCGCACCCCACGACACGTCCGTTCACGGCTACAGTCAACGAAGTATCCATTCTTCATTTGTTACCGCTTTCGATAATTAAAATAATAATTTTTTTCAATAATTCTAATCCTCACAAAATCTAAGCTTCTCTCAATTGCATTCGCCATTCAATGCTTCACACCAATCAATGTAAGCATAAACTCAAAACAAAAACTATAGCCCTGTTTGAATTGATTGCAGATACCTGTTAATCTGCTTCATCCATGTTTAGCTAGATTTCACCTCATTTGCCTCCAAAGCTCTGCGGGCGAATCATTTCAATCGCTAAATAACGTTAACCGAATGCCCCATTTGAATAATTCACATCCAATAGAGATGTAGATATGTTTTTCCGCTCTATTTAATATTGTGGCCCGTGAAAATTCAGTAAAACCACCTCATGCATTATACGCAGAAATGCAACCGTGCTAAACACCCACTAACACTCTAGCATCCTGAATCCATTCGAGCGTGCAATTTAAACCAGCGAGCTTAAACGACTTTAATGACATGTGGAATAGATGAATTCTTAAATACCTTTAATTCATTTATATCCGTGAATAGCTAAAGGCAGGAGATACAATTCGAAAACAAATTTATCAACGATTATGTAATTAGAACTTCAATGAATTGCAATTAATTTCCATATTACTAAAATTGAATAAATCCACAAATTTACGAGTATATGGATTTTTGAATATTTTTCAATTATTCGAAACAATAAACTTAAATAGAATTTTATTTCCTTAAACTTAAACATTTTATTTCATACTAGCTGACCCGACAGAAGTTGCCCCGTCCAGATTTCATGAAATTTTGTTTCTTAGCGTTTTGTAGATCTTTGAAAATAATCTTCGACAATAAAGAGGTCGTCGTTCAAGACAGTCACCATTATGCCAACGCCATCGCTTCCTGAAGTTCTTCTTGTGTTTCTCAACTTGAACTCGTAGATCACTACCACCAGATTGACACTCCAAGTTTCTCGCCCCTATCTATGACCATTGATAATTGAGGTTTTTTCAACTGGTGTGGGTAGATTCTGGCACCCTGTGGTGGTCATGTTGTTCTAGTGACATCTATCAAATCTGTTGTTTATTTTTTAGATATTGATTTTAAATCACCTAAGCAAGTAACACGATTAAACAACACGTCCAAACGATAAAACTTTATTATCAAAATGAGTGATCGTTAGTGCAAGCGTTGCGCCCAACGCGACCATTTTACGGTAGACGTGATGGCCATTAACAATTGATTGAATCTTCAAAGCTTGGTGGCCAAATTTGAGACAGCTACTTCCGTTTATCAACCAGCAAATATTCATACGTGAAGGAAATGCTGGATTTGCCGAGAATCCCGCGCTCTGTGAGAGTCTACAACAGCACCCCAGGAAGTCAATTCCCCACCGTGCACAATAATTCGGCCTTTCACAGACTTCAGCTTGCGTCCAAATGACTCAGGAGCTCAAGTCTCAAGACCATAGACAACGCCGCCGTTTTGTTCGCTAACTGGGCTTCTGAGAACTTGGAAGAGAAACCAATTTCGGCCGAAAAAATATTTTTAGCGAAGGGGCACTTTTTGGGATGAATGGCTGTGTTAACATGCAAACTTACCGTATATACTTACTTACTTACTTAGGTCCTCAGATCTTTTATGTCCGTGGGCGACCCATAGTGGGACATAGGACATCCACAACGCCAGCTCGCCATCGTGTTCAGTTCTTGGATATGAGTCACAACTCCCTCCAACTCTTGCCTAGTTGGGCTGACTCCTCCTCGACTGTCTTTCTCCATGAGCTTCTCGGTCGTCCAGCTCTTCTACCTTCTTGAGTAATACAATACAGTTGTCGCCTTTTCGAAGCGTGTGGCCGATCCACTGCCACTTTCAACGTCGTATAATAGAGTAAATAGGTTCCTGACCCGTTTTTCTGAGGGAAAAGCTTCTTAGTGACACCTACTGTTACTTTCCAAGTGCTGCAACCATGAAGTAAAACGGATTCGACGTTAGATCGAAACAGCCGTAGCTTGGTTCTTAAGCTAAGAGAGTTATTCCTCCATATATTTCGAAGCATACCGAAAGCAGCCTTTGCCTTCCCGATTCGACTGCTGATGTCCTGTTCGGTACCACCCACGGTAGAGATGATACTTCCAAGGTATTGGAAGCTCTGTACTTTCTCTACCGGTTGTTGAGAAATATTTATGAGAGAAGATGACTGGGTTCATAGGCTGATCATCTTTGTTTTGACGGAGTTGATTTTTAGCCCCACAATTTCTGCTTCTCTTTCCACCCCTGTTTTCATTAAGTGGAGATCCATTATCCTATGGGAAAGCAAGCATACGTCGTCTGCATAGTCAAGATGTCAGAGTTCATCGAATTCCTCCGTTTCCCAACAGAAACAATATTGGTGACAGAATGCAGCCCTGTCTGCTTTCACTCTGGACTTCAAACTCTTCTGATTCGTGCAAAACGTGACATTTGGATCCATCATAAGTTGCCTCAATAATAGCTATTAATTTATCCTCCCCTCCTGCGTAAAGCAAGCCAAAAAAGAGGCTGGGTGCGACCCACACTGATAACTTCCCATTTGTGGTCTTGAAAACTTTATATTTAGATAAAAACATATTGTGACGTTTTCTTCAATTTTACCATAGCTATTAATGGAATTTGAATATGTGGGTACAACTGAACAACCTTATTCATATACGTATGTACAGTACATACATTCTTCTAAAAACTAAGTTGATAATAAAATCATAAAATTATGTATTATATTATAGAAATTACTTTATTATTTCGGTTCCAAACATTTTAATTGAAAACATTTTAAAAACGAAATATTCAAATATAAAAAATATGGTTTGGTTATTGATGGAAGGGTACTTACAAAATATATCCCCTCTAAAACTAGATATATGTCAAATATAAACCATTTGTTAGAAATTGTATTACCTATGTATAAAATTAAATAATGGCAAAGTCAATATCATTGCTCGTTCTCAAGATATTCTAGTCGAAAAACAAATATTACCACTTTTTAGTAGATTTTTTTTATATTTTTGTAAAAACTGTCAATTCAAAATTTATTCATATGTTAATTTTTTTTTTTTTTTATAATCTACACGCGCTCAAGGGATTATGATTACCCTTTAAATGTTTCAACACAGCGCGGGCGTGAAGTTAAGGAAGAGAAAGAAGGATAGGAAAGATGTGTGGCACGATCCACGATGTTCTGAGACTGAAGGTTGTTGTCTCAGATATTTTATCTCCAGGGATGGCGGCTGAAATAATTGTATTATGTGGATACCTTCGCGTAAGAATGTACTAAGCGACACTTTTTTCGAAAATGACTTTTTGATGAGGAAATATACTATAATATGTTAAGGGCCACGTTTTGGCCTGGGTTTCGCCAACCTATTATGCATGAAAAGGAAACTAGAGTACAAATAAAAAAATTTTCTCATCTGCCATGTTTTCTCATTAAAATAATATTGCCCCCTGAAATTTGTATTATCCGCCAAAAAAATTATGCTAAGCGACATTAATAAAGATCTCATTGTCGTGAGCAACAAAAAATTTTGTTAGATGTCACTTAGTTTAACCAAAATTGTCTCTTAGTACACTATGATTCAACTAGAACTTTCTTCGTTTTTTTCGTTTCCTGAACAATTTTAGAAATGTCGCTTAGTATACATTCTTACGGGAAGGTATCGATGTATAAAACAACATACTTTAGAAGGCACTATCGGTGCGGGAAAGTCGACTTGAAATACAATTTTAACTAGTTTTTAATAGAATTTTTAATAGTTTTTTTATTTAAAAAAAAAACTATTAATTCAATATTTGTCAACATTTTACCAATTGTACAAAATTATACTATGTATAAAATAAACTAAATTAGAAGTCAGTATCACCACTAGTTCTCGAGAAATTTGAGTCGAAAAACAATTTTTACCAATTTTCAATAGAACTTTATATATTTTTTTAGTTTTTTGTAAAAAAACTGTAAACCAATTTTTTTTGAAATTTTTACCAGTTGTCAAACACATTATTTTTCGTAAAACAAAATTATTTTGAGTTTCAAATTGTTTTCCGTTCTTAGAATATCTGGGTTATGAAATTTTTTTTTTCAGTTTTTTTTATTTAAAAAAATAACGGTATGTTCATTTTTTTCCAAATTCATACCAAATCTGTATGACCTTATAATGAGTACTTAAAATTTTATTTGAAATCAATAGCATTATTTTTTCGTGAGATATTTGAAACTAAGCAAAATTTTTACTTTTTTTTAAACCGTTATAGTGAAAAAACTACTAAATGAATTTTAATAAACGCCCTTTCAGCCTCTTTCGAAGTTATTATCTAATAAACAAAATTTATTTTAAGTCGATATCATTACTCGTTCTTGAGATATCGACGACGAAAAATGGTACCAGAACGTACGGACGTACGAACGTACGAACGTACGAACGTACGTACACACACACACACACACACACATCTCTCTAAAAATGATTGATATAGCCTCTAGGGACCTTGAAACGTCGAGAAATGTCAAAAATTCCAATTTGACAAATCGGACCGATTACAATAACTCCCTATGGGAAGTTAAAATATTCTCTATTGACGCTGTCGAAAGCCTTCTCAAAGTCAATGAATAGCAGGTGCAGTAGTGATCGATAGTCGACGCACTGCTCAATCATGATCCTTAAAGTATTGATATGATCAATGCATGAGGATCCAGTGTGGAAACCTGCTTGTTCGGCATCGAGTGTGGCTTTTAGATGTTCCCTGATGCGTTCCAGTACTATCCGTATCCAGTTTTCGCACTGTGTTAGATCTCTTTTTTTAGGGAGCTTGACTATCATTCCCTTTTTCCACTCATTCGGATATCCTTCGGAGAATCAAGTTTTCTTTATGAGTGGATACAGGAGTTCGCTCGATGTCATTGGCGCCGCTTGTAGAAGCTCTGCAGGAATGCCATCAAGTCCTACTGCTTTGTTGGTCTGCAGTGCTTTGATTGCGTTGCAAATCTCATCTCTACTGGTGGTGCAGTGCTGATTCGGGAATTTTTTGTTCCTATCAGCTCAGCAGGTATCAGTTGCGCATGGCTGTCGGTAACTCGGTTTAATACGACGCAAAATGGTCCCTTCACTTTCTTAGCTGATCCTCATCCGAACTAAGTAGCGAGCCATCTGAGTCTTTTAAGAGGTGTTGTTTGGAACTGCGAGCACCAACCAGTTCCTTTGTAATGCCGTAGATGGTTCTACTGTCGCATCGGATAGGAGCATCTTCTGCTTGTTGGGCCAAAGCGTTGATGTGATTACGCTTGTCACGTCTTACACTGTGGTGGACCTCTCTCTTTCTCGTGCGGTACAGGGATTCCAGCTCTCTTTTTTCTATTCCAGTAGCAGCTGCAATACGGGCCTTGAGTTTTTGCCGTTCGTCAACTCGTATCCAGGTTTCTTCAGAAAGCCAAGCGTTGCTGTTTCTCCTCTTCTCTTCTCGCTCGGCCGACTATTCTTTCAGCACCTGATATAAGAACATTTTTCACAGTACTCCAATGGTTTTCGATGGATTCAGGTTCCGTGCTGCTGATTGTCATCATTCCGTGTGAAAGGTGATCTCTCAATTGTTGGCATGTTGAGAGATTCTTTAGTATTTCGACGTTGAACCTGGGCAAGCGGGTTATGCTATTGGATCTCCGAGGTGCAGCTGTACGAAGTCTTACAGTAGCTATCATAAGATTATGGTCTCGAGCAAGTTCCATATCGGCTCCTCTTTTATTTCGAACATCCAGGAGACCGCTTCTAAACCGCCGGTTAATCGCGAAGTGATCAATTTGATTCGATGATGCTTGGCCTGTCCGTCGACACCCTACTTATTTTGTGGCACGTCTTGTGCTCAAACATGGTGCCGCCAATGACGAGTCCGTTAGTATTGCAGAAGTCAATGAACCACTCACCGTTATCATTGCAACTCTCAACTCTATGGTTTTCCATCACATGTTTCAGTCCATCGGTGTTTCTGCCAGCTTTAGCATTCAACCATCCTGTATCCATTTTAATATCTCCAAGCGGTGTGTTGTTGTAAGCGACTCCTAGCCGACTGTAGAAGCATTCTTTTCCTAATCGGATGCGGAGGACGCGTAACACTGTTTAATAGTGACGGGACGTACTCTTGTCCGGAATCGTGCCTTTATTATTCTTTCTCCAAGGGGCTCCCATGAGATCAGACTACTGACAGCTGATTTTGTTGGCAGCAGCCCAACACCAGCTTTACGTGTGCTTCCTGGAGCTTTTCCGAAGTAGAGCAGTATAGTGTTACGCGATGGTGACTTGAACTTGCCCGACCCCTCCAACGTATTTCGCTGAGGCCTATGATGTCTAGCCTGTACCGCATGAATTCCTTCTCTAGTTGGAGGAGTCTGGCGTTGTGGGGACCTTTACTGCCATCATCCAGTAGTGTCTTTACATTCCAGAAACCAATTGTTATCCTTATTCGATAGCCAAAAGTCGTCAACTTTTATAATATCATTAGTTATCCGGGCGTTGTTTCCGTTTCTGTAGCAAGATGGTTTCAGTTACGGAGAGTGCTAGCCTCTGTAACCTATCCTATCGAGTTAGGAGAGATTTTCGCGCTTTCTAATTTTAGCTAATTTGTGCGGATACACAAATCATTGCCCGTGATCCACGAGGAGGTAAAGAAAGCACTTCGATGACGTGACTAAAAGTTGCGCTACTGGACTTTGCCAGGTTAAAGACACTCAACAATTTCCCGATTAGGCACGCCGCAGTTCGCCTAGCATAGTCCGTATAAAATGTTAAAAAAGGGTGAGGCAAGAAACATTACGACGATGTTCGAGTGACGTAAATGAGTCAATGATATTACTATCACCAATCATTTTAAAAGCTCTTCTTTGAATACTGTCTAAGAGGCGTAAGAAAGTTACTGGACCACCAGCCCTTAATATCTTAACTCTTTAAGAAACTATCGGAACGGAGTTTTAATTGAAGTCTAAAAGTTCCAGAAAAGGTCTTAAGAGAAACAAATCCGTTTCATCGAAGAAAAGAGAATTATATATAGTATAATAATACTTACTTAGCTTAACAGACTTTTGTCGGTAGAATACTATAACATAAATGTTTTTATACTTTAACATACAATTTCAACAGTTTTAAAAACTCGAAAAAATGTTGAACAAATATCCATAAGCCCGCCATTAAGCACCTTTTACTTTCCCTCAGAAGTCAGAACTCTTGCAAAATCGTAAATTTCAATAAATACTTCTTGTTTTTGCTCTCATGTTTGTCATCGTCTATTGACAGAGTATTTTTTCTATTTACTTTGCTACAATCATCTCAAACGAAAATATAAAAGAAAAACAATTTTTTCAGCTCTGTGCATTTCCTTCCAGGAATTTGAAAGCATTATGGTGTTTTTCGTTAAAGTTTTATTTTTCACAGGAAACAAAAGCTGGTTTATATATTGCAGTTTAGTACTTCGCAACTTGCTTTTCTATTTTCCATTTCCCTTTTGAATCCTGAAAAAAGATATATCCTATCCATGAATCCTTATCCATATGTGATTTTCCAAACTGTTAGTTTCAGCAATTTTAGCAGTTTAGATTTGTCTCATGTAAGGCCATAAGAATTTTACCAGGGCCATATCTAGTAATGTGAGAGCCTTAATGGAATCAAATATTATTACCTGCGAGTGAGTTATGTATTAGTTGTCTTTAATTGGTCTCAATGAAAACTTCATAAAAGGCTTTCCTTTTACAATGAACAAAACACTCGTGTTTCAACCTTATTTTACTTATTTTACATCGATTTCACTCAATAACTTGCTTTAGGCGTTTAAAGATTTAAGAATTACTTTTGCAACTAAGTATATCTCAGTTATATACCTACATATATTAATTTCTTCTAATTTTTGTTAAAAGAAAGTTTTTTTTTTTAATTTTAAATTCAATGCTGTTGGCATCATAATGGACTACGTGTGCAATTCAAATAAAACTGATCCAGTAATCACATCAAATATGTTTACTGGAATTATTCAAAAGACTAATCCATAAAACATAAAACAGATTTTATGAGAAATTAAAAAAAAAAATAATAAATTAGAGGTAATGAAAAATACCTTTAAACATGATAAATACACTATTCTGTCGAAAAAACCCAGTTAGAGAAAAAATTCCCAAGATATGTAGCTGTTTGGTAATACGAAAAAAACCAACTGGGACGGTCTCAACGATTTCCTGAGGAACTTCAACTGGTCACTATGCTTCCTCGATAGTGATGTGGGGCTCCAGTGCTGATATAATATTCATTCTTTACAGAGTAAGAAACTTTATCACGAATAGGACAAATATCTTAGAAAAAGTCTTGTTTTGATTCGAGATGTAAGACATAATGGTTAATGCTTTGGACTGTCATGCGGATGGTCTCGAGTTCGATTCTCACCTACTGCAAGAAAGTTTTTTTCAGGGGTGTACTGCCTCTTGCCAGGAATTGACAAATCCTCCAAGAGTATTTCTTGTAATGGAAAGTACTGCTCATTAGCCGTTCGGAATCGGCAGAAAATTGTAGGTCCACTCCGTTCCTGGTAACACGCACACAGGAATGGTTGAGAGTTGTAAGTATCACTAGGTCCTGGTTCACTTCGAGCTGTTTGTTGCACCACCAAATTTATTTTTTAAAAACTAAGGCAAAAAATATTAGAATTTCCCTAAGGAAGTAAAAATTTTAGGTAGGTCAAAAAACGCTCAAAACAAGTTGTGTTAGACGGTATTAAGTCCGAAATTCAATAAATTATTGCTGGTGTACCACAGGGCTCCGTTTTGTCTCCAACTCTCTTTCTCATATTCATCAATGATCTTTTATCTTAAACTGAAACAGTTCTCTAAGCTTCTCATATTCGTTTCCAGATACACGTCCTTGTTCTTTGGATGTGAATTAAGAACGGCAGCGTTTTATAAGCTCATAAATTCTGATCTTGATAGCGTTTTAAAATATGGACCTATAATCTACGTAGAATTGAATATTGTAAAAGCGGAACGCACCGAATAACTCTCAGTTCTACGTATGTGCCTAATAAACGCTGCTTTGTGCTTAGGTTTCACCCCTATTGATATGACTGTGATTTATACATCCTATATTCGTCAAAAGCTTGAATACAATTCCCATACTTGAAAAGGTCCTCCCATAACCCAGTCAGTCCCTTGTATAGAATCCAAAAAAGTGCCTTAAAAATGATGATAAAACTTTAATAGAAACATTTACGTTTCTCAAGTTCAGCCGCAATGTTTCTCGTATTTCATTTATGTATAACCGTAATTTTTACTTGCGACTTATAGGTACTATAAGGCAAGTTATGCATTCGAATAAAAAATCGAACTCGAGATTTTGATCAAAGTTGACATTACGATAATAGCGAAACCAAAAAAGTGGGTCTCGCAATTCTGTCTGTCTGTCTGTTCGACTACAGCTAAACGGCTCGGCCAATTTTCTTTAAACTTGGTACATATGGGTTTGATTTCTTTCCCCCCAGATGTTTTTTGATTTGATTTTTTAAGACCAAAAATAACGGTACGTGCCATACGATTTTTTTTAGAAATTTTACAAATATTTTTTTTTTTCAAAAACTGTCCCACAGATTTTTTTTAAAAAAATTCAAAAAATTTATTTAAGTTAAACCTGGGTAATGAATTGAAAAAAAATTCTAAAAAATTATTATTTTTGGTACCCCCTTTGGAACCATTTTTTTTGTTTTTGATTTTCTCACAAACGGTAGCATCGATTTTGATCAGTTTTTTTATGTTAAGGATCCCCAGCAGTTTCAATATTTTTATCTATTCAAATTTTCAAAAAATTTTGTTTGGATTTTTAAGAAAAATTTTAAAATTTTTTTTTGAAAACTCAATATTTCGAAAACCTCATGCTAGAATTTTTTAAAACTTGATAAATAAAAGTTTCTTAAAATAATCTACAAGATAAGAGAAAAAAAAATATTTTACCTAAAAATAACGGTACCCTCCATACAAATATTAAAAAATGGTTTTCGAAAATCGTATTTTTCTCGAAAACTGTTCCGAGAATTTTGCTATTTTTAGCCTTTCGATTAATTTTTAAGATCTATAATTTAATTAAAAAAATTTTGAAAACAAGACATTACTGACTGTACCTACACTGAAAATAAAATCTAGGTATGTATATATGATAAAAATCTAGGTTGATTTAACAAAAATTTTGTCAATATACGTCCAACAAAAAGTTTTGTCAAATTAACAAAAATTATAGAATTTTGTTGAGGTAACAAAAAATATTTTGTTGTATCCACAAAATTATTTTGTTATGCTAACAAATAAATTTGTTGAAATAACAAAAAAATTTTGTCAATATGACAAAATTTCGTAGAATTTACAAAATTAATTTGTCATATTAACAATTCTTTTGTTGTATTAACAATTTTTTTGTTAGTGTTATTGATTTTTTATTATTATCGGATTAACAAAATTTTTTGTTAAATTAACAAAATTGTTTTGTTAAATTAACAAAATTGTTTTGTTAAATTAACAAAATTGTTTTGTTGAATTAACAAAATTGTTTTGTTACATTAACAAAATATTTTGTTAAATTAACAAAAATTACTTGTTATATTTTGTTAAATTAACAAAATATTTTGTCAATTCAACAAAATATTTTGTCAATTTTACAAATTTCTTTTGTTGAATCCACAAAAAAACAAAATTAATTTTGTCAAAATAGTTTTTTTTTTGGGATTTAAGTCCACAAAAATTGGCGTTTCGTCCCTACGATCTCACATTCAACCATCTGTGAGAGCGTATGGACAATACGCAATTTTTGTTAACTTCAGTTAGTCTTACATCGATTTCTTAACAAAAACCAAGTGTGAACTATATCATACACAAAAGAAATTTTTTGGTTTCCTTACAAAATAGTTTTATCTATCTGATAATATTATTTTATCAATATTACAAAATAATTCAACCCCAAAACAAAATATTTGTCATTTTAACAAAAATGTTTTCATTTTTTGTTAAATTGACAAAAACAAATTAACAAAAACTTTGTGATATTGACAAACATTTACAAAACAGATTTTTTGTAGATACAACAAACATTTTGTTAACATCACAAAAAAGTTTGTCGATGTGACAAAAATCTCTGTTTTATTTTATTATATTAACAAAACTTGGTTTGTTAAACTGACAATATTATTTGTAGTGCATATTTTGTTAAACTGACAAAAAATCATGCTGGATTATAAAAATTTTGTGAAATCAACAAAATCATTCTTTCGTATTGACAAAAATTTTATCAAAACGATAAAATTGTTTTGTTAAAGGTCAACAAAACGTTTTTGTCAATATTACCTAGGAATTTATTTTCAGTGTACCATAGAACGATTTTTTAAAATTTTGAATTTCTCATTATCGACATAACGGATTTTAATGAAATTTTTTATAGAGATGCTTCTAAAAACTTCAAGAATTATTGCATTTCAAAACTTTAAAAAAAATATTTTTTGAATTTCTGAAAAAAAAAAATAATTTTTTTTTTGGAAAATTCGATATCTCAAAAATGGGTCAATATCTTATTGGAAATTTAATTTTCATTCGTACAATAATAAAAACCTCAAGTTGACGTACCAAGTTTTTTTTTTAATATTTAAAAAATTTTATATATAAAACTAAATAAATAAATAAAACTAAAAAAATATGGACAAAATAAACGAACAAATACAATATATAATACACAAAATAAATAAACAACAAATTATTAAATTACAGAAACTAATTAAAAAACAAATTCACACACCTGCAGTAAATATCAAACACAAATTTTATCCCAGACTTATTAACAACACACACATTCAACTTACAAACGACGAAACTAACCTATTGAACAAAGGACTTAAATTTAATATACCCAAAATTAACAAAGAGCCACTAATCTATGAAATAACCAACGCTGAAGCTGCAATTAAATCACTTCCCACACAAGAAATGCAAAACGAAGCGAGAATAGAAATCAACAGAAAACTCAAAAAATTATTACAAAATACAAATAACCATAGCCTTTCAAACAAAAACAAAAAGAATATAAACAACATCAAAACCATAAAACAAAAATTAGAAGAAAATAATGCGTTAATAACAAAAGCCGACAAAGGAAACACTGTAGTTATATTAGACAAAACAGAACACATAGAAAAAACAATCGCCTTTATAACAGAAAATAATATAAAAGAACTCACTAAAGATCCCATAAAAACATATATCAAAAATATCAACAATGCAATAAATAAATGTAATAACTTATTCACAAACATAACTAAACAAAAATTAAAACAACCAAACGCCAGAGCCCCACAATTCACCGGCTTACCAAAAATACACAAGGAAGGAACACCTATCAGACCACTTATCAACTACACTTCAGCACCCTGCTATAAAATTGCCAAAACCCTACAAAAAATAATCAAAACCAACTGCATAATACAAAATAACCATAGCACTAAAAACTATAAACAATTCATAGAAAAAATAAAAGACATACACATATTACCAAGATATAAAATGATATCGCTAGACATAACAAATATGTACACAAATATTCCTATACCAGAAACGATCAATATAATTAAAGAAAACTTACAAACCACAGCTAAACTTAACCAAAACCAAATTGACGAAGTAATAACATTATTACAAATCATATTACAACAAAATTATTTCACATTCAATAATAAACATTACACCCAAAATGAAGGACTAGCTATGGGCTCTCCACTGAGTGGCCTCATTGCAGATTTTTATCTAAATAATTTTGAAAACAAACACATATTATCAACACAAAACACACTATATTCAAAAATAATAACATATTCCAGATACGTTGACGATACGTTTATCATATTTGACGGAACATTAAGACAATTAGACATTTTAAAGAAATACTTAAACAATATTAACGATAAAATAAAATTCACATCGGAAATCGAACACAACAACGAAATAAACTTTTTAGACCTCAACATCAAAAAGGACAATAATAAGTTAAAATACAAAGTCTTCAGAAAACCCACCACCACCGACATTACCATCCATAACGACTCACATCACCCACAGACACAAAAAATGGCAGCATATAATGCATTCGTTGATAGACTTCTAACTATACCAATGGAAAAAGAAGATTATAAAAACGAAATAAACACAATAAAACACATAGCAACAACAAATGGATACAACCCAAAAATAATAGACCAAATTATACAAAAGAAGAAAACAAAAATGAAGAATACAAATAAGAAACGCATCACATATCATAATAGCACGTCATCAACTGAAACACCTAAATACATATCCACACAATATACAAATCTACTACCACAAATCATAAGAAATACTTTCAAAAAACAAAAAATAATAATTTCTTTTAAAACTAACAATCATCTTTATAAACAATTCCAACCAAAAACAAAAAACGAAACAAAAACAAGTACAGGTGTATACAAATTAAAATGCAACGACTGCACTAAATATTACATAGGTCAAACAGGGAGAGCATTCCTGGACAGATTTAACGAACACAGACCAAAACAAAACACAAAATCAAATTTCGCAATACATTTAATGGAAACGAACTACAATTACACCGACTTTGACTCCAACCTCGTCCCCCTACACCACTGCAGAAAAGGAAAATTACTTGACGCTCTCGAAGAATACGAAATATACAAATCATACAAAACAGAGAAAGACAATCTTCTTAACGACAAATTAACACTAAAGACTAATACATTATATGACACCTTATTGAAACAAACAAATTGCTAAAAGAAGACAACATTAAAATATAGTAAGAGACAGGCACACCACATCAAAAGTCAATATTCAGTTTAAGTAGCCCGAAGATGGAATTTAATTCCGAAACGCGTTGCTAATTAATTTTTAAAAAATAGTTGTGTAAACAAAATAAAACTGAAAATAAAAAACTAATTTAAATTAAAATTAATATATATTTTTATTTATTCAATTATCCGTCATAAAACTTTATTTTATTAAGAAACCACTACAACGACTTTTAATTTTTGTTCTTGCATAAATTCATATTTGCATAGCATTCTGTTTTTGTCTCCTATTACTAAAAGAATTTAAGAAATGATGATAATTTTATCCTTATGAACACTTTTTTCTGATAACATTCGTTTTTAAAATTCCTAGTCTATTACATAGGAGCAAGTTCGTGCGACCCAGTCGTGCATTTTATTTGTAGTGAAACAGCCTCAATCTTAATACTTGCACTTCAGAGAATACCCTACACGAATGTGGAATGCTTTACTGAACTCAATATTTTTTCTCAAATTATGATAGACATTTAAATCAATGTGCATTGATATCTCCTTTTAAATCCTCTTGATCTTTTCTAAACTTTTTTGAACGAATGCGTCAAAATTCGCATATTGGAAATAGGATTTTGGCTTTCTTGCCCGTTTAGTAAACTGGACGAATCGACGAAAAATTGGTTGAAATATTCTTACAAAAATCCTTAAATGAGAAATTTGAATTTTTGTTTTCAATTGTCTACCACCCAATTAGCAGTTTTTTTTTTTTCGTTTGTCCTAGAACGATTGGAACGGTTTTGATTAAATTTCGTAGTATATATTTCTTCATTTCTTAATTTTGCTTCTTAATTTTAACATTGTGTTGCTGAGCCTACGCATTTTGTGATTTCAATTCCAGACCATTTAAAGAAAATCATACAAATTCAAAATCCTTCGAACAATGTTAAGGTCAACATCAAAAACGAAGATTTAAAAAGAAAAGTTTCTATGTCTATAGGGCGATAAATAATATCGACGTATCCATTCTCGAATACTTGATATGTGCGTCTCATACCCTGTTTACCTAAAGGACAAAAATATTATCTCTCATTCATTTGTATTCAAACAACAACTGTTTACTCTAATAGCATCGTTGACTCTCGAGCACCAATGGCATAAGCACTGTCGACGACCCTAACCCTAAAATCAGGACCAACGAAATTCTATGTATGCGTCTATCTTTGGCATTATCTTAGCCTATCTATGTGGATTATGGATGTGGATCACTTTGTTCGAGCACAAAAACTGGTATGATTTACGAGTATTATATGGATTGTCCTTTAAGGGCTTGTCTTTCTATAATACTTCATATTTTTCCAGATAAATTGAAATTATATTGATTTGTTGGGCAAGTAGTAGAGTTCGTCATAAAACATTAATAATCTGCTCATATACGAGTAGAATTATCTGATTAACGTGTATACAACCTTTATTTCTATAAGCTTCAAGGGGATGAAAAAAGGATTTGGAAAATGTTAAAATTAGACCTTCAAAATGAAAATTATATTTATCTGTATGTTATTTAGGTGTAACCCCAAACGGGGGCACATTATACATCGTAGAGTCACTGGTAAATGTTTGGCATTCCAACATACCAATTGGTAAAAGTTGTCTTTGTTAAATAAACAAAATACTGTAAGTGAGGGAGTTGCTTTTTATTATTCGCACTCGCTCAACGGTTTATTGAGACCCTTATAATGTTAAGCACAGCCCGAGTGATATTGAAATTAGGGAGGGAGAGAAAAGAGGCATCGATGAACATTAGTTTTGAAAGCTTGCAAATTAAAATGACAAGGGAAAACCGTGCCGGGTAAATTATTCCATAATCGTGTTGGGCGACTAAAAACGATTTTTTACTTGCGACTTATATGTAGGTACTATAAGGCAAGTAATGAATTCGTAAAAAAATCGAACTCAAGATTTTGATCAAAGTTGACATTACGATGATAGCGAAGACGAAAAAAGATGGTCTTACAATTCTGTCTCTCTGTCTGTCTGTTCACCTACAGGCTAAACCGCTGAGCCGATTTTATCCAAACTTGGTAGATATGGTTTTTAATTTTTTACCCCCACACGTTTTTCTCTTTTTTTTTAAGACCAAAAATAACGGTACCTGCCACAGGATTTTTTTTTCTCAAAAACTGTCACACAGATTAAAAAAAAAATCATTTATTTAAAGTAATGCTTGAACAAAATTTTCCAAAAAATGATTATTTTTGGTACCCCCCTTGGAAGCTTTTTTTTATTTTTGATTTTCTCAAAAACGGTACAGCTGATTTTGATAATTTATTTTATGTTAAGGCTCCTCAGCACTTTCAATATTATTGTGTATTAAAATTTTCAAACATTTTTTTTTGGATTTTTAAAAAAAATTTCAATTTTTTTTTCCAAAACTAAATATTTTAAAAACCCCATAAAAGTTTCTTAGTATAAATTACAAGATGTGAGAAAAAAAATTATTTTAACTAAAAATAACGGTACCCTCCATACAAATGTTAAAAAATGGTTTTCGAAAACGTATTTTTTTCAAAAACGGTTCTTTGGTTTCTTTCGATTAATTCTTACGATCTATAATTTAATAAAAAAAAGATTTAAAACAAGGTATACTGACTCTACCTACCATAGAACGATTTTTTCGAATTTTGAATTTCTCATTATCGGCATAATGGATTTTAATGGAATTTTTTATAGAGAATAGAGAAACATCTCAATTTTTTTAAAAAACATTGCATTGCAAGACTTTAAGGAAAATATTTTTTTGAATTTTGAAAAAAAATCTATTTTTATTTTTTGGAAAAATTCAATATCTCAAAAACGGCTCAATATTTTTTTTTGTAAATTTAATTTTTATTCAAACAATAATAAAAACTTTAAATTGGCGTACCAAAATTTTTTCTTAAAAATGTTTTAAAATTTTTTTATAAAAAAGCTTATTTTTTTAAGAGATCACTACAACGCGTTATAATTTTTGTTCTCTCATAAATTCGTATTTGCATAGCATTCTTTTTTATCTCTTACTACTAATAGAGTTTAAGAAATAACTTTTATCCTTATGAACAGTTTTCTCTAATAATATGCATTCCTCCCCTTAAACAGTTCAACCGTAACACCCGTACTTCTAGGAATGCCCTTCAGTTTACCCTTGAGCTCAACTTCGGACGTACTGTCAAATACAGAGATTCTTTTTTTAGTCGCACTACACGAATGTGGAATGCATTACCTGGCTCAGTATTTCCCACTCATTTCAATGTGCAGACATTCAAAACCAATGTGCATCGGTATCTCCTTGCTAATCCTATCCTAATTTCCTAATTGCTCGCACTGTGTATTTAACATTACGAGTATAAGGATATTCATAGCACCTTGAGTGCGCGTATAATATAAAAAAAAAAATTTTAATTCCTAGTCTATTACATAGAAGCAAGTTCGTGCGCCCCAGTCGTGCATTTTATTTTTTAGAATTTTCACGCACTAAAGGAACTATGATATGAGAGGATTTAAAAGGAGATACCTATGCACATTGCTTTTGAATATAATGAGAGGGTAATATAGAGTCGGGTAAAGCATTCCACATTCGTGCAGTGCGGCTAAGGTCAAAATCCCTGAATTTAACTGTATGTCCGAAGTTGAGCTCATGGGTAAGCTGGTGGGCATTCCCTGCAGTGCGTGTATTACAGTTAAGTTGTTAAAATAGAGGAATTCAACTGAAGCACTGTTTATAAAAATAACGGTAAAATATTGAAAGACAAGAATCATTGCGGCGGGTCGAGAGATTCAAATGTTTCTTCTAAACTTCTATCACCTATCATTTTTAAAGCTCTTTTTTGGAATACATCCAAGAGACTCAAGTGTGTTATTGGAGCACCTGCCTAAATATGGGAATTGTAATCGAGCTTTGGACGAATATGCCTTATAGATTGCAGCCAGATCAGAAAGGGTAAACAATTTTCTTGAAACGTAGAAAGAAACCTAAGCACTCGGGAGCGTTTTTGGCGACGTCGAACATGTGGTCATTCCACACACGGTGGTCTCTGATGCATATACCGATAACTATGAGAGCTGTTCAGTGTTAACTGTGCAAGTGCCGTCTTAATGACAGAAGACAACCTTGAGCATCAAATTCTAGATACTCGGTTTTTGGTTTCCCATTTGAAAATGCAGTGATCAGAATTTAACGAGTTTATCATACGCTGGCGTTCTAGATGCACATCCAAGGGCAAGGATATGTATCTGGAAACGAATATGAGAACCTGAGAGTACTGTCGTCACCAAAACAATTCAATGGATTAGAAGTTTCGAACAAAAGTTCATTGATGAATATGAGAAAGAGAGTCGGAGACAAAACGAAGCCCTGTGGCTTTATGAATTTCAGACCTAAAACCATCCACTACAACTTGTATTGAGCGGTTTGGAAGGTAGTTTCTTATCCGTCGAAGAAGAGATTCATCGATACCAAATGCACGCATTTTCGATAAGAGCGCTTGATGCCAAATTCTATCTAATGCCTTGGAAATATCAAATGCAATAATTTTACTTTCTCCAAAACGATGTAAGAATTTGTGCCACTTTTCGGTGAGATATACCATCAGATAACCAGTAGACTATTTGCTAAGAAAGCCACACCACACTGCCGGTCTTTCGTTTTCAAGATATTTCTTAAGATGAAAATTTATCAGCGTTGCCATGACCTTGGAAGGAAGGAACGTAAATGAAATTGAAAGACAGTTAGAGTGGGAGGAGGATTCGCTTTAGGGACAGGCTAGACAAATACAGTTTTTCATCCACTCTGGAAGAATTCTTTACAGTAGGACAGGTGGAAAGCCTTCTGTAATGGTTTTGCCAGTGTTGAAGAAAACCTCTTCAGAACAATGGAAGAGGTATTATCTGGGTCATCAGATTTCTGTATAACTAGATCTTCAGTACTCTTGTAATAAATATGATACGGGAGGAGTCATGACATTTTATGAGAGCTACGAATTAACAGCAAACTGTTCTGCAAGGAAATTGATTTTTTCTAGGGATCTGTTAAAAGTGTTAAAAGGAGTGTCATAGAAGACGAGCGTAGGAACCGAAGATAAAGTAGTAGATCTGTCTATTCTTTACAAATGACCAAAAAATGTTAGATCATTGTAGTATTGCTTGCCTTAATTGTTGGTTATGCAAACATTTGGTTCTATTACGAAGCGTTCTATGCTTCTCCACTTCATGTTGTTTTGGTATTACAAGTAAAATTGTAATTTACCAAATTCAATTCACAAACACCGTAGACACATGACGTCACAGGAAAAAGCAACCACATTAATATTTTTCGTTCGCCACTTACATAGTTCACATTCAGTTTTTACTGAAAAGTCATCATAGGGACCTAATTGGTCCCTTTAGATCATACACACAGTCGCGGCACAGTAAATTGGTTGTATCAATCATTTGAAATCCAGTCGTAGACAAGTGCAGACGAATTGGTCATTTAAGCTTTCCTTACTTTTGCGGAGCTTCCCTCCACCAGTGGTAAGGGGTCTAAGTTAGAAGTTTAACGTCCTAATTGCCACCAGGGGCTTCAGTACCTGCTGATCTACCAGAGCGTTTAGCTTGCTGTTTAGTGCCACCAGGGGTGATTTGTACATGCTGATTAGTGCCACCAGCGGCATTGTACCTGTTGATTAATGCCACCCGGGGCGTTGTACCGTTAGATCCCGTCATAAGCCTGATATCCGAATGGTACGACCAGGTTGGAGCCGAATTGCCAGAAACCAAGTACCAGATCTGCACCGAATCACCAGCAACCAGTACAACCGAAACGAAGTAGCAAGACCAGAACCCTGACGAGTTGATGCCCGTGAATCATTCAATTACCCGAATTAAGTGAAATATTAGTAGCAGAATATTGTGTGTTATATAGATTTAAGAGTTATTTTCAATAAATGTTTTGTAATAAGGTTTGAAGACCTTTTGCTCTGAAGTTTCGTGCTTCCTTCAGGATGACCCAAGCGAGACCAGAGATCATAACCTCGGGTGGAAAGCAAAAAACCATCACATCATCGAATATGATCATGACAGGTGTTTCTGTCTTGTATGAACTTTTTCCGGTTTTCCTCAGCAGGATTGGCTTTTGTTATATCGGAAACTTGCTCCTCTTACTCTAATAACCTCGAATCGAACCAAGAATTCTCTTTCGGTTTGATAGTATGTTTCCTATTCGGGATAAACTTTCTCATTCCGAAAAGAATTAAATTTTGTAATCATATGTCCAGAGTTAAAGTTCCTGAAGAAATCTTGAAACCGTTCCAGTTGGATTTCTCTTATTGCCAAACGGTTTTCTTAGAGATTTTTTTCTCCCACTGAGTCAATGTGATACGACAAATTTGCAGATATGATACAATGGCCTGATATATGTATGTATCTAGAAGCGATAAAACTGTAATAGTGTGTTTAGTGGTCCCACGTCTAATATGTTCGTGTTAATTGAAATAATTGTTCCGTCTCTGGGTATTGAACAATGGATTCTTAATGATCAGGACCACCCCATTTTTTTAAGTTTATCAATTGATGGATTTTAACCTGTCTGATTGTTGTACATTTCAGTTTCGTAACAGTCTTAAAGTCAATAAGCTCCATTTCAGTTAATGCTCATTTAACAAAATGAGAAATTGCGTATTGTGAATGTAAATTCAATTCCAATCTGATTTTTTTTTTTTTTGAATAAAATCTTCCATGCATTTTCACTTTTGCAAATAAGACAAAATATTTTTTTTCCATTTTGAATTGTGAGAAATTTTATGAGACAATCAAATCATCATCCTGAGCAGACGATTCCAATGATAGCGGTGATGTACTGAATTTTTTTTGCTCTTGCATTTGAGTTTTGTATCCTTTCCTGAGGAAGAATTGGAAATTGTAAAAAAAAAACATTGGTGAAATATTTAAATTGACTGTTTCTGTTCCAGTTCGACTGTCAAAGTGTTACGGATGTGTGAGCATCCAGTCAAGTTGAAGAACCTGATTTAAGTCAATTGGTTTCATTTTTCGTTCGAATTGAGAGACTTAAAGGAGGTATATAAGAGTGAGAGTATTATTGGTTTCTACACTGAGTAAAACGCCGTTTAGGCTAATTTTTTATCGTTTTTATTGTTTAAAAATCTAAGATATTTGAACACGAATGTGCCTTCTCAACTTAAAGTACTAGTACGGTCTAGAATGCCAGAAAAACGCACGATTTTTGGGATTTTTTTTTCTCGAAAACCTTATTAGGTAATAACATAATTTTTTTTTGTTTCAGTCCAGCAAATTCTGAGATTAACTGTCCGCCATGGGACCATGTATTTTTTGATGATTCGACGTTCGCGCCCTCTATTATTCAGCCAAAAAATTTTTTGTTGTACTCTTGACGTATGTATTCATTATTAAAAAAAAATTATGTTATTACCTAATAAGGTTTCCGAGAAAAAAATTCGCGAAAATCGTGCGTTTTTTTGGCATTCTAGACCGTACTAGTACCTTAAGTTCTGTCAAATACTGTGGAAGAATATAATGTTCAATAATTTTTGAATACGAGAATTTCACTTCGTTTGGATTTAAAGGGGTCTTCAATAAAAGCTGCTAAATATTGAGACAGAATTATACAAGATTTGTATGAGGTTTTAACAAAATTCGTGTATGCCCTTACAAATGAAACGTAAAATGGTTCAATTGCTCGAATCGCCTTCTTACGGTGGCACGGATCCAAATGGTCCAATTTGAGGACCCCAGTTGAATTTGAGCGAAGGCTTGTGTTATGTTCATCAATCGGTAGATTAAGGTTTATTGCTATAGACCTGTGACCCCATAACATATTGTTTAATTTGGGTCATAGGAAATTGGTTAATATAGTTCTTTAACGCTCGGTATTAACGGTGGCTACTTCAGAATCGTCGTTTTCGAAAAAAAACTGACCAACTTCACCACCACTAATCGGCAGAAAATTGTAGGTCCCCTCAGTTCCTGGTAACACGCACACAGAAATGGTTGAGAGTTGTAAGTCACTAGGTCCTGGTTCACTCCGAGCTGTTGCACCACCAAATTTATATTGTCATCTGCTGAAGATTGTGTGGATATGTGACGCCTCATATATGACAACACCGCCATTCATCCGAAAATGCGTGGAACATATAGCTATTTTGGCAAAATTGGAGTCCTCTTCCAAACGCTCCGAAGCCCAGTCAGCGAACGAACGGGTGTTGTCTATATGGTTATGAACTTTGAGCTTCTGAGTCAATTGGATTTTGTACGGGTAAAGGCCCAATTCCCAATACAAAATTCGCCAAGTTGAAGTCTTCAAAAGGCCAAGTTCTTGTATGCGGCGAGGAATCGACTTCCTCGGGTTCTGCTGTATGCTTTCTCGGACCTTGCGTTCCTGTGATGTACGAAAGTTGGCTGATTGATTATTATCGAACCGATCGTCTCAAATTTGATTACTAAACGTTCAAGAGTCGACTGTGAAGAGTTACCTCGTCTACCGCCACCACAGGCTGCCAACAACTTTCCGCATCAATTGAAAAACCCTTTATAAGAGAGGCCTTAAAAACAATTATAGAGTGGACATTTTTGGTCGGATATTTTCGGACTAATTTAATATATATAACTTTAACAGATTTGTCTTTTTTGATTCTTCATGATCCATTGATATGAGCATAAGATTCTAAGGAACATTCGATGGGAGCGCCACAGAAATTAATAGTGATATATTCACTGAGGCAGTTTTCAGTTATTTAATCATTATTTTTCTCTAAGTGTACAATTTAAGGGTAAAGTTTGTGCACTTTGAAGAAAATTTTTGTTTTCAAATCATTGGCTTTGTTATTCTTTTGTTTTTGGTGGAATAATCCCGACTTCTTATAAAGCTATTCGTCTTGTGACAATAATCACAAGCGTTTAAAATTTGTAAGTCCTTGAAGTAAGTAGGCATAGTATTAGAGATTTTCAATGAATGTTCATGTTAAACAGCTTTTTAAATAACCTATTTTAATTTAAAATATCTTTTGGAATACTTAAAGTTTATTTTCTTTTTTTTATTAAATTAAACTACGAGCCTATGAACATACTAAAAATTAACAAATGTTTGGTTAGATCCTTAGAAATAAATAATTCCAATCATTTTTGAAGTTATTTTTTGAGAATGCTATATCAATATGAACATTATTTTCATTGAACTCCATAATTGACCTTGAAATAAGTTCATTCATACCTTAGTTTGTTCTAAGTTTAGGCTGAAAAGAAGTTGTCTTTCTCTCAATGGTCAAATTCAGCATAGTAGGTTGGGCTTGCAGTAACATAAAATATCTCAATTGAAGAGGTTTCAGACGGAGAAGATTGTATGTTGAGCTTGATAAATAATTTGAACAAAAATTAAAATTCACACACAAACCTTTAAAAGGATTCTGAACTTTTTCCATTCTATCCACAAACATTACTTGGCAATGGTTCCAGATGACATCGGCATACCCGCGTGTTAATCTGTGGTATATATTGTCAAAAGACGTTTCCTTTGACTCGAAGTTTTCATATAAAGTACCTATCCACAAATTAAAAAAAAAATATTTAGTTGAAGCTAGGTAATGGTTAAAAAAACTTGTCCAAAAAATGGTTATTAATAATATTCCCCTTGTAACCAGTTTTTCAAGTTTTTAATTTTCTCAAAAAAGCTGCAAGCGATCTTGATTTTTTTTTTATGCTTAAGCTTTGAATACCCAAAAGTTTGAATATTATTGTCTATTCAAATTTTCAAAAAAACTATTTTTTTTTTCAAAACTCAATATTTCAAAAAACCCCATGCTTGATTTTTTTAACTTGATAATTAAAAGTTTCTTAATATAATCTACAAGATGTGAGCAACCAAAATTTATTTTACCTGAAAATAACGGTACTCACAAAATATTCAAAAATGGTTTTCGAAAATAGTAATTTTCTCAAAATTTTGAAATTAAGATATTGCCATTTTTTAAAATTTTGAATTTCTCATTATCGTCATAACGGATGTTTATGAAATTTTTGTATAGAAAAACATAACATTTCAAAACATGAAAAATTAAAATGCACGACTGGGTCGGACAAACTTGCTCTTATGTAAAAGACTAAGAATTTCAAAAATGAATGTTATTAGAGAAAACTGTTCATAAGCATAAAATTAATTTTTTTAAATGACTAAAACAACTCCTTTAGAAGTTGGAGCTAAAAAGCTTATGCAAGAACAAAAATTATAAGTCTGTACTGGTTTCTTAAAAAAAATAAAAAATTTCATTTAAATCCGTTATGTCGAAAATGAGAAATTCTGAATTTGAAAAAAATGGTAATATCTTAATTTCAAAATTTTGTTGTTAAATTACACATCGTAAAAATTAATAAAAAGAAAAAAAAATTGTTGAAATTCTAGGCACTGTTTTCGAGAAAAATACGATTTTCGAAAACCATTTTTTATTATACCGTTATTTTTGAGTAAAATAATTTATTTTTCTTACATCTTGTAATTTATATTGAGAAACTTTTATTTTTGAAGTTTTAAAAAAATCGAGCAGGGGTTTTTGAAATATTAACTTTTGAAAAACAAATTTTGATATTTTTTTTTTTAAATCCAATTTTTTTTTTTGAAAATTTGAATACCCAATGATATTAAAACTGCTGGGGAACGTTAGCATAAGAAGAATTATCAAAATCGGTTGTACTGTTTTTGAGAAAATCAAAAACCAATAAAAATGGTTCCAAGGGGGGTACCAAAAATAACCTTTTTTTGAAAAAATTCAACCAGTTCCTAGCCTTAACTAAATGAAATTTTTTTATTTTTTTTTTAATTCTGTTGGACAGTGTTTGAGAAGAAGAGATATCTCAAAAACGGCTCAATATTTATTTTGTAAATTAATTTGACATACCAACGTAGAAACACTACAACTAGTTATAATTTTTGTTCTTATGTAAACTGTTATTTGCTTGAATCACAAGGCATTCTGTTTTAAGCTCCAACTACTAAAGGAGTTGTTTTAGTCTTTCAATAAATTAATTTCATGCTTATGAACAGTTTTTCTCTGATAACATTCATTTTTGAAATTCTTTTTTTTTTCCATAAGAGCAAGTTTGTGCAACCCAGTCGTGCGTTTTATTTTTTTACGAATACAAATTAAATTTCAAAAACAATATCGACCCGTTCTTGATTTTTTTTCTGTGGCTCCATCTTGTTGGAAATACAATACTGAATAATTATTCATATATTAATATATTCAATAATAATATTGCCCAGTATCGAACTCCATCAACAGTAAAAGCAATGTTTTCGTGGTTTTCGAAAAAAAATATGGTCCAATAATCATTTCTGAGCACACTTTTCTGTGCATCTAAGTGAGTGCATTTGACGTTTAACAATTATTTTTGGATTTTATTAATGTCCCATATTCTGCAGTTTTGGTTGTTAAATCACATTATCGTTGAAGTGAAAATGGCGCTCATCGCTCATTATGAGTGGGTGAATAAATTCGTTGTTCTCTCGAACCAAATCTTGAACACGCCGAGTATACTGAATGCGTCCTTGTGGATCATTTGTTTTTAACTCTTAAACTAATTATGTATATGGAAAGGGTGTAACTGCTGTAAAATTCCTTGCAAAGACCGTCTAGACATCACCAAGTGCAGAACATTTTTCTCAATACTTGCTTGCACGCGAGCAATGTTCACATCATTTCGAACTGCACGAGATCTTCCAGCACTCAGAAGATCACTAACAGCCCCTTGATGCTAAAAATGCTACTGGACCAATCGGTAAATTGTTGAAGCACTGGGCGTATTTCGAACAAGAAATACATTTCGTTATGATCTTTGTGTCTGAATAATTGAATGCCGACTTTGAAAACAGGTTGAATTTTATGTCTAGAAACTACATGTATATTATGAAATGTATGTTTGCAATACTTGTTTAGTTTCGAACAACTTATAAAAGGCTGAACCACAATCTTGGAAAAAGAAACTACTTCAGGGATGTAAACAGTATAAACGAGATCTCAACAATGGTTAAACTCCGAAGTGAATTACTCAACCTAAATTTCATACCACACAGACCCGATTTACCACTAGAGTGTAGCTTGTGTAATCATAGAGAAAAAGAAGACGTTATACATTTCGTCGGAAAATGTCCTACTCTCAGGGAAACAAGAAGAAGCATTCTGGGAAGCGACTTTTTATCAGAGGAACAAGTTATTGCTATACTGAATGAGATGGATATTGCCAAGCTGCATAAATATTGCAAAATTGCGATGAAATATAGATCAAGAATTATGAACGAAGACTTCTGATTAATCAAACTATTATTCGCATAATTTAATTTAATTCATTCTTAAATATTATCAAATTCTTTTTCAAAGGCATAATTATTAAAGCTTATTACAATGTTTGTATACATGTTAATTGTCAATCTGGCAGACGGCAAATGCCATGTCATAATGATTTTTTTGTGTAAAAGAAATATGCTTTGTAAATTCAATTTAACTAAAATACGCTAATAAAATCTAATCTAAATCTAAATCTAAAAATCTAGTTTAAGGTAGACCGTCCTAGAGATCAGTTTAAAATTTTGTAAAGTCGGTTTTACAGAAGGAAAACTTTCATTGATTTGTAACACACGTATTTCCTGTAGAATTTGACATAGTACAGTGATATGTGATGCTTAAAATACGTATACAGAGCTGGGTTAGATCAGATCGATGAGGCATAAAGTTTGAGTTTAAGACCTTTACTCGTGTAAAATTGTTGATCTACCTTAGCAATTAAAGATGTAAACATAAGCCGTCATTCTTGCACATTTGATTCAGATAAAGAAAGGTTAGACCCATGGGAAAATAGCTATCTGATTCCATTCCTTAAAATCGGAAGCGTTTGTATGCAGTTGTCTTAAGATGCGAGATTTATGAAGACTTTCTTCGTTTCGGTTCATCACTTTTTATTAATCGGAGTTGTTTTTAAGATTTTGGATATATGTAAACCGACATAACATCGGATTCTACATATATTGCATACTTAAGTGTATTAGTTTGGTGGTCTGAATAAACATTTGAAGAAATGCCTTTGAATAGGTTCGAACTCCAAGAGGGCAAATATACAAAAACTTCTTCACCATAACACCATATACATGCCTTGACTGTGGCGTGAAAAACAAACTATTTGGATACCTGATAAAAATATTTTTTTGGAAAAAACTTGGCTCACATTCTTTCCAACTTCAGCGGGTAGTGTCTTTCTTTGACGCGCCTCCAAGCTCATGATCTTGGTTTTGCAGGTATTAACAATTAAGCCCCAAGCCTTGCAAAAGGAGTTCAGTCTATTTATTTCCAACAATATGGCTAAATGATTTTCAGTCAGTAGTACTAAAGATAAAGACCACCTTGGAGACACACTCGACGCTGCACAAGCAGATTTCCGCACTGAATCTTCCTGTGTGGACCACATTAACACCTTGCGGACCATCAGCGAGCAGTGCTTTAAATATCGATCACCACTTCACCTGCTGTTCATCGATTTCAAAAAGCCTTTTGACAGTGTCCATAGAGAATTTATTTGGCTTGCTTTGCACAAGAGAGGCTTCCCAAGTAAATTGGATTGCTTTTATCAAGGCTACATCTGATGGATCCAAATGTCACGTCTTGCATAAAAGAAAGTTGTCAGAGGAGTTTGAAATCCAAAGTGGGGTTAGGCAAGGCTGTATACTGTCACCAAAACTGTTCCTGATAAGTGACGTACTGCATGCAGCTTTGTCAAATGGAAATGGAGGAATTCAGTGCACTCTGCCATCTCACCTCAAACATCTGGACTACGGAAACGACGTATGCTTTTCTCTCTCGCACGATCATGGATCTCTATCAAATGACTACAAGTGTGGAGAGAGAAGCAGAAATCGTGGGGCTAAAGATCAACTCGACAAAAACTACAAAGATACGCCTTGGAACTCCTTCATCAATCCAAGTTAATATTTCTGAAGAAGGAAAAACGAAAAATAAGTTTTTGTTTTTGTGGACTGTATTGATTAAATCAATTGAAAGTTTTTTACGACCTTTAGTCCAAATGCGTTTCGCCCAGGTACGACAGTTGGGCTCATCAGTTAGATGCTGGCGTACCCTTCTAAGACGCGAAATATTAGTCGATGGTTATCAACACAATATAAAATTTACAGCATGAATACAATGTAAATTATATTATGTATATAGTTAATATTTCTGTACAACCTTCCAATATCTTGGGAGTATTGTCTCTACGAGTAGCGGAACTGAACTGGACCTAAACAGCCGAATCAGAAAAACAAAAGCTGCTTTCGGAATACTGTCCAAAATATGGAGAACAACTCTTTTAGCTTAAAGACCAATGTTCCGCTCCAATGTTGAATCTGTGCTGCTTTATGGGTGCAGCACTTGGAAAGCCATTGACAATTTAGCAATAAAGCCGCAATCGTTCGTTATAATAGATGTCTTTGAAACATCTTGAGTATTTTCTGGCCCAACCGTATCTCCAATGCTGAACTTCATACGAGAACAGGTCAGGAACCCATAGAATCTGTTATACGAAGAAGAAAATGGCGATGGGTGCATTCCGGTTTAAGCGATGCAGTGGAACCCACTTACACAAGAAGGAAGACAAGTGGGCCGGCCTAGAAGTACTTGCCGAAGAACTCCAGGGATAAGCACAACTGGAGAAGAGTTGGAGAGAGTTGAAATACATTTCCAGAAACCGCACACGATGGCGCGTAGGAGCAGTGGAGGCCCTTTGTCCCGTAAGGGAAACATCACGGACGTAATAGATCCGAAAACCTAAGTAAGTAAGTACTAAATCGTCGGCGTACACTGAATCTTTCAGATGAATATCAGCGAAGATTATTCCTCCTGGAAACACACTTAAAATATCGTCAATGTATAATGCGAAAAGTATTGGACTGTAAATACATACTTGGGGAACACCAGAGGTCATTTTGAACTATTCTGAGAGCTCCATTCCATTCCATACCGTTGCAGTAGTTGAGTCCAGAAAGTTGACATACATACACTGAAAATTTCGAGAAAATCCCATTGATGATAGTTTGTACCTCTAAGCCTGTCTGTTTATTTTGTCAAAGGCAGCTTTAAAATTCACGATTCAAGTGCATAATTCGTTTCGTTTATCAATAAATTTCTTGGCAACAGTAGTAAGGGCGGCGATATGGTATGATCCATCGAGGAGAACCCCGCCCGAAAGCCTGCATTTAACTTTCTGAGAAGATAAGTGTTCTCGATCTTTTTAATGAGACTTTCATAAAATGTTGCAGTCAAATCTTTCTTAAAGATTCAATGATTCAGAGCTATTCCTAGCACCTAGTTATCATTCATGTTTGTAGAGTTGTTTCTATTTCACACCCTGGTATTGGTTTATCCAAATCGTCGACAATGATGTTAAGTAAAGGGCAACAGAAAGTAAGCTGATAATTGTTAGCGGAGTTTTAAAGTGAGTCGCTTGAATCTCTGCTCCTATGGTATTCACGGATTATCACTTCCCACTTATGAAAGCATACTCGCCGTACGTGTTTCCACTAGAAACAATCCAAATTTTTCAAAAAATTCTGATAAAAGTCTTCCTTTCATTCCCCTGTATTTAAATTTTCCTCCAAATCATACTTCAAAATATTTGAGAATTTAATTTTAACCACATTGTCAGTTCCAGGTTTTTCTTCTCCAAACTCTTGTCCTTCGGAAGAAATTTCCTTGATTGAATTCTTACACTTTGAAAGGACGATTCCTGTTTTTTTTACTATTTTTATCGATATCCTTGAAATTTCATTCTCTTTTCAAATCTCATCACCATTCCATTGCTCATCAAAAACAGCAGCAGAAAATAAGTTCTATGTGAAAATAAAATTTCAATTTGTCACCACTTGACATGCTTCCAAGATAAATGCACTCTGAGTGCATTCTCCTCCGAAAAATTTTCATTTCCAATTTTATATTCTCTCAAACCAAACCAAAAGTCATCCTGGAAAAATGTGATTGCATTTAAATTGGATTTCTGTCTGCCGCCTTTGATCCAAAGCTGCCTATCGATGTCTTCATCTATTTATTCCTACACCTGACTGGGCTTTGGTTCACATTGTCAATAGTAGCTCAGCAAGTCTCTTGGTTCGGGTCTTTCGATAAAATCTGTTCATGTGCTTAAGAAAACACAAGACTGCCGACGACGACAACGACAACGTCGCCTTAATTTTTGTCCTTTAACACGATTGGTGTCATGAACATTGAGGCGTATAACAATAGAGATTGTTTCATCCCCTGGAAAAGCCGATCTATAGCCTGGGAAAAAGTATGCGAATAAGTTGCAACAGATAGCTTTGGTGTTTTTCAGAAAACCGAATAAATTCATTTCGTATACGAGACACGACGCAGAATAGTCCTTTGGGAAGGTCCTTGTGATGAACTTGTTGGTTTGGAAAAACTCTGAAAAAAACTGATAAAAGAACAATAAGTATCTTCTGATTGACTTTGTATAGTAGAGCCTTATCGTTTTAATCATAGAGCTAGGTGTATGAAAAAATGAAAAACATTTGTGGCCTGCCTCGAGAATGCTGAACAATCTATCTTGGTTTGTATTGGTGTGTTTGTGCGAACAATGTATACTGACGAGCTGCATTGATTCCTTTAAAACTCCCTAAGTTATGATGAAGCAACAGAGGCTATATGTGAAAAGACAAAGTTGCCATTCCAAGAGTCCTAATTATCAGTTACTGTATTGTATAAAGAGGACTTTTGGTGTGAAAGGAAATTTTCTTCCGAAAAGTTATATCTTGTTCTTGCAGACATTTTTCGAATTCGACACAAAGTAGAAGCTAGAGTTTTTCAATAAGTAAAAATTCTGTCAAATACGTTTATTTTTATATCTCCTCTACAATTAAGGGTTGACTACTCCTAACGTGTTAAATTTGGTAAGAACTATGCAATAAAACACAAAAAAGTGGGTCCCGCAATTCCGTACGTTTGTATTATTGTACCTCCACCTACAGTCTAACCCGCTTAAGCAATTTTTTTCAAACTTGGTATTTAAGGGTCTTCGGTGATTCCCCATAAAAGAAATTGAAATTTTGTTTTAGCGCTAAAACTAACGGTACATACCATGCAGCCGTTATTCAAAATTTTATTTATCTCGAAAACGATTTTAATAAAAAAAAGTATGCTATTATTGGCATGGATTAAAATTTGGTAAAAAAAAGTTTTTGAAAAAAAGGTTATTAACGGAACCCATCATATAGGTTAGGTTAGGTTAAGGTTAAGGTGGCTGAAAAGGCCAACACACTTTGACCAATATTTGGTCCGTTGTGATACCACAGGATTTCAAAAATCACCCTTACTCGTTAAACCATTTTGAGCTAAGAATTAAGCGTTCGATGCAGTGAATTTCGGAATTATTTAGATCACTATAATCATTATAGTAGTAGTCTCCCAAGTGGAGTCTACGTCTTTGCGCTAGGGCAGGGCAAGAACATAGAAGGTGAGGAACTTACTCCTCTTCTTCTTCATCCATGCAGCTTCTGCAAAAATCATTTGCAGGAACTCCAAGACGAGAAGCATGTCTTCCTATTAGGCAGTGTCCAGTAAGGACACCTATAACGGAGCTAATATGCAATCTACCAATAGAAATTAGTTGTTTTGAGCGTTTAGCATCAAACAATGGCCAAATTAGTTTAGTAGACCGGAAAGTTGGGGTGCTGATCCATCTTTGGTTAGCTTTCTTTATGGTATCATACTTTAGCATGCTAACCAACAAGGGTAAGATTGTTCCGTTTTTTGCAAGTTCGTCGGCTTTACAATTTTCTGGAATCTCTCTATGCCCCAGCACCCATGTAAGGTGAATGTTAAACTGTTTTGACATCTCCACCAGAGATGATCGACAATATTGGGCTGTTAGTGAGTTAATGGAGACAGAGTCCAATGACTTTATGGCAGCTTGACTGTCTGAGAAAATACGTATATCAGTAGTCGATATAAGGTTTTCTTTGAGCCAAGAGAGGACTTCTTTTATTGCTAGAAGCTCTGCCTGGAACACGCTACAGTGATTGGGAATACTTAATCTTTCCGAGTATACGCCTCCACCGACCCCGTCATCTGTATAGAAGTGAATCGCTTCGTCTACCAACAGTGACTCATTTTCCCAGGTAGACCTGGAAGGGATGGACACTTGAAAGTTTTTATTAAATTTTGGATGAGGGGTGGTGCAATCGATTGGTGGAGTGGCCAATATCGTTATTGATCCACTGCGAGGAGGCTTTAAGCTGAATGGATGTGCTATTAGCGGATTGTTTACTAAAGATAGCTCCACCCATGATTAAGCAGGCTGTTCGTTGGACTTTGCTGAGCTTATCGCAGTTTGTTGCTGTTTCCAGCACAGTCCACCATACTGTTACTTCATATGTAATGATTGAGATGTTTAGTCAGTGTGTAATATGAGTTTGTAGACCCCATTTGTTACCTACCTGCGTTGCCGCGAAAGAAAAAACATAGAGGGCCATTTCGAAATTTTTTGAGGGCCATTTGACAAAAGTTGGGGCCAAATATTTTACTTACAAATCCGTCCTTAAGACATTAAACTACCATATATTAATATTTGTATTTATTCTTATTTATTTATTGAATGCATTTCTTAAATCTATGTATATGGCAGCAGTAGCAGATCTTGACTCTGTCGCTTGGAAATTACCTTAAAATATCTTAAAAAAATATAAATCACACCAGTAATATTATTTAAATATTTATATTACTTTTTTCATATTTTAATTCAATATATGAGTGGACAGCGAACGAACTTACGTAAATTAGTTCTTTTGCACATTTCTTTTAACGTTATATTACTAAGTAAATTATAAGGCAATTGTATTTATTTTTGAAGTGATATATAAACTATTTTTGAATTAAATATTTGTATCTCTACTTATTCTTTAGTTTACCATTAGATTTAATCGTAATGTATAAATTTTGGAATAAAGAATTAATTGAATTGAATTGAATTGAACAAACAACAAGCGGCGAAAAATAAACTATTTATTTATTTATTTATTTTTATTTCATCAAGCAGTTTTATACAAATAAAATAATAATCTTATTGCAAAATTTTTACGACGAACAACAAGAGATTGTAAGCCAAGAAGTTGACATAGAGTTTTATAATTTGGGGTATGATGAATATTGTATGTTTGTAAGTTTTCAATCCTATTAGAATGAACTTGAAAAAATGGATCCCAAATTACACAGCAATACTCTAACGATGACCTTACACTTACATACGCAAAGAAATGAGATCAAAGATTTAAAGGATCAGTGAACTCTTTAAAGTTCCGATTAATGAATCCTAACATAGAGTTAGTCTTAGCAATCACAGTCTATATGGGATTTAAAACAAACAGAGTTTCGAATCAAAGATGATACTGAGATCTTTCTTTTCGTTAAGTATTGAGAGTTGCGTACCTTCTATAGAATACTGAAAAGGAATAGATGATAGGCTCCTAAAAAAATGATAAAGATTGACTCTTTGATACGTTTAAAAAAAGCTGATTAGCTAAATACCATACAGACAAGCGATGAAGATCACATTGGAGTAAACGAAAATCATTAATTGACGTAACACGACGGAATATTTTAATGTAATCCGCAAACATCAAACAAGAAACATTTTTTAAGAAATCAGTGATATCATTGATCAGCAGCCAGAATAGAAGAGGGCCCAAGTGACTTCCTTGTGGTACTCCTGATGTGACTTCAATTAGATCTGATAGTACGTCATTAATACCCACAAACCATTTTCTTCCGTTTAGGAAGGATTTAAACCACTTTAAAATATTTGAGATGAAGCCAATGGATTCCAATTTTTGTATTAGCAAAGTCGGTATATATGACATCTGTTTGAAAACCATTTTCGAAATTACTAATAATCTGATTACTAAATATCCCATGTTGAAATGGGAAAATAATTTCTTTAAGTACAAGCTATCAGACAATTTGTTCCAAAATGTTTGGTATCGAATAGGAATAACGTACGAGATTTTCCAATCATCAAGAAAATACGAGTAACCCTTTTCAAGAGAACTATTAAACAATAAAGTTAATGGCCCCGATAGAGCAGCTGTCCAGTTTTTCAAAATGATCGGAGGAATACCATCGGGTCCTGGTTGCTTATCATCATTTAGTCCAATTAAGACTATTTCAACATCTTTTATACTTAAGCTTAAGTAACCGATATTGATTGAATTTAAACATGAAATTGCAGAAAGGTTAGTGGGAATACTTTGGGGATTATAAACGGATTGAACAAAGTCTGCAAATTGTTGAAATGTATAATATGAAGATGTATTTCCAGAATATTGCATGCAATTGGGGATAACATTTGAACATTTTTAATCATTGATAAATGACAAAAAAAATTACTGTTGAGTTTTAGACTCGATTCAGCTCGAATTAAGTAGTCTTTGTATTAAAATTTATTTAAAAAATCAAATTCTTTTTGCAAACGCAAATATTTTATCAGAAGATCTTTTGATATTTAAGTTACATAAATGCTTTGGTAGATGACGAAAGTAAATGACGTGAGAGAAGTCAACACGCTGGACGAAACTGACATGAAAAAAGTCAAATCATTAAACGAGATAAATGAATGAATTCAGTTCCAATTTAAGTATGGTTATTTGTATGTGGTGGAAACACATTGTAGTGGCGATGCATCATGATGGTTTATATTTAATTTTGTAAAGCTTTTTAATTATTACTAAGCAAGATATGATGTGATGTTAAATCTTCTAAAATTTAGATTTGGGGGCCATTTCTAATTGGCCCGGGCAAAGGGCCAAAATGTAAAACAGAGGGCCAAATGGCCCGATCGGGCACTTTGTGGCAACGCTGTTACCTACGCCTTTTTTACAAGAGAATAGAGCTATGTTGGCTTTGTTGATTCTCTCTTTGATATTGGGCTTCCAGATGTTTTGCTTTGTCTGAAAATTTAAGCGGTATACCTTTGATGTGGGGAGGGTCTATGTGTGGGATTTTATATTTCCTGGTAAATAGGACAAGTTCAGTTTTGTGGGGGCTCACACCGAGTCTACATTGATCTGCCAAGGTAGTAAGCTTGTTGAAAGCACTTTGTAGGAGTTCCTTCAGAGTGTTAGGATGCTTACCAGATATATAGCTATCGCAATATCGTCCGTATAGATAATCACTCTGTGCCCCTCCCTTTCTAGAATCATTAGTATGTCATTTACGACTAGGTTCCAGAGGAGAGGAGAGAGGACATCGCCTTGCGCCGTAAGAACCCATCTAATACGACTAGAAATCTTATTAAAGGGCCCGAAGTTAGTCTTGATACTTATATGGTCCAATAAGGGCGAGACAATGTTGAAACGAAAAAAAAAAAAGAGGCTGGGTGCGACCCACACTGATAACTTCCCATTTGTGGTCTTGAAAACTTTATATTTACTTTTTTTTTTCAAATAACCGACAATAAGCGACATTAATAAAGATCTCATTGTCGTGAGCAACAAAAAATTTTGTTAGATGTCACTTACTTTAACCAAAATTGTCTCTTAGCACACTATGATTCAACTAGACCTTTCTTCGTTTTTTTTTTCGTTTCCTTAACAATTTTAGAAATGCCGCTTAGTATACATTCTTACGGGAAGGTATCGATGTATGAAACAACATACTTTAGAAGGCACTATCGGTGTTCATTCCCAAGAAATTCGACTTGATATACAATTTTAACTAGTTTTCACTAGAATTTTTAATAGTTTTTTATTTAAAAAAAAAACTATTAATTCAATATTTGTCAAAATCTTACCAATTGTACAAAATTGTACTATGTATAAAATAAACTAAATTAGAAGTCAATATCACTACTAGTTCTCGAGAAAATTTGAGTCGAAAAACAATTTTTACCAATTCAATAGAATTTTATATAGTTTTTTATTTTTGTAAAAAAAACTGTAAACTGATTTTTTTTTGAAATTTTCACCAGTTGTCAAACACATTATTTTTCGTAAAATAAAATTATTTTGAGTTTCAAATTGTTTTCCGTTTTAGAATATCTGGGTTATGAAATTTTTTTTTCAGTTTTTTTTTTATTTAAAAAAATAAAGGTAATGTTCGTTTTTTTCCAAATTCATACCAAATCTGTATGACCTTATAATGAGTACATTTAATTTTATTTGAAATCAATAGCATTATTTTTTCGTGAGATATTTGAAACTAACCGAAATTTTTACTTTTTTTTTTAAACCGTTATACTACTCACTGAATTTTAATAAACGCCCTTTCAGCCTCTTTCGAAGTTATTATCTATTAAAAAAAATTTATTTGAAGTCGATATCTTTACTCGTTCTTGAGATATCGACGACGAAAAATGGTACCAGAACGTACGAACGTACTAACGTACGAACGTACGTACACACACACACACATACATCTCTCTAAAAATGATTGTTATAGCCTCTAGGGACCTTGAAACGTCAAGAAATGTAAAAAATTCCAATTTGACAAATCGGACCGATTACAATAACTCCCTATGGGAAGTTAATAAAGTGTCGCAAGAACTTAAGAGCAAGTAAAAGACTAAGAATTTCAAAAGTGAATGTTATTCGAGAAAAACTGTTCATAAGCATAAGACTCATTTTTTAAATGACCAAAACAACTCCATTAGTAGTTGGAGCTAAACACAGGATGCCATGTATTCTAAACTTATGCAAAAACAAAATTATAATTCGTTGTAGCGGTTTCTTAACAAAATTTGGGTACGCCAATATAGAGCCGATTTTGATTTTCCAAAAAAAATGGATTTTTTTTTTGATTCAAAAAAATATTTTTGAAATGCAATGTTTTTTAGAAGCTTCTCAATAAAAAATTTCATTAAAATCCGTTATGCCAATAATGAGAAATTTAAAATTTGAAAAAATAGTTCTATGGTAGGTACAGTCAGTAATATCTTGTTTTCAAAATTTTTCTTATTAATTTATAGATCGTAAGAGTTAATTGAAAGAAAAAAAAATTTCTAGGAACCGTTTTCGCGAAAAATACGATTTTGGAAAACCATTTTTTAACATTTTTTTGTTTTTTTAGGTAAAATAATTTTTTTTTTCTCATATCTTGTAGATTATATTAAGAAAATTTTATTTATCAAGTTTCAAGAAAATCGAATTTGAAATTTTTTTTAAAAATCAAAAGCCTTAACATACAAAAAAAATAATCAAAATCAGTCGCACGGTTTTTGGGAAAATCAAAAAACAAAATAATGGTTCCAAGGGGGGTGCCAAAAATAACCATTTTTTGTAAAGTTTTTTTTTAACGATTTTATCTTTATCTAAATGAAATTTTTTGAATTCTTTTTTTTAATATGTAGGACAGTTGTCTTTATGTTTATAATGTTTATAAGATTTCGAAAAAATTCGATTTTTTTACGAATGCAAAACTTGCCTTATAGTACCTATAAGTCGAAAGTAAAAATCGTCTTAACTGGAATATACAAATCCTTCCGTATAAAATTAGGTGTCAACTCCTTTACTAAATATCTTGATATTTGTGGTTGGTATATTTTAATTCTTTTTATACTTGATACATACCATCACATCTCATATAAATTACAACTTACTGAAGTTCTTGATTTATGCTTCGTCAAGGCTACTGCACTTGTCTTGAAACCATTGACAGTATCAAAAAAAAAAAAAAAAAAAAAGTAATTAAACTACGGATTTTGTATTTTGTTACTCATGTAGAATGATAGTTAACTTCCCTTCTCTGAACCAAAACATTTTAATCTTTAAATAAATTATTATTTAAATTATGTTCAATTGAATTTTTTCATCGTTCTGCAAAAATTATTTATAATCTCAATCTCATACAAATACTTTGTCTTACCTTTTCTGCTTAGCATCATCAATAGTCTTTCTCATAAATAAAAAAAAAAACAAAACAAAACTCTTTTTATACAAATATAAATTTCACTTTTATTTCAAATATTAATTTTATAATTTACACTCTTCGCTTTATATTTATCCTAAATATATAAATATATTTTATTACTTTAGTTTTATCATTAAAAATACACTTTTATCTTAATATTTTTGTTTTTGTTAAATACATATATACAAAAAATAGAGAATATAATAATTACCTATTTTATCTAGAGTAAATGTAAAAATAGTATTTTATTCCTTGCCTTGATGCTTTGAGGTCAGAAGAAATTCGTTTTAATTTTTTAATTTTAATATTTATTTATTTTTTTAATATTTGATTTATTTTTTATTGTTGTCTAAGGAAAGTCCTTATTCTTTAAATAGAATAATTTAAGGGCTTTTCTTAAAGAAATAATTTAAACGTTAAAGAAAAAATCCAATGAGCCCCTAGAATTTCTCTTTGAGTCCTTGTGACCTCAGAGCAATACAATATTTAAGCATTTTAGGAGAACTTATATTAATGCTAATGCTAATACTAAAGCTAAAACTAAGACTAGATTAAACTATTAGTACTAACTTAAATGATAAGCTAAATTTTAAATTGTTAATTATATTTCTAAATCTTATAATAATACAATCATACAATTATATTTCTTTTTGTTTTTTATTTTTCAAAATGGAACTAGATAAATAATTTAAATTTCAGACTGCATCAGCGGGGTCTCACTCAACAATTTACTATTAGTTTTATTTTTAACATAAATATAGATTTGTTTGTAGATAGAGGAACGTACAATATTTTCAATCAACGGAATTATAGAGTTTTAATTGAGTTTATAACTGAGTTTAACTATAGTTTAAAACATTTTCTAATTGAGTTTAGAAGAATTAGTTAACAAACTTATAAATAGAACAATAATTAAATTATTGATGTTTTAAGAATTTATTTATTGCTTTGTTTTTCCTTTAAATATATTATTGATGAACATATAAACAACTTAACAAAAATCAAATAAAAAATAGCGCTATTCATTGAAAACTTGCTTCAAACTTAATTGGTGAAATTTAAAAAGTAAGAAAAAATAACATAAATAAAATAAAATAGAATATAATTAAATTAAATAGAATCAGACGAATAGGGGGAACAACATGTAGCATACGAAAACATGCACGTGCCGTAACTATTCGGGACTGGTGGAAGTGTGATCATAGCCTCTCCGCGGCGGCCGCTAGAAACAAGCCTTTTAAAAAAGGTTTGGCTAATATGATCAGGCTGGTTCCTCAGGTTGGCGACAGGTTAATTCCCTGTCCCGTAAAACTAAAAGAATTACGAGACCGACAACAAGCCTCGGAAACGGACTGATCTCACGACGACAACCCACGCAAAGAAAAAGGAATAACGATTTACGAATTTTCTTATGGAACGTACGATCGCTCTATAGAGCTCGAGCTGCTCAGCAGCTAGCCGATGCCCTGTCAAAGTATAAAGCTGACATAACAGCTCTTCAAGAAATCAGATGGACAGGGAATGGTGTTTTACAGAAGAAAGAATATGACATATACTACAGCTGTCATACAAAACACCATGTGCTCGGGGTAGGCTTCCTAGTCAGCGAAAAAATGAAGTCTACTATCATCGGCTTTAACGCTATAAGCGAAAGGCTATGCACCCTTCGCGTGCGAGGCAAATTTACGAACATCAGCCTCATTAACGTTCACGGACCTACGGAGGAGTCCTCAGACGAAGAAAAAGAGACTTACTACGAACAAGTCGAGAGGGCCCTCAATGCCTGTCCAAGGTATGATGTTAAAATCATCCTTGGGGATTTGAACGCAAAAATAGGTCGGGAGCCGGTATTCAGGCATTACGCAGGCACCCATAGTTTGCATGAGAACACTAATGACAATGGACTTCGAGTCTTAGAATTGGCAGCATCGAAAAACATGGTCGTTGCGAGTACCAGGTTCCCGCGTAAAGATATCTACAAAGCCACCTGGGTATCACCTGATGGAGTCACTCGTAACCAAATAGACCACGTGTTGATAGACCGTCGCCACTACTCGAACTTGATGACGGTACGAACGTACCGAGGTGCCAATATCGACTCGGATCACTATCTTGTTGGTATGGTTTTCCGAGGGCGGATTGCCTTGCGAAGACGCATTGCATCCGCCGATCAGGTTCGAATCAACACGGCTGCCCTGCGCAATGAAAACACCAGTAACACCTTTGGTAATGCGTTAGGACTCGCCCTAGAATCACTTGATTTAGGGAGAGTAAGTCCTGGAGCCAGTATGCTGGGCGTAAATGAAAAGTGGACACGTCTTAAAAATACTGTCATTAGTACTGCCAACTCCATCTTAGGCAGCAGTCGTAAAAATCGGAACGACTGGTTTGATGATGAATGCAAGCTAGCGACTGAACGTAAGAATGTTGCGTACCGAGCAATGCAACAATCTCATAGAACGCGGGCACGCGAAGAGGAATATAAAGAGCTCAGAAGAACAGAAAAACGGCTTCACAGACAAAAGAAATCAGCCTGGGAGAAGAACCTAATCTGTGAAATAGAAAACAGCCGAGAGCGAGGTCCGCACCAGGCGCGGAAGTTCTACCAATCCGCCCGAAACATGACGCAGTACACACCACGCTGCACATACTGCAAGGACGGAGAGGGAAATCTGATCACCGATCCTGAAAGCATACTGGAGCGATGGGAAGTGTACTTCAATGAATTGCTAAATGGTCAGCTCACTGCAGAAGTGGAGGCTCCACTACTTCAAGAAGAATACCCTATGTTGCCGCCACCAAGCATAGAAGAGGTTGAGAAGGCTATAGGCCGGCTTAAACAGAACAAATCCCCGGGAGCCGATGGCATACCAGCCGAATTATTTCATCACGGCGGGCCAGCCTTACGTCAAGCAATTCATGATATTATAGTGCACGTATGGGAGCAGGAAGAAATGCCAGAAGACTGGCGAAAAGGCATAATATGCCCCATACATAAGAAGGGAGATGTCACAACGTGCAGCAATTATAGAGGTATCACGTTGTTGAGTACCGCCTATAAGATACTCTCCTCTATCCTACAAGACCGGATAACCCCATACGCTAAAACCGTCATCGGACAATATCAGTGTGGTTTCATTCCAGGCAAATCAACAACTGATCAGATCTTTACCCTTAGGCAGGCGATGGAAAAATGTCTAGAATTTAACATCCCAACATACCATCTGTTTATAGACTTTAAGGCCGCCTATGATAGCATAGCCAGGGTAGAACTTTACAAAGCCATGAGAGAATTCGGCATCCCAAATAAATTGACACGACTATGTAGGTTGACCATGACCAACGTAACAAGCCAAGTAAAAATAGCCGGATTGCTATCCAGACCAATCAACATCTTTAATGGACTCCGACAAGGGGACGGTTTGGCCTGCCTCCTCTTCAACCTGGCGTTGGAGAAAGCAATCCGTGACTCTGGCACGGCAACAAGAGGGACCATCGTCAACAGGTCCAGCCAGTTACTGGCTTACGCAGACGACATCGACATCATCGGAAGAACCGAACAAGCTGTACACGATTCCTTCATCCAGATCGAGCAGGCGGCACAAAATCTGGGGCTGCACATTAGTGAAGGTAAAACAAAGTACATGGTGGCGTCGAATGCGAGAGGAACAGTTGGTCAAACAATCAAGGTAGCGGAGCACGAATTTGAAGTGGTGCAATCCTTTAAATACCTTGGGTCAATAGTAGCAGCCGATAACAATATAGAAGAAGAAATACGCGGGCGGCTTCTCAAATCCAACAGAGCCTACTATAGTCTGTCAAAGCTTTTCAAATCCAGAAATCTCACCATAACTTCAAAACTGCTGCTGTACAGGACCATGGTCCTGCCAGTACTCACATATGGATCCGAGACTTGGGTGCTTAGCAAAAGGCACTCCGACCTCTTAGCTGCGTTCGAGAGAAAAGTCTTAAGGAGAATTGTTGGCCCCGTATGTGAGGAAGGACGATTCCGGAGACGGTACAATCATGAATTGTACGCAATCTACCTAGAAGCAGATATCGTGACAAAAATTAAGCTCGGTAGACTCCGGTGGGCAGGGCACCTAGCTCGCATGAGCGAAGAGGAACCTGCTCGGAAAGTTCTTTGTGGTACATTCTATGGTAGACGACAGCGTGGTAGACCATGCTTGCGCTGGAGAGATGGCGTAGACCAGGACGCCCGAAGCCTTGGGGTGCGCAACTGGATGGCGTCGGCTAGAGACCGGGATAGGTGGAGAGACTTGTTGAAAGAGGCCAGGACCGGAACCCGGTTGTCGAGCCGATGATGATGATGATGAAGAAAAAAAATAAATACAAATTAAATAATTTAAATACAATAACTTGCCATTATATTTAAAGTAGCGTTTTAAAAGAAATCGGATGAATATAACAACGCAACTGGTAAGGAAAAGTAAAAAGTTTACAGTTCCAAAGGGGTCTACAAATGATATTGACACAAAACATCTTTGAATCACCTGATGTAAGCTTAACGTTTCAAATAAATTTTAAAATTTTTACTGACAGTAAGAAAAGGTAAAATAAAGTCAAAGAAAGGAAATAATTATTTAGGGACTTAAATTTGGCATGAGCATTAGTAATAAGATAGAGTTCCTTACCGATCCGATTCCCTCTAGTATAATTACAAGGGATCAAACTTCATTAAAATGGCTTTTCGAAAATTTCCCAAAAACCTTTGGTTTAAGAGGAAAAACGTGTTCTACAAACTTGTAACTAAAGCAGTTTTTCACAAAAATATTCATGGACATTATAGCCGCAGCATTTACCGTTCAAAAAATACAGCAAGTCAAAGAATTGCACGGGTCAGTAAATCTATTAAATTTCGATAGCTATAATTATTATGTACAAGAACATTCTGGTAAAAATGTGACATTTGAGTCTTTACACCCCAAGTCCGCAATTGGACGAAAAACGGAGTGACGAAACTCAACGTATGCACGAACAGGCCGAACTCTTTACCCATGCTTGTGTACAGTGTACACCTGAACGCAACCCATAATACCAGTATTCTTAAATACCGGTTATTTGGTTCCGTCTATGTAGAAGCCATTTTTCTTTTTTTGGCCTGACATCATTCTCGATTCAGCAATCAACTTCAACAACAAAAGTCACTTTCTATCATTTCTCTCCGCGTTCAAGTCAAGTGTGAACTTTTTATTCTTTTGGTCAAAATTGTGCCGAAACATACGCATCAATGTCTTTACGAACTTTCCACTAATGTCTCACCAATTTCAACAACAGGCGATGAATTGTTATCCTTTTTGAAAAGCTTAAGACTGTTTACATCTAAGGGATGTCAACCTAAGATAAGTTTGACGTGGTTGCCATCAAGAAAGCCGATACATTTACGATTTACCCACGTACATGAACCTCTTATGCCATTGTCCTTGCATTGGACTTACACCGAAAAAGTCAAAAAGATCTCAGTACACGGCATATGTGTCAACGATGATCTTTGTTGAAATTACCACATTCTCGAGACCGGAAAAAACACTGCTAAATGCTAGGATATCTATTCCGCTGGAAGACATTTTTCAATACTTCCGATCTGGCTACAATTTATAAGGCGATTGTACGTCCTTAACTCACATCTTTAGGCAGATGCAGCCCAAACTTCACTTCACTTATTTGATAAAATCCAGAACGGATTGTTAAAGCTGGTAGGAAACATATCTATCATGGAATCATTCCCATAATTCTTGAACACCATCGGAATGTTTCATATCTTTTCTTGTCTTATCACTTTCATAAACAATGCTCAATTGAAGTAGTCAGCTGCATTCCTGCTCTCAATCAGCTCACCCGTGATACCCGTTTCGCCAGGAATGGTCATCAGTTCACTCTCAAGGCTAATTTTGGATGTACCGTGAAATACAGAGATTCGTTTTTATGGAAAAATTTACCTAGCACGGTTTTCCTTTTCAATTTGCAAATATTCAAGACCAATGTTCATCGACACCTCCTTTCTCTTACCCTTCTAATTTCCTCATCACTCGTACCCTGTTTATGTTTAACATTATAAGGTTCTCTCAATACCCTTGAGAGCCTATGAATTATAAAAAAAAAATAGAGTTGGTCTATTATGATAGTAAATTGAAGGGAATTAGGGACTTTCTCCATAATCGTTAAACGACTTCGAGCTCCTTATGAAGCAGACGAGACTACTCGTAACTACATCTATATGTATAAATAGTCATTCACTTTCGGATGGATCAGAACATGTACACTGTACAGAGAAGGTGAGGAATCGATTCTCTCGCTTCTTCATCCATGATCTTCGCAAAAATCGTTTTAATAAGTCACTATGTTATGAGACGCATTACGAATCCGGTGTGCTATCTAGTCAATGTTATCAAGCACTTACAGCGCTTCCGGCTACAGTTCTGGCCAAAACTGTCTTGTCGTCAATTAAGTAGTGATGTTGATTAACCTAAGGTTTATTCTCCGTGTAACATCTTGCTTCATCATTAGGTTAGTCGTGGTAATGGGTAATGGTATCATTGGTAATGGGTAATGGGTGGGTCAAAAGTATATTTCTAATTTGGAAAAAATCATAACTCTTCTGATTTTCTTTTTTAAGGTACCTACTTATAAAACAAACTTGGGAGATTTACTAAAACTAGCCGACCCAGCTCTCGAAATTCGAGTGCCAATTTATTTATTATTTATATTATTGGCAGTGTTTTCAAGCAAATTTATTAAATTAAATTTTATTTTATGTAATATGCAAAGTGTTCGACAGTGCAAAAACAAAAATGACCCACAGTGTGTAAATGCGTGTCTCAAGTATATTCTGCACATCTCCGTAACTGTGGCTTTCCAACCATATAAAATTTATCGAAATCGGTTAAATACTTTTGGAGAAAATTGTACCACAAAAAACCTGTTTGCCGTTTAATTAAATGATAAACTACAGCGCTTTAGAGAGGAATAAAACAAACTAATTTAATTTTATTTTAAAAATTATCACTCGATTATTTTAACCCATCATAGAGCTTATCGGCGTCATTTAATGAATACTGATGCTGCCGTTATCTCATGCGATTCAAAGATTGTAGAAGAAGATCGCCATCATCCAGCCTTAACTATTTCATTGAATTTATATGCATGTAAAATTCTGAATGCTTGTAAAAATCAACTTGAGTTCAATTTTAAAAAATGTGATTTTAATCAACTTTTTATCTTATTAATGGAGACAAATTGGGATGATTTATTTTCAAACTTAAGCTTAGATGAAATGATTTTGCGATTTTATGAAATTTTGTTTGATTATTTTTTAGATACCATCCCATTTCGCAAAGCAAAATATTTAAGTAATAACCCGCCATGGTTTGATTCGCATATAAAAAAATTGAAAAATAAAAGAAATAAAGCCTGGTTGAAATTTAATCTATCGAAGACTGAAGAGACATTTCGTGAATATCAAGAATTGCAAATCGACTTTATAAACTATTCAAATCTACTTTACTCTGATTTTATTTCAAACACTGAATGTGAGCTTAAAGATGATCCACAGAAATTTTGGAAGTATGTCAATAATAAAAGGAAATCTGATGGTTACCCAGTTAGTATGAACTATCAAAATTCTTCAAGTCATGATCCAGAAACGATATCTAATATGTTTGCTGATTATTTTAAGAGTGCCTTTGAAGACTTTTCTTCGAATACTTCTTCTTCCATTCCTTCTTATACTCAACAATACACTCATCTTAATTTTATAAATTTTTCGATTACAGAAGCTTCTATACACGACAATATTTTGAAACTTGATGAATGTTTTAGTCCTGGCCCGGATGGTGTTCCATCATTTATATTAAAAAAATGTGTGTCTTACCTATCTTATCCGTTATATGTTCTTTTTAACGAGTCGATTAGAAGTTCGAAATTTCCTGCTCTTTGGAAAAATTCATATTTAACGCCAATACATAAAAAAGGCCTAAAGAATTTAATAACAAACTATCGTCCTATTGCGAAACTATCAGCTATCCCCAAACTTTTCGAATCTCTGGTCTGTGACATACTTTCTTTTAATTGTTCATCCGTTATATGTGAAAATCAACATGGTTTTGTAAAGAAAAAATCCACGGTCACAAATTTATTACAATTCTCTACCTTTTGTCTAGATGCGTTTGAAAAACACTCTCAAGTAGATTGCATCTTTACTGACTTTAGTAAAGCCTTTGACAAATTAAGTCACAAAATACTATTAGATAAATTAAGGAACATTGGATTTAACCATTGTTTTGTTTTGTGGATATCTTCATACCTTAAAGATAGATTTTATAGTGTAATATTCAGAAATAACCGTTCGTGTCAATTTAAAGTTAATTCTGGTGTACCTCAAGGGAGTCATCTTGGCCCTTTGCTATTTGTTTTATTTATAAACGATCTTCCCTCTATATTAAAACATTCTATGGCTTTAATCTATGCTGACGACGTGAAAATTTTTCGAACAATTAACTCCATTGCGGACTGTGAACAACTACAAGACGATCTTCGGAGATTTTATGAATGGTGCAATAATAACTGTTTGTTTTTAAATATTGACAAGTGTAAGACTATGTGTTTTACACGCAAACGTAATTTATTTATTTTTGACTACCTGTTGAATTCGTCACATTTATGTAGAGTGTATAGTTTCTCCGATCTCGGAATCTTATTAGACTCAAAATTATCATTCACCGATCATTATAACTATATTGTAAAGAAAGCAAACAAAATACTTGGTTTTGTAAAAAGATTTTCCCGTGAGTTCCGTGATCCATATGTTATAAAAATTCTTTATGTTTCTTTTATTAGGCCAATTCTTGAGTATGGGTGTGTAGTATGGGCACCATACTACTCTGTACACATAAATAGAATAGAAAATATTCAAAGAAGATTTTTAAGATTTGCCCTGCGTTTTTTCCATTGGTCAGATAGAGTTATATTACCCCCATACGCTAATAGACTTCAGTTGGTAAGCCTTCCATCTCTTTCTGTTCACAGAGAATATTTGCAGTTCTGTTTCATAACTGGAGTAATGAATGGATCTATTTCATCTTCATCGGTTCTTTGTCGATTAAATTTCAATATAAGCCGTTCTAGTTTAAGAAGAAATTTACCAATTTGTACTATTTTTAGCAGATCAAACTATGGCGCTTATAGTCCTCTTAACCAGTTAATAAATATTTTTAATAAATTCTCGTTTCTTATTGAATCTACAAATGTAAATCTCAAATCCAAACTCTTTAAAAATAATTTCTATGCTCAAAATCGATCAAACTTTGTTTATAGATAAATTTTAGATTTTAAGAAATATTGTAATATTGTAAGTTTAACGTTAGCATTAACGTATTGAAATAAATAAATTTAAATGTGCGAAATCCACCCTCTGTGTACATGATTACAGCACTGGTGGCACGATTTCGTCAACAAGGAGCTCTAGTTGATCTTCATCGAGCTGGAAGACCTCGCACTGCCCGAACTGAAGCGAATGTGGAACGTATTCTTGCAAATGTTGTGGAGAGTCCAGAAACATCGACACGAAGGCGCTCTGGTTAACCCGGTGTGTCCCGATGATTTTATTCATAAAGAGTGATGAAGCTCATTTCCACTTAAATGGATTCATTAATAAACAAAATGGCCGCATATTTATAAATGATCTCTTGTCTGAAACTTCTAATCCACTTCATTGTTTTGCCGAGGGTATCGTATGATAAGCTCAATAAACTCCGATCTTTACAGCATTGTTAAATTGGGTAAAAAAAACGTGTGGGGTTTAATGCTTTGAAAACTCAATGCTGTCTATTGTTGTTGAAGCAAAATATACCCCTATGCCATTGTCCTTAAATGGCACTTGCATCGAAGAAACCGAAAAGCTCTCAGTACTCGGTATGTATGTTAACGACGATCTTCATTGGAATGATCACTTACTCGAGACCGCCAAGAATGCTGCTAAATGCTTAGGATTTCTATATCGATGTAAGAAATTTTTCACCCCTTCTGATCTGGCTACCATTTATAAGGCCTTTATTTTCACTCCATTTATTGGATAGAATTCAGAACAGAGCGTTAAAACTGATTGGAAACAGAGCTATCATGGATTCATTCCCATCTCTTGAACACCGTCGGAATGTTTCATGTATTTCCCTGTTTTATTGCTTCTTTCACAAGCAATGCTCACTCGAAGTAGCCAGTTGCATTCCTCCCCTTTATCAATTCACCCGTGATACCCGCTTCGCTAGGAATGCTCATCAGTTCACCCTTGAGCCTAACTTTGGTCGTACCGTCAAATACGAGTATAGTGATTCGTTTTTTAGTCGCACAACACGATTATGGAATAACTTACCCGGCACAGTTTTTCCCTGCCATTTCAATTTGCATACATTCAAAACCAATGTTCATCGACACCTCCTTTCTCTCCCCTCCTAATCTCCCCCTCGCCAGTGCTGTATTTATAACATTATAAGGGTCTCGTAACATACCCTTGAGCGCGAGTGAATTATAAAAAAAAATATGGGGTACTGAGAACCGAAGATTGATCCATTCGCGGAAATTGCATTCACTTAAGTGTACTGTCTGGTGTGGTGTAACTTCAGAAAAAATTATGGGGCCATTCTTCTGTGAAGACGCACGATGCCACCAATACGGTAACCATAAAAATTATTTGAAGGGTAAAGTTTAGGTAAATAAATCCATACCGCAACTAAAGGAGAACATTGGTGCTGAAATACAGGCGCTGCGCCGAACCCAGATATCCTACGAAGTGTTAAGGAAAACGCTCTAGAAAGAGCCATTCTCTGTGAGCATGAAGCTAGTGCTCATTTGAGGGGCATTTTATTAAATAATTATCCTAAATCATACTTTGTGGTTCTAAAATAAATCTATAAAGGTTATTATAACTTTAAATTAGGAAATCACTTTCGACCCACCCTGTACATTTATCCCGTCTGCTAAATAAGGTTGCATTGTTCCACTTCTAGCGGAGTTGTCAGTTTCAAAATTCTTTGGAGACAAGCCAAAAATTATGCTGAAATTTTGATTACCAAAACATTGAGAAAGCTGAGCAACACAACAGGAAAGTCAATTTGTCTATCAATTTCGTTTTTTAAAAAATGTATACGTCTAGTTCTGGCATTTTACAAAGCATCTTGTAATGAGAATAGTATCGATGCTTTATTTTGTCCAATTGCCCAGCTTCAAACACGGCTGTAAAATTAACAACTCGACCTTTTTTTATTTTGCGCGCGCTTAAATGCTTGAACTACCCTTTAAATGTTTGAACAGTGCGAGAGTTTAGAAAAGTTGGAGAGAATTTAAATGGAGATATCGATGCAGATTGCTTTGAACGTCTGAATATAATAATTTGAGAATGAAAGTTCTGTTCATGAATAGCGGCATGGCGGGTGGCTTCCGCTTAAGCGACAGAAGACAGCGTTGAGTTTTTGAAGCAATACATTCTACGCAGCTTATAGGTTCCTATTTTACAATGCTATCGAGACCAGAATTTAAAGAGCTTATCACACGTTGCCGATCCAAATCCGAAGGGCAGGGATGTAATTCTGGAAACGAATATGAGTAACTGAGACTGCTGTCTTCAGCAAAACAATTTAGTTGATTAGAAGTTTCAGACAAAAGGTTATTGATGAATATAAGAAAGACAGTCGGAGCCAAAACGGAGCCCTGTGGTACACTATCATTTGTTTTATGAATTTCAGAATTTAAACCATCTAATACAACTTTTATGAAATGGTTTGGAAGGTAATATTCAATTCACCGAAGAAGAGAGTCATTAAAACTGTAGGCTTGTGTATTCAAAAACACAAAGCTCTATTAAATGTTTTTAAAATATCAAGTGCAATAATCTAGCTCTCACCAAAACGATGGTAAGATTTATGCCACTGTTCGGCAAGATATCTATAACATCATATCACTAGTGGACCTTTCCCTATGAAAGTCGTACTGCCCATGATTTTTTTTTTTTTTTTTTTTATTAATTTTTTATTTACTTCTTTGTAATAATTATAAAATAATGATTTAACAAATTTTAAATATAAAAATAACAAAATCAATTAAATATAAGTTAAAAAGAGAAGAAGAAAAATAAGAAAAGTTCATCTCGAAATGACTTAGTTATATTATATTTAAGTGTTTTCCAATTCATAAATAAGAAGAAGGTACAGTCTGTTGCCTAAAGACAAGAATCGAAAGTACCGAAGAAATTGAAGTTAAATAATGATTTACACAAATATTCTTTAAAAAATGTAGTGGGGTGAACACTTGGAGAGAATCAAAATATATGTAAATTAATAAAAGAAATTAAAGGGAAATGAATAGTAAGTTCAAAAATTAGATTAGGATTTTGATAATATTATTGATTTCATTGAGATCAAAGTTAAAGAGCCATTTTTTTATGTTTTTGTTGAATAAATGAGTAGAGCGAATGCTACGTACGTCAGAGGGTAAAGCGTTGAAAAGTCTGGGTGCTGTTGAAGTAAAGAAGCTTAAAAAATGATTAGTATTGTGCACTGGAATGAAGGCAAGGTTACTACTATTACTGCGCAATGAGTAAGTTGGTATATTGTGACTTTAAAGATAACCACATCTCAAAAAATATATTTTTAAAACTTTATAGAAATAAAGATGTTTCAGAGGCAAAATACGAGAGCTGACAAACAATGGAAAGCTATGTTCATATTTCCTTTTTTTCCATATGGTTCTTAAAATATTCTTTTGTGTAACTAGAAGAGGCTGTAAAAGATTTTTGTAGCAACCACCCCAACAAATTATACCATATTGTAGTTTCGATTGAACTAACCCATAATAAAAAGTTTCCATAAGTTTTCTACAGCATAGTTTTTTTAAATGAAACATAATATAATTGGTTGAAGCTAAATATTTCTGTAATGCTTTAGTGTGAACTTTCCAATCCATTTTGTTGTCAATATGTATTCCAAGATATTTATATTCAGTAACTGTTTCAATATAGAAACAGTTTGGAGTACAATTTTTAACTAAAGCATTATCTAGAACTTCTACGGAAGTACAACATGAGTTACTACTTAGTGGGATTTTTTTACAGTCATAACTATGCTGAACAAGAAGAGGAAGATTCAAATCTAATATCTGAGGTTTGAAAAACATAATTCTAGTTTTCTCACTAATAACGAGTTTATGAATGCCAAACCAATGTCTAAATAACTCTAAGTCATGATTAATATCAGAAATCATATCAAGTAAACTGGGGCTAGAATAAACACAAGCTAGATCATCAGCAAAGCCCACTACTTTACCTTTTAAATTCAGACTGAATATGCTGTTAATATATATAAGAAACAATAGTGGACCTAAGACGGAACCTTGTGGAACACCTATATTAATATTTCTTACTTCACTAAATTTATCACCTATTTTGACCATTTGTTTTCTGTTATTAAGGTAAGAACAAAACCAGTTTAACATAAAGTCTCTGAAACCGGCTTTTTCTAATTTTCTAACTAAAATATCATGATCCACTGTATCAAATGCTTTTTTTATGTCGATATATAAAGCAGATGTAAATTTATTATGGTTCAAACTTTCATAAACTAAGCTACAGTGAGCTAAGAGTGCATCTTCTGTGGATTTTCCAGCTCTAAAGCCAAACTGTCTATCGTTGAAAAAAGAAATACTATCTAAATAGTTCACAACTCTAGATTTAACAACTTTTTCAAAAATTTTTGAAAAAACCGGTAGAATAGAAATAGGTCTATAATTAGAGACACATTTTTTGTCCCCTTTTTTAAAAATTGGAGTAATTTCAGCTAGTTTTAAACTATCTGGAAAAATACCTTGATAAATACTTTTGTTTAATAAGTGGGGCAAGGTATCAACTATATTTAGACATACTTTTTTAATTAAAATATTTGAAAAACCATTAGATGTAGATGAATAGGAACTATCATCTAGTTTATTTTTGTCATTTATTTTATTTAATAAAAAATTTGACATCCAAGGCTTGATTTTTTTAAATTTAACTTTTTTGTTCACAAGAACAACCGAATTCTGTTCAACATGATATTTTAATAGAAACACAAAGCTATCAAAAGCGACGCAAGGATCAGGAATGCTAAACAAACGTGACCAGTTTTCTAAAAGAAGAAAAGAATTTAGTTGTGCAAAATTTGTTTTCATATTCGACCTATTCATAATCTGATTCTTTGACTGAATTTGATAGTAGTCTTTGAAATTGAGACATAAACATGTCATAAGATGATCAGAGATCTTGAGGTCAGCAACTGAACTAGTGAGGTTTAAATTAGTTTTTAAATCTATTCTAGCTAAGATATGATCGATACATGTTTTAGATGTGGAAGTTATCCTAGTTGCTACATTGATGCAAGATTTTAGACCATGCGATGAAATTAATGAAATGTAATTATCTACTACAGACGTATTAGAAAGTAAATCTATATTAATGTCACCTACAATGAACAAGTGCTTTGCATTGTTTGTATTAAGCAATGAATTCAATTCCTCAATAAAAACCTCTTCATTAAATTTATGGAATCTATAGAAACACATAAAAACCATTTTTGTAGAATTAAAAACTAAAGATATCTCAAGCATATCAGAGCTCACAAGTTCCGTGTTACAACAATCAACATTTAAACTTTCATCTATAAATACAGCACTACCACCTGCAGCATAAGTATTGTTACACTTAGTATATAAAAAGTAACCAGGAATTTTAAAAAGATCTTTTTCATACTCATATATCCAAATTTCAGTTAAAAAAATTAATTTAGGCTTATTAACAAAGGAGTCTAAGTGAATCAATAACAAATCAAAATTTTTTCTCATACTTCTAATATTTTGTTGTACAATAATAAAACTATCTTTATAAACATTAGAATGAAAAACACTTTTACATAACTCATTTTCAAAATAACAAAAAGGAGTATCCAGCGTATCAACATTTACATCAGATAAAAACGATGCGGCCATATCTAAATAATTTTATTTAGGTCCTCAAAACACAAAATGCGATGCGTGGCTTCTCCTTCTTGCTTTTTAATTAAGATAGTTCCATTTTTAATCCAAACATATTGATATTTTTTTTCAATTTTAATTCTTTTAGTTTTATTGAATAGAAGTCTGTTGTATGGAGTAAGTGATTCGTTAATAAAAACAGTTTTGGCATTAATTTGAATCTTTTTAAGAAGTTTCACTTCATCGAGCTTTTTCTTAAGCTAAAAGACGATCAACCTTTCCATGCCCTTAAACGTTTGTGAAATCGGTCGATAGATAGAGGTTGATAAGTATTCGCTCTTTTTAGGGACTGGTTAGACAAATGTAGTTTTATATGCACTCGAGAAGAGATTAGTTTTGCCAGCATAGAGGAACACTTCTTTGGAATAATGGCGGGTAAACTATCCAATCCAGTGGATGTATGTACATATGTCAAGGTCTTTCAAAACTCCTGCAACACCACGAGTACGAAGAAGGATTTAGTGGGAATCTTAAGTTTGGGTGCCTCCTTGAACCGTCCTGATTTCTAAAAGAAGTTAACGGTGCTTTTTCGTGGCGAAAATGAGACGTCACCTATTTTTTCGAAAAAGTATTTCCCGAGCAAATCTTTTCTAGTTCTGGCTAGGAAGCGGCATTCACGAGCGAAGTGAAATGAGCCCTCCTCCATCTCTTCATCCTAACACCCTCTGTATAAGTCAGATATACCGATCCCCATTCTGCGCATGTGGGTTCGCATTGTGTTGTAGCCCGTAAGGTCTGCTAAGCCCCAGTAGATACTCTGGGGCTAAATTACCGAATCAGTGAACGAGTGAGTGAGTCCCATCAGTGATCGAATGAAAACGTCAAATTAGAGTAATCGATTGCTAGATGACGTAAGCGGTAATGCCAAAGTCACATAATTCAGTCACGTATTACTCGATAACTGATGCGGTAATTTGGCCCCTGTTTTTGTCCTTGTTATATCTGGCCATTCCTTGAAACCCGATCTTGAGGAAACTGGGTGAATTCTATAATTTTCCTGCTCCAGTGACATAAGTACCTGGGAAACAATGTGGCACGGTTCAAATAATGAACCGTTTTTGGCCAGTTCATCAGCCATTTTGTTTCCATAAATGTCACGGTGTCCTGGGACTAAGGTTGTCAGATATTTCTTACACCTCGGCGGGGCAAATAGCTAAAATAATGAAAAATGCCGGGATTTCAAAATATTGCCCGGGACAAAATAAAAAATCATAATACGTATACGTGTAGATCAAAATAAATAAATTCTTTTATTAATTACTAATTAAATGACTTTTTTGTCATTTGTCATTTGCAAATATTTTTTTTGTCAATTTTAATGACATATGTCAGTTTTGCAAAAATACATTTTTTGTTATGTTAGTTTGACGACGTCTGGCAATGCTACCCGGGACCCATCGCAGTGTGGCTGAATTTGTTTCGCTGAACGATCTTAATTCACGACGGTAGCGAGCAAACAGTTTTGACTTCGTGACAACTGACGACATGGATCTAATAGCCGCCTGGATAGATATGGAGAAGGAGATATTATTGTTCTTGTTCGTTAGATCACATATGGAAAGATATTTTATGGTCTCGCAAACTGTAAGCACTTCCGCTCGCAAGACACTGTACGAGTTTGGGAGCTTTAATTATGTGGGTGGGTTGTCTGAGAAGATCCCTGACCCTTCCCCAGCTACCGTAGTGGAACCATCTGTAAGGAGCGATACATGATTTGCATTTAGGACCCGGTTTTCCATCCAAATCTCCCTTATTGAAAAATTTGTTAATCTGACTGGGTTAAAATCTATGTACGGTGAAATTAAGTCTGAAGACTCCCTTGTAGACGAGCGTTAAAACCGAAGACGAGATGCTATTTCGAATATTTTTTTTACAAATGTCCAACAATTCTTACTACCTTTGTCCCATTGTTGTATTTGTTGCCTTAATTGTCATGTTTATGTAAAAATTAAGTCTAACGAATATGGGCATTGTAGGCCTTTCTAGCTTGTTTAAGATTTTTCGGTATTTCCTCAGTGCGGTTGGCTTTGAAACAAGCTTACAAGAATCAGGTGTTTTTTTGTCCAAACAACAATAAAAAAAAGTGAACCCGGTGTGTTCTTTATTTATTTTGTTACTTTAGATTGTGCATGTTGCAGATATTGCTGGTCCAATTTCTTCAACTATTATATTATTATAATAAATTGGCTTTTCTTAGTTTTCTTTCTGTAGAATTTTCGACCAAAATTTTGCCATTTTTAATAAATTTTAAAAGAAATAAAATGCTTGCAGTAGAATAACACTATCTTCAGAGAATAGTCTTAACAAAAATTGTGCAATATGTGTAGCTATGAAATAGTTTCTACTATCAACTGTAAGCCCCATGGACTAGCAGATGCATGGTATAAAGAAAACAACCTTTTTGTATGTCTACTTCCCTGCAAAAATAAATAGGTCTTTGTTCAGTGGACTAAGTGAATTCCACAATTTCAATATCATCTGAAAATATTTGAACATATCTGACAGATGTCAAAAATTTTAACCAAAACAACCTACTAGATGTGCTAAATTTTGTCTCTATTCTCATGATTACTTTAAAATAAACATTTGATTACAAAATTATACAAATATACGAAATTGAATAAAAATTAAATTTTAATTAACTAAAACATTAGGTTATTTGTACTTGAGAGTGCTCCAACTATAAATTCAAAATAAATATTAAATATTTGAACAAGTTTTCAATATCATTTTTAAATAAAGAAAATTTGAAAAAATTAAAATAACATTAAATTAAATATTTAAAAAAATGCATTTAATCATTTAATACTATAAATCATATTCACAGAATATTTAAAATAAATTCTAAATTATTTATATACAATTTAAAATGCAAAACATATAAATTAAAATTGAAAAAAATAAAAAACAAATAACTCCAAGTTTCTGTAAAAATCAACAATGAGCTTAAAAGCTTAAGACTTAATAATGAGAGGTACTAAAATTAGTCAACAGTTTTTTATAAATATTTCAAGTTTTTAAAACTTATGCTAAAACAAATAAAAATTATTAAATATATAAGTGTAGTTGGATTGAAAACAAAAATACCATCCGGTTTTGAAGTATAAAATGTTTGAGAGAGGAAGAAGAGGGAATACATTTTTGAAAGCCATACATGGCAGTACATTTAAAGTTTAAATCCGCTAAAAATAGAAACATGCAAAGAGGTACACAAATGGAGACAAGTCTTCCATTAGAAGCTCACCCCAAGTCGGAAGGAGGCTGTGTGGTGGTGGTATTAAATGAAAATACTGAGTTTATTGTCTCTCGATGATGATGATTGTGTTGTGACAATAAATATTGTTGGAGCGATTCCATTAGTTCACCCAATAACAGCCATCATAGACGAATCTTCACTGCTCTCGGTGCTAATTTGACTCTGCAGACTTTCCCGCAACTCGAGGGACTGGTGCGAACGAGAGGATTTTACATTTGGTGCTTCACTCAATGGCGGCGGAGTGGTGGCAGTTAGTGTTAGACAACTACTGCTGGTTAGTCGAGTTTTTGGCAATTGCTGTTGTTGCAACCTCGGACGATAACGATTCGTTGCCATAAAGGAAACATGACTTCCGCCACTGCCACCAGCAGATGTAGACGAAATGGGTGGTGGTGGAATTGCTGTGGCTATGGCCGCAAACGTACAATGCTTAGCCAGAGGCACATTAGCACACACCGACTTGCCATTACTCTTTGCCACTGGAATACTAACAATGGCTTTTGTTGTCATTGCCATTGGGGAGCAGCTGGAATTTGCACTGGCTGTCGTCGAAAAGGAGCCCCTAAACTGATTGCTACTGCTGCGGCGTCTCTGCCGATGATGATGACGATGGAAGCTTTGACATCGGGTGCATGATCGTTCACGATGCTGCTGCTGCTGCTGTTGTTGCTGGCCGACACCATTGCGGCCGCAGTTGCTGCTCCCACTACAAGAGCTGCAACTGCTAAGCTGTCGTCACATCATCCCTCGATTGCCACCATCCAATTGATTAACAGAGGAATATCCGAAGGAAGTGGATGCTGCCACCATTGCTGCAGCAACGTGACACTGAAATAAACGAAACAGATTAAGGATTAAATTAAGATTATCCATAATAATTAGGACGATAAATTATGGTAAGTAATTTGGGCAAACTCAATTTAGTCAAAGTAGCTTCTTGAGAATTGTAAAGATTTAAAAAGCGTTTAAGTTTAGCCCAATGAAACGGAAACGGAAACAGAAAGAGAAACAAAGCATGCTTAAAATGTGGTATGTTATGTGTTTAGTAAAGACATTAATGAGGATGTTTTAATGAGGTTTTATTTTTGATTTGAAGACATCAACTGTGAGGAAAGATCAGTCAATTGTTTTGGTATGGGTAAGACACTTAAATACATAATTAATATTGATTAGAAAAAAACAACACAAATAGGGGCAAAAATAACACGGAATTCTGCTCCGTGTTAAAAAAATACACAAAACTAGGTTTATTTTATATTTTAGAAAACTAATATATGATTTAATAAATATATGTAGTCAAAAATCACAGTGGTTTACAACTGTTTTTCAAATTATTATTTTGAAGGATGCAGGCCAACGAATACTTTGTTTAAAACACTATAAAAGAAGGATCATAATTATCATCAAATCAGGTTTAAAATACAGTATTTGAATATAAAAATGTTCCTAAAATTATGTGAACTAAACAAATTTTTTAAAACAGGGGCCAAATGGAGGTAAGTGCATTTGTAGGAGATACAGTAATTTGCCAAATGTTGCCATTGTAAAATCACAAATGTGATAATATTTAAAAATCATAATAAACATCAATATGATAATTCGAGTATGTAAGTAAAACTTGTATCCACTTTAGAAGAATGGCGCTGTTTTCGCTAAGGAGAATACTATCCCAACTAACATACTCTCCAGAGCTTAGATCTTGAAATCTGAAAAAACTCTCATACAACTCTTTTATATCCCATTGCTATACTAAAGTATTAATATCTTGTTATGAAACTCAACTGGATGTCATAACACTTTTATTTTAAGAGCTAAACACTTTTCCAGCTTAAAAGAACTTAAATCTTATAGCAAAACTATTTTCTCTTCTTGTAGTTAGATTATAAAAACTTATAGTCTTATAAGAATCCCTTTCTGAGAACTGAGCTCTAAATATGTCCAAATAATCCCATAACAAGTCATATTTAAGCGTAAAGTTATTTGTATACCACTTTGAAAATTCTAAAAGAATTTGAGTTTAAATCCTCCTATATCAAGAAACAATTTGGAGTTCAAAGAATATAAGCTTTGCAGTAAGATCCTAATAAGATCCTTAATGCAACAAGCACAACTATTCACAAACTTCAGTTTTCTGATGTCAACATTCTCCTCTCACTCGCACGTGAGTACACATAAATCATAAAGAAGCGTCTAAGATCGTATAGAAAGAATAAAGATGTTACTAGAAGAGTTAGTGTCGCGTCAGCAGCAGCCATATTCCTATACACAAGCAAAGTAGTTGCCTGTACATTTGAGGGTTACCATAACTTAAAAAATTATGATCTCGATTAAATAACTTGGCTGTAGCACTGACTTAAAAACTTTATGGTTGCATTACACGAGTAGTAATTTTTTTGTGAAAAGAGTAATAGTAGAAAATTACAGAGAATATGAGATTTTATTACTCTTGTAAATGCAGCATAAGACTTTCAGTGTGTAATTTGGAATATTTTATATTAAATTTGACCTTTCCTGTTTACTATTTACTCTCACAAGCAATTGACCCATGACCCAGTGGCGTACCGTGCCATCTCGGCGCCGCCGGAGGCGGGAGACCCATTTTGTCGCCCCCATTCAATACTTAATTAAAATTAAATTTCGAGACATCATTTCACAGGCAATGAGGTATCTTGAAGGTAAAAAGGAGGTGTCGTGAATTAAGGCCAACTTTCAAAAATTGGCCTTATTGCACTTTGATAAAGTGAAATAAGGCAAATTTTCAGTAGTTGATCTTATTTCACTTTGACAAAGTGAAATAAGGCCAAATAATTTTGAGAAATAAGACCAAATTGATCTTATTTCACTTTTTGAAATCACCAAATGATAAGGTAGCCTTAGAGTTGGCCTTATTTCGCTTTTTAAAAGTGAAATAACATCAATTATAAACCTTAAACAGTATACTTCTTAAAAGAAGATTGCAACATAACAATGATCTGGTTAAGATAACTGAACGAACAAGACGGTCCCGTGACTTAAGGCCAAGTGACATATGGCCAAATTAAAAACATTTGGCCTTTATGTCACTTTACAAAAGCGACAATAGACCAAATTTTAAGAGTTGGCCGTAAGTCACTTTTGCCAAGTGACATTAGACCAGTTTGGCCCTATGTCTCTTTTAACTGTTGAATCTGGGCAGAAGCAAGTATTTGAAAAAATTGCAAAAAAAACTATAATACATAATTGTTTATCGTGGGCCGACGTTCTGGGTTTTCTTATGCAACAGTACCTTGGGTGGCCCGCTTCGCGGGTGTTCAGGATTTTAACTCCCTTTTCGGGGCTCACGCAACTCCGTTGCTCCGCTTAGCGTATGTTCAGTCGCCAGGCAGGCGCCGCGCGCCTGTAGCAACAGTTTTCTTGGGCAACACTACATAACTGTTAGTTGTTTACACCAATTAATGTAAAGACAAAACACGGCACCAAAAAAGGATCAGCGGTTTCACAAACGGATTCTACGGACCTTACGAGCAGCGAAGTCAGAAATACCTTTGTCAAAATCAATATTTGCAGCCAATTCTTGTTCAATCGACAATACGAGTATAACCAAGTTTGATAGTCTAGTAGAACTCATAGTGGATCTGAGATAATTTTTGATTAGCTTCAACTCCTAAAAACTTCTCTCACAACTAGCGACAATAATTGCCAAAGTCAAATATATGCGAATCAAGATGAATTCCCAGATTCAGTTTTTGAATTGGAGGAGCTCCAGTGGTCCTTTTCCCCTTATATCTTCCTCTGATTCAGAACTGGGGACAAACTACTGCAGACGCTTCCTCTCTATCTGAAACTCGTCCTTGTCCATGTCTTCTAATACATGGAAAAGATCACACTCGTACTTGCTGTCCTCAAGTTTCGCTGGAGTCAAAAATCCAAACTATTTCCGTTATTTCCTGAACCTGCTGCAATCGAGTCGTCATTTTTTGAATGATCTTGTCAAATGATGCGAACACCACCTTAGAGTTCCTGCTTGTGAGAAAAGCTGCATCTGCAGATTCATGGCCATGCATGCGTTTTTTCTTGCGAATTCTTCTCGTTTTGAGTTCGATACAGAGTTGTTCGCAGAGACTATTAGCAAAGTCGATTGCGGCTTGCATGAAACGGTCTCTGCTCTTCACTATGATAGCTTTTAAAGCGCAGAGTTTCTAAGAACACTTATCACACTCAGTCCTCGTTGCTGCAGGTAAATCTGTTCGTCATTTACTTCAGGTAGCACTGCAGCCCAAAAGCCAAGAAAAGTGAGGAAGTTGAATGACTGCATGGCTGTCAGAAGAAGACTGGCTCCCGATCTTGTCGGTAGTTTGAGATGAATCCGTGAATTCTTCTAGTACCTCAAGAACTTCCTAAAAACTTGACAGCTTCATGTCTAGCGCTCTAGTACGTTTCAGTGACTCGTTTCACTGCTTGACCTGTGACGGTAATCAAAGCGTTCCACCGAGCAGTTGATGCAGAAAAGAAGGCAAATAGCTTCTCCAGAGTTCCAAAAAACGTCACGGAATTCACTGATTCAGAAGCAGTGTGTACCCCAGCCCAGCGCGGTCTCGCACTCGGAACGCTCCCTTTCTGTTTCGCGAGAGTTTTGGAACATTCCGTTTAAGTTTCGCAAGTCGCGCGACAATAACAGAATGGACCCTTACGCCCTTACTCACCGTTTACGAATTCACGGAAATCAGCCGAGATCGTCAACAACGAATCACAGGCAGGGTTAAATTTTTAAATTTACGTCATTGTTGTTTATTGACTTGTCAAACGTTCTGTCTTGAAACATATGATCTCTACTCTACCCGACATTTTGCCGCCCCCGGCCAGCTGCCGCCCGAGGCGGGCCGCTCCCTACGCTACGCCACTGCCATGACCTAAATAAAAACAAAACAAATTTCAAAGTTAATTTTGATTTTATTTGCTTACGAAAGAAATATATGGTAACCCTATTTCCGATAAAAGTTATAAATAAAATAATTTAAATATGCATTATTTTGAAGGGGCTTTGTGTCTTTTCGACGTAAAATGTTAGAATTAGTAGATACAATTTCAACCGCATAATAAAAGAAAGTTCCATTTACTCGTACTATGAATTTATTGTTGCTTTTCGGAATTTATGAATTGATCTATTTCGTTTTGTTACGGTAAAAATTAACCGCAGCAATCTTCATTCTTTCTATTCCCTTTTCCTTGCGTACTTCCAAATTTCCTTTTTACTACACAGGTGTTCGTTTTGCGATAGTGCGAGAGAGCAGGGCGACCATGGTCCATCAGCCAGTGGTTCTTTCTCTCAGTATCGTAAAACGAACAAATCGTCGACGAGTACTGACAGACGGGCGGTCTGTTTCATGGGTTTCAATTCGAAAACGTTGAAGACACTTGGTCTTTAAACGTAGATGTTGCTCTAAAAGGAGAACGGCCGAGTGCCCAACCTAAAACTTAAACTAAAAATTAATTAATTTGTAAAAGATGGAACATTATGTGTGAGTTCCCATCCCCCCTTGTCTGAGTTGGAAGCCAATCACGACCTACAACGTAAATGTATTCAACTTGATCGATTCCTCTTTCTTTTGTTTTCCTCTCTAATTATTATTATTGTTAAAAGTCCGGTGAGGACTAATGTGCGCGAGTCCTTATTAATTCTACTTGGGGTTTTAAAGATTTTTTTCTATCAGCGCAAAACTGTGGGGATAATTGTGAACTAAACTAACCAAAGGAAACGTCGTGACCTGGAAGGAAATTCCAGCGTGCGGCGAATTTCATGGAAAGTTCGAGAGAAACTGATGGAAAGAGAATTTGCGACTAAGCAGGATCGCCATAGTTCGACACCAAAGGCTCTTCAGCAAACTTGCGGAGATTGGCTGTCGATAACGTGATCGAAATCACCGATACCGAATTGGCTGAAAGCACGAGGGTATGGGTCGAAATTTTGAGCGGTTATCCAGGAGAAAAATCTTGGAAGAAAGTAGAAAGCTGGTGGAAGAAAATTTTTAAAACAGAAGTGGAATTAGAAAGAAGAAATTTTGTTTTAAAAGAAAAAAAGTAGAAATTAAAAGATAGAAAAAAAAATAATAGTGGAAGTGAAGAAATTACAGAGGACGAAAAGTGGACGAAAGGTGAAAAGTTAGTCGAGACTAAATAAAGGAAGAGGAAATTAAGAAAGAGAAAGTACCTTTTTAGTGCTTATCTTAAGAGTAAAATTGTCTTTTTGTATTATTTGGTCGTAATTGGTTTTAACTGCGTTACGTTCTTTTCGAAAACTGCGGAAATCGCGACCCGTTAATCTCCGTTGTGTTTCTGGGAACCAGACCTTAACGGTACATCTTATTGTTTAAATTTCTTTGTTTCTGCCTGAAAAGATCCTTGGTTTTAATCCTACAGGTAAGGTTTCCCAGACAAATAATACTTTAAATTAAAAAAAAAGGGTTTGCAATTTCCTTTTTCTTATTTCAGGAAAAAATTGCTGTCGCCCTTTATTACGCAGTAAGTATGCCACTGTGGCGATTAAACGTAATAAATCATCTTTTTATATCAATTTGATATCAACCCTATCACCCTTAAAACTCCCAATTAAATTTTCCAACCACCCCATTGTGAACCCACCCCAACTGCTCTAGCCGTGGTGGCAGCATCTTACTCGCTGTCAGCTACACTTGTTGGTTTGTCAATTATTAACACTTCGCCTCCTTCTCAATTCGTGGTGGGTGTCGTCCCGCCGCGGCGTCGCAGAATTTATTTCGTTGTTTTTCTTTAATAATATAAATAATAACATTCTAATCAATTAGATTCCGCGATCGCGATCGGAAAATCAAGTGTAGCATAATTCGTACCAAAGATGTATTACTTGGCGTAACGGTGGAATTTATCTTAGTATAAGACCTGAAATAACAGAACGGTAATAATTTTTCTTTGCGAAAACGCACTGGGGACACGCCAGGCGACTGAGAATCAGACACTTTGAAGAATTTTTTGAGGAAAATAAAATAAGGTCACCCTAATAATATTGTTAGGCCAGGTAGATATTAATCAGATTTAATTTTATAAAAAAAATCAGATTAAATAATTGAACAGATTTTAAAATATTTTTTGGGCCGCCGAAAATTCCATCGCTGGTAGAATCACCCATATACATACATATTTATATACATATGTATGCTTTCGTTGTTTATTAAATTATTTGTTTTATTAGGTTTTTTGGTTTGTAATTTTCAATTCTGTAAAAAAATCAAATATTTTGTATCTGTACGTGGGAATCCTTAACCAGGATTGCAATTGCTTAAGTTTCGAAAAGCATATTTTTTCATTAATGGGTGCCAATAATTTGCAGTTTTTAGAAGGCTTTTTCTAATTTATCTTTTTTAACATTTTATTATATACATAAAAAGAAAAATTTTAATTTAAAGTTTAAGAAAAGAAAAAAAAAGATTTTACTTTGATGAACAAAATATATTAATTTTGTTCCTACTTTTTCTTAAATTAGCCAGACCATGGGCTTTATTTAATAGTTGTCTGAATTTCACCAAATTCCACAAGAAAACTAAAATTACATTTCGTTCACGCTATAAATTTTATTTATCGATAATAATACTCGTATATTGGGTCTTAGAAGGGTACGATAGTATCTAATTGAGGCGAAGTCCATTTGGATAAAAGGTCCCCAAAAACTCATTGAGTATAGTAGTGAGATATAAGAACAGAATGCCATGTGAATTCTTAAGCACACATCAATTTATGCAAGAACAAAAATTATAGGTCATTGTAGCGGTTTCTTAAAAAGATAAGCTAAAATATTTCAAACATTAAAAAAAAATCATGGTACGGCAACTTTAAGTCTTTTTTATGGTACGATTAAGAATTAATTTTCAAAAACAAAAATAAGGACTCCTTTTTGAGATATCAAATTTTCAAAAAAAAATTGTTTTTTTTTTTTTTTCAAAAACAAAATACCAAAAAATGGTCTTGTTATAGGTTCATTCAGTAATATCATAATTTCAAAATTATTTTTATCTAATTCTAGATCGTAAAAAAAATTCGAAAGAACAAAAATTTTATCAAAATTCTAACAGACGTTTTCGAGAAAAATAAGATTTTCGAAAACCATTTTTTAACATTTGTATGGTGGGTACCGTTATTTTTAGGTAAAATAAAATTTTTCTATCACATCTTGTAAATTGAAATAAGAATTTTTAATTGTGTTGTTTTAAAAAAAATTAAGTATTAAATTTTCGAAATATTGAGTTTTCAATTTTCAAAAAAAAAAAAAATTTTTTCGTCTTCGCTATCATCGTAATATCAACTTTGATCAAAATCTCGAGTTCAATTTATTTTTACGAATGCTTAACTTGCCTTATAGTAGGAGTTTTTAGGCAGGTTTTGTTGAGCTCGATTTTTAGATATCGAATTAAAAACAAAAAAAATATTCTTAAACTTTTTTGTAGTTATAAAAAATTAATTAAAATTTTATATATATTTGTTTTTTTTTTTAATAATCCTAGAAAATATTTTTGTTTTATCTTGCAATGGCTTTTAAACTTTTTTGAAGCTTCTGTATGAAAAATTTCATTAAAATCCGTCATGCCAGTAATGAGAAAGTGGAAATTTGAAAAAAATGATTTTATTTTACCGACAATCAGTGATGTCTTAATTTCCAATTTGTTTTTTATTGAATCATAGATTGTATAAATTAAGCGAAAAAAAGGCATTTTTCATCAAAATTGTAAATGCCGTTTTCGATAAAAATACGTTTTACAAAATTTTGTTTTTGAACCTTTTTTTTTTTTGAGAGAATAAAATTTCTATTATTAAAAAACTGTTAATTGTCAAGATTCAAAAAAATCAAGCATGAATCATTAGCATTAAGAAATGAATCAAAAAAGTCGTTCCGTTTTTGGGAAAATTGAAAACAATAAACAACGTTAATATACATTTTTTGGAATTTTTTGGAATTTTTTTATTTATTTATTTTTAAGTTATTTACTTTACCAATTGTAACTGCAGCGTTATCCGACCAAGTTAGAGTATCGTTAAAGACTATCCCAAAATTAAACTAAGCAGCGATTTCGAAAGATGTTTGACCTAATTTTATTGGTGGAAATAAGGTAGTATCTAATTTATGCTTGTAAATGCATTTATTTCCCTGGATTAAGCAATAAATTGTACTTGAGTGTCCACTGTTAGATTATTTTTAAATCTCCGTACACCTTACCACTGCTAATCAAATTCAGTTGAGAATTGCAGTATAATTGAACGTGCGTCGTCAGCAAACATTTGGACAGTACAATTACGTATTTAATGAATTTCATGAAAACAGTAGAGGACCGAGAATGGAGCCCTGTGGAACACCCGCAGGTACACTAAGGAACAACAACAGCTACACATCTAAGTACGAAGCCAAGAGTTGGACAGCTAAAAACGAAAATCAAAAAGTGTACATCAACTTCTTGCAGAGAATGGAATGGTTTACTGTATAGAACGCTTTTGAGAAGTCTTACAACGTTAGGAATGTAGGCCGGTTACCTTTGAGGCCTTGGGGAATATGATCGACAAGAAGTAAGAGGGCAGTTTTACAACTTAAAAGGGGCTTAAACGATCATTTTTAATTAAAAATCAAATCCATATGCATCTACTTTAAAATCTTCTTTTTGAATACATGTTCCTTGTTTTCGTGACCTTTTTTAAGAAATATTACTCCATTTTTCGTATATATTATGTACATATATACATAATAAATTTTGACTTGCGACTTATAAGTACTATAAGGCAAGTTATGCATTCGGAAAAAAATAGAACTCGAGATTTTGATCAAAGTTGACATTACGATGACAGCGAAGACTAAAAAAGTTGCTCTCGCAATTCTGTCTGTCTTTTGACTACAGCCTAAACGGAGGATTTTCTTTAAGCTTGGTAGATAGTATTTTTGATTTTTTCCCCCCATATGACATATGACCGAAAATAAAGGTACCTGCCACACGATTTTTTTTCGAAATATTATAAATATTTTTTTTTTCTCAAAAACTGTCCCACAGATTTTCTTAAAAAAAATCAAGAAAATTCATTGAGTTAAAGCTAGGAAATGGTTGAAAAAATTTTGTTCAAAAAATGATTGTTTTTGGTACCCCCTTGGTACCATTTTTTTGGTTTTTGATTTTCTCAAAAACGGCACAACCGATTTTGATATATTTTTTATGCTAAAGTTTGTCAGCAGTTTAAATATGTTATTGGGTATTCAAATTTTCCAAAAAAAAATTTATTGGATTTTTAACAAAATTTTCAATTTTTTCAAAACTCAATATTTCAAAAACCCCACCTCGATTTTCTTAAAACTTGAAAAATAAAAGTTTGTTAATATAAATTGCAAGATGTAAGAAAAAAATTTATTTTCGCTAAAAGTAACCTCCATACAAATTTAAAAAATGTTTTCGAAAATCGTATTTTTCTCAAAAACGGTTCTGAGAATTTTGTTAATTCTTTTTCTATTAATTTTAAGGATGTATAATTTAATACAAAAAAATTGAAGTCAAGATATTACTGAGTGTACCTGCCAAAGAATCATTTTTTCAAATTTAAAATTTCTCATTATTGACAAAACTGATTTCAATGAAATTTTTTATGAAGAAGCTTCTAAAAAGTTTAAGAAACATTGCATTTCAAAACTTTGAAAAAAATATTTTTTGAATTTAAAAAAAAAAATCTCTTTTTTTTTGAAAATTCTATATCTCAGAAATGGCGCAATATTTTTTTTGTAAATTTAATTTTTATTCGAACAATTATAAATTCGAACAATAAAAAAAATTGGCGTACTAAAATAATTTAAAAATTTTGTATATAAAAACTTATTTTACTAAGAAAGCGTACATATATACTTATAATTTTTGTTCTTGCATAAGCTAATATTTTCTTGAATCACATGGCATCCTGTTCTTAGCTCCAACTATTGAAGCAGTTGCTTAGGTCGTTTAAAAAATGAAATTTAAGCCTTTGAAGAGTTTTTCTCTTATAACATTCATTTTTGAAATTCTTAGTCGTTTACATAAGAGCAAGTTCGTGGGACCCAGTCGTGCATTTTATTAACTTCCCATAGGGAGTTATTGTAATCGGTCCGATTTGTCAAATTGGAATTTTTGACATTTCTCGACGTTTCAAGGTCCCTAGAGGCTATATCAATCATTTTTAGAGAGATGTCTGTGTGTGTGTGTGTACGTACGTTCGTACGTTCGTACGTTCGTACGTTCGTACGTTCGTACGTTCGTACGTTCGTACGTTCGTACGTCCGTACGTTCTCGTACCATTTTTCGTCGTCGATATCTCAAGAACGAGTAAAGATATCGACTTCAAATAAATTTTGTTTAATAGGTAATAACTTCGAAAGAGGCTGAAAGGGCGTTTGTTAAAATTCAGTGAGTAGTTTTTTCACTATAACGGTTTAAAAAAAAAGTAAAAATTTTGGTTAGCTTCAAATATGTCACGAAAAAATAATGCTATTGATTTCAAATAAAATCTAATGTACTCATTATAAGGTCATACAGATTTGGTATGAATTTGGAAAAAAATAAACATACCGTTATTTTCTTAAATTAAAAAAAACTGAAAAAAAAAATTTCATAACCCAGATATTCTAAGAACGGAAAACAATTTGAAACTCAAAATAATTTTATATTACGAAAAATAATGTGTTTGGCAACTGGTGAAAATTTCAAAAAAAACTAGTTTACAGTTTTTTTACAAAAAATAAAAAACTATATAAAATTCTATTGAAAATTGTAAAAATTGTTTTTCGACTCAAAGTTCTCGAGAACTAAAAGCGATATTGACTTCTAATTTAGTTTATTTTATACATAGTATAATTTTGTACAATTGGTAAAATGTTGACAAATATTGAATTAATAGTTTTTTTTTTAAATAAAAAAAATATTAAAAATTCTAGTGAAAACTATTTAAAATTGTATTTCAAGTCGAATTTCTTGGGAATGAACACCGATAGTGCCTTCTAAAGTATGTTGTTTTATACATCGATACCTTCCCGTAAGAATGTATGCTAAGCGACATTTCTAAAATTGTTCAGGAAACGAAAAAAATGAAGAAAGTTCTAGTTGAATCATAGTGTGCTAAGAGACAATTTTGGTTAAACTAAGTGACATCTAACAAAATTTTTTGTTGCTCACAATCAACATCAACAATCTCAATTTCAAATTTCTTTAAATAATTAAAACGCTTTTCAATCTTAAAATAATGTTTGTTTGAATTTTACAGCTAAAGTTTGTTTCGCTGAAAATTTGCTTATTTGAAAAAAAATAAATATAAAGTTTTCAAGACCTCAAATGGGAAGTTATCAGTGTGGGTCGCACCCAGCCTCTTTTTTAAATTTGTTTTCAAAACAAATACTTCAAAAATAGGTCTGAGGAAGGGTGTAAACACAACCGAAACGTTGCGGATATATTAATTATATTTAATATTTGTTATTGACCTGAAGGTCACTTAAGGACATATTATCTTTTCAAATACTTTGGACAATACCGATTGGATTGCGAGTGGTCTGAACTCAGGATTGCTCTGATTTTTAGACTCAGGTATTGGATTTATCTAAACATTTTTCCAGAAAACAGGGTATTCATAAGTGGTGAGAATCAGATTAAAAATATATTAGTAAAATACGTTAAAGGACTTTAAAAACTTAGGATTTATGTCATTTAATCCTATTGCGTTCGATTTAACCGACAGCAAAGCTTCAACAACGTCCTTATCGGTTAATCGCGCAAAATCGAAATTAAATGCATTGTCATTAGCTTCAATAGACTGGTCAGTAAGCAGTTGTTGATCTTGATTTATTTACTGCACAGCAACTGACACATTGCAAACTACGTTCACAGTTAAGCTCGACCGTTGTTTACTAAGGCCCCAGTTTGCGTAGCTTTTGTCAGAGAAATTTTCGAGACTTTGCTTCAGGATTAAAGAAGTTTTCATCATAGTAGAGTCATATTGCAGCCCTAATACGAATGACAACCAAATTACGAAGATTCTTATAAGTATCTAAAAATACATGAAGCTTATGTCGTTTCCAACTAGCATATCATGCAATATGACGATTCTGTATCTGTATCTCTACTAAACCAAGGAAGCGAGTTTAATGAAGGGGTTTTATATCGAAATGGAACATGCTGATCAAAAAGTATTTCAATATTATGTCCGAGAAATAAAAGCTGATGTCATGAGTCAAATATCATCCCATTCTTATTGTATTTCGATAACGTCAGCTGTTTAAGCTTAAGTCGAACAATCGACAGAATTTTAAGGCCTGCTTCTCAAAATCTCTAGTTCGATTTTTTCCACGAATCCATTACTTGCCATATAAATAGTTCCCACATACATACATATCGCAAGTAAAAATCATTTCTATCGAACATTGATCAAATATATGTACATTCCTTTTCTTCTCTCCAAGTTTACAGTGTTTTTATAAGCACTCACCCATACTGAACTATTTCAAATAAGGATTGTTTTAACAACTGCAGTCCTGCGGTGCGGTGATGATGTACCATAAAATTCCTCCTTCTCATTCAACAAAAATCAATTAAAATGGAAAGCAGAGTTAAGTTATTTTACTTACTCCTTCCATGAATGAGGGAAACAGAACAAACTATTTATAAAGAACCACATCCATTTGGCAAACCTTAACCTAGATGTAATAGCTGCACGATAGCATCAAGCCAAACAGCGAAATGCACTATTACTTAAGGTTCCTTCAGCTATGTAAAATGTACCTTGACTCCCTCAGCATCTAACATCTTATCGGGTAGAGTTCCCGCCCACTCTCGGGAGAAGTCGTTTGGCAAAACGTGAGAATGTATCTAAATAACTTGATTATACTTTTCTCTATCGATTGGAAGATCTAATTCTGACTTGATTTTCTCACAGACTTAATTCCTAAATACTCTGATTGAGTTTTTATCCGATTATCCCTAACCGACTAGGACCCCAAATCAATTATTTTTGTCAGAAGATTTTGAGAGAGGCCAGCTCTGTTGGTATCTTAGTAGGGTTGACCAACAGCCGGGACGCATATACTCGTAGAAAGATGGGTTTTCGGAGATTGATAGCTGGACGTAATTTTGTTAAGGCACGGGTACAGCACGTTCACTTCAACCCTCGTTACATTAGGGCAGTGGATGACCTGTCAATGGTGATGTTGATGCTATTAACACGGAATGTCGTGGAATCGATTGAACTTTTAACAGCTTTCCATTTTGCGATTTCTTTTTCAATTCGATTGAGTGCAATGGACAATTATTTTTAAATTGGTTTCATTGAGAACGGAATCAGGAATACCATAATACAGAGAGGGTGTGTTTTTTTCTCAAAAATGTTTTTCAGGGTTCATTAAATTTAATCAGCCGCTGTTAATTTTTTTTTCGGTTATGCACTCACTGTATATTGCGAGGAAGTGACAAGTTCTTCGAGAGTATTTTTTGTCATGATAAACGGTGTTCATTAGCGCTACGACAATTTTAAGTCTCCTCCATTCCTGCTAACACGCACACAAGCATGGTTGGGACTTGGAAGTCACTAGGATTAGAGTCTCTGCTTGTTTTCTTCTCTAGGCAATATAACATTCCTCACATATGTACACCCGCCTTCCATTAAAGGTATACCACTAACATTCTCCGACGAAGCAACATACTTATGGGTCTTATTTTAGATAAGAAGTTAAGTTGAAAACCTAACATTGAAGAAAGAGTTTAAAAAAACCACAATGGAATCTTCTAATGTAAAAAAGCCACTGGGAATAAATGGGGCTTCAATCCCGTATTACTCACAGGCTATACTCCTCGGGAATCAGAGCGATTCTACCATACAGCATGGCTGTATGGTGGAGAGCTCTAGACAAAAATACGAGTTGTATAATACTAAACAAGGTTCAAAAGTCAGTTTACATTAATGGACTCTTTCAGCTGCACTAAAACATTTTGTTCCATTTACCACCTCTCGATATGTTCGACAAACAAACGTCTGCAAACAAAGCTATTCGTTCAAAAGCCTCCTTGGAGTATAGATCAATATAGAAATCGGCCACTTTATCATTTTGAGCTGATTCGGTTGACTTCCAAGTAACTTCTTTTAAATCATCCCTTAGATTCAATTCAATAACTATCTCTTCTAGAGAAATCTAGGAGGACATGGCATTCCTGGAAGATGATTCAATCCATTTTTACACCAATGGATCAAAATAAGGACGGCGTTGGTGGGGATGTGTAATCAGATGGACTAAATTAAGTCTTTTTTCGACTTCCCAATCACTGCATAGTTAGGTTAGGTTAGGTTAAGGTGACTGCCGACCGGAAAAGTTCAACACACTTAGACCAATATGTGGTCCGTTGTGATACCATAGGATTTCAAAAATCACCCTTACTCGTTAAACCATTTTGAGCTAACAATGAAGTGTTTGAGACAGTGAATGTCGGAATTATTTAGATCACTAGTATCGTTATAGTAGTAGTCTCCCAAGTGGAGTCTACGTCTTTGTGCTAGGGCAGGACAAGAACATAGAAGGTGAGAAACAGTCTCCTCTTCTTCTTCATCCATGCAGCTTATGCAAAAATCATTTGCAGGAACTCCAAGACGAAAAGCATGTCTTCCTATTAGGCAGTGTCCAGTAAGGACACCTATAACGGAGCTAATATGCAATCTACCAATAGAAATTAGTTGTTTTGAGCTTTTAGCATCAAACAATGGCCAAATTAGTTTAGTAGACCGGCAAGTTGGGGTGCTGATCCATCTTTGGTTAGCTTTCTTTATGGTATCATGCCTTAGCATAAGTTAACAAGTAGCTAGGGGTATACCGATGTTGGATTTGCTATCCAATAAAGGTAAGAATGTTCCCTTATTTGCAAGTTCGTCGGCTTTACAATTTCCTGGAATGTCTCTATGCCCCGGCACCCATATAAGGTGAATGTTAAACTGTTTTGACATCTCCACCAGAGATGATCGACAATTTTGGGCTGTTAGTGAGTTAATGGAGACAGAGTCCAATGACTTAATGGCAGCTTGACTATCTGAGAAAATACGTATATCAGTAGTCGATATAACGTTTTTTTTGAGCCAAAAGAGGACTTCGTTTATTGCTAGAAGCTCTGCCTGGAACACGCTACAGTGATTGGGAAGACGAAAAAATCGACAAAGATTTAATCTTTCGGAGTATATGCCTCCACCGACCCCGTCATCGGTTTTAGATCCATCTGGGTAGAAATGAATCGCTTCGTCTACCACCAGTGACTCATTTTCCCAGGTAGACCTAGAAGGGATGGACACTTGAAAGTTTTTGTTAAATTGTGGATGAGGGGTGGTGTAATCGACGTTACTAGGTAGGGATCTGAACGAGTTCAGTAGGTACAGTGGAGTGGCCAATATCGTTATTGATCCACTGCGAGGAGGCTTTGAGCCGAATGGCTGTGCTAGCGGTTTACTAAAGATATCTAGCGGTATGAGATGAAACAGAACATCAAGTACAACGGAGGGAGTTGAGCGGAGAGTTCCACCCATGATAAAGTAGGCTGTTTGTTGGACTTTGCTGAGCTTACCGCGGTTTGTTGCTGTTTCCAGCGCAGTCCACCATACTGTTACTCCGTATGTAAGTATCGGACTAATGACTTAGATGTATAGCCAGTGTGTAATATGAGTTTTAGACCCCATTTGTTAACTACGACTTTTTTGCAAGAGAATAGAACTATGTAGGCTTTGTTGATTCCTTCTTCTCGGGCAGCCAAGCAGCCATTAAATCTCTTGATTCTGTTGGATTCTGCTGGGTGCTTAGGTAAACCTATGCTAAAGCAAGATGCTATAGGTACATCAAATTAACCTTAGGTGGACCAATACCTGCTTGGCGACAAAACAGATTTGACCAATGCTGGATCTGAAGCGCTCCAAAGGTTTAATATCTTAAAGCAGATAGCACATAGGCTCCGCAAAAGGTGTTTTAACAAGACAATCTCAATCTCTTCATGGACAGCTCCAATTGATTCAGCGATTAGGGAGAAAGTCTCCAATATTCTATGTGGCATCACAAAGGACCAACTCATGGTCTTAGTGTGTCGGCTCTCCTGTGTGTGTCAACCTTTCTTAACATACACAAAGTTGATGTGATACCACCTTGAAAATGACACATGAGCCTTTATTAATTTTAATAAGCATCATTCAAAAAATCTTTCCATTTAAGTCAAATTCTATTGCATTTCAAAGTCTTCTTCCACTTGTGTGCCCAACCTTAAGTGGTCTTTCATTATATCGTTGCTCCTGTTTGGGTAAATTCGAAAGCTATGAAACTATTCCAAGTGGAGCGTTTATGCCCAAGCCATTGGTTCTACATGTTAACTGATAAATTCGGATTTTCTTAAGTAGAACTATATTCCTCTACCACTCATAAGGCTTATCGTTAAATTTTCTCCTTGAGAGCTTATCAACCCAAGCGGAGCCGGTTGGGATGCGAACAATTTTCCTCCTCTCAAAATGATGAAGGAGATCTTCATTTGTCTTTTATAAACTTTATCCCTTAGAATCTTCGACTTATTTACTCAATCTTTAAATTCAATAACTTTTTAATACTATTATACACAGGATGTGCAATATAGCATGGATGAGCCTGGAATACTTTTTGTGGACTTAATAGCCCTTCTAAAAACAAAATGCAAAAATGTATCCCAAGCAGAGTAAAAGATTTGTGTTTTTGTCTTTTCAGTGTATTATTGCCTTACCTTACGTTTTTGAATATCACAACAGCAAGTGAATTAATTACATCGCTTTTTTGCAATAGCAATTTTTAAGTGATACTTTAAAAGAGATTATAGGAACTTATGTCGGAAATATCCGCCTTTAGTTTATCGGGAATTGTTTTATAATTGGATTACATAAGGTTGATGCTAAGCTTGATAGTTACATAATAAGGTATTATATGCATTCGTGAAAATGAACTCAAAATTTTATATGAGACTTGACATAACATCGATAAGGAAGACGAAAAAAGTAGATCTTGTATTTTAAATTTCATCTAAATTCTATTTTTCCATGTTGTTACTTAACTTCCTGTTAATTTTTACTTGCAACTTGCAAAATTGGCACCACGATGATAGCGAAGACCAAAAAAGTGGGTCTCGCAATTCCGTCTGTCTGTTCGAATACAGCCTAAACGGCTCAGCCAATTTTCGTTAAACTTGTTTTTTTTTCAAATTTTTCATCCCAGACTTTTCTTTCTTTTTCGAAATTTTATAAATATTTTTTTTTTCGAAAACTATTCCACAGATTTTTCTAAAAAAAATCAAAAAATATTCATGTAGTTAAAGCAAGGTAATGATTGAAAAAAAAAATTCCGAAAAATGGGTTTTCTTTTTGATTTTCTCTAAAACGGTACAACCGGCTTTGATCATTTTTTTAATGCTAAGGCAAAAAGGCAAACAAAAAATTTAGATTAAAAAAAAATTAAAAATGTTTTTGTGAAAACTCAATATATTTCGAAAAATTAGTTTCTTAATATACAATCTACAAGATGAAAGAAAAACAAATTTATTTTATCAAAAAATTAGCAGTACCCACCCTACAAATGTTAAAAAATGATTAAAAAAAATTTTCTATCAATTAATTTTTACGATTTATAATTCAATAAAACAAATTTCGAAAATAAGATTTTACTGTACCTACCATAAAACCATTTTTTTTAAATTTTGAATTTCTCATTATTGGAATAACGGATTTTCATGAAAATTTTTATAGAGAAGCTTCTAAAAAACTTGAAAAACATTGTATATCAAAACTTAAAAAAAAAACAATTCGTTTTTTTGAAAAATTGGATATCCCAAATACGGTTCAATATTTTTTTCGGACATTTAATATATATTCGTACAGTAATAAAAACTTTACGTTAACGTACTAAACTTTTTTCTTAAAAATGTTGTACTTATAGGTAGGTACTTTGCAAGTTATGCATTTAAAAAAAAATCGAACTCGAGATTTTGATCAAAGTTGACATTACGATGATAGCGAAGACCAAAAAAGTGTGTCTCGCAATTCTGTCGGTCTGTCTGTCTGTCGGTTCGACTACAGCCTAAACGGTTCGGCCGATTTTTTTTCAAACTTGGTAGATATAGGTTTTGATTTTTTCTTTTTTTAAGACCAAAAATAGCGGTACCTGGCATACCAATTTTTTTCGAAATTTTATAAATATATTTTTTTTTTCAAAAACTGTCCCACAGATTTTTTTTAAGAAATTCAAAAAATTTAATTTATTTAAAGCTAGCCAATGGTTGAAAAAATTTTTCCAAAAAATGGTTAGTTTTGGTACCCCCATTGGAACCATTTTTTTTTGTTTTTGATTTTCTCAAAAACGGTACAACCGATTTTTTGTATTTTAGGGTATTCAAATTTTCAAATAAAATTTGTTTGGATTTTTAAAAAAAATTTCAAATTTTTTTTTGAAAACACAATATTTCGAAAACCCCATGCTCGATTTTTTTAAAACTTGATAAATAAAATTTTCTTAAAATAATCTACAAGAAATGAAAAACAAAATTATATTATAATTATATTATAAAAATAACGGTTACCTCCATACAAATGTTAAAAAATGGTTTTCGACAATGGGATTTTTCTCGAAAACGATTCTGAGAATTTTGCTAAAATTTTTCTTCTTTTGATTAATTTTTACGATCTATAATCAAATAAAAATAAATTGAAATCAAGATATTAATGACTGCACCTACCATAGAACCATTTTATTAAATTTAGAATTTCTCATTATCGACAAAACAGATTTTAATGAAATTTTTTATAGAGAAGCTTCTAAAAATTTGAAAAACATTGCATTTCAAACTTTAAGAAAAATATATTTTTGAGTTTTTGAAAAATAAATTTTTTTTTTTGAAAATTCGATATCTCAAAAACGGCTCAATATTTTTGTTTGTAAATTTAATTGAAAAATAATAAAAACTTTAACTTTAACTTGGTGTTTTCTTATGAACGTTTTAAAAATTTTGTATATAAAAGCTTATTTAAGAAACCAGTCAGAGTTATAATTTTTTTCTTCTATAAACTAATATTTTCTTGAATCACATGGCATTCTGTTTTTAGCTCAAACTACTAAAAGAGTTGTTTTAATCATTTAAAAATTAATTTAATGCTTATGAACAGTTTTCTCTAATACGGAAAATTTTAAAGAGCCTTTAAAGTAGTTTACTAACTCATTCTTAATTTTAAACATTTTCTGACTAGTATCGTATCTAAAGCAATTTGCCTAATAAATTTCTTCTGAACATACCTAAATCGACGACAGTTCGTTCAAAAACACAGACTTATTATGATGTTGGTATGAGTGTCTAAGAGTAATATGAAGTTAGCACGATATTAAAGAAATAAAACAGGTATTCGATAATTTTAACTTTAATTAAAGGTTAGAGAAAGTATGGTGGTATATATTAGACTGGGCCAAAAAAATTGACTATTTTTTTTTTTTGAAAGATATATCGAGAATATCATTCAGAATGACAAAAAAAAATTTTCGTAAAAGTTTGAGCCCTTAATATCAATTTTAAGAGGGCTATCATCGCTAATTTTGATTTTTAGTCATAATTTCATGTTTTGCGTCAGAACTGACAAAACATTGAAGTAAAAAAAATTCATTTTGACTTACTTTTATATAAAATTAAATTCCCTACAAAAAAGGTCTAATTGAAAATTTTCGTCAGACAAGCCGTTTTTGAGTAATTAAGCTTAATAAATTGTTATTTTTCGTTAGTTACAAAATTCCAAATTAAAAAAGTAAAATCGAAGAAAAATAACAATTTATTAAGCTTAATTACTCAAAAACGGCTTGTCTGACGAAAATTTTCACTTAGACCTTTTTTGTAGGGAATTTAATTTTATATAAAAGTAAGTCAAAATGAATTTTTTTTACTTCAATGTTTTGTCAGTTCTGACGCAAAACATGAAATTATGACTAAAAATCAAAATTAGCGATGATAGCCCTCTTAAAATTGATATTAAGGGCTCAAACTTTTACGAAAATTTTTTTTTGTCATTCTGAATGATATTCTCGATATATCTTTCAAAAAAAAAAAATAGTCAATTTTTTTGGCCCAGTCTAGTATATATATACGATTAAAAAAATTAAAAATTTCAAAATCGTAGTTTTAACATAGTTTCATACTAAAACAGCCTTAGCATAGTACTAATTCAACTAAAATTTTGGGCAATTCATTTTTGAAATTCTTAGTCTTTTACATAAGAGCTAGTTCGTGCATTTTATTTCTTAGAAGTGGTTCTTCTGGTGGACTGCGAGCATTTAAATTGTGTTCCCTCAATCGTGTTCTTACTGTATGGACACCACATGGTAAATCAAGTTCACCCACTATCTCCGTATCTGCTGCAGTAGGATGCGTTCTTGAAAACCGAATAACGTTTGATGTATGAAGGGGTTATAACTTGTTCACCGGCTTTCTCGTCAACGGTTTTAAAACTAATTCGGTGGAAATATAAAATAGAAGTATAGGACTTGCTTGTTTTTAAATCTAAATCAAAATTTAAGAAAAAAAAAACACAATTTTTAAACAGAACATCTTACATTCACTGCTGTTATTTTTGTCGCCTAAAATACCGAAAGGCACCAGAACAAGTGACATTTAACAAAAGAAGAGATAATTTAGCGTTAAATTATCACTTCAAACGTTTTACCTAATTGCTATGAGTAAGTACAGTAAAAGTTAGAAAAAATGGCAGTATCTTAAATATATAAAAAATTATAACTTTTAACAGCTTACACTGCTATAATTTTGCTTTACACGAAGTTTGCAGAAATCGAACAGGGAATTAAAAAAAAAAAAAAACAAGATTGGTTTGGACAAGTACCTTTCAATGAACTTCTCACAAGTGATTCTATTTTAAATTTACTTAATTCCAGCTAAAGACGTCCGTTTAATTGATAAAAATAAAGCGTTAAAAGTATTTTGTAGAGATTTAAAGAAGTAAAATAGCTTATGTAGACTTTAGTTATTTTATAAGACTGAGATTGGTTCGAAATTAATATTATGTCTTATGTCGACATAAGCTACTAAATTTAAATTTACGTAAGTTTAAAGTAACTTATGTCTACTTAAGCGAGCATTTCTTTTGATTTTCACAAGTGATTTAAGCCATTTCAAAATAAATATACGCATTTCTACGATTTGATCGATTTAGGCTCAAGATAGACATGAGCTCTTTTGTAAATGCATTTTTGTCCATTTAAACATAAGCCCCTTTGATTTATTTTTAAATCTAAACTTTAGTTTTTCTCGTAGAGTTATGGGAATATGACTAAATGAAAGATAAACGAAATGGAAAACATGTGAAATTAAAAAAATGACATTCACTTATATCGACTTAAGCCCCCTCTAACTTATTGGCACATACTCGTATTTATATTTCTATGAAGCCAATTAAAAAAACTGAGAATGCAAGTTAAGTAATCACAGAATTTTATTCGAAAACTTTGCCATGCGTATTATTTATTTTTTGAAGTGCGTAAACATCGAAAGAATTGTTCTGTATTCCCCGAAGACTATGGATTTTACAGAGAATAGCATTTTCGCTCGCTTATTTTTTATTTGTATAGTTATTTTGATTTTCCAATACTTGCCATCCAATCAAGCTAATGCACACTGACTGACGCAGCACAAAATATGCAGCATTAAATAATAACGAGGCAATGAGAGCAGAATTTCCATCATGATATTCAGAACTCTTTCCGGAAGGGTTCATGTTTAATTGTATTTTTCCATAGAAACTTTTACATGTTCTGTATTAAGGTCAGTTATAGATTTCAAAAGAAAAAAAACCAAACGCATCGACAGGTCTTGTTATTTAATGCTTCAAAAGAAATTTTGATTTCCTTAGGTGGGATTTCTTATTTTTTAAACTAGGTTTATTAAAATATTAAAAATTCTGATCATAAGACTTTTGGGATATAAGGAAGCCTACGTCTTTGGAAAAACAAGGACTGTCGCATTGAAATGAAAATAGATGATGACTTTCAACTAAAAGACTTTGCAGCAGTGATAAGAAGCAAGGCTAAGGATCCATAATAGCCAAGCAACAATCTCGCGTTCAGACGCTCTGGCTTTGAAATTACATATAGAAACAATAAACTCTAATGAGGCAATCTGAAAAGTTGCCTTAGCAACGCCTGAGGTTTATATCGTAATATCGTAAACGTCAGACCAACGCCAGACTAAAGCAAAAGTAGATCTATTTTCTATTTCGTCGGGCGTTTGACAGTTCATTGTTTTTGTTTTGATTTGAAAAAGAAATTAATTAAAAAATATGAGCTCTTTCGAAGAAAAATTAATAAATATGATTCGGGATAACGATTGTATTTATAAAATACAAAATCTCGAAGTTACAAGAATGTTACGAAACGAAACCATACATGGGTTCGAGTGGCTACAGAGCTAAATAGGCCAGGTGAGTGAAAGTCTAAGTAAAATAAAATTAAAGGCCCTTGTAAACAAAAAAATGGAGATGACTTTAATATTTATAGTATAATTACATTTCATTTTTAAATTTTCTTGCCTGGTTTTATCTCTGTTTTTCAATGTAATTAAGTCTTATGCTAACATGTTTAGTGTGCCGAAAAGTGTATTCAATTTGCCAAGGATTTTATTGGAAAATAGCCGAATTCGATTGGCAAACCGACGAGTTTGAAGTGAAAAGACTCTATTATTTATAGTCCAAATAATTGATGGTTCATTTTAAGTATAATATTTTGTATTTGTATTTGTATTTATTGGTATCAAATCATAGGCATATTAAGACATGGTGTCTTTTTTGTTATGCTTAGTACATTCGGTTAAGAAATATTTAATTAAAAAAATGTATAGTATTAAAAAAAAAAGAAATATAAATAAAATAGATTTTCAGATATAAGAGAAATATGAGAAATAAATATGAATAATATTTAAGTCATCTTTGGTCCCTTGAGTTGAATAAAAAATAGATTTATTTAAATTTTAAATTTTTTAGTGGAAGAATGCAAACAGAGGTGGAAAAGCTTGAGAGATCACTTTGTAAAAGAAAAAAGCAAATTAGAACTATCGTCAGGCAGCGCGGCGGGGGAGAAAGCTGAGCCTTGTGAGTTTTACGATTCCTTATTATTTCTAAAAGATTCTTTGAAGCCAAGAAAGTATGAATTTTCTCCTGTTGTTACGTTATGTTACTTGTTATCTTTTCAAAAATTGTCCTAATCTTCGACTTTGTTAACTATTTATACTAACTTTCATGACTGTGATGTGCAGATATAAGAATTTTAAGAGTTTCTCTTATTCATACCGTTCCCTAATTAAAAGATTTTTTAGGCAAACAGGAAATTTTGTACCGCCATCACCTCCGCTTTTTGAAGACGAAAACAACTTAACGCAGGACCAGAATGTATTGAGCTTTAACTTGAGTGATCCAATATCACCACCTGAACCTGGACCTTCCGCGAAGAAAAAGCGTACGTCAGAAACCCCAGCAAGTGAATTCTTTGGAAATTTAACACAAACCTTCAACCAAAGGTTCAGTACTCAAGAACCATTAGATGAAAAAGATTTATTCCTGAAAAGCTTGGACAAAAAAATGAAAGTCCTGCCTCAGGAAAGAAAAAACAAAATCCAATAAAAAATGCTGTGCTTAGTAAACGAGGAACTTCTTCAACATAATTTGGAAAACCCATCGCATTTTTAAGAACGTTTTCTAAAATAATAAAGACTTAATGTTCTGATTTATTATTGCTGCTGAATATTAAGTTTTTTATAAGATATCGGTTTCGTTTTTTAAAAAGCTGCAGATTTCATCAAAAAGAGATAAAACATATTTGGTAGTAAGAAGTAAAATAGTTTTACTAAAATTATGCTAAAATGTTAGGAAATTGGAATTCTGGATTCTGGGATTCTGTGTTTATGGATTTTTAAATTCGGGATTTCATTGCCACGATTACTACTATTATACTCACAATATGACTATCGAATAAATATATTAAGTAAGTATTCTGGATTGCATACAAAATTGTAACTGCAATGTTAACAATTTGAAATAAATTTAGTCGTAACATTGCAAAAACTTTAAGAATTGGTCGTGGGTTGGTGGTATATTGGGCCAACAAATCGTTTCTTTCATCCATCAGAAAAAGAAAAAAAAAACTTAAAGTTTAGTAGATCTTTATTTATATTTTATTTTTGTATAAATAATCTTTCAAGGCTTCTCGCATGTTTGAAGCATTTTGGGGGGGATGGTTCGATCCAACCAGCCTAACTCTAGGAAGAGGTTGGGCTTCATTTCCCCATTGACCATGGTGAACAACCTCATCATTCTTGTCGTAGTTGTCAACAAATTCGGAAGAACAGTATGCAGTATCGTTTAATTTTACGAAGTTATGTAAAACCTTCACAATTCGGTCAGCATTATCCGGCAAAACATTTAAGGTGTTTTGAAGAATACGCCATCTAGCTACAAGAATACGGAAGACCTTCTCAATTACACGTCGGGCACGCGATAATCGTTTGTTGAAGTTATATTCTTTATCTCCCAACAGCCTTCCTGGATAGGGTCGCATTAAATACGAAACGCTGCATCACCAACCAAAAAGTGGTTGCAAACAAAACTCGAATTCGGAAGAATTGATGGAGGAGGCAAATTAAGCTTTACTCTTAAGAGCCTTTTGCCAAAAAAGGATTCAGAGAAAATTCCTCCATCACTCTGGCTATACGGGAGCTCCAATATCGACCGACGTAAAGGTGTAGTTTGCATCACAGGCAGCAAGGAGTACTATGGAGTGATGTCCTTTATAATTATAATATTCTGATCCAGCCCTTGGTGGACAGCGAATATTTATGTGTTTGCCATCGATAGCAGAAACACAATTGTTTATAGATTCCACATTCTATAAAAATCTTCCGCAATCTGCTTCCAATTTTCTTCTGATGGTGGAGACAGATAAAGAGGACTAAGAAATTTCCACAGTGCATCAGACGTTTCATAAATTATTTCTCCCACAGTTGAATATCCCATTCGAAATATCCAAGCCAAAACTTGTCTGGGAACTCCTTGGGAAAAATACCTTTAAGAAGAAACTTTATTGCAAACAAGAATGATTTCAATGGCAGATACGACTTACATAAGGGTGAGAAAAAGTCTACAACTAGGAGAAATTGGTTTTCTCCAAGAGTGCTTTTCTAGTTCTGGCTCAATAAAAGTTCTCAATAAATCGAATGTCGCCGGTTTCATTCGGGTTATTTTAAAAAATGTTCTGGATCATGCTTTTGCATCGTGTCATAATTAAGACCAAAGAATCCATCTGTGTCTCTGTTTAAATTGAGCTCCCGGACCCATCGCTGCCTTTCTACTTTTTTTTCTTCGTTTTTTAATGCCTCATAACCAGCATAGCTCATAAGGCCGAACAAAGAAAAGTCAAGGAAGTCATCAATATCATCCATATCTGCCATATCCATCTCTTGTTTGAAAAAATAGTTTTATAAATTAATTATGTTGAATGCCCAAAGTTTAAAATATCCAGTAATATACATACCTTTTAATTTATTAATCAATAACAAAATTTGTTGAAAAATTTCAATTAATTAGGTACTTATGAAAGTCACTTATAAATGTCAGTCAACGCTCGTAGTTTGAAGCTTAATTTTGCCTTACAAATGCTAGGGTCGAGCTTTTTGACACATAAAATCGTAAATACGACCAAACGCCCATTAACGCCAGACCGACCGAACGCGAGGCTGTGATTTAGCTATAAAGCAGAAACTCTCCAAACCGTCATCAACTTAAACGGAAATGTGTTAATAGATGTAAGGCATATATCCCACATCTTTGACGAGGTAAATTCTGAAGGGCAAACGATGTCTCTGACCATTTCCAAAATAGGGAAGATTTAGGAACTTGACTTTCAAAATAGCGAACTGTCCAGATGAATAAATTTGACTTCGAAAGTCTAAGCATACCTTAAATAACCAGATAGCAAGATGCTCTCCGCAGTACATTCTGACTGTAGGGAAAGAATCTGGTGGTATGATGGGTTCAAAAAAAAAAAATAAAATGCACAACTGGGTTGCACGAACTTGCTCCTATGTTAATTTTTATTAGAGAAAAACTGTTCATAAGCATAATTTTTTAAATGACCAATGCCCGATTTCACGAATTACTTTTAAACATTTAACAGGCTTCTAAGCCTTAAAATAGGATGTTTTGGTTTCACCAAGAGCTTTTAAATTAAACAAGCTTTTAAACACCCTTGTAAACTAAATGCCCATTTTTGGCTCAATAAATTTTAAAAGTGATACTGAAAAATGTAGATAACAACAATTGGATATAGCAGCTGAAATTATTGTTTTGTAATATTTTAGTTTTCAATTTTTTTAGATACAAATACTAATATTTAAATTATCAGTTTTTTATTCAAAATAAAATATAAAATAAATCTTAATCCAACGATAAAGTGCAACACATAGTTATTCATCGAGCAAGTGTATTCCTGGGTTCACAGGAATCTATTCTCCAACTATGACCTCAAAATGAGGTTCCGATTTTCCAAAAGCATCTGTGGAACAGTCATTTGGAAACGATACAAACTCACCAGTGCAAAAAGTAGTTACTATTTAAACATTTTATGCCACAGAATCTTTCCAAGTAATTTTTTTTTGTATTTCGTTTTTGTTGTTGCATTTCTTGACATTTATTTCAACACATAATGCTCAGGGATGTAAATAGAACTCAATTTTAACAAAAAATTCCTCAAAATTTCTCTTTTATAGATTGCTGAAACCTGAAACTCGAAAGATTTAAGAGTCTGATAAAATTTAAGAGGATTTTTGATAAAAGTGCTTTTAGTGTTTGTTTATGAAATTGGCCATAAAACAACTTCTTTAGTAGTTGGAGGTAAAAATAGGATGCCATGTGGTTCAAGCAAATACAGGTTTATGCAAGAACAAAAGTTATAAGTCTTTGTAGTGGTTTCTTAAAAAAATAAGATTTTATATAAAAAAATTTTAAAACATTTTTAAGAAAAAATTTTGGTACTCCAATTTAAAGTTTTTATTATTTTTCGAATAAAAATTAAATTTACAAAAAAAATATTGAGCCGTTTTCGAGATATTGAATTTTCCAAAAAAAATATTTTTTTTTAAATAAAAAAAAATATTTTTCTTAAAGTTTTGAAATGCAATGTTTTTTAAACCGTTTATAAGATTCTCTCTAAAAATAAAATCCATTATGCCGATAATGAGAAATTCAAAATTTTAAAAAATCGTTCTATGGTATGTACATGTACAGTTAGTAATATCTTGTTTTCAAATTTTCTTTATTAAATTATAGATCTTAAAAATTAATCAAAAGAAAAAAAATTAAGCGAAATTCTCGGAACCATTTTCAAGAAAAATACGATTTTCGAAAACCATTTTTTACCGTTATTTTTTGGTAAAATAAATTTTTTTGTCATATCTTGTAGATTATTTTAAGAAACTTTTATTTGTTAAGTTTTAAGATTATCGAGCATGGGGTTTCAAAATATTGAGTTTTCAAAAAAAATTTTGAAAGTTTTTTTAAAAATCTAAAAAAAATTTTTTTTGGAAAATTTGAATACACAATAATAGATATTAAAATTATTGGGGAGCCTTATCATAAAAAAATGATCAAAATCGGTTGTTGAGGAAATCAAAAACAAAAAAAAAGGTTCCAAGGGTACAAGAATAATAATTTTTTTTGTAATTTTTTTTTTCAACCATTTTCAACTTAACTAAAGGAAATTTTATGTTGTTAAAAACCAGTTTTTGAGAAAAAAAAATATTTATAAAATTTCGAAAAAAATCGTAAGGCAGGTAACGTTATTTTTGGTCTTAAAAAAAAAAAAAAAACATCCGAGGGGGGGGGGGCAAAAATTTAATCCCATATCTACTAAGTTTGAAGAAAACCGGCCGAGCCGTGTAGCTGTACTCTAAAAGACAGACAGGCAGACAGACAGAATTGCGAGACCCACTTTTTTGGTCTTCGCTATCATCGCAATGTCAACTTTGATCAAAATATCGAGTTCGATTTTTGTACGAATGCATAACTTGCCTTATAGTACCTATAAGTCGCAAGTAAAAACATAAAACGAGTCACAGACGACAAATTATTATAGTACGAATGAAAAATACTGAACGAATCATTAGTTTCTTGCAGCAGTAGTAGCAAATGAAGAATGGGATAACTACTCTTCCGGTGAACAAGAGCATCAGTGAGTAGGGGGCCACTTTTTTTCTTTTTTTGAGGAACAGCCCCTTCGATCTCATCTACAAGACCTAGGAAGGAGCCACATGCTTCTACAGAATAAGTCTAATGCTTCTACCTCTCTTCAACCAGGCCAAGTGATTATATGACGACAGACATTTCGTCAATGACTTAGAAGTACCCTCTGACGTTTCAGGCTATAGCTGGCTGAATTTTCCAATATTTCAGTCTACGTCGACGCACGTTACAAAGTTTTTCAAGACCATTTCTTCGACACATGATTAAACTTTTCTTAAACTTGATATCGACAGTTTCTTTGTCTAGTGCCTCAAAAATTATAATTATAACTGATGCGGCTTTGGATGTCCTCAAGCACAAGAGTGCGGTCTTGTCCCCACTTCTCTTCTCTTAAAAAAAAAAAATTAGTAACGAAGATTAAAAAAAATTGTAACTCAGTTCACGTTTTCTTGCAAGGATTGTATTTAGTCCAGTCAAAGCGTCATTTGACCTTGCGCGCAGAGGCATGGTCAATTTTTTTTTCATAGATCGATGGGTGTTTATGAGAAAAGCTTAAAACCAAATTTGCACCACATGACAACTTTTTTTACCAAAGTTATTGGTAAAAATGTGTTTTGTGTCATTTTTTGGTCATTTGCGAATATCTCGGCTCCACTATCTCGCACAAACAAAAATTAAACATGATTTTACTCCTTACAAGATTATCTATTATGTTCTAAAAAAACACATTTGTTTAAACAAATGAAAAAAAAGTTATAGTAAGTTAAACAAATTTGTTGTTGTTTAAAAATCACTTTTTCGTGATTATTAAGAAAAAAGCTCATTTAACGATGAAATTTTTATTTTTTATTATTAAAGTTCTTGTAATTCCTCACCCACGCATTTTATGATTTTATGTTTTAATTAATATCTCAGCCCCAGTATGTTGCAAAGTGAAAATAAAAAACTGTATTGCTAATAACAATATTTTCTATCAACTTGCATTTAATTTAATACATATGTTTGAGCAAAAACATAAAAAGTTATCGTTGGTTTCAACGTTTTTTTTTCTTGTTTTTAATACCTTTTTTTCATAGTTATTGAGAAAAAAACTGTATTTTACGGTAAATATTTTACAGTTTTGGATTTTTGTCTTATAGTCCTGCTAATTTTCTTCAAATTAAAAAAAAAATTAGTCCATTACGACAAACAGGAGCCAAGATATTCATGATTTAAAAACTTAGGAAAGCTTACAATTTAGTGTCTTAACCTTGTAGCTTGTAATTTTGGTGTCGCCAGCAATAAGATATATTGGTATCCTTCAAACACCCCACACATACTTACACATATTTGTTGCTTCTTGTTGCTGGCGACACCAAAATTACAAGCTACAAGGTTAAAATACTAAATTGTAAGCTTTCCTAAGTTTTTAAATCATGAATATCTTGGCTCCTGTTTGTCGTAATGGACTTATTTTTTTTTTAATTTGAAGAAAATTAGCAGGACTATCAAACAAAAATCCAAAACTGAAAAGTATTTACCGTGAAATACAGTTTTTTCTCAATAACTATGAAAAAAAGGTATTAAAAACAAGAAAAAAAACGTTGAAACCAACGGTAACTTTTTATGTTTTTGCTTAAACATATGAAATTAAATGCAAGTTGATAGGAAATATTGTTATTAGCAATACAGTTTTTTATTTTTACTTTGCGACATACTGGGGCTGAGATATTAATTAAAACATAAAATCATAAAATGCGTGGGTGCGCTGACTTACCTATGTTCAATAATTTATTACTCGGCTTTTGCTCATCGTAGAGTGTTGCTTTTTTTTTTAAATTGTAGGGAATTACAAGAACTTTAATAATAAAAAATAAAAATTTCATCGATAAATGAGCTTTTTTCTTAATAATCACGAAAAAGTGATTTTTAAACAACAAAAAACTTGTTTAACTTACTATAACTTTTTTTTCATTTGTTTAAACAAATGTGTTTTTTTAGAACATAATAGATAATGTTATAAGGAATAAAATCATGTTTAATTTTTGTTTGTGCGAGATAGTGGAGCCGAGATATTCGCAAATGACCAAAAAATGACACAAAACACATTTTTACCAATAACTTTGGTAAAAAAAGTTGTCATGTGGTGCAAATTTGGTTTTCAGCTTTTCTCATAAACACCTATCGATCCATGAAAAAAAAATTGACCATGCCTCTGCGCGCAAGGTCAGGCCCTTTTTCATGACGCTTTGACTGGACTAATTTTGTCAGGTAAACATTTCAAAAGACAGCAGGGCAGTTAGTAGTGTGGAATTCTACATACGCATATAAAGATAATTTTTTATAGGAATTTTTCTATAAAGAATATAGAAAAGATGACGAAAAACGTAGAAATCCTACCACTGTACAAAATTTCACTATTCAACAATAATTATTGTTAATTATAATTTGAAGTGGTACATTTAATTGGTAAGAATTTTGAGAAAGCGAGTGGATGCCACGCCTCCTGAACGGAATATTAAAAATTTCGATTCCATTGTATGCACCATAAGACCTACTGTTGTGCGAAATAATGAGGTTCTACGGTTCCGGAAAGTGTTCCACAATTTTGATAATCTGGCAGTGATTCAATCAATAACTCTTTTAGCGATTGTTGAACTTCTTTATCCTAGAAACCACTAATGCTAACGAGTTGTGAGGTTCAGCAAATACTGAGAATTTAAAGTTTTTGGTTTTATTGCGGTTAAAATCGCTTAAGTTTGTCCCTGTAAAAAGGGTGTAGTGCGGCGAGCATGGCTCGGGACTAGCGTACCTTCTGTTTCAAAATCTTCAATAGGAAAACAAAATATTTCAATTTACGAGAACATTTAATATCAAAGGCGACCTTTGAATGAAGTACTAACCTTTGAAAAAAATTATACAATTTTGATATTTTATTGAAATTATCTTATAATTGCGAAATTCGGAATATAGTTTTTTTTATTTAAAATTTTTTCATTAACTTTTTTCAGAAATCAATAAATCAAATGTTTTTAATTAAAAATAAAATAAAATTACTAAGAGATGAATTTGTTGCAAGTTTTTATTTTTTTGTTATTAAAGATTGTGATAAATATAAAAAAAAAATTTTTTTATATACACAACTTAAGGGCAATTTGACCAATGAAAGCAAGTTTGTTCGACACAAATGTGGCCTTTCTCTGAAAGAGCTTATAAATATAAAATGTATTATGGACAAAGCAGGATGAGGATGTACATATTCATACATACATACATTTATTGTAGTTTGTAAAAGTGTTTTTATTTAGCGAGGTGAAAACTTTGTTGAAATGTGCGATACAGGGTGAGAGTACATGATGTGTGATTATGTGATGAAAAATATATAAATAAAAAAAAACGAAACAGAACAACAAGTTCAAACAAAAACTATTCACAAACAATTTATAACAAATGGTGTTTTAAAAAATGTAAATTTTCTTCTTCTTTTTTTAATAAAATTTTATTTATATTAGCAACGAACATGTTACGTTAAAACGAATAATAAAATAACTCTACACAAAGGCATCAAGGCAACGAATCGTTTGTTTGTTTTTCGTACCTTCAACATTTTGGGTGTTTATACTTTTAGTTATTTGAACGAATATTTATTAAAACGTTTCTGATTATTTTATTTATTAAAAAAAAAGACAAATATTTAAAAACAATTTTAACGAAGCAGAAGTGCAGAAAAACACACAGACAGTTATACAATTAACAAAATAAAAACTTTTTTAAATAGCAAATTGAATAATTTTGAAGTGAAATGTTAAAAAACATTAATTTGGTTTGAAACGAGAGACAACAATTGACACACTCAATTAAGGGAAACGAAAACAAAACTAACTGTAATGCAGGAGGCAAGTACATATTATGATTGGATTGTTTTTTAGCAAATAAGGATTTGTGTGTCAAGCAATTAAGGACACTCATTCCTTTTAATTGCTTGCAACAGTGATTTCAGATGTATTGTATACCTACAACCTACAAGCTCTTACTTCGAATAACAATTAGAGAGTTGTATGTCAAGGACATAGAAAGTCCAGCTAAGGACTTAGTTGTATGGAAAATTTCTGGATTTTCGGTACTATTTCAAATATTTGCCAGTAGACAAAGATAGTGCAAGATAAGGCACTTTTATTAATAACTTCTAAGTGCTCATGCCCGACCGACGACGCACAGTGGGCAGAAAGCGTGGTTTAAGTGGTCAAAAATCCATAACTTTTGATCCATTTGAGTTTTTTTTATAAGTTTTTTTTTATGTGTAACTTTATTTAAGTACCTTTTAATATATAGCGTTTAATTTATCAAATATGTGCTATTTTGATTTTAAAATAAATAATAAAAAAAAGTTGTTTTTCTCCCTGTTAATGTGGAATGACAAATTTTTCAATATTGACTTAAATTGTATACAAAACTTATTTTAAAAGAACTTTCTTGAAGATCCAACAAATAGTGACCAGTAAACTATTTGTTTGAAATTTTTAGGTTTGCCCTTTGGGTCTTCACAAAAACACTCAAAAAGAAATTTGTAGTTCCCATTTTGTCCTTTTCAAGTCAACACTTTGTTTAAGAATAGTTACCAAAACCTTAAATCAATTTTGTCATTACCATCATCCAATTATTAAATGTAACGGAATATTAATGAGAACCACATAAATAGAGCATACCATTTTTTTTGGGCACAGAAAATAAGTGCAAGTAAATTTACTAACCGCACTAAATAAAAACAATGTTAATGTAGGTACATGTTTCAGAATTTGACTCTACTATAATAAATAGAAACCATTTCAGTTTAAATGGAAGGTGTTTAAAAAAAAAAACTAAATAGATACAAGTTTAGAAAAAAATAGTACCTGTCTGAAAAATCTGAAGTCAAATATATTTGACTCAAACACGGAACTATTCAAAAATAATAAATAGAATTCTATTTGAAACAACATCAAATGAGGTCAATTAAAACAAAGATAAACATGTTTATATCAAATAGAAAGTGGAGTAAATTTAAACAAAATCATGTTCAAATCGGGTCAACTATGGGTAAATACGTTTCTATTAAAATCAAATAGATATCGATTCCATGCCAAATCGTATGTGTTTGAGTTTGATTTAAATATGAATAAGTTTAATATTTTTCTCTGTGCAGAAACAAAGTCCACGCGGTCATCTCAAATTCAAAAGAACACAAAAAAGCTTCAGTAAACAGCAATGTTTTTATGTAAATTCTTAGCACGTTTAACTTTTTTCCACTAATTGACTTCTAATCTATTACTGAAATATTTAATTAATGAACTCTTATGTATCAAAAATAAAAAAAAAATCACATACAAATAAAAAAAAGATTACTTTTTTCCCCACTGTCTCACTCGACTTGGTTCTTTTTCTTTTTTCCCCACTGTGTCACTTCACTCATTTTTAACGTTTATGAATTAAAATGCCATTATGTTAATCACCTTATCTAAAACTTCTTATTTTAACACCAAATTCGGAAACACCCTGTAAATTTTTTTTTTAAACTAATCACTTTCATAGCCTTGGAAATTACCTTCAAGATTAAAAACGAATTCATTTGTTTAGAAGATAGAATTCTTGCAACCAACAAAGTCAAAACGGGTCACTGTGCGACGGACGTGCGTTGCGCCCGGGTAAGTTTCATGTCCTCTCTCTTTAGTGGTTCAAATTGTAATTGAGTTAGTTATTCAAATAGCCGAGAAAAGATTAATCGAATCGAATACGAGTATTTTAAATAAATCGGAATTTATTGATTTGACAATCATTTGTTTGTGTTTTTAATGTGTTCAATGCAACGATAAGTGACGGACGATGTCTTTTGTCTTTACGCCCGCATAGAAGACGAATATCGCTATTAGTTTACCGATTTCAAAGCACGTCACATTTTAAGGTTTATTATAAACAGCACTTCCAACGATTGACCCTGCGATTTATTTATCGTAATTGCAAATGTAAGGCTAGAAACGCACTTACGATTTCAATCGCTGCGTTTTTTAGTCGCAAAAATATATTTTAAATGAGAACAAACGCACATCGTGACGATTTAAAGGTCGAAATTTGTTTGATTTTTCTGGCGATACGATTGTCGTAAGTTAAACTGAAACAAATGCATTCAAATGGACATGCTTACACATGGGATTTAAATTACTACTACTTAAAAATTGTAGTCGCAATAAGAAATTGGTATGTACGCACTTGTGATTTTCAATCGCACGGTGTAAAATGTGAATGCACGAACATGCGATTTTAAAATCGCAGCGATTATTAAAATGAAACAAGTTCTTTTTTTTCAAGCGGTTTTTTTGTCGCTAAAAAAATAGAACATCATCATCGGCTCGACAACCGGGTTCCGGTACTGGCCTCTTTCAACAAGTCTCTCCACTTATCCCGGTCTCTAGCCGACGCCATCCAGTTGCGCATCCCAAGGCTTCGGGCGTCCTGGTCTACGCCATCTCTCCAGCGCAAGCATGGTCTACCACGCTGTCGTCTACCATAGAATGTACCACAAGGAACTTTCCGAGCAGGTTCCTCTTCGCTCATGCGAGCTATGTGCCCTGCCCACGGAGTCTACCGAGCTTAATTTTTGTCACGATATCTGCTTCTAGGTAGATTGCGTACAGTTCATGATTATACCGTCTCCGGAATCGTCCTTCCTCACATATGGGGCCAACAATTCTCCTTAAGACTTTTCTCTCGAACGCAGCTAAGAGGTCGGAGTGCCTTTTGTTAAGCACCCACGTCTCGGATCCATATGTGAGTACTGGCAGGACCATGGTCCTGTACAGCAAGCATTTTTGAAGTTATGGTGAGATTTCTGGATTTGAAGAGCTTTGACAGACTATAGTAGGCTCTGTTGGATTTGAGAAGCCGCCCGCGTATTTCTTCTTCTATATTGTTATCGGCTGCTACTATTGACCCAAGGTATTTAAAGGATTGCACCACTTCAAATTCGTGCTCTGCAACCTTGATTGTTTGACCAACTGTTCCTCTCGCATTCGACGCCACCATGTACTTTGTTTTACCTTCACTAATGTGCAGCCCCAGATTTTGTGCCGCCTGCTCGATCTGGATGAAGGAATCGTGTACAGCTTGTTCGGTTATTCCGATGATGTCGATGTCGTCTGCGTAAGCCAGTAACTGGCTGGACCTGTGGACGATGGTCCCTCTTGTTGCCGTGCCAGAGTTACGGATTGCTTTCTCCAACGCCAGGTTGAAGAGGAGGCAGGCCAGACCGTCCCCTTGTGGGAGTCCACTAAAGATGTTGATTGGTCTGGATAGCAATCCGGCTATTTTTACTTGGCTTGTTACGTTGGTCATGGTCAACCTACATAGTCGTGTCAATTTATTTGGGATGCCGAATTCTCTCATGGCTTTGTAAAGTTCTACCCTGGCTATGCTATCATAGGCGGCCTTAAAGTCTATAAACAGATGGTATGTTGGGATGTTAAATTCTAGACATTTTTCCATCGCCTGCCTAAGGGTAAAGATCTGATCAGTTGTTGATTTGCCTGGAATGAAACCACACTGATATTGTCCGATGACGGTTTTAGCGTATGGGGATATCCGGTCTTGTAGGATAGAGGAGAGTATCTTATAGGCGGTACTCAACAACGTGATACCTCTATAATTGCTGCACGTTCTGACATCTCCCTTCTTATGTATGGGGCATATTAAACCTTTTCGCCAGTCTTCTGGCATTTCTTCCTGCTCCCATAGGTGTACTATAATATCATGAATTGCTTGACGTAAGGCTGGCCCGCCGTGATGAAAAAATTCGGCTGGTATGCCATCGGCTCCCGGAGCTTTGTTCTGTTTAAGCCGGCCTATAGCCTTCTCAACCTCTTCTATGCTTGGTGGCGGCAACATAGGGTATTCTTCTTGAAGTAGTGGAGCCTCCACTTCTGCAGTGAGCTGACCATTTAGCAATTCATTGAAGTACACTTCCCATCGCTCCAGTATGCTTTCAGGATCGGTGATCAGATTTCCCTCTCCGTCCTTGCAGTATGTGCAGCGTGGTGTGTACTGCGTCATGTTTCGGACGGATTGGTAGAACTTCCGCGCCTGGTGCGGACCTCGCTCTCGGCTGTTTTCTATTTCACAGATTAGGTTCTTCTCCCAGGCTGATTTCTTTTGTCTGTGAAGCCGTTTTTCTATTCTTCTGAGCTCTTTATATTCCTCTTCGCGTGCCCGCGTTCTATGAGATTGTTGCATTGCTCGGTACGCAACATTCTTACGTTCAGTCGCTAGCTTGCATTCATCATCAAACCAGTCGTTCCGATTTTTACGACTGCTGCCTAAGATGGAGTTGGCAGTACTAATGACAATATTCTTAAGGTGTGTCCACTTCTCATTTACGCCCATTTTTTAATCGCCTTGATAAAAAATCGCAAGTACGTTCCTAGACTTAGGCGAACCTACACAAATACATTGTACAGAGTGGCGCATGGCTGACGAATGGATTATAATCGGCCATAACTTCCTTTCTAAAGGCAGTATAGATTGTTAAGTGTGGGCCCCTGGTATTTAGGGACGTCCCATTCAACGAATGCTCTTTATTTACATGCCTTCAAGATGGTTGTTGTCCAAGAATTTTCGTAAATTATCACCAAACAACTCTAATGAAAGCATGCTTGGTGTGAGTCGCTCCGAAGTGCTATCATTTTCTTCTATCAGAAGCCTGAGTGGATTCTTTAAAGAGCGAAATATGCACTACTGTAGTGAGATGAATCCCAGTGAGCTCCACTAGCGATCCCTATACATGCGACAGAGCACCAGTATGGTGTGCAATATCAAGAATGGGGATCATCGTAAACTGTGAGTTCTTTTAGTTACCTGTTATAATGCAGCCAACTTTTGCACGGACTTATTGCGAGACAGATTCTCCGGGCGTTTCATCTCTCTAAAAGGTTAATAAATCATCGATGTTAAATTGGATCTATTTGAAGCTTTAAAAATAGATCCAATTAAAAATCATAGAAAAATTTCATGTAAATAAATAACAATTTTTTTTAATCATCGGTCCATAATTATTTGAAGACGACGCACAGTGGTCTGAGAGCGGAAAAAAGTCTTTGGAAAAAGTCATATCTAGCCTCATAAGCTTTCTGTTTAAGCACTCGTAGATAACACGAGCGTATGATTTCAAAGTATTTTTTAACATATCTATATTATGTTCTGATTGCCAAGCCCTCAAAGTTGAAAAATAATTTTATTCAAGTCGCGAGCCATATTTTCAACAAACTTTTTTATGTTTTTTTCGGAGCCTGAAAAATTGGTACTAAGAAAAAATGTTTTTTTTTTTGTTTTAATTTATCCATATTTGATCCATATTTGTAAGTAAAAGCACAGAAAAAATCATCTGCAGATACTTATGTGGGTGTTATGTTCGAAATTGTCTCACTGAATCGGGTTTCAAGAAACTCCGTCATGACAATGGTGTTTGTCAAAAAAATTGATTTTTTCGTTACTAATTATCAGAACGAACTGGACAACTGGTTAAGCCAACTATTTTTAGAAAAAATGCTTACCTTTATTCAAAAAATAAAATAAAATTAATACATTGACCCAGGTCTGAGAAATTCGATTTTTACGAAACCATTTATTTCTGCCTTGAAAAATGTTTCAACTTTCAACTCAATTTTCCTCAAATTTTAGAAAAATTTCAATAACTTTTTTTTCTAATTATATTTTACCCAACCAAATTTTTATCAAATATGTACGTATAATTCTGATTTAAACATATGTGCCAAATTTCATTTAAATCCGTTTAACAGTTCAGATTTGACCGATTTTTTCCGCCCTCCAATACAAACCAAACCACTGTGCGACGCACGTTGGCAAGACCATAACCATCAAGGCTATCGCTATCGGTCGATGAATACCAATTCCTTTTAGCTCAAATTGAATGATATGGACATCCATGATATATTTTTTCAACTAGACCTGACACAATGGACATCTTACACGAGCGATTTGCGAAATCCTACGATTTGACCCCGTAAGAATCCTTCTTCTTCTTGAGGGGTTTTCTTAAGTCACAGATCTATTCTAATAAACCACAACTTTCCTAAAAAATCAACATAATCAATTCAAATTGCCAAATTCATTCTGATTTATGCGGCTGAGTTATGGACGAATTGAGGTCTTATATTATGTCCGCCAGCAATATCGATGGTAGGCATTTGAATTATGTTATATTTTATTAATTATAATTATAAGTAATAGCATATATAAGTTATTGAAATAAATACAAAAATTCATTGATCCCACTAAAAGTTTCTTTCATTTAAATTTAAAGATAACATTAATAGAAAACCTTTATATTGGAAAAAAAATGTTTCTTCTGCTCTGAACAGAGGTCAAGCACATGGAACTCTTATTAATTTTTGTCATTTTTCTATTTTGAGCATTTAGCTTTCAACCCCATGTGGCATTTTTCTTTAATATGCTTTTCCACCGTTCTTCACTCATTTATTGAAAAACGTCAAATAGTTAACTTTGTTGAGACTGACATGATTTTACATTCGTATATACACTTTAGGCAGCAAATACTGAGATTGAGCTTAATTACACGATCCCTTTCTTCGTACGGATAAGTATTCCATTGTGATTTTAGGCATGGATTTACGAAAGGCAGCTCTACAGTCACTTTTCTTATGGAATTGGCTGAAAGTTTTATTGATTCATTTAAAACAAGGAATCAAGTGGATTGTGTTTTCATCAAATATTGCTATTAAAACGAAGAAAGCCGCGATTTAGTGACCATTTTGTTGTACGTCTTCAATCTTATTTATTTACTAGATCATACTTGGCACTTTCTTATGGTCAAACCTCATTTTTAACTACAACTCTGGAATACCACAGGGCAGCCATTTGGGCCCTATACCATCGGTATTGAAGCATTGAAAGTGTCTCATTTAGTATGATGATATAACAATATTTAAAACTATTTCAAATTTTCGTGATTGTGAGGAGTTCCAATGTGTTAGCGATATGTCAGTCGTTGATTTGTCATTTGATGGTAACCTAGATATTTTACAATTTCTGTAATTTTTTCAAGATTTTTCAAATCTGTAGTTCCACAGAGCAGTCACTTAGAACCACTTCTTTTTATCTTTCCTAGCAGTTCTTCTTTATTTCTCTGTTTACGTTATATTTAATCGAATTTCTTCTCTGATAAAATATAAAATTGTTCTCATTCAAATTTGCCTGTTGAGGTTCGATATAAACAGCGAGCTACAAAAAAATATATTACTTGTATTTCCGAAACAAAGGTTTGTAGGCCTAATTTTTAAAAATAAATTTTGTTGACTTTAATTTTTGAAAAAAAATTTAAACTCAAAATAAAGAGTCAATTTGAAAAACAAAATGGGCGCTATATTTAGCTCATAGTTTTTGTAATTTTGATCATTGAGCAATATAATATTAGAACTAACAAAACAAGAACGACTCAGAAATACTATAAAAGATAGGGTTAAGTTAAAATTAGGGTTTCTGTCCATAACCGCCGCGCGGTTTTCATAAGAACAAAACTAAAACAATTCTAAAAAAAAATCTGGAACAACGTAGAAAAACTTTCAAATATACCAGTGAAAACCTAACATATCCACAAAATGTCAGAAACAGTAAGAACCCGCTTCGAGCTACCTGATGATATGGACGTAAGCTTTCATCGCTGAGCACACAGGGGGCGCACGACAGACAGATGGGTTTGATTTTAGCCTAACTTTCATTCTAACGGTTGTAGATTGTCAAATATGAGGATATTTAAAAGAAAAGCACGGAAAATTTTAGAAATAGATTTCAATATCGTTTCTCGCGGTCGATTTCCAATGCGAAATTAAATTCTTAAGAGCGTTAATACCTTCCAGAGTACTCGAAATGTGTCCACGATAAGAAGTGAACGGCCCCCCTATAGAGAATAAAAACTGCTTGGAACAATCTTTCAGGTGTTTAGCTTGAAAACAGAACGTTACCGAGCAGCTAGTATGACTTCTTCACGTTACCTAACCATGGTTCAGAATTTTTTACTGTCCAAATTGCAACAGATTGTGATGCTTTTTCTTCGTGGTGATGGTCTAAAGCTCCGAATGAAATAACGTCTTTCAATACTGCTAAACTCTTAATCAATTTATTTCGGTGTCTTTTTTATTTCTAACACAGTATTTCATATAATTTTAATTTACAATATTACTTCTCTTCTTAAAATAAATAACACGGTACGAGTATTTCATATAATACAATATTCAAAAGCATAAATAACTAACATGGTATTTAATATAAAGTGTCCCTAGCACGTAATCTAGGGAAATAAACGGGTGGAACTCTAAAAAGAGAACCTGTCGGATGAGCTACCTTGAAGAGGAGATCAGAGTAAAGAAACGGGTTGGTTTAGTAAATAATAATACTCCTAATAATAGCAATAATATATATTATACCACTTTAGCTAATACTCCTAATAATACTAAAACTTGCCCTACTCTAGCTAAATATAATACCCTACTATTTATAAAAAAATTTAGATCAGCTTCACCATTACGGCAATGCCTCTCTGTCACGGAAACGCCTTATCAAACGTTTTTGTTTGCGGCCCGATCTTAAACTCTCTATACACTAGATTGGTATCCACACTGGACTAGAATAAAAGGCGATTGTGTCTTTTTCCCAACCTCGACTTATCAAATCTGCAGCTAAGAGTCAGTGTGAATTGAAATAAATAAACGACAAAATTGTGTGTGAATCAAAGTGGGTATTGATCACATGACTTCGGGTACAAACTGGGTATGTGTAATATGAACATTTAATAAGACGGTATGTAGGTGTCGTAACGGTTTACTCGCTAATATAAATACGGATATGTAGGATTGTAACGCTTCGTTACAAGATGGAGCTGGAAGATGTCTGGTTTCAGTAGCGCAGAGCCACAATTTACACAGCCAGAGTTTGCGTGGAATTTTTGGTAGACAAATTCAAAGGGCGCCTCATCTTCTAACAGGCGATTTAAGTTAACCAGCGCGTTTTCCCTAATTTGGCGATTTTTATTTCTTTGTGGGACTACCTAAAATCTTTTGCTTAGCTATGTTCATCGATCCAGGACTCTGGATACCCGCATACGAAATATTCAAACCCACATCCTGCAAATTTTTGTAGCAATGCTTGATAGCGTGCATGGAAAGTTTGGAAAAAGGCTTATTTGGTGGGGGCAATACCCCATTTGTTAGGCTTAATACTAGCTAATTCTTTATCTCTTAATCTTATTTAAAGATAGCTCTTATTATATAAATCTAGGATTGGAGTGAATTTGAAGGATGATTAAGAAGATGGAGTTTTAGCCAGGGTGAACTCACGTAAATGTCGAAATAGTTGATGTTACAATTATTTATCTTCCGAAGAATGCGCTTAACAGGTTCGTTGGAGCCATAAGAGGTGCGGTGGGTAGGCAGATAGAAGAGACGAGGATTTCTCAGGTTACAGAAATTGTTACAGAATTGGTGTTGAAAGAGATCGAATTGTACAGAGTTGTGCAGTCAACAGATCGTGAAAACAGTGGAGGAATGAAAACAATGTCGTTTATTGGTTATCGTTCTTGCAGCATATTTAAGTTAATTAATAAAACAACAAGGTAGCGATTTGATTCAGCGGTCGATATGGTTATTAACCACGAACAAGGTAGAGACGGACAGGAGATTGGATGCGTTTTCGTAAAAAGAAAATATCTGAAGTTTAAGAGTATCCAGTAGGCCGAAACATTATTTAAAGCTGTTTAAAATAAGATTTCTCATGTATACAGGCTGAGCCATCTACTTTTATTTTTTGAATCATAGGTTATTGTGAAACTGGCAGCTGTTTTTCTCTTGAAATCTTGACAGAAAGTCAGTATCATACAACGTTGGGAAATATTGAAAACTTATTTCCAAAGTGAGTGCTGTGTTGCCCAAACAGTGATTTTTTGAAAAGATGTTTTGGCCGAAATTAAGTACCCACCGCGCCTGCTGTACTCAAGTTTGTCAAAAAGTTCGTGAGACTGGTATACTAGTGGGCAACACTCGTGGTCCCCGTCGTCTAACGGTGCGCACAGACGAGAATGTGGCTGCTATAGCCGAGAGGGAGTGAGACTCAATTCACGAACAAGGTCCAATTGACTCAGCAATGGAAGGCGCACGACTATCCGTTTGAACGACGTTTTGTTCCATAATTTATGAGATTGATTGCTCTTCCTAATAAAGCCATAATACTTGGAAACACATTCATTTTGTTTATTTTATTGCATTTTTAAAAAGAAACTTGTTTTTGCCCACCTTGTATGTTGGGCAAAATCAATCATCGAATTTTGTTTTTGAATTGCCTTTTTACTAAATAAAACCAAATTACCTTGACTTATGGAAATTTTTATTTGGACCTTTACAATTTGTTCTCTTAAGTGGAAAAGATAATATGTGCCAAGTGGCCAAGGGCTTCAAAAAAAAGAAGTCTGGGATGGATAAAACAGGTGATTTTGCTGGCCATGCCAAATAGCCAAAACGGGAGACTACGCGACCAAAAACACTTCCTTCACTATATCCATTATGGCTCGTGCTGTGTGCGGTTGTACCGTCTTGTCGGCAGTAAGAAGTCGTTTATCAATTCACACGTGACGGACCATTAACAGGATTAAATTGATGCAATGTTTGCACTTTGTACGGAAACATGTGTAAGTCGTTCACTTAAACTTGCTGACGAGTCCATCTGGTGATGCCCAATTGGCCCGTGTCGCGTCGGTTGTCTGGTTGATGTTTCGTAGTTCTCAGCGACATTGGCAGCCATAGCTGCGATATTCAGGACCTGCCCGGCGGCGGCCTCAACCTGCATGGTCTCTTGTGATTGCATTCAGATCGAGGCGAGTAGCTAAGCACCGGAATGTTTGCCTAGTTGACGTGATACTTTTAGGAAATCGATACAGAAATTCACTTTGCGCTAATACCACCGACCGATTGGACAAAAAAGTCGACAAAATTATTCCACGCTCTTGTCGAGTAAAGCCCTAAATTGCTTGCCTGTTTATATACTTCAGATGCCCAATTCACAAATGTAAAATATTATTTACGTACGACGCCATTTGCAAAAAATTATAACATCTTCCGATCGGGTGATTGATTGTGCGCCACCTTATACAAAAAAAAATGGTCATTTTCAACCAGTTTGAGTTTTCTTGATTTTTGAAATCCATCCGTGTGCCGTGCTTCCTGTACTAAAATTTTTGTTTTTTAACTATCAATATTTCTAAATTATAATTTTGCAAGAACATTTAAAGAGTTATGTGAATTAAATTTTATTTAAAGATAGTTTATAGAAAGTCTTGTGTCAAGCATATAATATTAAGTCAGCATTTTCATAGCACTGCTATTACTTCTACGAATTATTCAAGCTGAAAACAGCTTCTTTTTAAAAATCCGCTGTGCTTCGTGTGGAGGGAATTTTAAATGACTTTTTGTAAATCTCATTTTCCCATTTATCTTAAGCCTTAAGCAGTGTCATATAAAAGTGTTTACTCAAATTCTATTAAAGTGTAGGTACAAAAAAGTGCAGGAAACATTTTATGAACAAAAAGACAAAAAAAAAAAACAAAAAACATTTTGCAACCCAATCATAAATGCTTGCCTCGGAAACAGCCAAAAAAGCTGAACAGTGAACAACATGAAACATCAGTTACAATATTTCGACGAAAACGAGTGCGTTGATGTTGCAATTTGCGAAACAGCAAGAACATTTTTGTTAGTAAATTCAAATGCTGCTCTACATACCTTAGATGGAAATGAACAACATTGTCTACTTCTGAACTATGCATTAATGTCAAAATAAATCCTCCTTAGTCGGCTTGCAGTGCTATTTCCTTGCACTGTTCTTCTCATTCAGTTCATGGATGTGTGTGTGTGTTTGCACACGGAAATCCTTTTCAGGACATTCCGAAGGATATTACTTTAACAGGATGACTTCAAATTGCATTTGCATTAGGCAAGAAACTTAAGGAAACTCGTCCTGTTTGACATGTGAAAATGTTTTCTATGTGGAAAAAATATTGGATCTTTTGGAAGCCTTAAGGATTCTTTCGAAATTTCCGTCAAAAGGAAAATTTAATTTGAAAGAGTTTTTTATTTAGTTTATTTGCTCTTTGCATAAAGGTAGAAGGAAGGACGATAGGATACAACTATATGTACGTTTGTTCGCAGGAATTATGCCTCACATGTTGGATGCCGTGTAAGGAACACGTCGAGTAACATCGTCTCGTTGCAAATCTCTGTAAAAGTTTGATTAAGATTTTTTGATTTAGAAAATTAAATTATGTAAATGAAAACGAGAAACTTTGTGTCAATATGTGTTTGCACGTTAACAAAAAAAAAAAAGTTAAATTTTAGATAGATGATTAGACTTACATTTGAATTATGACTCACCTGCGATTTTGAGCGCATTGTTGGCTGATATTTTCTTCGAATCTTTCGTGGACAACACATGCAGAGTAATCGCACAAACGCTCTGAAATTGAGAGATGAAGTTTATTATTGATGATGATTAAGATGTTAATTTTTAAAGTATAATGTGCGAATTGATGTGAAGACAGAGAATTGTATGATAAATAATATTTACTGATAAAACATTTTTTGCTTTTTTCATAAATAAGCATTTTTAATAAGATTTAATAGGAAATATCAAATATGTGCCTATAGTGATTTCATAACTGGTTATTTTTTTTTTTTTTTCTTTTTTACTATATGGCAAGTTAAACATTTATAAGAAAAATCGAGCTCGAGATTTTGATCACACATTACTACAATAGGGAAGAATATCCCTGTAACCTGTAAAATGGAAAAAATTGTCCCCGTCCCGAAGAAGACAAACCGTGTAAATGTGAAAAGGTAGTGGGCAGTTTTGCTGCTCTGCTGATGGACACCAAAAAACCTTATTACAGCATTTGGGTAAAAGGACTATTATTCAAACTACCGATATTTTGAATTCCTAAGCAGTTGGTAAGAATAATGTTAAATTTTCTAATTCATATACTTTTTTTAATATACGAGTGTAGATAAACACGAATAATCAATCAAGACGATCAACACTGGAGTTCCTCAAGAATAAAAACTTGGACCGATGCTGTCACTAAACCCATCAATCCCCGTCTCTTATTCTTCAGTCTACTCTACCTCTCCCCCGACATCAATTACCCATCCTTTAATCACCACTCAGTCTTTTACAACTTTCCCAACGGCAATCTCACCTTCACCTTCCTTTATTGATCCCCTTCTACCCCCTTCAATCAAATGCACCCAACAATCTAGTGAATCCACTGAATGCCGCTATGCTCTCTCTAGGCTTAGAGATAAAAAAAACCTATGAAAACATTCGGACTCCGTCTGCTTTGAAGGTAAAACGAGAACAAGTGTAATGGTCTCGATTCAAAAGGAAGGTCTCCCTACCAATGTCCCCAGTCTTAGGAACCTCTTCCTGAAAAATATCATGATTTTCTTAATTTGTCTCCCCAAAAAGTTGCGAATGATCTTGAGGGCTTGGGACAGTATACTCGTATTCACTCAAAGCGGATCTCGCACTTTCAACGTAGCAGAGCTGACCATGATAAGTTTTTTCGCTTCTAATATTTTCCCAACCTCCGCTTCTCCTTCTTCCAAAAATCTCCCTATTTCTTTCTACTATCAAAATGTAAGAGGCCTTCGTTCCAAAACTCAGTCAGTTTTGCAACAAACTCATACCTTACCCTTCGATTTATACGCACTAACTGAAACGAAACTTATCCCCAGCATCAAAAATCAAGAATTGTTCCCTTCTACTTTTAACGTTTATCGCGATGACGATCTTAACCGACCCACCAATGATTACCCTAACCGTGGTGTCCTTCTTGCTGTAAAAAATACTATTGACTTTTCCCTTATTGCTATATCTTCTTCCCCTATTCTTGATTATGTGTCAATTAAGATTTCACTACCCAGAAAGTCACTTTACCTTGTCTGTTGTTACATCTTACCTTCACAAACCATCGAATCCTATGAACTTGTAATTAAAACGATTGATGACATCACCGATTTGTGTGACCCACATGATGAGATCATTCTTTTCGGTGACTTCAACCTTCCTAATTTAAAATGGTCTCCATCAGACGATCTTTCGTTTTATATTGCTTCCAATCCCACATCTGCCAAAGAATGTCTTTTCTTAGATAGCCTTGCTGATTCAAGCCTCTGCCAAATTAGTGGCATCTCAAATTTCATGTGTAGGCAACTTGACCTTATTTTCTCAACAGACCCCATTAACTCATCTGTCTCACCTAGTCCCCTTTTTCTATCAACCATCGACAACTTCCACCCTCCCCTTCTTAACTCATTTTTTCACGATTCTCCACTACAGTCCACCCCTCCTACGGATCTGTCTTCTTACGACTTCCATAAAGCAAACTATCGTCTAATAAATGAATACCTCAACAAAGTCTCCTTCAATTTTGACAACTTAACCGTAAATGATGCAATAACCTTATTCTACAGAGAAATATTTAACTCTATTTCTCTTTATGTTCCTTTTTCCCGTCACAAAACCTCGTCTACTTCTCCACCCTGGTACAATCTAAAACTTCGTTCTCTGCGAAAAAAAAGAAATAAGTTGTGGGAAAGTTACCTCCGCTCTCGTTCTCCTACTGACTACTTTAACTATTTTAGTTCTTATCTCCATTTCACCGAGCTATACAATTCGCTTTACCAGCGTTATCTAATGGAAACGCAATCCAACCTAATCAAAGACCCTAAGTCATTTTTTCAGTTTGTTAACTACAAAAGAAAATCCGATGGCTACCCAACCACTCTCTCTTTCAATAACGAAACATCAAACGATCCTAATACTATCGCCAACCTTTTTGCTACATTCTTCAAACAATTTTTTGCTGATGACTGCTTTGTTTCTGATTCAGCCTATTTCAATTATCTACAAAGGTTTTCTGTTGGACCGCTTCTCCCTCGTTCCGTCAATCCCCATCTCATCGAATATAAATTGAATCGACTTAACGATGAATTCAATAATGGTCCAGATGGTCTCCCTGCCATACTTCTAAAAAAATGCTCTTCCATCCTTTCTCTCCCTCTCTCAAAAATTTTCAGAATTTCCCTAAATAAAGGAAAGTTAGCCGAGATATGGAAATTACTCGTATCTTTCATAACCCCTATTCACAAAAAGGGTCCGAAGAGCGATGTTAATAATTATCGTCCCATTGCCAAACTTTCACACATACCCAAACTCCTTCAAAGTATTTTGTATGAAACCTTAAGTTTCCACTGCCAACCTCTCATCTCCCCCTCACAACATGGCTTTCTTAAATGCCGGTCTACAACCACTAACCTTGTTGAATTTGTATCCGTCACCCTTTCAGCCTTAGAAAAAGGCTACGAAGTCGATGTTATCTCAACCGATTTCAGCAAGGCCTTCGACAAAATTTCCCATAAGCTTATTCTTTTCAAATTGTCCACTCTCGGCTTTGAACCCTCTTTGTTACAGTGGATCTCTTCGTACCTTGAAAACCGTTATTACAGCGTTCGATTTAGATCTGCCACCTCATGCCCTTTCTTAGCTACCTCTGGTGTCCCCCAAGGCAGCCACCTCGGCCCACTTTTGTTTATTCTTGCTATTAATGATACTGATAGGGTCATCAAACATTCTTCTGTCTCTGTGTACGCCGATGATACCAAGTTTTTCAAGACCATTTCCTCAACGCATGACTCTTCCCTTATTCAAAAGGATCTAGACAGTTTTTCAGTTTGGTGTCTAAAAAATTGCATGGAGCTTAATGTCGTCAAATGCCAATCAATTACTTTTTTCACGCAAACGTAACAAATTTCCTCCCCGTCTCTACCTGCTCCATAATCAACCCATACCCTACCCACAGTTGATAATATTCGTGACCTTGGCATTTTATGTGACCCAGAGCTTAATTTTCTCACTCACATAGACGATAATATCATTCTCAAAGCAAACTCAGTGCTCGGTTTCGTCAAAAGATGGTCCAAAGAATTCTCCAACCCCTATGTAACCCGGTCCTTATACATATCGTTTGTCCGTCTACTGCACGCCTCTCAAGTTTGGAGCCTTTACCAACTTACTCATATTTCCAGAATCGAAAGCATCCAACGTCGATTCCTACGCTTTGCTCTTCGAGGTCTATCATGGAACAATCCTCTGATTCTGCCTCCCTATCTAGATCGACTTAAACTAATCAACCTAAATTCGTTGGAAGAACGAAGAAAGATATCAGACATTCTCTTCATTCATCGACTACTCTCCGGTTCCGTTGACTGCATGTCGCTCTATCTCTCTCAATACTAATTCCCGTAATACACGTAACCCTCGTCTCTTTTATATACCCACCCACCGAACCTCTTACGGCTCCAACGAACCTGTCTCTCGCATGCTACGGGCTGTTAATTTAAACATATGCTTCTTCGACTTTAACCTGAGCACTCCTTCCTTAAAACTCCGGCTTCTGAACCGTCCTCCCCCTCACTAACCTTAGCTTAAGTTCTTAGTTTTTAAGTCAGATTAAGAATTAGCTTGTATTAAGCCGAATAAATGGGGGTTTTGCTCCCACCAAAAATTAAAAATTAAAATTAAAATTAAACGTTTATACTGATGATCAATCAGTCGCATTACCAGGAACAAGACGATGCTGTATGCAGACGACTCTATCACATACGCCATCGCTTTTTCACTAGAAACTGCTGCCGGAGAGTTTAAGAGCACATTTTAAACTTAGCAAAAATAGAATTCCCTGTCTCAGATATAAATTGAAGATTAACAGTGAACAAATCCAACTCGTTTGTGTACGAAAATAAGTGACTGTCATTCGAATATGTTAGTTTGCAACACGCTATAATCGCATCAAAGTCAAGCTTCGGGACAACACTAAAGCAGCTGAATTTCAAGAAGCATGAGGACTTGATGTACGAGTAAGTAAGAAGATCAAGCTGCTTGTCTACTTTCCCATCTGGTTAACTATATCATATACTGTTATAAGCAAGCTGAAACATTTAATACTACTTGAACAATATTGCTCGGGAAAATTCATCAGGAACTTGGAAGATCATCTGAATTCAGAAGTGCCAAAACTTCACCAGCAACAACAAAAAAGACAAGTATTTATACGCCATTTGAAGAAATGATTCATAAATCATAACGTCGAAGCGAAATTCTACGAGAACAACAAATATCAACAAATATCATATGGTGTTTTTGAGAGGTTATATCTTCCTGGTATTTGGTATCAACAAAATCTTTATTCTCTGGATTGAAATTACCTTATAGTCCTTTGAACACATGTTGTATTGGACGGTTTTCAGTCTGATTCTTACAAAATAAATGCTGGAGTTCCACAGGGTTCCGTATTGTCTCCGACTCTCTTCCTTGTTTTTATAAATGATCTCTTGTCTGACTACTATTACACTTCATTGATTTGGCGAAGACTCCAATCTCAGTGTCTCATACTCATTCTCAAATTCACTTCCATCTCCTTCGGAAGTGGAATTGCAATGGTACTGTATGATAAGTTCATAGAACTCTGATCTTTCCTTATATCATTGTTATATGTGGTATAAACAATCTTGTAAAGTTTAATACTTCGATAACTCAATGCTGTTTTTTGTCCGGAAGTAAAATGTACACCCTATGTCACTGTAATTGAATGGCACTTTGATCGAAGAAACCGAAAAGTTGTCACTACTCGGTATGTGTGCCAGCGAAGATTTTCGTTGGAATGAACACATTCCGTAGACTAAATTTGTCTTACTCTCTGATCTGGCTACAATTTGTAAGGCGTGTATGGCGTTTAGGGAAATGCGTGGATCAAAATCTCGAAAAGAACTGTCCTAACAAGAACATTTCCATTAAGTCAGATGGTCAATTACAACCACTAACGTTTCGAAAACTGCTTTAACTTACGTAGGAATAACCCCCTAAATAATAATAGGAATCTTAACTGGGCATTGCAAACTTAGAATACACCTAAGTTTACTAGTTATGATAAGCAGTGCCACATGTAGATTCCACAACATAACAACGGGCCAAATACTAGGAAGATGTTGTTTAGTCATGCACCGAAGGAAAAACCATCGAGGACAATTATAGCAAATGGAATAGAGCGACCTATCCTGCCCCAAATACTAAGATGCCTAATATGTTTAGATAAAGAACTATACGATTAGCAAGATCATCCATTTTTAAGTGGGGCACGATAGATCTCTAGGTCGCAGTGCAATACCCCCAATATATAATTTATTCATTCAAGGCGTTTATACGTCCAAGACTCGAGTATAACTTACATCTTTGGGCAGGTGTGGTCCAAACTTTCTTCCATTTATTGGATGGAATCCAGAACAGAGCGTCAAAACTGAGAGGAAACAGAACTATCATGGAATCACTCCCATCTCTTGAACACCATTTTGTATTTTTTGTATTTATTATTAATTTAAAACGCTTACAAAGTAAAATATACATCTTGTAAAATATTGCAAGCCTTGAATATAATGTAGGATTACAAAGTTTAATTTAATGAATTTTGATTTTTTGTATGTAAATTAAAATTAAAATAAGAAAAGAAAAGAGAATGAATTAAAATTACTTAAAGTTTTGAATAAAGTTTTTGTATTTTTAAATTTTTTAAATTTCAACGATTGGCAAATAATTAAAAAGTGAAGATGAGAATTTTCTAGACGTCACATAATCCAGATCGCTAAAAACTTCACAACAGTAAATCAGCACTGGAATCAAAAGTGTTTTTGCTAACAGAAGCTTAGTTTTCTGTAGAATGAAGCCTTGAGTGATTCAAAGGGCTCTTAGACTACAATAAACCTTCCCTATAGAGCTGTTAAGATGGTCATTCCAAGTAAGTGTTCGATTGAACACCATACCTAGATTACCGGCGAAGTCAACATAAGCCATGGTTTGATACTCAATCTGTAGAGGGCTTAGTATTGTTTTATCAAATATCTTACGACAGATAGGCAATGTTCTTGACTTTGTAGGATTTAGGTGGAGATTATTTATTTTAGACCAATGTAAGATGTTTTGCAAATCCTCATTCATCAGAGAGACTGTTTCGTCCTTCGCAGATAGGGGTCAGCTGATCAAAAGTTTCATCAGCATACAAATGGATAAAGCAATTTTTTACTTTGTTCGGTAAATCATTTATATAAATGAAAAAAAAGAGGCCCAAGTATTGATCCTTCTGGGACCCCGCGAAATACATTAGCAAAACCAGACGATCTACCATTTGCTACAACACATTGTTGTCTGCTACTTAGATATGAGCGGATTAGTTTGCACGACTCGGTTGTAAATCCGAAACCTTGTTGCTAAGTATAAAGTGATTTACTGTGTCAAAAGGCTTTTGGAGAAATCTAGTAGTGTGAGTAGAACAAAATGATTTTTGTCTAAGGCAACTCTGAATTGGAATCACAATTTTATAAACAATGCTCACTCAACTAAGCCAGTTGCATTCCTCCCCTTAATCAATTGCCCCGTGATATCCATTTCGCAAGTAATGCTCCTCAGTTAACCCTCCAGCCTAATTTTGAGCATTCCGTCAACTTCAACGATACGGTTTTTAAGTCAAACATAACCTTCAATTGCAAACTTTCTAAGCTAATGTTCATCGAGATCACCTTTCTCTCCCTGACTTAAATATATATTCCCAACCCTCCTACTACGTTAAACATTATAAGGGCGTGTGAATTTTAGAAACAAAAAAACTCCTAAAGTATTGTGTTTATTTCTAGTAACTATTTAATTACTATGTACCGCAAATAATTTATTATGATTGCTAAATTTATAAGAGAATGGCCGACATCTCTTGCAATAATAATTTGTGGAGACTTTTTCCGTAATATTTAACCAGCAAAAACTTGAATTTGGCAAGACTTTGCTCAAGAAAATCTATGGTACTAATCCCTTTTTCGACAGAATTTTATGTGCTGAGAAAAATTCATAACCATCTACATCAATATGTTCAATTTAAACTGTTGGCATTTTTAGAAAAAAACAAATACAAGGCGAAAAGTAAAATTTAAGCACCTACAATCTACATACATATTTCGAACTATAATATAAAATTTATCTTTCAAAATTATTTTCAAATAAGTTCCCGTAGGACACGACAGCATACAAATATAATTATCAGAATAAAATTTCTTTTTATCAATTTCCTAAATAAATAACCGTAATAACTACAAAACTAACGTCACCCATATCGTTCCGTCCAAAACTTCCTCGTACACGATGGTTATTAAAGGTTCTTCAAATATTTATCAATTTATAACTAAATAAATTATTTCTTTTTAATTTCCTTTTCTAGAGTTAGAACACTTACAAATAAAAACTAAGTTGCTTAATGTACTGGTACAAAGACTTATCGATTTGTGATTATTATATTATTGTGGAAGGATTGATTTATTCGATGGAACACATTATCAGGAGTAGCCATTGTAGATTGAAAGTAAATAATTGAAGATTCAATCGAAAACAAAAATCACGAAATATTGTACGATTTTATGTATTTGCATCACGAATACAAACATTAAGTTGATCCCGTATAAAGTTCTTTACGATATTTTGTTGATATTTTATAAAAAAACATAACTGACGTGAAATCACCATTAGAGCATTATTGCAAACGTTGCGTTGTGGTGGCGTCTCAAACGTTAAAGAGTCGATTGTGAAGGGACTCTTTAACGTTTGAGACGACCAGTTCGGTAATGAATCAGCCTACATTCGTGCGTCAAAGGAACGCAGGATCATCTGAGAACATCGCCGCGGTCTGTAAAACTGCACAGCAGAACCCAAGGCAATAGATTCCTCATCGTGCACAAGAACTTACATATTAACCTTTCGCAAACTTCAAACTTGACGAATATCAACAATATCAAACTGACTCAGGAGCTCAAAGTTTATAACCATAGACAATGCTGACTGGGCTTTGGAGACTTTGGAAGGCTGAAAAAATCATCTAGCCGCGCACTAGCAATTTTTAGTTGCGAAACTGTTTGGTTACTTATAGAAAACAGATGAACTGTTTGGTTGAATGTCGGTGAATTTGCAGATAATTATATGTTCAATAAAATGGCGAACTTATTTTAGGCAATCGTTTAGTTTGTGTCAAAACACAAACTTTTTAGTTGCTCGAACCAAGCAGTTTCGCAACTAAAAATTGCTAGTGCGCGGCTAGCCTTAAGCGACGCGACGGGGCGCATTTTTGGCTAAATGGATGTGTTAACATGCAAAATTGCCGTATATGGGACGATGCCGATCCACACGCGGCTTACCAGTTGACAATGCATCCTCAAAAGGTTTCAGTTTGGTGTGAATTTTTGGCGTCATTTGTTCTTAATTTTTCGAAAACGAAGTTGTTGAGGCGGTCATCGTTAATAGCGAGCGCTACAGAACGATGAGAACCAATTTCTTATGACGAAAATTGAACCAAATAGACCTAGACGAGATATGTGGTTCCAGCAGGACGGCGCTACGGTTACTTGGCGGTCGCCACTATTGAAATTCTTCATGGAAAGAAACCAGAGGTAACGTAAATTGCCCAAAAAGGTCGCTCAAATTCAGCCTGATCGCGATAGACAGAGTTATTAATTCCTTGAAAAAGTTGGTTGGTATTTGAGAACAACATGGAGAATATTGTACATTGAAAAAACAGTGATAGAAACTTTAAAGGAATCCGAACTGAACGTCGGGAAAGGGCTGAAAAACTGTCACAACTCAAAAACCAAAGATAATGCCGATTAGCTTTATTTTTGTCCAATTATATTGCAATTCAGGCACTGTTAACGATTTTAATAAAAAACAATTTTGACTGAATAGCGTTCTAGGAATATTTCAAATTTTCAACTTACCTTCGAAAGTCTCGACTCCAACAGGCATATATCACGGGATTCATGCACGAGTTTATCCAACCCAGCCACGTTACCACCGCTGACACGATCTCTTCGTGCTCTATACATTCTATACAAAAACCGGACAACAGATTGACCACAAAAAATGGCAGCCAACAAACAATGAAAACGCCCATCACAATACCGAGCGTCTTCGCAGCCTTTTTCTCTTTGGCGAACTTCGCCAGCTTCCGTGACAGCGAGAAGTTCTTGCCCATGTGCCGGTGACGGGCTAGGCCATTATTGTGTAGTGCCGACAATGGTTCGTCCTCAGGCTCTTCGGGTGTTGATGTCGTCGTGCCCGACGCACTGTGGTTATGATGGTGATGGTTATGGCTGGCACCAAGACCTCCAACCCCAACACCACCGCCGCCCGTACTTCCGTGATGTACGGCCGGATGATGTGACGAGGTAGTGGTTTCTCGGGTGGTGCCGCCCCTATGGATGCGAAGCGTTAGTTGCAGTTCCCCTGATGCCATTAGGACTTGTTTGGTGCCGATTTTGAGGGACCGTGTTTGTATAACGGCAGCACGATAAATACGGCAATATGTAAATACCATAACTAATAACGGAAGGTAGAAGGAAATTGTGGAGGAGAATACTAAGTAGCCTAGGTGCTCAGTGAATGTACATTTGAAGGCAGGCATTTCGCCGTCTCGGGCTGCTCGCCACCATACTATCGCGGGGAAGCTTATTGCCCCAGAACACACCCATACGGCACAAATGAGTCCGGCCGCTCGTTTTACGGTCATCCTCATGGGGTAGGAAAATGGATCTGTTATGGCCCAATAGCGGTCCAAAGATATTACACAGAGGTTGAGAATTGACGCTGTGCTGAATAGTACGTCCAGTGATCGCCAGATGTCGCACCAGTCCGTACCGAAAAACCACGTATTCTCGAGGACTTCGTAGAGTGCAGAAAAGGGCATCACCACCAGGCCTACCAAGCAGTCGGCCACAGCCAATGAGGTTATGAAGTAGTTTGTAGCCGTGTGCAGATACCGTTCCCTTATGACGGCGAGGATCACGAGCGAATTTCCGAATACGGTCGCGAACGAGAACAGGAACAAAAACGACAGCAGACTAACACGGTCATTGGGCAGGGCCTCGAGGAACTCCAAAAAATCGGGCTGCGGTGTTTGCCCCAATGTGTAGTTGAGGTTGGCGTCCGTTGTGAGATAGCCATTGAAATAGTTGTTGATGAGCTGATCTTCACTGAGGTTGTACGTTATTAATGAGGACAATGGGGTGTGATTCGAATGTCCTGCGGAATGGTTTAATGCTGTGGTGGTAAAGTTGATAATAGGCGGTGGCACGACAGCTGCTATTTCCCAGTAGACTTCTGTGTTTGCATTATTCATTCTTAGTTCACTTTAAATGCGGCGATTAGTTTAAAAGCCAACATAGATAAAGGGAAGGTTTTTTTTTTGTTTGTTTAAGAATTAAGCTTAGGATATGTAGGGAGATTGAGGATTGACTTTTCACAATTTAATCTTTGAGCTATAGTTAGTCAAGCTTTTTTTTCTAACAATGACGATGATTGCCTTAAACTTAAGGTCGGTGCTTTGTATCCTTGAATTTAATGATATATGTATTTATGAGGGGGATTAACACTATCTAAGCTGGTCGAGATGTGGTGTTGTGTGGCTTATGTGATTCCTTGCTCTATTGACCGTTGATCATGTCACACGATCACGATCGGACATTTTATCACAGTTGATGAAATTGATTCGGGCTGCGAATACTGGTTGATGTTTGAACAGATGACCATGTTGTTTTTGTGAGTTATTGCATGAGTTTAGCTGACACATGTATGATGTATAGAACTGGCACGGGTTATGATTGCCAGGTGAGTAATTGTACATCGCCAGTCCATCACCAGGATAAAATTCTGAGAAATCTGGAAGAGAACAAAAACAAAGTATTGGTTAAAGAAAAATTGAACAAGCAAAAAATGTTTTGAAATAGAGTCCCTCTTAGGGGAGAAAATACACAAGAGGAATGGTTGTAAGTTGTGTAAGGCATTTCAGAAATTTTCCGTCTATTCTCTATTGGAACGGCAAAACTTGCGCATGATTTAAGATTACTCGGTCACTAGTCAATGGGTCCCAAGAATCCAAATTATATATTTATACGAGCAAAAGATAAAGCGGCTTAAGCCAGAAGCAGATTATTCTAGCTAGCAGGAATGTACAGAATTTTGGAAACCAGTTCGGTATAGAAATATGTAAGAGTTAAGAATTGGTATAAATCTTCCAGCATCCGAACGAACACCACTGCCGTTCCATTACTGTGCAAACCATATTGATGATCAATTCATCGATTGACTTTTCACATTAACAGAGCTGATACTAAAGAACTTAGAGAAAACCTCATACCATATGAATCTTATTATTACTGCACCGATAAATTCGACTGCTGTTTGCTTGAACTTTATAACAATCTATATGGTAATGATATTTCCTCTTCATTTCTTCAAGCAGCGGTAATACTTCCAATTTTCAAAAAAGCAGTTCGTAATTGTAACGTTGACTACTTTGGTGAGCGTATGTGAAGGGGTTATATCACACTGCATAAATATGTAAGCTTAAGAGATATTTTCGGAAAAAGTCTATACAATTCCGTGTAGCCCTGACAGCCTCTAAATTATCTTGAAAACACACGCCTTCTCCCCGAAATATCTTCTTCTACAAGAAAAATAAGAAAGACTAGAAAAAAAATTGACTCATCAAGACCCGACTTCATAAACCAATCTTGAATTAAAACCAAAATAAGGAAAAAAGCTTTCTATTTCTACCCATATTGATCTTTTTAGCCTCAGTCTACCCTCAGCACAAATGGTTACATGCCCATTTACTCCTCTAAGCAGAGCAGATAAAAATGGTATCCTTCTAACATTAATGGAGATACGAAGGTCAACTCGTGGAGATTGAGGACAATTAACTCTCTCTACTTTTTTTTTTCTTATAATTCACTCGCGCTCAAGGGTATTGTTTAGAATTCTAATATAATATATTTAACTCTGCTAAGACAATTTTTATTATATCAAAAATTAAACTAAAATTTAAATTTCAAATACGTAATTATTGATTCATGCAAAAATAACTGAAACACCCTATAAATCTAAATTATGATAAGTTAAGAATTAATAATCATTAACTTTACTTGTTTTTGCAATATAACGAAATGTATGTATCTGCCATACATAAATTCCCCTCGTAATCAGGTGATGAAGCTTAACTTAATCCGCTAATCTCTTTACATAATAGGAAATGTATGCATTGCAGATCTTTTTTTTTTCTTTTTTTTATCACTTTTCGTTATCATCTCAACTTGTACGGATCATTTTTGCATTAAAGCCAGACTTAGAAACTATAGTTGCCTTTATATTAAATAGTTCTTAGTCGTCTGAAATAATAACACGTCTTCACTGTTTCGCTTCCAAATTACAACTGCTTTATTTCTTCTATCTTTCTTAAGACTAAACAGAGATGTATATTTTAACAAAGAGGAAAAGAGGATAATATGTACAATAGAAATAAGGGGAAATTATATAAACAGAAATAACGATCGGTTTATGACAATGTAGTTGTGTGGACAATCATATTTAGATAACTTAATGATACAATACAATGACAATAGGATAGCATGCAGTATCTCACATAGTAATACATAGTAATAACTACTACAAAACTTACATGTTAAATAAATCGAAATTATTATAACGTGGTTCAATCGAAGTTTTTTTTATTTTTTAAAGGAATTCAACTTGTTGAAAGGAATTATAAGAATTCCATATTCGGTCTAAAAAATATTAGATTGACAAAACAGGTATGTTAAGAGACCCTTATAGAGAAAGGACGTGTCGATGAAGATTGGTTTTGAATGCTTGCAAATCGAAATGGCAAGGGAAAACCGTGCCGGGTAAGTTATTCCATAATCGTGTTGTGGGACTAAAAAAATGAATCATTATATTTGACGGTAAGACCAAAGTTAGGCTCAAGGGTGAACTGATGAGCATTCCTAGCCAAGTGGGTATCACAGGTGAATTGATAATGGGGAGGAATGCAATTCTCTCTACTGATGGTACTGCAGAATGCTTGGACGCCTATTGTCCTTGGGATGGATGATTAAAATCCCCCAAAAGGCGGAAGAACTGCACATGCCGGTCAACGGGATGATTCCGGGAAAGGGAGGATGGCCAGAGACGCCATTTTTGAACGAAGTATCGAGGCATAGTCTTACTTTATGGGAGTCCGTATCGGAAATAATAATGACTGCGAGGTTTTGTTCAAAAATTCGCAACATCACAATTATATTCAGTGCCCCAACAAATAAAAAACCGGAGTTCTACGCTCATCTTATGATTCAGCAAATGGAAGAAGTCAATGTATGATGTACATAACTATATCAACACCCTTAACGATAGGATTAGCACATAAGATGGTCGATCGTTGTGTAAGACATGACAAGAAGGTGAGATGATCTCGCAGATAATGCCGAAAATGCTGCAAGAAAAAGAGAGATCAGAGAATCATCCTGAAGATCAGCTACGCAGATGAAAGGATAACTTTTGTGCGCTGCTAATATTCCGCTGAGCAGTGAGTAAAAGTGCCCCAGTTTAACAAGATCCGCAGTTCATGTAAGGGTATTGGCAGAAATCCAATCTTCGATAAAGCTCCTCAAAAATAACCAAGCAGTTGGACTTGATGGACTACCAGCCAAATTCCTCAAAAATGATCCCGTCACAGCGATCCGTTGAAATAAACTGTTTAGAAAATCGAAACCTACACCAGTGACTGGAAGGATGGTTGCCATTAGTTTTGGAAAAACGGACAAAGCAGTAATACTTCGCCAATTTTTTTTTGGCAGCTTAAAAAAATAAAATGCACGACTGGGTCCCACGAACTTGCTCTTATGTAACAGACTAGGAATTTTGAAATCGAATGTTATTATAGAAAACTGTTCATAAGGATCAAATTATTTTTTAAATTCTTTTAGTAGTAAGAGACAAAAACATGATGCTATCCAAATATGAATTTATGCAAGAACAAAAATTATAAGTCGTTGTAGTGGTTTCTTAAAAAAAAGTTTTTATGTACAAACTTTTTCGAAGCTTTTTAAGAAAAAATTTCGATACGCCAATTTAAAGTTTTTATTATTGTTCGAAAAAAAATAAAATTTACAAAAAAAAATATTGTGCTGTTTCTGAGATATCGAATTTTCAAAAAAAAAGAAAAAATAGATTTTTGTTTTCAAAAATTCAAAAAATATTTATTTTAAAGTTTTGAAATGCAATGTGTTTTAGACTTTTTAGAAGCTTCTCTATAAGAATTTTTATTAAGATCCGATACGTGGATAATGAGAAGTTCAAAATTCGAAAAAATGGTAGGTAGGTACAAGCTGTAATATCTTAATTTCAAAATTTTTTTTTTATTAAATTAAAGATCGTAAAAATTAATTGAAAGAAAAAAAATTTTATCAAAATTTTACGCGCCGTTTTCGAGAGAAATACGATTTTTGAAAACTATTTTTTTAATTTTTAGTATTTGTATGGTAGGTACCTTTATTTTTAGGTAAAATAAATTCTTTTTCTCACATCTTGTAGATTATATTGAGAAACATTTATTTATAAAGTTTAAAAAAAATCTAGCAAGGGGTTTTCGAAATATTGAGTTTGGAAAAAAAATTTTGAAGGTTTTTAAAAAATCCAAAAACATTTTTTTTTGAAAATTTGAGTACACAATTCTATTTATTTTTTTGGGGAGCCTTAGCAAAAAAAAATGATCAAAATCGGCCGTACCGTTTTTGAGAAAATCAAAAACAAAAAAAATGGTTCTATGGGGGGTACCCTCAATAACAATTTTTCTGAAAATTTTTTTCAACAAATACCTAGCTTTAATTAAATGAAATTTTTTTGTGTTTTTATTTTTAAAATCTGTCGAACAGTTTTTGAGAAAAAAAAATGTTTATAAAATTTCGAAAAAAAATTCGTATGGTAGGTACCGTTATTTTTGGTCTTAAAAAATCAAATCAAAAAACATCCGGGGGAAAAAAATTAAAACCCATATCTACCAAGTTTGAAGAAAATCTGCCGAGCCGTTTAGCTGCAATCGAACGGACAGACAGACAGACAGACAGACAGACAGAGAGACAGACAGAATTGCGAGATCCATTTTTTTAGTCTTCGCTATCATCGTAATGTCAACTTTGATCAAAATTTCGAGTTCGATTTTTTTTCCGAATGCATAACTTGCCTTATAGTACCTATAAGTCGCAAGTAAAAATAGGCGAAGTATTACTGTTTTGTCCGTTTTCCCAAAACTAATGGCAACCATTATTCCTTAAGAAATCTACGGAATTTCAACCACCGCTTTACCTCATGTTTATGGAGTTTGAGAAGGCCTTTGACCGAGTAAAACGTGTATTTGGAGATCACTTTTTGGTAGTGGAAATCACCCAAAAATTGTTGCTATTATCAAAGAGTCTTACAACAACGTAAGGTATTATGTTTTACATGATCCGCTTTCCGACACTTTCGAGGCGTGACAGAGTCTGAGACAAGGCGATGTTCTATCACCAATTATTTTTCTGCTCGTGATAGACGACCGATGTATTGATGACCAGCGTTGGTAAAGCAGAGAAGTAGGGTATTCAATGGAGACCCTTTGAAAGTCTTAGATATTTAGACTATGCCGATGATATATTTTTCCTGCCAAATAACATAAGTGGGCTGAACTGGATTTGTCAATCTTTGCAGGTAAAAGGAGAGTCAATCGGTCTATCAGTCAAAGTATTGTGTATATTAGCCATGTTTTTTTGGTAAAGTTATCCGTAGTACAGTAGGATTTTATATGAAAAACAAATACAACATCCGCAGTAGGATCACTGCCGATACTCGAATAAACGTCAAATCTCTATCCGCAGCAGGATTTCACTTCTCCTTTTATCGACAGTGATCCTACTGTGGATGTTTTATTTGTTATTCATATAAAATCCTACTATACTACGGATAACTTTTCCAATAAAACACGGCTATTGTATTGAATAAAATGTTAAATCCGTGCTTTTATATTGTGAAATCTGTAAAGTTTTGACTATCATCTTTAGGAAAATACAGGCTTTTGTGAATCGCTGTCTATACCATAGAGAAGGGGTTACAGGGCATGATGATGAGGACTTATCTTAACATACAAACAGGGCGATATCTGCTGATCTGTCCGCCCTATGTGCCAGTTGTCATATCCAATTTCATAAGAAAATGTGTTACGAAGCCAAATCGCACGATGTTGGTGCCCAGTGTACTTCGTTGGCTCTGCTATAGGGCATGAATCCTATTGCGTAATAGGAGAAAATAAAATTAAACAAGAAGAGGAGGCAAGTAGATCCAAAAACCTCCATTCCTGCCGATAGCACGCACACTGGAATGGTTAATAGTATAACTATAGGACCTGGTTATCTACGAGCTGTTGTACCACTACATATCTTATTTATTTTTAAATATCTTTTATATTTAAGACCATTCTTTAAGGACTCATACATGAAGTAGCTACGTTTAAATAAATCTATTTCATTCGTCAACAAGTCAAGACACAGGTAGACGAACCGACATAATGCACAATGTTTAAGGGTATTCCCATGAACCTAAAATTTGATCTACTTAATTTTTCAATATTAGATTCGAGTACATAAGTAGGTAATATTGTAACATATAATACATTAAGAAATGAATCACAAAAGTTGCCACCTTCATGTGATAAATCAATTATCTAAATTATATTTCTATGCACTGTGGATAGAAATATATGTAAGATAAAATATGTAAGCCCACCTGCAGACAGCAACATTCAGTTCAACGTACTGCTTTGGTAATAACAACAAAAAAAAAAAAACAATACCATTTTCTGGGCTTATTTGAAATTCTTAGAGAAGGCATACAATTTATTATATTTGTGTATCGAGGTAATTTACGTATTACAGTATTTAACGGATATAAAAAACTCGCATATGTGAAAAACATAGTAATAAGATGTTTTTTTTTTACATGCGACTTAGGCCAATTTTCGTTAAGCTTGGTAGATAGTATTTTTAATTTTTTTCCGCCACTGATTTTTTTCTTTTTTTTTAAGACCAAAATTAACGGTACCTGCCATACGATTTTTTTTGAAATTTTATAAATATTTTTTTTTCTCAAAATCTGTTCGACAGATTTAAAAAAAGAAAGATACAGAAAATTTTCATTTACTTAAAGCTAGATAATGGTTGAAAAAAAAATTCCTAAAATTGGTTATTAATGGTACCCCCCTTGAATCCATTTATTTTGTTTTTGATTTTCTCAAAAATGGTTGAACCAATTTTGATCATTTTTTTATGCTAAGACTACCCAAAAATTTAAATAGAATTGTGTAGATATTGAAATTTTCCAAAAAAATTTGCTTGGATTTTTAAAAAAGTTCCAATTTTTTTTTTTTCATGACTCACTGGGTGATATGCATAAAAGATAGTAAATGCTTTTACTTGAGAATTTCTAAGTAATTACTTTTTTTGATATGCATAAAAATGCAGTAAATGCTGAAAATAAAGTATTTACTTGAGGCCACAGTACTTACTTTTTTCGGATGAACTTTTTCAGTAAATACTTTACTCCGTATACATAAAAAGTAGCAAGTACTTTTTTTCTGTAGGAATTACTTCTTTTTTTCAAAGTCAAAGGATAGCAACATGAAAATTTAAAAGTACATACTTTTTTTACTTGCGATATAGGTACTATAGGGCAAGTTCTGCATTTGGAAAAAAAATCGAACTCGAGATTTTGATCAAAGTTGACATTACGATGATAGCGAAGACGAATAAAGTGGGTCCGGCAATTCCGTCTGTCTGTCTGTCTGTCTGTCTGTCTGTCTGTCTGTCTGTCTGTCTGTCTGTCTGTCTGTCTGTCTGTCTGTCTGTCTGTCTGTCTGTCTGTCTGTCTGTCTGTCTGTCTGTCTGTCTGTCTGTCTGTCTGTCTGTCTGTCTGTCTGTCTGTCTGTCTGTCTGTCTGTCTGTCTGTCTGTCTGTCTGTCTGTCTGTCTGTCTGTCTGTCTGTCTGTCTGTCTGTCTAAGCCACTGGACCTATTTTCTTCAAACTCGGTAGTTATGGGTTTTCGGTGATTCCCTAGAGGGGAAATTGAAATTTTTTTTTAGCTCTAAAACTAACGGTACCCCCCATACAGCCGTGATACAAAATCTTATTTATCTCGAAAACGGCTCCAACGATTTTGATAAAAAAAATTAGGTGTGATATTATGGACATGGACTACGTTTTGGTAAAAAAAAAAATTTGGGGCAAAATGTTATTAGCCGTACCTGTCATAGAACCGTTTTTTTGATTTTCGACTTTCTCATTAACGGCTCTAACGATTTTAACCAAAAATGTTCAGCAGGAGCCCCACTAAGTTTAAAATAATATTGTATATAAAAATATTCGAAAAATTATTTGTTGGGTTTTTTTGAAAAATTTTTTTTTTTTGAAAAATCAATATCTTCAAAACCTATGAACGATTATTTTTTGAAATTATTTCCTAAAATCAATATTATTAAATACTTAAAATTCGCATCCCAGATTTTTTTCTTGAAAAATTTTAAAGAAATTTCTTATATAAAAAATTTATTTATTTAATAATAAAACGATTTTTTAAAGTTTTTTTGCATAAATTCATACTTTTCTAGAAATCAGACGGCAATTTCATTTTAAATTCATGTTTTGTATTTATAAAATGTATCTTAAATTCCAAAGTACTTTTACATAAGAGCAAGTTCGTGCGATCCAGTCGTGCATTTTATTGATTTAAACACATAACTATGTAGCTTCGAAACCATAAAAACTTACAGTCTTAACTCTATTCTCAAAGGATTCACGTCGCTGATATAAATTAAAATTAAGTTACTGCTGACTGTACTGAAATGGCGGAATTTGTACGCTTCAGTTCACAAAAAGTCTATAAAAGTCGAAGATCGGGTTCAGAATCAAATTTTAAACAACTCTATCGTTTTGAGAGGGAAAACGTAGATTGGTTGAGTGAATACTTCATTTGTAAGTCATTGCAAAATCGTAATTTGTAGTTTTAAAACTTGACTAACTAACTTTGTTAGTTCGCGGAAATGGTGTAAAACTTTCTATTTTCTTATACGCCTGTTAACTTAAAAATATAATTTATAATTTTACAAGAAGCAAACACTTATGAAAACTGTTATATATGTATATTGCGATACTATACCAATAGGCTTCCGTTAGTTAAAGGAGTTAGTGGTTTTTAGTTACTGGCGAAGTTTTAAAACTTGCCCTTAGTCGCCAAGTTTATATAGAGTCTTATGTTGAACAAATGGTTCATATATATAATACTTTTTAAGGAGCTCAAACTGAAACAAGAGGAGGAGCAATCACTCATCAAGAAAAGATGCGAATTTTTTTACGATACGTTGGAGATCCTGGATTTCAAGTTGGCGTTGGTGAAGATATAGGTGTTTATCAGAGTACTGTATCCAGAACAGTTAATTTTGTTGCAAAATTAATAAAAGACAAAGCTTCTCATTGGATAAAATTTCCATCGAGCTATGAAGAACAGCTGGGAGCAAAAAATGATTGGCTAAGCAAATACAGGTTCCCGTTATGCATAGGAGCCTTGGACTGTACTCACGTGGAAATATTACAACCTAGATTTCATTCGGAAGAATACATTAACCGAAAAGGATATGCTTCCATCAATATCCAGGCAACTTGTAACAGATGTTTACAAAACAACAAGAAGGGCAACAGTAATTTAATATAGGGATTAAACGGTTAATCTAGCAAAAAACTATTTGCTTACTAACCCGATAAGAAAAAAAAAGTATTTACTATCAATTTCCGATGAATTCTAGTATTTACTTGGATGAATTTAGTATATACTGAAAGTATTTGCCAGTTAGTAAGTACTAAACTTTATGCATATGGAATGAAGTAAATACTTTAAATTTAACCATTTGCTTTAAGTTATAGTATTTACTATTATCTTTTACTTATAGTAAATACTTCCGTTTTATGCATATCACCCAATATTTCGAAAAGCACGTGTTAGATGTTTTTAAATCTTGATAAATTAAAGGTTTTCAATATAATCTATAAGATGTGAGAAAAAAAAAATACCTAAAAATAACGCTACCCACCATACAAATGTTGAAAAATGGTTTTCGAAGATCGTATTTTTCTCAAAAATGGCAGCGCCTAGAATTTTGAAAAAAAAAATTTCTTTCGGTTAATTTTTACGATCTATAATTTAATAAAAAACATTTGGAATTAAGATATAAGACTGTACCTAGCATAAAACCATTTTTTTCAAATTTTGAATTTCTCATTATCGACATAACGGATCTTAATGAAATTTTGTATAGAGAAGCTTCTAAAAAGTTTGAAAAACATTGCATTTTAAAACTTAAAAAAAAATATTCTTTGAATTTTTGAAAAAAAAAAAAAAAATTATTCGAACAATAATAAAAACTTTAAATTGGCGCACTAAAAATTTTTTCTTAAAAATATTTTTAAAATTTGGATATAAAAGCTTAATTTTTAAGAAACCAGTAGACAGACTTATAATTTTTTTTTTTGCATAAGCTGATATTTGCTTGAATCACATGGCGTCCTGTTTTTAGCTCCAACTTCTACTGTTTTAGTCTATTAAAAATTAATTTTATGCTTATGAACAGTCTTTCTCTAATAACAATCATTTTTGAAATTCTTAGTCGTTTATTTTTATTTTTGATTGCATTAAGGATTGTAAAAATTAAACGAAAGAAAAAAAAATTATCAAAATTCTAGATGATGTTTTCGAGAAAAATACGGTTTCCGAAAATACTTTTTTAACATTTGTACGTTGATGTTCCTTTTTGTTTGCACAAAGTACAAAAAAAAAATGTCTTCAAATGTATTCAAAAAAAGGTGTATTGTCAAGTTTTAAAAAAATAAAATGCACTGCTGGATGGCACGAACTTGCTCTTATATAAAAGTACTTTGGAATTTAAAATACATTTTATAAATATAAAACATAGATTTAATGAGTTAAAAATATTCAAATGCATGGAATTCCGGTCTGATTTCGGGGGGTACGGGGTACCGTTTGTTTTAGAGCTAAAAAAAAAAATTTAATTTCCCCAATAGGGAATCACCGAAGACTCTTAAGTACCGAGTTTGAAGAAATTACCTCCAGTACTTTAGGCTGTAGTTCGAGGTACAGACAAACAGACATACAGAGAGACAGACGGAATTGCCGGACCCACTTTTTTCGTCTTCGCTATCATCGTAATGTCAACTTTGATCAGAATCTCGAGTTCGATTTTTTTTTCCAAATGCAGTAAAAATTGAGTATGTATTTGCCTTAGGCCTTATGTCAGAATAATTAGTCTACCATCATTCCTTCTCAAAACTTTTAAGCGACTGATTAATATCCATTTAAGAACGAACATTGACACTAGACTTAGATCTACGGCTTAACATGAGTACTATAAAGGGAAATTGGTGGAAACAGCTGTTAAGATAAATGGAAGGGAAAGCTACAGAGTGATTGCCTATGCGGCTGACATTGCTATTGCCGTATCAGGAAGGCATCCTAATTTCCTGAAAGATCTCTTACAATATGCTTTGAACAAGCTTAAAAAACTGGGCCAATCGTTGTGGACAAAATAGATTTCGTTCAAAATTCCCCATCAAGACCCCCTTCAATGAAAGGCTTACCACTAGCATTCTCCGACGAATAAAAAACCTTGGGCCTTAATTTAGATAAGAAGTTATATTTGAAACGTAATATTCAAGAAAAACTTTAAGAGCACACAGTGGCACTCATGGATAAAATTCATTGGGAATATAATATATTGGGCCTCTGATATTCTGTTTCATCAAGCACCCCATGATATATCCGGCAAACAACCAGCTAAAAACACAGCCTTTCTTCTAAAAGCCTTCTCGCATTGGATCCGTATTACCTCAACTACTCCATAATTCTGAACTCATTCAGTTCACTTCCAACTAGTATCGATTACACCATCTCTCAGATTCAATTTAATAAAAACTTTCAGGCAATCATCCCTTCTAGGGAAATTTGGATGGATATAGCATTCCTAGAAGATGATTCAATCTATTTTTACACTGATCGATCAAAAACTAATGACGGTATTGGAGGCGGTGTATATTCAGACAGAACAAATTTAAATCTCGCTTTTTGACTTCCCAATCACTGCAGCGTGTTCCAGGCGGAACATTTGGCGGTTTAAGAAGTCCCATCATGGCTTAAGGAATCGTGAGATCAAATAATGATAACCACGTCTTCTCGAACAGCAAAGCAGCCATTAAATCTCTTGATTCTATCTCTACCAGATCAATAATAGCTCCCTTAACTGCCAATCGTCTTTGATAGAGATGACGCAGTGGTTTAACATTGACCTCTGCTGGATGCCGGGCCGCAGGGACATTTCAGGAAATTGTAAAGCTGACGAACTCGCCAAAATTGGAACACTGATAACTGTATTGCCAGATAAGGTAAATATTCATAGGTATTGCTATCGCTACGTGTAAGCTTATGTTAAAGCAAAATGTTTTACAGAGTAGGAATCAATCACTCACCTTCTCTGTACATCTCGTGCTCCAAAAATGTAGTCCCATTTGGGAGACTTCTACCCCAACAATTTTATTCATCTGGCAAATATAGATACATAGGTAATCTCGATCGTTTCATAAGGAGCTCCAATCTGTTTAAGGATTAGGGAGAAAGTCCCCGAGATTCAATAATTTATCCCAATGGACCAAATCATGGCCTAAGTGTGTTGACTCTCCTGCTGTTTGTAAGCAGTAACCTTACCTGAAATAACCTGCTCCTTCCCTTTGTTTCTTTATTTAATTTCGTTAAAAGAAATTATAAGAAAGACATCTTATATCCGTATTGCACTGTATTGAAAATCAAAGAATAATTAAATTTTAATGAACTCTTGTTAGCTCTCCTACTTTTTGAAATTTCAAGGAAACCTTTTTTCTTACTCTTGATTTAACAATTTTTCATATTTGTTAGAAAAAAGGATGTGTGCCTTTTGATTTGTATACACTCGTACATCAGTGTTCCTAGAAATGCCCAATATCTGGATCTAATAATGGTAAACCTGTGCAAATAGATAGAGAATCCTTAATAATGTGCAATTCCGTCTTCTGTATCCGTAGACCGGAAACATCCATACAATTTGTCCCGTATTTCCAAATGATAGCGCAAATATTTAGAAGGTGCCTTCAGACCTTCGACAGAGCACTGATATCAAAGTAAAGGACTACCCATTATTTCTCTAACAATGTACGAGTAATAGTATGAGTATGATGATGACGGTGACTGAGCAAATATGAAAATAAATTGCGCTGATGAAACAAAGTTATTTTCGAACTTTTCCGAACAAAACCATATCAAATCTAACATCGAAAATGGATTCAATGGATGAAGTTCTTTTTTTTTATTGTTGGATTTATTCCTGCTGTGTAATGGTAATGGGATAGAGAAATGGATCATTCGTAGCAGAAGACAAAGGATAAAGTTTTATTTGAGGAAACTTTTTTTTTAAATAAGTACATTCACTACGTGTGGTGAAATTTAATACAATTAGTGCAGTTAAACTTCAATGAAAGCTAAACTGCATGAACGGAAACAAGTTTTGAACTTACTTTTATTTGTTTTATCGCTGAAATGTTCCCATATTCGGAGGATAATGAAAACCTACTTTGATGGGATTTCATCAGTTTTTCCACGAAAATTTGATAAAAAATAAATGAAAACATTCTCAAATAGAAGAAGAATCTGACTTAGAAACTGACTGAAAATAAATACGTGCTGGGAAACGTTCCGCGATTAAATGTTACACCGAAAAAAAAAACCTTGGTTGATTCAAGTATGTTTCATTGTTGGTTGACAATGCACACAAAATAGTGAAAATCACTACGTTTGTGATTGAATCAACTAAGGCATCGTGATCAAATCAACTAATGGAGCATTGTTGATTTTTATTCTTGCTAATTATCATAAAAATAGTGATATCATTCACGTTCATAGTTGATTCAAACATGATTTCATTGTAAAACGATAATTCAATTGTTGATTTCATTGTTGCCTAACTATGAACATCGTAAACAAAAAAATTCTTCAAAAATAGTGAAATTAAATACGTTTGTGATGATGCAACCAAGGTTTTTCATATTTAAATCAACAAATGAGACGTTGTTGATATTTTTTTCTGTTTAAGTATCATAAATATAGTTCTTCGATCACGCCTATAGTTCATTTTAAATAATATTTCAATAAATTATGATTCAATCATAAACGTATTGGAACAACCAAGGTTTAATACTTGATTTTTTAAATATCAAAAAATAATTATTCAATCACGTTTATAGTTCATTTTAAATTGAAAAAAAAAAATTGTAAAATTGAATTGCTACGTTTGTGTTGCAACAACCAAGTTTTCATGCTTAAATCAACAAAGCACACTTGGTATGGTTGTTTGTTATAAGTACCTCGAAAATAATAATATATTTTTAATTTTAAGTAATCATTTAATCAAGTTAAATCAACAGCAGTTAAATTTTTACTTGAGACTTATAGTAATGTAAAGCAAGTTATGCATTCGTAAAACAAATCGAACTCGAGATTTTGATCATAGAGAAGAAAAAACACGAAAAAAGTAGGTTTCGCAATTCTGTCTGTCTATTTGTACGACTATAACCTAAACAGCTCGGCTGTTTTTGCCCACACGTTTTTTCTTTTTTAAACAAAAATAAAAGTATCTGTCATTGGTTTATTTTCCTCGAAAGCGGCATCTAGAATTTTAATAATTTTTTTTCTTTCGATTATATTTACGATCTATAATTAAATGAAAATCAAATGCGAATAGGTCGCACGAACTGCTCCCATGTAATAGGAATGAATAGGAATTTAAAAAACGAATGTTATTAGAGAAAACTGTTCATAAAGATAAAATTAATTATTTTAATTCTTTTAGTAGTAAGAGATAAAAACAGAATGCTATGCAAATATGAATTGATGGTGGTTTCTTTAAAAAAATAAGCTTTTATATACAAAATCTTTAAAACATTTTTAAGAAAAAATACGGTAGGCCAGCTTTAAGTTTTTATTACTGTACGAATGAAAATTAAACTATTAAATTAATTAAAAAAATATTGTGTCGTTTTTGAGATATAAAATTTTCCAAGAAAAAAAATGACTTTTTTCCCAAAAACTAAAAAAAAATATTTTTTTTTTGAGTTTTAAAATGCAATGTTTTTTAAACTTTTTGGAAACACCTCTATAAAAATTTTCATTAAGATAATGAGAAATTCAAAATTCGGAAAAATGGTTCTATGGTAGGTACAAGCTGTAATATTTTATTAAATTAAAGATCATAAAAATTAATTGAAAAACGAAAACTTTTATCAAAATTTTAGGTGCCGTTTTCGAGAAAAATACGATTTTTGAAAACCATTTTTTTTTTAATTTCTTAACATTTGTATGGTGGGTACCTTTATTTTTAGGTAAAATATTTTTTTTTCTCACATCTTGTAAATTATATTGAGAAACTTTTATTTATCAAGTTTAAAAAAATCGAGCATGGGGTTTTCGAAATATTGAGTTTTTAAAAAAAATTTAAGTTTTTTTTAAAAATCCAAAAAATTTTAACACATAATTCTATTTAAGTTTTTGGGGAGCCTTAGCAAAAAAAAATTATCAAAATCGGTTGTACTGTTTTTGAGAAAATCAAAAACAAAAAAAAAATGGTTCCATGGGGGGTACCCTCAATACCCATTTTTCTGAAATTTTGTTCAACCATTACCTAGCTTAAACTAAATAAAATTTGCTCGTGTTTTTATTTTTTAAATCTTATGAACAGTTTTTGAGAAAAAAAAATATTTATAAAATTTCTAAAAAATTCGTATGGCAGGTACCGTTGTTTTTGGTCTTAAAAAAAAGAAAAAAATATGTGGGGGGAAAAATTAAAAATGATATCTACCAAGTTTAAAGAAAATCGGACCAGCCGTTTAGGCTGTAGTCGAGAGCCCCTTTTTTAGTCTTCGCTATCATCGTAATGTCAACTTTGATCAAAATCTCGAGTTCGATTTTTTTTCCGAATGCATAACTTGCCTTATGACCTATAAGTCGCAAGTAAAAAAATAAAAATAAAATATTAGTGACTATACCTACCATAGAACCATTTTTCGGATTTTGAATTTCTCATTGTCGGTATAACGGATTTTAATAAAAAAAATTATAGAAAAGCTTCTAAAAAGTTTGAAAAAGTTTGCATTTCAAAACTTAAACACAAAATATTTTTTGAATTTTGAATACATTTTTTTTTGGAAAGTTCGATATCTCAAAAACGAGTCAATATTTTTTTTTTTTGACATTTATTTTTTATTCGTAAAGTAATAAAAACTTGAAGTTTGCGTACCAAAATTTTTTCTTAAGAATGTTTTAAAAAATTTAACCACAAATGCTTATTTACTTATGTATCACATCAAATTTCTTTCTAATTCGAAATATAGTTATTGAAAATAATATATTAACGCAATGTCAATAATTTCGATTGGCGAGAATTATAGTTTTGACATGCAAATTTTTAACTAGACCTGGAATTAAATCGATATATGTACTGAGGAAAAAATATAAACGTATAATAATAAATAGTCATACCACATCTGAAGGGATCGGAAAATTGTTTTAAAACAACATCTGAATCTATATATCCTAACTAAGTATTCGATGTAAACTCATGGTAAGTTGCAAAACAAATAGCCGCGTTAATTTGACTTCATATATGGTTTAACAAACATGATTGTGGTGAAATGATCACGAATATTGTAAAACTACTATAAACGTGATAAGCTAAACAATTATTTTATTTGGGCGACAACGTTTGTTATTGGGCTATAATGTTCGTGATCATTGGCAATCTTTTAGTTTTAAAAAATTTTGTAGGCCCTGTATCAACTACGACAAATAATACCGGATATTTTATTCCATTCATAATTGGAATATGCATACCTTACAATGCACTAAAATATCATCATTCGCTTAAAAAAGGTATTTTACTTTTAAATTAATTCGTGCACTCCTTCATATAAATAAATTGGGTACAAGACCATAACCATGACCTTTTAAAAAATCGCTCTATACCTAAATCAATTCGCATTAATCATCCAATTGTCTATATACTATATAATTGTATTTATTACAATTTATGACAGTTATTTTGAGTCCAATTGAAAATGACATTTGCGTAGACAGCTTCAACGTTTGACATCTACCGAGCACAAAAAAGTAAGCTCAATTATAAAAATGTTGCAAATGGAGTCAGCTTTTTTTTGTATGGGTACGCTATCCCAGTGTATTATATAGATCAATGTCATACTCATACACTGCCACTACATTTACTTTGAGTTTAATTCACAAGAGAAAAATAAAATCCTGTGCCGAAATTCTCAAATTCCAAAATTATTGGGGTTGATATTTAAAAAATAAATTGTATTGCATGTAAAGATAAGTACCTATTATTTACGATGACTTTTTTTTAATTTATTTTAATTTATTTTAAACAAAATCATAAAAGAATTTCTGCATTTTCCTTTTGAAGTAGCTTTGTTTAATACATATTATTGTGTGTGTGTGAAGAAACAAATTAAAATAATCTCAAATCGTTGCCGGACGATTAGTTTCCTAGTGTGAAAGGGAACTAAAAATCAAAACGAAAATTAAGGATTTTTTTCTTATTGTACATTATAAGCTGAGTAAAAAATATTGAGAAATTTCTCTTTTGCATTGTTTAAACGCGCCTGTGTAGTGTAACCAAAAGGAAACCAAAAGAGGAACACAACTTAAAAATTGATTTCGTATAAAAGCAGTCATACAGCATTTTTAAAGTTTTTGGAAATTGGAAAGAAAACAAATGCAAACAAACAAGCACAATAATTATAAAAAAAAAACGCGTTCGAACGCATCGATTGCCTTTCCTGGCCAACTTTTAAAAATCTGAACAAGGTTTTAATAAACTTTGTAATTCCTTTATTTCTAAATAAGAATCTGATTTGTTTTCATCAGTTGAAGTGTGAAAGTAGCTTTATACTTCCGTGATAGTACAGTGAACACGAGCATTAGATTTCCATCACGAACATAGTTACAATTGACAATTATTCCAGTATGGTCAACAACGTTCGTGATCAACTGACAATTATTCCAGTATGGTCAACAACGTTCGTGATCAACTGACAATTATTCCAGTATGGTCAACAACGTTCGTGATCAATAAGACGCACTTATTCGATAACGGCATTATTTTTGTGCAATGCTCATTCCAGTGTGCAAAGTTCGGCAGTTTGTGTTTGTGGCATCGTTTTGTTAAGTCGTATCGGTGGAACTGAACTAATTTTTAAAAAATAATATAAGAAGAACAAAAAACCAAAAAATATAAAGAATAAAAATCGTGCAAGTAAAAGGTAAGTCATATTATTAAGTGATAATAAATAAATTAATGAAATGCAGGGACTTTTCTCTCAAATAAAATGTTTCCTTATATAAACGCCACATATTGAAATTTTTTTTTGGATCTGAACTTGAAATTTTAAGCACTAAAAATAGATTTCTATTATAAATTATCTACAACTTACAAAACATAAAAGCACCTGCATTTCTTATTTAAGTTTTATTGCATATATAAATTCATAAAATACCATTGCTTCGAAAGGTTTCAAAGTTTTTTTTTTTTTTAAATATTTTGATGCCGTCTGAAAATGTGTACCTTGTACGTTCGCCTATAGGGACGTGCTTAGAGGACGTGCAATACAAATAAATACATTTTATCTCAAAAAAGAAAAGCTAAAAACTCTGATAAATTATACTTCTAATACTATCTATTGAGTTTCTTACGTTCTCTGCGCGTCTTCATTTTCCATTGGTACATAAAATATATATATATACATATATATATACATATATATAGTAAACTGTTGAATATACTGATTCCAAAAGCTTACTTTCTAAATTGTGTCTGAAATCTATTAATGCAGATTTTGAAATTTCGAAACCTATAGATACTTTCCAAAACGTTTACCTGAGTCACAAGGGTATGGCATGTTCTTTTTTTTTCAATTGTTGACTTCTTGATTATGGAAGCCAACTTTCGAAGAAAGCTTGTTTCTTTTAAACATAAAAAATTTAGTTCTTTGGACAACTATACTTACATTTTAAACATATCTACATATACATGTATGTATGTATGTGGACAAGCTTTATTCGAAAGTTGGCTTCCATAATCAAGAAGTCAACAGTTGAAAATAGAGAACATGCCATACCCTTGTGACTCAGGTAAAGATTTTGGAAAGTATCTAGGTTTCGAAATTTCAAAATCTGTATTTATAGATTTCAGACACAATTTAGAAAGTAAGCTTTTGGAATCAGTATACTCAACAGTTTCCTTCAAAACTCGAAAAAGAGGTTTACATACCATTCCGTTGTGGCTGAGGTAAAAATTATTCATTTGGTGTATCTAAATACAATCAGCTTAAAATCTGCATTTATAATTCTAGATTTCAGATAATTTTCTGAAAGTAGAATTTTATAATCACAATGTCGTCGATGTCTTAGCTTAACAATCCTTTATTTTTAATTTAAATAAATATTACGAAAAACTCTTTCGAGTTCAAAAATCCATTAAGCTGTTTTTTTTGCAGTAAGCCGACGATATTGATATAGCAAAACGATAAAAAAAGATAGTGAAAAGACTTACGAGGAAGACTTTCTGTCCACTTACTCAACTTCTGATTTCACATAACATATGGAATTTTTATATACATTATTTCATACTACCCAATCCTTGCTAAGCTTAAAGCCTTTGCTGAAAGGTAGTACCTACATATCTAACAGCAGAATCGAAAAAAGGAGATAATCATTCCCTTTCCTGCTTAGCTTAAAGTTTAAATAGGATGGTGGTTACATTTAGATTCTATTCAACCAGTTCATTTTTAATATTTACACTTTTTGATTTCAAATTAAAATATATGTACATACATATGTATGTAATACGTAATTGCATTAAAATTGCAAAAACTTCTAGTTTACCCGTGCAATTCCTTTGGTATAATAAGACATATTTTTAAATATGAAAGAACAATATTCGTATTATATATATTTTTCTTGTTTAATAATTATTTAAAGGACATCGATGCGATACTTCAATTGTTTCCATCCGGAAATTTTGTCATAAACGAGTTCAAACAGTTGAACATAATTGGAAATTCGTCACGAGCGATTTTGATAGAATGCATTACAAATTGGCTTCTGAGAAATAAGGAATCAGTATCCCGTAAGGAATTTCAATATATTGCAACAAAAATACATGATCGATTTAACGAAGACCCTGTAAGTTTTTTTTTATTTTCAAGCTAAATTTATATAGTTATTTAAATCTGTTTTATAGTTATCAATATCAATCATACAAATTATTGATAAAATAAACTGAATTCCATTCGGATTTCAGATATTGTTTGGGTGCAAAATTTCCTAATTTTAAAGGTTTTTACCTAAACGGCTCGTCCGATTTTCTGTTCGTGTTTTCACACCGAAAGTAATAGTTATTCGATACTTGTCGTACAGTTTGAAATTTCATAAAGTATAAATGAACATGGAATCGTTATATTTAAAATCATTAAATTAAATTGACTAATTCTACCTTTTTTTTTTAATTACTTTCTTCTCACCTATAAACGAAAATTTATTTTTCTTAAGAGTTTGCATGTTTTGAAATTGAATTCGAATACAAAAAATTCCAGCAATTCACATTTTTGAGGATCTCTTTTTCTACAATAATATGAAAAATGAAAAGAAAATACTTTGTTGTTTGAGGTTTAAGTTTCAGAATATTTTTTTTAGTCAAAGGACGTAATGAGATATCGAAAAACATTTAAAAGTGGTTCGTATGCCCCCATTTAAATATTCAATAAATAATTAAGTTTTTTTTAAACATTGTTAAGCTATTTACATATAAAAAAAGCTTTAGAACAGGGCTCCTTGCACTCTTAGATAGGAATATTCCGTAGATTTGAAATCGTATTAAAGATATCGAATCCTTGGAAAAATTAATGTTTGACTTTTGAATAAAAAATGTGAAACTAGTGATGTAAATTTATAAAGAGCGAAATAAAGTTGACAGAACAAGGAAATGTATGGGAAATAGAATTATTTTTTTTACTTCAAATCTTCGAAAATGATTCTGAAAATAGGGTACTTAATTGAAACTAGACAAACTATTAATGCATCAAAAATATTTGTATCGAAATAAAAGAAATTTGAATCCAACGATTCATATTCTCACAATCCTTGATAGTTGAAGTACTAAATACAAATAATTTTAATTTTTTGAAAGACCACAGCTAAATAATCTTCTATAATATTTAAATAAATTCCTAAAATTTAAAACTTTATGAATGTCGATTATACTTAACATCGTTACTGGATAAAAGGGGACTTATCAAATAATTCAATACTTAAGTCCAATAATTGACCAATAATTTTAATATCCACGATAATAATACAATTAATTATCAAGGAAAATATCGCCACTTGAATTCAAGAACTATATAGATACGTAAATATGAGTATGTATTTAGAATTCCCACTACTTTTTCTTCAATAAAATTTTAACATTTGTATGTATGTAGATATTTTTTAGCAAAAAATAAATGATTCTTCACGCTATCTCCAAAATTAAAACAATCAAGTTACATAGTTCTTGCACGAAAATGGCGATATTAATTATATGAAAATCGGTTATACAACCTTAACAAAATTTATAAATTGCAGTATAAAATACCACCTAAGAAAGGGTCCAAGGAAAATCTTTCAGGTCGATTATACTGCCGATATTAGAACTTAAAGCAGCGTCATAGAAAAATAAGTTTCCCTGGACTCGATAAGGAACCTGGCTGTAGCTGTAGTTCTAGTTCAATTTTTGTAATCCTGTTTTAGACGTAGAAGAAATAGAATTTTTATATGGTATAGTTTTTAAGATTTTTGAATAGCAAACAATGTTGCTTCAACTTAAATTTCTTTTCAATTATAATTTTTTGATTAAGATAACTCTTATTTGGCGGATGTGAAGTGGCTCCAGATTCATAAAGAACCTTGGGAAGAGGTCAAATCTAAATGGCGAACAACTCATAAGGCGAGACAACTGGATATTACAAAACAAAGTTTTCCTGATATTTTAACTATTTGGCCTCTGCTCAAGCACTCAGCTGGAGTGACACTGGTAAATATTTTGTTTTGATTACCCTTTTTAAGATAGCCTGTTTACTAAAACATCCATTTTCATATTTTTGTATTATATAAGGTCATTAGGTTCTTTTCTCCATTTTTATAAAATAGAGATAACATTATATTACTGACTGACTACACTGAAAATAAAATCATGGTTTATATGATAAAAATGTAAGTTGAGCTGATAAAATTTCTGTCAACATACGTCCAACAAAACGTTTTATCAAATTAATAAAAATTAAAGAAACTTGTTATATCCGCAAAATTAATTTGTCCAACTAACAGATTGACTGATTTATTGAAATAACAAAAATATTTTGTCAATATGACTATTTTTTCGTAGAATTTACAAAATATATTTGTCATATTAACAATTTATTCTTTTGTTGTACCTATCAACAATTTTTTTTTGTAATTTTACAATTTTAATTTTTCGTTATAGGATTAATAAAATTTTTTTGTTAAATCAACAAAACATTTTGTCAAATTAACGATTTCCTTTGTTGAATCCACAAAATTTATTTATTTATGGTTACTTTCGTTTTGAGAATGTTTCTTGTTTTAAAATATATTTTTTTTACCTTTAAGTCCACAAAAATTGGCGTTTCGTCCCGGCGATCTCACATGGATTCTTCTGTGAGGGCTTATTGACAATACAAAATTTTTGTTAAATTGAGTTCATCTTACATCAATTTTTTGAAAAAGAAAACAAAAACAAATATAAACTATATCAAACCAAGATTAAACAAAAGATTTGTCATGATCAAAAAGATAATTTTATTTTATCAATTTTATTATTCAACCTAAAAAAAATGTTTTCATATTCTGTTAAATTGACAAAAAATAATTAACAAAAACTTTGTGACATTGACAAAAATTTACTTAATAATTTTTTTGTAGATACAACAAACCTTTTGTTTATATCACAAATTTGTGTCCTAGACTAAAATCTCTGTTTTATTAAAAAAAACTTGGTTTGTGAAACTAACAATATTATTTGTAGTGCATATTTTTTTAAACTGGAAAAAAATCAAGCAAAATTATAAAAATTTTGTTAAATCAAGAAAATCATTCTTTCGTATTGATAAAATTTAATCAAAATGATAAAATTGTTTGTTGGAGGTCAACAAAAACATTTTTATCAATATTACCTAAGAACTTATTTTTAGTGTAACGAAAGCAGGTGTGTTAAAAGTTCAATTAAATAAAACATATCACATTTACAAGTATGTTTTATTTACTATACAGTAAATAGATATGTATTTAAAAATTAATAAACCTAATATAAAATGTATAAAGCATACGCTTTTATGCCTTCTTATTCTTCTAAGCCTTAGACACAAACGCTCTACATATTAATTCAATATTTAAATTCAATATTTAAATTCAAATATAATATAAAATTTGTTAGGGAAAAAGAACAATTATCGACAATGAAACTAATTCATTATCAACAGGAAAATAGCAATCAAGAAAAGAAAGAAATAACAAATTTAGAAAAATACTCAAAAATATAAACTGATTAAATTAAAACTAAAAACATCCTTTTAAAAAGGCGTTTAAGACCCGGATAAACAATTAGACTTAGTGGAAAAATTGACTTAAATATACCATATAGGGCAATAAAACCCTACTTACTTGGACAACGAAAATTAAACTTAGACTAAAGTACCAATGTGAAAAATTTTAAAACCACCAAATGAGAATTATAGTTAAAATTTTATAAGACTAAATAATAGCCTCATCTTATTTTCCGTTATTCTATTGCTTTATAATTCATAAGTCACTTAGTAGCTTATGAATTAATTTTTTTTTAAATCATAAGTCACTAACTTACTAATGAATTAAATTTTTTTAATTCACAAATCATCTACAGACTTATGACTTATGGTTTTTTTAATTCAAAAATTCGCAACTTTGCTCCAGTGTGTATCCTAGAACTGCCTTTATTTTTTAAACCAATTTTCATGCAAATTTAGCTGTATGTAGCTCAATCTGAAATTAATGGGGTGCCTAGACCACAGATTACTATTTTTTTCCTTTTTGAATCTTCTTTGACGTTTCTAACAGCAAAGCGGTTTTTCTTTATCCAATGACTCTCCACTTATAGCATCATGAATATGGTACATATATAGCCCTCGTGCAAACCGTATGCTCTCGCATTCAAAAAGTGCAGCCTACCACGGGTACTGCTCATCAGCACCTGATATCTGAGGTATTTAATGACAAGTATGTACATCAGAACGGCGGAGACAGAAATCAAGCCAAATCGAAATTACAGTTAAAATACATATAATTGGCTGGGGTGATGAAACACCCCTGTTGTCATCGGAAGGTTAAGGCAGGCGCATAATATAAGTCGATTTAGAACGATGTTATGGCATTTAAAGCGAGTTAAGCATCGTACTATCTTTTGGATAAATTACCAAATATTTATTTCATCTATGTGGTATTTTTTCTTATTGAGAGATTCTTTAGATACTTATTTGTTTTAGTGTTAAGGGCAATGAATGCCAAGAGCAACATTTTAATTGTGATTTTGATTTTTTTCAGATCCAGAAGATATTTTAGTAGTCAATCTGCTTCACGCCATCCTACCCCCATCATCACGACAAGCAGCAGTTTTGAATGAAATAAAGAAGAAAAATTTTTTAAAGCCAACGACGATAAAGGATTCTCAACAATCATTGATACTAGAAGTGGCAGACGTTAATAATTTCCACCCAACCATTGATCAAATTGCGTTAAAGGTGAGAGAGCAAGGCCAAAGTTTTCAGTTTTCTTTATATAATATGTAAAAAAATAATAATTTCCAATTATATTGATCATTTTAACGCCCTTGAAATCTTAAAAGATACTTAAAATTATTATATTTATGTTATTAATGAATTTGATGGGCCTCCTGTGTCCTTACTTTCAAACCCCTGTGGCAAAAATTTTATATTTTTAAAGTTTTTTTGAAAAATGCTTTATTTAAGTTTATTTTATTTTTTAAAAACATTATTGTTAAAAATTTAACTCAAAGAAAAACACTTTGTATAAATAAAAAACAATTAAATTAAATAAAAATCTACTTTTTATTTAACATTTTTAGAGTTCACAGATTTTAAAGTAAGTATAAAAAAACAACCGAAGATAAAGCGTTGTCAAGCAACCACGGTTGTAGTGGGTGCACAACGAACGTAGTTAAAGAACAACGGAAACATTGTAATTTAAGCAGGAACATTGTTATTTGACAATGAAATAGGCGTTGTCAAGCAATCACAGTTGTAGTGGGTGTACAACGAACGTAGTTAAAGAACTACGGAAACATTATAACTTGAGCATGAACATTGTCATTTTACAATGAAATAAGCATTGTCAAACAATCACAGTTGTAGTGGGTGTACAACGAACGTAGTTAAACAACAACGGAAACATTATAATTTGAGCATGAACATTATCATTTGACCATGAACGTATTTCTAAATAAACATATTCATTCAACAATGTACATGGTTAAACTATCACAAGTGTTGTTGATTCATAACGTTTGTAATCAAAAAATAATTTTTAAGAGGTACAACAATCGTGATCGTTTGAGTATGAACATACTCAGTATAACACAAATATTGTCGAATAACAATTACGAGTGATATGTCAAACACGAAATCAACCCCGTTCGTTGTAAAGTTTTGATAAATGAATTGATCACGCGATCATAGTGAAATCAACAACGAAGCTTGGTTGACGCCAAATTAACCAAGGATATTGATTGATTTCACCAAGGTTTTTTTTTCGGTGTAATATAACTTTTAAAATGGAAAATTCAATATTGAATTACTTTTTAATTAAATTGCATCCAAATATTGGCAAAAAAGGAAATTTTCTGATATTTTTTAAGACGAATATAGTTTAAGACTTGAAGTGCAAATAATATGATCAGGCTGGTTCCTCAGGTTGGCGACAGGTTAATTCCCTGTCCCGTAAAACTTTATGAATTACGAGACCGACAACAAGCCTCGGAAACGGACTGATCACACGACGACAACCAACGCAACGAAAACTGAAAAACGATTTACGAATTTTCTTATGGAACGTACGATCGCTCTATAGAGCTCGAGCTGCTCAGCAGCTAGCCGATGCCCTGTCAAAATATAAAGCTGACATAACAGCTCTTCAAGAAATCAGATGGACAGGGAATGGTGTTCTACAGAAGAAAGAATATGACATATACTATAGCTGTCATACAAAACACCATGTGCTCGGGGTAGGCTTCCTAGTCAGCGAAAAAATGAAGTCTACCATCATAGGCTTTAACGCTATAAGCGAAAGGCTATGCACCCTTCGCGTGCGAGGCAAATTTACGACATCAGCCTCATTAACGTTCACGGACCTACGGAGGAGTCCTCAGACGAAGAAAAAGAGACTTACTACGAACAAGTCGAGAGGGCCCTCAATGCCTGTCCAAGGTATGATGTTAAAATCATCCTTGGGGATTTGAACGCAAAAATAGGTCGGGAGCCGGTATTCAGGCATTGCGCAGGCACCCATAGTTTGCATGAGAACACTAATGACAATGGACTTCGAGTCTTAGAATTGGCAGCATCGAAAAACATGGTCGTTGCGAGTACCAGGTTCCCGCGTAAAGATATCTACAAAGCCACCTGGGTATCACCTGATGGAGTCACTCGTAACCAAATAGACCACGTGTTGATAGACCGTCGCCACTACTCGAACTTGATGACGGTACGAACGTACCGAGGTGCCAATATCGACTCGGATCACTATCTTGTTGGTATGGTTTTCCGAGGGCGGATTGCCTTGCGAAGACGCATTGCATCCGCAGATCAGGTTCGAATCAACACGGCTGCCCTGCGCAATAAAAACACCAGTAACACCTTTGGTAATGCGTTAGGACTCGCCCTAGAATCACTTGATTTAGGGAGAGTAAGTCCTGGAGCCAGTATGCTGGGCGTAAATGAGAACTGGACACGCCTTAAGAATATTGTCATTAGTACTGCCAACTCCATCTTAGGCAGCAGTCGTAAAAATCGGAACGACTGGTTTGATGATGAATGTAAGCTAGCGACTGAACGTAAGAATGTTGCGTACCGAGCAATGCAACAATCTCATAGAACGCGGGCACGCGAAGAGGAATATAAAGAGCTCAGAAGAATAGAAAAACGGCTACACAGACAAAAGAAATCAGCCTGGGAGAAGAACCTAATCTGTGAAATAGAAAACAGCCGAGAGCGAGGTCCGCACCAGGCGCGGAAGTTCTACCAATCCGTCCGAAACATGACGCAGTACACACCACGCTGCACATACTGCAAGGACGGAGAGGGAAATCTGATCACCGATCCTGAAAGCATACTGGAGCGATGGGAAGTGTACTTTAATGAATTGCTAAATGGTCAGCTCACTGCAGAAGCGGAGGCTCCACTACTTCAAGCAGAATACCCTATGTTGCCGCCACCAAGCATAGAAGAGGTTGAGAAGGCTATAGGCCGGCTTAAACAGAACAAATCCCCGGGAGCCGATGGCATACCAGCCGAATTATTTCATCACGGCGGGCCAGCCTTACGTCAAGCAATTCATGATATTATAGTGCACGTATGGGAGCAGGAAGAAATGCCAGAAGACTGGCGAAAAGGCATAATATGCCCAATACATAAGAAGGGAGATTTCACAACGTGCAGCAATTATAGAAGAATCACGTTGTTGAGTACCGCCTATAAGATACTCTCCTCTATCCTACAAGACCGGATAACCCCATACGCTAAAACCGTTATCGGACAATATCAGTGTGGTTTCATTCCAGGCAAATCAACAACTGATCAGATATTTACCCTTAGGCAGGCGATGGAAAAATGTCTAGAATTTAACATCCCAACATACCATCTGTTTATAGACTTTAAGGCCGCCTATGATACTCGTAGCATAGCCAAGGTAGAACTTTACAAAGCCATGAGAGAATTCGGCATCCCAAATAAATTGACACGACTATGTAGGTTGACCATGACCAACGTAACAAGCCAAGTAAAAATAGCCGGATTGCTATCCAGACCAATCAACATCTTTAATGGACTCCGACAAGGGGACGGTTTGGCCTGCCTCCTCTTTAACCTGGCGTTGGAGAAAGCAATCCGTGACTCTGGCACGGCAACAAGAGGGACCATCGTCAACAGGTCCAGCCAGTTACTGGCTTACGCAGACGACATCGACATCATCGGAAGAACCGAACAAGCTGTACACGATTCCTTCATCCAGATCGAGCAGGCGGCACAAAATCTGGGGCTGCACATTAGTGAAGGTAAAACAAAGTACATGGTGGCTTCGAATGCGAGAGGAACAGTTGGTCAAACAATCAAGGTTGCGGAGCACGAATTTGAAGTGGTGCAATCCTTTAAATACCTTGGGTCAATAGTAGCAGCCGATAACAATATAGAAGAAGAAATACGCGGCCGGCTTCTCAAATCCAACAGAGCCTACTATAGTCTGTCAAAGCTCTTCAAATCCAGAAATCTCACCATAACTTCAAAACTGCTGCTGTACAGGACCATGGTCCTGCCAGTACTCACATATGGATCCGAGACTTGGGTGCTTAGCAAAAGGCACTCCGACCTCTTAGCTGCGTTCGAGAGAAAAGTCTTAAGGAGAATTGTTGGCCCCGTATGTGAGGAAGGACGATTCCGGAGACGGTACAATCATGAACTGTACGCAATCTACCTTGAAGCAGATATCGTGACAAAAATTAAGCTCGGTAGACTCCGGTGGGCAGGGCACCTAGCTTGCATGAGCGAAGAGGAACCTGCTCGGAAAGTTCTTTGTGGTACATTCTATGGTAGACGACAGCGTTGTAGACCATGCTTGCGCTGGAGAGATGGCGTAAACCAGGACACCCGAAGCCTTGGGGTGCGCAACTGAATGGCGTTGGCTAGAGAGCGGGATAGGTGGAGAGACTTGTTGAAAGAGGCCAGGACCGGAACCCGGTTGTCGAGCCGATGATGATGAAGGGCGGATCTATACATTAACGACTAAGGTATAAGACTAAGACATAGTAAATATTGAGAATTTTTTCGGAGCCAAAACCTGATACTGATATCACCATTCAATCGGATTTAGGTTCTTATGCTTTTTTTTTTTTTTGTGTTAATGGTGACTGAATTCATTTTTATTTTATTTTTTATTTTTTTTTATTTCAATTAAAATGATAGTAAACAGACATGTGTCCAATTACTTACTACCATTATTAAGTACATAATATAATTAATATATCAATTGTAGAAAGAGAAAATAAATGTTTTTTTTTTTTTTTTAATCGAGAATTAATAAAAAAAAATTATTTTTACATATATGTATTGTATATCTTGTTTTTTGTTTTTTTTTTATGAATTGAGGCTTGCGAAGCTAACTTTTAGTTAAGTGTCGGGATTCTATTTGAAATGGTTTTATCGATACTGAAACTCTAAATTTCAAAATATTAAGTTCGTCCAAGTTGATATCATGAAAAATTTGATTATGATTTTTTTGAATTCTGTACAACGGTGATTTCAACAATAAATTTGTTCTTGGTGTTCTAAGATAAAAAAAAGGATGTTGATGTCTGTATTGCGCGTATGGAACGTTAAAACAAATCTTTTCAAGTATATTAGCGTTTTCTATTAAACCATGTAATATTTTGTACACAAAAATTTCATCTGCGCATAATCTTCTTTCCTCAAGTGATAAAAACATTAACATTTGAAGTCTTACATTATATTCTACTTGAGGACCATTCATTTTAAAGAAAAGGTACTTTGTAAACTTTCTTTGAACAGTTTCAACTTGTTTCGAATATGTCAAATAAAAGGGGTTCCATATTATAGACCCATATTCAACTATAGGTCTTACCAGAGAATTGAACATTGTAGTATAAGATTTAGTCATTTGAAAAGATTTACAAGTTCTCATAATAAAACCAAGCATTTTGAATGCTCTCTTGGTAATAAAGCTTATATGTGAAGAGAAAAGAAGTTTCGAATCAAAAAATATGCCAAGATCTTTTATTTCGCTTACCCTTTCAACAATACACCCATTAATTGTATATGGAAAGATGATGTTGTTACGTTTTCTAGTAAAGGATATTGTTTTGCATTTATTTATATTTAATGTTAAACTATTTTCAAAACACCAGTTTTCTAAAAATCTTAGATCATTTTGCAGTTCAAAATTATCATTTGAATTTTTAATTATCCTAAATATTTTCGTATCATCAGCATACATTAAACAAGATGATTTTAGGTTGTTAGGAAGGTCATTTATGTATATAATGAATGTAAAAGGACCTAGGATAGTACCTTGAGGGACACCCATAGGCTGATAATATGGTAAAGATTGGCTTCCATTAAAAATAATGATATTCTTTCTGCCTTCAAGATAAGATGAAAACCAATTAACGGTAGCATTATGAAAACCCATTTTGTGCATTTTTTCCAAAACTATCTTGTGTTGCATCTTATCGAAAGCCTTCGAAAAATCAGTGCTAATACAGTCCACTTGGTCACCATTGTCAAGAGCACATGCAATTGTATCTGTAAAAAGAGCAAGGTTGGTTATGGTTGAGCGCCCAGGAACAAATCCATGTTGATAATCACTTATAGAGCTTTTGGTCTGAGGGAAAAGCTGGTTATACACAACCTTCTCAAAGATCAACGCCAAACTGTTCGAGATAGAAATTGGACGATAGTTAGATACCTCCTTAGGATCACCAGATTTGAAAATAGGCGTTACAAAAGTTGTTTTAAACATTGTTGGATATTTCATTTGTCTTATAGAGCAATTAAAAATTTTACTTATTGGTTCAGATAGTACCGATATACATTTTTTATAAAAAATATTAGGAATTCCGTCAGGACCCGGGTTTTTCTTAGAATCAAGTCCGTTTATTACTTTTACGATACTATGAGGAGTTATATTATACATTTCTATTGTTTGCCTATTGTTTTGAACTTGAAAATTAGAAGAAAAAGTTACATTATCAACTGAATAAACAGATTGAAAATATTCTGAAAACAAGGAACAGACTACGTTAGGGCACTCAGAGGAACGATTTCCTAATTTCATTTCCAGAGGAAATGAATTTGTTGATTTTAAACTCTTGCTTAGTGACCAGAAAACTTTTGAGTTGCTTTTAATTGATTCCTCAACGTTATTGATGTAAGACAAATAGCACTTTTTTTGAATCTTCTTGGACATGTTTCTTAGGTACGAAAATGTTGCATATGCTTCCGAGTTTTTTGATTTCTTATATAAACATCTGAACCTTTCTTTAAACTTCAATACCTTCAATAAATGTCGAGAGTACCAAACAGGGTATTCACGGTTCGATATTTCTCTATTAGGAACAAAAATATTTAAACAGTCTTCAAGAGTCTTATAAAACCTATTTAAAAGTATATCAACATCTTCAGAATAATTATTCATAAAATCAACGTTTGATAGATACTGATTTATGCTATCATAATTTGCTAATTTGAAATTGCGTTTCGTTTTTTTTAAGTCACTCATAAATACTGTTTTCTTAATTTCAATTGTTACCTCTAAAGGAACATGATGGGGGTCAATTTTAGATAGTGGTGTTAATGAAGCAGATACTGAGATTTTATCAAATTGAGTGTTTGTTAATATTAAGTCAAGTATCCTTTCATTTTGATTTAACTGGTTGTTAAACTGAGTAAGGTTTAAAAATGACATATAATTAAAGAGTGCCATAGATGAACTATCTGTGTTATTTGAAGGACATAAACAATTTTTGACTCTATCAAAATTCCATGCTATTTGAGGTAAGTTAAAGTCTCCCACTATGAAAGGGATCGAATTGGCAGGCAGATCTAATGATTTTTCACTTATGTTTGACAGAATTTGTTCATAAACATCGACATTACTTTTGGGTGGAATGTATACACACCAAATATACATTGCTATATTTTTAACTTTAACAATGACCACTAAATCCTCATTATCTGTTTCAAAACTAGACTCTCGAAAACAAAGAATGGAACGCTTTACAGCAATAAGACAACCACCACCATCCTTTTTAGAGTAAAGATTGTCAATATTACGGTCTTTTCTAAAAACTATATATCTTTCATCAAATAACTCACCACTATTAATATCCTCGCGAAGAAAAGTTTCAGTCAAGCAAATAATGTCATAGTCACAATTTAAAACTTCAAGACGAAAATTTTCAGTTTTAGTCGATTATAGTAATATTCGGGGGCTTAGGAAGAATTTCTGTATTGCAAATGTCTATACTGTGTATACGAAAAATAGGCCAGCAATTTTATCACTTAGCGAAATCCAGATGTATGAAAATTATGCGCCTCTGTCTTCCCATAACATGGCCTTATATGGACAAAATGATGTTGCTTGTCAGCTTCAACCACTACTATGAGGATTTTGTTTGATTACAAATGTATATTTCATATGGCTTAAATTCATATTGCAGTCCCATTGTGGGTAGTAACTCGACTCATAACTCTAGACTCCGTCTAGAGATTTATTTTTTCATTATCCGCTCAACAACGAACTGTCTTACTGTACACAAATCTTGGCTGTATAATTCTGATCAGACAATACCCGAAGGAAGGAATGACTCAGCTCGTTGACGACAATACTCAGATTCCTGACGTTTCAAGTCAGTCTGCCAACACTCTTGACTTGTTTCTTTCCTTTGAGCTCTGACCCAGATAAATAATATTTAAGTGTGCTATTGCCTCTAGGAACGACAGAATTAAATCATCAAGAAAACCATTTGACAATATGAATGATTTCTTCAGGATTTCAATGATTTCTTCAGGTACTTCAACTGGCCACTATGTACCGCGATAGTGACCTATGCTTCAGTGCAGAAATTATAACAAATTTTATAATTTTCGGAATCAGAAATTGCATACAGAATAGGGGCAAGTCTGTCAAATCGAAAGATAATTCTTGGTATTAGGATGAGAGAAGTAAGTTTCACTTGCTAACCCTACTGAGGGAAACCACAATAAGTTCAAACAAGTTCACATTCAAGGAACTGAAAATTTTCAAAAATAACGGCAAAAAATATTGCAATGTCGCAAAAATAGTCAAAATTTTTGGTCAAAAATGCACGAAATACTACTTCGTCTTTGGTTCCTTCGCTCGTCTTAAATGACACTACTTATGTCACCTCACAAGAAAAAGGGAACTGCTTGAAGTACAGTTTGCAGTCAATTCGACGCTATCAGACAGTGTTATGATTCCTCCTGTTATTGATTGAAGTAGACAAATCTTCTTTCGTAATCTTCGTACTCGCACAGTTGCAAGAGTTAGGAAAGATGTCGACATAGATACTCAGATTCTTCACAGCTGGCAAAACAATTTCCTAAACTTTTCCATCTGTCCTACTCTACTGATCTGTTTCCGATTTGATGGAAAACAGCATTTGTCCAGGCTATTCCTAAAAAAGGCGAATCATTTTCCCACTTTAACTATCATCTTATTGTACTTGTGTCCCTTCTTTTGAAATTCATGGGAACGCTAATGAATTATGTATTAGCTTTAAAAATATCTTGAAGAACGTAATCTTCTCAATGACCGTAGGCATGTTTAGTAGCAATAAATGTACACTGCTAATCTGATGGTATGTCTGACCGAACAGTTGCAAAACTCGTAACGTCCTCTAAGAGAAAGTAAGCTTATTACACTATATATTTCAAAAGGCATCAAGCTTTCTTACCTTCAGTTTCGATGAGTATCTTCTACCTTTAAACTCGTTAAATAAAAGTTGTGTTGGAAGGTTTTAAGTCTGAGATTCATAGAATAAATGATGGTGTGCCACAGGGCCTTGTTTCGTGTCGGACAGTCACGGTAAAATTTGCCGTGACGAAATTTCCTCTTTCATTTGTCCACGTCCTACTTCTGCCTTTCCATTTCTTTTCTTTTCTCACAGATGTTTCTTTCAATATACTGATATAGAGAATGGCAGCTATGGTCCATTAGCCATCGGTATTTTGAAGAAATAATGATGATGCCGTTATTAACATACGTGAATCCACTTACTAATTGACAGATAAGCGATCTGTTGAAATACTCGCGTATAAGGAAATAACTGACAACTCTTCTGTCGAAACACATAGCTACTCAAAAGACTTTGAATACTCTGCTGCCTTGAATTTCTCGTTATTTCTACTTGTTAAGTACGCGAAATTTGGAGGTGATTGATATATTTAATACTTCAAAGATGAATTTTTTAATCATTGATAATTAAAATTGACCTTAAGCCCACTTAAGGACAAACATTATTTCATTGATAATTTGTTTTTGTTGGTTTAGCTTTTTCAAAAAAAAAAAATTGTGGGAAAATGGCTGAATGCTTTAATTGTGTTCGCCGCTCCTGGCAGTAAAACCAGCGATAGGCGAATTTCATGATGACTTGGCATTGGGATTAGCCAGGGATTTGTGCGAGTTAGTAGGACCGACAATAACAGAAAACATTATCGCCCATTTCACTCATCCATCATTGGATTTTCTATCCACGCAACATAACCGTAAGAAAGCAAGTTCAGGTTTCCTAGTAAAAGAGGCGGATATCACCTTTACCCAAGACCAGAAAACAAGAAAAGCAGAACTAGCTGCGATTAATGTCATAAATATCATTGCCTTCGCCACACAATCGTTTCACCGACGTAAATGAGGGTGAAGACCCCCAATAACTCAGCTTCTAGAAAATATGAAAAAATGATTGCTGAAGTGTAGGTTAGATGACAACGAGCTTATTAGCACATTTTTTTTAAAATGAGAAGAATCATACATTTTCACAATATTTGAACTTGCGCCACGGACAATCTTTACATACATAAGTAGACAATCACCATTGGTGTAATCGGAAAGAATTTTATCAGCTACTCAAACTACCATCTATGCTTAATTATACAACCTATCTACCATTGCCTTTAGTTTTTTCAGAACTATTGTTGATCCACTGATTGAACTATGTAGCTTCATCATATTTCCAACAGTTCAGAATTGGATAGACGAAGAATTCGGTGGTCGTTGGTTGGGAAGAAATGCACCAATTCACTGACCTGCAAGATCTCCTATAGACCTTACAATATTGGATTCTTTTGTACAAAAATAAATGAAAGAACTTGTAAGAACTTGTGCATTCAGTAACAACTTAAAGTGAATAAGAAGGGGCGTATTGTCAAAGCGTCATCAAAAGCAAGTCAGCAGTTATCTTCAGGAAAAACGAACTCTTCAGACTTCATCATATTTCATTTCAATCCCACTAAATAATAAGTTATATATGGCCAGCTTTTTCACTTGCGACTTAAAGGTACTATAAGGCAAGTTATGCATTCAAAGTTGACATTACGATGATAGCGAAGACCAAAAAAGTGGGTCTCGCAATTTTGTCTGTCTGTCTGTTCGACTACAGCTAAACGGCTCGGCTGATTTTGTTTAAACTTGTTAGATTTGGGTTTTATTTTTTTCCCCCGAATATTTTTTTTATCTGTTTTTTTTAAGACCAAAAATAACGATACCTGCCATACGATTTTTTTTCGAAATTTTAGAAATATTTTTTTCTCAAGATTTTTTTTTAAGAAATTTCAAAAAAATTCATTTAGTTAAAGCTAGGTAATAAACAAATTTCCAAAACATTATTATTTTTGGTACCCCCCTTGGAACCATTTTTACTTGCGATATAGGTACTATAGGGCAAGTTCTGCATTTGGAAAAAAAATCGAACTCGAGATTTTGATCAAAGTTGACATTACGATGATAGCGAAGACGAATAAAGTGGGTCCTGCAATTCCGTCTGTCTGTCTGTCTGTCTGTCTGTCTGTCTGTCTGTCTGTCTGTCTGTCTGTCTGTATGTCTGTACCTCGATCTAGAGCCTAAGCCACTGGACCTATTTTCTTCAAACTCGGTAGTTATGGGTCTTCGGTGATTCCCTAGAGGGGAAATTGAAATTTTTTTTTTAGCTCTAAAACTAACGGTACCCCCCATACACCCGTAATGCAAAATCTTATTTATCTCGAAAACGGCTCTAACGATTTTGATAAAAAAAAATAGGTGTGATATTATGGACATGGACTACATTTTGGTAAAAAAAAAATTTGGGGCAAAATGTTATTAACGGTACCTGTCATAGAACCGTTTTTTTGATTTTCGACTTTCTCATTAACGGCTCTAACGATTTTTACCAAAAATTTTCAGCAGAAGTCCTCCTAAGTTTAAAATAATATTTTATATAAAAATATTCGAAAAATTATTTGTTGGGTTTTTTTGAAAAAAAATTTTTTTTTGAAAAATCAATATCTTCAAAACCTATGAACGATTATTTTTTGAAATTATTTCCTAAAATCAATATTATTAAATACTTAAAATTCGCATCCCAGATTTTTTTCTTGAAAAATTTTAAAGAAATTTCTTATATAAAAAATTTATTTATTTAATAATAAAACGATTTTTTAAAGTTTTTTTGCATAAATTCATACTTTTCTAGAAATCAGACGGCAATTTCATTTTAAATTCATGTTTTATATTTATAAAATGTATCTTAAATTCCAAAGTACTTTTACATAAGAGCAAGTTCGTGCGATCCAGTCGTACATTTTATTTTTTTTTTGTTTTTGATTTTCTCAAAATCGGTGGTACCTAAATATATATTGCGAAAACCGCATGCTCGATTTTTTTAAGACTTGATAAATAAAAGTTTCTTAAAACAATCTACAAGAAATGAGAAAAAAAAAATTTTTTTAGATAAAAAATAAGGGTAGGTACCCTCCATACAAATGTTAAAATGGTTTTCGAAAATCGTATTTTTCTCGAAAACGGTTCAGAGAGTTTTGCCAAATTTTTTTTTCTTTCGATTAATTTTTAAGATCTTTAAAAAAAAATTGAAAACAAGATATTACTGACTGTACCTACCATAGAACGATGTTTTAAAATTTTGAATTTCTCATTATCAGAACAACGGATTTTAATGAAATTTTTTAGTGAGAAGCTTCTAAAAAGTTTAAAAAACATTGCATTTCAAAACCTTAAGAAAAATATTTTTTTGAATTTTGAAAAAAAATCTATTTTTTTTTTTTGAAAATTCAATATCTCGAAAACGGCTCAATATTTATTTTTCTGAACTTAATTTTAATTCGAACAATAATACAAAATTTAAATTGGCGTACCAAATTTTTTTCTTTAAAATGTTTTAAATTTTTTTATATAAAAGCTTATTTTTTTAAGAAACCACTACAAACTCTTATAATATTTGTTCTTGCATAAACCTGGTTTTGCTTGTATCACATGGCACTAAAGAAGTTGTTTTAGTCATTTAAAAAATTAATATTATTCTTACTAACAGTTTTTCTCTAATAACATTAATTTTTGAAATTCTTAGTTTATTACATAGGAGCAAGTTCGTGCGACCCAGTCGTGCATTTTATTATTTAATGGTGCGAGTGTTAATCGCTTGTTTTATATCACTCCTTTTACACCTTTGCCTCGAATACTACTAATACTTCTCGGCTCTCTCGGCTACTAACAATTCAAAGTGAGTCATTCGCGTTGATAGAATTTTCAATTCAAAATTTGTCGGTTGAGTGAGTTCCATATGAACATCGTCACCATATCTTTTCATAAAACATATATATCAAATAAAATTCACTCCCAGAGATAGTCACCGCCCCTTTGACAGCAGCTTTCTCAAAACCTGACATTAATGGGACGTTCAGATTTTCAAAGATCAGAATTATCGGTTCTAAAATTACTATCATTTGCATTTACCAGGCGGGAAACGTATCCACCCTTTTTGAATAGCAAGGCTTGTGCTAGATAATAATCTTCATCGAGTATAAAGCTTCAGCCTATACCTCAAGAAGAAATATTAAAATAGAAGACCACCCTCTAATCCGACAGTAAACTGCATTAGCATATAATTCAGGGCCCTTTAATCAATCATTCTGCCATTTAACCAAACAATAAGTACCTCCACTTAAAGTCAATAATGACCCAGAAGGACAACAACTAATTGTTAAAACAAATAATAGTTCTTCCCTATGGGAATCCATTTTTGAAAACCCTTTACATAAATTTAAATCAACGGACCCAGCTATACCTCTTTTGCAATCGGAGCAAGACAAATAGAGCATTTAAAACAATTTTCCAACTTGTGGTGCATGCCACTTGATATTCCATCGAAACAACGACACCATGCAACTAGATAACTATGAAAACAAAACAAAGAACTTAAAGTCCTGGTATGGAGGTAACCTTTTGTAGCCCTTCTTATACCTACTATTCGAGTACATAGCCTTGCCAAGCTTGCTGCCAAGCAAATTTGCGTGCAAATTCCATCGTCAAGCTCTGCTACCCCACATTAAGCTCTTTCCGGTTGGTTGGGCGGTCGGTTGGTCGTTCGGTCGGTCGGTCGATCTGTTGGGTGAATGAATAACTATTCAATCTGGACGTTCGTGTTGTGTCCTCTATCGTGTTTCTTCGCACACAAAAAGACGAGGACTCACTAGTATAAACCATCAGGAATGTAGTTCTCCATTCAGATGCAAAATTCAACTGAAATGCTAAGGCATGCAGCATTCTGAAATGCAATTACAAGGGGTAAGCTCGATGTGGTATGAATAGCTTTGCTCTGCATCAGGAAAGGCCCTTAGCTCTTCTATTTGCTTTTGCCTCGACGAGCCTCGTTGGTGTCTATAGAAATGGACTTACATTCGTTAATTAAATTTTTAACAGACACGGTTTTTTGTTCTTGTATTGTGTTATTTTTGTATACACAGGTAGGAGGTTGAGGACTTTCATGATTTCTTCCAGGGTACAACTGGAGAGTATTGACTTAGAGTTTTGACTTAATGAAAAACCTTTGAATTTAAAATACATTAACAGGTGCCTTATTTACCTTGCTTTCACTTGTTAGGGGAATGTATTTTTTTTTTATTTTATTAAATAGAATTATGTACATGTATTTAAAATAATTAAAATTCTAAATATGAGGTAGGTGAGTATAATTTAGAATGGGGCTCGAAATTTAAGAAAAGATGCGGGGAATAGTTCGACTTGAAGAGAAAATATTTCTGCAAAAAATAGATTGTGATACGGGTTGGCTCTAGATGTAATCAAATTTGATAATCTTGAATTAAAATTTTCAATTTGGTTACCTACATAGATACATATAATACTATGTTCGCACTCATAGGTAGGTCTATTAGACGGTCATAGATTAGACCAATTAGAGATAAGTTTGAAAATATGATGGAAAATTTTATTATTGTATTTATGATTCTTTTAACTGGCAACACTTATTTCTATGACACCTGATCTGACAGTTCACGTTTGGTTTGAGGTTAGTTCGGTTTTGTAATTCATCATGAACTAGACTAATGTTTTTTGAGAAACATTGTTCGTTTCGAGAAACCCATAGGTGAAGTTTGTTCAGTGTTAAAACACACACTTTTGGTTAAATGACAATGTAGAGAATTGCTTTATTTTGACAATTTATAAGCCATTGCCGAAACACCATTACATCTAGAAAAATTCACCGTGTCTGTTGCCTTATGGACTGGTGAAATATTGGTCCACGTCTTCAAAAATCACGATAGTCGGAACACTGACGTCAACAGTGAGCGATACAGATAATTCCACCAAATGGGAACCTGGTAACATGTTTCTTCATTCGTGCGATCTGACTCCATTCGATTATTTTTTCTAGGAATTTCTAAAGTTACGTGTCCTTGCCAATAAACCTGATACAATTCAGAACTTATTGCCAAAATATACCCTGATTTACTGGGATTGGGGTGTGAAAACTGGAACTCCTAATTACCCCTTGTGTGTGCAAGCCCCAGTGGCGACATATTCGAAAAAAATTTCAAATAATTATGCCATAAAGCTTTCTGTCAAACTAAGCTTAGTTCATGGATATTAAAAATATTTTTCTGTGTTTTATTAATTCAATTTAATTTTAGAATTTAATTTAAAGAAATGCACGATGGGGTCGGTCGTTTAAAAAAAAATTATAATTTTATTTATTTATTTTTTTTTATAAAAATAGAGAAAAATATTTAGTAGTATGGAATTATATTTTTGTAAAAATTAATTAAATGAGTTAAATAATGCCATGTGATTTCTTAAGTCGTTGAAGCCGATTTATTAAATAAATATTTTAGTATGTACCAAGCTGTTAGATAAGTCTAAAGTATTGCAATGTTAGGGGCAAATAAAAATTAAATTTAAAAAATCATCAATCCGGTTTATTTTTTTTAATTTATTATTTATATAAATTAATTTTTTTTTAATATTATACTTCCTACATAAAGGTAAATACTATATTAAAAGTTATGCATTCATTACTAAGTTCGAACTCGAGATTTTTATTAACGATGAAAACAGTTGGTTTAGAAATTCTGTCTGTCTGTTCGACTACAGGACTGAGCCGAGTTTCTTTAAACTTGATAGATAGAATTTTAAAATTCCCCCCCCCCCCCCAGGCATTTTTAGACCAAAAATACGGTTTCAGTCACACATTTTTACTTGCGACTTATAGGTACTATAAGGCAAGTTATGTATTCGTAAAATGATCAAAGTTGACATTACGATGATACCGAAGACTAAAAAAGTGGGTCTCGCAATTCTGTCTGTCTGTCTGTTCGACTACAGCTTGAACGGCACGGTTGATTTTCTTCAAACTTATTATATATCATTTTTAATTTTTTCCCCCCACACGTTTTTTCTTTTTTCTTAAGACTAAAAATAACGGTACCTGCCATACGATTTTTTTTTCGAAATTTTGTAAATATTTTTTTTCTCAAAAACTGTTCGACAGATTTAAAAAAAAAGATACAAAAAATTTCATTTAGTGAAATTAAGGTACTGGTTGAAAAAAAATTTTTTTTGAAAACTCAATATTTCGAAAACCTTGTGCTACATTTTTTTTAAAACTTCATATTTAAAATTTTCTCAATAGAATCTACAAGATGTATGAAAAAAAGTTTTATTTTACCTAAAAATGAAGGTACCCACCATATAAATGTTAAAAAATGCTTTTCAAAAATCGTATTTTTTTTCGAAAACGGCGGGTAGAATTTTGATAAAAATTTTGTTGTTTCAATTAATTTTAACGATCTTTAAAAACAATTTTTAAAACAAATTTGAAATTAAGATATTACAGCTTGTAACTACCATAGAACCATTTTGTCTAATTTTGAATTACTCATTATTGACATAACAGATTTTAATGAAATTTTTGGTAGAGATGCTTTTAAAAAGTCTAAAAACCATTGCATTTCAAAACTTAATAAAAAATATTTTTTGAATTTTTGAAAAAAAAAATAAACTTTTTTTTTGGAAAATCCGATATTTCAAAAACGGCTCAATATTGTTTTTAGAAATTTGATTTTCATTCGTACAGTAATAAAAACTTAAAGTTAGCATACCAAATTTTTTTCTTAAAAATCTTTTAAAAACTTTGTATCTAAAAGCTTTTTTTTAAGAAACCACTACAATCTACAAGGACTTATAATTTTTGTTCTTGCATAAATTCATATTTGCATAGCATTCTGTTTTCGTCTCTTACTACTAAAAGAATTTAAAAAATTAATTTTATCCTTATGAACAGTTTTCTCTAATAACATTCGTTTTCAAAATTACTATGCATAGGCATTACATACATAGGCGCAAATTCGTGCGACCCAGTCGTGCATTTTATTTTAAGAAAAATTCAAGAAATTATATTTATAATAATTAGGAAAAAATGTTATTAATGGTTTTGACCAAATTTTCTAACAGAAGCTCCTTTTGCTTTAAGATAATATTTTATATTAGAATATTCGAAAAAATATTTACTGGGTTTTTTTAAGAAATAGAATTCTTCATTTTTTTTTTTTTTTTTGAAAAATCAGTATCTTCAAAACGTGTGAACTATTATTTTTTGAAATTATTTCCCAAAAATCTACTCGTATTTTATTTAATACTTAAAATTGGAATTTCAAATTTTTTTCGTGAAAAATTTTAAAGTTTGTTAGATAAAAAATTAATTCAATAATAAAACGATTTTTAAACTTTGTTCGCATAAGTGCATACTTTTCTAGAAATCAGACGGCAATTTTATGCATTTGAACATTCTTATCCCGTTAAATGCATGTTTCATATTTATTTATAAGCAATTTTTAAATTCCAAAGTAATTTTACATTAAAGCATGTTCGTGCGATTCAGTTGTGCATTTCATTTGGTTTGAAAACTCAATTTTTCGACAACTACATGCCTGGTTTTATTGAAACTTGATATCTTAGAAATGTAAATAGGATCTACAAGACTGAAGAAGGAAATTGTTTGTTCTTTCATCGGAAAATAAAGGAAACGACCTTACAAATGTTAAAAATAGTTTTCTAAAACGACACCTGGAATTTTTAATTTTCATTTTGTGAACATTTTGTATGGGAAAATGTTTTTTTCTTTTATTTTTTCGTCAATTTTCCCATGTTCTTAATAGTTATTCTGCTATTCGAGACGGAGACAAAAACAACAAATCGAAAACCATGAAAATCGGTCCAGCCGTTCTCGAGTTATAAGTGTTCGAACAAACCCGACTTCGTTTTATATATTAAGATGATTCAATAAACAAAGACTGTTTTAGAGTCTACAAGCATGCTATTGCAACATCCAAGCAACGAAGTTGGAAATAATACTGCCAGTCAATTCAAAACATCAAGTATTCCGAAATGCTTACAAAGTTCTCTTGAAAGTACTTGGGCCGCTTTTCATGTTCAGTTCCATGAATTACTGTTAGAAACGCACTGTCCGGGATCCGAAAACAGTAATCCCGAACCGGTTTGCTTTCGTGACATGTCGGTGGCTCCCGTAGAGTGTATCAAGAAAATGTTACCTAGGCAATCAATACTTTTTCTTTACATAAATCTGGCTGGAGACGATCTTCAAAGGGTGCCTCTACTTTAATTATCTAGCCGAGTCATGGAGACATGTTAGATTACATTTTATCCTGAAAGTCGATAGGCGGAGTCAATATTCCGCAAAGGATTTTCTATCAATTAGTTTAACGTCTTTCATGCTTAAAACTATGAAGCGCATTCTAGGCAACCATATTAGAGACATTCCAACATGCATATTTTAAAAGTAAGTTACTCTTGCTAAGTTCTAAGACTAAGAATGAGCTTTCAACAACTTCCTAACCGAATCCATTCAAAATTGCCTCGTGTACTTTGGCGTGAAGGATTATTTCACAAAATGAATAATTTCCATGATCAGCTATAGAAGGATTCAAGCAAAATTAGATAATACAAACTCAAACAAATGAGTAAAGGAACAACTCAGGGTGGTGTTCTGTCCCCTCTTCTGTTGCTTTTAGTCATGAAAAAAAAATTGATTAAATTGGAGAGATGTTGTGTGAAGGTGGTTAAATACGCGGATTATTTGGTACTATTGGTGTCAGAAAAGTTTACCCCTATGAGAAGGGAAATCATGGAGATGGCTTTGGAAAATGTTAGCAACTGTTTTAACCACGCTAAAACTGAACTGATAATCTTTACTACTAACACTAAAATGCGGCCTTTTCATCTACCTCGACTCAACAACCAAACTCTCTCCTTGTCTTCCAGTTCGAAATATATTGAAGTTATACTTGATCCTAAATTAAAGTAGAAAATAAATATTTAAGAATGGGTTCGGAGGATTAAATTGTGATGAGGATGAGATAATTTGATACAATCATGTTAACAGGTGGCTTAAAGTTGGAGTGTGGTGTCGCTTCTGGATTTTTGTCTGAATCTTTAATTATCCTTAGGTCTCTTCGGCTACCTGATTTCGGCAGTGTCCTTCAATCGTAAGTATAGGCAATATGGGAATCATTCAAGTTACTTAAACTTGAAAACTGCCATTTTTACATAAAGCCAGACGGCTGTTAAAGCCATTGATTAACTACAACCATACCTTACTCACACTTTGTTTTAATCAAAGGTAAAGATAGAAAACATTTCATGGAAAATTGAATTTCAATCAATAAAAAAATGAGAAAAAATTAAATGCCACACGGGGTTAAGGAGTCTTTATTTGGTAACTTAGTTTCACTCTTTCGTCTCTGGAACTGGAAAAGAAAAAATTGGGTAAATCAAAATGAATACCATAGTTCCTCCAAGTTTACCAATACAAAAACATTCTCCTATGTTAATTAATTGTATGGCATTTGAAGTGGTTCCAATGAACACAATTTTGCCATTAATTTGATCTCCTAAAACAACCTTTCAGACCTTCTTACACAACACAAGTACCACACTGACTTCATTTAAAATCCAAGGTTAATAGAATTATTTTTCCATTCGTTTTCAAACTCCTTTGAAGCACCATCAAGTTTTCGGTAATGAGCAACACTATTAACTCTGTCGGCCACATACGAGTAACAGCTCATGTTTGCTTGGCTTGAACTTTCCTAAGACTGTGTGGGTACACCACTCGAAACAAGAAGATGAAAAGTTTCTTCTGGTTTTTTTGCTTCTTTCTGTTTTTCTACCTCAAAAACTGAAACTACTTCAGTTCCGAACACAACCCACAGAAGTGTACTTAAGTAATTCTTGCAATAGGAAACAGCTGCAAGTCGAATATAAATTGCAATCACATTCACATCCTTGCCGCAGTTCTCCATTAAATTTCTGATAGTTAATATCCCACAATTCATATACGAGAACAGCATGTCCTGAAATGGGACTCTGCACAGAAAACTCTTAAAAAGCTACTTTACAAGGATGAATGTTTACTGCTCTCTGGTGTACCTATTTTACTGTTTGTTCACCTGCGGCAGTATATTCACGTCGACGTTTCGTATCCATTTCTTGAATTTATATTTTCACTCAAGTCTCCTCGGCTCCAGCTAAAGCAATGCTCTTGCACACATTTGAGCTGTCATCTACTAAATCCTTTGATTAACTCCCACACATTGATTAACAGCAAGACCCTCTCAAAGTTGTTGCTTGTGGTTAAATTCAACCCGTTCAAATTGGATACAAAAGCAGCTTTGAGCACAAATGGATACGATTTGAGGAGAAGAGGTAACTAAACTACTACCTGTTTTTTGCAATATTGGATAAAATTTTATGGTGACCATTTATTCTTTTTTTATTTCATTTCATCACTTTCAATAGTCTACAAGTCTTTATGAGAAAATGTTATATTAAATTATATCAAAGCGATCAAGATTTTAAGATTGTAATATATTTTATTAAAATAATAATAAATTAGAGGCACGACGGCTCATAGAGAGCCTATAAGCTTAGTGACTTTCAACTCTCAACCATTTCTGGGTGCGTGTTTTGGAGAAACAATTTTCTGCCAATTCAGAACTTTTCATAGTCGGTATATTTCGCTTAGCCTGCAGAAGACAGCTTTGAGATTTCGAAACATTAAATTCCACCAAATTTTATAATGCTGTCGAAATCAAGTCTGCAAACGAATACGAAAAGCCAAGGGCGCTGTTGACAGAAAAACAATGAAGTGGATAAGAAGTTTTAAACAAAGATCATTTATGAAGATAAGCAAGAGTGTTGGAGGGAAAAGGTAGCCTTGCGGTACACCAGCATTTATTTTATGAACTTCAGACTTGAAACCGTCCAATACAATTTTTATTGAGCAGTCAGAACGGCAACAAAGAAGAATACTCATTGATACCAAATGCACGATTTTGCTAAACTCTCTCAAATACTTTAGAAATATCAAGAGCATTAACGTTTGTTTCCCTAACATTATGTAATTATTGGTTCCACTTTTCGAAAGCCCTACTGCTTATCATCACAGAGCTTCCATCTTCGAAATATTTCTTAAGCCGTTTGTTGATCAGCGTTAAAAAGAATGTACGTTATTGTAATTGGTTAATAATTAGAGGGGAAGGAAGATTTTTCCTTTTTTAGGGTCAAGTGGACAAATGAGGATTTCCATCTTTTCGGAACGACAGATCGAAAAGTTAATGCATTGGTTTTTCCTAGCGTAGAAGACCACCTCTTTAGAACTAAAGGGGATATACAATATTGACCAGATCTCTCTTCTCTTAGGTCCTCAGACCTTTTATGTCCATGGGGGACCCCTAGTGGGACATAGGGCGTCCACAACACCAGCTCGCCATCGTGTTCGGTTTATGGATATGAGTCGCAACTCCCTCCAACTATTGCCTAGTTGGGCTGACTCCTCCTCGACTGTCCTTCTCCATGAGCTTCTCGGTCGTCCAGCTCTTCTTCCTTCTTGAGTGAGCACTGCATTGCATGCGCCGCAATACAGTTGTGTCCTTTTCGATGCATGTGTCCGATCCACTGCCACTTTCGACGTCGTATAATAGTCAATACGTTTCTGACCCGTTTTCCTGAGGAGCTCTTCGTTTGATATATAATTGGGCCAAAAAATCCTAAGGATGTTTCGTAGACATCTATTAATGAACGTTTGCAGCTTCTTAGTGACACCTACTGTTACTTTCCAAGAGCTGCAACCGTAAAGTAAAACGGATTCGACGTTGGATCGAAACAGCTGTAGCTTGGTTCCTAAGAGTTATTCTTCCATGTATTTCTAAGCATACCGAAAGCAGCCTTTGTCTTCCCGATTCGACTGCTGATGTCCTGTTTGGTGCCACCTTCGGTAAAAGTGGTATCCAAGGTATTGGAAGCTCTGTACTTTCTCTACCGGTTGTTTAGAAATATTTATAATAAAAGATTACTGGGTTCCTAGGCTGATCATCTTTGTTTTGCCAGAGTTGATTTTCAGCCCCACGATTTCTGCTTCTCTCTCCACCCCTGTTGTCATTTGGTGGAGATCCATGATCCTATGAGAGAGCAAGCACACGTCGTCCGCATAGTCAAGATATTTCAGGTGAGACGTCCGAGTCCATCGACTTCCTCCGTTGCCCGTCAAGGCCGCTCGCAGGACATCGCTTATCACCAACAGAAACAATATTGGTGACAGAATGCAGCCCTGCCTGACTCCACTTTGGACTTGAAACTCTTCTGACAGCCTCCCTTTGTGCAAAACGTGACATTTGGATCCATCATAAGTTACGTTATTAATAGCTATTAATTTATCCGGGATACGCCTCCTGCGTAAAGCATGCCAAATAAATTCTCTATTGACGCCATCGAAAGCCTTCTCAAAGTCGATTAATAGCAGGTAGAGTGGTGATCGATATTCGACGCACTGCTCAATTATGATCCTTAAAGTATTGATATGATCAATGCATGAGGATCCAGTGCGGAAACCTATTTGTTCGGCATCGAATGTGGCTTCTAGATGTTCCCTGATGCGTTCCAGTACTATTTTCACTAATATTTTGACAACGGCAGGCAGGACGCAAATCCCCCTCCAGTTTTAGCACTGTGTTAAGTCTCCTTTTTTAGGGAGCTTGACTATCATTCCCTTTTTCCACTCATTCCGAAAATCTTCGGAGACCCAAGATTTCTTTATGAGTGGATGCAGGAGTTCGGTCGATGTCATTGGCGGAGCTTGTAGAAGCTCTGCAGGAATGCCATCAAGTCCTACTGCTTTGTACAGGAGGCAAATTCAAATTTGTAACAAACTGATTTGAATGCAAATGAGCTTTTTCTTACCAGCTTATAAAAGGAGTGTTATTGTGAATGATTGTTGGAGCCGATGTATTAGAAAAATGTTTAAATTTTTTTACAAAAGATCAAAAGTTTTTATTACCTTTTGGACATTTTAGTATTTCTGAACGTAGATTTTATTTATGTAAGAATAACTTTGTTCTTTGAATATGAGAAAACTTGCTGAGCAAGCCCTCAAGATTTTTATCAACAATATTAATAAAAAAATTTTCCCTCATAATTTGAGTTGATCCGATATAACTTTACTTAAGAAATTCGGTATTATAATACATAAAATACATAATACATGAAATACATAAACTTAAAATTTAGGTAGTTTTAGATCTCATTGGTGCTTATTTTGACATTCTCTTTCGTTAGAAAGTGAGTCGAATTCGTTGAAACTTAATTTTGAGACTCGGCGATTAGAATGTTAATCGAACAAATCGAAAGTTCACCCAATCCATAGAAAGTTCATTCATTTGCGAAAGCTAATTCAATTTTGACATTCGAAAGAATAGAATTAAATGTCATTTTTGTGTCGTTTGAATTTTTCTGTCGAGTAAACAACAAAACATGTAAGTTTTTAATTATTTCATGGAAAATAAATTACTTTTATTATTTTTGTTGTTGTTTTATGTTAAAAGGTCGCATTCCAACTGGAAAAACCGCGCACAAAAGGAAAAGTTAATTAAAATAATGGAAGAAAACCCGGAGGTAGCAAAGGGTTTTTTTTACCACCCGCGTTGATACGGAAAGAAAGAAAGCATCTACTATCCTTCTCCTCTGCACTTCTTCAACACCATCTTTATTTATAAACAACACAAATGCCAAATTTTTATTTATTATTTTATGTTTTTATCCAAGAAATTTAAATTATTATACAATAAACAAAACAATTACAAATAAACAAAGAACAAAGATCACCTTTTGGTTTTGACATTTCACAAACACTTCTCTTTTGTTTTTGATATTTTAGTGTGACCAAGTGTATACGAAAAAAAATAAAAATTTAGAACGCGTCATGAACAACTTTTTTTTTTAAGAATAGTTTCAAAACAGCTGAGTTGACACAAAAAATGTAATAAATATGTAGTTCTTTATGGTTAAACTTTACTTTATAATGAAAAAGTTTATTATTTATTTTGTTTCTTGATTATTTATCCAACATCAATAAAATGTTTAGAAACAAAAAAAATGTAAAACGGTCATACTAATTCAAATAGAAATATAGTAAATGTCAAACAGCTGACAATGAAAATGAATCTTTTTTGAAGTTCATTTTATGCTATCTTTCGCAAATGAATGTTATTCGTTCGAATCTCAAAATTAAGAAAGTTCATTCGAAGGAATAGAATCATTCTAACGAATAGACTATTCATGAGAATGTCAAAATAAGCATGATTATTTATCACGGCTGTTTTGCCTCTTTTTCTTTTTTTTTTTTTTGCGATTTCACTCCTTTTGTAAAGATTTTATTTATTGTGTCAGTTGAACATTTCGAAAGATGGCAGCGAAGCTATACTCTATTCAACAAAAATTGTTAGTACAGGCCAAAGCAGTGGCGCCTGATGCACCCTCACTACACTACGTTGGGAAAAATGCCACCTAAAAAAAGCAAGCCACTGACTTTCCTTAAAGAATTGTTGTTGTAATTCTTCACAAAAAGTTATACACCAAAACACGACCGTTGAATCCCACTTCTGAAGGGTGTAGGGATACTGTAAAGTCAATACGATCGTGCGCTTGGTATATATGTACATCAAAACAGAGTTACCATTATCATTCTAAATTACAAGCAAGGAGCTTATTTTACTAAGGAGCTTTTGGGATTTGAAACTTTTGAGATAAAGTTTTATGAAGTTGAGTATGTTGAGTGTTAGCGATTTATAATGTAAACTAGAGAAACCCTTTGAGAGCTTTAAAAGGCGACGCACTTATGCAAGCCAATGAAACCATGGTGAGAGGCAAACGTCCTGACAATTTTTGTTGAACTATACTAATACCTACTATACTATGTGGTGTGAAATTATAAATTTAAGCAAAAACCAAAACCACATAATATCAAGATAATTTAAAGTCATTTTTATATAAAAAAATATGGAAAAGATAATGAAGAACTAGAAGTCCCACCGCTCTACAAAATTTCATCATTTAACAACAATCGGAGGTGCTCCATTTTATTGATAAGAATTTTAATAAATTAAATGAATGCCATGCCTTCTGAATAAAACATTAAAAATATCCGATTCTTTCGTACCTGTGCAATGTCCAGAAGTTCTTCATAATTTTAATGAACATTAGTGAGTCAGTCGGTTGTCAGTCAGTTACAGTTTTACCTTTTTTTTTTGAAGTTTTATATATTAGAAACTATAAATGCTAAAGAGCTGAAATTTGGTGAGGTATCTTTGTTTGATCAGTTCAGCAAATACTGTGAATTTGAAACTCCTAACTAATTGGTCCTGGAGTTAGAAGGCGGTCGAAAATTGCCTGAGTTTGCTCCTTTAAAAAGTTTGTAATGTGCATCCGTGAACTTGGATGCACATTATCGTGTTGTTCTCATAAATGATTCGTTGCATACCTTAACAGTATGCAACGAATCATTTGGAATTAAGTGGGATATTGCATTTCTTGCAGGAAAATAAAGTTTGTCTAGAACACCTGCAAACATCGGAGACGATCTTGTGTTCAGATGACTGTAAGTTTGATGTCATCGAAACGAACAACTTCCTTGGGCTTTTCTCCCTTTTGAAGCACAGATGTTCTTTTGCGAGAAATGTACTTACCAAATTCAATCTCCTTTATAGATTTGTTTTAAAATTTAAGTAAAGTAGGTATCAAGTTATTTTCCAGAAGAATTGACGCATTTATCTAAACTTAAAACTTTGGAAACAACTTTTTTCGATTCAGATCACCCTAGCTTTCTTTTTGAAAATTAGTTGTTCTTAAGTATTACGTTCAAATCTATCCAAACCTACATGTATGTATATTTCAAAACGTGTTTTCACCCAAAAAATTTATTTCTCTACACAACTTTGCTCACTTTGGCGCAATTTAACAGGGGTTCCATGGAATTCAGTTCAGTTTTAAACGTGTTCCATGGCTCATCTGCCTCCATTTTGTAAATCCCGTAGTTATAAGGAAATAATTATTCATAAGAAATATCAATTTTTATATTTACTATGCTTGTTTGATTATTATTTCCTTCTATAATAACAATTTTGTTTGTATACCTAAATAAATAAAGACATTTTCAATTCTCGCTCAATTGTAAGGATTTGTAAGTATACAGGGTGATTTGCATAAGGTGTGACAAAAAGCTAGGGCGTGTAGGTTGGACTTAGACAAGAAAAAAATCGTATGGGAGGGGGGGTCTATTTCCCCCCGTTTAGGCGGGAGGGGCAATTTAAGAAAAAAATCACTTAAAACAGAAAAAAAATTATTAAAAAATAACGATGATACCTACAGAGTAATGCTATAGCATTTTGAAAAGCCAGAAATACATTCTTCAATTTTGTTTTTAAATAAAGTTGTTCGAGTGAATAGTTTTTGGAAAATTAATTTTCAAAATCAAAATTTTGAAAAAAAAAATGAAAAAATTTTTTTTAAACAATTTTTTTTCAAAATTTTACGTAATTAAGTATTATTTTTGTATTCAATATTCAATGCTCTTATTAATTTTTGATCAAACACAAGAAACCGGATGTCAAAATGTTTTGTAGTTTTTGCGAAAATCAAAAATAACAAAAACTACTTTTGTTCTAAGAAAAGCCTTTTATTTTAGTTTTTATACGTCTTTGGATTCTTAGGTGAATTTACGATTGAAAGGATTAACTTTCTTTTTACTATTTTTTTAATTATCGACTTATAAACATACAATAATGTGACAAAGTACTGGATTAACCATATTTCACACATTTTTTCATTGAGAACACCTGCGTGAGAGCCCTAACTAGTGACAGAAAAGTGCAATTGCGAAATAAGAACAAGAATGTTCCTGAATCTTGAAATCAATTAAAATAAGAAATACATGCATATTTAGATAAAATACATAATTACTGTTTATTTAAATTTTTAACTATTTTTTAACTAAAGCTTATTACAAAAAATTATTTAAAAAACATTCGCAGGTTAATATTAATCCAATGCTCTCACGCAGGTGTTCTCAATGAAAAATGTGTTAATCCAGTACTTTGTCACTTTATTGTATGTTTATAAGACTGATAATAAAAAAATTGTACAAAAAAGTTAATCCTTTCTTTCGTAAATGCACCTAAGCCAAGCCGACCCCACCATAATAAAAAAGTGGCAGGTCAATTTTAAACCAATGCTCTCACGCAGGTGTTCTCAATGAAAAAATGTGTGAAATATGGTTAATCCAGTACTTTGTCACATTATTGTATGTTTATAAGTCGATAATTAAAAAAATAGTAAAAAGAAAGTTAATCCTTTCAATCGTAAATTCACCTAAGAATCCAAAGACGTATAAAAACTAAAATAAAAGGCTTTTCTTAGAACAAAAGTAGTTTTTGTTATTTTTGATTTTCGCAAAAACTACAAAACATTTTGACATCCGGTTTCTTGTGTTTGATCAAAAATTAATAAGAGCATTGAATATTGAATACAAAAATAATACTTAATTACGTAAAATTTTGAAAAAAAATTGTTTAAAAAAAATTTTTTCATTTTTTTTTTCAAAATTTTGATTTTGAAAATTAATTTTCCAAAAACTATTCACTCGAACAACTTTATTTAAAAACAAAATTGAAGAATGTATTTCTGGCTTTTCAAAATGCTATAGCATTACTCTGTAGGTATCACCGTTATTTTTTAATAATTTTTTTTCTGTTTTAAGTGATTTTTTTCTTAAATTGCCCCTCCCGCCTAAACGGGGGGAAATAGACCCCCCCCTCCCATACGATTTTTTTCTTGTCTAAGTCCAACCTACACGCCCTAGCTTTTTGTCACACCTTATGCAAATCACCCTGTATATGGCGGCAGGGACTCCTAGAATCTGGGATTCAGTAGGAGTGAATAATGATTGAATGATATTACAAAAGACCGAATTGAACTAGGGAACACTATTTCATTATAAAAATTTCAATAATTTCTTTTCAGTTAGGGTTGCGAATTTTTGAATTAAAAACACATTAAGTCATAAGTTAGAAGATGACTTTTGAATTAAAAAAATTAAAAAAAAAAAAATTTCATAAGCTAGTTGGTTTTTTTTGACTACATAATTATTTAATTTTTAACGAAAGTAGTTTTCAAGCTTTTGGAGAATCTTCTGTGTCATAAAATTATCATGCCAGCTTGTAAATTTTCCAATTAATAATTTTTTGATCAGAATTCATCCAATAGTTTATGAATAAATTTTTTTTAATTCATAAGTCAGTAACTAGCTGCTGAATTACATTTATTTTAAGTTCATAAGTCACCAACTAGCTTGTAAATTAAAGCCAAGCTTAAGCTAAAAAAAAACCTGCAACTTAATAGTCCTACGCATCAAAAATTACCCTTAAAGATTAATACTTCAACGAATCCCCTTTATGAGTTGACATACATAATGAAAAGGGTTATTCTAAAGTCGGTAAAGCATTTTTTATTTAAATTTCTTTTAAACTCTGAGCATTAACTACACTATAATATGAAATTCGTTAGTATATTACTATCGTGATGAAAAATTAAAAAATTCAGACATTTTTAAAAGCTACTATAAAAGATTGGACAGATATGTCGTAAAAATCAAACAAATTGCATTTAAGTCGATAAATGATCACCTAGCACTGATCACTGATATGTTTCAAATAATTAGCCTTATTAACCGCAGACAACACTTCTGACAAAGTTGAAGAACCTATGAAAACACAGTTTTGCCATCTCCTAGAAGCAAGAAACGGAACCTGCCAGGAATTCCATGTCCAAACTGCATTCGATGACCTCAATGCTAAAGTTGAAAAAAAGACGTCTTATATAAATTAAGGATAAGTTCGTATGCAAAGCCTTCAAAATATAGGCCTGTGAATTTAGTTCAACAGAATTAACAGACTTCGTTCGGTCTTCTAGTTCATTTAGTTCATTATTTCAAAACATACTACATATAATCTGCTCGATTCAAACAATTCAAGCAACCGTCGCCATCATCTGGTTCTAGTTCCTATCTGTTTCTTCAATTCGTTTTCGTTGAGGGCCCTACTGAAAACTGATAAGTTAAACTATAAATTCAAATTGATCTACCTAGTTCACTATTCAATTGTAGTTCAATTTGGTTAGAGAACTACTGAAAGGAACTATTTCGTATGTTCCACTTTAAATACATTTATGTAGTTGAATTACTCTTTAGTTTGATAGCTCGAGATAACAAAAAAATCACACGTTTCTCTCTCTAGTTTGTTGTCGGTTTAGTTTTTTAGCTAAACTACTGTACTAGTGAGCTTATACGAGATGGTAAACAATTTGACTCAGTTCACTTGCAAGAGCTGCTCTTTGAACTAATTCTTCATAAACTACATAAGCCTGAAACACTTCAGGTTTTTCTCTATGCAATCTACAATTCCCAGGTGCTTCTAGTAATACAGACTAAGGACTCTGTATAATGAAAGGTGAATTTATCATTAACCTTGAAGCTCGATCTTCCGTGTTACCTTGAACCTATGGTCTGTGATTCGAAGACTCTCTCTACAATATCAAAATCTACAAAATCTGGCTGACATTTCTGTCAGGGTATAAAATATTTTTTTTTTAGATGTAGCTAATGAAGGTGACTAGTCCGGGTATAATTTACTTCTGTGACCTTATTTTTCTAGAGTTTCTGTACAGATAAGCCTACTTGATAATAGAACTGATTATGAAGTGGGTTATTTTATCGCCCTAACACTCGATCTGCATGACGGCCACCTGGATGTAGTTGCCAAAAATCCTAGTTTAATGTTCCTGTCTTTCAGTAAGCATGCTGCCTTTACTGTTTTTTTTTTTTTATATTATACGCGCACTCAAGGGGTTATGAATACCCTTGTAATGTTAAACACAGTGCGAGTAATTAGGAAAGTAGGATAGGATGAGAAAGGAGATACCGATGCACATTGATTTTGAATGTCTGGACATTGCAATGAGTAGGAAACATTGAGCCGGGTAAAGCATTCCACATTCGTGTAGTGCGGCTAAAAAAGAATCTCTGTACTTGAGAGTACGTCCGAAATTGGGCTCAAGGGTAAACTGATGAGCATTCTTAGAAGTACGAGTATTACGGTTGAATTGTTTGAGGGGAGGAATGCAACTGGCTATTTCACTAGAGCACTGTTTATGAAAATACCGATAAAATAATGATAGGCATGAAACATTGCGGCGGTTCTCGAGAGATTCAAATGTTTGAGTTAGACAAGGGTCACCTATCATTTTTATAGCTCTTTTTTGAATTTTGTCCAAGAGACTTAAGTAGGTTTTTGGAGCACCTGTCCAGATATTGGAGTTGTACTCAAGCTTTGGACGAATATAGGCCTTATAGATTACAGCCAGATCAGAAGGGGTAAAAACCATCTTGCATCGGCGGAGAAAACCTAAACACTTAGCAGCGTTTTTGGCGACATCATATATGTGATCGTTCCACAAAAGGTGGTCTGTGATACACATACCGAATACTGAAAGCTGTTCAGTTTCCTCGATGCAAGTGCCATCCATGGATAGTGACATTGAGGGAGGGTTATGCTTAAGCGACAGTAAACAGCATTGAGTTTTCGAGGCATTAAATTCCACACGGTTTTTGATTCCCCATTAGACAATGCTGTCAAGATCAGAATTTAATGAGCTTACGAGTATCATACGCTGCCGTTGAAAGTCCACATCCGAAGGACAGGGATGTGAATCTAAAAACGAATATGAACAGCTGAGGGTACTGTCGTCAGCGAAACAATTAAGTGGATTAGAAGTTTCAGACAAAAGATTATTTAGAATATAAGGAAGAGTGTCGGAGACAAAACGGAGCCCTGTGGCACACCAGCATTTATTTTGTGGATATCAGATTTGAAACCGTCCAATACTACTTGAAGAGAACGGTCCGAAAGGTAATTTCTAATCCAACGAAGAAGAGATTCGTCGATACCAAATGCACGCATTTTCGATAAGATAGCTTGATGCCAAACTCTATCAAATGCCTTTGAAATACGAGTATCAAGTGCAATAATCTTACTTTCTCCAAAACGATGTAAAGATTTGTTCCACTCTTCGGTGAGATATACCATCAGATCACCAGTGGACCTATTGCTACGAAAGCCATATTGCCGGTCATTAAGGAGCTTTCATTCTTCAAGATATTTCTTAAGCTGAAAATTGATCAATGTTTCCATGACCTTGGAAAGAAGAATTGGAGGGGGAGGAGGATTCGCCTTTCTTAGGGACTGGCTGGAAAAATGCTGTTTTCCATCTACTCGGAAAGAGACCTGAAGAGTAGGACAGATGGAAAAGCTTACGCAGAGGTTTTGCCAGCCTTGAAGAACACCTCTTCAGAACAATAGATCCTTTAGAACTCTTGCAACTGCACGAGTGCGAAAGAAGATTCGTCCCATAAAACCGTTTACGCTCTCAAGTGCAGGAGGAGTCATGTCACTCTCTGGTAGCGTGACTGTGCTGCAAGCAAATTGGCTTTATCTACCGAGCTTACAACAAGAGTGTCATTGAAGACGAGCGTTGGAACTGAGGATGACGTAGTGTTTCGTACGTTTTTTACAAATGACCAAAAATTTTTACTACCTTTGGGACATAATAGTATTTTTTGCCGTAATTTTTGATCATGTAAAAATTTAGTTCGTCGGATAATCACGTTACAGGTCTTTCTAGCTTGTTTGTACTTATTCCGGTTTTCCTCAGTAGGGTTGGCTTTTAAACTACGGAAACTTACTTCTCTAACCCTGATAGCCTCTTTACAGTTTGAATCAAACCAGGAGTTCTCTTTCGGTTTGATAGATTTTATCCTATTCAGAATAAAATTTCTCATACCGTAAAGAATCAAATTTGAAACCATATCTGCACTGGAATCCACGTCACTATCGAGGAAGCATAGTAACCAGTTAAATTTGCCGAAGAAATCGATGAGACCTTCCCAGTTGGCTTTCTCGTACAGCCAAACGGTTCTCATAAGGCTTTTTTCTTTAACTGGGGTTTGTTGACACGAGAAATTCGCAGATATGACACAATGGTCTGACGTACCTAGAGGCGATAAAACACTTATGGTGTATTTATCAGGGTCAGAGGTAAGGAACAAATCTAGAGTGTTGGCTGATTGACCTACAACATCAGGAATCCGAGTTGGTTCGTCAACAAGCTGAGACAAGTTGTTTAACTCAGCGAAAATCTCGATATAATTTCCTTCGGGTGTTGTCTGACCAGAATAGCGCAGCCACGAAGAATTGTGTACATTGAAATCGCCCGTAACAACGATCTCACTGTGCGGAAAATGGGAAACAATTCTCTGGATAGAGTCGGAAAAGAACCAGTGTAGATAGAGAATTATTTGAAGTGATTAATAATAACTTGAAGTGATGATACACGCAAATTAATAGCAGACTTGAAAATTTATGCTTAGCTACCCCGAAGCATCCTTTTAAAAGGGAGTCAATCGTGAACCAATGATAAGTTGTTCTTTTTCCTGTAGTCAATTGTCAGTCTATAACATGTTCGAATACAGTTTTACCAATAAGATAAGAGTAAAACTAAGTATCTTTCAGGCTAAAGACTGACAAATTGTACTAGTTAATTCTATACATACATCTCATAAAAATTTTATATATTTGTTGCTAATGTAAATGAGAAATGTAACAACATCGCTAAATATTGACTCAAAATAATTAATAGACTCTCATATGAATCTCATCAAAATCTAGATCTCAAACCAAAAGCTCTTAATATAATTAAAATGAGATTTCCATTAGTTTCCAAACTTTTACAAAACCACTGCTGTGAAAATTGAAGATACCTCTCATTCCATAGCACTAAATAAATTCAATAAGGTTTTGAAAAAATAACTTAGTTTCAACATGAGCAATTTTTCATATTTAACAAGAACAATTCCATGAACGAACGTGTTCCCTCTTCCACTTCGTGGTTCAATTATAAAATGGGACTTTTAGCTGATTGAAACTGTTCTTTTGCTGAGTTTGCTGAATTTCTTTTGTTGTTTTAGGCCAAAAATGACCTATTACAGCAAAACCCCTTCTATGTACCTTCATAAAAAAGATCGAAGGGATAAGTGCACATGGTTTGGGGATTTCACTCATCGGAATGTTATAGTTAATTGAAAGTTTGACCTTTTCCTTTCGTTATTTGATCAAGTTTTCCCAGAAATCCAATACAAATACTCTCTCTCTCTCTTTTATTTTTACTTTGGTATTTTATACAAATATGGTCACCACATGACTATGAATCATACCCTGTATCCTGGATGCTGCTAAATGGCTGTTGAATGGCTGAATGGTAAAGTGAACATGCACAAGGACTTTTGGGCAATAACCGAACCATTAATAATTGCCATACTATAATATCTGACGATTGTAAAAGGTTGAAGCTGGATGACTTGTTACCGCAAATCCATACGAGTATCTATATTCATGTCTTGAATCCTTTAGCCCATGACATTTTTGCCCATGAATGTATACAACAAAAAAGAACTATGATGATGATGATGGAGAATATGTGGTTAACCTTTATTCAAAACAAATAGCTATGATATTATGACTCAAATACCGATTCTATTTTTACCCAACTTATCCGTGTGGGAATGAATACAGTATGCTTTGGTATAACATTTAGATCCTTAGTCTTTTGTATCTTTTTCTTTGTGGATTTAAAATAGCTCTGCAAGACCAGATAGAATTATTATCAAGCATTCTTTGTGTTAATATGCCGGAAAGGAATAAGGACAATAATGAATTTTATAATCAAATGAATTAAGAAAGGATAACAAATCATAGCTTGTTAGTGAAAAAGCTAGAGAAAATGATAATTTATTAAAATATATTATACAGCTCGTTTAATTAAAAATTCTGTGAAAGACATTTCTTACGATCATGCAATAACTTATTTTGTAGGAGAATTGCTAAAGTTGTATTTTATATATTCTTTGATTTTTAAGGAACTCGTTATTAGAGTTAACACGATTATGAAGAATAAAGACCCAAAATTGAACCTTGAGTAACCCCAGTAGGCAAAAACAGCATGCCTGATTAATTTAACTAGCAAGATATAATGCCATTAGATTGGAAACAGAATCTTTCAAAGCCAAATTAAGTCTTAAATTTATGCATAAATGCCTTTGAAAAATCGTTATCATCAAATCCTTCGTGAATACCATTACCTACTTTCATTAGTGCAGTTAAACAGCTATGTTTGGATCTAAGCCCCAAGTAGTGCCCCGTCATAAATACGAGTAAGCTTATTTGTTCTTCAGGGTGCACTTTGATTTGACGAAAATCAATTTATTCAAAATCTTTGCTAAGGAATGGAAATATAGCTAATGGTATAAGATTATTATTATTGAGTGAGAAGGATTTAGGAATGGGTAGTACTAGGCGTCCAATTAATTGGCCCAAAACTTGAAATAAACTGTTCACCGAACTCGCCTCTCAATTGGTTCATTGTTACGCGGGCTGTGTGCCATGTGGCACCGTCTTCTTGAAAACACATGTCATGCAAGTCAAGCTCTTCCATTTTGCGCAAAAAAAGTTTGTTATCATCGCACGGTAGCGCTCACCATTCAAAGTAACCTTGCGATTCTTATCATCTTTGAAGAAATATGGTCCAATGATTCCGCCAGCCCATAATCCGCACGAAACAGTGACTTTTTCTGGATGCATTGGTAGCTCTTGCAATGCTTATGGCTGCTCTTCACTCCAAATACGGCAGTTTTGCTTGTTCACGTATCCATTCAACCAGAAATGAGCTTCGTCGCTGAACACAATTTTTCGATAAAAAAGTGGATCTTCGGGCAACTTTTCACCAAAAATTCGGCGTTGTGGTAGGTCATTCGGCTCGAATTCTTGAACCAGCTGTATTTTGAAAGTCTTCACACCTAAATTGCTGCGAACAGCGCTGAATCAATAATTCACGGTTATCACTAACACTGGCCGATACAGCTGCGATATTTTCCTCAATTCGCACTCTACGTAAGCCTGTTGGGGGTTTAATGACCAACTATATACATTTGGTGCGAAATTGGTCGATTAAACTGACCATAAAATGGAAGAAGCGTGCGATCAACTTTCTTATCAGAGCACGCATTTTTATAATAAAATTCAATAATTTGCAAGCGTTGTTCGTTTGTAAGACGATTCATGGTTACATTATAGACCAAACCGAAGATGTTTGACAGTGGCACAAAAAACACGAAACGTGCGTGAGCTGTAAAAACCAGTGTTGCCAAAAAGAAAATAGCATAAAAATCAATCATTATATACGTGTTATAAGCTTTCATATCACTTGTAATAATTTAAAAATCTGCCTTAGTGGTATACCTTAGTAAATATCAAACAAAAAGCAAAAGAAGAATATTTTAACAAAACAAAACAAATGATTACAAAACCTATCTTAAAAAAATTCTATCTTAAAAAATTCAGTACAGACATCCTATGAGATCAATAAAACACAGAACTACAATAAGGGGCACTCGGGCGTATACGTACTTTTTACTTGCAATCCATTGGAAGGATTTTCTATATGGCAAGTTATGGAAACGTAAAAACAATCGGCTTCGAAATTTCGATCACTCTTAACATTAGTACGTGTTTGATAAGGAAGACTGTCTTGTCGGTCAAGAACTTATGTCTGTCTGTCTATTCCGACTACATCCTTAAGAGCTCGGTCGGTTTTATTTACCATTTTTTGAAACTTCATGTTTTCAAGTTTTCTAACAATATGCAATATGTTTGTAAATATTTTTAAAATTATGTATGTAAATATAAGTCGGGACTTTCCATAAAATTTTTTCAATTTCGCTTACTTTTTACGATCTACCAGATCACACAAAAATTTAGTTTCGACTTTACTGACATACACTGCCCGACAACCGATTAGCGCCCCTTCTAATCTTTATGTTTAAATGCATTTATAACTCTGAACTCTGAATATGTATTGTGTTCAATCTTTTAATTTGTCATGCTCCTTTATTTGCCCTCGCTCTAAAAAATAACTTGAGCTCTGGAAATTAACCGTTGATTTGTTTGGCTTTGTTCTGTCAAATAAGACAAAAATTAATGTATTCTTTTTTGCGACAGCCGATTAGCGCCTCTACGCTTAACTATTAATTTTTGCGTGTTAGTTGTGGTATTTTTCTTGTTTAAGTTAACAGTGGTTTATTTTAATAATTTTCAATTAAATTTAGTAAATATGGGAAAAGCAAAAGCATTAAATGAGTCCGAAAAGGCCAAAATAAAGGCTTATAGTGAGTGTGGCCAATCAATCCATCAAATTTCAACAAAAATTAACCGCAGCCGTAAAGTTATTTCCTCATTCTTACACAATGAGCATAACTATGGAAAGAACATGAAAGGCCGGCCATCTTCTGTGATTTCAGCAGCTGACAAGCGCATTATTTTGAGGCAAGCGTCCAATTCGCACGACTCTGCAGCCAAAATTAAAGAAAAGACCGGTGTAAAAGCATGCGTGCGGACTGTGCAAAGAATTATTTCTAATGCTGAACATTTAAAACGTCTTAAAATAAAAAAAAAAAACCGCCTCTTAACCAAGTTCGAAAGACTCAACGCCTCGATTTCTGCAGGGCTCATATGACCTGGGCGAAGGAGTGGAGACTTGTAGTCTTTTCAGACGAAAAAAAATTTAATTTAGAGGGTCCAGATGGCTATGCTTTCTACTTCCATGACCTTCGAAAGGAAGAGCATACCTTACATCGACTGCATAGCCGTGCTGGTGGTGTCATGGTATGGGGAGCCATTACTTACTATGGCACAATTGAATTGCAATTTCTCACTCCTCGTATGAATGCCACAGCATATAATGGTGTGTTAAAAAAAGCTTTCCCTGCAATCAAGGATATTTTCGGGCCATTGGAATGGAAGTTCCAGCAGGATAACGCCCCTATCCACACCTCCAAGCTCGTAAAGTCTTGGATTGAGCTTCAAAAAGTGCCCTTGCTAACCTGGGCCCCATATTCGCCCGACCTTAACATTATAGAAAATGTTTGGGGATGGTTAGCACGCAAAGTATACGAGTCTGGACGGCAATATCCAACTGAATCGGAACTCATCGAAGGAATAAAAAGTGCATGGGAGACTATTTCACTGGATTATATAAAGAAATTATATGACTCCTTTCCCAACAGGATGTACGAGGTCATAGTCAACCGTGGTGGCACAACTCATTATTAATTCTTTTACAAATAAGTTGTATATTTATCAAATTAAAATAAAAAAAATATTTGTGGATAGTTTCTGCCCATTTTCTTATGTTATTCGGCATTTTCAAGTGGGGGTTCTAATCAAATGTCCGAAAAAAAATTGGATTTTTCATATTATATTCTTTAAAATTCTGTTAAAATGTTATTAATTCAGTTACCACCTTAACTTTAATTTCTTTTCGACTATAATGTTATAAGCTTTCATTGGTAAAAAATTAATTTCAAACGTTTTATTTTATTGGCTGATATTAAGCTCCAAAGACAAAAAGCATAGGGGGTGCTAATCGGTTGTCGGGCAGTGTACATACCTTAAAGCAATTTTTGACATTTTCATTAAAGATATAACAATGAAATAAAAGGGATTAATAAAAGCGGAAGCCCATCTGGTCTGGCAAGAGTTTATCGCGATTAAAAAGTGCTACGATGAAAAAAAATTTTTTCGAACAAAATAGTTTTTGGATTTAAGCAAAAATAATATTTTTTTTTTGAAAATTCAATACAGTAAAACCCAATTATGTGAAACTCGCTTAAGCGAAAAACCCAGATAACTGAAACATGTTTTCAGTTAGTTTTTAATATTTTTCATTGAAAAAAAACTCTTTTAAGTGAAAAAAAAAAATTTGAATCGAACGGAAAAAATATTTGCAAGTTTTCGTTTTTCAATAAATTATTTTTGTGTTATTTGATAGTTGTTTTATTTAACTTCTTTCAATGCAAGTTCAAAAGATAAAAACAATATTGTTTCTAGCATTAAATCTCCGCTTAATGAAATTTTTAAATCCGCTAAAGTGAATTTTTTTTTCACTTATCCGAACTCGTTTAAGTAAAAACCCTGCTTAAGTGAAAGCAAAACTGTGACATTTTACCGTTTCTCTTAAGCGGATTTTACTGTATCTTGAAAACAGATACACGAATAAATTTTTAAATTATGTTTTAAAATGTATTTTACTAACTATGTACTAACAATTTGCATATCAATTTTTTTTATAAAAATTTTAAGGAAAATTAAGTACACAAAAAACATGTTTCAGTGTGTCGGTATGTCTGTACCTCTCTCTACAGCCTCAACCACTAGACATATTTAGTTCTTCAATCCCGGTATTTAAGGGTCTTCGGTGATTCCCTAGAGGGAAAATTGAAAGTTTTTTTTTAGCTCTAAGACTAATGGTAGCCCGCATACACCCGTAAGGCAAAATCTTATTTATCTCAAAAACGGCTCTAACGATTTTGATAACAAAAATTGAGTTAGATATTATGGATATGGAATACATTTTGGTAGAAAAAAATTTTGGGGCAAACTGTCATTAATGGAACCTGTCATAGAACCGTTTTTTTGATTTTCGACTTTCTCATTAACGGCTCTAACGACCAACAATTTTCACCAGGAGCCCCCTTAAGTTTAAAATAATATTGTATATAAAAATATTCGAAAAAATATTTTTTTTTGTTTTTTGAAAAAAAAAAAAATTCGAATTTATTTTTTGAAAAATCAATATCTTGAAATCGTGTGAACGATTATTTTTTGAAATTATTTCCTAAAATCTATATTACTAAGCACTTAAAATTGGCATCAAATTTTGTTCTAGAAAAAATTGAAAGAAATTTGTTATATAAAAAATTACTTTAATAAAACGATTTTTAAACTTTCTTTGCGTAAATTCATACTTTTCCCTAAATAAGACGGCAATTCCATGCATTTGAACATTTTTATTTCATTAAATCCATTCATAAATATATGAAATATATTTTAAATTCCAAAGTACTTTTACATAAGAGCAAGTTCGTGCGATCCAATCGTGCTTTTTATTATTATTCCATCCTCTATTCGATATGATGGCATTGTCAGAAGTGACCTCAAAATTAAATTAAATTAAATTAAATTTGGTGGTGCCACAGCTTGAAGTGAACCAGGAGCTTAGTGACTTACAACTCTCAACCATTCCTGTGTGCGTGTTACCAGGAACTAAGGGGACCTACAATTTTCTGCCGATTCTGAACGGCTAAAGAGTAGCACTTTCCATGACCAGAGGTATACTCTTAGAGGATTTGTCAATTTCCTCGCAAAAGACAGTACACCCCCGAAATACTTTTTTGCAGCGGCTGAAAATTGAACTCGAGATCTTCCGCATGACTGTCCAACGCACTTACCATTATGCCAAGAGGTACTACAAATTATTTGTAGATCTCAAAATTATTTGTGATTATTTTGCATAATTTTACCAATGACATCTTAAATGAAGTTCAAATAAGTTTGAAATAGATTCTGATTGTTCTGCTTTTTCTTTTTTGAGAACGAGGTCTTTTCTGAATATAGTAGTTTAAAAAAAAACCAGCTTCGATAATATTATGCCTTCTGATATTATTCGCTAATTATTTTTAAGAAATTGTACACTAAATTTGTCGAACCCACTTTTTTGTATCTATCTATCTTCTATCTTCTATATAAATAAAAATGTAAATGTATGTTTGTTGCTAATCGCTAATCTCAGAAATTTCGTAACCGATTGCTTTGAAATTTTGACACAAAATTGCATTCGAGTACGTGAGTATTTATATATACTTTAAACAAAAATAAAACGGTGGGCTTAAAACCAATACTAGCTTCACTGAGATATAAGAGATATATAGGACCTTTGGTTATCAAAAAAAAAATAGTTTTTTTTTGTCAAAAAATATAAATAAACAAATATTCTCTACATAATTTAATTCAATTTTGGATAATAGAGGTTTTACATTACCACCTTTACTCCTTGGACTAATAGGCTCTATGAATAAAAAATATGTCATCAATGGATCACATCTGAAAATGTTGTTACAAAAACTTCGGAATGTAGCAAGAAGTTTGTCGAGAAATTTAGACGAAAATAGTCTTAATGAAGCTGCAGCTACATTAGCAGAAGGGACTTACTTTTGTTTTTGTGCAAAATGCGTCAGGGACTTTCTAATGAATTTGTACTCGTATGTGTCATTTTCTAACATTTAAGTCGGCAGCAAACAAACATAGGTCTCAGTACTGTTAGAAAGTCCTTGATCTTACGTTTCGTTCCAGCTAATATTGGATTTGGTTCAAAAGATAGAGGAACTTATATTGAAAAACATGTTACGTTACGGAATTTGCAAATCAATTATATAACCAAGAACCTGAAGTTCTTCGAGTAATTGCCTGAACTGATGGGACATACAGCTTCATCCACAAAAATAAAGCAACTTTCAAGCTCTTCAAAAATAATATTCTATTCATAAAGGGCGTCACTTGATAAATCCTGTTCTTATAGTTGATCCTAATGGTTACTTTCTTGATATCCATGCTCCTCATTTCTGCTATTACTTTAACAATGAAGCTGATATACTAGAAGCTTAATATCATTGATATTGTGAAAGCATTTGAAGGTTATTTCAAGAAAACGATATTTTCATAGATAGATAGATAGAGAGAAAGATATGTAGATAGATAGATGCCTAAATTTCAGTTTTTAAATTTTTATTATATCTGTTTTATATTTTAAATGTTTCCTTTTAACAAATATTAAAAAAAAATATAAATATTGGATACATATGAATTAAAAAAAAAAGTCAATGCAAATCATAAAAATATTTGAACGTTCTATCCAGAATTTTTCTGAATCCAACAAAATATCAGGAAAATTGATGTTTTTAAAAATATATATCTTGCCACCAAAATTGAAATGATTTAACAGATTTTTATAGAACGTTATTTGATTTAAGATGTTCCAAAGAAAGAAGTCTGATGGAAAAAAAAATTAAATAAATTATCAAAAAAGAAGAGCAAGCTATGAAAACAATAATTATCAGTGACAAAGAAAAAATAGATATTTTTGAAATTCAAAATTAATTTGATGAAGATGTCGACGAACCAGCATAAAAACTAAATAATATTAATATTTCCCGTAGTAAAAATAAAACTACAGATGACTCTTTTGAAAAAGAATAAAAATTAATAAATTAAAAATGATACCAAATCTGTACAAAATAATTTTAAAACTGTAAGAAAATTTATTGTTAGAAGTTATGAACCTCTTGCAGTTTTGTGGTTATTTGAATAAGGCCCAACGAAGTGGGCTGGTAATAGCTATGCACAAAATAAAAAACTTTTATTTGTAAGTTATCGTTGTTTATTATGGAGACATATATATGTAAGTCTATAAATAAAGTGATCACTCTGAAATATGTTTTATTACTGCGAAAGGCCAATAACTTTTGAAAGAACAAAGTCTGCCGGGGAGGACCAATTAACATAAAAAATCAAGGTTTTAGGTTTTTAATATTTTTTTTAAAAACGGTGTGTTTCTTGACTAAATAAAACTAAATTAGTACAATTAAAAGTGAATAAAATAGAAAAAAAAAAATCACAGAAACGCGAGTGCTAATCCCCTGGTCCATCCCTTTCCCCCATCACTTACAGGTGATCTACCTTGATCATCGTATGCACTGTGTGTACACACACATAGAGTGTACGATGAATCATGTGTATATAACAACAAATGTATATTTGATAATTATTACTCTCTTTAAACCAGGAGCGGATTTGATACATATTGCCATTTAGGCATAACACTAATGGTAATGTGTATTGAAAAGTTCAACTGGTACTGAGTTTATTAATTGTTAAATTAGACTATTCGTTTGTTTTAGTTTTTTTTTGTTTTGTGAATATTGCAATGGTAAGTGATTTTAGGGTTGATTTTAGCAACATTCGGGGCTTGCGTAAGAACTTCTGTGCCACGTACGTTCATACTGTAAAGAACAGGCCAGCTGTTTTGGCACTAAGTGAAACTCAGGTAGGTGAGAATACCGATCATTCGGAATTTTCTCTACATGGGATTAGCTTAGTGCCATTATTCTTCCCACACCACGGTCTCGGAATATTTATTAGAAATGATGTTGCGTACCAACTTCAACCGCAATATGGTAAATGTTTAAATACGAATTTCAATTTTGTATGGCTAAAATTCACGGTACATAAGCACATCATTCATACCTGTTTCATTTATCGAAGTCCAAACCTAGACAGAAATTCAACTTTTAACGAATTTGATGCTCTGTCCGATTCCATCCAAAGAATTGCTTCCCATTTATCCTCACACTGAAATCGTAATTGCGGGCGATTTCAATGTACACAATTCTAGTTGGCTTCGCTTTTCTGGTCAGACAACACCCGAAGGAAGGTCTGTTGAGGTCTTTGCTGAGATAAACCACTTGACTCAGCTTGTTAATGAGCCTACTCGAATTCCTGACGTTGCAGGTCAAACCGCCAACACACTAGACTTGTTCCTTACCTCTGATCCTGATAAATACACCATCAGTGTATTATCGTCTCTAGGCACATCAGACCACTGTGTCATATCTGCGAATTTCTCGTGTCTGAAAACCTCAGTTAAAGAGAAAACTCCCAAAAGAACCGTTTGGCAATACGAGAAAGTCAACTGGGACGGTCTCAATGATTTCTTCAGAAACTTTAACTGGTCATTATGCTTCCTCGATAGCGACGTGAACTCCAGTGCAGATATGATTACAAATTTAATTCTCATCGGAATGAGAAATTATATCCCGCATAGGGAAAAATCTATCAAACCGAAAGAGAACTCATGGTTTGATTTGAGCTGTAAAGAGGTTATCAGGGTCAGAGAAGTAAGTTTCCGATGTTATAAAGCCAACCCTACTGAGGAAAACCGGAATAAGTTCAAACAAGCTAGAAAGACTTGCAATGATCATATTCGAAAGACCAAGTTCTTACATGACCAACAAATTAGGCAAAAAATACTACAATGTCCCAAGGGTAGTAAAAATTTCTGGTCATTTGTAAAAAATATCCGAAATACCACTTCGTCCCACACTCCCTACGTCAGCTCTATTGATAAAGCCAATTTGCTTGCAGCACACTTTTTTGCTAAATCGACGCTGCCAGAGAGTGTTATGACTCCTCCTGTACTTGAGAACACAAATTTTTCCATGGGACGAATCTTCTTTCGTACTCGTACAGTTGCAAGAGTCCTGAAAGATCTTGACATACACAAATCCGCTGGCCCGGATAGTATCCCTCCCATTGTTCTGAAGAGGTGTTCTTCAACGCTGGCAAAACCACTGCGTAAGCTTTTCTATCTATCCTATTCCTCTGGACTCTTAACAAGTAGATGGAAAACAGCATCTGTCCAGCCTGTCCCTAAAAAAGGTGAATCTTCGTCCCCCTCAAATTATCGTCCAATTGCACTTACGTCCCTTCTTTCCAAGGTCATGGATACGCTAATAAATAATCAGCTCAAGAAATATCTCGAAGAACGAAAGCTTCTTAATGACCGGCAGTATGGCTTTCGTAGCAATAGGTCCACTGGTGATCTCATGGTATATCTCACCGAACAGTGGCACAAATCTTTACATCGTTTTGGAGAAAGTAAGATTATTGCACTTGATATTTCAAAAGCATTTGATAGACTTTGGCATCAAGCTCTCTTATCGAAAATGCGTGCATTTGGTATTGATGAATCTCTTCTTCGTTGGATTAGAAATTACCTTTCAGGCCGCTCAATACAAGTTGTATTGGATGGTCTCAAGTCTGAAACTCATAAAATAAATGCTGGTGTACCCCAGGGCTCCGTTTTGTCTCCGACTCTCTTCCTCATGTTTATCAACGATCTCTTATCTGAAACTTCTAATCCACTAAATTTTTTTGCTGATGATAGTACCCTCAGCTTTTCATATTCGTTCAAAGATTCACTTCCTTGTTCTTCGGAAGTGGAACTTGAACGGCAGCGTATGATAAGCTCATTAAATTCTGATCTTGACAGCATTGTCCATTGGGGAATAAAAAACCGTGTAGAATTTAATGCTTCAAAAACTCAATGCTGTCTCCTGTCGTTAAAGCAGAACCCACCCCCTATGCCGCTATCCATGAGTGGCACTTGCATTGAGGAAACTGAACAACTCTCTGTGCTCGGTATGTGCATCACAGACCACCTTATGTGGAATGACCACATATTCGACGTTGCCAAAAACGCTGCCAAGTGTTTAGGTTTCCTTCGACGTTGCAAGAAATTTTTTACCCCTTCTGATCTGGCTGTAATCTATAAGGCTTATATTCGTCCAAAGCTCGAGTACAATTCCCATATTTGGGCAGGTGCTCCAATAACACACTTGAGTCTCTTGGATAGAATCCAAAAAAGAGCTTTAAAAATGATAGGTGATAGAAGTATAACAGAAACATTTGAATCTCTCGAGCACCGTCGCAATGTTTCTTGTCTTTCATTATTTTACCGTTACTTCTATAGACAATGCTCTAGCGAAATAGCCAGTTGCATTCCTCCCCTTAAACAATTTAACCGCAATACTCGCGCTTTTAGGAATGCTCATCAGTTTACCCTTGAGTCCACCTTCGGACGTACTGTGAAATACAGAGATTCTTTCTTTAGCAGGACTACACGAATGTGGAATGCTTTACCCAGCACTATTTTTCCTTCCCATTGTAATGTTCAAAAATTTAAAACTAATGTGCATCGGTATCTCCTTTTTAACCCCCCCTTATTTTCCTAATGCTCGTACTGTGTAAATCATTTTAAGGGTAGTAATAACCTCTTGTGTGCGCGCTAATTATAAAAAAAAAATTATTCCAAACCACGATTATTCCACTAAAAATCGAATCTTTATATATGACGGTGTGACCAAAATAGGACTCGAGCGAGAATTGATGAGCATTCCTAGCGAAACGGGTATTAGGTACTAGTATGAACTGATTGAGGGGAGGAATGGTATTGGCTACTTCGAGTGGCGTTGCAACACAAGGAAACACACGAAACATTCTAAGTGTTGAAGAGATGGGAATGAATCCTTGATAGCTCTGTTTCCTATCAGTTTTAACGCTCTGTCCTAGATTATATCCAATAAGTGGAGAGAAGTTTGTGCTGCACCTGCAAAAAGATGTGAGTTACACTCGAATTTTGGACGTAAAAACGCCTTACAAATTGTAGCCAGCTTAGAGCGGGTGAAAAATGTCTTACATTGATACAGAAATCCTAAGCAGTAAGCAGCATTTTTTGCGGTTCCGATAGTGTGGTTATTTCAACGAAGATCGTCATTGACACACATACCGAGTACTGAGACCTTTTCGGCTTCTTGAATGCAATAACCATTCAAGGATAATGGAATAACGGGTATATTTTACTTCAACGGTAATAGAGAGCACAGAGTTTTTGAAGCATTAAACCCCGCACGATTTTTTATACGCCATTTAACAATGCTGTATAGATCGGAATTTAATGAGCTTATCTTATATTGCTATTGAAAATCCACATCCAGAAGATAGGTTGTGAATCCTTAAACGAATATGAAAGGCTGAGACTTATATCGCCGACAAAACAATTCAATGGATAAGAAGTTCCAGAGAGAAGATCATTAATGAAAATAAAAAAGAGCGTTGGGGATATAACAGACCCCTGTGGCACATCAGAATTTATTTTCTGTGTTTCAATCTTATTACCTTTTATTTCTTATCAAGCATATCAAGCGCAATAATCTTACTTTCACCAAAACGGTGTAAAGACTTGTTCTACTTTTCGGTGAGATATACCATCAGATCACCAATGGACCTCTTTCTTCGAAAGTCGTACTGCGAGTGACTAAGAAGCTTTCGTTCCTCAAGATATTTCTTAAGCTGAAAATTGATCAAATTGATTCACTCGGTCGATATTAAGAATTCCCACTCGGGAATTAAGACAAATTGAAAAGCTTATGTAGTGGCTTAGCCAGTGTGGAAGAATCAGATCAATGACGGGGAACCTCCCTGGGCTAGTGGCCTTGTTTATGTACAGATACTTAAGGACTCTTTCGATTGCAAATGAAGATTGATCCTATTGAATTGTTAACGCGCTCGAGTTCCGTGGCAGTCTTGACACTTTCTTGGAGCCTAGAATGTGTAGCAAACTGACTCGCAAGCAAATTAGCTTTCACTAAGGAGCCAAAAAAGGGAATATCATTAAAGTTGTGGTAATCAGATACTCAGACTGACAATTTTTTCATATTCTTGGCAATTTCCAGTTGAAAATCAGCAGTTGCTGTATACAAATTTAAGTTCAGTTTAAGTTTAAAACTCACTCTATTACGAAGACAAAATTGTGGAAAAGGTTGAAGCTATAAACTAAATGCCTAAAATTTAAAAAAGGACTCGCAAGAAATTTAAAGTATTTTTTTTTTATTTCTCAATCGGAAACGTAATATCCCCAATCGCTGTTTCCATATTATGATAACTTGACGACTTCTGGCATTAAATAGGCAACTCGTAGCCGAAATTTATGTAACTGTTGAGGAATATAATTCTGTTAAATATGGTTCAGGGCGTTTTGAGACATTTAAATGTCAATGTATCAACCGTTGTAAGGATGATGTTTGTTTAATTTGATAACAAGATTGCAGAGTAGAATATTTCACTTCACTCAATGAATTTTGAGCCTTGCCAACAAACATCGTACCATCAGAGACTCTCTCTTTAAACATCCCACTCAAAACCGCCAGAGCTAGGCTGCGTGGATCACAAGAATACCTTCTTCCGGGCCTATATATAGGTTTATACATAAATATTATGATAGAGTCACGTCAATTAAAATCACATTTGCTGCTAGATGCCGGAATAAAATAATACGCGTATTTTTCATTTCTCTAAGAAAATATTTGAAAATTCCATCTGCCAGAGCTTGCTTGAAAAAATAAATGGATCGGGCGTTTGGTATTCATTTTTTGCCCTTCCCGACAAAGCGTGTGTTTGTGTCTTCCCCACAGAAGCTTGTTGAAGGTGTTTTTCGCTTGCTTCCTGGGGGAATGTGTTGCCACTGAATTAAAGATGCCTAACAGATATGAGTGCGAAATAATGGCATCCAATTACATTATACAGCAGGGAATATCATCACGTATGGGAAGAAAGCAGGATACCTGATGTCATTTTGAAGGTGTAGCCTTATTTTTCTTCTCAAAGGCATGCTAAATCAAATCTCCTAAAACCTACACATGATATCCTTGAATAACCAACATTACTCGATGTGTACACTTCATATTTTATTTGGTTAATGGAAATTTTATTTTCACTTCACTTTTTGAAAAAAGGGAAGAAAAATAACCTGTTACACATCTGTTAGGGTTAAGATTAAATTCTCATAAGAAAGAAGAAGGAGTTAGTGTGTGGGAGGTGATTATTTTCATTCTCACAATTTTAAAGTGGAAAACCAATCATTTAAATCTCTCAACGATTTAAAATTAAATTTTGGTATATTTTGGAGCTACATTTATGCCATTATGTATGGCTACCTCCGCTTCCTTGTTAGTGCTTCAAGCGGTCAGTTGGTCTAATTTTTGATGACTCGCGCTGTTATTACGGAAAAAACTGTGAGGTTTTTCTGTTCGAGGCTCGTCGTTGTCCAGGGTTTTTCCTAAACAAAGCAGATACAACTCGGGTTATAAAGGAAAAAAACTGTTATCATTTCCCCTTTATTGGTGGGCCAAATACGAGCTTATATTTAGAAATACAATAAAATGAACAAAATTAAATTTGTTCAATGTGTGCCTTATTAGTAAAAGCAAACATTCCCATTAATTATATGGAACACAAAGTCTTTCAAGTGGAGCGCCTAGATATTTGTGCAGAATTCTCCTTAGACTAGTGCGTGAAATGTTGAGCTCTTGAGATCGATGTCGAATTGATGTTCGTGATTTGAGTCTCACACTCTCGGCTACAGCAGCCACATTCAAAGACCATGAGTATTGTCCACTTGCACTCCCGAAGTTTTTGCACCAACTTGCGTACAGCATGCGCGGTGGGTGCTTAATTTCAGGTATAAGACTTCTTTTCAAAACGCACTGTTTTGTGCTACACAGCACCAGCGTTATCACTTTCGGATAAAAAGTAGATTTGAAGTAAATTGAAAAAAATCGAAGTAGATTCTTAAATGACTTTCTAGTTGCTTTTAGTAAAACTTAAACTTGAAATTTTCATCAGTTTTCATTACAACACGAAAAAGAAGTGATTTTTTTAAATGTATATTAATAAATACTTAAAATTGTCAATACATTTCTTTTAATTTTAAGGAAATTTGTATATAAAGAATTAATTTTTTAATAAAACTTTCTTTAATAAAGAATGACATTAAAATTACTATAGTTGAATATAATTTAATTTTAAAATAAAAACACACAAGCAAGCGAATTTTTCATAAGATTCGGGTACACATAATTGTGGTGAGTTTGTATGCTTTTAAAATTACTCATTTGTGTATTTTTATTGTATTTTTGGTGCTAATATTACAATATTACCTAGAGTGAAATAAGAAAAAAGTTGTAGATTTAGACTTTTTATTCTAAAATTGTAAAGTTAAAACAGAGATTTTTTAAATGAAGTAGATTTCAGTATTTTGCTGATGGTGCAAAGTAGGAAGTAGATTTTAAAATATTTTGAAAAATGAAGTAGATCTACTTCAATTGAAGTAAAGTCGTACCACTACCACTGTAGACTGCACAGCACTCACTTTGGAAATAAGTTTTCAATATTTCCCAACGTTGTTCAAGCGCGTAAAGCTACTCATTTAGTATCGCGGAGATATGATATTGACTTTCTGTCAAGATTTCGAGCGGGTAACACGAGATTTGCTTAGAGGATGTGAACCGGGAAAAATCGGTGGGAATCTAATCTCAGCCCAAGGCTAGTTCAAAGAAATATCAATATCAGCGGCGGCGGGGTATATTTTAAGCACCAAAAAATTTAACTTTAATGATACATGAATCACGGTTGCAAAAGTCGATACAATTGTACTTTTTCCGATACATTCGACTTTACTAAAGTACACAAGTACACTTTTATAAAATTCGATAAAATTTTGGCGCTTCCACAAAAAATATTTTTTCAACCTAAAACCAAAAGTAAAGAAACGCATTCGATTTTGATTCAATTTCACTGGACGTACCCATTTTTACTGAACGCGAATGAGCCGTAAGCCGTCCATCATATTTGTTTTTATTCCGTTGGTGTTTTGTTTTACTTTGCGTAATGCGTATTGTGTTCTTCTCAGTTTCGATGTCTTTATTTTTTTCAACAAAATGGATAAGTATGTTTGTTTTATTTAATCTGCTTAATTTCTAAGTAAAAATGGATATAATTTGTTTAAGATATCTAGGTGGTTAATTAAAAAAGCAAAAGGTGATAAAACGAACGAAGATGTCCAAGTTCACATTCAAGAGGTATTGGAAGAAATTTCGGAAAGTGACTCCTGTGCCGAGAACGAAAAGTGAGAGTTTTGTTAAAAATAAGTCTTATCATAAATGTAAAATTAATTATGATTTGTTTTAAAGTGTTCCATCATGTTCACATAAAGAACCAGAAGAAAAAAAGAAAAAATATGAGGTAAAATATAGACCAGAATGGAAAAATAAGTATGAGTGGCTGGATGAAGACAATATAAAAAGCATTAAGCAGTGTCTTCTTTGCAATACAAAAATATCAGGAGGACGAACACATATATGTAAGTCGTTTTTTATTGGGAAATGTATAGGCAGCGCAGTAAAATTTTACACAGTAAACAACAACAAAGGAATAGTGCGTATAAACTAGGCAGTAATAAGAGTGCACATAATAATGCTGATAAAGTTTTGGAGCATCTGGATTACAGTGACACTCAAATTGGTTGCAAAAGTTTTATTTTTCGTGAGGTTGACAGATTTTGATTATTCGAGAATGAGTTCGGTGATATTTGTTCATTTTATGGTAAATTTTCACAAGAGCAAAATTATGTGGTTTGAAATATTAATTTACGATTAGACGGTAAACGTTAAACGTTAATAGTCAATGGTCAAAGTTTTGCCTCTTAATGCGTGTGCATGTTCTCTATCTGTCTGTGAGAGTATGAAAATCATCGAAGGATGGCTGCGATGCCAAACGATTAAAAAGGACATGAAAATAATTTTTTTCTGACACCGAGCCCTTAATTTGACTTTGTGTACATATGTATGTACATTCCATTGAGATTTGATTTTATTAATAATTTTGCCACTTGTTTGACAACAAATTTTTCAGTGATGTTAATTCAGCATAAACCACATCAAAACGTATACTTTTCCAACGCATCCCTTAGCTTATTCAAAAGTGGATTTTTTATTCGTAGCTATAATATATTTAATTTTTGGTTTTCGTTTCCTTTTACTTTGTTCACTTAATGAGTCTGAAATATCTACTAAATTAAGATGATTTGTTAAAAGAAACTCAGAAATTATGTATAACCCTTTTCTGTTTTGGGTCTTTATTCATTTCAATTTGTATTATTTTTGTAATAAATTACATATTTATTTTACTTCTGTTCCAAATCAGCTGATTTTGACACGGGTATAAATGCAAATCATACCAACTTTAAAATTTAAAGTAAAAGTGTATATGCAGTCAAAAAGCATTTTATTCGGACTTCCATTGCTGCACTATGCATACATTACCAATAAAATACGCCTATAGACAGGCATACTTCCAGCAATATGCACAAAAGGGCATTAATAGCCGCCCAACAATCAGTCAAACTGGATTCAGTTTTAAATAAAACTAAAATCGGCTTTTCTGAAAAGGCAAAAAAGTTGGGAATATCTTAAAGTTTATTCATCGCCGAACACAATTTGCCATTTGTGGTCTTAGACCATTTAAACTTACTATTAAAGAACAATATTAATGATTCTGAAACCGTTAAAAAAAAAAGTTAATAAATCGTCAGAAAGGACAGAAAATTATAAAAAAATTGACAGCCCCAGAGAATACGAGATTAATTTCAGAAAAAACAAATAAACAATATTTTTTTTTGGTAGTAGATGAGAGCACAGACAGTACAATACGAACAAATTTAGCTATAGTTATACGTGTTTTTGATTTGAGGTGTCAAGATTTATTTTTATGTTTGGTTGAATTAGATAATGCAACTGCCTCTGGAATTTTCAAAACAATTTCAAAAGTATTTCGGGAAAAAAATATTCCTTTCGGAAACCTAATAGGTTTCACAGCGGACAATTGTTCAGTGATGATAGGAAGACACAACGGCTTCGGCTTTCAAATGGCTGCGTGTGTCATAATCTGAATTTAGCCTCCAAAGTTGCAGCGGCAGTATTCCCAGATACTATTGACAAACTTACACTAGAAATCAATCATCATTTTTGCAATAGTGCATCGAGAAAGCAAGAACTCCAAAGATTTCAAGAGTATTTTGGCACAGAAGTGCATACAATTTTAAAATATAATGCAACGCGATGGCTTTCACGCCAGGTAATAAAACCGAACGAGTGAGTGGAAGAAAAGTACAAGATTTTTGTTAAATTTAATTTTTTTTTAAGATGAATTTTATGTGCAATTCAACTACAAGTATAATAAAGTTTTATACAATGTTTTTCTAAACAGTGCGATTTGCACAAGCACATGTGCTGTTCTTCCACTCAACGAACCAATTCTTTTTACTAATAAAAACCCTAACTTTATATGGGAATTAAATAGGCTGTGATTGACCGGATAATTGAACTGTGGGACACATTGAGGTATTACTTTGGCTTAGGTGACTTTGAAGCTTCTTACGGCAAAGAAAATCTCAACTTTATTTCAAGAAATTTAAATGATGATCTCATAAAACTTAATTTCATATATTTATCATATATACTTAAAATGATCAATGATATTAATATTGAAATGCAATCAGAAGAAGCAAGACTGCATATTTTACTTCCTAGAATGACATTTTTATTCAAAAGTTTTTGTCGAAATTTTATGTTTAAAGAAGCATTCGATGAAAAAGAAATAAATTCAATTGATTTAAAAGAAAATCAAATGCCATTAAAAAATGTTAACTGTGGTACCGAGGCTGAACTTTTTTATATATCAAAAGAAATAAATGAGAAAGATATTTTAAATTTTAAGATACGAGTGCAAGCTTTTCATATATCGTTTTTAGATGATTTAAGAAAAAGAATTGATTTTGATAACGATTTTCTCAAATCTTTAAAATATTTTTTGCTAAATTTTGTAGTTTCTGGTGAATTTTCTTCCTTGGTTTCATTTGTTATAACTTATTTTCCAAATGAAAACAAAAATATAGAAATAATTAATAATGAATTTAGAGCACTGGCTGATCGTGAAGAGGTAAAAAAGTTAAAAAATTATAACATATCTGAATTCTGGGCTGAAGTAAGCCAACTTAAAAACCAATTTAATAAATATATGTTTATAAAATTGCGCAAGGCGTTTTATCAATTGCACATTCATCAGCCAATATCGAAAGAATATTTTCATTTCAAAATATTATTAAACAAAATGTAGAAATCGTATGCAAGTAGAACCATGTTCTGCTTTAATAAATAGAAACAAAGAATTTAATTAAAAATAATTCTTGTCACAGCTTTAAGATAGAAAGTAATTTATTAACAAAAAACGTGCAAAATAATCCCCTCAAACCAGAAGAGCTTCTGGAATGAAATAAGTTGTGTTTATGTTATATGATATAAAATAAACTTGAGTTTTTATTAAGTTTTCTTTTATTCCTTAAAAATTGAATTTGTTGTTATTTATTATTTTTCTTACCTTATATTATGTATAAATGTTATTTTTTCTTTTATGAAAACGTGTTAATCTTGAAATATTCTTCAATAAAACTTAATATTTTGAAAAAAAAAAAAATCAAAACCAAAAGTACAATTCGATACACTTTTTTTTTCCTTTCGATATATTGTCGAATTGTGATTTTTCATCCCTGTTGCAGATGCTGCCATCCCTCAAAGCTGAAGACGTATAAGTACTCTACTCTTCTAGACCGCAACCAAGAATATTAAGGGTCAATAAGCTTTTCCTACGTCGTCGTCTTGTTGTATTTAAGGTAACAATACACTATGAACTATAAAGGTGATGAAGCGAAAATAATTATTTCAAGTGATGACGTTGATTTTGTTGATTTGGTTCTACATTATGTATGTTGTATAGTATGGTATCCGTGTGTGCTGAGATGTATGCATATATATTTTGATTGTAAAGTGCTAGTGGATAGCGTTTATGCATATCGGATAATGATGTAATTGGCGTTTGTTGTTCGAAGTTCAGCTCTTCGTTACAAAATGTCTCGAATGTCTTTTCCAAAGTGATTAGTTTGTAATCGTTGACGAAGGACTTTTCGTAGCCCCAAAGAAAATAATCGAGTTTTGTAAGTCGCAGGATCGCCGTTGCCAATTCATTACCGCTTGAAGTGGGATGACCCAGTCACCAAATTTCTCTTTCACAACTTCGAGGGTTTCATTCTGTGGCTTGGTTGAATGTCGGGTTAAATTTGCCAAAAGTAAAAATTCTCTTTTCTTTCCTACCTTTCAGAAAATTTTGCCTTTTTTCTCTACAACATGATAACTTCGGACCAACCTTAGCATAACCTTCTGTATGCTGATGATTCACTCACCTACGCCACATCAATGTCATCACTGTCCGAAAATAACGAAACCTACATCAACAGACTCTTCCAATTTAAACTGAAACGGAGCATCCGGATCAACACTTCCAAGTCGGAGCTCGCTGGATTAAGGAGGCCTCAACATGTACACGCATTTGGACTGGAACGATTTACTGAAACTTTTTACTGAGACTGCCTAATGGATCCACCATAGCTGCCAAACAAAACGTCAAGTACCTGGCAGTCCACTTTAACGAGTTGCTAAGGTTTAACCTGCACTCAAGAAATGTGCTGAAAAGGCTTCGATGGGCCTTCAGCCGTTTTCATCCATTGGTAAAAAGAAGATCAGGTCTAAGCCAACCGGCAAAGTCAAGCAGCTCGTACGATTAGTGATCAGATATTCCTTCCCAATCTGGTTTTCAATCTCGAAGACAGCTAGGAAGGAACTTCAATTATTCGAAAGGAAGATACTGAGGATCTGCACTGGACTAGCCTTCGACCGGTTACGACAGAAACACTATAGTAACGAGTATCTCTACACAGAAGCGAATAAACCTCAGTGTGATGGAAATTGTGGATGACAACCTAATCATGGACAACGAGGAAGTAACCTAGTTCTACGCCGACATTGGGTCAGCGTACCACCATGGCTAAACGCCATTCGTACACACAACCTAAAACAAAATCACCACTGACAACCGAGAATGAACACCCTGAAGACGAAAAAGTCAAGTCTTAGATTTTTTACAATTTTATCTCACACGATAAACAAGCAAACATTTTACGAAATTCGTTGGCCTGTCACTTTTATTTAAATGTGTTTAAGGTTGCCACCTCTCCACTCCTAACCACTTTCCCATTTATATTTTGTACTTGCTCTAAAGATCTTTTACAAGTACCCAAGGCTACAAAATATGTAAAAAAAAAAGAAATTAATTTTAAAAATAGAATACCCCTCGGACATTTTAGCAAAAAAGAAAAAAAAATCCCTAAAAGGACGAAACCGGACAACTTCCATTAGCCATACTGAAGTATAACTTTTTGTATACACAACTGATGATATTATCCTTTCTCTTAAACCATGTAAAATTGAGCTTTGCCACACGTGTTATCTGGCACTGTCCTCAAAAAGGATTCAATTTTCCACTGATGCATATATTTTATAATAATTCTATGTAAACACACCACATTTCCGTGAGCACATGTTGTCCTTTGTAGGAAAAGTGAAAATGCCCTGACTATGTCAACACCATCCTGGAGGAGCTACTGACATGCATCAGGACATTGATGTGTACTCCGTCCACCGACCACCTTTGTCATGTTATCACAGTCAGTAATTTGCATTTTCTCCCTTGTTCTGATGGCGAAAGAAAAACATTTATTCGTACATATACAAAAAGTAAAAAGAAGAATGCCATACAGTAATCGGATTTGATTTAATTGGGCAAATGTTGGGATCCGCTTCCGCTTTGTTGTCCCTAAGAGGATCATCAGTGGGAATTATAATTTTTCAAAAGTTATTGTAAATCGATAGGTATATGGCCCATATGATGTAGGTTGGGATGTACTTTAAGGCCATGAAACCTTTTTGGCATTCGGATTTGTCCTCGAACGTTATGTTCTATGTTTGATTGATTGAAAGGTTCCCATTTTGATATGAATTAAGAAGGTATTCATACCAATCAAAAACACCCCAGAGGGCACATGATTTTTATTTTTTCTTTCCTTTTTCTTAATCCCATCAAGTGTTCTGAAGAATAGGATCAACTTTAATGGGACCTTTTCCTTTTTGAGAATTATTTAATGCCTACAAAGACTTGGTGACTTTAAATTTAATATTAAAATAATGCTGTTGGCACTATTCTGACAAAGCATTGGGTCGAATATAAATTATTTTGAGTTCTCTATTGTTTCCGGAGGACACAATAAGGACTTTTCGATGTTATCTTATGATTGTTATCATTTGTTTCCAGTGTTTATTGTAATTTAAGTCAATATGTGTGTGTAAGTTTGTATAGAGATGAAAATGTGTTCCTTATTTGTTATGCTGAAACTAATTCAAAGAAAATATGCAAATACAGAATTCGTTAGAGAGATATTGTCTGGGAGGAAAACATTCAATGACCCTTGGATGAACATCAAATTTATTCAATTTCTTCATTCAATAAATTATAATTTTGTTCTCTAACAAAACAAAATGATTTTATTTAAATAAAAAGGCTAGAATTTATTCAAGTAGCAGGGCTAGATATTAATATAAGGCAACAATTTCATTAAAGCTTTTAAAATGGAAACTATAACCAACTGAAGCAATATAACTACATTTTTTGACGAATTTTGTTTTTGACACATACATAAAAGCAAAATATTTTATATTTGTACGACCCAAACTCAAAATAGTTGGTCTATTCATTTATTAACACATTAATTCTTCATATATCCTAAATTTAGTGGCAGTCAGCTTTGTTCATTTAAAAAATGTTGTCAATTTAATAAAGTAGTTTCACTGAGAGTAAATTAGACCTAACAAAACAAAATTTGAGAGAGCAAATAGCAACAATATTCCTTTCATCTCAGACAAAGATAAGAGCATAAAAGTTGGTCTACTCTTTTTTGGGTGCAAAATAGTTGATCTAAGACTATTTAAATATAGTTTCAGTTAACCGTTATTAAAAAAATGACAATCACTGGTTTTATTAATGATTATTGTATGATTTTATACAAGCTAGCGAGAGTTTCATGTCAATCCTGGCGCGTGGCGTTGCATTATCAGGAGACCTAAGGGAATCAATGATTAAAGCGTTTGAAACAGGATTGTCTAGCTACGAAATCCCTGAAAATTTTAATTTACCGCCCTCGTCAGTGCAGAACATAATAACAAAGTTTAAAAATTCTGGAAATGTGGATATATGCAACAGAACGGGACATCCACTAACAGCAAAACCTCGGGATTGTCAAATTTTTAAAGAAAATCGACGATATTTATCTGCTTCAATAACGGTTCAGTGGAGAGAACAAATTCAAAAAAGTGTTTCGGTGGACAGTTGTAAGCAGATGATGAAAAAAATGGGATACAAATTTTGTAAGGTTTATTTTAAAATATTTAAGTTTTGCATAAATTACGACAACTTAAATCATTAAAAACGCAGGCAAAAGAAATATCACTACTGACACCTAAGCAAAAGAAAAGGCGCATTGAGTGGGCCAAACAACTTAAAAATTTGGACTTTTAGTCAATGGCGGTCCGTTAATTGGAGTGATCAGTACAGATTGGAAGTTTGTGTTGGTGATGAACGAGGACCAGTGATAAAAAATGCTAAAGAAGCCTTTCACAACACACAAGGACTGCCTTAAACAAACCGTAAAGCTCCCAGTATCTCTAATGGTATGGAGGTGCATGTCGGGATGTGGTATGAGTAATTTGCATTTTGTAATTGGGATAGCTAATGCTGTCAAGTACCGCAACATTTTGGAACAGGAGCTGCCTCCGTCAATACTACGTCTTCAATATAGCAATGCGGAGTATATTTTCCAACAGAATGGTGCTTCTTGTCATACGGCTAGGTCAACAATGGTATGGTTAACTGCTGAAGCAATTCTTTATTGGAATGGAGTTCCAGCAACCCTAATCTTTCACCAATCGAAACTGTTTGGCACACGATGAAGCAAAAATTGCGAAAGGAACCGCGTCGGACTCTTCAAGAGTTAAGATCCACAATTACAAATAATTGGGAATGTTTTGGTGCCGAAGAGTGTCAACAATTAGTTGACACTATGCCAAGGTGCATTATAGAAGCAGTGATTAAGGCCAAAGGTCGCTTAACAATGTGGTAAAATCAACATAAAGAATCATAGACCAACTATTATCCATCTAAGAAATGTGTATAAATCGTTATTTAGTTTTGTTAAGAGACTCCATATCAATATTTTATTAAGCCACTTTCTTTTTTTATCCACTTTTCTTATTTAAAATGAATAGGAATTTATATGTATATCAAAAAATAGTTTTTGTTTCGAAATAGGTTAAGAATGAACACATATTTGCATTCTATCCTCGGTAGACCAACTATTTTGAGTTTGGGCTCGTATATAATATTTTATATATTTTAAACAGGGTTGCGAATTTGAATTTGAATTGAAAACACAGTGAGTCATAAGTCTGTAGATGACTTGTGAATTAAAAAAAATTAATTCATAAGCTAGTTGGTAGATTGGAAATTTTTAAGCTTGTTTTGACTTTTGGAGAATTTTGAAGTTTTTTAATCAGAATTCATACATTAGCTTATGAATTATTTTTTTTAATTTATAAGTCCGTAACTAGTTGCTAATTTACATTTTCTTTAATTCATAAGTCACTCACTAGCTTGTAAATTAAAGCCAGGCTTAAGCTAAAAAGCGACTTAAGCTTTTGCAACCCTGCTTTTAAAATACCAATTGGAAGTCGTTAAAATCAAGTATAAAAAGAGGCTGGGTGGGACCCACACTGATAACTTCCCATTTGTGGTCTTGAAAACTTTATATTTAGTTTTTTTCTGTAAAATTCAAACAAACATTATTTTAAGATTGAAAAGCATTTTAAGCATTGTAGGCAGTAGATGGAAGATCGAAGTAGATGGTTTCATAGTGTAATTGTCGCTGCGGTTTTTCCGGATTGAAAGGCTGTGATCTGCACTGGATATACAATGACTCCTGTTTTAAAAATCGATGATGATTGTGGCATACTATGATATTAGGAAATTTGCTTTGTTTTGTTGATGATGAGGATACATACTTATAGTTGCTCATTTTATGTTTTTTTACAGAAAATGTGTTTAACTAATTTTAAACTTTTCTATTTAAAATGTTAAATTTCTTGTAATATTTACGAAGGTTGGTAGGTTAGGTACATATTATATACTGAATTATAGATTTCCGTGTTTTTTAATATATCTGTGTTCCTACACCCAGGGGCGTATTTACCCTAGGGCTACAGCCCGGGGCGGCAAGGCAGCTAGGGGCGGTTTGCACTTGGCCAATTTATAATATTTTTTGAGAAGCGATTGAACTTTCAAAACATACAATTTCAAAATAACAATTTTCTAATTTACAATATTTTTGAAGGATAAACAAAAAATACAAAGATTTAAAAAAAATTCTAATTTTTGAGTTTTTCAAACATGACAATTTTTTCAGTGCCGTGAGTGTCCGGCTGCTGTGAGAATTCACTGTAACATGTCACTCACTTTTTTCACCAGTTACTATTCTTCTTCTTTATAAAAGATTTTTTATAATGGAAATTCATAGTATTAATGTTTACAGACATGTACCTATTCTTTGGAACAATATCCAATGAAACGAAAACATTATCTAAAAAAAAACACTTGTTGCTATGTAGCTCAACAAAAATGGGCTAGAACGGATCTTAATTTTTTTTCTAAGCCATCTACAAAAAGTCTCTTTTTATTAAAAAAAAAAATTATAAAAAGCCATCAAGCCGGATTCTAGACATAAGGTCACACACAAACTTTTAATCTTTATATTATTAAACGTGAATGCTTTGATGTTTTTGAAGAGATGGGAAAAAGTAAAAAATCTGAAAATTACAAAATGGACCAAAAAAGAATCGTCAAGATGAAAAAACGAAATGATGAGTGTCGCGAATAGAGGTTCTTTTTTGTGGTCGTGAAAATTTCAAAATAAATAGATTCATTCCTATTTGCGACCATTTATTGAGTGCGCTGAAGAGAAGAAATTCATCATATGAAGCAAAAACAAATGGTTTTATTTTTGTATCTAAGCTTGATCACATGAGTGAAGAAGCAATTCGAAAAAATGCAACCACTCTTCAGAAATTATACCCGATTGATCTTGGTGAAGATTTTCAAGAAGAGTGTGTCTTACTTAAACATTTTCTGGAGCAAAACAACTCTGAAAATATGAGTTTAAAGCAGCTTAACCTTCATATAAGAGAAAGAAATTGAAGGAAGCATTTTTATATGCTGAGGTTTCTTTAAGAATATACTTGTGCTCTGCAGTGTAGAGCTGTGTAAATCGTTCATTTCAAATCGTTCAACAATCGATAACGAAAATGATTCCATCATTTGAATCGATCGATCATTCGATCATTTTCATTTCACTCAAATGGTTCAATACTGTTCCGATTCGATTTTCATTTCGATTTCGTTGTAAGATTGAGTTGAGGCTTTGTTGGGAATTTACTTATGAAGAAAAGGCAACCGAGTCTGAATTCAATGAGGTTTATTACAAGACTAAAAAATATATATAGGTTTAAGTACAAAGAAGTTATATAATGCAAATGTAATTGTAAATAAAGTATAGTGTATAATAGTAATAGGGAATTGCCAGAACTATATTTTCAACACAACCCCTCAATTCAAAATTACATTAAACCAAGTTTATTTACAAATTTATTGTGCTTAATTTTCTTCAAATTTTTGGTCAGAATATCGGCGACCATTTCATCTGTAGGAATGTATGCTAGTTCAAGCTCTTTCCGTTCATAAACATCTCGAACAAAATGCATCTTGATGTCGATGTGCTTGCTCCTAGCGTGGAAAACTGGATTTTTCACCAACTGTTGAGCACTCAGATTATCGCCATACAAGATTGTTGGTTTGGTAACTAAACTGCTGAATCCCATTTCACTGATGAGGTTACGTAAGAACACGATCTCCTTCGATGCGGAACAAAGTGCCATGTACTCCGCTTCAGTACTACTGAGCGCTACTGTCGGTTGCTTTTTCGACTCCCAGGATACAGGACTGCCAGCCAGAAAGAAAACATGACCGGTAAATGATCTTCTATCATCGCTGTTACCACCCCAATCAGCGTCAGTATAGCCAAGCAAATTTAGCCCAGTTTTTCTGTAAATAATCTGATAATTAATTGTATTAGAAAGATATTTTAGCAAATGTTTTGCTGCAGTAAGATGTTCAAAGTGAGGATTCATATTATACTGAGACAATCTTATAACCGAATGAGCAATATCTGGTCGTGTAGTGATGCTTATAAAATTTAAAGACCCTATTAAAGATTGGTACAGTGTTTTGTCGACTTTCGAACAATTGTTGCAGCCATTACATTTTCTCAGCTGAGTGCCTGGATCAAGTGGTGTGCTCACTTTCCTGCAGTCAGTCATCTTTAAATCCTCTAAAAGACCCTTTATTAGCTGCTTTTGGCTGAGTTTAATTGACCCCCGTAGGCCATCTCTTTGGATTTCTATACCAAGAAAATGATTCAACGGTCCTTTATCCACAATATCAAACTGACACGCTATTTGCTTTTTAATTATTTCCATATCGCGTTCTTCCCTACACGCGATTAAGATATCGTCAACGTAGACAACAGTTATAATTATATTTTCATCTTTATGCATAATATATATACATCTATCATTGATGCAGTTTGTAAAACCCATATTTTTTAAGATACGGTCAAGCTTTAAATGCCATTGCCTTCCTGACTGTTTGAGACCGTATAAAGCTTTCTGGAGCTTACAAACTTTATTAGGATTGGCTTCGTCTACAAAACCGGTTGGTTGGTACATAAAAATATCTTCATCCAAATCTCCGTTCAAATACGCTGCAGTAACATCAATTTGGTGTAACAACATGCCAAATTCAACTGCTAATGCAATAACTAGTCGTATATTCGAATATCTTGCTACCGGTGAGAATGTTTCGTAAAAATCAACGCCATACTTTTGCCCACAACCTTTGGCAACAAGTCTAGCCTTATAGCGTTCCACATACCCTTCCTTATTGCGTTTAATGTTGAATACCCACATTGACTTAATGGCATGTCTGTTTTTAGGTAAGTCAACAAGTGTCCAAGTATCGTTTTTAGACAGAGAATTGAACTCGTCTCTCATAGCTTGACGCCATTTATCAGCGTCTTTGCTTTGAAAAGCAGCTTCTATTGTTGAAGGGCATTCATTTTCAACATCTTTCGCATAATTCAGGGAATTAGTTACTCCTCTACGTTTACTTTTTTCTCTATTGCTATCTACAACACGAACTCTACCACTTCTTAATACTTTTTTAGGACTTACTCCGACAGATATTTGTTCTTCATCCATACAACCTTCACTACCATTTTCTTCAGCATTGTCGTCTTGTACATCTCTAGTCGCAGGTTCAACAGCAGCATCGTCAACATCAGCTTCAACAGCATCCGCAGCAGCAACATCCAAACTCTCAGGTCCCAAAGCATCTTCGAAAACATCAGCATCAGCCTCTTTTTTAATTAGTGGCACCTCTACTTCTAACTTGCTTATTTTAGTTTTGAAAGGTTCTGTAAGAAGGTAATCAACGTCTATACTTTTTGATTCAAAATTCGGATGTTTTTCAATAAACTTTACATCTCGGCTAATGTATACTTTACCAGTTTTGCGGTTTAAAAGGCGATACGCTTTGGACTCACTTGCATACCCGATCATTGCGCATTCGATCCCTTTCGATTGGAACTTGGAGTATCCTGGTTGCTTGTTTAACATAAATGCCTTACAACCGAATACTTTCAAATGTGAGACATTAGGTTGAAAGCCAGACCAAACCTGGAATGGTGTGATTCCTTGTAATGTACTGCATGGTGAGCGGTTTCTTAAATACACAGCTGTATTTACAGCCTCTGCCCAAATGCTCTCAGGCAAACCTGACGCAATCAACATACATCGGGCCATCTCCACAATTGTCCTGTTGGCTCGTTCCGCAACGCCATTTTGTTGCGGAGTATAGGGTGCTGTTAGCTGGTGATGAATTCCACTGGATTCCAAAAACTCTCTAAATGGCCGGTTCACAAATTCAGTTCCATTGTCGCTCCTAAGTGTCTTGATTCGTTTCGAGGTATGCGTCTCAACCATGGTCTTAAATTTCTTGAACATGTCGAGCGCTTCGCTTTTTGCCTTTAAAAAATAAACAAAAAATTTTCTTGAATAATCATCGACAAAAAGTAAAAAATATTTTGCTCCTCCAGTGGACGTTATCCTCATGGGGCCGCATATATCCGTGTGTATTAAATCTAAAATACCTTCGCTCCGGTTCTGTTCACACACATATGGTAACGAGCTTATTTTGCCTTTCATGCAAACTTCGCATTGGAAATTCAAATTGTTGATGTTACCTTTAAAATTAAGACCTCTTACCAATTGCTTCTGGATTAAGTTGCTCAAACTCTTTGCATTAAGATGCCCATACCTCTCATGCCATACGAAGATATCACTTTTACGCGATTGCCCATTTTGACACGTGTATGCGTTAACCTCATTTTTAATTATCTCACTGCAAACGTACATATTTTGTAACTTCTTTGCAGATAATAAAACTCGTCCACAGGCATTCAATATTTTTGCGCCGTGTTGGTCAAAAATTATTTTGTTCAAATTGTCTGCAGCTTTGGAAATTGAAACAAAGTTCATCTTCATCGACGGCACAAAAAGAACATCTTTCAGAGTGACAATGCCGTGTTTGGTTTTTAATATAACTTCACCAATACCTTCTGATAAAATGTGAGCATCATTAGCAAGAGCTATCTGTTCAGTGTGTGGGCGAAGACTGATAAACATTCTCTTATCACAGCATAGATGGCTTGTCGATCCACTGTCGAAAATCCATGATTGACTGGTAAGCCCTCCAGCGCATGCTGTATTAATCATTGCGAATGAAGATGTTGTTGTTTTATTTTTGTGTCTATCTCTGCAATTAGCTGCCAAGTGTCCACGACGATTACAATTAAAACAAGTTCCTTTAAAGGTTGGTCTATCGGTCTTCCCACGTTGTGGATGTTGCTGGTTTTGGTGTGAGGATTGTTTTTGGCTGCGATTTCTTACGTACAATGCTTGTTCTAGTGCAAAATCATTACATTCGGACCCTTGTCTCCTGTGTCCTTCTTCTAGAAGCTTTATCTTAAGGTTTTCACACGTAGGTAGAGTGTCACGTGCTTCGATAGCAAGAACGAAATTTTCAAAGCTGGTAGGAAGGCTAGAAAGCAAAATGATTGACAAAAGTTCATCTTGAAGTTCAATACTTATCTCTTTTAATTTTTCGACGAGTGATGAAAAATTATTAAGATGTGATAACACGTGATTATTCTCTTGCATTTTTAACTGTAGAAGCTGCTTAAATAGGGTTACTTTTCTCGCTGGCCCTTGTGGCTGATGAGTTTTTTGTAGAATAATCCACGCTTCATTTGATGTTTTACAATTTTTAATATAGTTGAGTTGAGATGACTTCACGGACAGAAGGATGGTGGCCAATGCCTTCTCATCACTTTTGGTCCAGACTGCACAATCTTCTTCTGGTTTTAGGTTAGCTCCATTTACGTATGACCACAATTCACTATGGATTAGGACGCTTTTAATTTGCAGTTTCCATGACTCGTAATTCTTTTCGTCTAATTTCTCGATTTGATACAAGGAAGAAGACGCCATCGTAAAATACTTTTGAGTTCTTTCTAATTTTTAATTATACTATATATGTATATGTACTCGTATATATGTAATTCTTTGTCTGGGGTCTGGGCCCATAACCTTTGTTGGGAATTTACTTATGAAGAAAAGGCAACCGAGTCTGAATTCAATGAGGTTTATTACAAGACTAAAAAATATATATAGGTTTAAGTACAAAGAAGTTATATAATGCAAATGTAATTGTAAATAAAGTATAGTGTATAATAGTAATAGGGAATTGCCAGAACTATATTTTCAACAGGCTTTTACAAAATACTCTATAGATATTGTATGCCATAAATTGTTAAATGACATCGAATGATGGCCACTATGTCCATTGATTAAAAAGATAAAGATATTTCATTTGTTGCTCCTTAAAAGATCAATTTTAGGACTAATAGTTACTGAATGACTTGGTACTATCGAATAAATTAACTTTTGGATACTATCGCATTTGTAAGTCGAAAGTTATTACATATTCAATAAGTGTCATTACTAGTTCAATTCCCACAGTAACCATATCAGATCCTGGGCCCGTATCGCGTAAGAGTAAAGTGATCACTAAATTAATTGATTGTCGTTTTTACAATCGCTCTCTCTATATTTCTTTATTGATATGATAGAGACAGCTATATTTAAAATGACAATCAAAAAATTGACAATCAACTATCACCTTACGCGATTCCACCCCTGATACCTCAAATAACACCAAATCGAATCGAGTAAATCATGGTTAATGGAGTTAACTGATATTAAAGATCGAGGCTCATTGAAATGATTGAGATTGAAATAGAAAATCGAGAAACGAGAATCATCTAAATGGAGATCGGGATCGATTAAAATGAAAATTTGTGATTTCGACCATCAATACTTTTCGATGATCGGATCGAAAAAATCGAATCGATCCTGATTGACACAGCTCTACTGCAGTGACGAATTGTAGTGCAGAAAGATCGTTTTCCGTATTGAAACGAGTAAAAACCTATTTTAGGTCTTGCATTAGCGCCTTAATAGTTTACCTTTAGAAGCTGAACTGACAAAAAATTTAGATAACGAATCTATTGTTTATGAATTTTGTAATGAATATACACACACAAAAAAAATAAGAAAACATCAAATATTACGCATTTTGTGTTTTTTTATTATTATTTTCATTGTTCTAAAGGGCGGCAAAATTTATCAGCCCGTGGCGCCAAATCCTTAAATACGCCTCTGCCTACACCTAAGAAAACCTTGAGTATCTTTTTCATGGACAAAAAGATAAAAACATATTGTGACGTTTTCTTCAATTTACCAGAGCTATTAATCGAATTTGAATATGTGGGACTTGGGTACAACTGAACAACCTTATTCATATACGTATGTACAGTACATACATTCTTCTAAAAACTAAGTTGATAATAAAATTATAAAATTATTATTAAAAAAAATTATAGAAATTACTTTATTATTTCGGTTCCAAACATTTTAATTGAAAAAAATTTAAAAACGAAATATTCAAATATAAAAGATATGGTTTGGTTATTGATGGAAGGGTACTTACAAAATATATCCGATCTAAAACTAGATATATGTCAAATAGAAATTGTATTATGTATAAGGTTAAATAATGGCAAAGTCAATATCATTGCTCGTTCTCAAGATATTCTAGTCGAAAAACAAATATTACCACTAATATTTTTTTTATTTAAAAAAAAAACTATTAATTCAATATTTGTCAACATTTTACCAATTGTACAAAATTATACTATGTATAAAATAAACTAAATTAGAAGTCAATATCACTACTAGTTCTCGAGAAATTTGAGTCAAAAAACAATTTTTACCAATTTTCAATAGAATTTTATATAGTTTTTTATTTTTTTGTAAAAAAACTGTAAACTGATTTTTTTGAAATTTTCAACAGTTGTCAAACACGTTATTTTTCGTAAAATAAAATTATTTTGAGTTTCAAATTGTTTTCCGTTCTTAGAATATCTGGGTTATGAAATTTTTTTTTTCAGTTTTTTTTATTTAAAAAATAAAGGTATGTTCATTTTTTTCCAAATTCATACCAAATCTGTATGACCTTATAATGAGTACATTAATTTTTATTTGAAATCAATAGCATTATTTTTTCGTGAGATTTTGAAACTAACCAAAATTTTTACATTTTTTTTAAACCGTTATAGTGAAGAAACTACTCACTGAATTTTAAGAAACGCCTTTTCAGCCTTTTTCGAAGTTATTATATCTATTAATCAAAATTTATTTGAAGTCGATATCTTTACTCGTTCTTGAGATATCGACGACGAAAAATGGTACCAGAACGTACGAACGTACGAACGTACGTACACACACACACACAGACATCTCTCTAAAAATGATTGATATAGCCTCTAGGGACCTTGAAACGTCGAGAAATGTCAAAAATTCCAATTTGACAAATCGGACCGATTACAATAACTCCCTCTGGGAAGTTAAAAATAAATGTTTAAAATGTGAGCGTATCGGCATCCCGCTTTTGAAATCACCCGTTACGGTTACACGTTACGGTTACACATTACGGTTACACGTTCCGGTTACACGTTCCGGTTACACGTTCCGTGTAGCAATCTACCTTACCGACGATTGCATTTAACACCATGCTTACATTGTTAATATTGGGTACTTACGACATCGTGTTTACATTGGAGACTTTGAGTACTGAAATTTTGATTTTATTACTTTCCATTGCTGGCTAGGACTTAATTCAATCCCTCAACATTTCTTCACCTCTCGACCAATTAGGCCTATTCAGCCACATTTGTTATTCTGCTATAAATTTTCTGTTATGAATCATAAAAGATTTCCATCTTAAAAGATCTTTTATGATTGGTATTCAGAGGTTCGAACTTTTATAAAAGTCTGTTAGGCTAGTCGCGCACTGGCAACTGTGATCGAAATCAAATAGTTTAATCTCCAGTTGAAAGAGAACCGCGCACTGGCAACTCTTTACTCACGTTCACACTCTTTTCTCTCTTGCGCTTATGGAAAACAGCTCAACTATTACGAATTAATTTTAGGCAATCGTTTAGTTTGTGTCAAAACACAAACTTTTTAGTTGCTCAAATCGAGTTGCTTTAAGTGCGCGGTGTCCCATATAAGCCCATATGTTTCATTTTAGCAACTAATCAGTTGCGAAACTAAAAATTGAATATGCGCGCCTGGCCTTATGCTACTTCGAAAACGAGATCTTTTATAAAACTGAACTTAATCTGTTATCATAATTAGCTGTGATTATGTAAAATATTTCATCTGACATAATTTAAATGGATGACGAACAAAAAAGTAAACTCTTAGATAATTTTTAGTGTTTTGTCTCCAGTTGCGCGGTTATATATATAATAAAGTTGTGTAAATTTATAATTTTTAAATAAAACAAAAATAAAAATAAATTTTTTCTATTTAGTTTATTTTATTATATTGAAATTTTATTAAACTCTTAGGCTAGGCGCGCACATTCAATTTTTAGTTTCGAAAATGCTTGGTTCGAGCAACTAAAAAGTTTGTGTTTTGACACAAGCTAAATGATTGCGCGCACATTCAATTTTTAGTTGCACAACTGTTTGGCTGCTTATGGAAAACAGATGAACTATTTAGTTGAATGTCCACGCAGGTGCATATAATTATATGTTACACGATTTTATCTCATATGTTTCTGGGAATACCATGGTCATACTCTACTTATACTCGTATGTTTATATGATAGATATGTGTTTTGATATATTTTCTATCATTTGTCTCCATTAAAGAACATTTCAATGACGAAATACAAGATAATTATTCATTATTACTTGATGCACCTGTGTACTTATTGAAATCTTTTATGATAAAATTAACGGAAGTTTGTCTTTTATTCTTTTATGATTTTTAACAGATTTCATAACAGATTTTGGCATGCTGAATACCAAAAATGCTATTCGTAAAAGATTTTTTCTATGTTCGAACGTTTGACAGTTCATAAAAGTTTTCTTAGCAGATTTTATAACAGATTTTAGCGTGCTGAATACCAAAATTAAAATTCATAAAAGATTTGTTGGCAGCTCAAACATTTGAATGGAAATTCATAGCAGAATAACAGAATAGAAGAATAAAAGATTTCGCCGAATAGGCCTAAATATGTGAAAAAGACGAAAGACAAATCAACTGGTGTAAAATTTCATAGCGGGTTCATTTAATGTCTTAAAAAATCCACTTCACGTTATTGACGGACGATAACATTTTATTTTATGCTCGCAAAAAATGCATTTACAGAGTTGAACTTTAAAAATCCAAAAAATATTCTTCAGGGCAATCAGTTGACATCTGCAATGAAATATTCTCGATACGTCAAATTTAATTTATCCCTTATCTGTCATACTATATAATCATTTTAATTATCGAATTAGATATTCTTTATAATATCAAAATATACTTTTAGCATTCACTATATCAAAATATAGATCGTTCTCCATCTGTCAAGCCATGAACTGGATGATGACTACGACTTCTATGGATTAAAAAAATTAGTTTTTGCCACTTATAATTCCACTACAAGGTGATGGGAATGATGTCAATCGGTTTGTTAATCTCTGACGGAGGGAATAAGATAAAGTACAGAAACCTAAAACAAAAAGTTAAGGGATTGGTTTGATTTTGATAAGGTGAACACTCCATCTAGGATTGTCAAAAAAAAAGTTTTGACTTTTTCGCTGCATGACAAGTATATTTGTTGGCGGCGTTAAGCCAGATATACATTGTTCAAATGCATGAAAAGCACGTACAAGTCTATTATTTCAGTGGCGAGAGAACGTTGCCCTTTGTGGTTTTTTTTCAGCAAAATTGAGTTTTTACGCATTTCTTTGAGATTTTTGTAATTTTATCCGAGTAATTTCTTTTATTTTGTCTGTCCATTTTATAATACAATTTTCATTTGCTGTGTTAATATTTTAATCAGTGCTTATGCTGTGATGTGTTCTCATCTCTTCAACGTACTATACGCAAATGAACCAATAAATATATGATCAATCGTCAACCTTGCATATATAATATTTCTATGCAGTACGCTAGATTGAAAAGATTTTGATTTTTCTTCAAGCCTACATCCAATCTATACGTGTGACTTTTTCACTATTACACTTACAATTGCTGAGAAAAATGCGGAGTTATCGTTCATTCTTATTTGTGGTTTTCTTTTTTATATTTGGCGTTCGCTCAGTGCAATTCGCTTAACTGGGTAGAGTAAGGAGTGCGACGAGATGACTCCTTTTCGCATGAACAAAGTTAACTTATATTAAAAATCTCTGTGTTTAAAAGCACAGATGCACTCGAAAGGAAGCCAAAAGAGAAACAGATATTAAAATCAGATTCGTGTAAAAACATTCTATTTTTTATCAGATAACATCTCTGTTTGAATATAAGTGTAAAAAATATAATGCTGTTACAAGCAACATCCCTGGTTAAACATAAGTCAAACAAACTTTACGTTACGTAGCGGAGTCCACTTACTCCTAACACATGGCACGAACTAATTCATCGAAGCATATTAGGCGTTTTTCTTTTTTAGTTCAGTATAGAGCTCTGAACAGAGTCCGAGCATGTCGAGCATGTTCCGAACATTCTCTGAACCAAGCGTGCTCTGAGCGCTCTGAGTATATTTTGAAACACACCTGAACACTTATGTAGCTGTCGCCATTTTTTTTTATTTCCATCTGTCAAATGCTTGTCTTAAGCATTTTACTCTGTCTGCTCAGTTATTTTATTCTGAGCTCATAGAGCGCACTCTGAACACGCTCAGAACATGCTCAGAACGAAAAAAGAAACACATTTTCGAAACTCTGAACACTCTGAACTAAAAAAGAAACACAATTTATTTTTTGACAACTCAGGTTCTGTTCTGAACTAAAAAAGAAAAACGCCTATTAGGTGCGTTTTATTATTCAGAAATCTATCTGGATCCGGATCTGGATCTTCCCTTGAAAATAAAACGATACGGATCTTAGTGACAGCAGTGTTATAAGTCCGTCTCTTTTTATCCTTGGGTTTGTACATTTTCAATTATTTCTTGTCTTTTTTCTTTACACTGTAGCTTACACTACCTTATCATAAAAGCCATCTACTCGCCAGAGTAATAACTAATTTTTGGATCTTTGAAATAGATCCCGATAGAAAACAGGATCCCAAATTGTTTTTGTAATACATGTTAAAACTTAATCCAGATCCGGATCCAGATAGATTTGTGAATAATAAAACGCACCTATTGTCGATAAGGTTTTTGGGTCGTGTGAAATGAATATGTGTCGACATAGCAATGCGAACTCTGGGAATAGAAGTAACTACATGGTGTGTAAAAAAGATCGAACTAGTTCTTCGAAACAATGTTTTATGATGTTATTCGGTTTTAGTTGTTAAAATTTACAAATTGCCTGAAAAAGCAAGAATAAAATTCAATCTCCTTAAGCAACCATTCAATAAAGCTCTGATCAACACAAAAAAGTGGTTCTGGAGCATTAAAATTCAAATATTTTTCGGTCATTTTCACTTTTCATTTAAACTTTTACAACTCTACCATTTCACAGCTGATTTTGGCATGTACTTCTACGTCGGCGTATTGGTGTGTAAATGCCCATACAAAAGCGAAGTACTTTGTCGATTAGGTTGATCGATGTGGCGTGTGTGAGGGGTATATATGTATATCTAAAGTCACAAACTAGTACGATTGTATTGTATTTTATTGGGTACGTTCGATAACAAAAATTCGTCACTCGGACGAACGTTGATGTTTACACATCTTAACCGTGAGTCCTGGCACTCACACTTTTTTTTTTTTTTTTAATACGTAGCTTAAACTTATTGATCTTATGTTAGTTATTTTCCAGATTCTTTAAATGCTAAAGAAACTTTGCATACACCCAACCTCGCACCTACTCCAAATCCTATAGTGTGCCCATGCAAGGGGGCTGCAGGGGGCAGCATTTCCCCTTTACATACCTCACTGCTTACACGTCGTAATAAGAAAGAGGATTATAAAAAAACGGATTATAAGAGACGGGATTTAAAAAAGCGGGATTTTAAACAGCGGGATTATAAAAAGCGGGATTTTAAAAAGCGAGATTATTAAAAGCAGGATTTTAAAAAAGCGGGATTATAAGAAACAGGATTATAAAAAACGGGATTATAAAAAGCGGGATAGCGTACCCAACCCCTGAAAAATAGTTCCACAGACCTAAAAAAGGTGTCGTGCAAACTTTTATCTCTTCAGCTAACGAAAGCGTCCCTTAGTGTAAAAAAAAAAATATACGTACAAGAAACTTCGAAACCAAATTTCACATAGTTTTGCTGCATATGGGTGAGCTCGAAACAAATGAACTTGTAAGTGATTCAATAGAATAGAATTGACTCCTCAGTTGTAGTAAAAGAAAACATAACAAAATGTACGACTGGGTCGCATGAACTTGCTCCTATGTAATAGACTAGGAATTTTAAAAACGAATGTTACTAAAGAAAACTGTTCAATAAGATAAAATTATTTTTTTTAATTCTTTTAGTAGTAAGAGATAAAAACAGAATGATATGCAAATTCCATGTAGTAGTTTCTTTAAAATATAAGCTTTTATTATTGTACGATTGAAAATTAAATTTCCAAAAAAAAATTTCAAACCGTTTTTGAGATATAGAAATTTCCAAAAAAAAAAACAAAAAAAAAGTCTTTTTTCCCAAAAACTCAAAAAATATTTTTTTTAAAGCTTTGAAATGCAATGTTTTTTAAACTTTTTAGAGACATCTCTTTATAAAATTTCATTTAAATCAGCTATGTTGATAGCGAGAAATTCAAATTAGACAAAATGGTTCTATGGTAGGTACAAGCTGTAATATATCTTTAATTTAAAGCCATTTTTTTTTAGCTAAAATATTTTTTTTCTCATATCTTACAGGTTATATTTAGAAACTTTTATTTATCAAGTTTAAAAAAATCTAGTATGGAGTTTTCGAAATATTAGGTGCGTTTTATTATTCACAAATCTATCTGGATCCGGATCTGGATTAAGTTTTAACATGTATTACAAAAACAAGTTGGGATCCTGTTTTCTATCGGGATCTATTTCAAAGATCCAAAAATTAGTTATTACACTGGCGAGTAGATGGCTTTTTATGGTAAGGTAGTGTATGCTATAGTGTAAAGAAAAAAGACAAGATATAATTTAAAATTTACAAACCCAAGGATAAAAAGAGACAGGCTTATAACACTGCTGTCAGTTAGATCCGTATCGTTTTATTTTCAAGGGATGATCCAGATCCGGATCCAGATAGATTTGTGGATAATAAAACGCACCTATTGAGTGTGAAAAAAAAAATTTGAATTTTCTTTTTAAAATCCAAAAATTTTTTTCTGAAAATTTGAATACACAATACTATTCAAATTTTTGAAGAGCCTTAGCAAAAAAAAAAATTATCAAAATTGGTGCTAGCGTTTTTGAAAAAATCAAAAACTAAAAAAAATGGTACCATGGGGGTACCCTCAATAACCATTTTTCGGAAAAAATTTTTCAACCATTACCTAGATTCAACTAAATGAATTTTTTTTGTATTTTTATTTTTTTTTAAATGTCGAACAGTTTTTGAGAAAAAAAAAATACTTATAAAATTTCGAAAAAAAATCGTATTGTCTAGCCAAGCAGTGGGAATGTTTCTCCTGTATCATAATTGGTTATACGTAATTCGTCTGCCCAAACAATAAGCCAATTAAAGTCATGCACAGCATCCAAGAAGAGCAGCGGAAGCAGTAAGTTTTCCGCACAGTTAAAATCAATGGAATCAACGTCGAAGTGGAAGTAGATACGGCGACTACAAATTCGGTCATAAGAAAAGGAGAGTACAGAAAAAAATATATTCATTTTAATTTAGAAAAATTTTACAATAGACTTTGTACAGTCACAGGTAATTTCATTAAGGAAATCGGCACGGTAAAGGTTCAGTTGGCGTTCGGAGGAAAAGTTCAGTTCACCCGTGATAATCGTTTTGCAAATAAAATCACTTCGAGTTAACCCAGAAATTTTCTTCTTTAAAACGAAGTGATTTTGTTCATACTGTCTGCTCTTTTTTAAGTCAGGTTAAGTTCTTTTGATCCAGTCGGGCGTATTTATTTTTTAAGACTTACTTCACCCTGTTCAGTCATTGGCTAGATTTTGAATTAAGTAACTAATTTTTTCTTAAATTGAATACATAATTACTACCCGTAACCATTAACTCAGACAAATGCACACAGGATTGTCCTTCACTTACCAATAGCGATGGTTATATTGACAAGAACTTAAGGATCTGTAGATGTGGATGCTTTCCCATTTTCAAGCAAGGACAAGCAGATACACGCTGCTGTTATAAGTCTTAATATAATAATTTAATTAGTTCAATGAAGACAGTCCTTGTGGAGTGAACAGTGAAGTGAGTTTTTCAAGAGCTTAATCGAGTTACCTAAGGATCTATAATGAGCAATTTTAGATTTTCCTAATAAATTCAAACTCATCAAAAAGTTATAGAGGATAAGGAGAGTAGAATGAACATTTATGCTGTTGTAGCTCCCAGGAAATGATTCCTTCTTATCTACCTTTGCTCAACTAAACACGAACACGTTCTACAGCAACCTTGGGAAAGATCCGACCGACGACGATGGGTTGACAGGAAGAAGGGGATGGAGATGTGTTGTATTTAATTTATTTAATATTATTTATCCAGGTAATGGAGTAATAAACATCCATTCTCTATTCGTGTGTCAGAGTAAGGACGATTTTCGATTAAGTAAAAAGACATCGTCTTTGTCGCCGGGTTCTATAGGATAAATAAGAATTACCTGTTCCTGTCAATGTTCTAAGAATGAGACGCTCAAGGAAAAGGGAGAATGGTGTGGGCAAAAACTCTACTTAGAATGAGTTTAGGCTCCTTCAAAAGGAAATATTATGGATTCAACTCCATATTATCTCTTCCAAAACAGACTCATGTCATTTGCCTTAATAAATATCTACATTGATATATCGAAAATTTTTCGTCAATTATTTTTCGTCAATTATTGCATCAACAGCTCGCCAAAGCCATGGCAGCACAAAAATTTGTCGGAATAAGCAAGTCAAGGATGATGTTTTTGCGCAACTGATGGGAAGTTTTCAAATAGTACAGTGGTCGGTCGACATCCATGAAGCGAAGGAAAATGAATGGACTTAGGTATTCAATTAATTTACGATTGCTACCTCTTTTTATAAATATAGGGTGACCCAAATACTAGTTTCTTTTAAGAAATGCAGTAGAATTAAATTTTTGTCATGTATTATGACTTTATTAGTAAGAGCAAACATTCCCATTAATTATGGAACACAACGTCCGTCGTTCAAGTGACTGGCTGTGTGACTTCAATTAATGTTCGTGAATTGAGTCTCACACTCTCGGCTACAGCAGTCACATTCTCGTTTGTGCGCACCGTACGACGAACGGGGATCATTAGTGTTGTACACTTGCAGACCTGTGTCACGAATTTTTGCACAAACTTGCGTTGGTGCTTAATTTCTGTCAAAACTTCTTTTCAAAAAATTCACAGTTTGGGCTACACTGCACTCAATTTGGAAATACTGACTTACTGACTATCTATCAAGATTTTGAGCGTTAAGCAGCTGACATAGCTTTTTTTAATTTGTAAAAAAAATTTTGTCGCACGTATGTATGTATGTACATACAATTTGTTGTTTGAGCTTAAAAATAAAATAAATAAAATTTATTTAAATAAAATATAAAAAACAACAAAAGCTAGAACTCTTCTATTAATAAAATGTTTTTTTTTTATACGAAAGTACTTAATAACAAACAAACACAAAATATTTGTATTTATTAAAGTTGTCTGAAGAAGGGTGTTCTCACACCCGAAACGTCACAATATACGAAATAAAAAATACTCGTAACAACAAAACTTGCCCTTTAGCCCATTTAAGGACAAACATAAAAATTTTTAAAAAGGAAGGATCACGAAGAAAGGAAACATGTAATTAATTATATACAAATAAGAAAATAACCTGTATAAATATCACTACCTGTATCTGAAAAACAGGCACCTAGGGAGACACTTCTTCAAAGACTTGGAGGTGCTCTCTGACATTCCAACCAAAATCATATTGAAATTTATTAACGATACCGAATGGCTTAAAAATTTCTAAGCTCTGAAAATCGCCTTCAACCACAGTCAAACAAAAAAAAAAATAAAATGCACGACTGGATCGCACGAACTTGCTCTTATGTAAAAGTACTTTGGAATTTAATCATATAATAAAACGGCAAACATGTTTTTTGTGGTACACTTTTCTCCAAAAGTATTTAACCGATTTCGATAAATTTTATATGGTTGGAAAGCCACAGTTACGGAGATGTGCAGAATATACTTGAGACACGCATTTACACACTGTGGGTCATTTTTGTTTTTGCACTGTCGAACACTTTGCATATTACATAAAATAAAATTTATAACAAATTTATATTATTTGTAGTTTTGCTCTGGGCAAGGGTTTTTCTTCCAAATTCTTCTTTTTCCGTTCAAAAACAAAACAGTGTTTTTTTTATAATATACTTTAGTTGAAAATCTTTATTTGTTCGTATTCGTATTTAAATGTCTATGTATGTATAAGTATAATAGCATGTACGAATGAAAATAGAATATTGTTTTATCCTCCACCGCAGGATATGCGAAACGACGCAGTACCCCGCTGAATGGGCGATAGCACAATGATTTTAAAAAAACTAAAAAAATTTATCAAACCAATGAGAGAGTTAACTCCGTCAATGGGATTTAATTTAATTTAGCGTTAGATACTCAGTCCTCTTTTTGTACAAGCTTGACAAAATCAAAAGGCGGTAGTGTACCACCGAATTGTTTCCTCAAGAGAGCACAAACAGAAGTGATTCACATTTGTTTTGCGCGGCCTTTTATACTCTCTGCTTGGGAAGTTAATTATATTGTATAGAATTGAATTATTTGTTTAGAATTTAATTATTTGTATAGAATACTTGTTTAGAATGAATGAAAAGGAAAATACAATATTGTTTGCAAGTTTTTTACAGTATTTTACAGTATGTCTTAAAAGTAAATTTATATTTAATTGAAAATGAGTAAAAAAATTAATTGAAAAAATATAAATATAAAATGTTGATAGATGATGTTGTTAATTGTTGTTGATGTTACATTCTCCCCCTATGGCGCTGAAGTCGTCTCGACGATGCGACAGAAGTAGCTGGATTTTTAGGTCTACCTCGTCTTCGTAGGACTCGAACTGGTTGAACATCGGTGTCTTCAGTGTTTTTATATTTTGTTAGAGATGAAACATGGTAAGTACCCAGTGGTATGGCAAGGTCATCGTTTGAAGCAACTTGGAAGGTAGTTGAGCCAAGCTGTTTAATAATTGTGTAAGGTCCATCTCTCTTCGGGACGAACTTTGCAGTCACATTTTTGCTTGCATTGCTGAGAACATGGGAAGTTATTAATACCTGGTCTCCTACTTGAAAAGTAGGCGTTGGATGTCGTTTTTTGTCAGAGTATATTTTGTTATGGTCTTGTGTTTTTTCGACAGTTTCTCTAGCGTTTTGAAGAGTGGTTGCTAGTTGTTGAAGTTTCGGTGTAATTTGTGGGATAAAATTCTCTGATTCTATTATGTTCCTCAGATCATGGTTGATATCGTCGATGGTTCTAAGTTCACGACCAAATGTAAGATAAGCTGCAGAGTAACTGGTGCTTTGGCATTTGGCACTATTCATAGCAAATCTTATGGATGAGAGATTATCGGACCAAGTACTATGGTTGTTGCCCACTAAAATAGCGAGTTGTGTTTTCATATCTCGATTTTTACGCTCGACTGGATTGGACTCAGGATGATAAACGGGGGTGAGTGACAATGCGTTAGATGTTGCATGATGGATGAAATGAATTGCACACCATTGTCAGATATGAGACGTCGTGGAAGACCATATTGTAGAAAGACTTCGTTTAATAAAGTTAGAGCACAGTTTACTGCCGTCGCCTCCTTCAGAGGAAATATTTCCACCCATCTGCTGGCAACGTCTTCAGCAATTAGAATCCATTGAAACCCATCATTTGTTTTGGGCAATGGTCCAAATAAATCGACAGCTACTATTTCAAACCTTTGATTACTTGAAACAGTCTGGAGTAATCCTGAAGGCTTCATATTGCTTGGTTTGTATCGAAGGCACATGAGACAGTTTCCTATATGCTTGGTAACATCGCTTCTCATTCCTGGCCAATAGTATCTGGATGTAATTCTGGTAAAAGTACGGTCGACTCGAAGATTGCAAAATTGATTTTCGTTCTTGAGTTGGTACAACTAATTGAGCATTTTCGGCTTCAGATTCGGGTGAATATCTGTAAAGTATTCCGTCGGTTAATATGTATCCACGTGAAGTCCATCGTATAATATTCTCATTATTGGTTTCAAATGATTCAATTATTTCTTTGAGTTGATTGTCTTCGAGCTGTGCTTCTCGGATTTCTTTTGGTTTTCTTGAAGGTAGATCTATTTGAAAGCTGCATATTTCACAGTTTGATTCTTTATGATTATTGCATTCACATGGTGGTCTTGAAAGCATATCTGCGATAAGATTTGTTCTACCTGGGGTGTATTCAACTTTAAAATTGTATGATTGCAGTTGCAAAGCCCAACGGGCAAGTCTTCCAGTGGGTGATTTGAGTGTAAGGAGCCATTTCAAAGGTTGATGATCAGTAAGTAGTGTTACTTCACCTCCTTCAATATATCCACGGAACTTGTTGACAGCCCATACTATGGCAAGTGCTTCGCGTTCAGTTGTTGAGTAATTTCGTTCTGGTGCTGTGAGAAGTCTTGAAGCGTATTCAACTGGGTGCTCATCTGTCTTCTCCCCCTGGACCAAAACTGCTCCGATGGCATAGTTACTTGCATCAGTTTTTAAGAAAAATGGTTTTTCATCACATGCCTGTTGAAGAATAGGTGCAGTAGTAAGAAGGTTTGTTAGTGAACTGTATGATTTTTGTTCATCTTCATTCCATTTCCATGACGCATTTTTCTTGGTGAGATTACTTAATGGTTTCGAAACATCTGCAAAATTTTGTATAAATCGTCTGTACCAGGAACATGTTTGAAGAAACGAAAGAACTTGCTTAGCGTTTTTTGGTTGAGGACGATTCAAAATTGCAGTTATTTTTTCAGGGTCTACTTGAATGCCTTTGTCAGTTATAAGGTGTCCAAGATATTTGACCTTTGAACAGCAGAAATGAGATTTATTTCTGTTCACTTTGAGTTTGAATAGATTCAATCTTTTGAACACACGTTGGAGGTCATTTAAATGTTCATCGAAACTATTTGAACATATGATGAGATCATCCAGATATACTAAAATTAAGGTTTGCGGTAGTCCTTTTCTAAATTTGTCCATTAATTCTTGAAAGGTGGCTGGAGCATTTCGTAAGCCGAAAGGCATACGGTTAAAGCGGAACATACCAAAAGGTGTGACGAATGCTGTCTTGTCCTTATCCTCTTCAGCTATTTTGACCTGGTAATATCCTGATTGTAGATCTAACGTTGTTTTAAACTTGGTGTTTTTTGTTGAGTGCAAGAGATCATCTATTCGTGGTAATGGATGTCGACTAGGAATTGTGATACCGTTTAGTTTGCGATAATCGATGCAGACTCTGATATTTCCGTCTTTCTTTGGAACTAAGACTACAGGTGCAGCCCAAGGTGAATCGCATTCCTTTATGATGTTATTTTCAAGCATTTTATGTAGCTCTTGCTTTAGTTGTTCTTTCCTTGTAGGAGACAATCTATAAGGTGTTGTTGCAATGGGGCTATGATCACGCGTATTAATTTTGTGAGTAGCATATGGTGTTGATTCGGAAAATTCCTCAAATAAACTGCTGTGCTCTTGCAAAATCATACTCAGTTTTTCTCTATCTGGTGCGGTTATCTCGATTGCTTCATTTTCTCTTAAATCAAAATCAATGGAATTGATTGGAATAAAATCTATATCTGTATCAAAATCCATTGGTGAATGAACAAGATCTGGAAATAAGGTATCCTTATTGGGTTTCTTACGATCTGGAGTTAAATCTGTTGATCTTAACGAATCTTCGAAGATACTTTGAATAAAATTTGGTGAATAGTCATTGTTTATTGTTCTTTTTCTCAACCTTTTTGGTGTATTGAATAATGCTGGAGCTGGATTGGGATCGAACCAAGTCAAGAAAGCAGAATTCTTTTCGTTGTTTGCCTGTGTAGTCAAAGATGATTGTATTTGTGGCGATAATTCAAAATTAGGTGTCTTAGCGAGTGGTGAAATTGATTTAAATGGAACATTCGTAAAGAAAGGAGCTGTATTGTCATGCTGAGAAGTGTTATTATTCTTTGTAGATAACTTCGTGTGGGACGTGTCGTAGAAATCGAAAGGTTTTCCTTTTTGGTCCGCAAAATACCAAATTCTTTGTCCAAGATCCATTATTATTCCATTTTGTTCCAAAAAATCGATACCAATAAGTGTACGATTATCGGTAGCTTTTGGCAGGGCTATAAATTTTATAGGTCTTAGTCGATTTCCGAAAATAATGTTTGTATCAGCAATTAAGACTTCTTGTTGTACGGCATGTCCATCAGCAAGTGTTACTGTCGTTTGCATCGTCTTGAATTTAGTGCCATTTCGTAAAAGATGTAAGAATAACTCTCTGCCGGCAACGCTTGTACGGGCTGCAGTATCTAGGTACGCAATTCCCTTTTCTCCATGTGATGATATGGAAACCGTAGGCAAGTCTGTATTTATCGTTGTTTTTATACAATTGAAGGATACCGTGGCTGGTCCTTTTGGTAGATCCTTGCAAGTTGGACAGTTTGATCGGATGAATCCGGGTGCCTTGCATTTGTAACAGTGGATTTTTGTTTCTGTGGAGACGTTGTTGCTGGCATTTTGTTTCTCTCTCTTCCGACAGTCTGAAACAGTATGGCCAAGATGTTTACAAAAAGTGCAGCGTAGCTTTTCCGTATCGCGTCTTCCTTTTTCTTCGGTGTTAAGGGTTTTTTCTGCGCGAGATAGTTCTATTGCTCTTGCTTTAACGAGCAAATCTTGAAAGGAGTTGATATTTTCTCGTGGCACACCGTCTCTGATATGGATGTTAAGCAGTCCATACACGAGGTCTATCATCATGGATTCTTTCAGAACTTCTGGAAGTTTCGCAAGCAATGCTCTTTTTGTGCAAATAAAATCATCCGTAGGTTCTTTAGGTTTTTGTTTTACCTCAAAAAGTTCCATGAAAATCCGATAAGCTGGTTTTGCGGGAGCATAAGCATTACGTAAAAGAGTTATAACATCCTGCCAAGTTGTCGCTTCTGCCTTGATTCCTTGCCACCAATTAACGGCATTTTCAGATAGCAGAAGTGGAAAGCTTTTAATGGCATTTGTCTCCTCTATGCGTTCTATATCTTTAAACACATTGATTGTGGCAATAAATGCTTCTACAACCTGTGGATCTCTTTCACCTTTGAACCTTGCTGTGCAATTGCTGAAACTGCCTATGTGAGGATTTTCGGTTTGCATTGCGCTGATGAATTTCTTCAACTGTGCATCTGTAAAATTCGCCATTTTATGATCTGCGTGGTAATTGATAGGTTTTTTGAAGAATTGGGCCTCTAGTTGGGACGCCAATATAACAAATTTATATTATTTGTTGTTTTGCTCTGGGCAAGGGTTTTTCTTCCAAATTCTTCTTTTTCCGTTCAAAAACAAAACAGTGTTTTTTTTATAATATACTTTAGTTGAAAATCTTTATTTGTTCGTATTCGTATTTAAATGTCTATGTATGTATAAGTATAATAGCATGTACGAATGAAAATAGAATATTGTTTTATCCTCCACCGCAGGATATGCGAAACGACGCAGTACCCCGCTGAATGGGCGATAGCACAATGATTTTAAAAAAACTAAAAAAATTTATCAAACCAATGAGAGAGTTAACTCCGTCAATGGGATTTAATTTAATTTAGCGTTAGATACTCAGTCCTCTTTTTGTACAAGCTTGACAAAATCAAAAGGCGGTAGTGTACCACCGAATTGTTTCCTCAAGAGAGCACAAACAGAAGTGATTCACATTTGTTTTGCGCGGCCTTTTATACTCTCTGCTTGGGAAGTTAATTATATTGTATAGAATTGAATTATTTGTTTAGAATTTAATTATTTGTATAGAATACTTGTTTAGAATGAATGAAAAGGAAAATACAATATTGTTTGCAAGTTTTTTACAGTATTTTACAGTATGTCTTAAAAGTAAATTTATATTTAATTGAAAATGAGTAAAAAAATTAATTGAAAAAATATAAATATAAAATGTTGATAGATGATGTTGTTAATTGTTGTTGATGTTACAAATTTAATTTAATAAATTTACTTGAAAACACTGCCAATAATATAAAAAATAAATAATAAATAATAAATAAATTGGCACTCGAATTTCGAGAGCTGGGTCGGCTAGTATATATAAATTTTATAAATATAAAACATGGATTTAATGAGATAATAATGTTCAAATGCATAAAATTGCAGTCTGGTTTCCGAAAAGTATGAATTTATGCAAATAAGCTTTAAAAAATCGTTTTATTATTAAATAAGTTTTTTATATAAGAAATTTTTCTAAAATTTTTCAAGAAAAAAATGTGGGATGCGAATTTTAAGTATTAAGTAATATAGATTTTAGGAAATATTTTCAAAAAATAATCGTTCATAGGTTTTGAAGATCTTAATTAAAAAAAAAAAGCTCCAGCATAAAAATTTTGGTTAAAATCGTTAGAGCCGTTGGTGATAAATTCGAAAATCAAGAAAACGGTTCTATGACAGGTACCCCTAATAACATTTCCCCCCAAATTTCTTTTTGACCAAAATATAGTTCATGTCCATAATATCACACTTATTTTTTTTTATCAAAATCGTTAGAGCCGTTTTCGAGATAAATAAGATTTTGCATTACGGGTATGGGGGGTACCGTTAGTTTTGGAGCTAAAAAAAAATTTCAATTTATCCTCTAGGGAATCGCCGAAGACCCTTAACCACCGAGTTTGAAGAAAAATACTTCCGGTAGCTTAGGCTGTAGTTCGAGGTACAGACATACAGACACACAGACACACAGACATACAGACATACAGACGGAATTGCCGGACCCACTTTTTTCGTCTTCGCTATCATCGTAATGTCAACTTTGATCAAAATCTCGAGTTCGATTTTTTTTTCCAAATGCAGAACTTGCCCTATAGTACCTATATCGCAAGTAAAAAACATAACAATGGTCAGAGACGATAGTGATAGTACAAACAAAAACGACTTATCGATGCACGTGTTTCTTGTAGGATTGGCCTCCTTCTCTTCGACTTAGATAATCAGCAGTACTGACCAAATAGACGGATATAGACACTAAACACTGACATATCGAACTCATCTACCAGACGTTGCATGGACCCAAATGCTCCTACAGGCCTGGAGGAAGGATGATTTCTGAAGTGATGATAAAAGAATAGACCACGATCCTAGAAGGCGTCTACCTCTTCTCAACCAGGTGATTATGTGACGACAGACATTTCTTCAATGACTTAGAAGTACCCTCCGACATTTCAGGCTATAGCTTGCTGTTAATCATTAACAGCCTTTACGTACTTGAAAGACAAAGGATTATTATAGGTTTCAATCCAAGGGAGTCACAACCCCGGATCACATCGGATCTATGTATGTATATTAATCTAAATGTGATCAACCGTCAGCCCATTAACCTACCATTAATATCCAATTTTCAGATATTTTTTCCAACAATTAATTTTCTTCTTAATTTCTTAAGCCCCATTTAGACTTTCGTTCTTCATTCGTTGTACGTTGTTCGTTGTTCGTTCTTCTCTCAACAACGAACAACGAAGAAGCATTCACATTAATTCGGTTTTGTTTTTGTTCGTTCTTAACAACAAAATGGATAACAACACATTGTTGGCAGTAGCGGCACTATTAATTGTTGGGTTGGTTGCAGAAAAGAAAACATTTATCACACACAAATATAATAGAAGAGTTAAAACTTCAGACAGACGATTTCCAGAATTATTTGCGAATGCCCGAAGAAACACACGTTAAGCTTCTTGGTTTGGTGAAAGCTTTTGTATAAGTCAATAAACTCCTCAATTACTTCTTTTGATAAATTTGGGGGTGGCCGTGGCACGATGGTTGTGTACTTGCCTGTCAACCTCATGATCACAGGTTCGATCCCTGCCGTCCTCTATGTCGTTTTAATTCCATTTTAACCTTCTAAAAATTGTCATCAACGGGTTGCTGGTTTACTCATTACATGTTGTTCAGGCAAAACACTAACAACATGTAATTGAGTTAAACTAGTATTCCCAACAACGATGAACATGAATAAAATAATGCGAATTATAAGCGACATAGAATACAAAAGACACGGCATTTCTCCGCTTTAGCTCAGCCGCCATCCCTGGAGATAAAAATATCTGAGATAACCACCAACAGTCTCAGAACATTGTGCCACACATCTTTCCTATCCTTCTTTCTCTTCATTAACTTCACGCCCGCGCTGTGTGTTGAATCATTTAAAGGGTAATCATAATCCCTTGAGCGCGGGTAGATTATATAAAAAAAAAAAAAAAAAAAAAAAACACCCAAAAATTGCTGTGGGCTCTCGGTCTAGAAGGATAATTAAAAGTATAGTGATAGTTGTACATATACATATAAATATATATGCATATATAAAAAAAATTTATAAATGTCCCTACAAGTTGCACGCTACTGCCAAACAATGTTTATTTAAACCGTTTTCATATTTAAACACACGTTGCCGGGGTAACAACGAACAACGAATATGGAATTTTCCGAGCTCCTTTGAATTTGTACGTTCTTCATTCGTTGTTAGTTCGTTTTTATCATTTACATTCTCGTTGTTCCGTGTACGTACACCAACGTACAACGTATACAGGCGAAAAGAACTAAAGTCTAAATGAATGAATGAAAATTTTTGATAATTTTTTTAAATCTTTGGAATATATTTTGAGGAAAAAAATATTTTTTAAAATTTCGAAAAAAAAATTGTATGACAGGTAACTTTATTTTTGATACTTTTTGAATTGTAGTTATTTAAAATATAAGGCAGTAGTTCTCTGATATTCTCGACTCTCAACCATTTCAGTGTGTGGGTGTTAAGTATTTTCTTGTATTAAGTGTTTAAATTAAAAACGACCCGAACTTTTAAAATGAACTCTGCCATCGTTCATGTTTCCGATCGGCACTTAGCTGCTGCTATACAAATAGCCCACTCCGCATTTCTAGGTAGTTTCCCTCTTGGCCAAATTGCAAAGTAATTGATGAGTAAGATTATGAACAGCAATAATGTTTCGACACAGTGCAATGGGCTGAAAGGGTTCAACTCATGTTATACACAGTGAACTAATTGTTCGGCGCAACAGTATGTCAGTGCGAATCGAACAGATTTTCCATTTTCTTCCGAGTCCGAGTAAGATGAGAATAATAAAAATCTTTAAAGGCTCTCCAAGTTACATTTAATGTATGTTCAACTTTAATATTCATAGAAAACTGCTATTTCTAGATCTTCTAATGAAATTTAAACGACATGTATTTCGTCTTAAATGAAAGAAGCTCTTGAAAGCATTTAAGAAACTTAATAGAAGTTCGTGTACGAGTTCTCAAAATACCTGAAATATATCCACTCATTGTTAATTCATGGAATTTTTAATCAATACTTTGATGTTTCACTGAAACTTATTTATGTTCAAATTTGTGTTTTTTAATTAAGTTTACAATCCTGACCTCTATGAAGGGACAGCGAGGCACTTTATTTCAGTGGCCAATGAACGAGTTTGCAATGAAACTTAATTAAAATTTAAATCTACTCGTAGGATGGTTTATTTCGAAAATGTACGTATTTGTATCCAGATATATTAATATGTATAGAATAACTTTTAGAATTAAATCACAAATGCCCCACACCGCCATTAACATAACTATCTTAATATGTATGCGCTTGTAATAAAATTAATAGTGACAAGAAATAATGTAATAATAATGCCATAAACCATAATGCTTTTAGCAAACAACCATTTCCGTCTAATTCAATGTGGACTCCGAGCGTTTATATTATATCCTTTCTGTCAAAGACAATTTTCCAACCGAACAAGGACCACTGCATGTTGACTGTGAAAATGTTGCTTTAATGATCAATTTATGCCTGCTGTTATAAACAACATAAAACGTCAAATTGGTTGCCCACCCTTTTGCGGTTTCGGTAGCAAAATCCTTTCAGATGATAAATGATAAAAATGTCCCTTCATCCGCAGGCTAGGCATCCTGATCATAAAGTCCCAGATTTAGGAGTTGAGTTTGTTACAAATATTTGTCCCTCATGTGCTGCTGCCAGTTCTAATGTGCACGAATATGAAAATGTCCAGTCAATGAATTTTGCCCGGACAATTGCTGCAATTATTCGCGTCGTCCTTCGTTGTCCTGTCCAACGATGATGGCCTGCCCCCAGGGATGATGATGCTTGATTTCGAGTTTAATGAGATTACAAGCACATTGGAAATATGTCTGGGGGCTGTACAAAGCCCCAGCATGATTTTGTCGAAAGGATACTTCGTTTAAAGAGGATATAATAGATGGATATGTGTGTGTCTACATAATGTTGGACGTGTTGGTACGACTATCTGTATCTTCCTACATGAAAGAGCACAGCTCGAATGTCCTGAGTCAGAGTTAATTTTTAGATTGTGATGTTGAATATACATATCTACGAGTATAATTTACAATATAGACTGAAAGTCCCTCGGTCGGTTGGTGTGATTCCGATCACGTTAGCTGATTTAAATTGGGCGAAATGGAGACAAGTCCGGGGAATGGAAAAATGTGAAATGGACCATTGCAACACAACTCCCCGAAGCCATTAAATTTAATGAAAATTAATAGCATTCCAATGAACGGGAATATGTGCACGTTTACTCTGATTTTTTACTTCGATTTGAAAGTTGATGTTATGGTCGGTAGGCAGATACATCCGAAAACTTTTTTCCCCAATTAATTAACGATTTTTTGCAATTACAGTGTTTAATTAAAGTTTGTTTTCGATGCATGATTCATGGGGTAGAATGGCAAGTTAAATTAAATAATTTATACAAAAAAGTTGTGAAATAATTTGGTTTTAAAATGAGACCATTTATTATGTGTGCTCGTGCCCGGAACAAACAAGACTTAGGAATTCATGGAGAAATACTGTATAGTTAGTAGTTACTGATAGTGACGTATGTATATTTCATTTTAGGAGCTATAAATATGGTAATTGTGTCGAAACGCGCTAAATAACAGGACTCGTTGTGTGATTTGCCTACATGAGTGCTCATCGACTGTGTAAAGTGTTAATGAGACCAATTAGAAAAGCTGTCGCTAAAACAGGTTTTAAAAATCAGCCAAACCGAAAGTCCGGTAGAAACAATAGTTCCGTGTTAAGGAAAGTTCATGGATGAGAAGATTTGTTTATGCAAAATAAATGCTTAGAATTTACAATAAAAAATCATATTAGCTATTAAGCAATTTTAATAGGTAAAATGATATACAGTGACGAGCAAAAGTGGTCAAATGATTTCGCTTTTTTGAAAAATTGATTTAAGTAAGGATATTTTAATAGAATTAAAATCTTTTTTTATTTTGTTTATTTAACTCACATTTATTATGTATAGTAAAATTTTCAAAAAATAATATATTATACAAAAAAAAATAATAATAATTTTCTGGTTTTGTCCAATTATGCACGTTTTAGTTTCAAGAGATTTAATATCGTTTGCTCATTGAGAGATGTTCCTCTCTATTGTGCTTTGTTTATTTTACTGTTATTTAACAAGTAACAGTTAAGATAATTTTATTTGTTGCTAGTTTGTTGTGGGTAAATTGTTCATTATAAAACGTGTAAAGCTGATTATTGTCAAAATGAAAAAAATTGTAAAAATACCGTTGACCGCGCTATTTTTTTAACTAAAACGTAGTGAATCATCGCGTGAAGTGTCTAAAATTTTGAAAATTTCAAAAACTTCTGTACTTAGTATTAAAAAAAACCAAAAATTTGATGTCCCCCAATGAAAAAAGGACGGAAATGACTACTTTCTGATTTGGAAGCTAGAAGAATTGAAAGAGAGTTGAGAAGTTGTGGGTCCAAAACACCTAAGCAGGCGGCATATAACATAGACAAGCCAGTTAGTGAATGGACTGCACGCCGGGCACTGAAAAGAATTGGGTTAAACGCTTAAGAGAAACCGAAGAAGCCTCTGCTTTCAGCGAAAAATATTAAAGCCAGGTTAGCATTTGCTAAAATGCAAAAACGCTGGACCATTGACCAATGGAAAAAAGTCAGTTGGTCGGACAAGATGAAGGTCAATAGAATAGGAACGGATTGTATATGTTTTTATTGGTCACATCCTGGAGAACCACTTCAACAACATCAAGTTCAAAAGACCGTGAAACATGGAGGAGGTTCGGTGATGGAATGGGGCTGTTTCTCGTGGAACTCTGTTGGTCCTTTGGTGAAAATCGATGGCATCATGAACAAAGAAAAATATTTGGACATTTTGAAGACAAATTTACCACCTTTTACCGCATCAACAGGCTTCAATAATTGTGAAATAAGTTTTCAGCAGGACGGGGATCCAAAACACACGTCAAAAATTGTCTCGGAATGGCTGAGAAATCAACAGTTTACGACGATGACATGGTCAGCACAAAGCCTGGACCTCAATCCAATTGAAAATGTATAGTCAATTGTGAAGCGTCGGTTGGGGCAGCACAAAAATCACCCATCAAATACTCAGGAGCTTTGGCAACGAATGGAACTGGAATGGGCCATATTCCAGAGAATTTCTCCATAATTTGGTGGAAAGTATACCAAAGCGTTGCTCCCAAGTAATTAAAAATATAGATTTATAGACTAAATACTAAAGAAAAAACATTGATTTAAACGTGCATAATTGGACAAGTCTAAAAACTAATCGAATATTTTTTGTTTCGTATAATATATTATTTTTTGAAAAAGTTATTACAAATAATAAAATTTAGTTAAATAAACAAAATGAAAAAAAATAAAAAAAGATTTTAATTCTATTAAAAACTCTTACTTTAAATCAATTTTTCAAGTAAGCGAAAGCATTTGACCACTTTTGCTCGTCACTGTACCTACTTAAGCTTAATTTGTGATTACTATTAAAATGTTAAGCAAAGTGCGAGCGTTAGGAAAATAGGGAAGGATTTAAGTAAAGTTACATATATACACTTGCTTTTGAAGTTCTGCATATAAGAATGGGAAATAAAAGCAGATCTAGGTAATGCTTTCCACATTCGTGCTGTACACCAACAGAAAGGATCTCTATAGTTAACACTACACCGCAAAAATGGTTTGTGATGCTTTTTTTGCCTATAGCTCTCCCTTGTGAACTGATTTAGGAGAGGAATGCAGCTAGCTACTTCGAGTGAGCATTAGAGTTCGAACTTTAAAAAAAATCTACTCCAACGCTCCGATTTTTCGAGATTTACTCCACTTTTTCCACACAGACAAATTTTCTAATTTATATACAAATATCACATTGTTGAAATAAACCATTAAGCCTTTGTTAAAAATTCTTTCTGAATTTTTGATTTGTTTATTTTCAGAAAACAATTTTTGAAAATAATACTAAGTTTTTTAATGAAACCTGTGAGTTAATTTTCATTTTTGCTTTGTTTTTATGTTCATGTGTATGTTTTAATTTTCCTGAAAGGGAAGGATTTTCTTTTTTGTTTCAAATCTACTCCGGAAATCTTGCATTTGCTCCACTTTTTTTTTAAATTTGCTCGGAAATTTTATAATTGAGGTTTGAACCCTGTTGAGCATTGCTTGTGAAAGAAGCGTTAAAACAAGGAAATACATGAAACATTCCGGGGGTGTTCAAGAGGTGGGAATAGACCCATGATAGCTCTGTTTCCTGTCACTTTTAACCTCTGTTCTGCACTCCATCCAATACATTGAAAGAAGTTTGTGCTGAACCTGAATAAAGATGTTAGTTATAAATGGTAGGCAGATCAAAGGCGTATAAAAATTTCTTTCATCGATATGCGAGTAGAAATCCTAAGCATATTGCAGCATTTTTGGTGGTCTCGAGAATGTGGTGATGCCAACGATGATCGTCATTGAAACACATACCGAGTACTGAGAGTTTTTCGGGTTCTTCGATGAAAGTGCTATTCAAGGAAAATAGCATATTGGGAACATTTTGCTTCAACGACAATAGACAGCATTAATGTGCCGAAGCATTAAACTCCACTCGGCATTTTACTGCCCATCAAACAATACTGGAAAGATCGGAATTTAATGAGCTTATCATACGATCCCGTTGCGATTCCATTTCCGAAGGAGATGGTCGTGAATTTGAAAGCTGAGGGTAGAGTCGTCGGCAATGAAATGGATGTTAAGTTTCAGACTAGAAATCATTTATAATAAGTGGAACACCAGCAATTATTTTGTGAAGATTAGACTTGAGAAACCGTCCAATACAACATGTATTCAACGTTCTAGAAGGTAATAACTAATACAACAAATAAAGTTTTCGTTGGTACCAAATCTATCAAATGTCTTAGAAATATAAACCGCAATAATCTCAATTTCTCAAAGACAATATAAAGATCTGTTTTACTCTTTGCAGAGATATAACATCAGATATCCAGTTCAGTTGAACTATTACTTCCAAAGCCGTATTGCCGGTCGTTTAGAAGATTTATCCCCCAAACTGTTTAAAAGACATTGCATTTCAAAGCTTAAAAATTAAATATTTTTTAATTAAAAAAATATTTGCTAAGAAAACTCAATACCTCAGGAAAGAGGCAATATTTTTATTTTGAAATTTAATTTTTATTAATATTATTTTAATATTTATTTCATTTAAAATAATAAAGACTTAAAGTTGGCGTATCAAAATATTTTCTTAAAAATGTTTTGAATATTTTGTATATATAAAATCTTAATTTTTTAAGAAACCGCTACGACTTATAATTTCTGTTCTACGTAGCATAAATTCATATTAAGTCATTGTAGCGTTTTCCCTAAAAAATAAGCTTTTGTATACAAAATTTTTAAAATATTTTACTGTACAAATAAAAATTATTCCTAAAAAAACTATTCACTTGCTTTTGAGTTATCGAATTTTTCAAAAAAAAAATAATCGAATTCTTACAAAAATCGAAAATATATACATATACATTACATTATGTACATACTGAAGTTTTGAAATGTATTATTTTTTAAACTTTTTAGAAGGCTCTATATTCAAAATTAGAAAAAATGGTTCTATGATAAAACAGTCATTATATTATATCTTAATTTCAAATTTATTTCTATTGAATTATAGATCGTTAAAATTAAACAAAAGGAAACAAAAATTATCAAAATTATAGGTGCCGATTTCGAGAAAAATGCTATTTTTGAAAACCATTTCTAAACATTTGTAAATTTTTTCAGCTCATACTTTGAAGATTTAAAAAAAACTTGAATTGTCAAGTGTTAAAAAAAGAACATGAAGTTGTCGAAATATTTAGTCTTGAAAAACAATTTTTATTTTAAATTCAAAAATAAAAAGTTTTTTGTTTTTGTTTTAATTTGAATACACAATATTATTCAAACTTTCGGGGGCTTTAGCATTAAAAGTATAATCAAAATAAATTTTTGATAAAATCAAAAACAAAAAAATGGGTTTAGGGGGACACCATTGAATTCCATTTATCGGATTTTTTTTTTCAAGCATTACATAGCTTTAATATTTTACTTGCGACTTATAGGAATATGTACTATAAAGCAAGTTATGCATTCGGAAAAAATCGAACTCGAGATTTTGATCAAAGTTGACATTACGATGATAGCGAAGACTAAAAAATTGGGTCTCACAATTCTGTCTGTCTGTTCGACTACAGCCTAAACGGCTCGGCCGGTTTTTCTTCAAACTTGGTAAAAATGGTTCTTAACTTTTTCCCCGCACACGTTTTTTTCTTTCTTTTCAAGACCAAAAATAACGGTACCTGCCATACGAATTTTTTTTTCGAAATTTTATAATGATTTTTTGTCTTAAAATTTCATTTAGTTAAAACTAAGTGTTAAGGCACGAAGCTGGCACATATTTATTTTTGTATAATTATTGGTTTTCGTTAAACTGAGCATATTTATTTTTCATTATTTAAATTAAATCATTCTACTTAAAGTTAATTTAAACTTATTTTATTTATTTCAATTGTTGCCAAATATTTTCGCACTACCTTATGTTTCGACTATGTTAACTACATACATTGTTTTTCATAAATTCATTTTTTTTTTGTTTTTCGTCATCATGATCTGCATTGACACTAGTTGTAAGGACCATTGTACGAGAGCCACCGCAATGATCAAGGCAGGTTTTGTCGACGAGAGCAAAATACTGGTTTTTGCAAAACGGTGGATTGCTGGAATACAATTTTTTTAATGTTCCACTTATTTAGCAACCACCAAACCAGACTTTCGAAATTGAAACAAAGAGTTATCATAAATCCGTAATCATTTTAAAACTAAATTTTGTCTGGATTTTGGAATTCAATAAATTAGTAATAAATTGTAACGAATTGAAATTTTTGCGTTGAAATTATTTAATTTGCATTCCTAATCACTAAGAAATGGTTGAAAACAAATTTTCAAAAAAAGGGCCGTGCGAACTGCTAGAAAACGAACGCTTTCTGAAACATTAGCGTTTGCCCTGACAATGGAAGCAGCAGAGCAAACTTCTCACGGAGTACATCGACTTAGAGAAGCCATCGTCGAAGAATGCTCGTGTCGGAAAACTGATGTCCAAAGGAACCAACGAAACGGACTTGCAAAGTGCTGGAATTGCAACAAGACTGGACATTTACAGCGTCAATGTCGATTACCACCAAGAAGAGCTTGTCAACATTGTGGACACGGAGTTTCAAACTCAAAACAAGGTAACAAGAATACCAGTGTTACTTCCCGAATAAGTTTCCCAACAGAGAAACGAGTAAGAACCAACTTCGAGGAGCAGAAGCTGGTTTCTGGTATTAATGGCCCCAGAAACACCATCCAGGTTTCTCAGACCAAACGAAACAATAAAAGTCTGACTGTCGAGGCAACGTCAAATGGCAACAAACGCATGGTCGCCATCAACACTCTGCGAATAACTGGGCTGACCCCATTTGTGGATGGAGCAATGAAGAAATAAGATCTGCTCAACAAGAAGACCCCGACATTGAACCTCTTCTGGCATGGAAGGAACATGAAGAATATGAGTCCAGTTTTAAAGGCCTATTGGGCACAATGGGACTCACTTCATGTGCGAGAAGGTGAAGAAGGTCCTATGTGATGCAGCTTGTGTTACCTCAATCGAAAATCAAAGAGGTTCTTCGAGAGATGCATGATGGACCTTCAGGAGGCCATTTGGGAATCAACAAGATGTTAGAAAAAGTGATACAACGATTCTACTGGTTGCATGCAAGAGACGACGTTAAAAAGTGGTGCCGAAATTGTGACGCTTGTGCTGCAGCCAAAGGACCTGGTAGAAAACTGCAAGAAAAAATGATGCAATATAATGTCGGCTCACCGTTTGAAAGGATTGCTGTTGATGTGGCTGGCCCATTTCCGGAAACGAATGCTGGAAACAAATACATTCTGGTGGTAATGGATTACTTCAGCAAATGGCCTGAGGCATTGATGGCCTACCGAAGTGCAATATATAGCTCAACAGGACAAACACCATCTGAAATCCTGTTCGGAAGAAGCATACGGCTGCCTAGTGAGATAAGGTTTGGACACCCATCAGAAGAGTCTCAGAAGACTGGGGATTACGTGAGTGACCTAAAAGAGAGGCTAATCGACATCCACGAAAGGACGAGGACTAGAATGAGCACTTACAGCGATCGAATGAAGACAAGGTACGACACAAGAGCAAACACCACAGGATTCCAAGTAGGAGATCGTGTATGGCTCTATAATCCACACCGTCAAAAGGGATTGTCGCCAAAACTTCAACAAAACTGGGAAGGCCCTTACACTGTCGTCACGAAAATCAATGATGTCCTTTACCGAATTCAAAGAGGGTCAAGAGGAAAGTTAAAAGTTGTGCATAGCGATCGACTGCACCGATACAGTGGCGAAGCTGGAGATAGAATTGTTCGGGACGAATAATCTTAAGAAGGGGGTAATGTTGTGAACAGAGCTTTATACTATTACAGCGCCATCTGTTGGAAAATTGCATATCTAATTTATAGAAGAAACAAAAAGGTCTTTTCCAATGTCAAATGCATTTCCCCTTATTCAAACCATCTAGAACATTCCAAGACGAAAAGCTTCGCGAATTTTCGAGAACAACTAACATGAGTATATAAGGGAGTGTTCGCGGTGAGCACAACACAGTTGATTTTTGATTACGGAAGTGTGCAAAACTCTGCTTATTGGATTGTGTAAAACAAGTTTGATTTTAATTTGAATAAAGTATTTGAGATGATTATAAATTGAGATTTATTGTTGTGATTTGGAAAGTAAAAATAAAGAAGAAATATTAGAAAGAGTAATAAGTTTTATTTAACGAACCTAGCAAAAATATAACAATATATTTAACTACATTTTTTTTTTAAATTCAATATCTCAAAAACGGCCCAGAATTTTTTTTTGTAAATTAAATGTTTATTCGAACAATAATAAAAACTTTAAATTGGCGTGCCAAAATTTTTTCTTAAAAATGTTTTAAAAATGTTTGGATATAAAAGAAACCACTACAACAACTTATAATTTTTGTTCTTGCAAAATTCATATTTACATAGCATTTTGTTTCTATCTCTTACTACTAAATTTATCCTTGTGAATAGTTTTCTTAAATAACATTCATTTTAAAATTCTTAGTCTAAAACATAGGAGCATAGTCTATTACTGTGAAGCAGATTTTAAGAAAAAAAAAATATTTATAAAATTTTGAAAAAAAAAATTCGTATGGCAGGCACCGTTATTTTTGGTCTTTAAAAAATAAGTGGGGAAAAAATTTAAAATGTTTTCTACCAAGCTTAAAGAAAATCGGCCTAGCCGTTTAGAGACTCACTTTTTTACTTGCGATATAGGTACTATAGGGCAAGTTCTGCATTTGGAAAAAAAATCGAACTCGAGATTTTGATCAAAGTTGACATTACGATGATAGCGAAGACGAAAAAAGTGGGTCCGACAATTCCGTCTGTCTGTCTGTATGTCTGTACCTCGAACTACAGCCTAAACTACCGGAGGTATTTTCTTCAAACTCGGCAGTTAAGGGTCTTCGGTGATTCCCTAGAGGAGAAATTGAAATTTTTTAGCTCCAAAACTAAGGGTACCCCCCATACACCCGTAATGCAAAATCTTATTTATCTCAAAAACGGCTCTAAGGATTTTGATAAAAAAAATTAAGTGTGATATTATGGACATGAACTATATTTTGGTGAAAAAAAAATTTGGGGGGAAATGTTATTAGGGTTATCTGTCATAGAACGGTTTTTTTTGATTTTCGAATTTCTCACCAACGGCTCTAACGATTTTAACCAAAATTTTTATGCTGGAGCTGCTTTGCATTTGAAAAAATATAAATTAAAAATTTTTTCGAAAAAATAGTTTTTGGATTTTTTAAAAAATAATACAATTTTTTTTTTTTGAAAATTCAATATCTTGAAAACCGATACACGATTAAATTTTTAAATTACGTTTAAAAATGTATTTTATTAAATAATAACAATTTGCATATCATTTTTTTTTATAAAAATTTTAAGGAAAATTTAGTACACAAAAAACATGTTTCAGTGTGTCTGTATGTCTGTACCTCTCACTACAGCCTAAACCACTACACCTATTTCTTTCAATCTCGGTAGTTAAGGGTCTTCGGTGATTCCCTAGAGGAGAAATTGAAATTTTATTTTTAGCTCCAAAATTAAGGGTACCCGCCATACACTCGTAATGCAAAATCTTATTTATCTCGAAAACGGCTCTAACGATTTTGATAAAAAAAATTAAGTGTGATATTATGGACATGGACTACATTTTGGTCAAAAAAAATTTGGGGCAAAATGTTATTAGGGGTACCTGCCATAGACCCTTTTTTTTTATTTTCGACTTTCTCATTAACGGCTCTAAGGATTTTAACCCAAAATTTTTAGCAGGAGTCCCCTTAAGTTTAAAATAATATTGTATATAAAAATATTTGAAAAAATATTTATTGGGTTTAAAAAAAAAAAATTTAAATCAATATCTTCAAAACCTATGAACGATTATTTTTTGAAATTATTTCCTAAAACCAATATTATTAAATACTTAAAATTCGCATCCCACATTTTTTTCTTGAAAAATTTTAGAGAAATTTCTTATATAAAAATTTTATTTAATAATAAAACGATTTTTTAAAGTTTATTTGCATAAATTCATACTTTTCCGGAAACCAGACGGCAATTTTATGCATTTGAACATTATTATCTCATTAAATCCATGTTTTATATTTATAAAATTTATATATATTAAATTCCAAAGTACATTTACATAAGAGCAAGTTCGTGCGATCCAGTCGTGCATTTTATTTAATTAAGATTTAACTGTAAAATACTAACACAGGAAAAATAGCATAAATATAATTGACCTTTATAATAATAATGATTGAAATGGTTGAAGATGAAGATGGATGAAGACTTAGGTGGGACATGGTAGTGGAAGAGAATCTCAACCATCAGCTTGGAATACGAAACAGCGAATCAGCTAATTATGGCCAGAGCTTAAAATTAATCGTTGAGTGGTTAGTTCACATCGAACAGTAGAGCCATATAACTACGGTCCACATATGACAAATAGGTCCGGTAGGAATATTTTTATGTAATATCGCCTTAAGTAGTTTTTAGTTTTCAAAATAACAACTGTTTCAAAAAAAATGGTTTTAACAGTTATTAGTGAAAGTCCTTAAAGTCTCTAAAAGTATAATCAACCAAGCCGTCTTTAAAATAGTGAATTTAAAACAGACAATTTTAATTTTAAATTGAAAAATATTGTTTTAAATATCTTGGTGCAAAATCTTATTTAAAATTTTTTAAAAATCTCGTCCTAAGAAAAATCAAAAACACTAAAATAGTTTACGAGAAATGCAAAAATCAAAAGAACTGTGCCATGTGAGGCAATATTAAGAATAATTTTCGAAAAATTTGCTTCCATAAAATTAATTTTTTCTTAAATTTAAATTTTGTGGAACGGTTTCGCTATAAATGAGACTTTCTAAAACAGCAGGTATGGGAAGTTTCTACCGTTGATTTTGGTCCTAAGATTTATTTGGTGTGGAGTCGAACAGTCAGACCGACAGACACAATTGCCTGACGCATTTTTTTCGTCTTCCCTATTATCATAGCGATGTCAAGTTCGATAAAATCTCGACTTCATTAAACAAATGCATATACCCTACCGTAAACCAAGTACCTCCCCATATCGCACTCAATAATGGCCTTCTATTTTCCAGACAAAGCCTGACTGTATCGTAAACATTAGAGTAAAGTCGGGTAATGTGGACCACTCGGCTAATATGGACCACCAGCTTTTCTCGCCTTACACAAGTGCAATCGAGGTGACGATTGGTTGCGATTGTGCGTGACCTGCTTAAACTTAACTCAGTATAGTTTGAGTAGTCAGAAATAACGCGTCACGAAGTTATCCGGATTAAAAGAAAATCCAAGGCATTGATTATTTTTTTTTCGTAGATGTTTCTCCTTTTTTCTATAGTTAAATTTATATTTTGTCCTCCTTTTATTTTTTAAATATAAGAAGTGAATATTTGTTTTAAGGTTTTTATTTATAAAACTATTGTAAAGAGTCTCATTTTGTTGTAAAATTGCTTTTTTTCCAAATACCATGTTGCGGGTAATATGGACCACTGGAGGAAAGGAGTAAATGGAATAGTGGACCACATTACCCGCCTTTTTAATATAAGAAGTTTCGGGTCTGGATGAGGATGAATGATCGACCATTGATGATTTTGATACATATGAATTGTTTGGCAAGGCATATATCAGAGTCCAAACTGGATAAATAGCCGTCAATGGAGTGAAAACTAGGTGGTCCATATTACCCTCCAGTTTTGTTTTGTAACGTTTTTGAGTTATTTAACTATTTGTTTTTTGTTATTTTTTTATAAAGTGAATTTATTTTTTTGTTGCTACTTTTTTAATCAGAATGAACTTATATATATATTTTTTTAATATCTTTAAGAAAAATTACACCGTTTGTGATTTATTAACAAAAATATGATTGGTGGTCCATATTACCCGACTTTACTCTATTAATCAATCATTTATTCATATATTTTTCTCGACTTTTTGCGCTTCAAAAAATGCTCAAAACAATTCGTACCTTAAGCCATACAATTACCATTATTGGCTACAAGATGTTAAATGCTTTGATGTGAAACTATTAAATTATCGTGCTTTATGAAAAAAACAATTGAGCCCCCAAAATCTAATAACAAATTCCAGAAATAATGAAAAGGATCTCATTATGCAAATGGAACATGTCAGTGCAAAAAAAAATGGATGGGAAAATTCCAACGTCCCAAATCCAATGTAAAAATACAGCTCAAGCCATCCCAACCTATATAATCATCTAATTCGCCCCTGCCTCCCTTAGGGGCTGTCTAGTATAATTGAAATTTATTCATAGCCAAGAATTTTCTGTAGGGATATTTTCTTCGTTGTTTCGGTTTAAAAATAAAGGACATTTCCACGGTAATTGATTTATGAAGAAATTACTTTTGCGTTTTGTAATAAAATTGTTTCGCACAATAACGCAGTTATTCGTATATACGTTTAATTTTCAATTTTCTCAGCGACTTGCTTAGCCGCAAAGGCGCCGCGATGTGGGTGGCGAGGGTGGCCAATGGATGATGGGGCGGCTTCATCTTCACCTAGGTCCCTGGTGAAATCGTTATCCTGTCATAATTATTGCTAAAATGACAGTTTTCCGACGCCCCGAATATATTCAGGTGATTATGGTTTTGTCGGAGCGATTTTGCATTTCGCCAAAACGCAGACAGCCCCAATGAAAACAGCTTTCCGCTGGGAATTTTTATGATGAATATTTTTACTGCAAAAATTTTATAAATTGTTTTTATGTGTTTGACGGTTCAGGATAATTACATGCAGAAAAAATGTCTCCCTCTCTCTCTCTCTCTCTCCCTCTCCCTTCCTCACCTACATGGTTGGTTGTTTAAAATGCAAGCCGAATTGAAAGGGATTTTTTTTGAAGCTCCTGAATGTGTGTTTCTGTGTTCTGTGTGGGCAAAATGCCAAATGTCTTTGGAGTTTATTTTGAACTCAGTTAAAGGTCATGTAAGAATTTCTGTTGGAAGTGAAACCATTGGCGAAAGACCACCTATATGGCTAAACTGCGTCAAGCTTTCCGAAAAATTGCTCACAAAATTTTGCCTGGACGTGGGACATGCTAAAATCCATTTGAAAGGAGGACGAATCACGTGTATTGTTCATGGTTCACTTCGGAAGTGGTATGTGTTAAGTCAACGAAGCAAGAAATTGGAATTCAATTACTTCAACTTGGCCATAGGATTTCTACCGCATAATGGCAATGATAGTGTAGAAATAAAGGTTCTTTGAGCGCATAGGTTTGCGGAGGATGAATGTGGCAGGAAGCTATTGTTAATGGGTTTTCTGATATAGTGTTTGTATAAAATTATATTCTGTTTGGAATATTTGGGGATTTGATTCAGAATGACGGTGCCAATAAATTACATGACTAGGCCATACGTAGCTACCCATCACTAGGTCTTTAATTTTTGGGTCGCTTAATCTAACTTAATACATAGTTTCAATCTCAAAGGGAAGTTAACTGTCTTAGCTGCTGAGAATTCATTTATTTTCATTTATAATTAACGACTCGACAGACGTTGTCCTGCCAAAATTCTAATACAATTTGTTTCTGACTGTTTTATGAATGTTTCAAATGCTATTTAAAAATCTTTAAAGTAAGAAAATAAAATCAAATTTTTCAGCTCTAACTTTTGGGGTTCAACTAAGAGTTGCTATCTACTGCAAGGCTAGTTTAACTGCTAAAATTATTTCTAGATCTGATAGCAGGAGGATTGACTTTTTGATATTAGAAATTTCCGATGGTAACCTTAAATGCATTTTAGGTGTCGCTTATAATCAAAATAGAAGCTTTTCACCTGAACCTCTATTTCCACCTCTACTTGAATTTTCAGTGAGTTATAAATACATGTATCATTGTGTGTGCGGACTTCCATTGCAGACTTTATTCACTCTGATTCTAGAGTAAATCAACTTAAAGAGGAAATTTCAGCTACTGGTCTCTCTGTAGTGAATTCAAATACTACTTACTCGTTTCGGATCGAATGCCATCCCTAGTTTATTGTAGAATTAATAATGGTGTCTAACTTGTCCAAAGTTCTTTTATTCGACCAGCTTTCTCTAGAATGAATATCTGACCATGATTTACTATTCTGCACCTAAAGGGTGGTTTAATTTTAAGGGCCGATGTTGAATGTGAACCACACCTAAACGTCAAGTTTTTTTCTGCATTTCATTTGACATATCCCAATTTCAGACTAACTCAATTTGAACCATGGAAAGATACACAATCGATCAACGCGTTAAAGTTATTCAGGCTTATTATGAAAATGGGCGTTCAAATCAAAATGCATATCGTGCACTTCGTAATTTTTTCGGTCAATTTAATATTTTCTGCAATATTGCTGCTGTTCGCGATAGTCTGGCTCAACTCGTCGTCGTGCCCAACAATTGCACTTATTTATGCATTATGCATAGACTTGCATTTACACGCTTACAAGGTGCAATTGACACAAGAACTAAAGCCTCTTAACCATTTCAAGCGTCGTCAATGGTCAGAATGGTGGTAAGAAATGGCAACAGTGGATGATCAATTTTCGAAAAAAATCATCTTCAGTGGGGCGGCATCATCGGGCCGTATTTTTTCCAAAATGAGGCTGGTGAGGCAGTTTGCAGTTACTGTGAATAGTGTTCGCTATCGTGAGATGATAACGAACTTTTTATGGCCCAAATTGGAAGATATGGATGTGGACGATATGTGGTTTCAACAGGATGGTGCCATTTGCCACACAGCTAACGAAACAATGGCTCTTTTGCGCGACAAATTCAATGACCGTGTTATCTCACGTGGTGGCAATGTCAATTGGCCACCAAGATCATGTGATTTGACACCGTTGGACTTCTTTCTTTGGGGTTTTTTTGAAAGGAAAGGTGTACGTCGATAAGCCAGCCACAATTCAAGAGCTAAAGGATGAGATTATTCGGCACATTAACGGCATAGAACCTCAATTATGCCTCAGCGTCATCGAAAATTTGGACCATCGGATGGAGTTTGTTACGGTAAAAATTAACCGCAACAATCTTCATTCCTTCCATTTCCTTTCCCTTGTGTCCTTCCAAACCAAATTTCCTTTTTAATTACGCAGGTGTTCGTTTTGCGATAGTGCAAGAGAGCTGGGTGACCATGGTCGTCGACGAGTACTGTTTCATGGGTTTTAATTCGAAAACGTTGAAGACACTTGGTCTTCAAACGTAGATGTCGCTATTAAAGGAGAAAGTGTGAGTTCCCAACCCCCCTTGCCTGAACTGGAAGCCAATCACTGCCTATTGAGTAAAGGTATTCAACTTGATCGATTCCTCTTTCTTTTGGGTGGGGACTAATGTGAGCGAGTCCTTATTAATTTTGCTTAAGGGTTTAAAAAATTTTGTTATCCAGCGCAAAACTGTGCGGATAATTGTGAACTAACCAAAGGAAACGTCCTGACCTGCAAGGAAATTCCAGCGGGCGCCGAATTCCATGGAAAGTTCGAGAGAAACTGACGGATAGAGAATTTGCGAGTAAGCAGGATCGCTATTTTTCGACATCAAAGGCTCTTCGGAAAACTTCAGCAAACGCGATACCGAATTGGCTGAAAGTACGAGGGTATGGGGCGAAATTTTTGGGCGGCTATCCAGGAGAAAAATCTTGGAAGTCACTCTGATCTTGATCGATAAAGTAGATAGCTGGTGAAAGAAAATTTTTAAAATCAGAAGCGAAATTATAAGTTGAAAAAAAAAGGAATTTTGTTTGACAAAAAAGGTAGAAATTGAATAGAAAGTGAGAAAAATGGAAGTGAAGAAAATACAGAGGACGAAAAGTGGACGAAAGGTGAAAATAATTGGAAAATAAATATAGGAAGAGGAAAGGAAAGGAAAGGAAAGGAAAGGAAAGGAGAGGAGAGGAAAGGAAAGGAAACGAAAGGAAAGGAAAGGAAAGGAAAGGAAAGGAAAGGAAAGGAAAGGAAAGGAAAGGAAAGGAAAGGAAAGGAAAGGAAAGGAAAGGAAAGGAAAGGAAAGGAAAGGAAAGGAAAGGAAAGGAAAGGAAAGGAAAGGAAAGGAAAGGAAAGGAAAGGAAAGGAAGAAAGAGGAAAACGAGGAAAATCTATCGGAAGGGATCTTGTCGAGAAAAAAAAGCTAAGTACCCTTTTTGTGTGCTTGTCTTTATAGAAAATTTGTCTTTGGTTTTATAATTTGGTCGTGATTGTCTTCAACGGCGTAACGTTCTTTTCCGAAAATTTGCCGAACTCGTGACCCGTTAAATAATCTGCTTTATTTTATGGGAACTAGACCTTAACGTTCCATCTTACTGGTAAAATTTCTTTGTATTTGCTTGAAAAGATCCTGGGTTTTAATCCTACAAGTAAGGTTTCCCAGGCAAATAAAACTTTAAATTCAAAAAAAAAATCTTTCATTTCATATCAACCCACCATCGTTGCTTATTTTCGCTCCAAAGGTTTGCAATTTCCTTTTTCTTATTTCAGGAAAAATTGCTGGTGCCCTTTTATTACGTAGAAAGAACGCCACTGGGACGATTAAACGTAATAAATCACCTTTTTATATCAATTTGATATCAACCATATCACCCTTAAAACTCCCTATTAAATTTTCCAACCACCCCATTGTGAATCCACCCCAACTGCTCTAGCCGTGGTGATAGCATCCTACCCGCTGTCAGCTATACACTTGTTGTTTTGTCAATTGTCAATTCGTGGTGGTTGTCGTCGCGCCGCCGTGTCGCAGAATTCATTTTGTCGTTTTTCTTTTATAATATAATAAATAATAATATTTTAATATTTCGAATTCCGCGGTCGCGATCGGAAAATTTAGTGTAGCAAGGTGTGCCGCCGAGGTCGCGGCGGCCATTTGGCCGATATTTTGTTCCGTACATAATTGAACCATACCAATATTATCATAATAAAAAGAAATTACAATAATTTTCTAAATAATTTTTGTTTTATTCAAAATCAACATCGGCCCTTAAAATTTACCCACCCTTTATATTATGGATTTTTCAAATATCTGGCCTTCGTCTTCTTTTCAATTCCGAGATTTTAGATCTATTAATAATTTTGCATTTGAAGAAGATGCTTTAAATTGTCAATTTAATATGTATTTGTTATAGATTTTATATTGTTGATGACAAAGTCGATTTCTTTCAATGATTGCTTCAACTTTTCCGTTGAAAACTGCCCTATTTATAAACAACAACTTGGTTTACCTCTGAAGCCCTTGATTCAGTACAAACCCGTCTTAATTTCTATTCTAAGAGGAAGCGCCATCCAACACTCATAAACTGGGAGATTTTCTGTCAAGCTCGTAACCACTCCTCTATTTTACTTCGCTGAGCTAAAAAAGATATTTAATTTTAAAATTGAGCCCTGATCGAACCTTACTTAAGTTTTCGAGCGGCTTGCGCTTATTTGGTATTGGTTGAAAATAAGTGGTTGAGAACTGTCCGTATCCATATGACCTTAATAAAGACTTTGTGGTTAAAAACCTAGTCATCTACCTTTACAATTAACTATACTCAGCCATTTATATACCTCCTTCTGAATTTGAATGTGAAGTCATTTCTGAGAATGAATTGGTCATGTTCATCTATGATACAACTCGTGGGTGAAGATGGAGTTAGGTTAGGTTTGTTTAGGTTAGTGGGCTCACAGTTGACCTTGTTACCGCCACGCTTAGAACAATGTAGATCCTTTGTGATACACTAGGAATTGTGACCCTTCGTATTGAAACCTTTGATAATCCTATGTCAATCAAAACCGTTAAGGGTATTGATGGGTTACAACAAACTGTAGCCTGAAATGTCGGAGGGTACTTCTTAACCATTGAAGAAATGTCTGTCGTCACATAATCACCTGGCTAACGAGAGGTAGACGTCTTCTAAGGGCATGGTTCTTTCCTTTACCTCCACTGGCGAAATCATCCCTCAACCAGGCCCGTAGGAGCATGTAGTTTTTTGCAAGTCTGGTAGATGAGTTTGATATGTCAGTGCTTGGTGTATATGTCCGTTCGTTCGGTCAGTATTTTTTTTTTTTTATAATCGGCGAACACTCAAGGGGTTTTTTGTATACCCTTAATATGTCAGAGACACGGAGTGAGCATTAAGAAAAAAGGGAAGGGTTAGAAAGTATTATAGAAATAACAGGCTGGAATATCAGAGAGCTCCTCCAAGTCATTGAATAAGTGTCTCTCTAGGTTCCTGTTTCTCAGATGATATAGCACAGGGCATTGACACAGGTAGTTAGGAGTATCCTCATGTATCTCCACATCAACGCGTCCTCTGTATAAGTCGTCCATACTGAGTTTCATCGTTTTCTAGTGGTAAACCAGTTTGTTGTGACCGGTGATAATGCTCATGAGAAGATAAAGAAACTGTTCATTCAGTTACGTCGGACTTTTGTTTGCTGAAAATAGGCCAAAGTTTTCTGGTTATAAGACAGGAATCGAGCGAGTTCCATCTCTTCTTTGTTATAATAAGAACTTTGAACTGTTATGTCTGCTTGATTAAGATCAAATGTTGATCCTATTCCTGCCAGCTCATCAACGTTTTAATTACCTGCGATACCACTGTGACCAGGAAACCAAAAGAGCCTTGTGTTGTACTGTGTACCAGGAACCCTTAGCTGTTCGCGACAGCAAGTTACAAGCTTCGAATTTATTTGAATGGCAGAAATCGCTTTTATTTCCGCTTGGCTATCATTAAAAAAGGTGATATCATCTTGTTGTATTGCCATGATTTAGACTTGTCTAGCAGCTTTCTTCACTGCCAGGACCTCAGCTTGAAAGACACTGCAGTAATCGGGAAGTCTGAATGAGCTATTTAGTTCAAGAGTTTCTGAAAAGAACCCTGCATCAACACCAGTTTCGATCTTGGAACTGTCGGTATATACATATTGCTATCATCGATTCGCAGGTAGATGGCGCATTTGTTTGCCAGTCATCTCTGCTGGGGAAGGCGGTCTTGAACAGCTTGTAAAAAAAAAAGTCGAAGTGCCGATTCTTGTATAAATAGATCTAGAGGTTTTAGGTTGAGTATAACTTCCAGACCCGTTGTGGGGATGGACCTCATTGCTCCAGTGATTCCAATACATTCCATTCTTTTTACCTTGGTCATGATTTTAAGGTTGATAAGTTTGTCTAATGCATTCCACCAGACAACTTTATTGTATGGCAATACAGGTCTGCCTATGGGCGTATACATCCACTTAATATTTATTGTTGGGCTTGGTCCCCAGGAAGATGGAGTTCCAATACATTTTATTGAAATGATATTGATGATAATTTTTGTATCATGACCTCTTCTTTTGGAAGAGTGTAAAGGTAATTCCTGTGCCTAATTCTTCAATCGCATTAGATTTTCAGGCTTTAAGTATACTGACTTGCCTGTCTTAAATCTTAGAAAAAGTTTAGTCTAACTTGATTTCAAACCACATGCACGGTCGTTACTTATTTTCTCATGTGCAGTCAGGATTTCGAGCAGTCTATGGCTATGATTAAGGTCCTTGAAGATATTCGAATTCAGTTACACCAAGGCATGTTAATGCTTCTTTGTTTTCTGGATTTTGCGAGAGCATTTGACCGAGTATTCTGTGCAAGAAACTTAAACTTTACTTTGGCTTCAGTGGCAGGTCGATTCATCTTATACAAGACTTTTTAAGTCATCGAACTCAAAACGTTAAAGTTTGCAATAATTCTTCTGATTAAATCAGCTTGCTTGCTCACGTACCAAAGGGTTCCATCTTAGGTCCTATTTTGTTCTTCATGTTTTTTTAAATAACTTACCACATGTTTGCAAAAATGTCATGTTACATCTCTACGCTGATGATGCTCAAATTTATCTCTGAGCACCTTATAACTTATTAAGTTATTGGAAGATTGAGATTCCCAATAGGTCGCTGTGTAACGGCTTTACGCTAAATCCACCGAAATCCCAAATTATGGCCATCTCTAGACGAAAATTTGATACGAGCAATCTACCATGTGCAAGCGAGGATTATACCTGATGTATGTCATATCTCCCCAAAAAGTGGGACAAATTCTTACATCACTTAAGAGAAACATAGGTAACTGCACTTGGTATTTTTAAAGCATTCGATAGAGTTGTGCAAGAAGCTCTTTTACGTAAAATGCGTGCATTTGGTATCGGTGAGTCAATTCCTCATTGGATTAACTTTGGGATTGGACCCCTCAAAACAAGCTGTATTGGTCGGTTTCAAGACTGATATTCATAAAATAAATACTTGTGTCTAAATAGATCTAAATGATCTTGTGTCTGAACTTCGAATTTATTTAACTGTACCCCTCATGGCAGAATCTACAGATTTTCATGTTCATGACCTTTGAATCTGAAACTTCAACGGTAGCGTATGACAGTTTCAATAAATTCTAATTTCTCTAACTGGGAATCAAAAACCAATTAAAATTCTTACTTATTTTACTTTAGATGGCGCTCGCAGTCTAAGAAGGACTACGAGCTCAACGAACAAGCCCCTCTGGCAAGCTCGGTCTCTAGCTAGCTGCCTCCAATTACGCACTTAAAGTTGGTTGAGGTCGATCTTCACTTGTGTGCGCCATGTAAGGTGCAGTTTTCCTCCGCTGAGCTGATCATCAGGGATAGATTCGAGGACTCGTTGGGCAGGTGCGTCAGTGACCATATGTTTCACGTGTCCTAGCCATCTCAGCCGCTTTAAACTTCGACTTTTTGACCAGGTCGATGTTGCTGTAACTTGTAAGGCACGTAAGGCTCGTTGTTGACTCTTCTCCTCCATACTCCATCGATACATACGGGACGAGAAATCACACGAAGAATCCTTCTTTCAATGGATCCAAGCAGATTCTTATCCACTTTTCATAGGCGGTATTCTTCTGCTCCATACAGCAGGTCTCTTTGGTTCATTAATAGCGGACTTTACTGCTCCAATGCTTCTTAACCCGAAGAAACAAAGATTGGAGCTTCGAAGTTGTACCTACACATCGAGTCCAAATGTTGAGATTCCTTTTTCGATGATAGCATTTACATCGTCTTGTCCTCATTAACAGTCAAGCCCATTTTCGCCGCATGCGACTTAATACTTGCAAACGCTCCAGTAACTGTTCTCTTATTTCTTCCCATGTTTTCTCGGGATCGATCAGATCGTTGAAAAATGGTTTTAAGCGATTGAGGAGACTTATACCTGTGTAGCTCGCGCAGGTCAGAGCATCTCCTTTTCAATTAGAATTCAATGCTTCGAAAACCGCAATATTGACTCCAGTTGCTATATCGTAGTCCACTCCCAATGACAAATATATCATTCACTTCAGTTCAGTTTAGTTTTCAATGTCAATATTGGATTTTTGTCTCCACTTCTACATAGTCTCTAATCTATAATGCTTGAGTAATATTCTCCATTGCTCCACTTGAATTAAGAGTTCTTAAAAATGTTAGGCGTAAAATCAAACTTTTAATTAATTCTGTTTGTCATGCTAAGCTTACATAGTTTAAAAATATTTCACATATAATAACCTATAACTTAAAAGATTTTATAGCTACCGAAAGTGATTCAAAAGAAAAACGTTTAAGTCCTCATTTCTCCTTCTTATCATCTCAAACCATAAGGTCGCCCCTCAATTTTCTTCTATGTATATTTATAGGGTCAAAGAAAAACTTGGATTTATCCCTCTCTTCATAGTGTCGAAGAATTATTCTCTCCCAGTGTGATTGAAAAATTAAAGAAGAAGAAAAAATATCTGAGGATTAAGATGGCTTAACTATAAAAGCTATTGAAACAAAAATATAACGTCTAGAAATAATATCCTTCATTTCTGAAAGTGGACTTAATCCAAGAAGTGATGAGAAGAAAGCAGCAAGGAAAATTAAACCCCTGGGTCTATTGTGTGAGGCCCAGCTTTTATTCAGCTTCTTTTTTTCTTATTTTTCTCTGCCGATGCCGTCTTGGCTCACTTGTTTGTGTTCTTCTCTTCTTAGAATACTCATAATAATAACTTTTCCAAAGAATAAAAGAAAAAACGACAAAATGAGATTTTGAAATTTGTTTTGGCTCCACAAAGATAATTGGATGGAGTCAAGTTTATGGGAAATGGGAATGGGACTATTAAAAAAACGGGCATATATTTATAGGTTTAAGGCAAGACATACATATAATGTGCGTTTATTTGTTTTGTAAGGAAGTTTATATTTTTGAATAATGTCCTTCATGTAGCGTAGGTGTTTTTGTGTGGGCTTTTGATGTCTGCAAAATGAGAAAACGGATATTTCAATCTAATCTAACAGTACAATAAAAAATTTAAATTACGGGAAATAATAACTTGGCAACCTGTCAATATGGATGTGTAGATTTTTGTCTGTTTGTCTGTCGGGATAAAAATCAGCGTTTCTGTTAAACGAGTACCTACATATATGTATTATGTAGGCTTCATCTAGTAAATGAATAGATACCTACATACATAGGCATGAAAAGGGATTTCAAATCAGGGAGGGTCGAATTTTGAAATGGAATTAAACAACTGGATGCGATGTATAAAATGATATCTTTCAACTGTTAGCGCGGCAGCTTTGCATGGTGGCACGGATCCGAGAGGTTCATTTTTCAATCGATCCGCCGCGCCGAAAAGATTTGAGAGATACCCTTGGTTATGTTGACTTAAGGGCATTGGTTGATTGCATTTTCGGCATGAACCTGAGACTTCAGAACACTTCACAAGAAAAAGTAAAGCTGGTTTAAATCACATTATGGTCGGCGTCACCTCTTCCAATAAATCAAAACAATTAAGTTGCCCGTATTCTGGTTATTCTTTTAGAATTAAATTTTTCTATAGTCAAATGCCCAACTGCTGAGATTATAAAAGTCTTAAGCTGTTATCAAGTTACATAACATATATCAGCGCCTCAAGGCATTCCTGTTCACAGGTAGCTGGAGCTTGTTGTGAAGAAATCTCTGATTGCACAAACAAAAAATTCAAATAAATAAATGAAATGACATATCGGCTCGTAGAGAGCCACCCCTAGTGAAAAGCATTGATGACCAAAAATTTTGGAAGATTCACAAAAGCTTATAAGAAGCATTTTTTATAACAAAAGATACTCTTGGAGGACTCCTGGTAAACGTTTTTCCAGTGTCTAAGAATACGAATCCAAATCCTTCTGCATGATACGAGTAATCTCATAATAGTCCATGATAGCAATCTTCAAGCTCTGTTGTGTGTTATTAGAGAAAAGCTGTTCATAAGCATGTGATTCAAGCAAATATAGGTGTATGGTTTCTTAAAAAAATAAGCTTTTATATAAAAAAATTTTAAAACATTTTTAAGAAAATATTTTGGTACGCCAATTTAAAGTTTTTATTATTGTTCGAATAAAAATCAAATTGCAATGTTTCTTAAACTTTTTAGAAGCTTCTCTCTAAAAATTCAAAATTTAAAATAATCGTTCTATGGTAGGTACAGTCAGTAATATCTTGTTTTCAAATTGTTTTTATTAAAATATAGAACTTAAAAATTAATCGAAAGAAAAAAAATTTAAACAAAATTTTCGGAACCATTTTCGAGAAAAATAAGATATTCGAAAATCATTTATTAACATTTGTATGGAGGGTACCGTTATTTTAAGGTAAAATTAATTTTTTTCTCATATCTTGTAGATTATTTTAAGAAACTTTTATTTATCAAGTTTTAAAAAAAATCGAGCATGGGGTTTTCGAAATATTGAGTTTTCGAAAAAAAAATTTGAAATTTTCTGAGAAAATCAAAAATAAAAAAATGGTTGTTAAAGGGGTACCAAAAATAATAATTTCTTTTTAACCATTACCTAGGTTTAAATAAATGAAATTAAAATACATTTTATAAATATAAAACATGGATGTTATGAGATACAAATGTTCAAATGCATGGAATTGTCTGATTTCGGGAAAAGTATGAATTTACGCAAATAAAGTTTAAAAATCGTTTTATTAAAGTAATTTTTTATATAAGGAATTTCTTAAAAATTTTTCTAGAACTAAATTTCGGATGTCAATTTTAAGTGCTTAGTACTCGTAATATAGATTTTATGAAATAATTTCAAAAAATAATAGTTCAAAAAATAAATTGGATTTGTTTTTTTTTTTTTTTTCAAAAAAACAAAAAAAAAATATTTTTTTTTCGAATATTTTTATATACATACTATTTTAAACTTAAGGGGGCTTCTGGTGAAAATTTTTGGTTAAAATCATTAAAGCCGTTAATGAAAAAATGGAAAATCAATAAAACGGTTCTATACCAGGTACCTTATTTTGTCCCAAAATTTTTTTTTACAAAAATGTAGTCCATGTCTATAATATCACACCTTTTTTTTATCAAAATCGTTAGAGTCGTTTTCGAGATAAACAAGATTATGCATTACCGGTGTAGGGGGTGTAGGGTAAAGTCGGGTAATGTGGACCACCAGCTTTTCTCGCTTACACAAATGCAATCGAGGAGACTATTGGTTGCGTTTGTGCTTGACCTACTTAAACTTAACTCAGTATAGTTTGAGTAGTCAGGAGTAGCGCGTCACGAAGTTGTCCGAATGAAAAGAAAATCCAAGGCATTGATTATTTTTTTTTTCGTAGGTGTTTCTCCTTTTTTCTATAGTTAAAAATATAGTTTGTTCTCCTTTTATTTTTCAAATATAAGAAGTGAATATTTGTTTTGAGGTTTTTATTTATAAAACCATTGCAACCAGTCTCATTTTGTTGTAAAATAGCTTTTTCTCCAAACATTATGTTGCGGGTAATATGAACCACGGGAAGAAAGGGTATTTGGACTAGTGGTCCACATTACCCGCCATTTCAATATAAGAAATTTCGGGTCTGTATGAGGATGAACCGTTGATGATTTTGATATATGGAGGGCTCACAGCTGTACCGAACCAAGTCATTTTAAAAAAATCCAAAACCAACGCCAAAATTTTCCCAAAATTGACCTCTATCTAGAGCTGTAATGAACTATGTATAGTTCATTACAGCTCTAAATAGAAGTATGTAGCTCTAAATGAACTATGTAGTTCATTACAGCTCTAAATAGAGGTCAATTTTTCGGAAATATTGGCGTTAGTTTTGGATTTCTTTAAAATGACTTAGTTCGGTACAGCTGGTGAGCCCTCCATATATGAATTGTTTGGCAAGGCATATGTCAGAGTCCAAACTGGATAAATAGCCGTCAATGGATTGAAGACGAGGTGGTCCATATTACCCTCCACTTTTTTTTGTTACGTGTTAGAGTTACTTAACTTTTTGTTTTTTTGTTATTTTTTTATTAAGTGAATTTATTTTTTTGTTACTACTTTTTTAATCAGAATTAACTGATGTATTTTTTCTTCAAATATCTTTAAAAAATACTTTATTAACAAAAATATGATTGGTGGTCCATATTACCCGACTTTACTCTACCGTTAGTTTTAGAGCTAAAAAAAATTTTCAATTCCTCCTCTAGGGAATCACCGAAGACCCTTAAGATCGAGGTACAGACATACAGACACATAGTAATACGGACATACAGACAGACAGACGGAATTGTCGGACCCACTTTATTCGTGTTTGCTATCATCGTAATGTCAACTTTGATCTAAATCTCGAGTTCGATTTTTTTTTCAAATGCAATACTTGCCCTATAGTACCTAAATATATCGCAAGTAAAAAAAATTATGTGGTTTTCAAAATATTAAGCTTTCAAGAAAAAAATTTAATCACAATAAAATTCAAACTTTTGAGAAACTTGAATATTAAAATTGGGACTAAAAACAAAACAAAATAATTCTATAGGGGGGGTACCATTGGTAACGGGTTTTTTTTTTTTGTGTTTTGTTTTTTCAACAATTAGTCATCATCTATCGAATGCTTGGCTGAAGTTTGAAATGTAGAGATAGTCTTTAACGATACACTTGGTCAGATAACGCTGCAGTTAAAATTAATAAGGTTTACAATAGTGTACGATTACTACGGTTCACTCAAAGTTCATTGGCTACAAAAACTAAAATGGTACTTATCAAATCCCTTTTATTACCTGTATAATGTATATATTTTTAAAAAACACCGTTTTGATCGCATTTCAAGTTACTCTTGAATGGTATTATACAGACCCAACAACCAGAGTATTTGAACAGTAGACTAAATTTCGTCAGCTCTCAAAGAACGTTTACTTTAATTCAGATTTCTTTGCATAGAATATTCTTTGTTCATGGCACCCTTTTATGTAACTCACTACTCACTTAGGAGAATCAAAAACACAAGTAAATTCAAAACCCTTCTTTTCAATCATATGTCCAGTAGGGTGTGTCAAAGTGCTCAACTATGGTATTTTCAAATGTAATAGCTTTTTAAAGTTGCATTGCTTATCAAAATTAAATCCTGCGTTTACAATTTTCATTTTAATTAATATCTTTGGCTCCCTCAAAAATAGGATGAACTCCAAAAAAATTTGATTTTTCGAGATTTTTGAAAAAGGTGTTGTTTTAAATTGCACCGTGTGGATATAAAAAAATTATATAAAATATTTTTAGGCTTTCAAGTCAAAGATAATTGCAAGGAAAAACTTTTAAGCTTATATTTGTTTAAATTGAACACTTGGTAAAGAAGATATGAAATAATAAAAGAAGGAAGAAAAATCATTTTTTTATGTAAAATCGTTTTTCTTTTTTTTCAAAAAAAAATTCTTAAAAATCAACGGAACCACCTACAATATCGTGGTATATCTTTTTGTAAAGACAAAAATTCTTTCTGTATTTTGTTAATTTTTTTTTTAGTATACGTAAAAAAAAAAAAAAAATTACTGTAAATTAAATTTTTTTTTTCAACTTCAACCCATTTGAGCGAGCCAAAGACGAATGATATCTTATTTTTTTTTTACATGTTCTTAAACCTCTGACCCTAATACAACATTTGAGCACTATTACATTTAAAAATAAGAGTACTTTTTTGCGGCCATACAAAAGTGACACACCCTAATGTCCAGTGATATATAAATATTTAATAAATTGAATTTTGTTTATATAAATTATATTAATTTGATTAGGAAAGTTTTTTTTATTTGTTTGCATTTTTAAAACTAACATTAAAAAATTGTCACTTATCTTTGTCAAACTCTTAAAATCATGATTGTAATTAATTATCTTGTAAGGCCTTAACCAAATATGAGATTTAATCTTAATGTGAAACTATTATTCGTTAATAAATAATAAAAAAAAAATAATAAATAATAAGAAAATAATAATAGTAAGCTTTTACAAAATCAATTTTTTTTTTAATTTTTTGGTTTATCTGTTCTTCAATTTAAAAAAAAAATATATTTTCAGAAATTCCAAAAAAACATTCTATGCTAGGTACCATTATTTTTAGTCATACGAAATAATCTGTCTGAACAAAATTTTTTAAAATGCTATTAACCAGATTTAAGGAAAATCAGCTAAGCCGCTTAGGTTATATTAGAATAGCCAGACAGACACCGACTCACTTTTTAACTGTTCTTTTTACAGTCTTATCCAAATATGGAGTTCAATTTTCTTGGGAATGCATAACCTGCCCTGTAGTACCTATGTATATCTACATAATATGTATATCAAAAGCTGGAAAAATTCCGAAAAATTGGTAAATTTTTTTTATTCTATATTTCTCAAAAACCACAAAGTCGATTTTTTAGCTTTAATCTTTTGAACTTAGCAGTTTTTAAGAACATCTAATAGATTTTTTCAAAAAAAAAACATTTTGTTTCTTTAAAAATAACGATACCTTTTATATAAATGATACAAAATTGGTAAAGAAATTTGAATGTTTTAAAAAATGGCGTCTTCGATTTATATAAAACTATTTATACGTGCTTATGCACGATTTACTTTAAAATCTAGTACTTGTTAACAGTACCGAGCATGGAAACTGTTCTCATTTTTGAATTTCTCATTATCGGCCGAACTGATTAAAATAAAATATTCCTTCCAAAAATTCATAATAAAGGTTGGTCCAACCAAAATGCACAATGTTAATTGTGAGTCACACCTTACCGTCAAGTTTTTTGCCCAACTTAATTTGACATTTCTTTGTTTCAGTATTTGGCGAATTCAACCATGGAAATGTACACAATTGAGCAGCACGTTAAGATTGTTGAAGCCTTTTACGAAATTGGGCATTCACATTAAAATGCATTTCGTGCACTTCGTAATTTTTTTGGTCAACATAATCGACGAAATCGTTAGCAAGCAGAATTGCCGCATTTGGGCAAAGGAGAATCCACGAGTGATTGCTGAAAAGTCGATGCATCCACAAAGAGTGACTGTTTGGTGCGGATTATGAGCTGGCGGCGTCATCGGGCCGTATTTCTTCAAAAATTAGGTCGACCAAGCAGTTACCGTGAATGGTGTTCGCTATCTCCAGATGATAACGGACTTCTTGTGGTCAGAAATCAAGGATATGGGCCTGGACCTGGATATGGGCTACTTGCCACACAGCCAACGAAACAATGGCTCTTTTGCGCGAGAAATTCAATGGCCGTGTTATCTCACGTCGTCGTGGCGATGTTAATTGGCCTCCACGATCAAGTGATATGACACCGTTGGACTTCTTTCTTTGTGGATATTATAAAGAAAAATTGTACGTCAATAAGCCAATAACAATTCAAGAGCTAAAGGATGAGATAATTCGGTACATTAACGATATTGAATCTCAGTCATGTCTCAGAGTCATGAAAATATGGACCATCGGATAGAGGTATGCCACCGAAGCCGTTGAGAGCATTTGGCCGATATTTAGTACCAGTCATAATTGTCATAGATCCTTCTATCATAATAAAAATTATTAAGATAATCTCTGAAAACTTTTTGTTTTATTTACAATTAACATCGTGCGTTTTCATTGGACCACCCTTAAGTATCAAAATGGATTGATATTATTTTTTCTTCTTGTTAAATTTTACACAGTAATTTCTATAATTACTACATCTATATTTATTTCAGGTGCAAAAAAGGTTCCTGAAATTTGCGCTAAGGGGGTTAGGTTTGCGATAAATGTCCTCCTTCACCGCGAACCACAATTTTTGGTATGCTTTTGTGGATAGCCATGGAAATAAATAACACCTCGTATAATATTTCCAAGCTGTCATAATTTGTTGGAATGGTAACAACAGCATTTTTTCCCCAAGCAACTAAAATTTGCATTCACTTCAATGTCTGAAGATTTGACCGGACATTTTTTGTTGCCTATTATTACTTCTTCCAGCAAATAAAGTATTACACTTGCCATTTTACTGCGAATTGAGGAACATTATAAAACCAAATGCCAACTTGACAGCATATCGACTGTCATTTTACTTTTATGAATACAATTGTGGCCATGCTCATGCAGATATGATGCTATTTGCATACAGTTATGAGCGCAATTTTGAGAGGACTACGGAAATCTTAAAATCAAAAATTCAGCCATTGCCCGAATTCCTCCTGGAATGTCAACAGAAATATGCAAATGAAGCAAGTCATCCTTATCCTCCTTATCTGTTTGACTATCACCAACTTCATTTCTATCATCTATCTGGGATAGCATCGACAGCCATGTAGAGATTAGGATAGCGCCTACCATAAAAATGTTGAAAAAGTCATTTTACTGCAAATCCAGTTGACAACTTTTGTGTATGATTAACGAGTATTATGAAGAAGAAACAACTTTTTTGCATGAGATTTATTTGCGATGTTGTTCATGTAATGAACTAAATTAATTATTTTTAGGTTAGCAAAAAGTTTAAATTTTAACCAAACTCTTACATTTTTCAAATAACCGTCGAATGAGTTAACCAAACAACTTGAAAATAGCTTTCCACGAAATTATTCCGAATGTCAAAACATATGTCTATCCTTGCTTTGTAATTGCAATAAATTAAAATCAAAACCTAGTTTTTGGAAATAAATCAAATTGAAATTTTCAAAAATTCTGTGCGCAATCATCATCATAATTTAATTTCTCTCCTTGATCCTAAGAACTTTCTTGCCATACTTAAATATGTCTACAAGCCTTGTTAAAATATTCAGCAAAAAATAAAGTAATGAGGAAATTAAAAGTAATGGCTATGTATTGTAGGTAAGTATATCCTTAACTATGATGAAACTTTGAAAAACTTCGAAAATCTTTTAACTATTCACAAGGATTCCTTATACTAGTAAGAATAAGTTTGCATCAAATCTGCGCTTTTGTAAGTAATAAATTACTTATCCTTGAATAGTTTTCGTAAAAATAAAAGTCTTAGTCGACAAAGATACGTATATTTATGTAATTTAATATGACAATGTCTTATTATCTTTCATTCAATCTTCATTTCAGTTCTGAAAAGTTCTTAAATTCTTTTTTTTCTTTTTTTTGGCTATAAGCAAGGGATTAACATACAAGTTGGAGAGTTAAGGACAGTAATTGAAAGAAGATGAAGTATTTTGCGAATATCCTTATTTCAGAGGAAAATATACTGATCTATGTAAATCGGAATAAGTAGCATGTTCTGCTATCCCAGCAAAACTTGTTTAAGTTTTATTTTTCGCTTATATTCTTTTTTTAATTTAATTTCTGTTTTTTTCCAATAAGTAAGCTGTTTGATTTTAATATGTTTTATATTTCTGGAAGTAATGAAAAGCAAAGTTTAAGATTAAGTGAAATGTCTTCAAGTTTTCGAACTAAATAGATCCAAACAGGAAAGAAGTTCAATATTTTCTATGGCTCTATGGCTAGGCGCGCACATTCAATTTTTAGTTGCACAACTGTTTGGTTGCTTATAGAAAACAGATGAACTATTTGGTTGAATGTCCGCGCAGGTGCAAATAATTATATGTTACACAAAAAAGCGAACTCATTTTAGGCAATCGTTTAGTTTGTGTCGAACCAAGCAGTTGCGAAACTAAAAATTGAACGTGCGAGCCTAGCGTATGCGTTTATCTAAGCATTGTGAACTACTATGAGCAGATAGCTAGCAATAGTAGTTTTTCCAATTGTGTCATCAAAGACATCCACCATTAACAACGGCGTAAGTTCACTAATTGAGCACTGAAACTCTTTTTGGTAAAGAAAATATCTTCTCGGAGATATTCCTCTTTATCTTTACTCGGCGGCTATTTCAGCAAGAAAATTTGCCGATATTGTGGCAACTGGCCACTGCCGGTTAAGCTAGCCCTACACGACGAACATGCTCGATGAACTTGTTCGTGCTCGCTATGTTTTCTTCGTGTAGGGGCTGGTTCATGTTGGGCTGTTGGCGAAAAATTTCAATTTTGTCGTGTTCGTTGGCTTCGATGTTCGCCGTGTAGGGCCATGTTCACGAGCAAACCCTTTTTTCTGTAAACGTCGAACAGTGGTCTGATAGCGGAAAAAAGTCAGTGGAAAAAGTCATATCTAGCATTTTTAGCTTTATGTTTAAGTACATTTAGATAACCCGAGCGTATGAATTAAAAGTATTTTTAACATATATATTGTATGTTCTGATTTACAAGCCCTCAAAGTTGGAAAATAATTGTATTCAAGTTGCGAACCATATTTTCAATAAACTTTTAGATGTCTTTTTCCGAAGTTCCTTTAAATAAATTCTGTAACTTCTTATCTCATTTTATGACTACCTAAAAAATAAAAAAAAATGATAATTTATAAAAGAAGCCTTCTGTAAGTAGCCCAAAACATTGGTACTAAGAAAAAATGTTGTTTTTTTTTAGCTTTCTGATTTCAAAAAAGTTCCAAAAGACTACAAGCAATGAATTATAATACCAGCGTATGCTCCGTACTTTCAAGTTAAAGCACAGAAAAAATCAGTTGCAGATGAAGGAGTTATGTTTAAAATTGTTTCACTGAATCGGGTTTCAAGAAACTTCGTCTTGCCAGTGTTTATCAAAAATTTTGATTTCATTGGTACTAATTGTAAGAACAAACTGGTTAAGCCCATTATTAAAAAAAAATGTTTACCTTTGTTCAAAAAATAAAATTAATACATTGACCCAGGTCTGAGAAATTCGATTTTTGCGAAAACATCTATTTCTTCCCGAAAATTTTTTAACTTTCAACTAAAATTTTTGGAAATTTTCAATAATTTTTTTACTAATGATTTTTTCATAACTAAATTATGACCAAATATGTATAAGATTAATTTTAACATGTGTGTCAAATTTCAATTAAACAGTTGAACATTTTCGATTTTACAAATTTGTTTCCGCTCTCCCATACAAACATTAAAACCCTCCGATTTTATAAAAATGTTATTAACTTTTTTTCAAATAGTCTTTCTTAACAAATATAATTTTTGATCAAATATTTATTAAACTGATTTAAACATGTGTGTCGAATTTCATTTAAAAATTAAACAATTCAGATCGAACAAACTTTTTTCCGCTCTCCCATACAAGCTAAGCCACTGTGTGTCGCATCGCCGTGTTCATATCGCGGATGCTTACTCTGTGAAGAATCAACACGAAATGACTGTTCGCAAAATGAACAAGTTCGGCGAGCATGTTCGTCGTTTAGGGCTAGCTTTAGGTAGAAGAATATACTGAGAGAATAAAGAGAATGATCAGTTGTTGTAGATCTGTGAAAGTGGAAAGACGTTGTTTTATTTGTGTAGCGAAATATTTTTATTTCTAAAAAAAAGGTTGATTGCATACAGTATTTTAATTTTATTTTAGCAAAGTTTGAATGCTTACAATATTAGAGTGAAAACAATCCTCAAGTATTCAGAAAACTATCAATGCATCCAAAAATATTGAATTTTTAATGCGATTTGTAATATGTCTGCTGATTGGACATTATTTCTTTTGAAATGAGGAAAAAGACACCGTTACTGTCAATGGTATCAGGTATGTAGAGCGATGTTAACCAATTTTCTGTGGCCAGAACTCCGGCAATAGGAAGTATGCCATCCAATTGTTCAGTAATTGCTCAAAAAAATTCACCTAGTTTTGGAACTTAGCCTTAGAAAACTTGTAGTTAAGGCTTAAGCTTGTTCAAGGTCGCGCAACTAATTTGGGTGTCACAATTTGTAAATCAAATAAAAACAAAGCCGATGCAGACAAAGTTAAAGGAACTAAACAGTTAAAATAACCTACAAATATTAAAGAATTCTAACGTTTTCTGGGTACGATTAACTGCCTTGGAAAATTTTTCAAAACTCACCGAGCCATTGCTCAAGTTACTTCATAAAGACGTTGACTTGTAAGAAATTTCATGAATACATTTATGACAAGCAATTATTTATTAAAACAGACCAAAAACATTAAAAAATAATATTTAAGCACCAATTCGACTACAAACAATTTTGTTGGATGTCTTACGATATATGCCAAATGTTGAATACGAAAAAAGAACAGATATTTTGATTACAGATAACTCGAACGAAGATTGTAAAACAACTCAAGTTGAAATCGAAGAACAATATCGAGTCAACATTGTGGTAGCTCTTACAGAAGATGCCAAGACGTTTTATGTTAGTCACGAACAAAGATACAGAACTATGTTTACTGAAAGAAATACAAGGTGGTGCACCATATGGGAAGATTTTATAATTTTTACAAATGGTGTCGTACGTGAATCATATTTGACATTTTTGAACTAGACAGCATTCAAAATTCAAACAGACAAGCAATGGAGCGCTATCCTCCGCCTCGGGCCTATTGCACCAGTTTACAATTTATAACCACAAATTTGTTATTGTAATCTACAAATACAAATCCCGATTTTTTGTTGCATCATGTTCAAATGAGTGTGTTAACAAATTTTTAGAAATATTTACACACGCTCTTTGACCTGTAGAATTTTTTCACAAACTGAAACAAATTTGTGATCGTTTTATTATGGTGCAACGGAAACCCACAAAAAAAAGAACGATTTTCACAAATTTTAGCTTGTAATTAACAATTACAACTTTTTTTTGTGCAACGAAAAATTCTATTTGTCAACAAATTTATGACTTGTAATTCACAAGTAAAAATTTGTGTTTAATAAATAAATTACAAATGAAAAAATCTCGATTTTTTACAAATTTGTTAAAAAAATGCTTGTAATCACAATTTTGTAAGATGGTGCAATAGGCCTCTGAGCGTGGAATAATTGTGTCAATTTTTTTGACCAATAATCGGTTAGTGATGTTAGCACAGCCTAAATTTCGACGTGGATTTCCTAATCGTGTCGCACCAACTTGGTAATTGAACCGCTGAGTAGAAAAAGGAAAACATTCCACAAAAATGGGAAATTGAAGTAATGATGCAAAAACGTAGCTATTTTAATAGCGCACATTATAAGCCTAACAACTAAAACATTCCATGTAAACCTACTTTTTAAATGCGATTATAAAATATCATTGAGTGGAAAAAGGAAGAAATTCCAGGAATATTTTCCTTTTTCCACTCAACATTTGAAATTTGCCGTTGAAATAATTTTGTTTTATTTTGCTGGCCGTTATTTAAGTTTGTTAAGTTTGTAGCCTATGATTTTTGATGAGAAGATTGATAAGACTCTTGATGGCACTGTGACAGGAACTTTTCTGTCATAAAGCGAGTTGTTCGCAGATATGATCGCATTTATTCATAATATTATTTATATCAAAAACGACTCTAACGATTTTGTTAAAAAAAATTAGTTGTGATATTATGGACATGGACTACATTTTGTTCAAAAAAAATTTAATTCCAAAGTACTTTAACATAAAAGCAAGTTCGTGCGATCCAGTCGTGCATTTTATTTCTGTTTATTTGTATTCCCTTGAATTATTATAAAAATATTGTTTCAGTTTTAATTTTGCAGAATTATTTAATATTAAATAAATAAAATGTTTTGAACCCATTATTTATATTATTTGAATAAAACAACTTAATTTAAAATAATTTATTTGATTTTTTTTTCAATTAGTGGAAAAAGGAAAACATTCCACTCACTTAAACAGGAATTATTAAGCCAGAGCTTAAAGTTTTTAATTTCAATTGTTTGGTATGTCACTCTTGTTTACTAGCTTTACATTTGTCCTTCAGAATGTTTTGAAGAATAACTTTCAGTTTCAGAACTAAACAGTTTTCTTCGATTTCCCAAAACCTATGATTAGTATAATGTTTTCCTTTTTCTTGTCAGCGGTTCAATTATTCTGGTGCTTAGCTAATCGACTCAAACAGACTGGAACCACAGAAGACCATGCAACTTGTGCATGCAACTCCACAGGTCGTTCGGCCGAGAATATCGTGGATAATAATGTCGCTGAGAACGAAGAAACATCAACATCGACGGGCCTCGCGATTGGACATCACCAGACGGACAGTACAGAGAATTTAAGAGAAAGACTTAAACATGTTCCCGTTTAAAATGCAAACAGTACATCAGTTAATACTTTCTGATTCTGACTGGCCGAAGCGTGTGAATTACTGTCTCAGTCTCAGTTCTTAGTCTCAACGAAGAAGAGAACGATTTTGTGTCGAAAATCATTACGAACAACAAGGCATTTCCACCTAAGCTATTACGTCAATAATCAAAATCTTCATTTCTCGGGCACTGAAAATCCATGCGTGGGCCCAATTTTTTTTTTTTTTTTTTGAGGACAACATCGTCAATAAGGTCACTGTTACTGGCGAACACTAAAGGGCCATAATTAACGATTTCTTACTACCGAAATCGGATGAGCGGGGCTTGGTGAATATGTGGTTTCAACAAGATGGTGCAACCACACGTACAGCACGAGCCACAATTATATTGTGGAGGAAGCGTTTCCTGGTCACGTAATCTACTGTTTTGGCGATTTGGCATGGCCAGGAAGATCGCCCGATTTTCACCTGCTGAAAGTCATGAATGCCATAAAACAGGCGCAAATGCGTATCAAGATTGGCGGCATCCGCTTGACGGATATCATCTTTTCCACTAAACAGAAAAAATTGTTGGGATTTGCATCACTCGAAATCATTTTTTTTTTTTATTTAGTAAAAAAATAGTAGGTAGTACCCCTTGGCATAATGGTTAGTGCGTTGGACTGCCATGCGGAAGGTCTCGAGTTCGATTCTCAGCCGCTGCAAGAAAGTTTTTTTCAGGGGTGTACTGCCTCTTGCGAGGAATTAACAAATTCTCCAAGAGTATCTCTTGTCATGGAAAGTGCTGCTCATTAGCCGTTCGGAATCGGCAGAAAATTGTAGGTCCCCTCCGTTCCTGCTAACACGCTTACAGGAATGGTTGAGAGTTGTAAGTCACTAGGTCCTGGTTCACTCCGAGCTGTTGCACTACCAAATTTAGTTTAATTTTTTTTTAAAGTAGAAAACGGATGATTAATTTTAAGACACATTCTATCTCAATAGAAGAAAGGTGTTTTCTATATTTTTTAAACACTGCATTTTTTAGCATTTTCCAAATCAGAAGTTGATATTGAGAATATGGAAAAAATGTAACCGTGTTATTGGGGATATTACGTTTATATCATTATTAGCCAAACAATTATTAAGAAGAAGAAGTTAAAACGAAAAATATAAAAAAAAATTATGTTTTGTTTTTGTTTTTCGTGGACTATATTGAATAAATTAATTGAAAGCTTATTGTGACCTCTAGTCCAAATGCGTTTCGCCCAGGTTGATAATGATCGACTAACATATTGCGTCTTGGTGACCTTAAAATGTATCGGGAAATAAGTTTTTTCTTTGATTATATAAAACTACAGATACAGAATGATTGCGATAGTCTTCTGGAATGGTGTGCTGAAAGTCAATTTTTTGTTTGAACCTTATTAAATGTAGTGTCATGTCTTTTACTCGATTGTTGGTGAATGTAGTTGTTCTTTCTTCTCAATTTTGAAATAAAATAATTTTGAATTATCTTATGCTCTTCTTCAATGGCTTTGGTTTCGATTTCTTCTTGAACTTTTTATTGTTTTCATAATGATTAATGAAATGATTAGTTACAGAATAATAAACAATATATTTGACAAATGTCAACAAAACAACATGGCCATCACAGACCACCAAAATTTAACCGTGTCAATTGAAAAACCCAACAATAAGATAATGAGCTAGCAAATAAGTAAAACCGAAACGCAAATAGCTAATATATTTAACCCATGAGTAATTTATCTACTGTTGTAAGAATAAGTCAACTCGAGTCACTGTTTAAAAAATCATACATCAAGCAAGAAATAGTATAATTTTTGATCTTATTTTTTCTTCCTAAAACATTATGCTTACCAAAATATTAATTACCATATTTCAATAAGGTCAGTTTATTAAAGAAACATAAAACATTGTTTAATTAATATCACTAAGAAAAATATACATATACAGTAAAACCCGCTTAAGAGAAACCCGCTTAAGAGAAAAACCCGCTTACTTGAAACACTTTCTTCATCCCCAAGTATTTTCTGACCAATTTCCCTTAAAACACTCCGCTTAAGTGAAACTCGCTTTAGTGAAGAACCCGGATAACTGAAACATATTTTCAGTAAATTTTTAATATTTTTCATTGAAAAAAAACTCTCTTAAGCGAAAAAAAAACTGAATCGAACAGAACAAAAATTTGCTAGTTTTCGTTTTTCAATAAATTATTTTTGTGTTATTTAATCGTTGTTTTATTTAACTCCTTTCAAGGCAAGTCCAAAAGATAAAACAATATTGGCGCAAAATTTTAAATAGCCTATTATTAAGGTATTAGTATGATACTACTTAACAATTTGCTAACTTTAAAGTAGTTTACTAAATCGTTCTTAATTTTGAACATTTTCTTATTAGTATCATACTAAAAGGATTTTCTTAATAAATTGCTCTGAACACACCTAAAACAATGACATTTCTTGTAAAAAAGTGTTTGCAAATGTCAAAGAGTCATATGAAACTACGAGTAGCATGATACTTAAAAAATAAAGTAGGTATTCTATGATTTCAACTTTAACAAAAGGGTAGAGAAAGTACGATGCTATATTCGATTAAAATTTACAAATTCGTTGTTTTAACCTAGTACCATACTAAAACAGCTTTAGCATCGTACTAATTCAAATAAAATTTTGCGCCATTGTTTCTAGCATTAAATCTCCGCTTAATCGAATTTTTAAATCCGCTTAAGTGAAATTTTTTTTTCACTTATCCGAACTCCGCTTAAGTGAAATTATTTTTCACTTAAGCGGGGTTCGCTTAAGTGAAAAACCCGCTTAAGTGAATGAAGGACTGTGACATTTTGCCGTTTCTCTTAAGCGGGTTTTACTGTAATGTAAACAGCATTTTTAAGGAAGTTTTCGAAACGCACTAGTATTCAAACTTTTTGAGAAAAACCAAAAGTACAGATTTGTTGTAATTAAAGGTTTCTCAACTGCCGCGGGAAGATTTTGGCGGTCTCTGGTGGCCATGTTGTTTTGGTGACATTTGTCAAATTTATTGAATATTATTTAATTACTGATATGGTAAATTTAACAATTGAACAACACGCTCAACTGATTAAACTTTATGTGTTCGTTAGTGCAAATGTTGCGTGCGTTGCGCCCATTTTATGGTAGACTTTCCTAGAAGGCCCTTCAAAGTCGACTATTCAACGTTTGGTGGCCAAATTTAAGACGACTGATTCGGTAATGAATCAGCCAAATTTCGTACGTCAAAGGAACATAAGTTTGCCCTAGTACATCGCAACAGACTTTGAAAGTATACAGTAGAACCCGAGGCAGTCAATTCATCGCCGTGAAATCGGCCTTTTGCTGACTTCAAGTTTGTGCAAATTTGGCTCCAGACTTGGGCCTTCACACGTACAAGACCCAACAAAGTTCGCTGACTTATTTAAAAGCGTTGTACAGAGCACCCCAATTTTTTCCGAAAACTCATTCTTAGCAACGAGGCGCATTTTTGGATGAATGGCTTTGTTAACAAGCAAAATTTCCGTAAATGGAATGACACTAAACCACACGAGGTTAACCAAGTTACAATGCATCGTTAAAAAGTTATCGTTTGGTGTGACGATATGGACCTAGATGAAATGTGATTCTATTAGGACGGCGGCGGCGCGGCGTTGCATGTCACACAACAGACGCCACGATTGCTCTTTTGCATGAACGATTTGAGAGTAAGGTTATCTCATGCAGAGGTGACGTGAATTGGCCAAAAAGGTCATGCATTTCGACCCCGCTAAACTTTTCTTATAGGATTTCCTGAAATCCCAGGTCTATGCGAATAAACCATAATCGACCAATGCCCTTTAATTGAACACAACATATCAGACCATGGCTCAAATTCAGCTTGATCTATGCGGAAGAAACATAGTAAATGGGACTACTGGGATCCGTGTAAGTAGCCGAGGTGGGCAGTTTAACGATATCATATTCGAAATATGCGGAAAACCCGCACGTAATTGTCCAGAAGCCAATGCATCCACAAAGAGTGACAGTTTGGTGTGGATTGTGAAGTTCTCGCATCATTGGACAATTTGTCTTCGAAAATGAGGCTCGAAACAACGCTTCGGTCAACGCTGAGCATAATAAGCAATGCTTACCGACTTTAGATCTTTTGCCCACCAAATTCCCAAATCGTGTTATCAGCCATTTTGGCGATGTCAATTGGCCGCCTCGAAGCTGCGATTTGACCCCCTTGGAAATTTTTTTGTGGGGAACTGTGAAGAACCGATGTTATGCCAACAATTCGGAAACGATTCGAGCCCTTAAGGCCAATGTCATCCAAGCAAGTCGTGAGCTACAGCCCGAAGTCATTAACAAGGTCTTGGAAAATTGGAGTGACAGAATGCGCTACTGCAAAGCCAGCTGAGACAGCTACTTGAGCTGCATTGAGTTCAATATTTAACGGGAATGTATGCTCTTACTAAGTAATCCATAATACATGGAAAAAAGTAAATTTTGTTCTTTTTATTGCATTTTTAAAAAGAAACTTGTATTTGGCCGACTCTTTATATCTTTGAAAAAAGAATACTTCCTAGAACGGAAGGTGTTATGAAATGCGGAGTGCGCGGACAGCGCTGAGGTTTCAGGTTTGATATCACATTCCTTGCTTCATTAACTCGACTTTGCCTACTTTAAATTCTAAGATTCTTAAAAAATATTCAAAAACAAACTTAAAAATATTTTTTTATTTAACTAATTGAGTATTGCAATTATCGAGAACTTTACTTTTCTATTTATATCGAACAAGATCTCTTCGTGTCTTACATTCAACTCACAAGTTTTTCGCTTTAAAAATTCTTTCCAATGATAAAGACCTTACTTAAACGTCTGTCACTGAAGTCGGAAAGGATAAACATTACCTAAGCACATGCCTTCAAAATCCCACAATCGTTAAATAGGTAAAACAATAAAAGTCGTAGAATAAGAAATAAGAATCATTATAAAGTTGGCTCGACAATTCCAAAAATAAAAGTCGTATTTATGGTGATTCCTTAAGTGATTTTTGAGACATAGATAAATCTTGAAAAGTACTTTCAGCTAAATTGAACAAGGAGAAAAGTTTTCCAAAGAAATGCAACATCTAAATCATAAATTTAAAAAAAAGAGAAAAAAAAATACAGTAAATCACTTTCAAATTCAAACTTACTTTTTATCAAGTCGTGGTGCCAAAACAATCAATTCCAAGTTCAAGGACGATGCGAAAGTATAAATCCACACAAACCCAAAAAAAGTAGCCTAGTCAGAGGATGAATGAATTTTATTCTTTCTATTTTTTTTTTTGCAATTCTTTTTTTGGAACGATGATGTCTACTTTTTCAAGGGTTAAAAGGACACAATTTTCATGCACTTAACTTCTTTTTCCAATGGAAGACGAGGTTGTGATTTAATTATTTTTTTATTTTTTTTTTTAATACGAGTAAGCTTTTTTTTGTTAAAAAGTAAGAACATTAAATTTTTCGTACACTTGCACCACTTCACATTCTAGAATTTTCATTAAAAAGAGACGACGATGTCAACGTTAGGGAACAGCACTTCATACATTTTATGTGTTTTAATTTTTTTATTTTAATATTTAAATTTAAATTTAAAATTCGAAAACAATTTCAAGATATTAAATTTCTAGGAAAAACATTATTTGTGTAGGAAGAGGTAACATGCAAATTTTTACCACGTTGTTCACATTTTTTTTTTTTTTTTATTTTCTAAGCACTTAGTTTAAAAATTAATAATTACGCATGTACAAATTTGTTTTAATTTTTTATATATAATTTTTTTAATTTTAATTGTTTAGTAACAATAAAAATTATAAACAATTTTTTTTTTCTTAAAATAAAATCACAAACAAACAAAGCAGCGGGTCCGTTTCTTTCTTCTTCTCACCACAGTTAACGAACTTTGGAACCTTTATCTCTTTGGAACCTAATATGACCAAAGAGTTTCGCGGCTGGATCTAAACTGATTCACTGGACTTTGCACTGGCGTTCAGACGTTGTTAGTTTAAGTCTCGCAAAATACAAAAAAAAAACCGAAGAAGAATAAAACAACGGTTCTTGTAAAACTGCAGGACAAGGAGTGTTGTGCAGAGTCAATCTGAGTGGCTATCAGTTGTCAGAGAAGACTGCCGCCAAAATTTCTTCAATTAACATACCCAAGTTGAAGAAGCTTGAGCTAAGCTGAACCCTTCCAAGTCATAGTGATAGCACTTCCAGTCCAATAGTTGCTCGTAATGAGATGCTAAGTGAGAGCGCATGACTATATCAAAAAATAAACGGTATCCTTCCAAGGAGAATTTGTGGGACTTTTGTAAACAAAAATGGTGAAAGCTTTTTTTTCCCTGATGGGTGAAAGTTTGAAGGGAATTCAGCTATAAGGCTCCAAAAGACAAAAAAAACCTTGCAGAAGTGTGGTGAGATTGGCGTGTGTCATCCTGTGAAGTTCAAGCTAGGTGACCTTTGTAAAAGGCAACCAAGCAGATGATAATGCGTAGGCATGATAATGCATCCGATTCTGCCACACTGCCAATGCCGTAATAATAGAAAGGCTGTGTTCAGTGGGTGTTGGAGAATGGGGGCAAAGAGGAGACACGAACGAATGACATTTTTTAATCTGTGTTTAATGCTTTTAAAAAACGCCGTCTGTTTGACACAAATACTCATTGATTACTGAGTGTCGAAGACAAAAGGGACATGTTGTTATTTTCAAAAACCGATTAAGAATCTTCCCAGCAAGGGATATCATTTTAAGAGAAATGATGTTTGTGATACGAAAAATATGATATGTGATGAATGCCATACGGAAAATTATTCTGTACAATGAAGTGACTCATAAAAGACCTTAGAACCCCGTTTGACTGTAGATATAGATTAAGATAAGTTTTTGTCATAGGGCTTAGGTACATTTACTGAAAAGTTTTGTTGTAAAAAAGTTTGTTCATTAAATTATGAATACGTAAAAATTTTTGTATTGGTAGTACAAAGGAAATTGACTACTTTATTTGATCTATGGAAAAAGTTAGTATTCGACAATGACCTTACTGAAAATGTTGGGAAATACATAGGTATACCTAAATAAAATAGGAGTATGAAGGATTATAGAGAAGGTCGTGATATTAAATAAAATTACTTTTCCAATTTGAGTTTCAATGGTACTTTTTCCCTTTTCTGAAATAGGTAAGGGTACTCTGTCATTTTTCTTATGTTTAAAAACTAATATTTTCTTATAAATGTTTTATAAATTTTGTATACAAAAGATCATCACAACGACTTATAATTTTTGTTCTTGCATAAGCTAAAATTTTTATTTAATTTTTAATCATTTAAAAAATCAATTTTATTTTAAATTTTATTTTATTTTTTTTTTATTTATTTTTCATTACAATAGCCGTGTTTTTTGGGACTATATATGTATATAGTACAGTGAGAAATTGCCAAAAAAACCCATCCGCAGCAGCCTGGGTTTTATGTTTCAAGATCAGGGATGGCAGAGTAAATTAGGTCAGGTAATCTACTCAATTTACTACACGTACATAGTTTATTGGGTAAACTACACGCTTGATTTGTTTTATTTGTTATCTACATTTGTTACACAAATTACATTAAAAGAAAAACATTAAATTTTACAAATAAACAAAGAAAAACAATTAATTTACTAGCTTAAATGGCAATTAAAATCGCAATACTGCTTGTTTTAATCCATACAGAGATTTTCTTAGTTTGCAGACTTTTTGTACATTGTCGGCATCTATAAAGCCTTCGGGTTGTGCCATGTATACTGTTTCCTCTAGTTCGTCGTTTAAGTAAGCTGAAGTAACGTCTAGGTGGTGGAGAAGAAGCTCATATTCAACAGCCAAAGCAATAATAAGACGAATTGTAGAGAATCGTGCTACTGGTGAGAAAGTTTCTTTAAAATTTACTAGCTATTTCTGGGCACAACCTTTTGCCACAAGTCTACATTTATATCTCTCTATAGAGCCGTTCGGGTTTCGCTTTAGACTAAAAACCCACTTGCAACCAATGACTTGACTCTTATGAGGAGGATCTACTAAATCCCATGTGTTACTAGATAATAGTGCATCCATTTCAACTTTCATTGCAGACTTCCATCTTTCTGAATCTCTGCCTGATAACGCCTCAGATACCGTCATTGGGACAGGTACATCTTCAACAGAATTTACAGCTTCAATGAAGTTGAACTGTTTCGTTGGACGGCCAGGTCTACCAGTGCGAATGATTTTTGGACGTCCAGGTCCCCTTACATAATCAATTTCTTTATCAATTAACTCGTCCTCTTTCTCACCATTACCTTCAGTTGCATTGCTGTCGGCCTCTCCTGGAAGAGCTTCAGGAAAAGAAACAGGTTCAATTTCGGTTGTTAGATAGTCTTCTGATTGGTCAGAGGGAATTTGACTAAAATTTTCGAAAAATAGTACATCACGGCTTTTCTCAACTCTTCTTTTTATAGGGTCAAACAAACGATACGCCTTGGACTCATCCGAGTAACCAACCATATAAAACTCTTTCCCCTTTGGAGAAAACTTGGAGCGACCACCTTTCTTATCAAGCACAATAGCCTTTGAACCAAACAGTTTAAGATGCGATATAATTGGCTTTTTGCCCGACCACAGTTCATATGGTGTTACCTGACCAGCTACGTTAGTGGGTGATCGGTTTCGAAGGTATGCTGCAGTATTAATAGCTTCACCCCATAAAAACTCTGAAAGTTCAGAACCAACGAGCATACACCGTGCCATTTCTACCAATGTGCGATTTGCTCTTTCGGCCACACCATTTTGCTGAGGGGTATACTCGACCGTAAGCTGCCTCTTTATTCCACATTCTTTTAAATAATCATCAAACTTGTTATTCACGTATTCTTTACCATTATCGCTACGAATAGTTTTAATCTTACGTCCTGTTTCCAGCTCCGTCATAGCTTTAAATTGTTTGAAAACCCCAAGAACTTCATCTTTGTGCTTAATCAAATAGACAAATATTTTCCTAGACTTATCGTCAATGAATGTGAGGAAACATTTTGCGCCTCCCGCTGAAGGTACTCGCATTGGACCGCAAACGTCCGTGTGAACTAGCTCAAGCAATTCTGTACTTCTATTAGAAGACTGCTTAGGGAAAGATTTCGTGGTTATTTTCCCTTTGGCGCACACAACGCATTCAATATTTTGAACAGATGAATTAAAACCAAGCCCTATCACCATATTATTTTGTTTCAGTTGTTGAAGACTGTGGACGTTTAAGTGCCCGAAACGTTGATGCCATTTATGGAAGTTGTCCACATCCTTTTTAGAAACAAAACATAAAAACTCAGCTTCCAGCTCTATTATAAATAAGTTCTTCCTTCTATTTGCTTTGAGAACTACTTCATTGCATGCATTTTTTATTTTCGCTGTATTTTCGGAGAAGTCTACAAAACAGTTATGCTGAGTTATTTTACTGACAGATATAAAATTTCCACGAAGCTCAGGAACGAACAGTACATTGTTGAGAATAATTTTACCGCTCGGAGATTTCAACGTAACTGTACCGATCCCACTGGAAGAAACTGATTTATCATTTGCTAACTGTACGTGTTCACCGTTAATAAAATTTAGAGAACTGAAATATGCTTGATTGCAACACATATGAGACGTTGCCCCGCTATCTAAGCACCATTCATCTGACTTGAGCACACTACCCTCGATAGTTGAGAAAAGTCCAAAAGATGTTGTTGTTTGGCGATTTTTATTGTTGCGGCAATTAGCTGCAAAATGACCCCTTTTTCCGCATGCATAACATTTACCCTTAGCTTTATGATTACTGTTATTTACTTTATGATTCGATTTAACAGATAAAATTTGCTGAGTGACTTCGCTGCTACTACCCTTTTCATGACGTCGTTGTTCCTCCTCTAATAATTTTATTTTTAAACTCGACAAACTCGGCAATTGGTCTCGACTTTCAATTGCCACAATGAAATTTTCATAAGTTTCAGGCAAATTACATAATAAAATTATACTTAACATTTCGTCAGGAATAGAAACATTGATCTCATGCATTTTTTCCACGATATCGAAAAAGTCATTTAAATGAGTAGACATAGACTGGCCATCTATCATCTTCGCATGCATAATTTTTTTAAAAAGACTCACCATACGAGCTGGACCACTTGGTGTATAGATTTCTTTAAGCTTGCTCCATGCATCCTTGGAAGTTTTGCAGTGCTTCAAGTAGATGAGTTCTGAGGATTTAACGCTCAATAGAATCGTCGCCAGGGCTTTTCCATCTGCGGTCTTCCATGCTGCGGTTTGTTCTGGTTTCGGTTCGGCTGGTAGAACGTTTGATCCATTCGTGTATCCCCACAAATCAGCATGTATGAGGACACTTTTCATCTGAATGCACCACGTGGAATAATTTTCTGCATTAAGCTTCTCAATCTGGTAAAGAGAACTCATTTTTTTCTTTTAATATGGATAATTCAGTTTAATTAAAAAGATACTATTATTATTTTTTTTTATAATTACGAACAAATCGTTTAATAAAACTTAATTTTTGACACACGATTTCGACATACGAAATTTGACAATTTAACTTTGGTTTTTTTTTTTTTCGACAGACGAACAAGAGTGTTACATTATCTCTATGTACTAGCAACCTGGGCCCATAACCTGTTGCAAAGTAAAAAACCAACTAAGTTAAATATATAGAATGATCTTTATTGAACAGAGGATAATAATAGTCTGAGAGCGATTAGTTACATAAAAAGTATAATAAGCAAGAACTAAGAATTTGAGAAAACATAGAATCAGCAAGTAGTGCAAACGTTATTATATGTACATACATATTGTGAGAGTGTTGCAATGAATTATAGTTAACTGATTTATATAATGTGAATGATGTACAGTGATTCAAATAATATTTCAACATAATCACATCAGGAAAAATACCAAATATTACGCTGTTATTGAATAAGTGGGCTAAGACGTCGATAACAGACCATTTAATGTTTTTCAAAAGATGGTTAGAAATATTATCATTTCCACAGCTATTCGAATTTTTTAGATGTTTTTTAGTCATTGCTACTTCTAGTGCTGTGATAGGTTCAAAGAACAAACTATTACTATTTCTGTAGTGTTCACTTCGACTACATCTCAAACAAGATTGTGATCTAAAATTTGGAAGAGTGTCTTCCGCTATATTAACAAAGTAGTTGTTAAACTTATAACCTACATCATGCTCATTATTGTAGATAGTGTTATTGATACACAGCTCAAATGGACTTTTTCTGAAAGAAGCTTTGTTAAGAATATACTATTAACAACTAGCCATTCACGCCTGGAATTACCTTTACTGGAATTAAATTGATTCTTATAACAAACATCTTTACACAACGGAATTTCCATTTTAAAATCAGAACAAATTTTTTGGTACCTGTTTTTTTATTGTTAGCTTGTTTTTTATTTTAATTCTTGAAACTAGGCCATGTAAGGCTATTAAATCTAAAAATGAAAAGACCATCTCATTGTTTTCCACGATGTCAATGTTAAAATCTCCTAGGATCAACAAGTTCTTTGATTTTCACCTTCTAACAACCTTGAAAACTCTTCATAAAACACCGAAAAGACATAAATATAAATGAAATCTGTATACACATAAATGACAAAATCCTCGCGTTTACTTTAAAATTAATTCTTATAACATCAGCGCTCACCAGATCATTAACTTCGAATTCATAACAAAAGTCATTCCTTATAAAACACCCAACACCACCAGCAGCGTAATTTTCAGTTGTTAGCTATAAAATCATAACCTACCCAGGCAGTAAATAATCACCAACTTCAAAATTATAAATCCAAATTTCGGTAATAAGAATCAGATCAGGCATGCAACGAAAAGAATCTAAATGAGTAATAAGAGTAATTTTCTCTTAGGCTTCTGACATTTTTATGTACAAAAAACAATTTGTTATCACAATACAATTCATTTAAGAATACATTTTCTCCATCAGAGTAATTAATAAAAGTAAAGGTAGGAACATCATTATCAAGATCAATATGATCAACAAAATTCATTTAAAACAACTTTTTTTTATATTTTTAACGGATCTTCAAACGATCTGATTACAATGATGTTGCTACCTTCTTCTTTTCTCATAAGAACTCTACTATTTGAATACCAAACATATTTAAATTTTTTTTTTAACATTAATTTTAAATTTTTGTATTCTTTTACATTACGAGTAATTCCGTACGACCTAGTCGTGAATCTTATAATTTCAAAATTAACGCTGTCAAATGCTTTGAAAAAATCCAGGAGGCAAAGTATTGTTAAATAATTCTGATCAAATCTCTATCGTATGTCATCAAGAATTTTGATTTTTGCAGTTTGACAACTAGTATATGTACTTATTCTTTTCCCTAAAACCTGATTGAATAGATTCACTTTAATTTTGGAGAAAAGTTCAACCTTGGACAACGCAATTGCGGTATCTTTGAAAATTTGTTTCACTTTTGAATCGTTTCCCACGTGAAAAAGCTCGATCTATATCTTATATCGGGTTTTCCAATAGGTACTTGACTCTTGACAACTTTGAGTTTAATTTGTGAGCGCACCCTTTCACTAATCATCGAACTATCATTGTCAATTTATTCCGTAAACTCAACATTTTCATCATTTTCTACCGAAATTCGGAGTCAGTGACCGCAACTTTAAGAGCGTTAACTCCAAGTTTTGGTCGTAATTCTCGCATACGGATCCTGGTTTATACACATACAAAATCAAGTTGGTTCAAGAATTGAAGCCGATGGACCATTTAAAGCGACGTACGTTCTCCGGTTGGGCTCTGGAGCAGATGCACCAAGATGATGAATTTCATCGCAAGATCATCTTCAGTGACGAAGCTCATTTTTGGCTCAATGGGTGATGAGTTGATGAGCATGTTATCTCAAGAAATGGGCAAGTCGATTGGCGGCCTCGTTCGTGCGATTTAACGCTTCTAGACTTTTACGTTTTACGTTAAGTAATTAGTGCCAACAAGCCGACGAAGTTGGAAGAGCTCAGAGCGAACATTGAACGCGAAATAGCGGTCGTTTCGGCCGAAATGTGTGGCCGAGTCATCGAAAATTGGGTCCAACGAATCGACCGCTGCAAACGTGCCCACGGTGACCATATGAACCAAGTCGAGTGCCATTCATAGATGTTTTGATTGTACATCAAGCCGATAGTAAAATTTTTGAAATATCTCAAATGGTTTGCGTTTTATTTGAAAAAAAAAAGTTGTCAAGTCCTTATGGGAAAACCGTCTATATAGCGTTGATTGATAATCCTACAGATACTCGTATCATTCGCTTTTAATTGTGTTAGTCCTCTTTGGATGATATCACATAAAGTTATATTATTAGTGATATAAAGGTGCGTGTCCATTTGAGAGTTCTTTCGCTAGTAAACTCTCGAGAGTTGCTCTCGGGTGCCTGTCCATTTGAGAGTAATTTTTTTAGATTTTACTATCGCGAGCTTACTAGTTAAGTTTTGGGAGATGATTTTCTGAGAGTACTTTCATAACCGTGTCCACTTGATATATTTTTGCAAAACTATAATTTTGCCCGAACAAATAGAAACTCACGATGTACTGAATGGAAGCTGGCGTTTAGACAACAATTTCGAAAACTCATTTTCCGATCTTCAAAATGGAAGAAGGCACAACTATAATACTTCTCAAAAGGATTTCAAGGATGAATTCAAAAATTACTTTATGAGCCCATAAGGTGAAGTTCCTTCGCAGTACAGGCACATCACAGAAAATAATTAAGAAATCAAATACGTACCAGATTTGACTTAGTTGAAGCAACCATTAAAAATGGAATAAGAACCTGCACACCCCGAAAATATGGCCACCTAGTGCTATACTTCATCAGTTCCGGCTCCACTTTTCGTTTTTTTATTTTTTTTTTAATTCTTGTGACATCCGTTAACATTTTCATGATTATTAATTAAATGTACATAATAGGTTCAATATGATTGACAAAAATTATTTTCTTTACCTGGTTTCGCAAATTATGAAGCTTTCTCTTGATTTCATTTTCATAAGTTCGTTTGTCCCCTTCTGTTCAATGTTTTTACATGACAACTCTCAGATAGCTAATCGCAAAATACGAACTATGTTGGAATTCTGCGAGCTCATCTCCGATAGTAATAAAAAAGTGTGTCCACTTGCGAGTAACTCTCAAAAAATTCGTATGTCGAGAGTGAAAAGTCAACTCTCCGCTAGCTTCTCTCAAGGATGTGTCCACTTGAGAGTTTACTCTCAAGAGTGGCCTGATAGCTACTCTCAGTGTTTTTGCTCTCAAATGGACACGCACCTTAATATATCTTAAGAGGTGAGATTTTCTAGCTGTTAATCCAGAACAAGACTCCATATCAAGTTTGATAGTTACAATACAATGAAAATAAAATCTAGGTATATGTGATAAAAATGTAAGTTGATGTGATAAAATTTTGGTCAATATACATACGTCCAACAAAACGTTTTATCAAATTGATGAAAATTACAGAAATTTGTTGAGGTAACAAAAAATATTTTGTTGTATCAACAAAATTAATTTGTTAAGCTAATAACAGATTGATTTGCTGAAATAACAAAAATATTTTGTCAATATGACAAAATTAATTTGTCATACTAACAATTCTTTTGTTGTATCAACAATTTTTTTTGTAAATATTACAAATTTGTAAATGTTACAAATTTGTTTTTTTTTATCGGATTAAAAAAATTGTTTTGTTAAATCAACAAAATATTTTGTCAATTTAACAAATTTCTTTTGTTGAATCCACAAAATTTATTTGTCAGCTTAATGAAAATGGTTACTTTCAATTTGACAATGTAAGTATACAAAATTGGCGTTTCGTCCCTGCGATCTCACATGAAATCATCTGTGAGTGCGTGTTGACAATACGCAGTTTTTGTTAAATTCCGTTAATCTCACATCCATTTTTTGACAAAAACCAAATGTGAACTATATCATACACAAAAGATTTGTCATGATCGAAAAAATATTCGCAGAATTTTTTTTCCTTACAAAATAGCTTTATCTATCTGATAATTTTATTTTATTAATATTACAAAATAACTCAATCTCAAAATAAAAATATTTGTCATTTTAACAAAAATGTTTTAATTTTTTGTTAAATTGACAAACAAAAATTAATAAAAACTTTTTGATATGGACAAACATTTACAAAACAGATCTTTTAGTAGATAAAACAAACATTTTGTTTACATAAAAAAAAATTTTTTTGATGTGACTAAAATCTCGGTTTTATTTTGTTTTATTAACAAAACTTGGTTTGTTAAACTGACAATATTATTTGTAGTGCATATTTTGTTAAACTGACAAAAAATCATGCTGAATTATAAAAATTTTGTGAAATCAACAAAATCATTCTTTCGTATTGACAAAAATTAATCAAATGCATTTGTATCATTCTCTTCATTAACTTATGATATAATTATTTTAACTGAAACGTGGTTATCTGATAATCACTTAACAGCAGAATGCTTATCAAGCTGCTATACTGTTTATAGAAAGATAGATGTAATTTGAAGACGAAAATGGAAAGAGGGGGCGGAGGGAGTTTTCTTGCGATTCGAGCGTCTTTGACAAGTAATTTAATTGAACAGGAATCAAACTGTACCAACTCGGACCTTGACATTGATCAAATTATAGTATGCGCGAAATTAGGTGAATCTGAACTTTTTGTTTAGTTATATTCCTCCAAGAAGTAATTTGGATATTTATAATATTCATTTAAATAATTCTAAAGTTATATTGAAAAATCTTAAATTTTCACAACATATTTTATTTGCAGGTGATTTTTACATTAGTAATATTGACTGGACGTTAGACTTAGATGACAAATGTTTAGTTCCATACAATATTTCAACTGAAATTGAATCTTTCGTAGTTGATTTTTAAAGTCAATTTAACTTATTTCAAATAAATTCTTATAGTAATGAACTTAATCGAATTCTTGATCTGATTTTTGTAGATAATGAGTTTGATATTTGTCTGCATAAGTCCGATTTCCTTGTAGTTCCAAATTCTATTCATCATAATGCTATTTATGGAAGCGTATATTGTTATCATTATTTAAAGACTGAGTTTAGAAACACGAACTTCTATGCAACGGTTGATTATTTCTTATCAATTTCTTGGCATAACATTTTTTGTTCTTCGGATTTAGTTAACGTGTATTCCTTTTTTACTGATATCTTTAAGGGAGCTATAAAGATATATGGCGGTCAGCCATCAGACGAATAGGGGGAATAACATGTAGCATACGAAAACATGCACGTGCCGTAACTATTCGGGACTGGTGGAAGTCTGATCATAGCCTCTCCGTGGCGGCCGCTAGAAACAAGCCTTTAAAAAGGTTTGGCTAATATGATCAGGCTGGTTCCTCAGGTTGGCGACAGGTTAATTCCCTGTCCCGTAAAACTTAAAGAATTTCGAGAACGACAACAAGCCTCGGAAACGGACTGATCTCACGACGACAACCCACGCAAAGAAAAAGGAAAAACGATTTACGAATTTTCTTATGGAACGTACGATCGCTCTATAGAGCTCGAGCTGCTCAGCAGCTAGCCGATGCCCTGTCAAAGTATAAAGCTGACATAACAGCTCTTCAAGAAATCAGATGGACAGGGAATGGTGTTCTACAGAAGAAAGAATATGACATATACTACAGCTGTCATACAAAACACCATGTGCTCGGGGTAGGCGCTTCCTAGTCAGCGAAAAAATGAAGTCTATCATCATCGGCTTTAACGCTATAAGCGAAAGGCTATGCACCCTTCGCGTGCGAGGCAAATTTACGAACATCAGCCTCATTAACGTTCACGGACCTACGGAGGAGTCCTCAGACGAAGAAAAAGAGACTTACTACGAACAAGTCGCGATCATAAGTTTACTTGTGTTCTTTTTCCAAAATCCTTTACGTAAAAAATCCAGACACAATATGACTTGTGTACATTTTCCTTATTCCTTATTTAAAGTTTAAATAAGTAACAACGACATAAGTCATATATTTTTATCAAAATTAACTGTAAATTAACATAAAACTAATTCTTTTTTAAATTCAAATAAGACAGTAATTTTCGCGTTTAAGCTTTGTCCATAAGTCTTTTACCTGATTTGTAATTGCAAACTAAACATTCAAATCGCTCTCCTGAAAAGTTCCAAAAACTGACTTATATGTCGTTTTTCCTTGTTGCCACAGAATTGTACAAGTCACATAATATATCAAATGCAGAGTTGCATCTTAATTACATCAACTTTCGACGAGAATCTGAATATCTTAACAATTTTTTTGTATCGTAACTACCTCTTATCTGTTCAAAATGATTTGAAATATAACTCTAAGCGTTTTTGGAATTTTATAAAATTTTTATCATTTGTTAATGATATACCTGATATCTTCAAAAATTCATAATGTCTTCTTTTTGCGGCCGACCTTAAGCTCTATCGTTATATTACTTGTGAGATTTGTTGTTACTGGATCGTTGGTGTAATCAGAATCACCTTTCTTTTAATATGTCCAAATGTCAAATTTTAACGTGTCGCAGGATTTTTAATCCAATTTTGTTTGATTATATTATTTGCAATTTTTAAGTTAAATTGGAGGATTCCTAGACCATCGTACAATACCAGATGTTTATTGTTTGGAATGAAATCTCTTAAGGATAGGCGAGTTTATTATTCTGTTGTGTTTATAAGAGAAGTTGTTACCAACGGTATTAATTGTCCCCCTTTGAAAACTTTTGTTGGTTGTGCCGATGCTCCATCGAGGACTACACGTTATAGATTTTATCTTTACGTTTCACCGTTGTAATTATGGTCGAAATGAACCCATATCTCGTTGCATCAAAGAAGTCAATTTAATTTGTAACAGTATTAACTTATTTTCAGATGTTAATAGAGATCCTTTAAATCATATGCTTAAAGCATATTTAATCTTTAAATAGTTTTTCTTTCTTATTTACGTTTTGAACATGTTTTTTCTTTATATTTTTTTTTTGAATTTTAATGCCTAAACTATATTACTTTGATTGAGTGTAAATTTAATTGTATATATATAAATATATATATATATGTATCCACCAGTGGCAGTGCCGGATTAAGCCAGCGCGGGGCCTGTAGCAAATTCTATTAAGGGGCCCTTAGACTGTTTTAGGTTAGGTACTTATCAAGTTTATGGTATTAAATAAAACAAAACTTTTCTTGATTTAATTTGGGAAAATTTATAAATAATGCTGTTGATATCGACTTCTCGAAGTAAATCATGTTCAAAATTCATTAAAGTGAGGTGATTAAGACGTTGTTGGCTCAATTCATTTTTAACACGTTTTAATGTTGAGAAAGATCGTTCACCGCTGCAGTTGGTGATCATGAGAGACAAATAAATGCGCAAAGCAATTTCAACGTTCGGGAAACAAGATTGTAAAAAGTTATTTATCAACAGCTTGTAAACCTGCATTTCCAGAGCCTCAAGATTCCTGCTGTCAATAATACCAGCCACATCAGAATTGAGCATTGAAGCGAACTGCACTAATTCGTTGCTCAGACTGTCCTCCATCTGCGTAAGCACTTACTATGGTTGCAGATTTTTTTCAAAATTTCTTCTGGTGGAAGAGATTTTATATGAAGGTTTTTATAATACAAATTCTATATACGACTGAAATAAATCAGCCGAGCAGAAGACAGCACTATTAATGGACTTATTGAATTATTGATTCCAAATAGCTTTTATGGCCTTTAGTCTACAAAAATTGGCGTTTCGTCCGAGTGATCGCACATGGACTCATCAGTTGACTGTGAGGACCTTGTCAATACGCAATTTTTATTAAATTCAGTTCATCTTACATCGATTTTTTGACAAAAATCCAATGTGAACTATATCCAACCAAGATTAAAATTGTACTCATTAAAGTTGGAATATTTTGCCCGTGGCTCAGCTTTGATTCTATATGAAGATTTTTATAATACAAATTCTATATACTACTGAAATAAATCAGCCAGGTAGAAGACTTCACTATTAATGGACTTGTTGAATTATCGATTCAAAATAGCAAAATATTCCAACGTTAATGACGAAACGCCAATTTTTGTGGACTGGACTAAAGGCCAAAATAGCTATTTTGAATCAGGAAGAGATTTTAGCTCTCGGAATATTCCGAAAATGCCAGCAATTTTATGATAACTGTTCTATTCATACGTTTACCTAAAGCAGTGAGTACGTTATCAATGGTGACAATAAACACCTGCATTTCATACCGTTGTCCAATTTGCGTGTAGTGCGGTGCAAAACATGATTTTTGGTATGACCAGCAGATAGAAAAAAAAGAGGCTGGGTGCGACCCACACTGATAACTTCCCATTGTGGTAAGAAAACCTTGAGTAGAATTTTACATCTTTTTCATGGACAAAAAGATAAAAACATATTGTGACGTTTTCTTCAATTTTACCATAGCTATTAATGGAATTTGAATATGTGGGACTTGGGTTAAACTGAACAACCTTATTCATATACGTATGTACAGTACATACATTCTTCTAAAAACAAAGTTGATAATAAAATTATAAAATTCTGTATTATATTATATATATTAGACTGGGCCAAAAAAATTGACTATTTTTTTTTTTGTTTGAAAGATATATCGAGAATATCATTCAGAATGACAAAAAAAAAATGTTCGTAAAAGTTTGAGCCCTTAATATCAATTTTAAGAGGGCTATCATCGCTAATTTTGATTTTTAGTCATAATTTCATGTTTTGCGTCAGAACTGACAAAACATTGAAGTAAAAAAAATTCATTTTGACTTACTTTTATATAAAATTAAATTCCCTACAAAAAAGGTCTAATTGAAAATTTTCGTCAGACAAGCCGTTTTTGAGTAATTAAGCTTAACAAATTGTTATTTTTCGTTAGTTACAAAATTCCAAATTAAAAAAAGTAAAATCGAAGAAATATAACAATTTATTAAGCTTAATTACTCAAAAACGGCTTGTCTGACGAAAATTTTCAATTTGACCTTTTTTGTAGGGAATTTAATTTTATATAAAAGTAAGTCAAAATGAATTTTTTTTTACTTCAATGTTTTGTCAGTTCTGACGCAAAACATGAAATTATGACTAAAAATCAAAATTAGCGATGATAGCCCTCTTAAAATTGATATTAAGGGCTCAAACTTTTACGAAATTTTTTTTTTGTCATTCTGAATGATATTCTCGATATATCTTTCAAAAAAAAAATAGTCAATTTTTTTGGCCCAGTCTAATATATATACTTTATTATTTCGGTTCCAAACATTTTAATTGAAAAAAAATTAAAAACGAAATATTCAAATATAAAAGACGTGGTGTGGTTATTGATGGAAGGGTACTTACAAAATATATGCGCTCTAAAACTAGATATATGTCAAATATAAACCATTTTTTAGAAATTGTATTATGTATAAAATTAAATAATGGCAAAGTCAATATCATTGCTCGTTCTCAAGATATTCTAGTCGAAAAACAAATATTACCACTTTTTAGTAGATTTTTTTATATTTTTGTTAAAACTGTCAATTTGATACTTGTCAAAATTTAACCATATGTTAATAATTATATTATGTCGATACCTTCCCGTAAGAATGTACTAAGCGACACTTTTTGATGAGGAAATATACTATATGTTAAGGGCCACGTTTTGGCCTGGGTTTCGCCGACCTATTATGCATGAAAAGGAAAAAATGTATCAACTGCCATGTTTTCTCATTAAAATAATGTTGCCCCCTGAAATTTGTATTATCCGCCAAAAAAATTATGCTAAGCGACATTAATAAAGATCTCATTGTCGTGAGCAACAAAAAATTTTGTTAGATGTCACTTAGTTTAACCAAAATTGTCTCTTAACACACTATGATTCAACTAGAACTTTCTTCGTTTTTTTCGTTTCCTGAACAATTTTAGAAATGTCGCTTAGTATACATTCTTACGGGAAGGTATCGATGTATAAAACAATATACTTTAGAAGGCACTATCGGCGTTTATTCCCAAGAAATTCGACTTGAAATACAATTTTAACAAGTTTTATACTAGAATTTTTAATAGTTTTTTTATTTAAAAAAAACTATTAATTCAATATTTGTCAACATTTTACCAATTGTACAGAATTATACTATGTATAAAATAAACTAAATTAGAAGTCAATATCACTACTAGTTCTCGAGAAATTTGAGTCGAAAAACAATTTTTACCAATTTTCAATAGAATTTTATATAGTTTTTTATTTTTTGTAACAAAACTGTGAACTGATTTTTTTGAAATTTTCACCAGTTGTTAAACACATTATTTTTCGTAAAATAAAATTATTTTGAGTTTCAAATTGTTTTCCGTTCTTAGAATATCTGGGTTATGAAATTTTTTTTCAGTTTTTTTATTTAAAAAAATAACGGTATATTCATTTTTTTCCAAATTCATACCAAATCTGTATAACCTTATAATGAGTACATTAAATTTTATTTGAAATCAATAGCATTATTTTTTCGTGAGATATTTGAAACTAACCAAAATGTTTTTTTTTTAAACCGTTATAGTGAAAAAACTACTCACTGAATTTTAATAAACGCCCTTTCAGCCTCTTTCGAAGTTATTATCTATTAAACAAAATTTATTTGAAGTCGATATCTTTACTTGTTCTTGAGATATCGACGACGAAAAATGGTACCAGAACGTACGGACGTACGAACGTACGCACGTACGAACGTACGAACGTACGAACGTACGTACACACACACACACAGACATCTCTCTAAAAATGATTGCTATAGCCTCTAGGGACCTTGAAACGTCGAGAAATGTCAAAAATTCCAATTTGACAAATCGGACCGATTACAATACGAGTAACTCCCTATGGGAAGTTAATAAAATTTTAGTTGATCATTTTGGTGCAAATATTTTCTTCTTAGTAATTGTAACTAAATCTAATATACATATAAATAATACTCTTTTATGGTCAGAAAACGTTGGTGCGCGGGGCCCCTAAATGCGCGGGGCCCGTAGCATTTGCTACTCTTGCTTCGTGGCTAATCCGGCACTGATATGAGTTAATCCAAATTCCCCTAGGGGAATATATTTTACAGTGTGCAAATGCTGTTTAATTTATTAGTGTTGACAAAATCTTCGACCGAAATCGTGCGTGTTATAAGGGTGCGACAGCATCTAACTGATGAGCCCAATACTGCCGTATCTTCTTTCACTTTCACTATCCTCCGCATTTGTAAAGTTCGTAGATGTTGTCTTGATGAATGTGCTCCATACCCAAGTTCCAGATAGATAGATGATGTCTTCTTCCCACATACCTTACGGCTCTTACCTGAAATAATCCTGTGTAAAATATTAAGAACATTCTTTACACTGTCAATATAATAAACACCCTGCCCTATAAATATTAAATAAGCCCTCAACAACGAGTCCCAAATATACATTATTGAATCAATTAACTTAACAGCAATTTATACATAAAACAACTTTATATGCCTTCTGTATGGATCTAATAAAATAGTAATGAATTTATTAATTCAAAACCAGATAATTGACTTCATATCTCTAGGCATAGCCTTTATAACTTTATGAATCTCTTTCCGAAATCAACAATAACCGCACACACTCACTCAAACATTCATCAATCAAAAGCTAACTCAAAGTTGTTAATGTCTCACGTTCTATTTAAGGGACACAATTAAGATAAATGTTTTCTAACCTTTAACTCGGCTTGGGGAAGGACCAGGCCGGTTATAAGGCAAGCTGGCATGGGCAGGGTTATTCCCCCGGCGGCGGCGGCAAATATATTAACAGAAATTCTGATAGATTAGGTTTTGAGAATGATTTATCGTACAGTAGTTGTGAAATTGGATTAGAGCATTGAATCAAGCCCCGGGCGACATATTTGTAAGAGCCACCCCTGTCTTGGATTCATAAGTCTTGAAGAAAAAAAAACTTCCCAGTCGTCTGTGTTCCTTTCTAACCTCATTACTAAGTCATTGTTTATAGGCCCGAAGGAACTATATAAAAGGATAAGTGAAGTGTGCGCCTCTTTTGGGGTCAACCTATAATGACCAAAGTCATCATAAAGGACTGTTTCCTTTGGCCACCTTATACATTCGCCTCTGTTGACAGGTTCAATGTTGTGACAGCAGTTGTTTGTAATGCGACTTTCTTCAACAATTATGTTCAAGTAACCCGAAAACCCTAGAAATTATTCAAGCTTAAGCCCAACAAACCAAAAAACAACGTCCCACAGTAAAGCCACAGCAGGATTCCCAATGAAAACGTCATTAACCTCACTCCCATTCGCATGGAGAGCGAAAATGTGGTGGTAAGGAAAGGATCTCTTCATTCACATAAGCCGAACGGAAAAAAAAAACCTGTACCACGTAACAAAACGTTGCGAGGGAAAAAAAAAACTACTATTTATGAATATGGTCACGAAATGAAAATCCTGTCAGCAGAGACACACGACATCCACCGGCAGTAGCAGCTAGCAGCAGGATGTTGGCGAAGGATGTTAAATTTCTTGCAAAAAAAAAATAATGTAGGAATTTTCTATCGTGTCGCCTCCTAATTATGCCTGCATAACGTCAGCTCTATAATAGAAGTAGCCCATAATGCTAACTAACTCCTCCATAAAAAATGTTCTCTTCCCTTTCCAAGGACGAAGGATATGTGTATGCGGAATATGATGAATGGTATGAATGTAAAAATATAAATTTTATTAAGTCTCGCCCGGAGGAGGACGAATACCTTTGAAGGAAGACGAGGAAGGATCATTGAATAGCGTGTTAACGAAGTTATAACAGAGTCGAATATTGGTCTGAGTGTTTTATTTTCGTAAGCTTATTCGATTAGGCCAATAGAACCCGCTCGTGCGGGAGACTTTACAATTTCATTGATAAAAATATATGTCGACAGTAGCTTTTTTATTTTTGGGTCACTGTTTCGAAAGAAAGTGCAGTTCCATACATTAAGTTTTATGAATGACGGATGATGTAGCTTGGCTATGGAAATCGTGGTAATTTATTATTCAGCTGATGTCGGGAACCCTGTGCAAATACGTAAGGTGCTTTTTCATGCAAGCATGGACGATTTCAAGATCTGAGATAGTATTTTTTGAACGACACGTTAATAGTTTCCTAACAGGCAGGCGTGGTTATTTAGTATAATTTTAATTCCCAATTCTTGGTAAGGAATAGTGCTAATGGTCTTCAAATTTCTTCGAATTAGAAAGAGGATAAGAGTTGAACCTGAAAAGTGAATAATAATACGAATTTATTTTGGGCAGAATTTAAGAAAAATTAAAAATTAATATTCACAGCTGAATCACACGAACATTTTTATGGTTCTAGGACACAATGTGTCAAAGCATGGAAGGCACAAATTTATAAGTTATTGTGCAGGGTTTGTTTTAGTTTCCAAGTCGATGTTTTTTGGTTGCCATTTTTGTGTGAATAAAATTTATCAGTTGGCATTTGACAGACTGGAAAGGATGGACTTTCTATTACTTCTGCTCAGTTCAATAAAATTTTTTGAACTGAAAGGTATGACGATATTTCGAGTTTATGTGTCTTTTCAGAATAAGCCTTAAATTTTAGGATATCGCTTGAAAATTTGCTGCAAATATCTATTTTGGTGATGTCTGCAGCCTCCATATTTAGACTTCCGAAAAATCTGTGTGAAGTGTTTCAGTCATTCGTTGGTCTAATTCCTTATTTAACCACGTCAAATTTTATGACTTGATGACTTAAGCATTGCATGTTCGTAATTTAGAAAAAACCAAGCAGGTATTAGAAAAAAAACTCATGTAAAATTAAAACCATAAGAAACATAGGCAAACATAGGCATATATTGCAAGTTATACATTCGTAAAAACGTCAAAATCGAATTTTTCGTCTTGAGAACACAGCCTAAGCGGATTGGCCGATTTTCTTTAAGCTTCCAGAAAGCTTAACCCCAAACCCCACGTGGGTTTTTTCAGTTTTTAAGACCAAAAAAATAACGAAACGAAATTTTATAATATATTTATTTTTCGTGAAAACTGTTCCACAGATTAAAAAAAAAAAAAAAACAAATTTTCATTAAGTTAAAGTTAGTTAGGTAATGGTTGGAAAAAAATTTGCACAAAATGGTTACTAATGGTACCCCTCTAGAATCATATTTTGTTTTTGGTTTTCTCAAAAATGGTACAACAGATTTTAATAATTTTTATTATGCTCAAAGTCCCTAAAAGTTTGTTTTCAAATTAAAAAAAAAATTGGATTTAACGAAAAAATTTTAATTTTTTGAAAATCGTATTTTTCTCCTAGAATTTTGATATCATTTTTTTTTTCAATTAATTTTTACAATCTATTATTCAATAAAAAAAAAATGTAAATTAAGATATTACTGACTGTAACTACCAAAGTAATTTCTCATTATCATCATATCGAATTTTAATGAATTTGTTTACAAACAAAAAATCTAAGAAGGTTCAAAACTAAAAAAAATACTTTCTTAATTTTTGAAAAAAAAAGAATATTTTGAAAAATCGATATCTCGAAAACGGGTAAATTTTGTTTTTGGAATTTAATTTTATTCGTACAATATTAAAATTTTAAGGTTAGTGTTCCAACATTTTTTCTTAAAAATGTTTTAAATTTTTTTATAAAAGCTTATTTTTTTAAGAAACCACTACAGCGACTTATAATATTTCTTCTTCCATAAACAAATATTAGCTTAAATCACATGGCATCCTGTTTTTAGCTCCAACTACGTACTAAAGAAATTGTCTTAATCATAAAAAAAATAATTTTATGCTTATGAACAGTTTTTCTCTAATAAAATTAATTTTTGAAATTCTTAATCTTTTACATAAGAGCAAGTTCGTGCGACCGAGTCTTGCATTTTATGAAATATGTAAAACAATTTCTTGATTTCTCAAGTAAATATAAGTTTATGCAAGAACAAAAATTATAAACCCTTAAAAAAAAAAAGAAAAAAAAGCTTTTATAAAAAATTTTAAAACATTTTTTAAGAAAAAATATTGGAACACCAACTTTAAAATTTTAATATTGTTCGAATTGAATTCAATTTTCAAAAAAAAAAATACTAACCCGTTTTGAGATATCGAATTTTCAAAAGAAAATGGATTTTTTTTTTTCAAAACTCGAAAAATATTTTTTTTTTTTTCAGTTTTGAACATTCTTAGAATTTGTATCTACAAACAAAATTCATTAAAATTCGTCGTGAGGATAATGAGAAAATAAAAATTAGAAGGAAATGGTTCTATGGTAGGTACAGTCAGTAATATCTTAATTTAAATTTTTCTATTGAATTATGGATCGTAAAAATTAGTTGAAAGAAAAACCTAGCTATCAAAATTCCAGGAGAAAAATACGACTATCGAAAACAATTTTTCAATATTTGTATGGTAAGTAATTATTTTTCGGTAAGATAAAATTTATTTCTCACATCTTGTAGACTGTACTAAAAACATTAAACAGCCAAGTTATAAAAAAAAAATGGTTTTGGGGTTTTCGAAATATTGAGTTTTGAAAAAAAAAAAATTGAAATTTACTTTAAAAATCCAAAATAAAATTTTTGAAAATTTGACTACACGATAATATTCAAACTTATGGGTAGCTTAGATAAGCATACAAAAATTATCAAAATCGGTTGTACCGTTTTTTGAGAAAATTAAAAACAAAACAACAAAGGTTCCAAGGGGGTATCAAAAATAATCATTTTTTGAAAAACTTTTTTCAACCATTACCTAGCTTTCATGAAATCTGTGGTACAGTTTTTGCGAAAAAAAAAATATTTATAAAATTTCGAAAAATATCGTATGGCTGGTACCGTAATTTTTGATCATGAAAAAAAAAAGGTGTGGCGAAAAAAAAATTAAAAACGATATCTTTCAAGTTTAACAAAAATTGACCGAGCCGCTTAGGCTGTAGTCGAACAGACAGACAGACAGAATTTCGAGACCCACTTTGTTCGTCTTCGCTATCATCGTTATGTCAACTTTGATCAAAATCTCAAGTTCGATTTTTTTCCGAATGCATGACTTGCCTTAAAGTACCTATAAGTCGCAAGTAAAAAATGAATTTTATGGCTGTGAATTTTCTTCTATATAGTGACATTAATTTTTAAAATTATTAGTCTTTTACATAGGAGTAAGTTCGTACGATCCACTCTTGCATTTTATTTAAATCTGATTAAGAGAATCAAATTTGTACACTGCCTTCAAGGTTTGATCAGGGTAGATATAATTGTTTCAAAAATAGTTAGCTGAATACTGTAGCTTTCTAAAAATTGTAACCCCAAGTCGTAGCTTAATGGAGCTAAGACTGTGGCGCAAGGGAAAAAAAATTATTTAAATATTATTTCTACTGCACTCGGTCCATTTTGATTTATTTTAGAAGAGTATTTAACATATTATTTAATGAATAAATTAAGTTTTAACAAACAGTTATAATAATACTACTTTTCATGCCAAACGGTTATTGCAAGAAAGTACATGAATTTGAAAACTAAAAGAAAGGCTTACTTTAGAGCGCTGTTTCTCATTCATTCGTCAAAATAGTTTCCCAAATTCTGAGAAATTGATAAAATTGGAACAATGTGATGATTACGGAGACGAAAAAAGCCTGTTTCTCTGTGTCTGTTCGACAAGTTCTTTAAAGTAGGAAGATAGCATTTTTAATTTCCCTTACCCACACACATTTTTTTTTAAGTACCGTGCGAATTTTTTCGAAATTTTATAAATTTTTTTTTTTAATAACTATTCCACAGATTTTTTTTTCTTTTAAATTCAAAAAATGTTTGTATGCTGAAGCACTCCAAAAGTTTGAATAGTATTGATACCGAACCGACAGCGCTGACTAACTAAAAGAGAGCCAGTAGTAGTAATAGTGAAAGAAAAAGGGTTAATTAAGAAGATATATTCATGGTGGAAGGACGCATTGAATTGACTGGGTGTCTTTAAATAAAAGTTTATTTAATAAAGAAATTGTTTTTTTTTTTTAAATTGTAAATGTTGTTAAAGTATTGAGTATTCTCATTTAAAAAAATTTTTCAAATTTTTTTTCGAAACTTGTTACGGTAAGATTTACCGCAACAAAAAACCATTCTAAATTTCGGTCCTTATAACCTTCTTTCGACTATGTTGTTTAGTCATAGTCTTACTCTCGATATCTGTTTTCCCCTCCATCCCAGCCATTCCCATTGGTCGACCACATTTTGAGCCCGTTGTTCTCATGGCCCTTGAGAGTAGCTCGGAGAGGATGACAAAATAGGTATATTTTAATTCGATCGTGTTCAGCCCGCGGATGAGCTGGAAACTCGCACGCCATAGAGAATGAGGAAACTTACGAGTATGATAACCCTAAGGAAATTGGATGACAATAACAGAACGAAACATACACGTACACTTAAAGTGGATATACATTATACAACATCAACATAAACTTAACTCACATTTTTGAAGACGGCTTTGAGCCCATCCTAAAATTCTCTATTTAAAATTAACTTAAATAAAAGACCAGCTTAAAAGAATGGAACGCTAAACGCTATCCCTTTCAGTACTCCCATTTCTGCACAAAGGTCCACCGAATAGTTAGATTGCCTTCCTTCTTCGGTTCCGTAAAATTGTTGAAATATTAGTAGCAAGTATTTGCTCCTTTTTCAAATAACCGTAGAATAGTAAAATTAAGTAGAGTAGCTGAGAGAATGCTCAGAATAGTATCTTCAACTTTTTATAATTTCTTTTTATTTTTCTAAAAAATAGTTTTGTGAATATAGATCAAGATACGGCCTTGGATTCGTCAAATTTTGGGAAGACACCAACAACTTGGGGAATTCTATGATTGTGTGGATGAGAGAGAGTTTCGTTAGAAAACTTAACATCGGAGTTATATCGGAGCAGAGTTCCACGAAAGCTTGTGATTGGGAGGGTGAAAATGTGAGTGAAAGAGGAGGCCAAGAGAGAAATAAAGGCTTAACTTTTGGACCAATTCTTGGGTAACTATACTCTGTTCGATTTATATTTGCAGTACAGGCCTTATGGAAGAGCTTTTTCAGAAACATTGGTGCCTGCTGCTATTTGCACGGCACCTTAACTTAAGAAATTGCCACTGAAATAAGAAAGAGAATCACTGAGTTACATTAAAATTGTTTGTGTAATCTTCTTTGAGCTCACGTACAACCCACCACGACCTATCTACTCCATGAGTAAAAGGACTAAAGGAGACTGATCGCCAATTTGCAACCAACCCTTGTTGGTTTTATTGTTTAATTGTTTTTTTTTTTTTTTTTTTTTTTTTTATAATTAACTCACGCTCAAGGGAATATGATTACCCTTTAAATGTTTTAACACAGCGCGGGCGTAAAGTTACGGAAGAGAAAGAAGGATAGGAAAGATGTGTGACACGATGTTCTGAGACTGAAGGTGGTTGTCTCATATATTTTATCTCCAGGGATGGCGGCTGAACTAAAGCGGAGAATGCCGTGTCTTATTTCTATGTCGCTTATAATTCACATTATTTTATTCGTGTTCATCATCGTTGGGCATACTAGTTTTAAAAGGTTTTAATGGAATTAAAGACGACATAGACGATAGCAGGGATCGAACCTGTGATACTGAGGTTGACAGGCGATCACACAACCATCGCGCCACGGCCACCCCTTATTAAAAAAAAAAAAAACACTGAATCAGAGTTGCCATTGTCAAGTTGATAGAAATTCATATGGCATTTTCTTTGGGTTGTGCTATGTAACTTTCAGGATTTAAGCTTTTTCGAGCTTTTGGTAGCAAAGATTTTTCTGAGATTTGCGGCAATTTTTAATGCTCCTATGGCAACCCTGTATGAGCTTTAAATTAAAGATAGTTTCTTGAAATCTATAATGGTCAGACTGAAAGGCAAATATCCTATCTTCCCTGTACTGCAAATAAAAATTGAACAAAGTATAGCTAAGCCGATAGGCGATTTTAAAATTTGTTAGTAGAAAACAAAGAAGAGAATAAAAAGTTGAAGAAGTTTTGAGAAAAATAAGAAAGAATAATATTAAAAGGATTTCAAAGAATGAGTTCAATTGGAAATGTTAAAATAATCGCCAGAACGGGGGTGGCCGTGGCACGATGGTTGTGTGCTCGCCTGTCAACCTCAATATAACAGGTTCGATTCCTGCCGTCGTCTATGTTTTCTTTAATTCCATTAAAACCTTCTATAAATTGTCATCAATGGGATGCTGGTTTACTCATTACATGTTGTTTAGGCATAACACTAACAACATGTGATTGAGTTAAACTAGTATGCCCAACAAGGATGAAAAACGAATAAAATAATGCATTATAAGGGACATAGAAATAAGACACGGCAATTCTCCGCTTTAGTTGAGCCGCCATCCCTGGAGATAAAAAATCTGAGACAACCATCTTAGTCTCAGAACATCGTGCCACACATCTTTCCTATCCTTCTTTCTCTTCCGTAACTTCACGCCCACGCTGTGTTGAAACATTTAAAGGGTATTCATATTCCCTTGAGCGTGAGTAAATTATAAAAAAAAAAAAAAAAAAAAAAAAAAAATAAAGTTATCGTGGAAAGAAGGAGGAAGAAAGGAAATAATTAAAAAAAAAAAAAAAACGGTTTCCTGGCGCCCAGCCTACAATGTAAGTAAGCCCCATTACTAACATTTAATTAATCGAATTCTTGAAACACCCTAATTCTTCTTTTTTATTCAATCTCAATTGTTTATTATAATCATTTTTAATTTTTACGATCTATATTTCAATAAAAAATATTTAAATTACGATATTATTGACTGTACCTACCAGAAAACCATTTTTTCAAATTTTGAATTTTTCTTCATCGGGATAACGGATTTTAATAACATTTTTTATAGGAAAGCTTCTAAAACGTTTTAAGAACATTGCTTTTCAAAACTTAAATTTAACTGAATTATAAAAGAGTCTTCACGTAAGAGGAAACAACCTGGCTTTCGCAGTGGTAGATCGTGTGTCGATCATAGAAACATCCTTTCGTATCGTCATTGAGCAGTCAGCGGAATTTCTATCACTTCCTTTTTTTTTATAATCTACTCGCACTCAAAGGATTATGATTACCCTTTAAATGTTCAACACAGCGCGGGCGTGAAATGACCGAGATAACCTTGAATATGTATTTGAAGACCACTTCTTGGTAGAGGAATTCCCCCAAAAACTGTAGCCATTGCAAGAGTGTCATACAACAAACGTAAAGTGTTATGTTTTGCACAATAGTCTGCTACCAGACTCTTTGGAAGTGCGGGTGTAAGACAAGGGGATGTTCTATCACTAATCCTTTTTCTGCTTATGTTAGACGACGCATTATCGAAGGCAGTTTAAAAGGATCAGCCGTTTCGACTATATACCGATGATCCTGTAAAATAATATCATCGGGCTGAGCGCGATGTGCCAAACATTGCAAGTGAAAGAGGCGTAAATCGGTCTTAGAATAAAAAGCTAAGCCACAAAAATTATGTTTCATGCGGCTTCACACATCAGTGAATTGTCCTAAAGGAGATAACAGGGGCCGAACAGTTTTACTACATTGGACTGTTATATCAGCAAATGGTGGTACTGATCAGGACGTTTTATATGCCTTCCCAATACCTTAATTATACCTAAAAAGTCTTGCCTATCGAGGCAAATGCAGGCTTTTGTGAATCTCTGTTTATGTCACATCCTGAAGATTCGCTGTTTGTAAACTATTTCTTCTTAGGAAAGCAGTCCGGGTGTTCGGAAAACCAAGAAATGGAAATCAATCGTGTTAGCTGAAGAAGATTCCAAGAGAAAAACGTGGTCGCATATAAAATATCTAGTTTCAGACCTATGCCTCGAGCGGAGTAGCATTACGGTTCGTATAGAGCCAAAACCTAATGACTTACAGGTCTCAACCATTCCTGTGTTCGTTTAAGCAGGAATAGAATAATTATCTGCCGAATCCGAACGGCTTATGAGCATCATTTTTCATGACGTTATGTTTTATCAATTACTCGCAAGAGGCTGGACACCCTTTAAAAAATATTTTTGAACTGCTGAACGCCTTCTGCATGACTGTCCAACTAACCATTATACCAAAGAGTAAGTACTACGAACTATAGTGTTAATGGATTCCAATCGGTTCTTAAGTTGAAATGTAACCCATACACGTCAAATGTAACCAATACATAGAATTCTCTTTTTGTAAACCTATCCCTTCTTAAGTTCTTGAATTCTTTCATAAACCTATCTGAGTTGAGTACCTATGCTAAATTTACCTGCATTACCCGTGTGGCCAAGAGATACATAAATTCCTACTTTCCTTATAAGTGTACACTCTGCATAAAAAAGCAATTTGTAAACGAAGAATATGTAACATAAATCTGTATTGAATAAAAAGTATAATTCTTCTAGCTGAGAGTGTGTACAAATATTACCTATATTTAAATATATTTAAGAATTTTTATCTTAGCTGAAATAAAACCTTCAACCAACTACCACCAATTTTCAATTGCTGACTGTTTATGTAAATTATCTCAAACAATTTAATAAAAACGATTTCCAATTTTCTAAAAAATTCCCTCTTCGAAATCATGACTCATTCTTAACACATTAATTTCCAGACACCACGATTCACCAAACATAACCCAGCCCAAAACCCATAAATCTTCAATACATATAATTTTTAAATTATGTCCTTATAGAATAAGTGCGAAGATTCCCTAAATGAATCATCATAAATCCAGATTCGCATCTTTTGTACATTATTTTCCAAAAGACATCCGCTTATACTTTTATAAAGATTTATTTTAAATTGCAGGTTTTCTTAGGACCAAGTTAGTGATTCATGAAAATTGATCGTCTCCATAGGTTTATAAACAACAATAACAGTTCACATGTAGCCTTCGGTATGCCAATATTAACTCTATTTGAAGAGTTCTTCGACCCTAACATAACGGATAACTGGAACGCTTCAAATGTACTTCCATTTTTGTCAGAGAAAATCCTTTAGGAAGATCGTTTGCTTTTCCTCAATTTCATTCGTGTTTAACATTAGAAATTACAAAAAATGTGGAGAATTACAGATCGTGGAGAACCAGGACCTTGTGAATTATAACCCTCAAACAGTTTTAACGGTTAAAATAATATGTACACCTCATGACAAGAGACACTCTTGGAGGATTTGTCACTTCCTTACACGTGGCACGATGGTTGTGTGCTCGCCTGTCAACCTCATGATCACAGGTTCGATCCTTGTCGCCGTCTATGTGTCATCAATGGGTTGCTAGTTTACTCCTTACATGTTGTTCAGGCATAACACTAACAACATGTAATTGAGTTAAACTAGTATGCCCAATAAGGATGAACAGGAATAAAATAATGTGAATTATAATAAGCGACATAGAAATAAGACACGGCATTTCTCCGCTTTAGCTCAGCCGCCATCCCTGGAGATAAAAATATCTGAGACAACCACCAACAGTCTCCGAACATCGTGCCACACATCTTTCCTATCCTTCTTTCTCTTCATCAACTTCACGCCCGCGCTGTGTTGAAACATTTAAAGGGTAATCATAATCCCTTGAGCATGGGTAGATTATAAAAAAAAAAAACAAAAAAAGAGGCATTATTCCTGAGAAAAATTTTGGACTTTAGTTGCCAGGGGCTGGGAATCGAACCCAAACCTCCTCTTTAGCAATAATATCGAAATTCGCATCTGACCAGACTTACTGAAAACCAGTTAAATATAGATTGAACCATTTCTGATTATCTGATCCCAGGTATAAGGTATATAACATGTAAGATAGGGATGTTGGGCACAGGAAAGTTAGACAGAAGGAGAGTAAAAGGGGTGGGGAAGGCTATTTCTTATCTAGAGAAAATATGTCGAGAATTATTGATTAAAATCAGCTTCTACAATACAAGTTCGAAGCTCAGGAAGAAAGATGTGAAGACCTATTTTTCATGAGACATCTTAAAGACACCTAAATATTTTTCGTGCAGTAAATATTTACTCAGTTCTTCATCACTATTACAGCAAGAGAGTAGGACCTCTACATGAACTTGTTTCTCTCCTATACAATCGATTTCACGGATATATTCATTCTGTTTCACATAAAGGAAACAGAAAACGCCGACTGATACAAAAAATAGCTTACATATAAATCCTCATAAAAATTCATAAATTTTGGCAAATGCATCGTTTTCAAATTTTTGCGGCATCGTTAAGTGGTCATAATCGAAATTTAACCCCCTCTCCCATTCCAACCCAACATAATAATAATACAAAAACACTTAAAAAAAAATTAGATATCGAAGGCTCTTCTTCGGTTTATTTTGAATACGAAAAAAAAAAACAACATCACCTCATCCTGGAAACAGGAAGGAAGATGTGAGTTTGTTTTTAGCAGCATACCAATCTCCTCCTTGCTACTCTGGTCCTCCCTTCATCACTCCGAACCTGATGATGAGAGGTTGTTCGCTTGAATAAACTTATTACCAACCTTCCCATAGCCTACACACATACAGCATGACATGACAGGCTTTATGCGCCACAGACTGAGTTACTGATGGTTTGGGATACACAAGGCAAGGGAGTCAAGACTGATGCCAAATATAAATTCGTTAGAAACCGAAGTTGAGGCAATTTTCCACGAGGGTGCCAAATATAAATTGATTTCGCCGAGGGGTGACTTTTATATGACTATGTTGGTAGGTATAGACTTAGATGCTTACCCAAACCCTCTTAAAAATCAGCACCTACATATATCCACTCGTTGGTATTCCCTATCGGATGTGAGGCTTAGTAAAATCACAGCCAAGTTTTCAGATGAAGCAAGCAGGTAGGTATTTGATATTTATATACGAACCTACTAAGGCTTGAAAAACAATCGACAAAATCTCATCAACCAAACGAGCAAGGTCCTTGCGCTCCATAACTTTAATATGAGTATGAGATTAGGGCTGATTTTAAGGATTCTCATTTTATGGACCGATTTTATAAATTACAAATGAGAGCACTTTGTTGGTATTCTAATTCTAAGAGATGTCTACCATTTATTCTACAAGAGTCATTGTCTCCAAATGTTTGTATTTTGTAAGTAAATATTTTCTTGTCGTCTACAGTGGTGTTTGAGAAAAAGATTTGACAAATAATTAATAACTGTAACTTTTAAAACTTTAAAATGTTCAAAAGTTGGGTGTAATAATTTCTTAAACGGCCAATTCTTTTAATCAAGAAAACAATGTTAGCCCAGACGTATATGAGAATATATCGTAGTCCCACTTTGCTTAATAGTTGGACTGCTATACTGGAGTTCTTTGTTTGGTTACCAATGACTGCCACCTTGACAAATTTTTTTTCAGGGGTACTGCCTTTTGCGAAGAAGTAATAACATTCCAACATTATCACCTGACATGAAAATGTCGTTCCTCTTAGCAGTTCGGACTCGGCAGAAAGCTGGAGGTCCTCTTCATATATTCTAGCTGCTCATGGCTTCAACTGTTAAGGAGTGCAGAAGAACTGAAAAGTGATTCTTCAAATTTAGTTGAAATTAGTAAAAAGGTGTCTTAGTCATTTAACCTAGTTGTAAACCCTTGTTTAAACTTTGGTAGTTGGTATATATATGTATATGGTGACCAGATAGCAATGATAGTTTTTCACTTTCAAAATATTCAGTAAAGTCTGCCATTTTATCCGGATAACCACGGTGTGAACTCCCTAAATGATCCCCAGAAATGGTGGCTGGAGATCCGGATTTTAGCCGACAAAATAATTTTCACGGACAAGGCTCATTTTTGGCTCAGCGTTTATGTTTGCAATCCAATTCAATCCAAAAATGTTCAAACAATCCACGTATTGACTGTTTGGTGTGGTTCATGGCAAGGAGGCATCATGAGACCTTAATTATTTCGAAATTAGACAGGACAGACCTAAAGCCTCTAAAGTTACTGGTAAACAGCCATGTTAATTGAGTTTCTGTGCCAGAGCGGGACTACATCAATTTATCTGAGTTGTGGTTCCATCAAAACGATGCTACATGGAATACAATCGACACGCAACCCTTACAAGACACGCACAATTTTGCCATTGGATTATTTTACGGCGGGTGTTCATGATTTCACACGACTGGATTATTTTTCGGGGCTATATTTGCTGACTAGAACGCTCAGTGCCAGAGTATAGTTCCTTTTGCCCTTATAGTTATTTCTTTGATTACCCCCAGCCGGAGATCTGATGACTGTTTCCCATCCTCCCAAAAACAAAAAAATATGCTTGCAGGCATAATGCTTCTTTGAGGAAAATTAAATTCCGCCAACGAGTATCACGGTCAAATTGTTTAAGTTTGTTTCCATAGTGGATGTATCTCTGTTCTTAAATCTATCCAAACTATCTATCAAATTAATAATGGCGGCACCCGCCCAGTTCGTCATTTGAGTTAAGAGTTCGATTGGGAGTTGAGTTGAAATGGTGTTGAGCGATTCTAAAACAATTTGTTAAGCAAACTCCTCGACCCGTCCCACATTTCGACTTGACACCGCTGAGCGAGTGGGATCGAGTCGAACGAAGTTCATTTCAAGTCAATGCAGGTATACAAAGGGTCGAAGCTTCAAGCTCCTTCAACACCTCATATAAACGTAGTAATGAAAAGGTATAACTGGTTTTGATCGTAAAAATGCGAAGCCCTTTCACAATATCTTACATACAGACTTTTGAATGTTCTAAACTGATAGTATATAAACATATGTATGTGTATTTATGTACATCATCCAATGACTTGTGAAACTGCAAATAAGTCTGCTTGCTCGATCTCTGTTCAGTATTGCCATCGTTCGTACTGCCATAACCTGGTTTTGGTTTGACGACTAACAGTCCCATTCGGCTTCTAAAGGCTTCTTGAATCCTTTTCTTGTTTTCTTCGACTTTTATCAGACCAAAAAACATAAATGTTAAAAAAAGAGCCAAGTTCTTCTATACAAAAACCTTTGTGTAACAAGTCAGCCGTGAAAAGTACTGAGATCTAAAAGTACGCCAAGTTCTTACTTCATGAAGGTTTAATACCGAATATTTAAAGTAGAATAATATTGAAACAACTGCAATGTAATAGAGAAATTTTATTATATAATGATTACTGACTAAAATTTGATGGGCTTACTTGGCAAGTTTTTTTATGCCCAATTCGAAAGGTTTTAAAAACTTGACAAATGAACCTATCAAATTTTAGTCAGTAATCATCAAAAGAATGCTTTTGTGTAGAAGAACTTGGCTCTTTTTTTAACATTATCTATGTTTTTGGTCTGATCTCACTCCTTTTTGTAAAGATTTTAATATTTTGTCATGTCAAAATCTCGAAAGATACGGAAAGATAGAAGGGTGGACTCTACCTACTCAATTTAGTTTATAGCTTCCTATTTCTTTTGGTAGGTATATTTTCTTTTTGTTATTGGTTGTTTTGAATTGCGCTTCAATTATTTCTTCTTTTCCTGGCAAGATACCTAACACTAACATACCTACCTTAATTACAGCAATCGGAAGTGCTCCATATAAATTAAACATTTTCTCAGAAAGTGGGCGGATACCACGCCCCCTGAATGGAAAACATCAATTTTTATTTTTGGTCCTTTATATGCAATTTGAGCTCTACCGTTCTACCAAATTTCATTGTTCTACTGCAATCGGAAGTGTGCCATATATAATTTACATCAGTTCTGAAGAAGTGGGCGGATACCACGCCCCTGAATGGAAAACCGCTCATTTTATATTTTTTTCTTTGAATGCAATTTAAGCCCTACCACTGTACCAAATTTTATCGTTTTACAGCAGACGGAAGTGCTCCATTCAACCAACACAAATTCGGAGAAAGTGGGTGGATACCACGCCCCCTGAATTGAAAATTTCAAATTTTCGATTTTTTCCTCTGCTTGCATGACAAGACCTACCGTTGTGCAAAATAACAAGATTCTACGATGTCGGGAAGTGCTCCATAATTTTGATGATCTGTCAGTCAGTTACGGTTTTTGTGATTTTTGAGGCTTTATATCTCAGGAACCGCTTATGCTAGAAAATTGAAATTTGGTGAGGCGCCTGTACCTGACTAGCCTAGCAAATATTCGGAATTTCAAGTTTCTGACTTCATTGGTACTGAAGATAGGGAGGGGTCAAAAATCGCCCGAGTTTGTTCCTGTAAAAAGGGTGTAGTGCCAGAACTTGGCTGGGCACTACCGTGCCCTTTGATCTTGCTTTCTTTACCACGAGCAAGCTATTGTCCCATAGGCAGTATTTAGGAGACATGAATTAAACATTCAAAAAACCTTATCCAAGCATGCAACTAGGATAACCCGAACGTCGACTTTGAATTGTCTTGAACTTGAAATCTTTTGATGTTTAACCACAAAGATAATACCTTTCAGTTGAAGAGGTTTCAGTAATGGCATTACAGACCCTACCGTCCATCATTGTAAGAAGCATTTCATACTTTATTGTGCGCGTTTTCTATTTGCGGAACTTTCTCCTTCAAAAAAGAGTTATGAGCTACAGCAACAGCTGCACCATTTTGTATGTGCAGTTGTACTCATACAGGACTTATAGAAAGAATACCCATTTATGTAACACCCCTATTACGATTGTCAATTATCAAATTGATAGTTGATAAACCTTGAAAATTGGGTTACAAAACTCAATTTATTAAAAAACTAATCAATTTTTCTTTTAAATTTTTCAATTTGCTTGTGTTTCGCAATGGTCTGAATCATTCTCAATGATCAAAACTTTAATCAGTAGGGTTTTTAAACATTGAATTAAAAATTTATCAACTATCAAATTGATAGTTGACAATCATAATAGGGGTGTAAGTCTCCAAATATGCTTTGTCAGATCTTATATCTGCTCATCTGAAATCTGAAATTTCGGGTCTACGTCTGTTTCAGCTATTTTATAGTTATTATTTAAAAATGAAGATCCATCAGTCCCTAGTAACTATCGAGGGAAACCAACGTTTGGGTAGCTGAAACTTCAAAGCTTAGTGAAGTGAGCTTCTTGCGGGACTAAGATCTGCTAATATCTAAGGAATATGAGGATGTTGAAAAATGTCTGCTAGTTGAAGCATATTGAAACAGGGTTATCACCGATTCCAAAAAAAATCTCTCGAAGAGACTAGCGGTGACTACACGTCAAAGTCAAGCAGATGTATGGAAGGTCCAACTCCGTTACCCAAACGGCCTAGTTTTATCCGCAAAGATAAAGTCGTGGTTGCGGTTATCTACAGCAGCTATACTATTGTACCATCGATGATTTCATCTGATCGGTAGCAAATGGTTAATCTGAAGCCTGATGAATTAAAACCTGGGACTAACTCCGATCACAAGAGATGGTGGTTCGCAGAGGCGTATTTAAGGATTTGGCGCCCCGGGCTGATAAATTTCGCCGCCCTTTAAAACAATAAAAATAAAGTAATAAAAAATAATGATTAAAAACACAAAATGCATAATATTTGATGTTTTTAAATTTTTTGTCTGCGTGTATATCTATTGATTACAAAATTCATTAACAATAGATTTCTTATCTAAATTTTTGGTCAGTTCAGCTTCTATATATAATAAAGCTAAACCATTAAGGCGTTCTTCGCTAATGCCAGACCTTAAATAGGTTTTTATTCGTTTCAATACGGAAAACGATCTTTCTGCACTACAATTTGTCAGTGCAGTACACAAGTATATTCTTAAGGCAACCTCAACATATGGAAATGCTTTCTTCAATTCTTTTTCTCTTATATGAAGGTTAAGCTGCCTTAAACTCCAAAAAATGTTTAGTAAGACACACTCTTCTTGAAAATCTTCATCTCGCTTTTTCCTCTTGACGATTCTTTTTTTGTTTATTTTGTAATTTTCAGAGGTTTTGCTATTTCCTATCTCTTCAAAAACATCAAAACATTCTCGTTTTTCTCTCAAAAACGATATGAGTGCCTCGTAGAGCCTGGATAAAGTTTCAACGTCTGTATCAACACCTTGAATTTTTTTTATACAATATTGAATTGCTTGAGTATAGAACCCCAAAGGTGAGACAATATTGCTGTCTCAAAGGACTTCAATTGGGATAGTACACCGCTAGCTTCAGTTTTCACTAAAGCTTTCTGGTGGGCATCATTTTTAATGGCATTGAGAGCCAATCTCTGTTTAAGCTCGTACAGGCATCGTCTTGGGCTGACCAACGGGTAAGTGAAAAATTTTTGAATGTGACATTTTCGGAAACACTAAAAAATGAATTAAGAAATTTTGCTCGCTTTGTTGATGTCGTAAAAAAACATATATGTTTTGTAATAAGCCGAAAAATTTTGCAGCTTCTGGGCAAGAATCAGCTGCCGATGATCCGATCAAATTTAAAGAATGTGCTTACATTTTTCTTTAATTTTTGCTTGTAAGCAGTTATATTGCCCTTACATGTTACTTGCATTATCATAAGATTGACCTCTGCAATTTTCTATGTCAATGTTTAATGACTTAAAAGAATCCATAATTGTTGTAGCATGTCTTCTGCTTTATGGCCTGTATTTGGCAGAAAGCAGAGAAATCGTTCAACGGGTTCTACGTTCTCTTGAACATACCTTAAAATTAATGAAAGCTGGTCTATATTTCTTCTGTCAGGATTCGAAGCAACGCTCAACAAGAAGTATTTAGACCTTTGAAGCTATTCCATAATCGGTCTTGTGACTGTAGCTGATATAATTTTTATAATCTTTTCATAGGCGGCGAAAGACAAATATGATGTGTTTCCTTTTCCTGAATTGCCAAAACTTTGTATAGGTTTTGAAAGAAATGATGAAAGATCATCATGAATTTCCAGTTATGTATAGATCCAAATTTATCTATCTTGGCACGAAAAGAAAGACCACGGGTTGCCCAGGATTTGACAGCTACGACGACTCCGTAGCCAAAGTTCCTCTAGTCCATTTTTTTAGAGCTACATATAGCAAAAAGTGGTTTTTTTTTGATAATGTTTTCTTTTCATTGGAATTTGTTCCAAAGAATAGGTACATGTCTGTAAATATTTTTATTGTGAATTTTCATTATAAAAAATCGTTTATATAAAATAAGAATGATAAATGGTGAAAAAAGTGAGTGAAATGCTACAGTGATCTCTCTCACATCCGGACACTCACGGCACTGAAAAAATTGTCATGTTTGAAAAACTCAAAAAAATTAATTTTTTCAAATCTTTGTATTTTTTGTTTATCCTTCAAAAATATTGTAATTTAGACAATTGTTAGGGGCGGCTTGCTCTCTTTTGCTTATATGTTTTGAAACTTGAATCGCTTCAAGAAATATTAATAATTGGCCAATTTCTAGGGGCAGCTTGCGTCCTTCGACTTGAATGTTTTGAAAGTTCAATCGCTTCAAAAAATATAAATTGCGCCGCCCCTAGCAGCCTTGTCGCCTCGGGCTGTAGCCCTTTTAGCCCTAGGGTAAATACGCCCCTGGGTGGTTGGCATCAATGTCATGTCTAGCTCGTCCTTTGTGACGAGCAGAGGCCGTGGGTTCTCTATTAGCTTTCTATTGCGAAGGAGTACATCCCAAACAGACCAAGAGCACATGGATACATGCAGAATCCTCATGAATGAAGAAGATTAGGTAGATAATAGTCAAGCTCTATTTATGAAATTTTTGACCAAGTTCAATTGTAGATTTATTTAAGAGTTGATTCTCATCGGCTGTGTTGGTCGTAATATTGATTACGAGTAAATGAAATATTTTTCCGTTTCCTTTTTCCCAACGTTTCGACGGTGGTTGTATGAAAAATTGTTGTAGAATGTTTAATGTAATACTTTAAATAAATACAAATTTAAAAATAAATAAATATTTGATTTAAACACTTCAGGAGAAGTTTAGTCCAAGTTGTGTGTTGGACTAAGCTTCTCCTGAAGTACATTCATATATCCCCTGAAGAAGACGGCAACCACCGTCGAAACGTTGGGAAAAAGGAAATGGAAAAATCTTCCAACAATACGACCAACACAGCCGATGAGAATCAACTCATAAATAGATAATCAAGCTCAGCAATTCTTCCCTGATGACTCATAACTGGAAAGTTGCAAAGCTTAATGAGGTAAGGGGTCTTTGTAGGAGCGCGATAATCGTGCACCTCAGCGCAGACTAAAGGTTTGGTTTCGTGGGACTTTTTCGAAATTACAAGGAAACGCAATGGTCCAAATAGAGACGCACTTTAAAGTCTGGTCTTGTAAAACCTACTAAAACCCTCCAATTAAGGTGAACTTGACCGTAAAGTCATTGATCTCACTCTAACACTGAACAAATCTATGAGAATTTCCCGTCCTGTTAGTCATGTAAGGTGAAAAAGTCTCCCTGTAAGAAAATTCAGAGTTTGAGCAAATAAGAAAAAGTTGCAAAAGACAATTGAATCGAGCTAAAAGTGCAAGATATGTGTCAAACGGGGACTCCTTTACACATTCCCATATAAAAAATAACTGAGGAAATCCAAAAGATCACTGCACTCCAGCAAGAAATCAATCAATTTGCTATTATTTTCGGGTAACTCCCAATTTTCAAATAACACATACGACTCACATTCCTTGAAAACGAGCAACATAGACATTATTTATTAATCCAAAAAACAAATTTGCTAAAGCTGATTAAAAGAACTTGTTATGAGACTGTTATGCCACTCGTCGTATATTTAATTTAAATATTTAAAAATCATCAGCACATAACTGTATCCTACCAACCTGTATTCGAATAGTCTCTGACACAGATTTAGTAATCACAAACAAAGATACATTATTTGTAGATCCTGTTTACACTGTATATTCTCATGATATAAATAAAGAAATTACTTGTCGTAGTTCATTCAGCATGAAATAACATTAATCAAATAGATAAGCTAAAGTGAGCCTGGCTGTTTCGCTGCTATTTACAAAGAAATATCCGCAAAGTGTCAAGGTAAAACATTAAATCTTGTTCCTTAACTTTACACTTTGGTGTGCTAAATGCATGAAATTATAAATTTCCCTAAGACTAAAATACTGCTTCATTATAACTTAATCTGCCAGTGGCATAATTTGTCTTAACTCTTCGCAACAAAGTTAAAGCAGGATAAGATAAGATCCTGCAACCCAAAAGGAACATATCAAAAGTGTCAAAATACTCACAACCGGAAGATGGAAGACGGATAATATTATCCGCTTCTGACGTGTAATTTTACGCACAAAATTTTCATTTAGAATATTATCATGAGTGTTTGTTCATGCAGAGTAGGAAGGTATCAATCATCATTTGGGGAGAGGGGGGCTACAATTATTATTTTGTTTTGACGGAATTTTCTTTGGTTGATGGACGAATAAATCCAAGAAGAAATTGATTATTTTTTATGAACACGTTGGTATTGAAGAAACTTTGTCTTTCCAAAGAAGTAGGAAATAAAATAATACTTTCGCACTAATTAACCTTAAGTTTTCCTTTTGTGTAGTTTTGGCCTCTTATAGAGCAAAATCTTGAAACCTCTCACCAGAATTTAAGGTTTCTCGATTCTTCTTTAATATTAGCCTATCTCTTAAATTGATAAAATTAATGAGCTCTAGGTGCACTAATTCGTACATAACCAATCCCTAGTAATTTTCAGCTGTCAACTATTTATGTGTGCTTGATGTCTGCAGGAATATAGGGAGGACCTTCAATTTTCTACCACGACCGAATGAATAAGATGATTTGTTCCTTCCTTGGAACGGGCAGCTGGGAATAGAATCCAGACCTACAGCGGCGCGGCGGCGGCGTGACAGTACAACTCAACTACTTTTACGCCAAAAGCTTCTTCTCTTTAGGTAGCCCAAAAAAAAATCTGTTGCCGTTTAGTTAGCCGTATGCTTTCTGTATTAGCTTTGGGCCGAGTACAATAATATCATACCAGATAATCAGTTCGGTTTTAAGGTGGGACATGACACCATTCATATTTCATACCGCGTTTAAGCTCGTTTCTGTTATCCAATGGAACAAAACCAAATGACAGTGTACGTGTGCTTGTCTGATTGATTTGGAGAAGGTCTTCTACACCGCTAGAAGGTGTATATCTAAAGCTGTCCAGCCTTGGCATCAGTAAACCACTTTTTTATATGCTTTATGATATTCTCAATGATAGAAAGTTTGTTGTCAAGAGTGGCAATGTAACTTCTACCACAGCATTCAACATTAAAAATGGTCTTCAACAAGGAGCATTCAACTCGCCGATTCTATTCAGTATTTATACCCAGGGATATGGGGCCTATTGCACCATCTTACAAAATTGTGATTACAGGCATTTTTTTAACAAATTTGTAAAAAAATCGAGTTTTTTCATATGTAATTTTTTTTAATCACAAATTTGTACTTGTAATCTTGGTATTGTTTTGGATCAGTATTTGTTTTTCGACAGACATATAGATGCTGCTCTGACCAGGGCTAGAGGAGCTTTTGCCCTGACGAAACGATTGTTTTATAGCAGCCGGCTTGACAGTATAGTTTAAAGGTGATTTGCTACATGGCTCTCATCAGGCCCGTTATGGTTCAAATCATTTTTTTTTTTTTTTTTTTTTTATAATCTACTCACGCTCAAGGGAATATGATTACCCTTCAAATGTTTCAACACAGCGTGGGCGTGAAGTTACGGAAGAGAAAGAAGGATAGGAAAGATGTGTGGCACGATGTTCTGAGACTGAAGGTGGTTGTCTCAGATTTTTTTTTTTTATCTCCAGGGATGGCGGCTGAACTAAAGCGGAGAATTGCCGTATTTTATTTCTATGCCCCTTATAATTCGCATTATTTCATACGTTTTTCATCCTTGTTCGGCATACTAGTTTAACTCAATCACATGTTGTTAGTGTTATGCCTAATTACATGTTGTAATGAGTAAACCAGCAACCCATTGATGACAATTTATAGAAGGTTTTAATGGAATTAAAGACGACATAGACGACGGCAGGGATCGAACCTGTGATATTGATGTTGACAGGCGATCACACAACCATCGCGCCACGGCCACCCCCTTAAATGGAAAAGAATCGGATGTTTGAGAGGCAGTGCTTACGTCGCTGGTTTGGATTATACAGAACACCAGCGTTGGATTACAAAAATAACTATTCCAATAGGAATCTATACAACGGAGCCAATATAAACAGAATAGATAAACTCCTACTTAAGCTGATTCGCATGCTCTCGTTTAAAACTTAAGGTTAGGAGCATTTATTTTATCCATTTAATTGCTATTTTTGCGTTTGGTATACAAAAAATATTATTTTTATTTAATTAAATATTTTGCTTACAAGTGTCATTGTAGCGACACAGACACGATGTAAACCACGTCGACTCGCTCCCGACAAATTAGAAATAGCTAAAGCAGAATTTAATTTTCTAATGCAACAAGGTATATGTCGACCCAGCAGTAGCCCTTGGGCCTCACCTCTTCACCTTGTCAAAAAGAAAAACGGTGAATGGAGACCTTGTGGTGACTATCGCAGGCTGAGCGCCTCCACGGTGCCAGACAATTATACCCCTCCCCCAATTCAAGATTTCGCTAACGGTCTTGAAGGTAAGAAGTTATTTTCGGTGATTGATCTAGTTAGGGGATATCACCAGATATCCGTACATCCTGATGATATCCCTAAAACTGCAATTTCAACTCCCTTCGGCCTTTTCGAGTTTTCAAGAATGACATTCGGATTAAGAAATGCAGCACAGACTTTCCAACGATTCATCGACTCGGTTCTAAGGGACTTACCATTCTGTTTTCCCTATATTGATGACATACTGGTTGCTTCAGAAAATGTTTCGGAGCACTTACAACATCTCAATTTGTTATTCGCCAGGCTTGAAAAATTCGGTTTAGTTATCAATACGGATAGATGCGAATTCGCTCAGGCCACAATTAAATTTCTAGGTCATTTGGTGTCCGCCGAGGGTAAAAGAGTAAAAGCGATATCCAATTTCAAACGCCCAACCAATATTCAAGAACTCCGTCGTTTCCTAGGAATGATTAATTTTTATAGGAGGTTCATTCCAAAAGCAGCAGTATCTCAAATACGTTTGACAAAGTTCCTAAAGGGACGAAAAAAGAAAAGCGATAAATCACCAGTTAACTGGGATAGCGAATCAAACAAGTCCTTTCACAAATGCAAAGACGAATTGTGCAATTCGACCCTGTTAGCTTTTCCAGCAAGGAATAGGCAAATATCACTTTATGTCGACGCGTCATCTATACGTAGCGGTAGGCGGCGTCTTACAACAAATGGATGATCGAGGGTGGCAACCTCTCTCTTTTTATTCGGCAAAGTTGAATGATATATTAATGAAATATAGTGCTTATGACAGGGAATTGCTAGCGGCATACCTATCTATTAAACATTTTCGTTTCCTTTTGGAAGGAAGAAATTTTCGTATTCTTACGGACCACAAACCACTCACTTTTGCTTTCAAACAGAAAGTAGACAAAGCATCCCCCAGGCAGTTGAGACAACTCGATCTTATAGGGCAGTTCTCAACTGACATACATTACGTACCTGGTAAAGAGAATGTTGTCGCCGACACGCTCTCAAGGCTCGATGAAGTATCGTTACCCTCTAGTATAGATTTTGAAGCAATCGCCAAAGCTCAAATCGAAGACGAAGAGCTTCAAAAACTCATGTCAGTTAAATCATCACTGGAACTACGAAAAATTACCTTCGCTAACTCACCACTCACTCTTATTTGCGACACATCAACAAAAACTCTACGTCCATTCGTACCAACAAATGTTCGAAGGGATGTCTTCAAAAGCATACATGACCTGGCACACCCCGGCACTAGAGCTACAGTGAAAATGATAGCCAAACAATTCATTTGGCCTTCAATGAACAAAACATGTAGAGAATGGGCAAGATCCTGTCCAGAATGTCAGAAATCACAAATTTCAAGACATGTTAAAAGTCCTCTCGGACATTTTGAACCCGTTTCAAAACGTTTCGACGAGATCCATATTGACATAGGTGGACCTCTCCTGCCTTCCGAAGATTTTCGTTACCTACTCACTATAATCGACAGATATACGCGATGGACAGAGGCAGTTCCTCTACGCGATATTACTGCTGAAACAGTAGCCACCGCATTGTTTAAAGAATGGTTTGCACGTTACGGAATACCTACCTCAATAGTAACCGATCAAGGAGCGCAGTTCGAGTCGGCACTTTTTAACGATTTGTGTAAGAAATTAGGCATAAAACATAATAGAACTACGGCTTATAACCCCAAGGCCAATGGTTTCGTTGAAAGATGGCATAGAACATTAAAAGCCTCTCTCAAATGTCACAATGACCCACAATGGACAAAAAGCCTCCCATTTGTACTTTTAGGACTACGTTCGGCTTATCGGGAAGAATTTAAAACGAGTGCTGCGGAACTCGCATTTGGAAAAACAATTCGCTTACCTTCCGATATTTTTACATCCGAAAAAACGTCGGTCAATCAATCGGATTTCGCAAAACAATTGGGTGAATATTTTAAAAAAATTCAACCTAGCCTGCCTTCGTGTCATCGCCAAGAAAAACCGTTTGTTTTTAAAGAACCTAAAACATGCTCACACGCGGCCCATTTGAAATAATATCGCGAAATAATAAAACGTTTAAACTTTTAGTCAACGGAAATGAAATAACAATCGGCATTGACCGTTTAAAACCTTGTTTCGATTTAAATTTAGACTTTGATGAGAGACAACATTCGGGAAAGCTACAGAAACCGATTATTAAAACTAAAAAGAAAGTAACATTTGCAACAAATCACATACCAGAACATGAAGGATACCGAAGTAGGTCCGGACGACTCATCGTGCGTCCTTTAAGATATCGTTGAATCCAGTTCCCTGGGATTCAACTGGTGGGGGAGTGCTGTAGCGACACAGACACTGGCTGAACTCGAAAACAAAACCGACTGAACTTGTTCACTTGACGAATGAGTGAAAAAAGGTCATGATGGATCGGTAGATCGAAAAAACCTACAAAAAAGCATTCCGGTATCGCCACCTTCAGCGGCTACATCTCGCCTTCTGCGACCAATATAAATTGTTGAAATCAACTGTGAAATATATTTATGTTTCATTATACAATAAAAACAATATATATATATATACATATATATAGATAATTGCGATCCTATATCATATCCCTCTTAGCAATAGAAACTACAAATAAAGAACTGTGTGAAACCTAAGCGTACATTGTGTTTTTCGTCAAAATCAACTAACATGTATCCATTGTAAAGGTTTCAATAATTCAGAACTTTTCAATAAATTTATTCGCTGTGTTCATATCGAAGGATACAAGTGACAGATACGTACAATTAATTGAGTGTCACATGTCATCTTTGCAGCCAGTACGAACTACAAATCTTCCTTATTTAAGTGGATTTCTACCCAAACTGTACGGTGCCGTGAAATAAGGCCAAGTGAAATAAGGTCAATTTTTAGTAGTTGATGATTTTGAGAAATAAGACCAAATTCATAAGAGCAACTGAATGTATTTAACAAACAAAATCACCTAACCATAAGGTAGCCTTAGAGTTGGTCTTATTTCACTTTTAACTTGTTTGTGACTTAAGACCAAACATAAAATGTTTTGTTAAAAATAAAAAAGTAGGTTTTTCCGTTAGATTCGTATAATACATAATTGTTTATCGGGGGCCGACGTTCTGGGTTTTCTTGGGCAACAGTTCCAAAAAAAATATTGACCCATTTTTGAGATAACGAATTTTCCAAAAAAAAATATTTTTTTTTTTTCAAAAATTCAAAAAATATTTTTTTTAAAGTTTTGAAATGCAATGTTTTTTTACACTTTCTGGAAGCATCTCTATAAATTTTTTTATTAAAATCGATTATGTCGATAATGAGTAATTCAAAATTTGGAACAATGGTTCTATGGTTCAAGCTGTAATATCTTAATTTCAAAATTTTTTTTATTAAATTAAAGATCGCAAAAATTAATTCAAAGGAAAAATTTTTATCAAAATTCTAGGCGCCATTTTCGAGAAAATTACGATTTTTGAAAACTATTTTTTAACATTTGTATGGTGGGTACCTCTATTTTTATCTAGGTAAAATAATTATTTTTTTCCCACATCATGTAGATTATATTGAGAAACTTTTATTTGTCAAGTTTAAGAAAAATCTAGCGTGTGGTTTTCGAAATATTGAGTTTTGAAAAAAAAATTTTGAAAATTTTAATACACAACTATTCAAGTTTTTGGGGAGCTCTAGCAAAAACAAATTATCAAAAGCGGTTCTACCGTTTTCGAGAAAATCAAAAAAAAAATGGTTCCATGGGGGTACCCTGAATAACCTTTTTTCGGAAAAAAAAATTTCAACCATTATCTAGCTTTAACGAAATGAAATTTTTTTGTATTTTTAATTTTTTGAATCTGTCGAACAGTTTTTGAGAAAACAAAATATTTATAAAATTTCGAAAAAAATTCGTATGGCATGTACCGTTATTTTTGGCCTTAAAAAAAAAGAAAAAAACGTGTGGGGGAAAGAATTTAAAATGATGTCTACCAAGTTTGAAGAAAATCGGCCGAGCCGTTTAGGCTGTATAGTCAGGCAGACAGATAGACAGAATTTCGAGACCCACTTCTTTAGTCTTCGCAATCATCGTAATGTCAACTTTGATCAAAATCTCGAGTTCGATTTTTTTTCCGAATGCATAACTTGCCTTATAGTACCTATAAGTCGCAAGTAAAAACTGTTGCTACAGGCGCCTGCCTGGGGACTGAACATACCCTAAGCGGAGCAACGGACTTGCGTGAGCGGGTGTGAGATCCGTAAAAGGAGTTAAAATCCTGAAAACCCGCGAAGCAGGCCACCCAGGGTACTGTTGCCCAAGAAAACCCAGAACGTTGGGCCCAGATAAACAATTATGTATTATACGGATAAATAATACTTATAAATATAAATTAACACCTAAACGTATAGTTTTTTTTTGCAATTCTTTTAAATACTTACTTCTGCCTTATTTCGCTTGTCAAAGTGCAATAAAACCAACTGTTGAAAGTGAAATAAGACCAATTTGGCCTTACTTCACTTTGTAAAAGTGCAATAAGACCAACCGCTGAAAATTGGCCTAATTTAACTTTATAAAAGTGCAATAAGGCCAATTTTTGAAAGTTGGCCTTATTTAACTTGGCCTTATTTCACGGCACCAAACTGTACCTATATATGTTGTCAATTCTTCTGCCAAAATAAACACAAATGCTGACATGATTTTACATCCACTTTATTCTATGTTCACTTCAACAACTTAAGCCTTACAATGTACATAAATATGGATGATTGGCTTTGAAGGATATTCTTTTATTTCTTAAAGTTATGATAGGTAATGTCTTTCATTTCATGTAAGAGACCCTTGTCAAATATTCCTTAACATTTTTTTTTTACTGCGTAATTCAATTTTAAATGATCTAATCTTTTTTGGAAAATAAAATTCAACTTTCATAACAAGGGTATATCCCTTTAAAGTGTCTACGAATAATTTTAATATGAGTATCATAAACATATCAAAATCATTATACAACCCAAATATATTTGTTCCAGCCGATTATATTCATTTAAAAAATAAAATACTCTACTGGATTGTATGTCCTTGTTCTTATTTAATTAATTCTGAATAGAGACACATTTTCAAAATCAAGAAATTATTTTTTAAATCGATATAACAACAATTGGCGCGGGAAGATTTTGGCGCACTGTGGCGGCCATGTTGTTTTAGTAATAAAACTTTATTGTCAAAATGATTGTTACTTAATACAAACGTTGTGCCAATCTTATGGTAGATGTGGTGGGCCTTCACATCGTTTGGTTGTTCAGTCAGCCAAATTTATCATTTCAAACGACCGAAAGATCGGCCGACATTAGCCAGTTATTAGCTATTGTTTCCCAGTCTGGTTTACGATCTTAAAGACAGAGATGAAGGAACTCCAAATCTTCGAGACGAGGATGCTAAGAATCTGCTCAGGACTTCACTTCGACCGCCAGCGTAATACCACTGGCAAAAAAACTGGTGCAGAATACTGTAAATCAACCTTATTAACTAATTAGTACCCGAGCCGGGGTACCTCAGTGTGATGGAAGCCCTGGACCACACTATTTTCACGCACAATACGAAGCAGCCGTTTCCAGGTGTTCGCAGCTCCAAAATTTTATTCGTTTCAAATATTAAATGTGCCCTTCAATGTCATTTCCCAGTTTGTTTTCAACCTTCGAAAATTCCATAGCTATGTTAAATCGCCCATTAAATTAAAGTAAAATATTCCGATACATAGAGAAATGAAAATTATTTCTGTTTAAGTGGAGTGATTGAATTAAATTCAATTAAAAAGTTCAAGTGACCTCAACTCCAAGGTGCGTTTCGCCCAGATACGACAGTGGGCTCATCAGTTAGATGCTGTCGTACCCTTCTAAGACGCAAATATTGGTCGATGTTTACCGACTCTAATAAAATTTACAGCTTTAATAGACTGTGAATTTTATCGTTCTAGGGGAATTTGATTAAATTCAGACACCTAGAACAACAATGTCCGTGGTCAGACTATTAAATCAATACATAGAGAAATGAAAATTATTTCTGTTTAAGTGGAGTGATTGAATTAAATTCAATTAAAAAGTTCAAGTGACCTCAACTCCAAGGTGCGTTTCGCCCAGATACGACAGCATCTAACTGATGAGCCCACTGTCGTATCTGGGCGAAACGCACCTTGGAGTTGAGGTCACTTGAACTTTTTAATTGTAAAATATTTCGTATTCATATTTATATTTTAATGCAATTCAATTAATTTGATTACCCCATTGATAACAGTCATCCATAATACATACATTAAGCAATCGTTCGTAAGTCTTTTTCCCAATTCATTTGCATAATGTTCTCTGCAATAACTGCCACAATTATGCTCATTCCAATAAACACACAAACACTCAAAATTATATATTTCAATTTCAAAAGCAAAAACGGTCCAGACCTTTAACATAATCCGATTCCCTTGGGTATGTAAATACTGTGAAAAACTGAATTAAATCCAATTACCACATCGTATTCCAGCAATTTCCACAACACTCCACCTGGTCCCATTTGCTTCTTTGAAGCACTTCCTCCAGGATAATTAATTCCATGTGGAAAGTCTTCACAAGCTCACTGAAAGCAACAGGTAACATCAGGTAGAATTTGATTATGAGGAATCGAATCGAATAGTTTAAGAGTTAGAGTTGCATTTTTTATTGGGATTGTACAACAGCGATGTTATATTTTAATGAATTATCGGTATAATTTTATAGTATCGCTGGGCGACTTAGGGACATAACTCCATTTGACATTAGTTCCACTTCGGTGGGATTTGCAATTTGGCTATGAAAATCAAACAAATAAAATGCACGACTGGGTCGCACGAACTTGCTCCTATGTAATAGACTAGGAATTTTAAAAACGAATGTTATTAGAGAAAACTGTTCATATGGATAAAATTAATCTTTTAAATTTTTTTATTAGTAAGAGACAAGAACAGAATGCTTTGTAAACATGAATTTATGCAAGAAAAAAAATTATAAGTGGTTGTAGAGGTTTCTTAAAAAAATAAGCTTTTATATACAAAATTTTTATAATTTTTTTTTTGAAATATCGAATTTTAGAAAAAAAATGATTTTTTTTTTTTTCAAAAATTCATAAAATACTTTTTTTTAAGTTTTTAAATGCAATGTTTTTTAAACTTGTTAAAAGCATCTCTATAAAAAATTTGATTAAGATCCGTTATGTCGATAATGAGTAATTCAAAGTTTGAAAAAATGGTTCTATGGTAGGTACAAGCTGTAATATCTAAATTTCAAATTTTTTTTCATTAAATTAAAGATCGTAAAAATTAATTGAAAGAAAAACAATTTGTATCAAAATTCTAGGCGCGCGCCGTTTTCGAGAAAAATACAACTTTTGAAAACCATTTTTTAACATTATTTGTATGGTGGGTACCTTAATTTTTAGGTAAAATAATTTTTTTTTTCTCACATCTTGTAGATTATATTGAGAAACTATTTTTTATCAAATTTAAAAAAAAAAAATCTAGAATGGGTTTTTCGAAATATTGAGTTTTGAAAAAAAAAATTTGAATCAAATCGGAAGGGAACAAGTAATTCGTTGAACTGAGGTTTGTTATGTTGAGGTTATGTTGGTCTAAAATTCGTTAAGAGGTAAAAAATTAGTTTTATTCACCTCAGGATTACGTACTCAACTTATTATAGCGAACAACTTCTACTAATAAATGATAACAAATTTTTATCAAATTAAGAGATTAAGGGTCATACATTGGTGGGAAAAAAGAAGAAAACAAGATATCCAAAGGCGTTTTTGCAATGAGCTTAAACTTGTTATGGATAAATCAAAGCAAGGATTTGGATATACTAATGATGGAAACACTTCAGGGAGAATTTTTGAACAATCAGATGCAACCGCTCGAATAACTGGAGTCAATAGAGAGGTTATAACGATGCTCAAAATAATACTTAATATTTTTAATTGCAGGGAAGTAGTGAATGCAGTTAAATTTGGAGAGTATACCAAGAAAACATCAGAGTTTTTAAAACAAAAGTATCCTGAAAAAATACTCACACCTACTCTTCATAAAATGCTGGTTCATAGTCAAAATATCATCGAATATCTATCACTAGGTTAGGTTGGATAGGTTAAAATGGCTGTCATTTAAAGCATCTGACACACTTAGGCCAGTAGAGGTCCATTGTGATACCACGATCTAATAGGAAACAAAAAATTAAAACCATTTGGAGCTTCTGATGAAGCGAAGGAGACTTTTAATGTCTGTGTTGATGAGATCACTTGGTTCATTATAGAAATAGTGTCCTAGATGAAGTTTGCGGCTGTAAGAGAGAGCAGGGCATGTACAAAGAAGGTGTGGGATTGTTTCCTTTTAACTTTTACTTTACTTTAATTTTTTATTCATCTTCAGTTTAAATACATACGCATATTGATTTTTACATAAATTCATCTTAAAACTAACAAAATTTATTGTTTATCATTAAAAAAGAAAGCAATAGTAAAAATACATTATTAATTAAAAGTCTTTACCAATACTTGAAGAAAAGATACATTCTGTTGTCTTATGACAAGTGTCGAATGCATCTTCATGAAAGAATATAAATATAAAAAAATAATAGATATATACAATTTTAAATACTGTTTAAAAATATAGTTGTGGGGTATAATATTAAAAAATATGAAACAAAAGTAAAAAAAAAAAAAATGGAAATTAAAGGAGAAAGATTCATTAGCATATAAAAACTTAACGAGTGATTCCAATTATGTTATGGATTTCATCAAAATTGAAGTCAAAAAGCCATTTCTTAACTTTTCTATTGAAAGAGAATTCAGAGCGAATAGAACGAACGTCAAGGGGAAGCACGTTATATAATCTGGGCGCTACTGATGTGTAAAATTTAAGAAAATGCTGAGTATTATGTGCTAGAATATAAGCGAGATTACTTTCGTTACTGCGTAAAGAGTAAGCAGATGAATTCGTATTAACAAGATAGCCGCTTCTTAAATAAAAGATTTTTAAAACTTTATAAAAGTAAAGATGTTTTAATGGTAAAATCTTAGAGCTTGAGAATAAAGAGAAGCTATGTTCAAGACGTCTTTTCCGCCAGATTGTTCTTAAAATATGTTTTTGAGAAACTAACAATGGTTATAGGTAGTTTTTAAAAGTTCCACCCCAACAAACTATGCCATACTGAAGTTAAGATTGCACCAATCCATAGTAAATCGTTTCAAGAAGTTTCCGACAGCAAAGTTTTCTAATATGATACATTATATAGGTTGCAGATTGCAAGTATTTCTTAAGAGACAAAGTATGAGCTTTCCAATTCATTTTACTATCAATAGTTAACCCAAGATAATTGAATTCAGTAACATTTTTGATTAAAAAACAATTAGAAGAATATTTCACATCAGTATCAAAAGTAAGTTTTTTGTTTGACATAGGACAAGTATAAGAACTCAACGAAGTATTTTTGCAGTCCCAGCTGTGCTGAATTAGTTGTGGAGGATTTTGTTCAAGCAAAGGCAAGTTGAAAAACATAACTTGTTTTTTCACTTATCACAAGCTTATGAATTCCAAGCCAATGTCTAATAGAATCTAAGTCATGATTTATATCAGCAACCAAATCCAAAAGAGAGGAGCTAGAATAAGCACAAGCTAAATCATCAGCAAAACCAGTAACTCTAGCTTTTAAGTTCAAACCAAAAACAGAGTTTATATAAATCAAGAATAAAATTGGACCAAGAACGGAGCCTTGAGACACTCCAATATTAATATTAAGACTATCACTTAAAAGTGTTCCAATTTTTACAGATTGTTTTCTACCTTCAAGGAAAGAAGCAAACCATTTCAACATAAAGCCCCTGAAACCAACTTTTTCTAATTTTTTCAACAATATAACATGGTCTACGGTATCAAAGGCCTTAGTTATATCAATATATAAGGCAGCAGTAGGTTTTTTTAAGTTCATATTTTCATAAATATGAATGCAAAAGTTAAGCAGTGCATCTTCAGTAGATTTACCAGCTCGAAATCCATACTGTTTCGAACTAAAAAACGAAATCTTCTCCAAATAGGTTACAATTCTCGTTTTAATGATTTTTTCAAAAATTTTAGAAAACACTGAGAGGAGCGAGATGGGTCTATAATTCTTGATAGATTTTTTATCACCTTTTTTGAAAATTTGAATTACTTCTGCCATTTTTAAGTTTGTTGGAAATTGACCATGAAAAATACTTTTATTGAATATATGTGTTAAAACATCAACTAAATTAAAGCAAACATTTTTAAGAAAATTATTAGAAATACTATTTTGTATAGATGCATCTGAATTGTCCAAAGCCATTATGGTTTTGTACACTTCAAAAGATGAAATCGGTTCAATGTAAAAACTTTTTGTATAGAACCTTTCATTGAAACAATTATCAGGGCAATCGTTAGAACTATTGTTGATTCCAGCGTTAGAAAGAGTATTTGAAGCTATTTCAGTAAAATATTCATTAAATAACTTAGCAATTTCAGAAAGGTCAACAACATTCGAATTAGCATGAATCAAATTAACTGGAGCATCAGAAACCATTTTTTTGTCAAACAATTCATTGACTATTTTCCATTCCTTTCTTAAATTTCCTCGGGCATTATGAAATTTGTTTATATAAAAATTTTCTTTGCAGACGCGAACCTCAATATCAATCTCCTTACATAAAAACTCATAATTTGTTCGAAATCTAATGTTATTAGGGTGCTTTTTGCATTTTAACCATAACGTATTTTTTTTGTTAATCATTTTTAAAAGGTGCGTAGACATCCAAGGTTTTAGTTTTTTAAGTTTATTTTTTCTGGAACCAAATGTTTCTGAGCTGTGAATAACGTGGCAATTCAGAATTTGAACAAATTTTTCAAAAGCTAAAGAGGGATCAGATTCAATGTAAACTTCTAACCATCTTTCCTGATTTAAGCTCGTTCTCAGAAGATTAAAATTCGTTCTTAAAACTGTCTTGAAAGAAACTTCTTTTACGGTTTGGCATTTTTTCGTTTCCATAAAGTTGAAAAACAGGCAAGTCATACAATGATAAGAAATCTTAAGCTCAAATATTGAGCTAATGAGAGATATGTTAACTTTGAGGTCAAGTCTAGCAAAGATATGATCAATGCATGTCTTAGTGGTAGAGGCTATTGTGCCCTGGTTATTTAGCACAACACTTTTTATTATTAATTAAATTGAATAACTATTTCTTTTTATTGAATATTTATTTAATTACTTTATTTTAACTTAATCTAGGGCTACAATAAAAAGAGTTAAATTTTAAAGACATCTATCGTCGTTCAAGCCAAGGTACCAACTAAATTAATAAAAGGAAATGCCCTGGTGGCATTTAGTTTTTTGTACAGTAAGAAACAAGAACATTTAGTTTTTGTGTACAGTAAGAAGCAAGAATATTAGGCAGGGATGTAGTGCAATATAAGTTGCTCGTGTAGACGCTACATTACTCCCCGCCGTACAAAGTTTTTTTATATAATGCAAAAATTTTATATGTTTGTGAAATTATACAATAACAAAGTTTTTATATATTTCTTGTACAGTGAGCTTTGGCAGAAGGCCTTACAATAATTTGGTTTTGTTTACATTTTAATGCAAATTGAAAGTTACTTGTTTGGTTTTTTTCTGGGAATCATTGTCTTTTGCGTAAAAGGCTGGTTTGAGTCGATCAATAGATATTATTTGTTCTTTATTATCTATGAGCACTGAAAAAGTTTTTTCGAAACGTTTAATTATTTCGAATGGGCCTTTGTACGGTGGGTTTAGACTTCCGCGATTCACCTCCTCCCTAACGAAAACGTATTTGCAGGTTTTTAAATCCTTTGGAACGAAAATGTATTTTTGCTCGCGATTTCTACTAGTACACGGCCGTGTTAGCGATATGGCTTGAGTGATTTCTCTCGCTGTTGATGAATTTAAAATCGAGTTCCGCGGTTTGGGTTCGATTAGTTCTGCGGGTAGACGTAAGTTTTGTCCGTACAAAAGTTGAGCTGGCGTAACATTTATGTCATCGATTATTGAAGACCGAATACCGAGAAGAGTCCAAGGCAAATTTAAAAACCAATTTTGTTTATCTTCGTGGGATCGTAAAGCTTCTTTAAGCTGTCGGTGAAAACGTTCAACTAAGCCATTTGCTTGTGGATGGTACGTTGTAGTTCGGATCCGTTTTGTACCGAGGATTTCTGAAAGTTCTTTGAAAGTGCTTGACTCGAATTGAGTTCCTTGATCTGTAGTGATCGTTTGGGGCACTCCAAATCTGGAAACCCAGTTTTGTACAAAAGCGGATACGACTGTGGAAGCGTTCATATTTTTGATTGGAATGGCCTCTGGCCACGAAGAAAAACGATCTTTGACTGTAAGTAAATAAGTGAAACCTTGTGATGGTGGCAGAGGACCAACTAAATCCATGTGGATATGTGAAAATTTACTTTCAGGAACGGGGAAATGTCCATGTTCGGAAATGGTATGTCTTGAAATTTTAGATTTTTGACAAGAGATGCAACACTTTGTCCATCTGTTGATATCACCATTCATCTTAGGCCAAAAGTACTTTGCTGTTATTAATTTACGCATTGCTCTTGAGCCTGGGTGTGAAAGAGTGTGATGATTGTCAAAAATTGTTCGACGAAAAATTTCGGGAATGTATGGGCGATTTTTTCCGGTGGAAATTTCGCACCAAATTTCGACGTCATTAATCGGAATATGTGTTTTTTCTAGTCTAAAAGATGGACTTGGCTGTGTCAATAGGATTTTAAGCTCTTCATCGTTTTCTTGCTCTTTTAGTAAACTCGGAATGCTAACATTTTTAAAATTTATCAACTCGACATAAGATCGCGACAAGGTATCGGCAACGATGTTTTGAATGCCTTTGATGAAACGAATGTCGGTTGTAAATTCTGCAATAAATTCTAAGTGTCGAGTTTGACGAGGGGATTTTTCTGTTTTAGAGCAGATCGCATTTGTGAGGGGCTTGTGGTCAGTAAAAATGGTAAATCGTCTACCTTCCACGTAGTACCTAAAATGCTTGATGTTTTTGTAAATCGCAAGAAGTTCGCGATCGAATGTTGAGTACTTTCTTTCGGCCGGAGTCAGACGTGTGGAATAGAAACCCAATGGTTCCCAACTACCATTATGGTATTGCTGGAGGACTCCTCCGATGGCATCGTTAGAAGCGTCTACCATAATACTAGTTAGCGCTAGAGGCTTTGGATGAAAAAGCATAGTACGCTGCGACAGATCTCGCTTGAGAACTTGGAACGCTTCTTCACACATGTCTGACCATTCGAAAATCTGTTTCGGCTTTGGTTTACTTCCCTTTTTTGATGTTTTTAAAAGTTCCTACAAAATTTTAGCCTTTGACGCCATATTTGGTATAAAACGATTATAAAAATTAATCATACCAAGGAAACGCTGGAGTTGTTTGATAGAGCAGGGACTAGGAAACTCGTTGATGGCTTTAACTCGTTCTTTTGAAGGAATGATTCCACGACTGGAAATGTTGTAACCTAAGAAATCGAGTTCGCTAACTCCTAGCTCGCATTTCGCCACGTTAACGTTTAGTCCGTGCTCTTGTAATTTACGAAAAACGCTTCGCAAATGCTCTTTGTGTTCCTCTGTTGATTTACTTGAAACAAGTATGTCGTCTAAGTAAATAAAAACGAATGGAAAATTGCCTAATATGCTGTTCATAAAACGTTGGAAAGTTTGCGCACCGTTGCGCACGCCGAAAGGCATTCGAAGAAATTCGAAAAGCCCGAAAGGTGTTATGACCGCGGTTTTATGAACATCTTCCTCTGCGACTGGAATCTGGTTGTAAGCACGTACTAAATCAATCTTCGAATAGACTGAGCAACCGTCAAGGTAAGCGGAGCAGTCTTGAGCGTTTGGAATCGGATGTTTGTCAGGTATCGTTGCTTGATTTAACCATCTGTAATCACCACACGGTCTGAAATCAAGTGAGTTCTTTTTTGGAACCATGTGAAGTGGTGAAGCGACGTGTGATTTTGAAACGCGACAAATACCTAAATCAATCATCTGCTGGAACTGACGCTTTGCGATTGCTAAGCTATCCGGATTAAGTCTTCGGGCGCTGGCTGAAGGGAGTTGACCATTTGTTATTATTCGGTGAACAACGTCATGTTTTACCGGTAACGTGAAGTCTGGTGGAGCTTTCAGCTCGGGAAACTCATCTAGGATAGCGCCGAATTCGCTTGGAATTGAAAAAAGTTTCGGTGAGGAGATGTTTGTAGACTTGAAAAGACAACTGACTTGAAGGTTGGTTTCTTTATCCACAACTTTACGGCAGCCTAGGTCGACAATTAAGTTGAACTTGTGTAGAAAATCAGCTCCTATAATAGGGTGATCAATATCAGCAATGACGAAAGTGAAATCAAAAACACGCCGGAGATTCAAGTCAACTGATAATCGTTTGCAACCGTAGGTGTGGATTTTTCCACCATTGGCAGTAAGTAGAATGAAATCGTTAGGCTGATTGGTATTCTGGCAGAATTTACGAGGAATTATCGAAATTTCTGCTCCCGTGTCGATTAAAAATTGTAGTTTTGAAATTTTGTCACGGATAAATAGGCGGCGCGAAAAGTTTGCCTCACTCAAAGCCGCATTTGAGATTTGGCGCACTAGTTTTTTGGCGTTTTGTCTGCATCCGATTTAAACGAACAGGACTGTTTTGAACAATTTCTCGCGTTAACTCCAAATTTTTTATGAAACCAGCAAATCGACCTATTTTCGTCCGTTCTACTATTAGACCTGTACCTATTTTTCGACCTATCCCGTGAAAAGTTTCTAGACGTCCTGTTAAAATGATTTGATCGCGGATAATTGACTTCGAGTTGCTCAATGCGATAAATCAGTTTTTGAAGGAGATCGTTGTTAAGATTTGCGTTGTGTGGTGTATTAACTTGAGCCACTTGAGGTGCTAAGGATGAGTCGTGTAGTCTGTCTGCAAGAGTAAAAAGTTCATTTTGTGACTGAGAATTCTCAACCGCTATAAGACAAACGCGTATTGACGGAGGTAGCCGGTTAAGCCAAAGTTTTCTTACTAGAGGTGGATTGACTAAATTGTTTCCACTTGCAAGGCTCTCCATGTTCCTATACAGTTCGGACGGTTTCAAATCTCCTAACTCGATCTTGTTTAACAGTGCGTCTAGACGTCGTTCTTCACTTTCCCTATTTCGTTCAAGCAAATGTTTCTTTAAATTTTCGTACTTTTCGTTTGTTGGGGGTGAAACGAGTATATCTGCCACTGATTCCATTGTCTGGTTGTTTAATGAAGCTACTAAATAATCGTATTTGGTATTTGACGCGGTTATATTTTTTAATCGAAACTGTGTTTCAATCTGTAGAAACCACAAATCAGGCCTATTGTTCCAAAACGGTGGAATTTTAATTGATATCAAAGAGGCTTGCTGAGTAGGATCAGCAGCGGCGGGATTTGGAGGACCGGGTGGTGAAACTGAATTACTTCCACCTACATCTCCAGTGGTTTTGTCATCGAGTGGCATTGTGTAAAAAACGATAAAATATTAACGCGGGAAATATGTACTACATATACTATACGTAACGATCGGGAGGAGAGAAACGGGATTCTAAAACAACTGTACACAATCTTATGCACTCTTTATAATGTAATGAAACTGTTACTAACCGACCGGCAATATATCCCTACGCAGGGCAAGAAACGGAATTCCAAAACAACCGTATCTACGTTTAACGTAACTGTAGATAACAACGTGACTATGATAACCGTTTAATAATTAATAACCGCGACCAACCGATATACCTAACCTTTTCTTTAAAATACAAATAATTCCAAAAAGAGAAAAATCAATTTTAAAATATTCAATAGTAATTATAATTACAATATGTAATAATTTTATTATTTATTAAAATATTTTGCAATTGGAAAAAAATTTTTTTTTTAAAAATAACTTTACTCACTGTACCACTGTATAAATGTTATGTTGATTGGTGTTTGTATTTGATGAGTTGAGTTTTGCTGTGGTTGCGGTATTTAATAAACCGATTGCTGGTTTGTTGTGACTTTGCTATTGGTTGTAGTATATGGTAATTGATGTTCTTCTAGTTGACGCCTTTGGTAGCGGTGGCGGAAGTGTTGTGGTTGTTGTTTTGGATATTGGTGATTTTGATACGAGTATATAGATGGCGAGTTTTTGGATAATATACTCACAACCAAGAAAAATAATTGTCTGGTCTTCTGGGCGGCTACTTTGGCGATGAATTCCACTGGGGCACTGGCCAGAACTTTGTTCTTGCTGCGTGGTATTTTTGGACGGTGGTGACGGTGCTCTGCTTTTGGCTTATCTTCGTTGCAATTGAGACGACTGTGGTGCATATGTATATGCGTATGCACTTATTGGACGATTAATTGTTGTATGAGGCGATGACGACTGATGACGATGAAGATTTTCTGAGGCGATGGTGGTGGTGGTTTTTTATATACTTTTATATGTATATATATAGCGACGCAAAATAGTTGCTGATGTAGCTGATGACGACGATTTGGCTGATATAGTCTGCACGACACATGTGGTGGTGATTGCAAAAATCACGTGGTTTGATGATGATGACCAATTGGCTGATGGTCTGCAGTCTGTACGACGTATGTGGTGGTGATTGCAAATAATCACGTGGTTGACTTGACGATGACGAATTGGCTGATGGTCTGCAGTCTGCACGACGTCAGTGGTGGTGATGGCAAAAAATCACGTTTTTTAGGTATTATTATTATTATTCCAAGCTTTATTTACTCTTTAAATTACAGATAGAAAATTTCTTAGAACTACTTTTAGTACAAATTTAAAGTTAAATATTTTTTTTTTTTGTTTTTTTGTTTTTTTTTTTTTCAATTTAATATTTAATATTTGAATATATAACAAAATTCTATACCACATGAGCATAAGCCTCCCCCATACTTTTCCATCTTCTTCTGTCCAGAGCATCATGATAATAGAGTGGGCATGCTGTCCGTATGTCGTCTCTCCATCGTTTCAGCTGTCCTCCAACGCTTCGATGACCGTCTAATGGTATCCAATCTGTTGTTGTTTTAGTCCATCGATTATCAGCAATCCGCACAATGTGCCCAGCCCATTCCCATTTAAGTTTTTTGAGCATATGTCTAACGTCTTCAAAATGAGTTTGACCTCTAATGTGTGTATGGTTTATGCGCTGGGTAATACGAATGTTTAGTACAATTCTCTCCATTGCCCTTTGACAAGATCGTAGCTTGGTTTCCGTACTTCTTGTGATTTGCCATGTTTGGCAGCCATAGGTGAGAACTGGGAGTATTGTTGAGTCGAAAACGTATTTTCTTAGGGTTTTAGAGATATTCAGGTCCAGAAGATGTTTAACACTCCAAAATTGTCTCCATGCGTTTGTCATTCGATGTTCTACTTCTTTTGTTTCTTTATCACTGAATGAAATGATTTGGCCAAGGTAGGTATAGTCCTCAACGTACTCTAGTATGTTATTTTGAATTCTTATTTCATTGACATCACCATTTGTCATAATTTTGGTTTTTTGTTGGTTTGCTAATAAACCAATATTTTGGCACTCGGAACATAACTCATTTAGCATTACTTGCATCTCTTCACTACTATTTGAAATGAGTATAATATCATCTGCGAATCGAAGATTTGAAAGATATTGACCATTTATTCTTAAGCCCTTATTTTTCCAATCAAGTTTTTTAAAAATTTCTTCAAGAGCAGCTGAAAAAAGCGCCGGCGAGAGAGGGTCTCCTTGTCTAACACCTCGTGATATTTTAAATTCAGGTCCAATGCAGTCTGTTTTTATGTGGGCGGTGTTCCTGTCGTACATTTTTTTCAAGATTCTAACAATTTTTCCATCTATTCCTTGGCTTAGAAGCGCTGTCCAAACGAAATCTTGTTCAACTGTATCGAAAGCTTTGGCAAAGTCGATGAAAGCAAAGTAGATAGTGATGTTGTATTCTTTACATTTTTCTATGATTTGAGAAACTGTCTGTAGATGATCTATTGTGGAGAAACCTGACCTAAAGCCAGCTTGTTCAATAGGTTGGTTAAGATCAAGCATGGGTTTCATTCGTTCGAAAATACATTTCGCGAAGACCTTATAAATCGATGATATAATACTGATAGGCCGATAGTTGTTAATATCATCCTTGTTACCTTTTTTATGAATGAGTATTATTTCAGATTTTGTCCATTGATCTGGAACTTCCTCGGTGACCAAAACCTGGTTGAAAATATTTCTCAACCAGTTGGCCAGTGAAAATTTACCGTACTTCAGATATTCTGCAACTACTCCATCATTTCCTTTGGTTTTATCGTTTTTTAAGCTTTCTATTGCCTTCTCAATTTCGCTTTTGAGGAAAGGTGGAAATTCTTCTTCGAAATCTGTTTGATGAAGTTGGATCGTATCTTCAGATTGCGTCGTTTGTTTTGAGTACAGATGGTTGTAGAAATCAGTAGCTATTAAGTTTATATTTCTCCTCATATGATTTTTTCTACCATTTTTTGACATGGCGGTTATCCAATCTCTATATTCTTGCACTGCAATTTTAGCTTTCTTAATAGATTTTGTTTCCTCGATAACTCTTTTCAAGAGGTTTTCATTAAATGTTTTAATATCCTCTTGGGCTTTTTTCTTAATCGTTTTCTGGATATTTTTTAAGTCTTGTCTCTCTTGATCACTCAATCCTGTCTTCCTTCTTAAGCGTTCTCGATTTCTTATCAGATCCAAAGTTTCATTTGAAAGCTTTTGCGGTTTTTTCGATAAAGGAGTGAGGATATGTCTATCTGCAGCTTCTATAACTGTTCTTTCCATTTTGTTATAAGCTATTTGAAATGGTTCGTTTATTGATGATATTATGTGGAATCTTTGTTGTAAGTCAGCGTTATACGTATTTATGGCTTCAGTGGATATCGCTTTAGATATAATTTTTTGGGTGTTTTTGTTAAGCTGTCTAGTTTTATGGTTAATCAGTAGCTCAGCCCGTACTAATCTATGGTCCGATTCGAACTCGAATTGGTTAAGAACGGAAACATCTTTTAAGACTGACTTTTTATTTATTAAAATAAAGTCATATTGGTTCTTATAATTTTTATCTGGTGAAATCCACGTCCATTGATTTTGAGGCTTTTTTTTAAATAGAGAGTTTCCAAAAATTAATTTCTGTTGCCACATACACTGTACAAGGCGATCTCCTCTTACGTTTCGCTTACCATAGCCATATTCACCCATAATAAGCTCTTCTCCGTTTTTTTGGAATCCTAATTTTGCATTAAAGTCCCCAATTGTGAGTAAGATCTCTGATTTAAAGTGATTAATTGCGATTTCTAAAGTATTATAGAAGCTTTCCATTTGTTCATCCGTTGCTTTCTTTGTTGGTGCATAGACTTGTATTACTGATATGTTGCATTTTCCCAATTTAAGTCTGACTCCTATTATTCTGTCGCTAAATCCTTTAATTTCTCTCACATTTTTTTTAAGGTTTTTATTTATAAGAAATCCGACACCATATAACCCTTTCTTGATTCCATAGTGTGCGAATATATTTCCATTGTTGAGTTCCTGTATACTTTCGCCTTGTCGTCTAAAGGACTATTCACATGAGAGCGACCAACGACCAACGAATAAAAAAACAAATGGGATTTAAAACATATATAAACATAGATTCTTCACAAAACCTTTACAAAAGGGTAGCAATCTAGTATAATTTAATGTTAATTTATAAAAATTTGCGATGTAATTGCTAAAATGAGAGAAATTTGAGAAAATAAATTGGTCGTAGCGATCATATTGCAATTCGCGACGACCAATTTATTTTCTCAAATTTCTCTCATTTTAGCAATTACAACGCAAATTTTTATAAATTAACATTAAATAATACTAGATTGCTACCCTTTTGTAAAGGTTTTGTGAAGAATCTATGTTTATATATGTTTTAAATCCCATTTGTTTTTTTATTCGCTGGTCGTTGGTCGCTCTCATGTGAATAGCCCTTAACTTCTGCTAATCCGATTATATCCCAGTTTATCTTTTCAAGAGCGTTTTCTAACTCGATATATTTTTCCTCTGATTGAAGTGTTCTTGTGTTTAGAGTTGCTACATAAAGGCGCGTTTTATTTTTAATATTTTCGTTTAAGATAACGTTTTGGTGTTGGCTTGTTTTATTAATAATATTATCGTTTAAGATGATGTATTGGTGTTGTTCTTTCATGTTTATTTTGCCTTCCACAAAATTATTTAAGGGGGGTTTTTGGCCGAATTCCTCCGCGGTGGCCAACCGTGTTGGAGGTTTTTCTGGTTGAGTTTTCAATTTGTGATTTTTCTCGTTGTTCATAAGCATGCTTGGGTTGACTTTATTTGTTTTTAATGGTGTTTTGTACGTTAGTTGTTATTGTTTAATTGTTTTTTCGATTTTTTCTTCGGAGAATGGTTGTACTTTATTAGAATCTTCTTGATTTTTTGGTATTGTTTTCTTCAGCACATATTTCATCAGATTAGATGACGAAGAAGATGATGGGGAAGATTTTGATCTTATTGCTGATTTGGGAATCTTTTTGATTGCACCTGTGGCTTGACTCATGACTTGTTCTGGTTCATTTACGGAATCTTCCTCAGAAAGTTTTCTCTTGTGTTGATTAGAAAAAGTTTGTATCCTTTCCAATTCTTCTGTGGTTAGCTCTTTTCCGTCGAGGATCAGTTTATTATTTTTAATTGTTACTTTTGAACTGCTATTACGGTTTTTTAGGTATATCTGACGACGATTTGGTTGATATGGTCTGCAATACGTACGTGGTAGTGGTTGTAAAATTACGTAGTTGACGACAGCGATGACGGCATCGGGGTCACCAATTTGTGCCCTGGTTATTTAGCACAACACTTTTTATTATTAATTAAATTGAATAACTATTTCTTTTTATTGAATATTTATTTAATTACTTTATTTTAACTTAATCTAGGGCTACAATAAAAAGAGTTAAATTTTAAAGACATCTATCGTCGTTCAAGCCAAGGTACCAACTAAATTAATAAAAGGAAATGCCCTGGTGGCATTTAGTTTTTTGTACAGTAAGAAACAAGAACATTTAGTTTTTGTGTACAGTAAGAAGCAAGAATATTAGGCAGGGATGTAGTGCAATATAAGTTGCTCGTGTAGACGCTACACTATTCTAGTAGGTTCATTTATACATGATTCTAACCCATTAGATGACATTAACGACATGTAGTTTTCAACAGTAGTAGAGTCTTTTAAAATATCTATATTTATATCACCTACTACAAACAAATTTTTAGCATTGTGATTACTAAGAATGGTAGAAAGCTCTTCAATAAAAACATCTTCACTAATAAAATTAAATCTATAAATACATATAAAAATTAGTTTGATCGAATCGATAGTTAGAGAAATCTTGAGCATATCACAACTTAATAAATCCAAGCTTGAATACTCACAATTTATTCCATCCTTTATATACACACAAGTACCACCAGACGCATAAGTATTATTACACTTCGCATACATCGTATAACCGGAAATATTGAAAAATTCTTTTTCATGCTCAAAAATCCATATTTCAGTTAGAAAAATTATATCAGGCTTATTAACGAATGATTCAAGATGAACCAAAAACAAATCAAAATTCTTTCTCAAGCTTCGAATGTTTTGTTGAATAATAAAAAAATTATTTATATAACTATCAGAATTAAAAACACTTTTATGAAATTCTCTCTCAAATTGGCAAAAAGGAGTAATTAACGAAGAAACATTTAAATCTATATTAAAATTTTCATCCATATTTAGATTATTTTATTAAGGTCTTCAATTGAAGATATGCGAAACGTCTTACTTCCTTCATGTTTTTTCATTAAAATTACTCCTCTTTCGATCCATAAATACGATTTTTTTTTTCTTTTTTAATTTGTCTAGCTTTGTTAAACAAAAGTCTATTTGAACTTGTAAGAGTTTCATTAATAAAGATTGGTTTATTATCCAATTGTTCACCAAAAATAGCAGATGAAAGTTGTTTTTTTCGCTGATTAGAGATGATCTTTTCCTTGAAATCCACAGTTTTAAATTTAACACACACGATGTCTAGAGTTTTTGTCGGCATAGAAGGAGAGCTATTGTTGTTTTTGTTAATTGCATGAACCTTACTTTTGATAGATTTAACATAACAATGTTTGATATCAGAAGCATTGAAACTCGCATCCAAACCTTCTGCAATTAGCTTCACTACCGACGGCAATGCACTTTTTTGGTCGACATTCGGAATGCCCACAATGTCAATGCATTTATTTAGAGATTTTTGTTGTAATAAATTCACTTTGTTTTGCAATTTATCAACTTTGATCTGTAAAGTGCGATTGTCTTCTTGAAGCACATTGATCAGAGATAATGCATTACGATTCATTTCCTTAAGAGAAATAATCTCTTTGTTCATTGACAAGATCTCTCTATAAACTACTTCCAGAGTGATAGCTTGGCTGTGATCGCTAGCAGTAGGCATTGACGGCAAGTGATTTACCTCATTAGTTATAGGCAGGTGTAGTGCAAATGTTTTTAGTGGCGGTGAGGTGGAGTCAGGGCCGCCGCTACCATAATATTTCGTACTTACGACATCGTGTTTACATTGGAGACTGAGTACTGAAATCGCGATTTTATTACTTTCCATTACTGGCTAGAACTCAATTCAATCCCTCAACATTTCTTCACCTCTCGACCAATTAGGCCTATTCTGCCACATTTGTTATTCTGCTATAGATTTTCTGTTATGAATCATGAAAGATTTCCACCTTAAATGATTGGTATTCAGAGGTTCGAACTTTTATAAAAGTCTGTACTTACGACATCGTGTTTACATTGGAGACTGAGTACTGAAATCGCGATTTTATTACTTTCCATTACTGGCTAGAACTCAATTCAATCCCTCAACATTTCTTCACCTCTCGACCAATTAGGCCTATTCTGCCACATTTGTTATTCTGCTATAGATTTTCTGTTATGAATCATGAAAGATTTCCACCTTAAATGATTGGTATTCAGAGGTTCGAACTTTTATAAAAGTCTGTTAGGCTAGTCGCGCACTGGCAACTGTGATCGAAATCAAATAGTTTAATCACCAGTTGAAAGAGAACCGCGCACTGGCAACTCTTTACTCACGCTCACACTCTTTTCTCTCTAGCGCTTATGGAAAACAGCTCAACTATTACGAATTAATTTTAGGCAATCGTTTAGTTTGTGTCAAATCACAAACTTTTTAGTTGCTCGAATCGAGTTGCTTTAAGTGCGCGGTGTCCCATATAAGCCCATATGTTTCATTTTCGCAACTAAACAGTTGCGAAACTAAAAATTGAATGTGCGCGCCTGGCCTTATGCCACTTCGAAAAAGAGATCTGTTATGAAACTAAACTAAATGTTTGGTTGCTTATAGAAAACAGATGAACTATTTAGTTGAATGTCCGCGCAGGTGCATATAATTATATGTTGTGTGTGTGTCACAAACTAGTACGATTGCATTGTATGTTTATTGGGTACGTTCGATAACAAAAATTCGGCACTCGGACGAACGTTGATGTTTACACATCTTAACCGTGAGTCCTGGCACTCACACTTTTTTTTAATTTTAGAACGTAAAAATTTATCAAAATTCTCGGAGACGTTTTCGAGAAAAACAGGATTTTCGAAAACTTTTATTTATCAAGTTTAAAAAAAATCAATCATGGGGTTTTCGAAATATTGAGTTTCGAAAAAAAAAAATTGAAATCCAAAAAAAAAAGATTTGAAAATTTTAATGCACAAGAATATTTTAAATTTTGGGGCGCTTTAGCATAAAACAAATTATCAAAATCGGTTGTACCGAATCTTTTTGATTTTTGTTTAAATCTGTTGAACATTGTTTTAAAAAAAAAATTTATAAAATTTCGAAAAAATCGTATTACAGGTACAGTTATTTTTGGTCTTAAAAATAAACAAGAAAAGTAAACGTGTGGGGAAAAAATTTCGAGACCCACATTTTTCGTCTTCGCTATCATCGTAATGTCAACTTTAATCAAAATCTCGGGTTCGATTTTTTTACGAATGCATAACTTGCCTTATAGTACCTATGGGTCTCAATTAACAAGAGTAAATAATCTTAAAAGGATGCAAAAACTGTACATATGTATGTATATGTTATAATGACTACGTTTATTGTATAAGAATTTGGTGTAGCTCGGAACGCGACAACAACAATGCACGTTTGCTTAAATTTTTCAACTGAAAAATAAATAAAACTTTCACTTATTCAACGTAAGTACCCGCGTGCACCCGAGACATGGGGCGGCAATTTAAGGTTCTTGCACAAGGGCGCACGAACACCCAGCGGCGGCACTGGGTGGAGTGTTGTTTGTTACAACTGTCGACAAAGATGTGCTTTGAACTTTGGTTAAGATTAAGATCAACTGTATGCGGTGGTGGGGGCGATGGCTCAGATGCTGAAGTGGATGAGGATGTTGAAGATTGTGCTGGTGCTGGCGGAGTGATAGCGGGTAGAGATGAAGTGGTGGTAGAATTTCGGTTATGTTGTGGAATACTTTGTGGTGATGGTGGTGGTGATGCTGGTGTGTGAGAATTTAGAACTTGTGTTGGAGAATGACGAAGCGAATCTCTTCTCTTTTTATTGCATTTTGGACAAGCAAAAGGTATATTATTCTTGTTCATATAGTCTCTGTCAGCGGGTTTTAAATTAACACAGTTTAAATGAAAGAAAGTCTTGCAAATATGACACTGAATTCTAGCATCCCGGCTTCCAACTTTTAGTCTACATATACAATACATATTTAATGTTTAATATTTAAATTAATAATGAAAAATTCTCTTCACGTGTATACCCCACAACGTTACGATGAGAACTCCTCCTCCTCGTCCAAGCAACTCCTGCAGAAATCATTTGATAGTACACCGACTCGTGCGGCGTGTCTACCTATATAAGAAACCTAAAACGGAGCTAATATGAGATCTGCTGAGGGACAATAAAAACTTTGACCGCTTCAAATTCAGTTTGAGCCAGATTTGTTTGGTCACCAAACAAGTGGTAGTGTTAAGCCATCTTGTGTTTGATTGTTCAGCATAAGTATACTAGTAGCTATAGGCATACCTATATTTACCCTATCGGGCAAGATAGCCATTTACGTTCCAATTCTGACGAGTTCGTCCGCCATTACGATTCCCCGGAATATCTCTGTGTCCCGCCATCCAGAATAGGTGAATATTAAACGGTTTGGCCATCTCCATCACAGACGATCGTCTTGGACTGTAATGGAGTTTGAAGAGACTGATGCGATAGATTTTAAAGCAGCCTGACTATCTGAGAATATTCGTTTAGAATATAGGATTTTTGCAATCAAAAAAGTCAAAATGGGCCACTGTGCGGCTGTTAAAGCCATTAATTCTTATATATCATACTCTAAATCGGCCTAGCAATCCCGGAATGAACTTGATAGCCTCAATATTAACCACAATATCACTCTTATCTGGCTCAACATTCCGCTCAGAGTTATGTAGGGCAAATTTGCTCAATTTTTCTTAAGGAATCAAACGGAATGTGGAGCAACTAACTCCATTATATCTACTATCTAGAAAGATTTAGACCACCTATAATAAATCCCGAACAATTGATCTGAAATGATCAGGCAAGACATAGCCAGGGTCGTAGCTTACTGTAGCGGACACAGGCCAATATGAGAGCATGCAGCGAGGCTAGGTATTCCTCACAACACTAACTGTGATAGCTGCGGGGACCAGCAGGAAAAGGAAACAGTCCTCCACTTCCTCTGCGAATGCCCGGCTTTGGCCAAATTTAGAACACAATCATTAAGAAGGGTATTTTTTGACTACATTGACGAACTTTCGGAAATGAAGATCAAAGACTTGATCTCTTTTCTCAGTGCCGCGAAATGGCTTGGACGAACTTCGGTTACTTCAGTGCCGTGCGCTACGTTTGACTCTTTAGATCCCGAGCTAGAGAAATGTGGCTTTGACAGCGGCGGGGGAGTGATGGGTTTGGGGCGAATGATCAGTCGATCGTATTGGCTACTGTTTCAGTACCAGTCATCAAGGTGCCTGACCTTGCACAGTGTAGATGGTGTCAGATGAGTGTGATGGTCCGGTTAAGTGAGTGCTCCAATTTCCGGATGATTGTGCAAGACCAAACACACCATAAGAGACATCAGAACCTACTAGATCATTTCTTATTTTTGAACTTAATCAAAACTGAATGACTCCATGAGAATGTCCACAATTTCCCATATCAATTCCATCCACTGGTTCATACGAGTTTTGGTATCAAAATGGCGTTAATTGGGCCTACACTTTCCGTAATCGCCATTTCTACCTACCTACCTAGTCCTATATTCTTTCAAAGCTGAAGTTAAAAAAATATTGCTTTTCAGAAATAGCTAAGCAACTCAGTTGTTTCAGAAAAACCTTAAAGTAACTCGAATGTAACAAGTTCTGCTGTTTTCTGTGTCCCATTCGGGTGACAACACTACTTCCCGGACTAAATCCTCTATCTGGCAATAAACATTATGGCAACAGCTTTGGTAGCATCAGCTGTTTTAATCGAAAATAATAATTGATTTTTTTTTTTTTCATATTCCTAGGAGGCTTATTACTTGAAAATCTGCAAACCACATGCTTCTGCAGAAGCTTTTAGGTGTATACCTACCTAAAAACTAATCTCGCCTCTTAAGGTCCTTCGTGACTAATTAAATGACAATAAATGGTCAAAACTTGCAGCTAATACTCGTATACATTAGCCTTCCTCAAACACGCACACAACTACATTTGCGTTGCAGTCTTATTTCAAAATCGATTTTAGTGGCTTCAATTTGGGCGAAGTTAATCTCCATATATAGGATAATCTTCAAACTCGTAGATAGGTATGGTGGTTGTGGTTGATGGCTGACATTGCGGTTTGGTTCATGTCACAGCTATGTTGCCTAAATTGCCTTACTGACTTCTTGCACCTTTGAATGGAAGTGAATTTCATGCTCCAACTACCTATGTTCTGTGCTGCGTCAGGATGTCTACGAGTATGAACTAATTGAATTTGTTGTGCACCTTGGGAGTACGTGGTTTCACACAGGAATGTCCACAAAAGACATATCTATCTCTTATAAAGTTTCTCAAGATTTGCATGAAACCCCCCTCCATAAATGAAAGTTCTTTTCTTGTACACACTCAGTACTGTACGGTGTATACTACCGCAAGGCACATACATATTCATGAGGCTCTTTCGAAGGAAGGTCTTGTGGGTAAACATGCAGTTAATTTGAAAGTCCTTGAGTCAGGAAGAAGACCGAGGAGTTTGACAGAAATAGGACAAAAAGGAGATTTCAAGTTACTAAACCCACACATAACGAGTGCTGTTTTCTCGTCTACAAATTTTTATTAAATCAAAATCAAGGATGTAAGGTCTCAGAATGAATGTGTGGTGCTGTAGCTGTAGCCCCTCGAGAAAGGATGAGTACTGCAGCAGGTGATTTACTGTTTTGAACAGGATATTTATATGCAACTTGCAACGTGGGAATAATTCCCTAGTAAGTATTTAGAGATAACTCCTCTCTAAGACAATTTACATACTCGTATATCTTCTCTACATGCATGAAATCAGTGCATGCATGTGGTGGTTTCTCGGTTATACCGGGGTGTTACGATAAGAACGAACAACTATTTGCATTTATTTATTCCACATTTCGGATCGGAAGCGGAGCAGAAAGAAATACAAAAGCAAGCAAACTGAAAATCTCAAGGAGTTCAGCATTATGGGGTGAAAATCGCATTCTTGAATTTTAATCAAATGCAAATATAGTTAGATAGTCTACTGGCACTAGTGTGGGTGATGGTAATTGCTACGACGACCCAAGGCACCATCAGGCGGGAGTGATATATTAAAATGCAAAATTGAAAACAGGATGCGAAGATATTGGCAACATAAGTAAGTGCAAACTAAGCTAATTGAATTATTTGATTGGAAAGGGCTTAGGTACTCGAGAATCATGATTAGAGCATTAATTGTGAAAGCAATTGAAACATATTGTAAATGAGCAACTATCCAAAGTGTGTTATTACTAAAGATCGTAGTTAACACGTAAAGAAAAAACATATGATTATGGGAACTATGACGCTGAGGGTGTCAGATGGAATTTTATTAATATCGGGACAACAGGATAATATGGCCAACCCAAATCCATGAATGTTAAACACCCATGGGTGTAATCAGAAACTTTCAATATTCCTTCTCAATACTTAAGGGGAAGTATGGATAACTACCTTTTTACTTGCGACTTATAGGTACTATAAGGCAAGTTATGCATTCGTAAAAAAAATCGAACTCGAGATTTTGATCAAAGTTGACATTACGATGATAGCGAAGACCAAAAAAGTGGGTCTCGCAATTCTGTCTGTCTGTCTATCTGTCGGTTCGACTACAGCCTAAGCGGCTCGGCTGATTTTCTTCAAACTTGGTAGATATGGGTTTTAATTTTTCCCCCCGGACGTTTTTTTCTGTTTTTTTTTTTAAGACCAAAAATAACGGTACCTGCCGTACGATTTTTTTTCGAAATTTTATAAATATTTTTTTTCTCAAAAACTGTCCCACAGAATTTTTTAAAAAAAATTTGAAAAATTTCATTTGGTTAAAACTAGCTAATGGTTGAAAAAAAATTTACGAAAAATTGTTATTTTTGGTAGCCCCCCTGGGTCTATTTTTTTTTGTTTTTAATTTTCTCGAAAACGGTACAGCCGATTAAAATCATTTTTTTTTATGCCAAAGCTCCTCCAAAGTTTGAATATTATTTCATATTCAAATTTTCAATTTTTTATTTTTTGGATTTTTAAAAAAAAATTCAAAATTTTTTTTGGAAACTCAATATTTCAAAAACCCCATGCTCGATTTTTTTCAAACTTGACAAATAATAGTTTCTTAACATAATCTACAAGACTTGTGAAAAAAATTTTGTTTTATCTAAAACTAACGGTACCTTCCATACAAATTTTAAAAAATTGTTTTCGAAAATCGTATTTTTCTCGAAAACGGTTCCGACAATGTTGCTAAATTTTTTTTCTTTTGATCAATCTTTACGATCTATAATTTAATAAAAAAAATTGAAATCTAGATATTACTGACTGTACCTACCATAGAACGATTTTTTCGAATTTTGAATTACTCATTGTCGGCATAACGGATTTTAACGAAATTTTTTATAAAGAAGCTCCTAAAAAGTTTAAAAAACATTGCATTTAAAAACTTAAGAAAAAATAGTTTTTCAATTTTAAGAAAAAAAAAGTCATTTTTTTTTTTTGAAAAATTCGATATCTCAAGAACGGCTTAGTATTTTTTTTTTGGAAATTAGACTTTTATTCGTACAATAATAAAAACTTAAGGTTGGCGTAAATGTTTTAAAAATTTTGTACATAAAAGCTTATTTTTTTAAGGAACCACTACAACGACTTATAATTTTTGTTCCTGCATAAATTCATATTTGCATAGCATCCTCTTTTTATCTCTTACTACTAAAAGAATTTAAAAAAATTCATTTTATCCTTATGAACAGTTTTCTTTAATAACATCCGTTTTTAAAATTCCTAGTCTATTACATAGGAGCAAGTTCGTGCGACCCAGTCGTGCATTTTATTTTGTCTACTTCTGGAAGAAAACTGTTTGAAATATAAGCGGTAAAGGAACGTTCCAGGTCGCAGGTATAAAAGCTTCTGGTAGACGAAAGTCCCACTCATGGTAGGGGGAGGTATTGCCTAAGCAACAAGAGATGCATTAAATTCTACGCGGTTTCTTATTTCCCAAAATGCTTTTAAGATCAGAACTTAATGAACATAATCATACACTGTCGTTGAAGTTCCACATCTGAAAGACAGGGGTTTGAATCTTCAGATGAATATGACAAAGTTGAGGGTATCTTTGTTCGCAAGAAAATTTAATGGAGTACAAGTTTCAGGCAGAAGATTAAAAAAGAGGGTTGGACACAAAACGGAGCCCTATGAGACACCAGCATTTACGTATTTTTTGTGTATCTGACTAAATTCTATCCATCACTACTTAGATTGAGCGGTTCGAAAGTTAGTTTCTTAGGAATCGAAGAAGAGAGTCATTGAAACCATCAAAGCACGCGTTTTCGATTTGAGAGCCAGACTCTATCAAATGCCTTTGAAATATCAAGCGCAATAATATTTTTTTTATAAAAATCGATGTTAAGGGTCATTCCACTGTTTCGGCGAGATATACGATCAGAGAAGGTTAGGTTAGGTTAGGTTAGGTTAAAGTGGCTGCTGACCGGAAAAGGACAGCACACTTAGACCAATATTTGGTCCGTTGTGATACCACAAGGATTTCAAAAATCCCCCTTACTCGTTAAACCATTTTGAGCTAATAATGAAGCGTTTGAGACAGTGAATGTCGGAATTATTTAGATCACTAGGATCGTTATAGTAGTAGTCTCCCAAGTGGAGTCTACGTCTTTGCGCTAGGGCAGGACAAGAGCATAGAAGGTGGGGAATTGACTCCTCTTCTTCTTCATCCATGCAGCTTCTGCAAAAGTCATTTGCAGGAACTCCAAGACGAGAAGCATGTCTTCCTATTAGGCAGTGCCCAGTAAGGACACCTATAATGGAGCTAATATGCAATCTACCAATAGAAATTAGTTGTTTTGAGCGTTTGGCATCAAACAATGGCCAAATCAGTTTAGTAGACCGGCAAGTTGGGGTGCTGGTCCACCTGTGGTTGGCTTTCTTTATGGTATCTTGCTTTAGCATAAGTTTACAAGTAGCTAGGGGTATACCGATGTTAGATTTGCTATCCAACAAAGGTAATATTGTTCCGTTTTTTGCAAGTTCGTCAGCTTTACAATTTCCTGGAATGTCTCTATGCCCCGGCACCCATGTAAGGTGAATGTTGAACTGTTTTGACATCTCCACCAGAGATGATCGACAATTTTGGGCTGTTTGTGAGTTAATGGAGACAGAGTCCAGTGACTTTAAGGCAGCTTGACTGTCTGAGAAGATACGTATATCGGTTGTCGATATAACGTTTTCTTTTAGCCAAGAGAGGACTTCTTTTATTGCTAAAAGCTCTGCCTGGAACACGCTACAGTGATTGGGAAGACGAAAAGATAGACAAAGATTTAATTTTTCGGAGTATACGCCTCCACCGACCCCGTCATCGGTTTTAGATCCATCTGTATAGAAATGAATTGCTTCGTCTATCAAAAACGACTCATTTTCCCATGAAGACCTGGAAGGGATGGATACTTGAAAATTTTTATCAAATTTTGGATGAGGGGTGGTGTAATCGACGTTACTAGGTAGACTACTGAACGAGTTCAGTATAGTAGAGTGACCAATATCATTATTGATCCACTGCGAGGAGGCTTTAAGTCGAATGGCTATGTTAGCGGCCGATTGTTTGCTAAAAATATCTAGCGGTATGAGATGAAAAAGAACATCAAGTGCAGCAGAAGGAGTTGAGCGGAGAGTTCCACCCATGATTAAACAGGCTGTTCGTTGGACTTTGCTGAGCTTATCGCGGTTAGTTGCTGTTTCCAGCGCAGTCCACCATACTGTCACTCCATATGTAAGTATCGGTCTAATGACTGAGATGTATAGCCAGTGTGTTATATGAGTTTGTAGACCCCATTTATTACCTACGGCTTTTTTGCAAGAGAAAAGAGCTATGTTGGCTTTGTTGACTCTCTCTTGGATATTGGGCTTCCAGCTTAATTTCTTGTCCAAAATAAGACCCAGATATTTTGCTTTGTCTGAGAATTTAAGCGGTATACCTTTGATGAGGGGAGGGTCTATGTGTGGGATTTTATATTTCCTGGTAAATAGGACAAGTTCAGTTTTGTGGGGGTTGACACCGAGTCCACATTGATCTGCCCAGTTAGTAAGCTTGTTTAGAGCATTTTGTAGGAGTTCCTTCAGAGTATTAGGATGCTTACCAGATATCGCTATCGCAACATCGTCCGCATAGGCAATCACCCTGTGCCCCTCCCCTTCAAGAATCACTAGTAGTTCATTTACGACTAGGTTCCAAAGGAGAGGAGAGAGGACGCCGCCTTGCGGCGTACCCCTACTGACAGTCCTTCGAGTAGTAAAATCGCCCAGTTTTGAATTAATAATCCTGCTTATCAGCATATGATTTATCAAATTACTGATTGACTTATCCACCTTTAGAGATGACAGCGCAGATGTGATTGCGGATGCGTCGACATTGTTAAAAGCTCCTTCTATATCCAGGAAAGCGACTAAGGTGAACTCCTTATGATGAAGGGAGTGTTCGATAGTACGAACCAGCGTATGTAGAGCGGTTTCTACAGATTTCCCTTTGTTATAAGCATGTTGAGCATTGGATAGTAAGGACTTATCAATGTTTGCCCTCAAATGGATTTCAATCAGACGTTCAAATGTTTTAAGTAGGAATGATGAAAGGCTAATAGGTCTTAGATCTTTAGGATTAACATGGCTAGGTTTGCCAGCTTTGGGGATGAAAATAACATTTACTTCTCTCCATGACAAAGGAATGTGAGCCAGAGCGATACAACCATTTAAGATGTTTACCAGAATGGGTATCAGAATATCGGAATTTTCCTGTAATTCCGCTGGAATTATTCCATCTGGCCCAGGAGATTTGTATGGATTGAAGCTGTTTATTGCCCATTTTAATTTTTCCTCTGTAATCAGACCTTGTGGAGGAGTTAAGCTACTGAGTATGTTGTTAGGATCAGGATCAGTGCTATTAACGTAAGGAGAGCTGTCTGGAAAATGTACATCCAGGAGCAGATTGAGCGATTCTTCGCTTGAGTTTGTCCAGGAACCGTCATTGTTTTTTAGGCAACTTGGCATTACTGGATTTTTGGAGAGGATTTTTCTTAACCTTGATGCCTCTGAGTTGCCTTCTATATTGTTACAGAAAGTTCTCCAGGACATACGCTTGGTTTTCCTCAGTTCTTTTTTATATAACTTGAGGGAGTCTTTATATGAATCCCAATCAGAAGCTTCTCTGGAGGTTTTCGCTCTATTAAAGAGTTTCCTGCATTCTTTTCTTAGTGGATCCAGCCCCGAGTACCACCAGTGTGGTTTCTTTTTACCTCTTATTTGTATAAGAGGGCAGGCAGTTTCCAGAGATTTGTTGAGGGCTGCTGTGAGGTCATTGACTTTAATATCAAGATCCTCAGTGTTGAAGGGTATGCTATATAACTCAGGCCTGATTGACCTTAATAGAGTTGCCCTATATAGAAGCCAATCTGTTTTCCGATGGTTACGGAAGGAAGGTTGGCTAGGAGGTTCGTCCATTATTTCGAATTGTATGTATCTATGATCAGAGAAAGAATGATCATTTGATACTTTCCAATTCGAGATAGTATGATAAATTTTATCTGAGACAAGAGTTATGTCAAGTACTTCCTGTCTGTTTTTAGTAACAAATGTGGGTTCATTTCCAACGTTACATATTGTTAGGTTAGTGTTCAAAATATAATCGAAAAGAGACTCACCTCTGTCGTTTATATTCGTGCTACCCCACACTGTATGATGGGCGTTAGCATCACTTCCAATAATGAGGTCAGTCTTCTGCCTATCTGCATCAGTGATAAGCCTCCTCAGAGTGTCTCCTGGGAGAGGGCCAAGGTGGTCATGGCCTAGATATGCCGACGCCAGCCAGAAAGTTCCTTTGGCTGTTTCCAGTCTTGCGACGGTTACATCTCGATCACTGAAATTAGGTAGTAAAAATACATTTAGGCTACTTTTAACTAGTATGCAAGATCTGGGTTCACCTTTATCTAATGCATACAGCAAGTAGTAGTTTGGAGTCCTTAGTCCCCGAACGATGGATTTCACAATCCAGGGTTCTTGGATTAGGACGATGTCTTCTCCGCTGCTGGATAGACGAAGAAGCAGGGAGGCCGAGGCCTTGATAGAGTGTTGGAGATTAATCTGAAGAAATCGCAGCATCTTTGCTACAACCCTCCCGATCAACCTCCAACACGGTGACGTTGGAGTCTTCCGATTCCGAGGTTGAGCCCAGAAGAGCGTCCTCACTCAGAAGATCTTCATTGCTGTGGTCATCGATCTCCATGTCGCTGACTGTTTTTATTGTCTCCACTGTTGCCGAAGATGACCTGGATGCCTCTTCCTCTTCCAGTGATGGGAAGGTGATAGATGCACCAGGGTCTGCAGCAGCAGTTTCGACTACGTTGGAGGAAGTGGATGCACCAGTAACATCCGCGTCCTTTTTATACACCTTCAGTGTGATGGTCTCAAACCCAAACCTAATCACACCTTTGGTCTGCGCCAGAGGAGCAAGGGACTCCTTATTTAGTACAATAATTGCACCTCTGTAGGGTCCCTTTTTCTCCTCCAGTTTCGCAACTTTCCAGTTGTGAGTAGGAAGGGATGGGTTCGATAGCCGGATCATCTGGAGTATTACATCCATGCTGGAGAGTTCGGCTGTAACCATGGCGCGAGCTCTTGGTCTGCACGGGATTTTCTCCTTAGCAACAACCTCGAGCTTAGCACCAGGCCAGACTTCCCCTAACCGGCTAACGGCCAACGATAGAAGATCACACGACCTCTGATCGTCACAAACCATGAGCTTAACATGTCCTTGATGCCAGCCTCCATCGTTTGTGATTGGAGGTGGTCCAGGGTTCTCCATCATGATACTCATGAAGCTCAACTGGAGCTTCCCCTTGACCACCTGCCAATTTTCCGCAGAGATCGTGCCATCGACGTCGTTCCCGTCAATGATCGCGACCACGATTTTGTTTTTAACCACATCACTGAAGGTCTTATTCCCTCCACAGGGATGTGATGGAGCGCTGATGTTGTGCACTTTGGGGCGTTTGGGTACTGAAATTGTGCCCTCCATAGACCTTTGACGCTTCGACGTGGAGTCTCCGCTGGCCTGGACGCTATTATTAGCTAAAAAGCTTTTAGCCCACTTGATTTTTGCATCATGCTGAGAGTTCCCCCCGGCGCCAGGTTGTTCACCATACACCCTGAGTATCCTCTTAGCATTGCGAATGTCCTTGTAGAGTGCCCTAGAAGGGTTGGGCTTACGTCCGCTCCCCCCAGGGCCTTCTTTAGGATTTGTGGAGTTGTTAGAGGTGGAGGGACCATGCTTCACAGTCCTACCATCGCTGGAATGAGGCAAAGAAGTTCGGGGAGGTTTACTCTCCTTAGTGGTAGCAGGATCATGCTTCACAATCTTACTACCACTGAACCGCGGTGTCGAAGTTTGGAGAGGTTTACTCTCTGAAGTAGTAATAGAAGGGCCATGCTTCACAGCCCCCCTGTTACTGGAAGGAGGTATTTCTACCATTTTACTCCTGCTTTTGCTTTCGGCAATAGGACTGTGAGAATCCACAGTACTACTACTTCCAGCGCAAGCCGGAGAAACAGCAGACGGCTTTTCAGTCGCACTGCTGGCCTGTCTCAAAGACCAGGACTTTCCACCATCTTTTTTATTTAAATTTTCCATAAAAGATCCCACGAGTAACGGAGAAAGGGTGGTCCATCTGCACAGAGATCCGTATATGCAGATAAGGCTAGTTAATCCGGAGGTCGCCTGGTATCCGGATACTCCGTTAGCGACTGAGCTAGTTTTTTGATTGGGCCCTCAGCCAGGCTGATCATCGGCACGGGTCGTATAACACCTTGAATCCAGCCCAATTGGGAAGTTGCAAAAATAGGAAAAGGAGAGAGTGGGCGGGGAATCAGACAGTAAGCACCGTTCTGAAAAGAAGGACGTTAAGGGTAATAGAGGAGCTGGTAACTTTGGATAGCTTTTCGCATTTCCAATGTGGGAGATGGAGGGATACAAGGATGTGTAAGAGGATGATGAGCGTCCTTTGGTTTCAGGACTCTTCTGGAGATGACATCTCGAGAATCATTGACCCTACTCAGCTTCTACAACTCGACAAGTTCGACGCTCAGGTAGAAGACGATCAGAGAAGACATTGAGAAGCTTTCGTTCATCAAGATATTTCTTGATCTGATAATATATCAGTGCTGCCATGGCTTTGCAAAGAAGGAAAGTAAGTGCAATTGGACTCTAATTAGAGGGATAGGTATAAGTACCAAGAAGCTACATAGATATGAAACGGCAAAAAGGTACCAACGAGTATCTCAAAATAATGGGCTACTTTTTGAGATATGAAATTTTCATTTATTTTCTTTCTTTCTAAAAAATATTTTAAGTTTTGATATTCAATGTTTTTTAAACTTTTGAGAAGCTTCTGTATTAAAAACTATATTCAAGTACGTTATTTGCATTAATAATTTAAGAAATGGTCCTATGATAAGTACTGTCAGTGATATCTCAATTTAAATTTTTTTTACTTACGACATATATGTATCCAGATAGGTAGGTACTATGTGGCAATACGTAAAAAAATCAAACCCGAGATTTTAATCAAAGTTAACATTACTATCATTAAGAACAAGGAAAAAGTGGATCCTGCAATTCTGTCTGTCTGTTCGACTACACCCTAAGCGACTAGGCCGATTTTCTTTAAAGTTTTAGATTTTTTTTTGTTTTTTTTTTTTTTTTTTTTTTTTATCCGATGGAAATCTTCAAAAGATACTCGGTAAGAATCGATACCGAGTAGTGTGGGACTCTTACCGCACTAAAACCACCGGTGATTCAGGACCAATCTATGAAAGATCGACAAATGATTTTTATTTCTTAATTTTTAAATCGCATTGGGGGAAGTTTAATGTAATAACACTTTCCCATAGCTTTTAGACCATCACACAGTGGCGGAAAATCCCAAAAACGTGGCCAAAACTATTAAAAACAAAAATCAGAATTGTTGTTGTTTTTGTATGCCAACTTGTTAACAGATAAGTTAAGTACATGATCTGATTGATTCCGTTATTTTTTTTGCATCTATTTAGTCAGGCGATGCGACTAAAGTGGGAACATTTTAATAAGCTGCAGTTAAAGATTTTGTTTGTGAGAGAAGGTTGGTTTTCTTGATCTTTTTTTTTTCGCTGTGTAAATATTTTGTTCATAAAACAATATGGAATCTATTGCTGGTGGTATGTTTAGTGAAATGAATAAAAAACAGTTAAATAATTTCATGTTATATATTGATGTATAACATTTACAAGAAAAGTCCTTTTGTGACTAAAAAAAAATGTTCAACTTTGTGTAGTAATGGAAAAGTTTATGTTTCCCGTGAGATCCCGTGATAAAATGTAGCTCTTAATTTACCTTGATATCTCCTTTATAAGTTATTAACAAAAAATGTTGCGATATTTTGCGATGTTAAGAGCCTTTGTAGATGAAATCTGTTGAACACACTGAAAATGCAAGTTCGCCTCAATAAATAGTTTTTGATTTTCTTATATTTTGATATAGGGTCACAATCAAACTTAATTTTTTTATCAAGAAATCAGATAAGTGAGGTTTAAAGAACTTGTTCATCATATGATTCAAAAGAAAAAATTGAGTTTTTGTCAGAAAAAGTTGAAAACTTCACCCACATTGATACATCTGATGAAACAAAGAAAATATTGCCTAAATTTGTAAATGGATATAAGGATCGACGGTTATCTTCATCTAGAAATTACCGAGCTTTCCAAAATACATTCAAAACCTGGTTGGAGTTCGAAATACCGTTTCCATGCCGAACCCATAGAGTAGCTGAACGGCCACAAATTGTCGACGGAAAACGCCGGAGTCGGAGAATTAAGCTATGCGGCCTAAATGCAACTTCGGCAAAAAGGGAAAATTGATTCTTCCACCGTAATAAAAGATGTATGCTTTAAAACTCCATCGCGAGCCGGAAAATACCAAAAAGCTATATAAAAAATTAAATTGCGAAATAATTCCATTCACTAAAGATGAGACTTTGTCAACATTTGTTCAGGCCAAATTAACAAAGTTTCAATACAATATTATTAGAGATGCAGCCAAAAAACATGGTGCCAGTCTATATCCTAGCTATGAAGCGATTACGAAAGCCAAGAAAAAATGTTATCCAGAAAATTTAAACATAAACCAGTCACTTGCTGAATCACTACTTCAAAGTTTACTCTTATTTTCAAATGGGGTTGCGATGGAACTTCGGGCATGAGGGTGTTTTTTGTTTATTTAAATTTAAATTCTATATTTTATAACTTTGGGGCGAAATTTTAGGCGATTTAGTAATATGTTAAAGCCATTTTAGTAAGTTACTAAGGATTTTGCTAATTTTACGATTTTAACATCTTACTATCTCTTAACATTTTACTAAAGTTAAAATCACGAACTGGCACTACTTTAACTTTCTAAAAATTTATATGATATCTGTGAATTTCCACAAAAAAATCTATTGGCAATTTTATATGAAAGAGTTAAATTGTGTTTTTTTTATGATTCATTATCTAATTGTCCTTAAAAGTAAATAAAATAATATAAAATGTTTTCGGAAGACGAAGATTTTGATATACAGATATGTTTGAAGACTAAGTTTTATGCAGTAAAAAGTTCCTAATAGAACACAGGGGATATAGTATCTGTACACCAATTAATCTTATAGGAGCAGTACATGGAATGGTCCAGTCCACAATAGGGAAAATGATAAAAAAACATTTCGAAAAATGTTTTCACAAATAAACAACTAACAAAATAAATTGTAGGTTGTCCCTTTGACTTTTGAGTTTCCAAACTATTAGATCTGTCCCCCAGATTTGATCTTGTTTGTTTTGTTAAATTTCAAGAACTGTCATGATTTAAACGTATTCAGATGCACCGTTTTTAATAAAAGGGAATTAGAATTTACTAGTTAGTAAAACAAAAAAAAAAGGTTTAACATTTTCGAAGAGCTAGTAAATTACTAAAAGTTTAACAAATTGCTAGCTAATAAGATGCTAAGCCCTTAATAATAGGTTTGTTTAACATTTTGCCCCATTGTCGTTATTATTTTTTTTTTTAACCAAAAATAATCAAAAACTGTTCCTTTTGCATTCGTAATAGTTTAATCTGATAAATAAAAGCATTTCTTACATTAGGCGCGTTTTATTATCCACAAATCTATCTGGATCCGGATCTGGATCTTCCCTTGAAAATAAAACGATACGGATCCTAGTGACAGCAGTGTTATAAGTCCGTCTCTTTTTATCCTTTGGTTTGTAAATTTTCAATTATTTCTTGTCTTTTTTCTTTACACTATAGCTTACACTACCTTATCATAAAAGCCATCTACTCGCCAGTGCAATAACTAATTTTTGGATCTTTGAAATAGATCCCGATAGAAAACAGGATCCCAAATTGTTTTTGTAATACATGTTAAAACTTAATCCAGATCCGGATCCAGATAGATTTGTGAATAATAAAACGCACCTATTACAAACACAAAAAATAATTTTGGCCACGTTTTTGGGATTTTCCGCCACTGTGCATCAGCTCATGAGGCTTGGTTCTTCTTAATCTCCGAACATTGTCTCGTACATTTAATACGGTCTCCATTTCGGAGTTAGTATGACTTTGCAGTCGCTGATTGTGTGATACAGCGTGTTTCTTAACCACTTCTGTAACCATTTCAATTTGAAGGTCACGATGTAGATCGCTATTTCTTATATACCAAGGGGCATTTATTATTCCACGAAGGACCTTGCTTTGGAATTTTTAGATGGGTTCAGCATTTGTTTTCTTTGTACAGCCCCATAGTTGGATGCCATATATGTCCAAACGGGTTTCAATACTTGCTTATATAACATTAGTTTGTTCTGGATGGATAGGTCAGAGTTCTTTCCTAGTAACCAGTACATTTTTCTGTACTTCAAGTTTAGTTCTTCTCTTTTCTTTTTGATGTGCTCGTTCCATTTAAGCTTTGCATCCAAATTCATTCCAAGGTATTTGGCGGTATTGGAGTAAGGTACTTCTGTACTGTTTATAAATATTGGAACGTTGTTTATGTTTTTGTTTGTAAAGTTTATATTCTTCGATTTTGTTTCGTTTAATTTGATACGCCATTTCTGCGTCCAATCACTAACTTTATCGACTGCATTTTGCAATTTTTGTGTAGCCTTCGTAACGGATTCGGATTTATCTGGCACCAATATTGCAGTATCATCAGCAAAGGTCGCCATGATAGCGTTGATGTCCACTGGAATATCCCTTGTATATAACAGATACAGGGTTGGTCCTAGGACATTTCCTTGTGGTACACCGGCTTCAATTTTCTTAAGTTCCGAGTAATTTTGGTCGTACCGTACTCTAAAGAGTGGGTTCGTAATGTAGGATTTCAGTACTTCGTAGTACTGGCTGGTAAGGTCCCTATGCAGTTTGTACTCAAGTCCAAGTGCCAAACCTTGTCAAAAGCTTGAACAACATCTAAGAATAAAGCAGAGCATACTTGTTTTTCTTCAAGTGCCTTTCCCACAACACCGTAATTCGATGCACTTGGTCTATCGTGGAATGTTTATTTCTTAATCCAAATTGATGGCTTGGAATTAGTCTTCTTTCTTCAATTATTTTGCTAAGCCTTTTCAGTAGCAGTTTTTCAAAAACTTTTGCCATGATTGGTATAAGCGATATTGGTCTGTAAGATGTTACTTCTGTTGGTGGCTTACCTTGTTTAGGTATAACAATGACTTCTGCAATTTTCCAATGATGTGGCACATATCTTAGTTTAAGGCATGCGTTTATTATAAATTGGAGTTTCTTGAAGGCTATTAGAGGCATTTCTTTCAAAACCTGAGCAGTTATAAGATCGTACCCTGGTGATTTTTTGTTAGACTTCTTACTTTTTTGAGCGTGACAAAAGGTATTTCACATTCGTCGTTTCTGTCAATAAACTGTAAGGGATCTGTAGCTGTGTTTGCTGGGAATGGCTTGAAAACATTCGCGAGATGTTCTGCGAAGAGATCAGCCTTTTGTTTCGGGTTTCCGATCCATTTACCATCTTGAGATTTTATTGGCGGGTTTTGTGTCTGAGGTCTTTTTAGGCGCTTAGCTGCTTTCCATAAGGAGTATTCGGTAGAAGCATCCGTCGTCAGACTTTTCAGGAATCTACTTAGTGACTCATTTTTAAACTCACAGATTCTTTTTTTTAATTCGTTGTTAAGACGGTTAAAAACTACCTTATCATCTGGGAATCTCGTGGTTTGCCATTTTCTTCTAGCTCTTCTTTTTTCCAATATCAACTCCTTTATTTCGATAGGATATTTCATACGTTTTTCTCTCGCGTTCGAAATAGTTGGAGTACTTTCTTCTGCAGCCTGCTGCACATCAGCAATAAATTGTTCTACTTCATGATCAATTTGTTCAATTGTTTGCATAGGGGATCTTAGGTTTATAAAACTTTCAAGTTTGTCTCTGAATTCGTTCCAGTTTGTTCTGTTATTCACGAGCTTGGGATTACTTTTTTCTATTACTTCTGCTTCGCTCACTGATAAAATTACTGGAGTATGATCTGACCATAAATCGTAATTCCTTCGACGCTTATATGATTTCGTTTAATACCTTTAACTACGAAAAAGTCTATAAGGTCTGGTATTTTGTTAGTATCAGATGGCCAATATGTTGGCGAAAAAAGTTTTAGATAGCGTTTTTAATTTTTCGTCCCCACACGTTTTTTTTTTTTTTCTTTTTGTTTTAAGACCAAAAATAACGGTACATGCTATACTGCCATGTCTGCTCCACAGGTTTTTAAAAAATAAAATGTACGACTGGGTCGCAGTAGTTTCTAATAAAATGCACGACTGGATCGCACGAACTTGCTCTTATGTAAAAGTACTTTGGAATTTAAGATACATTTTATAAATATAAAACAAGAATTTAAAATGAAATTGCCGTCTGATTTCTAGAAAAGTATGAATTTATGCAAAAAAAAATTTAAAAAATCGTTTTATTATTAAATAAATAAATTTTTTATATAAGAAATTTCTTTAAAAATTTTCAAGAAAAAAATGTGGGATGCGAATTTTAAGTATTAAATAATATTGATTTTAGGAAATAATTTCAAAAAATAATCGTTTATAGGTTTTGAAGATATTGATTTTTCAAAAAAAAAAAATTTCAAAAAAACCCAACAAATAATTTTTCGTATATTTTTATATACAATATTATTTTAAACTTAGGGGGACTCCTGCTGAAAATTTTTGGTTAAAATCGTTAGAAATGAGAAATGAGAAAGTCGAAAATCAAAAAAACGGTTCTATGACAGGTACCGTTAATAACATTTTGCCCCAAATTTTTTTTTTTACCAAAACGTAGACCATGTCCATAGTATCACACCTAATTTTTTTTATCAAAATCGTTAGAGCCGTTTTCGAGATAAATAAGATTTTGCATTACGGGTGTATGGGGGGTACCGTTAGTTTTAGAGCTAAAAAAAAATTTCAATTTCCCCTCTAGGGAATCACCGAAGACTCTTAACTACCGAGTTTAAAGAAAATAGATCCAGTGGCTTAGGCTCTAGATCGAGGTACAGACATACAGACAGACAGACATACTGACAGACAGACAGACAGACAGACGGAATTGCCGGACCCACTTTATTCGTCTTCGCTATCATCGTAATGTAAACTTTGATCAAAATCTCGAGTTAGATTTTTTCTCCAAATGCAGAACTTGCCCTATAGTACCTACATTATGTATATCGCAAGTAAAAAATTACCTTTTATATACAAAATTTTAAAACATTTTTGAGAGCAAATTTTGGTACGCCAACTTGAATTTTTTATTACTAAGTATACGAATAAAAAGTAAATTTTGTTTTTTGGTTTTGAAATGCAATATTTTAGAATTTTTTTGCTTACAAAATTTCATTAAAATCCGTTATGCCGGTAATGAGATATTCAAAATTTGAAAAAAAAAAAAAAACAGTTCTTTCTTAGGTACAGTCAGTAATATTGAATTATAGACCGTAAAAATTAATCGAAAGACAAAATTTTTATTAAAATTCTAGGCGTCGTTTTCGAGAAAAATGATTTGCGAACCATTTTCTTAAATTTTATAATGGGTACCGTTATTTTTAGATAAAATACATTGTTTTCTTCGATCTTGTAGATTGCATTAAAAAAAATTCAATTGTGAAGTTTAAAAAAAAAACTAGCATAGGTTTTCGAAATATTAAGTTTAAATTTAATTAAATTTTTTTAACAAATCAAAACAAAAATTGTTTGAAAATTTAAATACACAATACTGTCCAAACTTTTGGGGAGCTTTAGCATAAAGAAATTATCGAAGTCTGTTGTACCGTTTTTTTGAAAAATCAAAAAAAAAAAACAATGGTCCTAGGGGGTACCATTAATGACCATTTTTTGGAAAATTTTTTCTAGCATTACCTAGCTTTAACTAAAAGAAATTTTTTGATTTTTTTTTTTTAAGAAAATCTCTGGAAAATTTTTTGAGAGAAAAAATTAATTATAAGATTTCGAAAAAAATCGTATCTATAGCAGGTATCGTTAGTTTTGTTTTCGTTTTCGTATGCTTAAGCTCAAATTTTCAAATCAATTTTTTTTCCAAACCCAATATTTCCAAAACCCCATGCTCGATTTTTTAAAACTTTTGTAATACAATCTTTAAGATGTGGGAAAAAAAATATTTTATCTAAACATAAATGTAGGTACCCATCATACGACTGTTAAAGAATGGTTTTCGAAAATGGTATTTTTTCTCGGAAACGGTTCATAGAATTGTGATAATTTTTTTTCCTTTCGAATGTTTTTTATAATAACAAAATACATTTTGGTATTAAGATATTACTGACTGTACCTACTGTAACAAATAGTCACATCTACGGCCTCAGTAAATAAAACGACGAACTTTGTCAAACTGACAGAATGTGGATGAAATTGGTCTGTCAGAAAAAACCAGCAGGAGATAAAAACGTGGTCGCGAAAAGCGCGGTTAATTTTTAAAGACTTGAATTGAATAAAGAATTTAATTAATTGTAAATTACGAATTATCGTTTTTTTTTGTTTATCCACCGCAACAATTGGTGTCAGGTGTGGGGTAAACAACGATCGATATCCTAACCGAATCTATACCACGCTCCAATCATGTCTGACGATGAAGAAATGGCAACCAGATTGCAGAAAATTCTTGAGAAAATGGACGAACAAATGAAATTATTAACTAACCAATCCACCGTAGTGGATGGTCTTCAGTCTTTGTTGGAAGATATTAGCACTCGAGTAGCACAAGTTGAATCAACTCAAAAGGAATCTGTTAATAAATCCAGAAATCTTCTTTCTAATCATTCTACTCCGACAGGTATTTCTGGGCAATCTCCCACACAAGCTGTAGACATTGAAAATACAGCTCAACATTTTATGATTCACGGAGCCCCCGCAGCTAGCTCTACGAATGTTCGAGATCAAAATCTCCCGTCAATTCATAGGCAAACATTAAGCTTGACAGGCGCTTATTCTGAAACACAGAATGTCATCAATAATAAGTCACCACCACCGCCTGGTTCACTTCCATCAACCACAACGCCATCAGCCTATACTGCTCCTATGTCGCATTCACAACAACCAGCTACAAATACGATTCTTGGGGCACCACAACACCTAAAAATAAATCCACGCGAGTTTGATGGAAAAACACCTTGGCGCTCATACCGTCTACATTTTGATGCGGTTGCGAGGGTTAACTGCTGGAACACCGAGCTGAAAGCCCTTTACCTCGCCGCTTATTTGCGAGGAACAGCACTGGCGTATTTTGATACACTCCAACCATGTGTCCGAGATGATTTTTCCAGTCTGGATATGAGCCTTAGGCAACGGTTTGGAAACGAATATGAGCAATCAACGGCTCATTCTGAGCTACGTGGGCGGGTCCAGAAACCAAAAGAATCTCTTAACGAGCTGGCAACGGATGTTCAACGCCTAGTTTATCTAGCCTTTCCTGACTGCCCTGAACAAGCCAAAGACCGTATCGCCTTGGCACAGTTCATAGATGGAATTTTTGATTCCGAGTTGCAGCAAAGAGTCAGAGATTCAGCTCCCGACACGCTAGAAAGGGCTTTATCTTCAGCCGTTCGAGTGGAAGCAAGCCGCGCAGCCACTCGTCTAAGCCGTCGACAAATTCGAGTTGCAGAGGTTATGCTTTCCAATACTGATAATTTCTCGGGAAACGAACATCGCGCAACTTAAAGGAGCAAAAGCTGCCGCGAATAAAACCAAGAGCTCCCATAGCAAAACAAGAACTCGAAACTCGTACTTCCAGAAATGATGAAAAGCATACAAAATCAGTAATAGAGTCAGGCGTTAGAGGGAAAATTAAATTCATCCATCGGACTGGCTATGGATTCGTTCGAAGGGACGACAACAATGAAGTAGTTTATGTACCTCGTGGTGAGCTACGAAAAAATCCAAAATTTCGCCAAGAGGGACAAGCCGTTTCTTTTGACGTCGAAGAAGCCCGAATTGGCCCTCGTGCCATCAGCCTTAAAATTTTTGCAGATAAAACCCATACCACTTCGTTATGTACTCCAGTTTCAGACAAATCAGCGGTTGATCTTAATCAAACGGGAAATGTCGACCCACTATTTCTTCAGAGGCAGAATTAGTGGACAAAATCAGTGTCTCTACCCAACCTGTAGCGTCGATCCGCTACACAAATAGCCCAAATAATCTCGTTGCCCGTATTAAAATCAATGATGTTAACTGCCTCGCTATATTGGATACAGGTGCTACCCAGACAATCCTTCACCCTCGAGTTGTTGAAAAAATGGTTACCCGCCCGGTGATGGAAACATCACATGCAATCATTCAAACTGTCACTGGTGACATTGCACCAGTGGAAGGAATTGTCGAAGTTCAAGTTCATATAGGGCTATTTGCCTGTGAACATTCCATGTATGTGGCCTCAATTTATAATGACTGCATCATAGGGATGGACTTTCTGCGTCGGCATTCTTGTGAAATTAACTTAAAACATAACACTTTGCAGATTGATGATGAGACAATTTACTTAAACCAGATAAGCACTCAGCATGCTTTTGCTTCGAATGCTTGTGACATTCGAATTCCTGCTTTATCAGACTGTTGGATTACTCTGATGACTTCTGCACCCGATGAGGACACCGTACTCGCAACAGCAATCGAATCAGCAAAACGGATAGATATGCCATATTCTATTTGCCGTGTACAGCAGGGAACAATTTACGTTTGTGTATCCAATATATCTGAAGAGGATATTTGAATTCCAAAAAATAGCTCACTGGCACAAATCGAATCAAAACCAGAAATGTTTAGATGTGGACGTTTTACAGATGATTCAACCATATCTGATCTGTCACCTGCTTTAATAGAAATGCTAAACAGAAGTGCTACCGGTCTTACCCGCGAAGAACAAAGAGGTTTAGAACTATTAGTTTTCCGTAACCGTTCTGTTTTTGCAGATGATAAACTTACAAAATATACTTCTCGTATTCAGCATCACATTAACACGGGTGATACAAATCCCATAAAACAACCACCTAGGAAGTTGCCACTTGCACGCCGAGCAGAAGCTGAGTTTATATTAAACGAAATGAAGACGCATAAAGTTGTACAGCCATCAACAAGTCCATGGTGTTCCCCCGTAGTCCTTGTCCGCAAGAAAGACGGGTCATTGAGGTTTTGGTCATTGGATTATCGCAAACTCAACAACTCGACTAAGAAGGACTCGTACCCTTTGCCTCGCATAGACCTTACTTTAGACGCTCCTTCAGGATCATCATGGTTTGCCACTCTAGATCTTCAATCCGGGTACTGGCAAGTGGAGATGGCAGCTAACGACAAAGAAAAAACAGCATTTTCAATCGGGACAGGACTTTTTGAGTTCAACGTCATGCCGTTTGGACTTACCAATGCACCCGCCACTTTCCAGCGTCTCATGGATGTTGTGCTTCAAGGCCTCCCTTACACGGTTTGTCTTGTTTATTTAGACGATATCATCGTCCACGGGAAGTCTTTTGAGGAATTGCTAAAAAACTTAGAGTCTGTGTTTCAGAGACTACGAGAAGCTGGCCTTCAACTTTCCACCAAAAAGTGCTGTCTCGGCAAAAAGGAAGTTAATTTTTTAGGACACGTCGTGTCTGCTTCTGGAATCGCGGCTAACATGGAAAAAGTTTCGGCTGTTCAAAACTGGCCTACACCTAAAAGTAAGACAGAAGTTCAGTCATTTTTAGGAACCTGTGCTTACTATCGTCGTTTCATAAACGAATTCTCGGCCATTGCAAAACCTTTGACAACGTTAACCGAGAGCTCTTTGGTTTTTGGAAAAGGAGGGGACCCGTAACAAGAAGTCGCGCACGACTGCAGCCCGTGCATGTAGGTGCCCCATTTGAGCGCGTTGCAATTGACATTTTGGGACCGTTACCCGTCACCACGCAAGGTAACAAGTATGTTTTAGTTTCTTGTGACTATTTCACAAAGTGGCCAGAGGCCCTACCTCTTCCAAATCAGACAGCATAGACGGTAGCAGAAACCCTCGTCGTCCACGTGTTCTCACGATTTGGAGTCCCTCTCCAGCTTCACTCGGACCAAGGGAGGAATTTCGAGTCCGAGATTTTTAGGCACACCTTGAAACTTTTTGGTATCGACAAAACACGTACAACTCCATTGCATCCACAGTCTGATGGCATGGTGGAGCGATTTAATCGGACACTCTTGGGCTACCTTGCTAAATACACAGCCGAAAACCAAAGAGACTGGGATATCCATCTTCCCTTTTTGCTTCTGGCATATCGCACAGCTATCCATGAAGCAACGAAACAAACACCTGCTTTCTTGACATTCGGACGTGAACTGCGTTTGCCCACAGAACTAGTTACCGGTCCTCCTCCTAACCAACCGACTGCAACCTCAAGGTACGTGGAAGATTTATCCGCCCGGTTGGAAACCGCCTATTCATTTAATCGAAAACAGTTGTTGGAATATAGTCGAAGAATGAAGGATCGGTATGATCTCAATGCTAGAGCTGCCCCATTTAATAATGGGGATAAGGTTTGGTTATACGCTCCGAAGAAAAACAAAGGTCGTTGTCCAAAGTTGCAAAGTGATTGGCAAGGCCCCTACACTGTTTTAGCAAAGTTGGGTAATGTGCTTTACAGAATAATAAAGCAAGGGACAAATAAATCAATAGTGGTTCATCGCGATCGGTTGGCGTTATGTCGACTCCGCGAATAGGATTCTTAATCCTCTCGTTATTTTTGTTCTTTTTTTGTTTTTGTTTCTAGCAGGCGAGCAGGTGGCGCCTTAACCAAATATCCACCGATAATTCGGGTGCAGTAAGAACTGGCCGTCTCGAATAATCATGTCCCCGCGCCGCGAGGTTAAATCCAAACAGTTTTGCACCCGAAGTAAGAGAAGAAATACGAATTTACTTAAATTTACTTTGATGCCTAAGAAGTTTTCACGACTGAGGACAGTCAATCTTTAAAGAAGGGAGCTGTGTAACAAATAGTCACATCTACGGCCTCAGTAAATAAAACGACGAACTTTTTCAAACTGACAGAATGTGGATGAAATTGGTCTGTCAGAAAAAACCAGCAGGAGATAAAAACGTGGTCGCGAAAAGCGCGGTTAATTTTTAAAGACTTGAATTGAATAAAGAATTTAATTAATTGTAAATCACGAATTATCGTTTTTTTTTGTTTATCCAGCGCAACACTACCATAGAACCATCTGCATAACGGATTTTAATGAAAACTTTTTTATAAGAAAGTTTCTAAAAAAATAAAGTCAAAAAAAATCTGTTTGAATTTTTGAAAATCTCAAATCTCAATACATATTTCAAAAAACTGCTCAACATTTTTAGTCATTTAAAAAATAAATTTTATGGCTGTGAACATTTTTCTCTGGAAACCTTCATTTTTAAAATTTGTAATCTTTTACATATTTTTCTTAATATTTGGCCATGAGAAAATATAGCTCTTGAACTTGCGTGAACTTATTCCGGTTATCGGAAACTTACTTCTCTGAGCCTAGTTACCTCTTTGCAGTTTGAATCAAACCATGAAATCTCTTTCGGTTCGCTAGATTTTTCCCTATTCGGTAGACAATTTCGCTTTCCAAAAAGGGTTAAATTTCAATAAAATATGCACTGGAATCAACGCCACTATCGATTAGGCATAGTGACCCTGACCAGTTAGAGTTCCTGAAGAAATCATTTTGACTGTGCCAGTTGGCTTCCTCGTATTGTCAAACGGTTCTTTGAGAGATTTTTTCTCTAAATAAGTCTCGTTGGCACAATAAATTTGCATATACATATGACACACTGATCTGATGTGCCTAGAGGCGATAATTCTACTAATAGTTTATTTATAGGGGTATGTTGTTATAGGAAACATGTTCGCAGATTGGCAAACGTGTTCCCAGATTGACCTGCAACGTCAGGAATCCGAGTAGACTTGTCAACGACCTGAGTAAAATAGATTGATCGATAAGTTGAATTCACACAATATTGAAAGCAGACGCTTCTGGTACTGTTACTGTAGTTGTCCTTACAGGACAGATTCATCCGCCTCCGGAACTACTCGCTATTGACCTCAACATGCAGTTCCCCAGTTGTCTGTGAGCTCTCATTAAAACCTAAGGACAAGTTCACTCCCTAACCAGCAACACTAGTTTGTTTTCTTGTACCAACACCCCATCATCTACTACAAAGAGGTGTGAATAAAGAATTTCTATTCATCGAGTTTAAGATTTTCCATTATCAAGAAAGAAAAATTCTAAGAATCCAAGGAGTTAAAACTACTGTTGTAACAGACCGAATTATACCAATCAACATACATACATATATTTAAACATCAACAATAATATCTTTTATTTAATGCTTAATCTAACGTCAAGAAATATTTTGATTTATTAGAGATTTATTGTTTAAATAAAAATCTATTACATTAGTACATTTCAAATAATGTATGTAATAAATATATTTTTTGAGTCACTGTCACTGAACGATGTAATCTAATTATTGCATACTTTGCTTTTGTTCTCTCCGATTAAATTTCTAACTGTAAAATATCATTCTTTTCGTTTTATGTTAACTTTAAGACCAAAGAGCACGGTAGTACCCAGCCAAGTTCTGGCACTACACCCTTTTTACAAAAACAAACTCAGGCGATTTTTGACCCCTCCCTCTCTTCAGTGCTAATGAAGTCAGAAACTTAAAATTTCGAATATTTGCTAAGTTAGTCAGGCACTGGCGCCTCAACAAATTTCAATTTTCTGGCATAAGCGGTTCCTGAGACTGAGATATAAGGCCTCAAAATTTCACAAAAACCGTAACTGACAGATCATAAAAGTTATGGAGCACTTCCCAACATCGTACAATCTTATAATTTTTCACAACGGTAGGTCTTGTCAAGCAAGCAGAGGATTAAATCGAAAATTTGAGGTTTTCCATTCAGGGGCGTGGAATCCACCCACTTTCAAATTGCTGTTGGTTGATTGGAGCACTTCCGAGTTCCGACTGCTGTAAAACGATGAAATTTGGAAAACCGGTAGGGCTTAAATTGCATACAAAGAAAAAAATATAAAATTTGAGTTTTACCATTAAGTGGCGTGGTATCCGCCCATTTCCTCAGAACTAATATAAATTATATGGCGCTCAGATTACAGTAGAACAACGAAATTTGGTAGAACGGTAGGGCTTAAATTGCATATAAAGGACCAAAAATAAAAATTGAGGTTTTCCATTCAGAGGGCGTGGTATCGATTTGGTACTCTATGTTATGTTAACATGAATGAAAAAAGAAAACGTTTGCATACCTGAAAAACTGTGATGTAAACTATAGTCAAACCACTATTAATTGGTGGGCTACCTTCATTCAAAAAGAGGAGTTGAAATGGCAACCAAACATCATCGTATCCTCAACAATTATTGCTTTTTTATGACTTTGAGCGGATGTAGGTATTAGTATTTATAATTAGTGCGATGTACTTCGTTTGAAGGTTAAATAGTAACTAATTTATTTAATTCTTAATTATACATACATATTTACAAAAGGTATAAATGACATTGGTATAAACTTAATCTTATTGACTTATTTGAAATCCAGATGGCACTATACCACAACTCCCATACTAAGATGTTATATACATAATTAATTATATAGAATGGGCAATAACAATACTTGTTTAGTTAATTCATTTAAGTACTTCAAATTACAAATATTTCATATTGTTTGCACAATGCTATAGAAAAATCAAAAGTATCTTAACCGTACCTATATATATGTATAGTCATTTTATTTTTATATTTCATAATTTCATCTAGGTATTTCAATTTACAATATTTTGAATCTTTTATTATTATTAATAATATGTCATCGTTATTCTTTATAATTAATGCGATTTAACTTTCTCAAAGTTCTTCTACCTGTGCGTTGTGTGCCTTGAATAGGCGCCTGCTCACTTCTCCCTCCGTTTTCTGAAGTTGATAAAGCCGACTCAATGTTGGCTACAGGCACCACCGGCTCACTTGAACTAGGGCTCTTGTTCAAAGCAGTAGTTGGAGCTTGATCCTTCACACTCTGCGCCAAGGTCGTGACGCTATTCTGCTCGTCGCTGGGTGTACCGTGAATCATTTGATTTAAATGTCGTTTAATGGTTTTTTTGTTTCGAGTTAATATGCATTGATATGATTGCGGTCCAATTCGTTCTTTAATCGAAGCTTGTTGCCAATTTGCTTTGTTAGGATTGGAATAATCGCGAACGAAAACATTTTCACCGACTTCAAAACTTGCTTTTCTTGAACCTTTATGATTTCTTGCGTTTGATAACTGACTCTCTACAATTTTGTCTCTTACTAAAGGCGGTCTTAGCATAGTAAAACGATTTTTCAATTCTCTACCGAATAGTAGTTTTGCAGGTGTTTGCCCTGTAGCACAATGTTTTGTGCATCTGTAATCGAACAGATATGTATTTAGCACTTTATCTAAGTTTTTCTCAGCGCTTTCTTTTAAATTAGCTAAAATAGACTTTTTAAAAGTTTTTAGAAAATTTTCTGCCTGTCCATTACTGGCAGGATGGCCAGGAGCTGTCAAAATATGTTTAATATTATTTTTTGCTAAGAATTGACGAAACTCCTCCGACGTGAATTGTCGACCATTGTCGCTGACAAGCGTGTCTACCAAACCGAACCTACAAAAAGTTTCTCTTAATTTGGTTATAGTGAAATTCGAAGTAATATCCTTAGTTTTAAAAATTTCTACCCATTTTGAAAAGGAATCGATAACAATTAAGAAATGAAAATTATTGATGGGTCCAGCAAAGTCCAAATGAATCCGAGACCAGGCAACCTCGGTTGGAACCCATGGGTATAAAAATCCCTTTTCTGGACTTGGCTGACAAGTTTTACATGGGATACATTTTGATATCAAAATTTCAATACTTTGATCTAACTTAGGCCACCACACGTAAGAACGCGCTAAAGCTTTAGTTTTGACGATACCCAAGTGAGATCGATGTAATTCTGACAAAACTTTGTTACGCAATTTGTTAGGGATAATTACCCTGTAACCCCATAAAACGCAGCCGTACTCGACTGAAAGCTCATCTTTCCTATTTCGAAATGGAATGAATTCTTTGGTTTCTAAGGAACCTAAACTACCTATCTGAATTGCCTCGCTTAACTTCGATAAAATAGGATCGCGCCTAGTTTCTTTTGCAATCGTTTTAAAATTCAAATTCAATTCATTATTTTTATTAATATAATTAACATAATTGAAATCTTTACCCTCGTCAACAATTAACTTTTGTTGCGGTAATCTAGACAAAGGATCCGCAGGATTTGTTGACCCTTTGATATGACGCATCGTATAATTAAAACCCGATAAAATAAATGCCCATCTTTGCATGCGGGCTGCTGCCATAACAGGCAAGCCTTTATTTTCGCCAAAAATAGCTATAAGCGGCTTGTGGTCCGACTCTAGAATAAAGTGGTGACCTAATAAATACTGTCGAAGTTTGGTAACAGAAAATACAATTGCCAGTGCTTCTTTATGAATGGTACTATAACCTCTTTCAGCCTTACTTAAAGCACGTGAAACAAAAGCAATTGGTTTTCGTGAGCCGTCTTCATATTCATGAGATAAAATACCTGCCACTGCTTCATTGGAAGCGTCTGTTGATAAGACTATACGTTGCCTAGAATCGAAATGTACCAAAATTTGATCCGACGTTACTTCTTGTTTAAGGTTGTCATAAGCTTCTTGACAAAACTTTGACCATCTAAATTTTACATCTTTCCGAAGTAATGCATAAAGCGGAGCCATTTTGTGTGCAAAATTATCAATAAATTTTGAATAATAATTTAACATGCCCACAAACGCTCTTAACTCGGACACATTTTTAGGTACCGGGGCATCTCAAATGGCGGACACTTTACTTTTATTCTTTTTTAAACCGTTTCGATCTATAATAAATCCTAGGTAAGCAACCTGTTTTTGAAAAAACACACACTTGCAAGCATTTAGACGGAGACCTACATATTTTAATTTATTTAACACTAATTCTAACGTTTTAGCATGCTCATGCAAATTTTTACCTGTGATAATAATATCGTCTATATAATTAACTACGTTAGGAATTCCACGTAAAATATTCTCAACGGTCTTTTGAAAAATAGCCGCCGCCGGCTTGACACCAAACGGCAAACGCGTCATCTTGAATATGCCTAAATGAGTACTCCATGCACATAACAACTGAGAAGGGTCGTCTAAAACTAACTGATTATACGCATTAGATAAATCTAATTTCGAAAACAATTCTCCCTTTAACGATGAAAACAACTCGTCAATACGCGGTAAGGGGTATTTTGTGTCGACTAAATACTTGTTGATAGTTGATTTGTAATCGCCGCAAATGCGAAGCTCACCGTTGGGTTTGATTATGGGCACCAAAGGTGTACCCCATTCGGAGTTATCAACTTGAACCAGAACTCCCTTTTCTACTAATTCGTTAATCTGATTTTCGATTTTAGATCGCCATGCCAACGGCATAGGTCTAGGCTTACAAAAGATCGGCTTAACTTTTTCGATCAAATCTAATTTGACTCTATTCCCGGTAAACGTACCTAAATCTTGCCTAAACACATCGCTAAATCGCCTTAAAATGCCTTGTATGTATTCATTAATAGTTTCAATTGAATTTATATTCGAGAGACCGATACCGAACAAAGACATAAAGTCTCGCCCTAAAATTGGTGGGCCACAAGTATTAGTAACAACTAATCGTAATTCTTTTAATTGGTTACGGAACCCTACCATTGCAAGAAACTCACCGGTTACTTTAATGGAATCTCCATTGTATGAGTAGAAAACATCAAGACATGGCTTTAAAGTTGAACGATCAAAATATTTGTCAAACATAGCCTTCGGTATCAGTGAGCCAGCAGCGCCCGAGTCCAAAACAAAATCGAGCAAAATTCGATTGACTTCCACCGTCATAGTAAATGGAGCGTGAGGAGTATGCACAGACGCCTGTTCACCGGATATACTATAAATAGAAAAATCTTTACAATTTAATAAATCAGAATTTCTATAACTTTGACTAAAATTAGGTTGAGAAACTTCCCGGGATACGATATTTATCTGCTTACTTGAACATACACTAGCTAAGTGACCCATGCGGTTACATTTATGACACTTGCTATTCTTGTATTTGCACTTGTCGCTTGCATGGTTTTTCCATCCGCAATGTGTGCATCTCTTTCTTGCCTTCTGGTTGCTGCTGTCATCTGATGATATTTTGCTGCGACCCGTTACAACTGTTGTAGAACATTCGTTACTGTTGCTTCGCCCTCGCTGCTGCCTCTTATGTAGATAATTGACCTCGTTTTCTTGGTGCTCACTCACCTGCGCCAAGACTTTTGCTTCTACGGTTAATGCTTTTTGTAAAGCTTTGGGCAACGTCATCTCCTCGTCTTCTTCGCACAAGCGCTCAAATATTTTGCCCCCGCAGCCGGTTACAAATTTGTTCAATACGAAGACATCTAGTTGTGCTCCAAACTTACATTCCATAGCTAGCTTTTTTAAGCGGGCATACCACATGGACACTGATTCGCCATCTATCTTCATAGCCTCGAAAAACTTCTTTCGCTCCCGGAAAATTATAATTGGAGGTGAATAATGTTGCTCCAGGAGTTTGCAAAGATCTTCATATTTCTTTGTTGCCGGCAAAACCGGATCACACAATTCCCTCAATAGACCATATGCCTCCAAGCCGACTGTTTTCAGCAAAACTGAAGTTTTAATGCGCTCGTCGTCTATGGATGACTCGATAAAATGGGAATCCAAAACTTCTCTCCAATTTCGCCATTTGTCTATCGAAGGCCTATACTCTCGTATACCAGATGCTAACGAAATTGTACTCATCAGCATACTTTCGTTATGATTACCCATCTCGGGGTCTATTTTAGGAGCCATTTTTTTTTTTATTAAAAAAATTTACTTAGAGTTTAGCCTCGTCGCCAATGCGATGTACTTCGTTTGAAGGTTAAATAGTAACTAATTTATTTAATTCTTAATTATACATACATATTTACAAAAGGTATAAATGACATTGGTATAAACTTAATCTTATTGACTTATTTGAAATCCAGATGGCACTATACCACAATTAGGGTAGGTATGTTAGTGTTAGGTTTCTTTTTATGCCCAATTCCAAAGGTTTTAAAAACTTGACCAGTGAACCCACCAAATTTTAGGCAGTAATCAATAAATAATAAAATAATTTCTCTATTACATTGTAGCTGTTTCAATATTATTCTACTTTAAATATTCGGTGTTAAACCTTCATGAAGTAAGAACTTTTAGATCTCATTACTACTTTTCACGGCTGACTTGTTACACAAAGGTTTTTGTATAGAAGAACTTGGCTCTTTTTTAACATTTATGTTTTTGGTCTGATCATTCTATTTAAAACTATCGACGATTGAAGTTCTCTATCTGTCGTCCTTATTTTTTTTCCTTCAAAACAAGTATTCAGACACTCGTAGACCTTCGTAGCTCTGGTGACTGATCAATTTTTTTTTGTGGCTTACCATCTTGGACATTCGCAGACGCATTTATGCCGTCAGTTATGACCCGGTCGACCTCAGTATAATTTTTAAGGTCATAACTTTTAATGAGTGGAGAAATTCTTCCCTACACTATTATAATTCATAGTTTTTATGTGTTTATACGATTTTCGAAAATTTCTTTCCGAAAAAATCTCATAATTTTAATGAAATTTTCACATAAACATACAATTCTTGAAAAATTAGTGTATGATAATGATAAGTATTTAAAGTCCTAACACGCGCAATTTATACTTACGTGCAAATGGTAAGGCTTAAACGACCTTGAAACGCTAGACATTTTGTTTAATATTTTCATTCACACCTTCGCAGCTGTTAAGTTACATACAAAGCGTGCAGTAATTTAATTAAATTTAATTTAACACTCGCATAACCAAACCATCAATCCATCAAAATGAAAAAAAAAATCTTTTGAGGTTTTAGCATCAGAACCATTTTTATTCCCGGGTTTTAATTAAATTGAAAAGTTTTAGAGGTCCAAGAATAGATAAAAAGTAAAATGCTCTGATGCAAATAATAAACAATTACTCAAAGTCATTAAGAATTGAAGCAATAAAATAGATGATGATTGTCATGTAATAGGAATTCAAGTCGGAAACATTTTATCAAAAACTCCTTGTCAATTTCGCTTTATACATCTACGAAAGTATTTCGTTCTACGCAAATATCCCTTGTATACCTACGTACCTATGTTGCTAAGGGAAAAAGTAATAACCGCAGAAAATAAAGCAATTTCATCATCCATAACACTGGGATAGCCCATAAAAATAAAAATGTAAATTGAAGTCGAGAAGGAAATGTCGTTGTGCTAAACGCCACAGGCGGCAAAAACTTTTGCGCCAGGAATGAACTTAGGTAAATGGAAATTCTCAAAACCGCACATTCTTTTTTTGCGACATGACTTGACAGTCTGCCCTTCCTGCTACTGCTACTGCTGCCGAATTCAAGGCGAAAAAAAAAAAGAAAACCACCAGGTGTATGAGAGATCATCATAAAAAACCGAGAATCAAATAGCAAGTATTTTGGGAATGATGTGCCAAACGGCCCCAGGAGGCACTTGTTAATACAGAAACCACAACGCGGCATGCCAGAAAGTGTTCTCAAGTGGCACATAAAAAGATTTGTACGAATTATTCCCGTAATCATTGTTATTCTATTACAGCCGTGTTATCCTTGCAAAAGTCTTCCAGACAGTTTAACATTTTTATCATTTAACTTCGTATAAAGTTAAGGTCGGCTCTCCAAGAACAAGAAGGAAATCGAAGTTTAGTACAAAAAAAACGGTTCTGGTAAAATGATGAACCCAACGACTCTCAGGAGCTTTGGAATTCATGGAACGTTAAATTTTAGTGTTATCATAATAGAGGAATAAATTGGTTTTGGGCGTTGCGATGTTGCGACGCTCGGCAAGTCGGTCCTGCATATTAAAGTTAATTCAAAGTTTTGCGAAAGTATATCCGGCGTAGTTAAACAAATCAGGGATATAACCTTGGATTTCGGGTAGCCCTACCTATCTGCAACTCTTCTGAATTATTCATGAGGATGTTGTTTCTTCGGCTTATCCGCTAAATATAATGGAGAACATTTAGAATGAGTGGAAACATAATTTCAGAGAGTTAATATAAAACAAAAATTAATTCTTTTGGCTATCACAAGTTAGTGCAATCAAAGGAGACTCCGGGATTTAAGCACTTGGCACATCTTAATGAAAGTTTCGGTTATTGGCCAACCACAGATTTAAATTTTTTGAATTCTTAACCGTTCTTAATCTCATTAGAAATGGTGGGATGTTGTAGGAACCGGGGGCTTCGAGCTGTATCTTCTCCTACACATCAAGTGCTTACTTTGGTAACTGCCGCCGGATGCTGGTCTTGGCTTTATGTCATGACTTGCTAAACTTCTAAGTGTGAGTGTTGACCAAGGAAAGAATTGCAACAGCAAACCCATGGCCCTACAGATTGGAGGTTAGTGCGTCGGGCTAACGACCAGGCCACAGTAAAAAACACCAATTGTTATGAGAGAGACACGAGAAACCTCGGATAACGACCCCCCTCAAATGGCAACCAGACCTGGAACGAAAATGGTTTACGATTTACGAGTATGCACCTGGAATGTAAGGACCCTCTAGACGCAAGGTGCTACTCAAAAACTTGAATCTGTCCTCTCGCGGTACAAGGCAGACATTACCGCGATCCAGGAGATACGATGGATAGGATCAGGAATAACGAAAAGAAAAGATTGAGACATTTATTACAGCTGTCATCAAAGATTGCACATATTAGGATGCGGATTCGTCTTGGGAAATCGACTCAGATCTAAAGTCATCGAATTTAAGCCGATTAGCGATCGCATGGCTGTGCTCCGCATCAAAGCTACTTTGCAAATCATCAGCATAAGGTGTGCACTTGCCCCTACCGATGAAGCTGAGGACTCTAACAAGGAGGAGTTTTACGACCTCCTGGACGGAGCCTACGAGCCTGTCCGGAGTACGATGTCAAAGTCGTGCTTGGAGACTTCAATGCTAAAGTCGTGAAGGAATATGTCTTTGGGTGATTATTTGGAAAGCAAAGCCTTCACGAAACGACAACAGATAACGGCTTCCGACTAAACGACTTTGCTGCAGCTCGGAATACGGTGATAAATAACACTAGGTTCCCCAGGTGAAGGATACACCCAGCAACCTGGCGATCTCCAGATGTTCGAACCGCCAACCATATCGACCACGTGCTGATTGGCGTGCGAATTTTCCGGAGGGCAAACGTGGACTCTGATCACTGTTTTGTTGTGACAAAGCTCAGAGCCCGACTGTCCAACGAAAAGAAAATGGGGACCGCACAAAAGGAAGAAATTTAATATTGAATGCCTTAGCAGAATTGAGAAAGCCAGAGACTACAGTGAGCAATCGACCGGGAAACTCTGCCGTACCCCCAGCCACAAGCGTCAACAAGTAGTGGAACCAGTATAGCGACATCATTAAGGAGGTAAGCGAGGCCACCCTAGGCTATCAACCATCTAGAAAAAAGAACCCGTGGTATGATAATGAACGCGAGGTATTGAGACGGCAGGAGACGCAAAATACATGAATGCAAGTGCTGCAACGTGAAACAAGAGCAGCGAAAGAGGAGTGACGTGAAAAGAGAAGGAAAGAGGAAAAACCCTGCGGAGAAATAAAAGAGCATCCGCAGCCCCTCGGCTCAGGTATCTTCAGGAGTCTAGCACCGCCACCAACATCCGCCATCCCTACAAAACAGCAAAGAAACTGGCATCAGGTTAAAGGACCGTCACGCAAGCTCTTCGAAACAGCGGAGGGAACCTTGTCACCGAAGCACAGGGAATTGTAGAAGTGTTTAAGCAGCATTTCCAGCAGCTGCTTAATGGGCATCATTTAGAGGAAGCCACAGAAGAGCAACGACTGACGAGACCAGTCAATGAAGACCCAGTCACAGTACCCAGTACTGAAGAGGTTCGGCAAGCCATCCACAGGCTTAATCCGCCGGCTCTGATGGCCTTTTTGCAGAACTCCTCAAGTATGGAGGAGATGTCCTGGTAGAGTGTATGCATCAGTTCATCAACCAAGTTTGAGACGAGGAGAGTATGCCCGACGACTGGTCAAATAGCTCCATAAAGGCGATCCTATGTCCTGCAAAAGCTACAGAGGCATATCCGTGCTTAATGTTGCCTACAAGATCCTATCCACCGTACTATTTGAGCGTCTACAACCTTTCTGCAACATTATGATCGGCACGTACCAGATCAATGATAGACCAAATCTTCTACATTGACTGAGGTAAATTCTGGAAAAGACCAACGAATTTCAAGTCGAGATAAACCATCTTATCATCGAATTCAAAGCCGCATATGATAGCACAAGTAGCCAAGAGCTTCTATTGGTGATGTCGGAACTCGGGATATTTGTTTGATATTTGATATTTATTTCATTGAGCAGATAGAGTGGTGTTCACCTGGAAGGCACTATGTTTAACTGATCTTCACAACTGCTTGGCTATGCGAACGACATCGACATCATCGGCCGCTCCAAGCGAGCTATGCTAGAAGCATTCACAGCTATGAACAGGCGAAACGCGTTGGTTTTGAAGTTAATGAAGGCAACACAAAGTATATGCTATCAACAAACAAGGCCTCAGCTGTCCATCGCCTAGGACAAAACGTCAATGTTGGTAGCAGTAATTTCGAGGTATTCAAGGAGTTCACTTACCTCGGTACAAACATTAATCCCGACGAAGAATTACCCTAGCGAACCGATTTGGCCAAACAAACGGGTTCAAAGCTGCTTTCTCGAAAGACAAAGTGCACGCTATACAAAACACTAATTTTACCAGCTCTACTCTACAGCGCCGAGTGCTGGGAGCTAAATAAAACGGGAAATTAATACTGGGCACTTTCGAGAGAAAACGGTGAATTGTGCAATCGTGAATTATACGAGCTGTACCAAAATGTGGATGTAGTCCAAAGAGCCAACAACAACGCTCCAGCCAAGAAACTCTTCGAATCCCAGCCCCCAGGTTCGACACGATGAGGAAGACCGAACCTCTGCTACAGGGATCGGGCGGTTACAGACGCAAAAGCGCTTGGTGTCGACCACTGGAGGGAGCTCGCGAAGGATCGCAACCGATGGATGACCGCACTTTCTCAGGCAGAGACCCTCCATGGATCGGGAGCCGGATAAGTAAGTAAGTAAGTACAAAATTACAAACATTTTTTTCAGCACAGAGGCTGTTTTGTACACGGGGGCCTAATGGTCCATTGTGATCCCCTTTAATAAAAGCAGAAATGCTCCTAAACTAATGTCTTATACGGACTGGTTCATTTGCGAACCAGCCTGTGCTTACTATGAATTTTCTCATATATGCCATTAAGACCTGCGTTAGATCGTCCAGTTCTCCAACAAACCTGTTTCCAAAGTAACGGAGGCGATTTGTTTGGAGGTTCGGACAGTCGCAGAACAGATGTTTAATGGTTGCAATCTCCTCGACATCCTGACAGCTCCTACAGAAATCGGGTGCAAATGCACCCATTCTAGTGGCCATTGTGCGAATGGCGCAGTAACCCGTTAGTACACCTATCAGGATTTTAATGTTCTTTTTAATCAGCGATGAAATGTATCGAGTTTCCTTTTCATTAATGATAGGCCATAAGCTTCTAGAGATGACGCAGTCGTCCTTGGATGACCAGGAGTTATTGATTTGCTCTTTCGTTATTAGGTCTATTTTCCTTTTAATCACGCCAATCGGGATTTTTGGTCCCATATTTAAATGGATATTGCTGTTTTTATTTGATACTGACCCTTTCCTTGCCAGTTCATCTGCTATTTCATTCCCTTCTGTATTACTATGTCCAGGAACCCAGCAGAGATTGACTTGGTTAGTGTTATACAAATATTGTTCAGCATGTGTCGGCATTTTCTTACTGTCTTGGATTTTATACTCACTGGCTAAAGCTATAATGGCAGCTTGGCTGTCCACGAAGAATGTGATCTCCGACGAGTTCAGTTTTTTCATGCGTACCAATTCTGCCGCCTTTTCAATAGGTTAGATCTCAGCCTGAAAGATACTACACTCATCTTGGAGTTTGAATGATTCTTTAATATTGAGAGCTTCACAGAACACCCGAGCTCTTATTCCTTCTTCCATTTTTGACCCATCGGTGTAGAAGGAGATACCTTGTTCACTAATTAGTTAGTTGGGTTCCCATCCATGTCTTTCGGGTATTGTGTTAGAGAAGTGTTTGTTGAAATCTATTCTGGGTTGTAAGTAGTCAGTCGCCGTCACATTAAGCCCGTTCACTGTGTCGTACCTTTGCAGGATAGACCCATGACCATAAGTGCTGTGCTTCTAAGAGCTCATTTCTTTAAGCCGAAATGCGCTCTTGGCTGCTGTGCATGTTATTTGATCGTCCAGGACAGGAAGATTTAAAATAATTTCCTTCCCTGCCTGTGGCGTAGAACCCTGTGCCCCCGTTATTCCCAAACACGCTAGACTCTGTACCTTATTCAGGTTTTTGAGATAGCTAACTTTTTCTACAGCCTTCCACCTTACATGGGTCAGGGTACACCGAAGTTAGCCTCTTTTTAAATCGTCAAAAAGTGATGTCAAAGTTCAAAATCAGACTTTACTGTAGAACAATTTTTTTCTTAGAATACGACCAAGAATCACATCCCAAGGTATGGCAGACGAATTACCGGAAACCATGTATAAAGATGATGGTTTTTCGACTGGCGAACAAAGTTGATTCCGCCATCTTTCAACGACTGGCGTTGTGATTTATTTATGGTCATCGCAAAAGCCAGATGGACGGGAAATTGTAGACGCTTAAAATAGATTGGCAAATCCGTTGGAATCATCGGTATACGCGGATCAAATAATAACTGCTTCGAAAACATAATCGCACTTTGATCTTGTTGCAAAACACTAGCATGTTAATTGGAGTGTCTTTACATGCCGCCACTAATTAGATGATTTTAAGCATGCATTTAGTTCGTCAACAGCAACAGTTGATCGGGGAATAATTGAAAGAGTTCGTTCTTGTTGATTCTCATTTTTATTTAAAGTTAAATATATATTTGCATACAATGGCAGTTGCAGTAAGCTAAAATGCACAAATTTACGAAAAGAGTATTAAACTCAAAATAAATCCCGACCGTATTCAAAATGTCGGCTATCGGAATTTTTGGCTTTCGAGATTTTCAGTTTTAAGTTATTAAAATTCAATCAATTTTGGTTTTCTCGCTTTTAGGATTATTAATTCGGATTCGGTATTTTGTACCAAACCCTTGTAGATATGTGCCCTTAGTATCAAAACTTGTAGTCAATACTTATTGCATACAATTTCTTTCAAAAAACGTACTGTATTGGCTTTCAAAGCTTATAGTTACAAGTACATACTTAATTTTCTGCGTATTGAAAGAAGCAAATGCTACAAGTCTTACTTATATTCACTATAATCCCTTATTACTTCAGTTTCATGCACATTAGCTTATGTCTTTGTAAGATTCTGATTAGTTATCCGACAGATTCATTTGGAAACAGAGTGTCATAAGTTCATAATTGATAAATTTACAATCTCTATCTTTTTGAATTTAATTCGAAAAAGGTATATCTTAAAGCTTATCCATCTTCTGATATTGATTAAGTTTCAAGATCTTGATTTATAGGTAAATTTTTTGTTTGTTGATGGAATCCAAGGACTTGCGTTACTTGAATACAACTTGAACAAAATTTCCATTCTCATTCAATGCCATCGTTTGACTTCACGTCCACTTCAAGAACGACAATAACACGTTCCCACAGTCATCTATTTTTCCTCTTTAGCTTGAGGTCCTTGCAGAATCACCCACAACATGCTTTAACACATATAAGATATGGTAAGTGTTGGCAAATTCATTAGGATGGCGACCGAATGTCGACATGGGTAATTGTAATAAAATTTAGAACGTTTAGCCGTTTAGTATTCCAGACAGGAACTATGACCACGAACAGAGAACATTGAAAATAAGAGTCACCATTGTCTGTATAACCATTCGCCGAATAAAGGACGAAGTTTAAACTTTGGAAAATCAGAACGAGGTCGCTTACTGAACGAGTACAGCACGCATGAAGTTAAACTTTTGTTATGAGGATGGACTGGACATGGTCATTGTGCATAATATGAATCTATGGAAAAGTAGAGTATGCATTTAAGATTGAATGTATGGATTATACTGCTCGTACAGTTAACCACAGTGCAAGAAATACTGTTGGAACACGCTCAACTCAACACCCTTGATGGGGACATATGTTTTTCGAATTTATTTTCACCGTCACCTTGATTTAGCACTGAAATCTAGATAGAATTTCCTTGAGTAATTTTGCAGTTCTATTTATATCCATTTTCGGATAAACGGATACGGAAGTAAGGACAATAGACCAATGTCATATGTTTCCCAAGAAAATTACTGCCAATTTTGGTTTGGCAGAAGAAATAATCCGTACTTCTGCCAAACTACAGAACCTCGATTGCTGTGCCCATCAAAAATGATATGGATAAAAACATGACCGACTTGTCTCATAATTCGATGATTGGAACTGGTCAAAGAGAGTTCAAGAAAATGCAGAAGAATGAGCTTATGTTGTTCAAGATTTTGCCAAGTAGAGATTTTAAATATGCGTGGTTATAATCGACCTTCGATAGTTTTAAGGATAAATTGTGAAAAAAAAGTTAAAAAAAAAAGATTTTTATTTATCATCTCTGGGTCTTCTTGACAACTCTCAACAAGCATAACTTAAGAGTAAGTCCACGGAAATGGTCCTCGAAGAGGTAGTGCATTCAATTGTTAAAACTATCAACTTCAAAGAATATTTAATGTACCTTCGCTGCTCGTTGATTTCGGTGTAGAAGGCTGCATCGGGGAGTGTACGTCCGGTATTACAAAGTTAATCAAACACTTTTAGAAGTGATACGCCTCAGGGCGGACATCTGTCACATCTTCTATAGCTTTAAGTCATGAATAAAATTCTTATTGAGTTAGAAAGATGTGGTGTGAAGGTGGTTCCGTATTATTTGATACTATCAGTGTCAGGATTTAACATGATCTTGTAGATGTTCACAATTCTCATGTGAGCCGCACTTACCAAAGCATATAAAATCAATATGGGGTGGCAATCTTCATCAGGAAAGATTTTAATAGTAGAGTTGTTAGGTTCTCTGACAGAAGTAGTAGTCTGCAATTCCTTTTTATTGAGGTTGCGGTAGCTACTGACAAATTACTGGTTGGGGTTATTTACAAGCCACCAAATATCGCTGATCCAAGTTTCATTTCAGATATTTTAGAAGACCTATCTGTAAACAGCAATCACATTTTCATTGCAGGAGATTTGAATGTGGACCTCTTAGATATTAATAATAGTAGCGTCAAAACTTTTAACGATAGCCTTGTCTCCCTTAACCTCTTCCCAATAAACCGGAAGCACCCAACACATTTCACTTCAACAAGCTCAACCTTGTTAGACGTTTTTCTCGTTAACCAGCCTAATTATGTAAACTATTATGGACAGCTTGATGTGCCAGGTTTTTCAAAACATGACCTTATTTTAGCTTTTTATAATCTCGATACTAACCCAAATTTAAACAAACAAACATTTTCGTTTAGAGATTTCAAATCCTTAAACATGCACGCCTTAGTATCAAATGTTTTGAATTCTAACCTTCAAAGCATATATCTTCTTTCTGATGTTAATGATCAGGTTAATTTTTTCACCGACACAATCAACAACCTGTTCGATATTTTTGTACCAATCAAAACAATTCGAGCAAGAAATAGTGAGCTGGGATGGTATAACAACACCATTGAACAACTTATAGCAAAACGAAATGCAGCATATAAGCGTTGGAAACGATTTCGGGTCCAGGAATTCTTCGATTATTATAAAAGATTGCGAAATACTGTAGTTGCTGAGATAAAAAATTCTAAACGAAGATTCTATGCTTCAAAATTTAATAATCTAACCTCCAAAAAACTTTGGCAAAATATCAAATCACTTGGTATCTCAACTCAGCAAAAGAGTACTGATGAAGAATGCGACGTTAATGAGCTGAACAAAATATTTGCGGCTTCCTGCTCCTACACCAATGATGATGCGGAAGTGGATATAGTTTTAAATAGTAATAGTGATATCTCGACAGGTTTTAGTTTCAGAAGAGTTAATAAAATGGAAGTGTTCAAAGCTATATCTGTTATCATAACGGAAGCTATTGGCCTTGATAACATGAATCCCAAATTTGTTAAAATGATTCTTCCGTTTATTTCGCCATTCATAACCCATATTTTTAACACTATTTTAACCAGTTCCCGTTTCCCTAAACTTTGGAAAGCTTCTAAAATCATTGCAATTCCTAAAAAATCAAACTCAAACACTAAAGAATATCGACCAATTTCTATTCTGCCGTTCCTTTCAAAGGCGTTGGAGAAGGTAGTAAGTCGACCTTTCTCGATACTTACCAGTTGCTTACTCCTATCCAATCAGGTTTTAGACCAAATCACAGTTGTATCACAGCGCTTTTGAAAATTGTGGATGACATACGGTTGCAAATGGATAAAAACTTAGCAACAACGTTGATTTTATTAGACTTTTCTAAAGCTTTTGATACTGTCTCGCACAGAATACTTTTAAAAAAGTTAAAGCATTATTTTTGCTTCGAAAGCTCGGCCGTATCTCTCATTGAGGATTATCTTACAGAAAGAACTCAAGCGGTTTTTGCAAATTCCAAGTTATCCGATTTCGTTTCAACTCACGCTGGTGTACCCCAGGGATCAATTTTAGGCCCTCTCTTTTTCACGCTGTTCAACAATGACTTACCCTCGGTCCTAAGAAATTGCGAAATTCATATGTACGCTGACGATGTACAAATTTATTTGAGTTACCCTATTGGAATGGTTGAGGATGCAACTTCTCGAATTAATGAAGATCTGATGCGTATATCGCAATGGTCACATAAAAATCTTTTGAAACTGAACGCAAAAAAATGTCAGGCTATTGTTATAAGCAATACTGCTATTGACACTACTTGCTTACCTTGCGTTGAGCTTGATGGATTAATGTTGAACTACGCAAGCACAGTAAAAAATTTAGGCATAACTTTTAATCAAACTCTGACATGGGATAGTCACTTAGCATGTGCTCTTGGAAGAACATATGCCACTCTTCGGATATTACACCTGTCTGGTGGCTGTCTTCCAATTGCAACAAAAATGACGATTGGCAAAACCCTTGTCTTTCCCGCTTTGTTCTATGGTAGCCTTATTTTCTGCAGTGTGGATCATGTGAGTAGAAGAAAGCTTCAAGTTGCATTTAACAACACCGTCCGATTTGTATATGGCTTGCGTCACTTTGACCGTGTTTCTATGTATGCTAAAAATGTCCTTGATATGCCCTTAAACAAACATCTAGATTTTCTAGTACTGACTTTTCTTTTTAAATTAATGCATAGCAAAAATCCTGCATACTTATTTGAAAAACTTATTTTTCCTGTATTACAAAGAAGTAAAGTTCTTATTTTACCTACTTTTAAATACAGAAACTCTAAGCAACAATATTTTGTGCATGCGGCTGGCCTTTGGAACTCCCTACCAGCCGACCTGAGAGGACTAAACAGCTATAAGACTTTTGAAACTCTTTTGAAAAATCACTTCAGATGCTAAAATTTTTCTAAACTTTTCTTTAATTCTTTAACTTATCGTAATTCTCATTTATGTACATATTTCTCTTATATCTGAAAATCTATTTTATTTATATTTTTTTTTTTTTTAATACTATACATTTTTTTTAATTAAATATTTCTTAACCGAATGTACTAAGCATAACAAAAAAGACACCATGTCTTAATATGCCTATGATTTGATACCAATAAATACAAAAATACAAATCAAGAAGGTACAAGGAACTGCAAGCGTTGGTACCACGTTGGTCCTTACGGTCAACTGATGTGTCCATGCGAGATCACCGGGGCGAAACTCGAATTTTTATGAACTAGAGGCCAAAAAATCTATTTGGATCAATAATTCAATAAGTCCAATAATAGTCCTTCTACTTGGCTGATTTATTTCAGTAGAATTGAACTCTTTGTTTTCTTGCCACACCAAAATCACAGAGGTTATTCTAATGCAATATTTTCTACCCCCACTAATTATTGCACCCTGAAATTGAGTTGTAGTCACGATTTTAAGGTTATACTAACATCCAGAAAGGACTGGGATCTGGGATAACCACACGTCGCGTCATGACGAAATAATTCGACACAACGATCTTTACTGATCGCTCAAAGTGGAGTGGTGTTAATTCAGGAATCTATTCTGAGACTCTGAAAATGTCTAGGTCCCATCGGCTACCCGACCTTTTTAATGTTTTTCAAGCTCAATGACTAGTCATCAGGAAAGCAGGCAAGTTTTTTAAACAAGATCCAAACCAGAACCGGAATACGGCCATTATCACAGACATTCAGGCGGCTATAAAGGCCATTAATTATCATCCTTCAAATCGATCCATCAATGCAGAAATAAAACTGCGATGCTAAATTTTAACCTAAGTGTCGCTATTATTTGAGTTCCGGATCGTAGAGCCATTGATGAGAATGAACGGACAGATGAGTGGATATGCAGACTCAGTTAAGACATATGCAGGTCGTTTTTTATTCCTTGACTGTCATCAGTGTATACTTCAAGTGTGACTCCTCCGCTGGAAATATAAGAAACGACCTGCATATTCTCAACCGGACTCTGAAGCAGACAACCTACGGAATCATCATTGGTGGCGACTTTAATGCGCGGCATCATCAATGGCTGGACACCTCTATCGAACCACAAGTAAAGGTGATCATGGATTGGATTAATATCAACAGGGAAGAACACTCCTTGGTTGTTGTGTCGCAGCCAAAAACGTAGGACTCCATCGACTTTAGATTTCTTCTTATTAACCTCTAATTTGGTTTATTTAATTCCAGGAATCGGCAACTACATCTGCTGAACTTTACTCAGAGACTCAAAACATGAAGAAGTCCAGCTCTTAACCTCAGACAGGCTGTTCTGCTGACAACAGTCCCAGCTGACAATTACATCAACTACAGAAGACTAGATATTGAGAAACTCCAGAAGGACATACATAATATGTAGAAGACAACATCTCAATACCACCCTCCAACAGAAACCTAAGAAATGAGGAAATTGACAATGCCATCGACCGCGTGGAGTCAGTTAAGGCCCAAAAAGTGCCGAAGATGTTCAAAGATATGTACAAAGACCTCCCGGAGTATGTGCGGAATCTCTATTCCCACAGACAAAAGTTGTGGAAACGGCTTCAAAGGATACACCAAAAAGAACTCAACACAACCAACAACGACTACCAGGCAGTGAGAAGCAAACTTCAAAATGTAAACATAATATTCCGGAATTCGATTTAGCACCACAACAACATACGATTCCAGAAGAGACTACATGCCATCAAACCAGGAACAAACGCCTTCAGCGAAATAAGCAACTATCTAGGGAAAACCCAACGTATGCCTGACGTCATCATCAGCAACAATATTGAGGTGACAACAACAGCTTACAAAGTGGAAGTTTTAGCAAATAACTTCCAGGAAAACTTCATAACCAACCCATCAACCGACCCTGTGTTCCTGAATGAAATCAAGACATCCGTCCAGCTGACTTTACAGCCAAACTTAGAGAGAGTGGAGTTTGACGACCATCTTTCAGCTAGTTGTCCAACGGACAACCCTCAACTATGCCAACCAGAGGAAATTGCGGAAATCATCGTCAATTCCAAGACAAAGAAGTCAGCAGGGCCGGCTGGAGTCTCCAACTATCTCATCAAAAGGCTTCCACATGAAGTGATGATACTACTTACAATCATCATAAACAACTGCGTCAACAACTCCTACTTCTCTCATAAGTGGAAAACAGCAAATATCGTCGCAATCCCGAAAAAAGGCGCTATATTCCTCCTCAACAGTATCAGCTAAATTCTGGAAGAAGTCATACTAAAGAGGCTCAAGAAGTACTGCAATGAAAACAACATCATCCCAGAAATGCAGTTTGGCTTTCGGGAAGGGCATTCAACACTGCATCCCTTACTAAAGTCCCAGTCCGACGTCTACTTAGCACTCAACAGCTATCGTGCTACCGTGGGATGCTTTCTGGATGTCGAGAAAGCATTCGACAGTGTATGGATAGAAGCCCTTATCAATAAGCTTCGAGTAGTTGGATTACCTTCGCCACTAATGAAAATATTATTTTATTTTCTCTCTTTTAGGAAATTCTTCATTCCACTGGACAGCTGCAAGTCTTCTAGAAAACATTTCCATGATTGGTAAGAGTATAAGCGATATTGTAAGATGATACTTCTGTTGATGGCTAACGTTTTGCTTAGGTGACTTCTTCAAATTTTCAATTATTTGGCACATTGTTTAAGCTTAAGGCATGAGTTTATTATGAATTGGAGTTTTTTTTAAGGACTATTAAAGGCATTTCTTTTGAAACTTGAGTAGCCATTTGAAGGTATCCTAGTAATTTGTTGTTAGATAACTTGTGTTTACACTTGCTTCTTACTTCTATCAGCATGATAAAGATATTAGTCGCTTTTTGAGACAAGATCATAATGATTTGTAACAACATTTACTAAAAATGACTTAAAGATATTCGTTAAATGTTCGGCAAAGATATCAGCCTTCTGTTTCGTGTTTTCTATCAGATTCCCATCTTAAGCACTTGGTTGATTTCCATAAGGAGTATCCTGTAAATGTGCCCTTTGTCAAACTTTTCAGGAATAAACTAAGTTAATCATTTCTGAATTCACTGATGCCTTCTTTAGTTCATTTTTAAGACAGTTGAATACTGTTAAGTTGAAAAGTTAAATACTGACTTATCGCCGGGAAATCTTGTAATTAACCATTTTTTTAGCTCTTTTTCCAATTATTTCTTTAGAAAGGAGACCCTCTGAACTGCGCCAACTCTACAGAGGCATAAAGGTCCTGAACTTCGCATACAAAATCCTTCCTGCCGTATTATGTGAACGTCTGAAGCCTTTAGTCAACAATCTGATAGGTCCATATCAGTGCGGATTCAGACTCGAAAAGTCCACCATTGATCAAATATTCCCATTATGGCAAATCTTGTAAAAAAAAACCTGGAATGTTAAATCGACACCTACTGCCTTTTGATCAATAGCAAAGCCGTGTATGATATTATCCAAAGGAACGAACTATATAAAGCAATGTCTAGTTTCGGCATACCTCAAAAACTTGTGCGCTTATGCAGATTGCCGATGGAGAACGCACGCTGCGATGATTTTTATGTAGTTAAGGACTTTGTCTACCTGGTCGCCGCTATTTATTCAGACAATAATACCAGCACTAAATCAAACGGAGAATAACTCTTGCCAGTCGCTGCTTCTTTGGACTTAGTAGGCAATTGAGTAGCAAAATCCTCTCTCGCGAGCAACTTAAATGTCCTAAGAATATTTTACTTTGGTTTCTCTGCAGTTAGAAATTCTCCAGCATCCTGTAACGAAGCGTCACACTCCTACGACCGACCGACACCAATCAACCTCCATCTGCATACCTACCAAGTGAAATAACCAACGCCAACACGCAGCCGAAATATAAAAACAAAATATACGCGATATTGTGGTTCATCGTTATAGAGTTCACAGTTGGTTCCTGCAGGAAAATTGGCTTATGGACCCAAGAAATCCAAAGAAATTCGAAGCTTGCTCGCCGAAATTTATTAAGGTTTTTACTTTATAATACAGAAGCACTGCGCGTGCCAATGCAACTCATGCTCAGTCATAAACACACCGCCCCGTCACGATCCCCGATGTTATATTCCGATGTAAAAGGGAGAACATAACTATCAAGCTTTAGTATAGACACGGGATCCACAAAGACGTTCATTGGACCATAAATAAGGACAGTCTTCAGAAATTGGGGACTACCCATGACGAGCCAACCTCAAACGATCCATCTGGCTAATGGAAAATCTGTTGGCACATCCGAACATTTTAACGTGACCCTAATGATTGGAAACGTAGAAGTCCACGGGACCGGAACTTATCTACCTTCACTCGTCGAGGATGCCATACTTGGGATGGACTTTATGAATCAGGCCAACTTGCAAATTACGGTTGGCGGCAAATCCGTTTCAAGTTCCAATGCCCAGCCTCCGACGCAACATGGACAGTGTCACGCCGTAACCCACTTAAACACAAATCAGCAACAACAACTCCAAACCTTTCTGGATCAAGAATTACCGAAGTTCGAGGGAATAAACAATGTATCAACCGTTCCTCCCCACCGAATCAAACTTACAACCGACAAACCGTTTAAAAAACGATATTTTCCTCGCAACCCGGCCCTGCAAAATGTTATAGACGATGAAGTCGACGAACTTCTAAAAACCGGAAAAATCAGCCCGTCTAAGAGCCCTTATAGCTCACCGATTGTTTTGGTCAAGAAAAAAAAAGGATCATGGAGAATGTGTGTGGATTTCCGCCAGCTAAACGAAGTATCAAGTAAGGACGAATATCCCCTGCCGTACATCGCTTCCATACTCGACCGACTCCGAGGAGCCAAGTTCATGTCCATCATCGATCTCAAACAGGGATACTGGCAAATTGCTTTGGAACCAAAGTCTCGCCCATACACTGCTTTCACTGTCCCGGGGCGAGGATTATTCGAGTGGAACGTGATGCCATTCGGACTACATTCGGCCGGAGCAACGTTTCAACGAGCTATGGATACCATCTTTGGCGCTGATATGTTCAGTCACGTATTCACTTACCTTGACGACATAATCATAATTAGTAGCAGTTTCGAGCAACATATTCAACACCTGACCGAAGTATTTGGCAAACTCCGTAAGGCCAATTTAAAAATAAATACAGAGAAATGTAACTTCTGCCGAGAGAGCCTTAAATATCTTGGACATATCGTTACTCCATCCGGCATACACACCGACCCTAACAAGATATCCGCCGTACAAAACCTGAAAGCCCCAACCACAATCAAAGAACTACGCCGAATACTTGGAATATGCTCTTGGTACCGCCGCGCGCCGTTTCATCGAAAACTTTTCTACCATCACCGCCCCACTCAATAATCTTCTTAAAAAGAATGTGAAATGGGCCTGGGGACCATCGCAACAAGAGGCGTTCGACCTGTTAAAAGGAAAACTAACAGAAGCTGCGGTCCTGTCCTGCCCAGATTACGACGAACCGTTTTCACTGCAAACCGATGCCAGTCAATTTGGTTTGGGAATCGTGCTCACGCAAGTACTTGACGGACACGAAAGAGTGATCGCGTATGCAAGCCGAACCCCGACATGTCAACAATCAATTACTAAATAATACTTCATAGGAGATCTGAGGTTTATATAAGTTTAAATTTTATCTCCTTCCACATAAATGTAATTATCAATTTCCAATTTCTTATTTTCTTATTTTTTTTTTTCGAAAATGTTACGTTAATCTTATGAAAAGCTAATTATTATTCGAAATTCAAATACTGTGACTGATGGATTTCTAAAAAGGTATTTTTAACAATATTAAACAAAATTCAGATTTTCCCAAATCAACCCCCAACCAACTCGGCCTACGAAGTTAAACCCTTGAACTTTTATCCAATAATATCTAACTCAAGTGTAAAATATAATCCACTTTATTGATTGAAAGCCTCATTGTGTATTTAGGTATAGAACAGTTATTTTTATAAAAAAAAAAAAATAGCAATCAACATTGTTATTCTGCTTCTAACGCAACGCAAAAAGAATACAACACAGAGCACACATACATAGATACAACACGTCCTTTGACATCACTTTTGCACGCTCAAAACGTCTATTTCGGATGACACTCGATTGCCCACCGAACCGAATGATTAAATTCAAAAACAGACTTTCGCTCCTGTAACTGTGAATTGACTAAATTGTATGATAATCTGATTTATTTGAATAGCTATTGATTATCAATTGAAAAGTAAACTCAAATTGAGTTTTTTTTTCTAGAGAAAGGGAGTGTGTTGTCTTTTCGCTATAGGACAATCCAGTCCTTACCAACAATATTGGTACTTGGAAAAAACTTCGACTATCAGGACAGTTTATCCGGACGTTATCGAAATGAAACTTGAGTTTTGAGTAGATAGGAATTTTATGTTTTTATTTTAAAAAAGGATGCGCACTTAACAACCCAGGGCACATCGGCAAATATGTACATATAATCGGAAGCAGAACGACGTCAACGACCAAAATGAGATCCCTGAAAAAGCATTTAGCTAGATCACAATAACGTAAGGGAACAAATCTATTTGTGATTTGGATTGGAATCCTTATGGTTGATTTGAGTTGGAAAATGTTTTGTCATACTTATCGTTCGCATCTTTCAACATATTATAAGAGGGCCAATGAGGACAACACATATCGAAATAAATTTAAAGGCTTGATTGTAGCTCGATTTCACTTTATGACATATATTTATATATTTATTTATCAAAAATACATTACATTACACATCACATTACATATTACACTACTCCGTAGCAGTGGTGATTTCTAGTCTTCAGTTCTGGGTTGGCTACAAAATATCTTTTTATCAAAACTTAATGTAATAAAACAAAAAATTTTAATTTTTTCTTTTTATTCTTTTTTCTATTTAAAACTTGTTTATCTATACAAAAAATCAAGCCGTCGCTCTATTTTCAAAAAATTATCGAGAACTTGGTCATAAAAACTCTCGCTTTTTCTTATTTGCGACAGCATTTCTTTTTCAATTGATATAAGAGATAAGTTGCTTAATCTTTCCTGGCCTTGTGTACTTCTAAGATACGTCTTTATTCTTTTTAACGCAGAAAAAGTACGCTCGACTGAGGCAGTTGTAGCTGGGATCGTGCAAATTAGTTTTGAAAGGGCATATACTTGTTCAAAACTTCCAGAAATATTTTTGGACTCCAACCAGAGAAGAACGTCATATGGAGTCAAAGTTTTCGCTGTTGTTGATGTTTTTTCTGACAGTTTAATTTCGGTAGAGTTGGCATATAACACGGTCAATTCATTTTTCAGTTGACTAAACTCAAATATTTCTGGGTAATATTCAATCAATTGTTTTATTAAGTTATCAGGAAAATTTTGATTTTGGCGATATTCTAATATTTTTGTGCCATTCAACAGATTGAAAAACTTTAATTTTTCAATGTAAGAAGATCGTTCGGAAACCTGCATGCTAAGGTTGTCAATAACTTCGAAAAATAATTTTTTAAATTTAATTTCGTATGAAAACAATTCTTCGTTTCGAACTGCTCTTTTTTCAGCTATCGATGGAACAATTTCGATGGTGGACTGCCAAAATTGAACAAACCCGTCTTCTCTCATTAATTTAAGCACATCATGGAATTTTTTAATTTGAGGAGCACAAAAAACTATATCTAGATTAGAATTCTGCAATACGTTAAAAAGAATGTCGGAATGAGAGTAAAGTTTTGAAAAAATATTTAATAAGAAAATGGTTTCGAATTTTTTCATGAATTTTATATATCCGAAAGCAGACATTTTGTCATTGGGTTCCCATGTGTTTTTCTCATCGTCATATATATTCTGAAAATATTCCAGGATATCCTGTCTATAAGTATGCACTACGTTGACAAGTCGAGAGCTAAAACACCATCTGGTTGTAGCTAAAGAAGGAATTTTCCTTTTTAAAAATTTGTTCAGCGCAAACGTTCTTTTAGAGGAATGAGATGCAAAATTTGCAATCCCATTTAGGGTGCTGAAGAAAATTCTACATTCTTTTATGTTTTTTAAGCCTTGTGAGAGGACCAAATTCAGAAAGTGGGCATAGCAGTGGACAAATTTCCTTAACCTTAACTTGGAGTCCGTTTAAATGCCCACTCATTACAGATGCTCCGTCGCATGTCTGGGCTACTAGCTTATTTTGGATGTCGTACTTTTCAAGAAGGATTTTTACTAATCTAAACAAATCATCCGCAATTCGTCCAGCACTGACATCAATAAAGCCGACAAAAACTTCATTAATTTTTCCATTTACGAAATACCGGAAAACCACAGACAATTGTGACTTCATTTGGATATCAGACGTCTCATCGAGCATTATAGCTACAAATGTTGCTTCTTGTAATTGTTTGGAAATATTTGAGCTGAGTACCTCCCCAACCGCTTTAATTAAATCGTTTTGAATCGCCATTGATGTTCCTTTGAAAACTGTAGCAGTTTCAAAGTGTTGAGCTATGATAGGGTCGTAAAGTTTAAGGAGGTTGAGAATTTCAACATAGTTTCCTCGATTTAAGGACGAGCTGCTCTCGTCGTGACCTCTAAATGGTAACTCTTGGTTTGCAAGGAAACATGTGACGTCAATTAAACGCTTTAGGACATCACGATTTTTTTTTACTTGAAGATTATGTTGGCTGTTTAAATTTTTAAGCTGAGAGCTAAGAGCTTCATCAATCCTGTTTTCACCAAAACTCGCTAGCTTAAGCACACATTCCAAATGGGAGTTCGTCAGTTTGTGCTTTTTTTGAAGTGTTTGCAAAGTGTTGAGATTTCTTAAACCTGTTGTGCTCCACACAGAATTAATCCGGGAGAAAAGTAGACAAGGCCAACAGACGAGTGACTTTTTATTTTCACACCCTGCTAGCCACGGATAAAGTGAATATTGAGTAGCATTAAACCTTCGTATATACTCTTTCTTAGAATCTTTATGAGTTGATTTCAAACTGACCAGTTTAGGACATGGACGCCCATTTTTAATGATTAATAATTTTTCAGAAAATGTTCTCATTGAAAATGATTTTTCTAATAGATCTTCTACTATAGATTTGGTTTCGTTGTTAGCTGTAGAAAAATCCATTTTTCTTCCTACGATTAAGAAATAAAAATAAAATTGTAAAAAATGTCCTTGCAAGTGGATAAGTGGGCATGTGAAGTCTGTTTTGAGGCTCTATTGTTCTTTTAATGAGGAAAAGGGCGTTTCTTAAACATATACCTATTAAGCAACTAAAAATATGCTCCAGCATATATTTTTTTTTAAACAATCTATTAAGACAAACTATGATACCTACATCCGCATTTCATGAAAAACTCTACCTTTTATGGGCTTTCTGGAAGGTCTATTTTGCATATTTAATCGAAAATGCATATTCATTTGATTGAAAAGCTATTTTTTACATTTTTTTTGAAAAACTACCATTAAGTACTTTTAAAATAGCTATTGTGAACAGTACCAATTTTTGTGCTTTTTTTGAGTTCAACACATGTTCAACAGATGTCCCAAATTACTGTAAATTTTCAAATCGTTCGGGTTGGTCGTTTTCCTTTCCTAAATTTTTAAAGTTTCTGGAGGAATTTAGGTAGAGACCATTAAAAACATCATCAGGTATTAGTTATTTTTTTTTTGAATTTTCCCGAGATTTCTCTCAAAATTTTGATGAATTATTAAAGGAAAAACTTCAAAATTACAAAAAGGAATTCAAATAACAAAAAAAATAATTAATTTTTAAACATCATGAAACATTACAGTTTGGTTATGCCAGTGCTGGTGGTAAGGATGTTTAAAAATTAATTTTTTTGTAGGTTTGAAAAAAAATAATCATTAGCTGATGTTTTTAATGGTCCCTAAGTTTCTCAAGAAATTTGAAAATTTGGGAAAGGAAAATGGTCAACCCGAACGACTTGAAAAATACAGTAATTTTGGACATCTGTTGAACTCAAAAAAAAGCACAAACATTGGTACTATTCACAATATTGTAAAAGTAATATGTAGTAGTTTTTCAGAAAAAAACTAAAAAGTAGGTAAGTTAAAGATTCTGCGTCCATATATTAAATACTGGCACATAAAAAATTAATTTTATTACATACCTAATTTAAGCTTTTTTTGCCCTTTTGCCACTCCAATAAAACCTTTTTAACAAAAAAATATTAAAATACTTGAAAAAACAAACAAATTTACTGCCCACTTTTCTATTGTTATTGAAATGCTTGTTAATATTAATTAATCACTCACTCACTAGGTAGGTATGTTAATCTTTTAATTTAAAGGGTAAGGCTTAGCTTAGTTCAAATCAGACAAAAGTAATTGAAAAGTTTTTTTTTTTTAATAATTCCGCCACCGAATTAAAACTAAATATCTTGCTTTTTTATTTATTTCACGCATAAGTAGAGTGCGAGTATAAATTAACCTTTTTTATTTTATTTCCGTTTACCCTTAGTTGTTCAAAAGGCACGAGTACGATAACTTGGCCGCCAAGATTTGATGACGGATTTTTTTAGAGGGGTCAAAAATAAGCACTTTTTACTATGGGAAGGGGGGGTCTATCTCCCCCCGTTTAGGAGGTAGGGGCACTTTTAGAAAAAATGGTTTAAATTGAAAAAAAAAAAATTAAAAAACAACGGCAATACCTACAATAAAGTGCTATACTGCGTTTGAAAGCCAGAAGATTTTTCTATAATCCTGCATTTAAATCAAATTACTCATGTCAATGGTTTTTGAGAAATTCGCATTTAAAGTCCAAATTTTGATAAAAAAACGTGAAAAAAAAAGTTTAGACCAATTGTTTTCAAAATTGTGAAATGAAATTGTAAATTGGCTTACATGTGTTTCATGTATCTATCAGTTCTTAATCGAACACAAAAAACCGCATGTTTCTAAGTCTTCTGGTTTTTGAGAAAATCGAAAATAACTAAAACTACTTTTCTACAAAATGTTTGATATTTTTTGCTTCCTTACATAAATAAATCAGTGCTAGCTTCCAACATTACAATATATAAACAGTAAAGTATGTATGGGGGGGCATGCTGCCCCCCTGCAACCCCCTGCTTGGGCACACTATAGGATTTGGGGTAGGTGCGAGGTTGGGTGCATGCAAAGTTTCTTTTGCATTCACAGAATCTGTATTTAAAAAAATTCAAATTTATTCTATTTATCCAATGTCCACTAAATACATATAAAATACAATAAACGATCTTGAAAACCAAAACAAACTTCTGACCATGTTCACCAATACATGACACTATTTTTCTATCGAAAATATTGCCTAGAAAGGAAATATAAGGACGACTGGGCTTCGCAAATAATAGAGTTTTTATCAGATGTAAAAAAAGTTTACCCTTGTTATACCGATGGTGATATATGTGAGGGTTTACAGTTAAAAGACATCGATCCTCCCACCCTTCAGAGCGAAAATTTAGAAAGTGTTTTACCGCCAAAACATCCTCGGCTTCCCACGATAAAAGAGTAACTCAACGAACTCGACTGTTATAGTACGGACGATGGCTTTATTGACGAGACTTACACACCTTTTTAATACATTTTGATCATTTTTAACTAACTATGACTGACTAACTCCTGACTAACTGATAAAATAACTGACCCAGATGCAATTCTACCTCCTCATGGTGCATTCTGGGTAACGCTAAATGAATTGCGGTACTGAACTAACAAAGATTCATTATGTTTATTAACATTAATCCTTAAAATGGAATCACCGTCACCACCAAAAATCAAAAAAAGTAGTTTTGGTAATTTTCGATTTTCTCAAAAACTAGAAGACATAGAACCATGCGGTTTTTTGTGTTCGATTAAGAACTGATAGATACATGAAACACATATCAGCTAATTTACAATTTCATTTCACAATTTTGAAAACAATTGGTCTAAACTTTTTTTTTCACGTTATTTTATCAAAATTTGGAATTTAAATGCGAATTTCTCAAAAACCATTGACATGAGTAATTTAATTTAAATGCAGGATTATAGAAAAATTTTCTGGCTTTCAAACGCAGTATAGCACTTTATTGTAGGTGTTGCCGTTGTTTTTTAATATTTTTTTTTTCAATTTAAACCATTTTTTTCTAAAAGTGCCCCTACCTCCTAAACGGAGGTTTTCTCAAAAACCAAAAGACATAGAACCATGCGGTTTTTTGTGTTCGATTAAGAACTGATAGATACATGAAACACATATCAGCTAATTTACAATTTCATTTCACAATTTTGAAAACAACCGGTCTAAACATTTTTTTTCACGTTTTTTTATCAAAATTTGGACTTTAAATGCGAATTTCTCAAAAACTATTGATATGAGTAATAAAATTTAAATGCAGGATTATAGAACAATCTTCTGGCTTTCAAACGCAGTATAGCACTTTATTGTAGGTGTTGCCGTTGTTTTTTAATATTTTTTTTTTCAATTTAAACCATTTTTTCTAAAAATGCCCCTACCTCCTAAACGGGGGGAGATAGACCCCCCCTCCCATAGTAAAAAGTGCTTATTTTTGGTCTCCCTACAAAAACCCGTTATCAAATCTTGGCGGCCAAGTTATCGTACTCTCCCCGTTCAAAAACATAATAATCAATCTACAACAATTCTACTGAAAAATGAAATGTTTATCGTATGTATAGGTAACAAGGAATACAATACAATGCTCGAGACAAGCGAGCAAGCACACATTTTTATCTCGGGGGTGGCCGTGGCGCGATGGATGTGTGCTCGCCTGTGAACCTCATGATCACAGGTTCGATCCCTGCCGTCGTCTATGTCGTTTTAATTCCATTAAAAACCTTCTAAAATTGTCATCAATGGGTTGCTGGCTTACTCATTACATGTTGTTCAGGCATAACACTAACAACATGTAATTGAGTTAAACTAGTATGCCCAACAAGGATGAACACGAATAAAATAATGTGAATTATAAGCGACATAGAAATAAGACACGGCATTCTCCGCTTTAGTTCAGCCGCCATCCCTGGAGATAAAATATCTGAAACAACAACCTTCATTCTCAGAACATCGTGCCACACATCTTTCCTATCCTTCTTTCTCTTCCTTAACTTCACGCCCGCGCTGTGTTCAAACATTTAAAGGGTAATTATAATCCCTTGAGCGCGTGTAGATTATAAAAAAAAAAAAAAAATTTGCTACCCAAGTTGGCTCTTTTATAAGAGCCAACTTCTTCCTTATTTTTCAAATTAGCAAACCAAACCATATCCCATCCCACTAACACTGTCTCGCGAAAAACGACCAAACGACACATTATTTTGTTTTGGTCGATACAATACGATATCGTAATTTCTATTCGTTGCAAACGACCAAGCACACACGTTTATTATTTTCATATTCTTCTACCCAGGTTGGCTCTTTTTTTAGAGCCAACCTTTGTAAATATTTTTTCGGTCTGTTCTTAAAGATAGAACGGGACAGCACATCGGAAATAAAAGTGAAGTTTGTATGAGATTTGTTGGGGCCAATTTTGTAGCCAACCCAAGACCGAAATTGAAAGCAAAATAATATTTAGAGAGATGCTTTGTATAGGATTAATATAGCACGTAGGAGTTGCCGTGAATGGCTCGATTTGAATAGGTTTTTTTGGTTCTTAAGGATTTCAAAGCATTGGGATAGTTAGGTTTTTTGTATTTATGTAGGAAGGAATCCAAGTTTTAATGCAAAGAATTTGTTTGTAGTACCTACGTATAATTAAGCTGAAATTTTAGGGTTGGCGCCGCCAACCTCGCCAACTGTGAGGAATCGCCACTGCTCCGTAGATAAATCTACGAAGTAGAGACACTGAAAGCACTGGCAACTGAGGCCATCGGCTTAGACATATTATAACAAAAGGTGCGGATCTATGTGGATCCGGATCTGCTTTAATTTTTAACATGTATTACAAAAACAATTTGGGATCCTGTTCTCTATCTGGGTCCATTTCATAGATCCAAAAATTAGTTCTAACTCTGGCAGGTAAGGTAGTGTAACTTGCTCCTATGTAAAAGACTAAGAATTTGAAAAATGAATGTTATTAGAGAAACTGTTCATAAAAATAAAATTAATTTTTTAAATGACTAAAAAAAACTTCTTTCTTCAAGCAAATATAGATTTATGCAAGAAGAAAAATTATAAGTTTTTGTAGTGGTTTCTTAAAAAATAAAGGTTTTATATAAGAAAATTTTAAAACATTTTTAAGAAAAAATGTTGGTACGCCAATTTGAAGTCTTTATTATTGTATGAATAAAAATTAAATTTACAAAAAAAGGTATGGAGCAGTTTTCGAGATATTGAATTTAAAAAAAAAAAATAAAAAATTGATTTTTTTTTTCAAAATTCAAAAAAAAATATTTTTCTTAAAGTTTTGAAATGCAATGTTTTTTAAACTTTTCAGAAGCTTCTCTCTACGAAATTTCATTAAAATCCGTTGTGCTGATAATGAGAAATTCAAAATTTTGAAAAATCGTTTTACGGTAGGTACAGTCAGTAATATCTTGTTTTCAAAATTTTTTTCATTAAATTACATATATTAAAAAATAATAAAAAGAAAAAAAATTTAAGCAAAATTCTCAGAACCGTTTTCGAGAAAAATACGATTTTCGAAAACCATTTTTTAACATTTGTATGGAGGGTACTGTTATTTTTAGGTAAAATGAATTTATTTTTCTCATATCTTGGAGATTATTTTTCCAAACTTTTATTTATCAAGTTTTGAAAAAATCGAGCATGGAGTTTTCGAAATATTATGTTTTCCAAAAAAAATTGTGACAGTGTATATATATATACATATATATAGTGTGAATACACAATAATATTCAAACTGCTGGGAAGCTGTAGCATACAAAAAATGATCTAAATCGGTGGTACCGTTTTTGAGAAAATCAAAAACAAAAAATATGGTCCCAAGGGGTTACCAAAACTACTCATTTTTTGTAAAAAATTTTTCAACCATTACCTAGGTCTAACTAAACTAAATTTTTTGAATTTTTTTTAAAAAAAACGTTGGGACAGTTTTTGAAAAAAAAATATTTATAAAATTTCGAAAAAAAATCGTATGGCAGGTACCGTTATTTTTGGTCTTAAAAAATCAAATCAAAAAACATCCGGGAGTAAAAAATTAAAACCCATATCTACCAAGTTTGAAGGAAATCGGCCGAGCCGTTTAGCTGTAATCGAACAGACAGGCAGACAGACAGAATTGCCAGACCCACTTTTTTCGTCTACGCTATCATCGTAATGTCAACTTTGATCAAAATCTCGAGTTCGATTTTTTTTACGAATGCATAACTTGCCTTATAGTACCTATAAGTCGCAAGTAAAAAGACAAGAAAAAATTGAAAATCAACAAACATAAGCAAGAAAGAGATGAGCATGCAACACAGCTGTCACTATGATCCATATCGTTTTATTTTCGAGGGTAAATCTATACGGATCTTTGGCGATAATAAAACGTGGCTAAAGAGAGACATACAGAAACAAAGAACAACAGAAGAAACACCTGTCAACAGCACATGGTTGGTATTGAACGGTCCCCCATCCAAGTAGTAACCACGAACAATGATGCTTGATTTCGTTGACAATTTTGTAAGGAAAAATTAACAGCGATTTATACATACACCTCCAATCACTAGGATGAAGCCATACAATTTTCAATAGATTCTCGCACTCTTTACCTGTTGGACATTTTGTACCCGGAAACATTTACTACCTGTAAATAGGTATACGTATTTTCCCTTAAGAAATTTATGAAATTAAAGGGTTAATTGGAAACGACCATTGGAATTTCCCAAGATCAAATATTGAACTACTTAAAAAGGTCACACAAATGTACATCACTAGAGGATGAGGCCACATGCAACATTTAAGCCAAAAAAAATATAAAACGTTTATGGTTTTAAAACATACTACATTAATAGTCATGAGAAATTTGGTCCCAGGCATCACGAATAGCTTCGATTAAGGTCATTGTGGTATTTTTGGTCTCCAAGTTGCGTGTATATTTATATATATGAAAAGATAAAATAAACAAAATCTAGTTTTAAATTATTTTATATTTTATTAAACTATTATCACAACTTAAATTTTTTATAATCGCTACGCGTTTCGCAAACTATGTTTCCATCTTCAGGCGGATTTTTTATTTGATTTTCCACTTGTCATTTATGTTTACATATTTTCTTATTATACATATATTTAATTTTTGTTTGTCTCTTTTCATCTTGTGTTGAATGTAAGTGCTGCGTCATATAGTGCGTTTGATTTTAAAGTTAATTTGTCATTTAGTAATTTGTCATGTTCTATTTTTGTTGATTTATAGATCTCGTATACTCTTCTAACGTGTCTAGTACTTTCCCTTTTTTGCAAAAATGAATTGGGCTTAAATTGTTGTTGAAGCTCGTGTAACTGTGTTTGTTGTCGATTAAGTGTAAAGCGAATTTAAATAGTTAAATAATTTAAAACTAGATTTTGTTTATTTTATCTTTTCATATACATATGTACCTATATCGATTAAGGTGTCCTTTTCTTCAAATTGTTTGCCGCATTGATAAAATTTACGGGATAGCCATGACCAAATGTTTTCCATCATTTTTAAATCTAGTGAACATGACGTCTATGGCAAGAGTTCCATGTTTTCTGATTGAATAGAACTACCATGCACTATACGGAACTTCCATGGAAGTGTGGATCGTGGCATTTCCTTGTTGAAAAATCTAAGGCAGGGGTCCAAAAATGCTTTTCACTTTTGGAAATTACAATCAAAAAATATTAAACAGTTTTTGAGATATCGAATTTTCCAAAAACAAATTTGTTTTTTTTTTTCAAAAATTCAAAAAATAAGTTTTTTAAGTTTTGAAATGCAATGTTCTCTATACAAAATTTCATTAAAATCCGTTATGCAGATAATGAGAAATTCGAAAAAATCGGTCTATGGTAGGTACAATCAGTAATATCTTGATTTCATTTTTACTTGCGATATAGGTACTATAGGGCAAGTTCTGCATTTGGAAAAAAAATCGAACTCGAGATTTTGATCAAAGTTGAGATTACGATGATAGCGAAGACGAAAAAAGTGGGTCCGACAATTCCGTCTGTCTGTCTGTATGTCTGTATGTCTGTACCTCTCACTACAGCCTAAACTACCGGAGGTATTTTCTTCAAACTCGGTAGTTAAGGGTCTTCGGTGATTCCCTAGAGGAAAAATTGAAATTTTTTTTTTATATCAATTTATTTATATCAATATCTTCAAAACCTATGAACGATTATTTTTTGAAATTATTTCCTAAAACCAATATTATTAAATACTTAAAATTGGATCCCACATTTTTTTCTTGAAAAATTTAAGAGAAATTTCTTATATAAAAAATTTATTTAATAATAAAACGATTTTTTAAGGTTTAATTGCATAAATTCATACTTTTCCGAAAACCAGACGGCAATTTTATGCGTTTGAACATTATTATCTCATTAAATCCATGTTTTATATTTATAAAATGTATCTTAAATTCCAAAGTACTTTTACATAAGAGCAAGTTCGTGCGATCCAGTCGTGCATTTTATTTGTATTAAATTATAGATCGCAAAAATTAATCGAAAGAGAAAAAAATTTTAGCAAAATTTTCAGAACCGTTTTCAAGAAAAATACGACTTTCGAAAACCATTTTTTAATATTTCTATGAAGGGTACCGTTATTTTTAGATAAAATTTTTACAATTAAATAGATTCTTTTTCAATATATTTCAATATTAATATTTTATTTTAAATTATTAGAATTTGTTCGTAGGTTTGCGTCAGTTATACTGAAAAATTATATTATTATTAAGTAAAAGTCTCAGACTTCTATTTAAGAGAGAGGCATGATATACTAAGTTTTAAAATATATTTTTTAATATCTTGTAGATTATATTAAGAAACTTTCATTAATCAAGTTTTTGAAAAATCTAGCATGGGGTTTTCGAAATATTGATTTTTCAAAAAAAAATAAAAATTTTTTTTTAAAAATCCAAAAAAAAATGCTTGAAAATTTAAATACACAATAATATTGAAACTGCTAGGAAGCTTTGACATAAAAAAAATAATCAGAATCGGTTGTACCGTTTTTGAGAAAATCAAAAACAAAAAATTGGTTCCATAGGAGGTACCAAAAATATCTATTTTTTGGAAAATTTTTTCAACCATTTCTTAGCTTTAACTTAATGAAAGTTTTTTAATATTTTGTTAAGAAATCTGTGGGACAGTTTTTGAGAAAAAAAAATATTTATAAAATTTCGAAAAAAAATGTTATGGCAGGTACCTTTAGTTTTGGTCTTAAAAAAAAAAAAGAAAAAACCTGTTGGAGGAGATTTAAAAACGATATCTACCAAGTTAAACGAAAATCGGCCTAGGCTATAGTCGAACAGACAGACCGAAAGACAGAATTTCGAGACCTACCTTTTTAGTCTTAGCTAGGATCGTTATGTCAACTTTGATCAAAATCTAAAGTTCGATTTTTTTACGAATGAATAATTTGCCTTATGGAACGTACGATCGCTCTATAGAGCTCGAGCTGCTCAGCAGCTAGCCGATGCCCTGTCAAAGTATAAAGCTGACATAACAGCTCTTCAAGAAATCAGATGGACAGGGAATGGTGTTTTACAGAAGAAAGAATATGACATATACTACAGCTGTCATACAAAACACCATGTGCTTGGGGTAGGCTTCCTAGTCAGCGAAAAAATGAAGTCTACTATCATCGGCTTTAACGCCATAAGCGAAAGGCTATGCACCCTTCGCGTGCGAGGCAAATTTACGAACATCAGCCTCATTAACGTTCACGGACCTACGGAGGAGTCCTCAGACGAAGAAAAAGAGACTTACTACGAACAAGTCGAGAGGGCCCTCAATGCCTGTCCAAGGTATGATGTTAAAATCATCTTTGGGGATTTGAACGCCCGAATAGGTCAGGAGCCGGTATTCAGGCTTTACGCAGGCACCCATAGTTTGCATGAGAACACTAATGAGAATGACAATGGACTTCGAGTCTTAGAATTGGCAGCATCGAAAAACATGGTCGTTGCGAGTACCAGGTTCCCGCGTAAAGATATCTACAAAGCCACCTGGGTATCACCTGATGGAGTCACTCGTAACCAAATAGACCACGTGTTGATAGACCGTCGCCACTACTCGAACTTGATGATGGTACGAACGTACCGAGGTGCCAATATCGACTCGGATCACTATCTTGTTGGTATGGTTTTCCGAGGGCGGATTGCCTTGGGAAGACGCATTGCATCCGCCGATCAGGTTCGAATCAACACGGCTGCCCTGCGCAATGAAAACACCAGTAACACCTTTGGTAATGCGTTAGGAATCGCCCTAGAATCACTTGACTTAGGAAGAGGAAGCCCTGGAGCCAGTATGCTGGGCATAAATGAGAAGTGGACACGTCTTAAAAATACTGTCATTAGTACTGCCAACTCCATCTTAGGCAGCAGTCGTAAAAATCGGAAAGACTGGTTTGATGATGAATGCAAGCTAGCGACTGAACGTAAGAATGTTGCGTACCGAGCAATGCAACAATCTCATAGAACGCGGGCACGCGAAGAGAAATATAAAGAGCTCAGAAGAATAGAAAAACGGCTTAACAGACAAAAAAAATCAGCCTGGGAGAAGAACCTAATCTGTGAAATAGAAAATAGCCGAGATCGAGGTCCGCGAGCGAGGTTCCAGGCGCGGAAGTTCTACCAATCCGTCCGAAACATGACGCATACACACCACGCTGCACATACTGCAAGGACGGAGAGGGAAATGTGATCACCGATCCTGAAAGCATACTGGAGCGATGGGAAGTGTACTTTAATGAATTGCTAAATGGTCAGCTCACTACAGAAGTGGAGGCTCCACTACTTCAAGAAGAATACCATATGTTGCCGCCACCAAGCATAGAAGAGGTTGGGAAGGCTATAGGCCGGCTTAAACAGAACAAATCCCCGGGAGCCGATGGCATACCAGCCGAATTATTCCATCACGGCGGGCCAGCCTTACGTCAAGCAATTCATGATATTATAGTACAGGTATGGGAGCAGGAAGAAATGCCAGAAGACTGGCAAAAAGGTTTAATATGCCCCATACATAAGAAGGAAGATGTCAACGTGCAGCAATTATAGAGGTATCACGTTGTTGAGTACCGCCTATAAGATACTCTCCTCTATCCTACAAGACCGGATATCCCCATACGCTAAAACCGTCATCGGACAATATCAGTGTGGTTTCATTCCAGGCAAATCAACAACTGATCAGATATTTACCCTTAGGCAGGCGATGGAAAAATGTCTAGAATTTAACATCCCAACATACCATCTGTTTATAGACTTTAAGGCCGCTTATGATAGCATAGCCAGGGTAGAACTTTACAAAGCCATGAGAGGATTCGGCATCCCAAATAAATTGACACGACTATGCAGGTTGACCATGACCAACGTAACAAGCCAAGTAAAAATAGCCGGATTGCTATCCAGACCAATCAACATCTTTAATGGACTTCGACAAGGGGAAGGTTTGGCCTACCTCCTCTTCAACCTGGCGTTGGAGAAGGTGACTCTGGTACTGCAACAAGAAGGACCATCGTCAACAGGTCCAGCCAGTTACTAGCTTACGCAGACGACATTGACATCATCGGAAGAACCGAACAAGCTGTACACGATTCCTTCATCCAGATCGAGCAGGCGGCACAAAATCTGGGGCTGCACATTAGTGAAGGTAAAACAAAGTACATGGTGGCGTCGAATGCGAGAGGAACAGTTGGTCAAACAATCAAGGTAGCGGAGCACGAATTTGAAGTGATGCAATCCTTTAAGTACAGTAGTAGCAGCCGATAACAATATAGAAGAAGAAATACGCGGGCGGCTTCTCAAATCCAACAGAGCCTACTATAGTCTGTCAAAGCTTTTCAAATCCAGAAATCTCACCATAATTTCAAAACTGCTGCTATACAGGACCATGCGTGGGTGTACAAGCAGAAGGCACTAAGTCAAAAAACATAGTTTTGAGTAAATTGATATTTAATGTTTGCTTAGTCGTGAAAATTCAATACCGATTTTAATTTTACATCTGATTGCGTGAAAAGCTCTATTGATATTATGACTTAAGTTTCTAATCAAAAATTTTAGTTTTTGCCAAACCAATTCGAAAATATTCCATTAGAACTACAAAAAATGCTGACTTAGTGCTGTTTAGCAGAAAAGATAATGCAATTATGTAATTATAACTAAAAATGCAAATTAAAAAACAATTTTTTCTGAATGTAATATTTAAAAGTTTTATTTATATTTTAAGAGCAAGTAGGAATATTACATAGTTAAATGATATGGTAAGTTATAATTATAAAATTAAGAAAAGTCAGTTATACAAATTAAGGATAATTTAACAAAAAAATAAGTGAAAAGGTTGGAACTATTCATCACCATCGCTTTCTTCTGATGTGTAAGGTTCTGGCAAGTTGTTTTTGGAATTTGATTATGAGGGCAAAAATTCAAACCAAGAATGGAAAACTTCAGAAACCACTCCTTTTTGACACATTTCTATTGAGTCTTTTTTTTTTTGGCTGCACTTATTTTAAGAGGTTCTTGATACAATTTATACATTGTGTTAGAGAAAGATACTTTTGAACAGCATTTCTTCCTCTTTGTAAAGTTTTTATTACGTTCTTTGCTCTAAAATTGTTGCGAAATTGTATTTGAACTGAAGTATTCCTGGTTTTGATGACAGCTAAAACGCACTAAGTCACTTTAATGCCTTCTTGCTGTATTATTATAGCATATTGTAACTTTTTCTATGACAGCCAAAAGGCACTAAGTCAACTTAGTGCCTTTTAGCAGTATTAAACATTTTTTAACTGACTTAGTTCAAAACATAACCTCAAATAATTCATGTTTAACGATGAATAATCACTTAGGAGGTGATTGGACTACAAAGATATCATCATTCTTGATCACTTTGCATTAAAATGTAAAAATCCTAAAAAATTGACTTAGTGCCTTCTGCTTGTACACCCACGCATGGTCCTGCCAGTACTCACATATGGATCCGAGACTTGGGTGCTTAGCAAAAGGCACTCCGACCTCTTAGCTGCGTTCGAGAGAAAAGTCTTAAGGAGAATTGTTGGCCCCGTATGTGAGGAAGGACGATTCCGGAGACGGTACAATCATGAATTGTACGCAATCTACCTAGAAGCAGATATCGTGACAAAAATTAAGCTCGGTAGACTCCGGTGGGCAGGGCACCTAGCCCGCTTGAGCGAAGAGTAACCTGCTCGGAAAGTTCTTTGTGGTACATTCTATGGTAGACGACAGCGTGGTAGACCATGCTTGCGCTGGAGAGATGGCGTAGACCAGGACGCCCGAAGCCTTGGGGTGCGCAACTGGATGGCGTCGGCTAGAGACCGGGATAGGTGGAGAGACTTGTTGAAAGAGGCCAGGACCGGAACCCGGTTGTCGAGCCGATGATGATGATGATAACTTGCCTTATAGTACATGTAAGTCGCAAGTAAAAACAACTGGGCCTGCCTTAAACATTTCTATAGGATAATGACGTGGACGCCAGTGCAGATATGATTACAAATGTAATTGTTTTCGGAATGCGAAATGTTATCCCCAATAGGGAAAAATCTATCAAACTGAACGACAATTATGCTTGATTTGATTCGATCCGTAAGGAGGTTATTAGGGTCAGAGAAGCAAATTTTCGATGTTATAAAGCAAACCCTACTGAGGAAAATCGCAAGAAGTTCAAGCAGGCTAGAGCGACCTGCAATGATACTCGTAATATTTGACGAACTAAATTATTGCATGATCAAAAATTAAGGCAAACACCACTACAATATCACAAAGGTTGTAAAAATGTTTAATGGTCATTTGGTTCCTAGGCTCGCCTTCAATGAGACTTCTTAAATCAGTGAAGACTTTTTCTTGTGAGGTTTGTTCAAGCCGCATGTCTATGCGAATAAAACACAATCGACCGATGTCCATATGGTAAACATAACGAAGGCAATTGCTTAAATTCAGCCAGATTTATGTGCAAGGATAATTGAAAATTGGAACTCTCGCATCGATGCCACAGAAAGGGGTAGGGCAGGGCTTTTAAACGATGTCATCTTTTGTACATATATACTTTTGTTAATACCTCACACACAGTATATGGTTCAATCCATTTCCATATCTACCCGCCATTATTGAAAAACCATTTACAAGTGGATGGAGAGACCAACAGACACAATGGTACCGATGAAAGAATAATAAGCATTGAATTTTACAAGAAAGTTTAGATGCAAACAAATGCTCATTTTTCATTCGCCCCGAAAAGATCAATATTATTTCAGGAAACTATATTTCAACACAAAACAAAATGAAATATCGTTCATCTATTGCTTGTGGGATATTTATGTTTTCTGATATATTTTATTTATTCACCAATACATATTATTTAGGAAATCATGAATGCCTTTTGGGTAAAAAAAGATCACTCTTTGCCCCCTATTCCACTATATCATAAATACCCTTACAACACATCATCACAGACTGTTTGTTTCCATTTCGGTAAACTTTTCCAAGCGATTACCCACTAAACGGAGAAACGAAGCTTAATCGAGAAAATATCAAACCAAACTGCATTCAATCGGAATCGGGTTGTCCTCTAAACACTATTAATTTGCACAAAAGGATGAAAGATTAAAAAAGTCCGATAAAATAAGGTACGTTAATATCCAAAAGGATTTCTTCTTCTCAACGAGAAAATTGGGTCAAATTCATGTTTTAAGTTATTGAAAGTTTTGGAATAAATTCTCAAAAAAAAAAATTGTTTCACATCCGTTGGTTGTTCATATTTCAGTTGAAAGGACTACTTCCACGAAATTATTGTTTTCATTTTATTATCCAAAACAATATAAATAGATAGTGGTTTCGAAAGCCACTTGATGAAAATTCTACTTAAGGTTGAGGTTTTATTTTCGTTGAATCCAAGAAAGTGTACGAGTATCTTTTTCTGAGAAGAAACTTCTGAAATAATATTTAAACTTTATCCTCAGGTGGACGAGAAATTCCTGGACTTCTAAAAGGAATACTTAAAAAAACAGCGATTTGAATTTATCTCAATGTTGATAGAAGCAACTCAAAACAAAAGTTTGGGTGTCATTCTGGAAGGATTATAGTGGATGAAATGTAAACAAATAAAAACAAAATGAAATTTTAAATTTCGGAAGACTTGTAGTTTCAATGTAGAATTATTCAATTTTGGTCGGATTTATTATTTTAAAATTGTTTATAATTTTTTTCAAATAAATTATAGCTAGACATGGAATACAAATTGAAACTTAAGTACAGCAGGTACAGATACTGCTCCGTAATGGTCCGCACTTAAACAAAATAAAAATGAAATAGATTTTTGGTGATGCAACAACTCGAGGAGGACCATGACCTAGTGACAGCACTGGATTTACCCTTAGGCCAACAAGGCCTAGGCCTAGGGCATCACGACAGAGGGGCACCACAAAAATAAACTACACACAATGAAGGAACAGAATCTCAATTAACATCAAAGTTAATATACAATGGATTGTCATACGTGTATAAAAACGGAAGCTAAGGAACAAGAACAAAAATCTTTAACAAAAAACTAAAAGATTTTAAACTTTTTTACACCACTCGAAGAAAATAGACATAAATGGTGAGGGTTCTGATCCTGGAGAAGAAATGCTTAGTTGGTCATTAATTTTCGGTGATGCATCCAAGAACGACAATCAAGCTACTCATGAAAATGAAGTTGGTGTTTCTTCTGGATCGAACAGCGGAACATTGGAAGATGATGATGCAAATATAGAAATCCTGATCCTGCGCTATGGACTAAATTTTTCGCAGATGATATTGAATATTGGATCGCCTATGGATCGCAATAATCATGATGGCAGAAGTTAAAACTAGAGTTTGTCAGTCCTCTTATTTTGTTGGTAAAAAAGCAAATGGTGAGACTTATAAATGTGAGTGGCTTTTGTATTCCCTCTCAACAGGAGCATTGTTCTGCTTTTATTGTAAGCTATTTTGTAATCACACTAGGCCAGGTCTAACTTTTATAAATCGTAAATGTTTTTCTGATTGAAAAAATTCTTGTTCAATAGATAATCATGAAAAATCTCAGAGTCATAAAGGGGCTATGATGGATTACATTACAATTTACAAGTAGATAGATCCCTCTTCGAATTTCAGACAGATTTGGAAAAACAAATGCAAGATTCGTGTTCATACTGGAAACACGTACTTAAGAGGGTGGTTGCTGTTATTTGCACATTATCTGAACGTGACATTTAGAGGCTCTGAAGAAAAAATTTGGTTCATCAAATAATGGCAACTTTATGGGTCTTCTCGAATTAATAGCAAAGTTTGATCCTTTCTTGGCAACTCATATTTCGAAATTCAGACATCCTGGTTCAGGAGCAACTTCGTACCTGTCTAAAACTCAAACAAAAGAGTTCGCAAACAAATCGTTTAACAAATAAATTTTTCTGGATATTTTAGCTTGACTGTAGATCCTACTCCAGATTTGTCACATCTGGATCAATTGAGTATTGTTATACGCTTTGTTAAAGATGGCCAACCTATTGAACGTTTCTTAATCACCCCTATTACAGAATTCGGCGAATGAGCTAAGGTGACCAGTTTCAATTAATTTCCAAACTTTTGCTATTACTGAATCCGACGAAATAAAGTTGAACGACTGTCGGTAACAATCCCTGCACCACTGACATTATGTTCAACTTATCTGGTATTGTTAAATCCGCACTCCATACAATTTCTATCATTTTACATTCGTGCCAATTTCGAGACGAATCTGAAGTGAATCTTTAATTAAACGAAAAAATAAACAATGGGAAGCACAAAGATGTAAGTCAAAAGTTTATCATAATGAATTTTTAAGGGTTAGCTTAACAAATTTTAATAAAAAACGGACAACCAATCGGAAACAATTCAGAGAAATGGTGAAAATGATGAAGACACACAAGGCATAGCCAGAAATCTAACAAAAAAAAGAATTCTCATACTGGGTATGGAAGTAAAAGTAAAGTATCTAAGTGAAAAAAAAAAACATATAAATTTTGAAATGCAGAGGGCAAACATACGATAATGCTCCGAATATGTCTGGTCAGTATAAAGGGATGCAACAAAAAATTGTTCTGAGAAACCCATATGCAGTCTAGGTATGTACCTTACGCATCACACTCTTTAAATCTTGGTGGTCGCAGTGCTTTGGAGTACTGTCTTATCGAAGTTGACTTCTTTTCTGTCGTACAATAGCTTTACAATTATTTTTTTCTGCATCAACTAGTAGATGAGAAACTAAGTACTCTTCAAAATGCTGCAGCTACTTCTGCAATAATTAAATCATATAATAAACTATTAGATACTTAAAACGACATGTCTGAAGATAATACACTTAAAGGAGATGCTCGAAGGAAAGCTGGTGAACTGCAGAACAAAATGAATAAACTAGAATTCGCTTTAATGCTTATAATCTGGGACGAAATTTTACAAAGTTTTGCAAAGTGAAGACGTATTGTATAAATCATTGGCCGATCAACTGGAAAACATGCGTGATAATTTCAAGATCATTGAAATACGCTCTAAAGATCTTCTACGTGATGGCAGCTACACGGTTACATGAAACCGTATTCGAAAAAAAAAATGGATAACGATGGTAATACTCCCGAAGTTCATTTGGGTCCAAAGGAAATTTTTCGAGTAATGAATGTTCACTGTACGCGAAGATGCCATGACGAAGAAGGACGTTCGTTTGGTGCAATCATCGAGGGTCCAGGTTACACCGAAACGTTGTATTGAGTTGTTTGAAGAGATGTCTACTTCTTCGATGGATATATTCTCAGTGGCATCTTCTGCGATTGGAGTAGGGACAGGTTCTAAGTATAACGGTAAAGTGGGAAGTTGGAGAAGCTTATCATGAAGTGAGACATTTGATGAAGAAAGTGGCACAGAATCACCAGGAGGTACTTGAATATCGGCAAGAGCCACATATTGATCCATTGTAACAGAAACTCTAAATATGTTTGAGGCTTTCACTGCACCTAGCAGCTCATCCACGCTCCGATAATATAAAAGAAAATTAGGGGCACCATTTACTTTTAAGCCTAGGGCCCAAAAAAGCTAAATCCGGCGCTGCCTAGTGACTTAAAATTTTCGACCATTCCGTGGTGCGTGTTACCAGAAATAGAGGCGAACTACAATTTTCTGCCGATTCCGAACAGCACTTTGATTGATAAGAAATACTCTTGGAGGATTAGTCAATTCCTCGCAACAGGTAGTAAACTTTTATGTAAAGGCTGAAAATCGAACCCTCTGTATGACAGTCTGACGAACTAACCATTATGCCGAAGGGTACTACCTTTGTTTATAAAACTTATAGTACTATCAAGAAGACGAAATATTGTGATGACATCTTAAGGCTAGGGACTAGGGATAATTGCTAGATTTGTCTTTGCTAAGTGTAATAATAGGTGCGTTTTATTATTTACAAATCTATCTGGATCCGGATCTGGATTAAGTTTTATCATGTATTACAAAAACAATTTGGGATCCTATTTTCTATCGGGATCTATTTCAAAGATCCAAAAATTAGTTATTACACTGGCGAGTAGATGGCTTTTTATGGTAAGGTAGTGTAAACTACAGTGTAAAGAAAAGAGACAAAAAATAATTTAAAATTTACAAACCCAAGGATAAAAAGAGACGGGCTTATAACACTGCTGTCACTAAGATCCGTATCGTTTTATTTTCAAGGGAAGATCCAGATCCGGATCCAGATAGATTTGTGAATAATAAAACGCACCTAATAAAATATTCTCTTTTTTACTACTTGATTTGTATGTTGTCCTACTCTCCACTGTAAAAGCATGCGCTAATTTCTGCGCCACCACCAGGCTAGTGTTCGCAAAACAAAATCACGCTTTATGATAATACTATAGGTTATATATACAAAGCTATAAGGCAAGTTATGCATTCGTAAAAAAAAAACTCGAGATTTTGATCAAAGCTGACATTACTATGATATCGAAGTCCAAAACAGTGGGTCTGGAAATTCTGTCTGTCTGTTCGACTACAGCCTAAACGACTCGGCCGATTTTATATAAACTTGGTAGATAGTTTTTTAATTTTTCCCCCAGGCGTTTTTTTCATTTTTTTTAAGACCAAAAATAACGGTACCTGACATACGAAATGAAGCTAGGTTTAGGTTCGTTGAAAAAAATTTTCAAAAAAAGGATTATTTTTGGTACCCCCCTTGGAATCATTTTTTTTTGTTGTTTTTGGTTTTCTGGAAAACGGTACAACCGATTTTAATATTTTTTGTATGCTGAAGCTCCTCCAAAGTTTTAATATTATTGCGTATTCAACTTTTCAATAAAAGTTTCTTAATAAAATTTACAAAATTTGAAAAAAAAATTGTTTTCCTAAAAATAAAGGTACCTAGTACCTACCCACCATACAAATGTTAAAAAAATGGTTTTCGAAAATCGTATTTTTCTCGAAAACGGTTGCGAGAATTTTGCTAAAAATTTTTTCTTTCGATTAATTCTTACGATCTATAATTTAATAAAAAAATGAAATCAAGACATTACTGATTGTACCTACCATACAACGATGTTTTCGAATTTCTTATTATCTACATGACGGATTTTAATGAAATTTTGTATAGAGGAGCTTCTTAAAGGTTTCAAGAACATTGCATTTCAAAACTTAAGAAAAGATATCTTTTCTTAATTAAAAAAAAAACTATTTTCTTTTTTTGGAAAATTCGATATCTCAAAAACGGCTCAATATTCTTTTTTGATAAATTTATTTTTTATTCGAACAATAATAAAAACTTTAAATTGGTGTACCAAAATTTTTCTTAAAAATTTTTTATGTAAAAGCTTATTTTTTTAAGAAACCACTACAACAAATTATAATTTTGTTGTTGAATAAACTAATATTTGCTTGAAACAAATGGCATAGTTGTTTTAGTCATTTAAAAATTGAATTTTATGTTTATGAACAGTTTTTTTGTAATAACATAAATTTTTGAAATTCTTAGTCTTTACATAAGAGCAAGTTCGTGCGACCTAGTCGTGCATTTTATTTTATAAACAGTTTATAAACAATATCTCAATCGAAAACCACTTCTCTTTGTAAAAAAATACAAACAAATATATCTTTTTTATGCTTTTATTTATTTAAAACATTAAACACTTTATCCTACACAATACTTAATACTTTTATACTATTTAACTTAAATTTACAAAATAATTATTGCGAAATAAAAAAAAAAACATTTGTTAAAAAAACTTTCTGCTTTCTGTTGTCAAATATAAAGTAGCATTGCCATATTCGAAAAATTTTAAGTTCGGTGTCAAACTTAGATTAGCATCGCCTACAATTAGAAGAATCCTTTGGCTTGAACACAATGAACGCGATGAAACATCGTCGTTGTTGTAAAATCAGTTTCATTCAAACTATGAAAGCAGACGAGGATATACGTAATTAGGCATGTGTAGTCGTCACGTTAAATGAAATTAACAAAAGAAGTAAGAACAGTCGCGCAAATTCAACTTTTAGTTTCACATCTGTTGCTGAAATGAAGCATATGGGCTTATGATTCATTATACTATATTTTACATGTGTTTCATTTTACAAGCCAAACAGTTGGGAAAATAAAAATAAAATAAAAATAAATTTACGGAATTAAGGAGCGACTTTATAAGAACAAAAAAGTGACAGTAAATCATGTCTCGCTCTCGTCTCGTGTTCTCATCGCATTATGATCGCACATAATTGTAAAAACTTTTGTTTGTCGTTTTCATTTTCGTCGTTTTCTCCCGACTTTTTGAAACTTTTCACGATTTATGATGTGCACCCATTAGACCTTTCCTACTTCCCCGAAATCTGCCTTCAGAGCTCAAGAATTGAATATGTTGAAACCACAAGAAATCTAGGAATGGTTTTTAAAAGGACAATGACATGGAATAATCATATCAATGCAGCTGTTGGCAAAGTCTATGGAACACTTCGCCAGCTCTGGATGTCCAACCAATTTACCCCTCAAAGAACACGTATGTTGTTAGCAAAAACACTAATTTAGGCCTATTCTGCCACATCTGTTATTCTGTTATAGATTTTCTGTTATGAATCATAAAAGATTTCCACCTTAAAAGATCTTTTATAATTGGTATTCAGAGGTTCGAACTTTTATAAAAGTCTGTTATGCTACTTCGAAAACGAGATCTTTTATGAAACTGAATTAAATATGTTATCATAATCAGCTGTGATTATGTAAAATATTTCATCTGACATAATTAAAATGGATGACGAACAAAAAAGTAAACTCTTAGGATAGGCGCGCACATTCAATTTTTAGTTTCGAAACTGCTTGGTTCGAGTAACTAAAAAGTTTGTGTGTTTGACACAAACTAACAATTTTTAGTTGCAGAACTGTTTGGTTTCTTATAGAAAACAGATGAACTATTTAGTTGAATGTCCGCGCAGGTGCATATAATTATATGTTACACAGAATAGCGAACTCATTTTAGCAGTGGCGTAGCGTACCATCTCGGCGCCCGGGGCGGGAGACCCGTTTTGCCGCCCCCATTCAATACTTAATTAAAATTAAATTTCGAGACATCATTTCAGAAGCAATGAAGTATCTTTTATTAAAAGTAAAATAGGATCAGCGGTTTCATAAACGAATTCTACGGGCCTTACGAATGAGGATCGTGAAACAAGGCTGCATCTGCGGATTCATCGCCATGCATGCGTTTTTTCCTGCGAATTCTTCTCGTTTTGAGTTCGATTCCGAGTTTTTTCCAAAGAGTCTTAGAAAAGTCGATTGCGGCTTGGACGAAACGGTCTCTGGTCTCCACTAGGAGAGCTTTTAAAACGCAGAGTTTCAGAGCACACTCAGTCCACGTTGCTGCAGGTAAATCTGTCCGTCATCTTCATCAGGTAGCTCTGCAGCTCAAAAGCCAAGAAAAGTGAGGAAGTTTAATGACTGCATGACTGTCAGAAGAAGACTGGCTACCGATCCGTCAATTCTTCCAGTACCTCAAGAACTTCCACAAACTTATTTTTAAGCGTCTTTACAGCTTCACGAGGTTCACTTCTACTGCAGGCTTGTGACTAGATGCTTGAGGTACTTCTGGTGAGTCGACTTCGTCTTGACCCTGATCTGTGGTGGGACCAGAACGACTTCCAACTTTGACGGCAGGCACGTCTTCTTCTTCTGCCTGTAAAATAAGTTATGCATTCCTATGAATATTGGCCGGAGGACAATTCTAGGCCACTCACGATTGTAGATGGAGGAATCTTACTTACATTGGAATCACTTCCGCTGCTGCTGGATGCCGCAGAAGACGTAAACGTAGCTTTTGAACCAGAACTAGAACTGAAATATTTCGCGTCTGCTTCTTTCTTAGCCTTTTTCTTGCGGTATTCCGCGCCGCTTTCTTTAACTCTTTTCATTTTCAAAAACTAGTTCAAAGGTTGAGTGAAGTACTAAGTGTTAAGTTTTAGAAGATTCAACAGTATTTAAACTATAAACAACACAATCGAAATAACTTTCTGTCATGAGGGAGGGAGCAAAAACATTGAGCTGGCTGAGACTAGAATAAGGTTTCCGTGCGTCGAATCCTAGTTATCTTATCATATCTCGCATATGCATATCATATGTTTCGGAACACTCCCTTTCAGTTTCGCGAGAGTTTCGGAACGTTTTGTTTTAGTTTCGCGATTCGCGCGAGAATACGAAATGCACTTTTACGGCCCTATTCACCGTCTACGAATTCACGAAAATCAGCCGAGAGCGGTCAACGACGAACCAATGATAGGGTGGTAAATTTCAAATTTACATCATTGTTGTTTCTTGACTTGTCAAACGATCTGTCATGAAACATATCTGTGCTGTTTGGTACAAACATGATAAGTCCATACAATAATTTGCGGTTTTACATTCACTTTACATGGAGCTAGGGCTGAAACGGGTTGACTGATTTTCTTCAAATATGGAAAACTTTTGAAAATATTCTTTGAAAAATTATTTTTCAAATCTTAAGAAAATCGGCTTACCCGTTTAGGTTCGAGCTCGATATAAAGTGAATGTAAGGATGCAAATTATTTTATGGAGTTATCATGTTTCTACCAAACACCACAGATATGATTTCTACACTACCCGCATCACCGGCGACATTTTGCCGCCCCCCTAGGCCTGCCGCCAGGGTGGACCGCCCCCCCTACGCTACGCCACTGCATTTTAGGCAATCGCTTAGTTTGTATCAAAACACAAACTTTTAGTTGCTCGAACCAAGCAGTTGCGAAACTAAAAATTGAATGTGCGCGCCTAGCCTTACACGCTATTGGTATCCATGCAATGGAACACGATTTTACCTCATATGTTTCTGGGAATACCATTACCATGGCCATACTCTACTTATATGTTTATATCATATATGTTTTAACATATTTTTTTTTTTCATTTGTCTCCTTTCGTTGACGAAATAAAAGATAAATATTCATTTTTACTTGATGCACCTTTGTACTTATTGAAATGTTTTATGATAAAAGTCACAGAAATTTGTCTTTTATTCTTTTATGATTTTTATGGGATTTCATATCAGATTTTGGCATGCTGAATACCAAAAATGCTATTCGTAAAAGATTTTTCTATGTTCGAACGTTTGACAGTTCATGAAAGCTTTCTTAGCAGATTTTATAACAGATTTTAGCGTGCTGAATACCAAAATTAAAATTCATAAAAGATTTGTTGACAGCTCAAACATTTGTATGGAAATTCATAGTCTACCGAGCTTAATTTTTGTCACGATATCTGCTTCAAGGTAGATTGCGTACAATTCATGATTGTACCGTCTCCGGAATCGTCCTTCCTCACATATGGGGCCAACGATTCTCCTTAAGACTTTTCTCTCGAACGCAGCTAAGAGGTTGGAGGGAGTGCCTTTTGCTAAGCACCCAAGTCTCGGATTCATATGTGAGTACTGGCAGGACCATGGTCCTGTACAGCAGCAGTTTCGAAGTTATGGTGAGATTTCTAGATTTGAAGAGCCTTGACAGACTATAGTAGGCTCTGTTGGATTTGAGAAGCCGCCCGCGTATTTCTTCTTCTATATTGTTATCGGCTGCTACTATTGACCCAAGGTATTTAAAGGATTGCACCACTTCAAATTCCTCCGCTACCTTGACTGTTTGACCAACTGTTCCTCTCGCATTCGACGCCACCATGTACTTTGTTTTACCTTCACTAATGTGCAGCCCCAGATTTTGTGGCGCCTGCTCGATCTGGATGAAGGAATCGTGTACAGCTTGTTCGGTTCTTCCGATGATGTCGATGTCGTCTGCGTAAGCCAGTAACTAGCTGGACCTGTTGACGATGGTCCCTCTTGTTGCCGTGCCAGAGTCACGGATTGCTTTCTCCAACGCCAGGTTGAAGAGGAGGCAGGCCAATTAAATCGGAGTCCATTAAAGATGTTGATTGGTCTGGATAGCAATCCGGCTATTTTAACTTGGCTTGTTACGTTGGTCATGGTCAACCTACATAGTCGTGTCCATTTATTTGGAATGCCGAATTCTCTCATGGCTTTGTAAAGTTCTACCCTGGCTATGCTATCATAGGCGGCCTTAAAGTCTATAAACAGATGGTATGTTGGGATGTTAAATTCTAGACATTTTCCATCGCCTGCCTAAGGGTAAAGATCTGATCAGTTGTTGATTTGCCTGGAATGAAACCACACTTATATTGACCGATGACGGTCTTAGAGTATGGGGTTATCCGGTCTTGTAGGATAGAGGAGAGTATCTTATAGGCGGTACTCAACAACGTGATACCTCTATAATTGCTGCACGTTGTGACATCTCCCTTCTTATGTATGGGGCATATTATGCCTTTTCGCCAGTCTTCTGGCATTTCTTCCTGCTCCCATACGTGCACTATAATATCATGAATTGCTTGACGTAAGGCTGGCCCGCCGTGATGAAATAATTCGGCTGGTATACCATCGGCTCCCGGGGCTTTGTTCTGTTTAAGTCGGCCTATAGCCTTCTCAACCTCTTCTATGCTTGGTGGCGGCAACATAGGGTACGAGTATTCTGCTTGAATTAGTGGAGCCTCCACTTCTGCAGTGAGCTGACCATTTAGCAATTCATTAAAGTACACTTCCCATCGCTCCAGTATGCTTTCAGAATCGGTGATCAGATTTCCCTCTCCGTTCTTGCAGTATGTGCAGCGTGGTGTGTACTGCGTCATGTTTCGGACGGATTGGTAGAACTTCCGCGCCTGGTCTCGGCTGTTTTCTATTTCACAGATTAGGTTCTTCTCCCAGCCTGATTTTTTTTGGCTGTGAAGCCGTTTTTCTGTTGTTCTGAGCTCTTTATATTCCTCTTCGCGTGCCCGCGTTCTATGAGATTGTTGCATTGCTCGGTACGCAACATTCTTACGTTCAGTCGCTAGCTTGCATTCATCATCAAACCATTCGTTCCGATTTTTTGGACTGCTGCCTAAGATGGAGTTGACAGTACTAATGACAGATAGATCGCCAAGAATTGTAAAAAAAGTAATCGAGTGTAAAGGAGGCTTTTTCGACGAAAAATCGGTTTAAATATTTTTTTCTTTTTTTATATATCGGAAGGAAGTAAGATTTTAAATATTTTTAGTTACTTAAAACTCTCATTCAATACGTAAATTACCGAGGCCGAATGGTGAAGAAGATGAAATTGAACCAGACATCCGGCATACCCGTCCAATGTACTAATGCAAAACTAGTTTAATAAAATAAAATTTCGATCTTTGTTGGGTTTCTGCATGAGACGGCTTTCCATCCGCTGCGATCCCGAGCACGCTGCTTCCAATTATCTAGGCCAAGGGTTCTGCATCTAACATGGATTAGTATTTTAAGTTGAGGTTCAGTCTTCGTGTCGCCTTGAACCTAGGGAATGGGATTCGAAAACTCCATTGAATTGATATAACATTGTTAATGCAGTCGACGTGTTCTAAATTTCTGGACTTCATCCACATCTTGTTATAGTTCGCGGTTCTACTTTCTCCTCTATTCGCCATCCTCGTTCACAAGACCAAATATTTGTCGAAGAAGTCCAATATGAACAGTACTTTTCCGCTCATCTTAAAAAATACTCGCCACTGTTAAGCAGAACAATCTGCGGACAGATGTTTATTTGTTGATATAGCATGTACTTGGTATTGGTCCTTCTTGCTTTAAGACCAATAAGTTTTACATGATCTCCAATCGCCGTGGAGAACCGGGAACGGCCGTTGATTTTCAATTTTTATGTTACGAGATTCAGCTGGATCAGTTTTACTGGAATCAGTAGTTCGGCTATTGCCATAATAGAACGATGACGATTGTTGCTATCATATGCGGCTTTGAAGTCGGTCAAAAGATGATAAGTCTCGACTTGAAATTCGTAGACATTTTTCAGAATTTGCCTCAATTTGAAGATTTGGTATTATACAAATTATATCTTAATATATATAAATCTCGTGTCACGATGTTTGTCCTCAATGGACTCCTAAACCACTTAACCGATTATAATAAAATTCGCACACCATGTGCAGTTCGATCCAACTTGAGAGATAGGATAGTTTAAATCTCAAATTATAGTCGCAATTTTAATTTATGGCTAATTATTTGTCTGTTATTATTTGACAGTCACAATTATCTGTTAACTCCAAATGATTCTAACAGATGTCGATACCTTTCGACTGGGTTGAGTAAGTAATCAATAGATGGCGCTGCTATGGTAAATCTACGAACGTGTCATATAAGCTACACTAGCTGACCCGGCCACGCGTTGCTGTGGCTAAAGTTTTTGTTATATTACATTATAGTAAACAATCTAAGAGGAACAATAAGAGAACATCAGTCACGGAGTTCACTATGCTTTTTCACACAGATGGTATTTGTAAAAAAATATGGTGATCTCCTTATTTGACTTTCTACTACTATAACCCTTTAGTACAATGAAATTATTTACGAACAAAGACGAAAATGTTGATGTTGGTATACAAATTCACTGGATTGAGATTTGAAGGGGAAGTACGTTGAACACAATTAATTAAAATGTTCTTACACTTGATATTAAGCATAAATCAGTAGGTACAAAATAAAAATTTATCAGATTTATTATTTCCATTTAATTTTATAACAAATATAAGTATATTACAGTATAATACAGTAAATAACATGTGACGCTTAAACTCATGAATGAGGTAGGCAAGGCAGACAGTCTTAAACTTTTAAACATTAATATCTATTTTTTTGAATTATAAATACTTTCAATTTCAATTTAATTTAACACCAATCGGTGCACAATGTTGTTGGTTAACCTGTCTTTAGCTAACACAAATAGATTCGACGGTTTCCCAACACGTGAACACGCAACATATAGTTGCCCATGAGAAAAACATTAGCCACAGCAACGCGTGGCCGGGTCAGCTAGTCTTAATATATATAAATCTCGTGTCACGATGTTTGTCCTCAATGGACTCCTAAACCACTTAACCGATTATAATAAAATTCGCACACCATGTGCAGTTCGATCCAACTTGAGAGATAGGATAGTTTAAATCTCAAATTATAGTCGCAATTTATTGCATTCATATTATAATGAAGAAAATACAGTGAAATTAAACCTGTTTTTTACTTATTTGTGCTTCATTGATCAAAACTTTATAATTTAATTTGAATATATGTATGTAAGTATTATCACATAATTATAAAAAACGAACGTCTTCAAAAGAATATCATAAGAACAAGAGCAGCAGGAGAACGAGACATAGCCACAGTAGGAGCACAGGAACAATAATTTCAATTTATACATGTAAGTAATATCACATAGTTTTATAAAAGTTAATTAATATATCAATGAAAAAATGGCACAAGAGTATTTTCCCGGATATACAGAATAGTTATTTGAATCATGAATGGCTTAGTCAACGGGCGATTTTGGCAGCCAAAAACGTTGATGTTGACGAAATTAACTTCCAGATACAACAGTTGTTACCAGGCGATCTGATGTCTTTTAAATCAATCGATACTGTTGTTGATGAAAATGAAAGTGTAAATTTTCCGATTGAATTTTTAAATTCATTAGATATCCCTGGAATGCCACCACATAATCTTAGATTAAAGATTGGTTCCCCTATTATTTTCCTCCGTAATTTGAATCCACCTCAATTATGTAACGGTACGCGTTTGGTCATCAAAAAGATCACCGGAAACATTCTTGAAGCAACCATTTTGGCTGGGAAGTTTAAAGGAAAAGTGGTCCTGCTGCCACGTATTCCGATGATACCATCAGATTCTACCATACCCTTCAAAAGGCTACAGTTTCCAATTCGTTTAGCTTTCGCCATGTCTATAAATAAATCTCAAGGTCAAACAATGTCCATTTGTGGTTTAGATTTGGAAAATCCATGTTTTTCTCATGGGCAACTATATGTTGCGTGTTCACGTGTTGGGAAACCGTCGAATCTATTTGTGTTAGCTAAAGACAGGTTAACCAAAAACATTGTGCACCGATTGGTGTTAAATTAAATTGAAATTGAAAGTATTTATAATTCAAAAAAATAGATATTAATGTTTAAAAGTTTAAGACTGTCTGCCTTGCCTACGTCATTCATGAGTTTAAGCGTCACATGTTATTTACTGTATTATACTGTAATATACTTATATTTGTTATAAAATTAAATGGAAATAATAAATCTGATAAATTTTTATTTTGTACCTACTGATTTATGCTTAATATCAAGTGTAAGAACATTTTAATTAATTGTGTTCAACGTACTTCCCCTTCAAATCTCAATCCAGTGAATTTGTATACCAACATCAACATTTTCGTCTTTGTTCGTAAATAATTTCATTGTACTAAAGGGTTATAGTAGTAGAAAGTCAAATAAGGAGATCACCATATTTTTTTACAAATACCATCTGTGTGAAAAAGCATAGTGGACTCCGTGACTGATGTTCTCTTATTGTTCCTCTTAGATTGTTTACTATAATGTAATATAACAAAAACTTTAGCCACAGCAATGCGTGGCCGGGTCAGCTAGTTCATATATATAATTTGTATATCTGCCTTACCGGAAGACACAGTGATACTTCTCGAATATAGTGTTTCAAACGACTTAACTCGTGAACACAACACTCTGGCAAGACCTCTTTTTTTGTAGATGGGATATGAGACGATGCGCTTGCTTTCTCTCATGCAGATACTGCGGCCTTTTTGTTCTTAAGCTTTTTTAAAGTTAAGCCCACCTTTTATATACTGGGAGTTCGAACGAGCTCTTCTTTGAGTGAAAGTGAGTTGTATGTAAATCCTCTTATGTAATCAGAATCACTATTCATGATATCCATTTAGCAGCTTCTGAAAATTTTGCATCAAAAGATTGTCCTTTTGGTTCAGTTTGTAAATTACCTTCGAAGAGCTTGCGTCTCTGGGATTAACTGAATAAATATTTCTGACAGATGCGTGTCAAAAATGTATTGAAATCGATGTGCGACACTATGGAAAAGCTATTTGCATAGTGGCGCCACCTTGATATCAAGAGTTAATCAACGTTTTAAACATTTGTCAATGTACATATACGTAGATATTTTAGACGATTTTATTCGCAAATATTTTGTTAGTGAATAAAATGTGAAAAAGGAAAAGCCTTCGAAATAATGGGCCCCAGAAGTAAGTAATATTTCACTGTACAAGGCTTCGGATCTGTTTACTTTGGATTCACATTAAGATTAAATTTCGTTTTCCGCTGGTCTTTCTAGCAGTTCTTTGGCACAACGAATAAACATTTTGTTAAATTGGGATATTCGATAGTACGTGTATAAAATAAGAAATTCGAATTTGCATATTCAATTGGAAATACTTCTAACTCCAACTTAAGCTTAGTTGCTGTCCCCCTGTTCTCAAGATTTTTGTTTCATTGAATCTGTTCAATCAAAGCCATTTCGTCCAATTGAATACGTTTTATCGCAGTTACTATTGGTTTTTTATAAATCTAAGCGACCATTTATTCTAAATTAAAAAAAATAACGAGCACAAAAAGAAGAAGTCTTGTAGCAAATGTTTTCCTAATTCACCTAGAAACAGGAATCCACATAAAACAAAGGCACACAAAATGGCTGTGTCAATGACTGTTTCACATATTTCCCTTGAGTGAAATAAAGCTATTAAGTACGCGGTAGAGTCTGCCATTGTCGCTTACACTAACGAGCTGTGTAAATTGAATTTCACATAATACTGGAGCAATCATATATCATCGAAATTGCAATTGTATTAAGGAGGACATTAAGTGTCCCCTCCCGCGCTCAACGCACGGTCCTCACATACAATTGGAGAGAATTGGGGTTTGCGGGTACGATGAGGTGTTGTATTCAATTGTGGAGCTCTCAGTTTCGCTTATCTGTCCACGATCGTATTATCCTGTTCTTCAGTATATTCCAGTAGTGCGTGAGGTCGTTTTGTAAAAATGCTGTTATCTGCGTGGAAGTGTTTTATTATCCCTGACACTTCTGCCAGGCTTTCTGCACCCGGGGATTACTCTGAAATCCGATTACGAATAAATGGATTGTAATTGAGTTTTTTTTTTTTTTATTATATCATTTTGTCCTCTTTGTCTTCTTTGCGTGTGTAGGGGAGTGGGAGTTGGGTTGGAACGATTTGTGTACATTTTAACGATATGTTTTGCTTTTAAAGGATTTTCGTCGTCCTTTTGATTTGCTTAACACTCAATGGTTTTTTAGAGTGGATTGAAAACGTATAATATTTACTTTGGTTTTGTTTGTAGAATTGAACTTTTTTTATTTGTTATTAATTTAAATATGGTGCAGTGAAATCACACCCTACGAATCGAACCTAGGAAGTGTTCAGAGGCAGTTTATTTGAAAAGAACAAATATTTAATTAGTGTTTAAAACAGTTCAATAAATTGTGAATTTTAACAAGAATTTTAGGAACAATTCGTGAGGAATCAAGGACTAGTGACTCGCATTAATCATTGGATGTGTTGTCGGCAGGAATGAAGGGGAACTCAAATTTTCTGTTTGGTCCGAACGACTCTAATGTAAAGCACTTTTCATGGCAAAGGATACTCTTGGATTATTTGTCAATTCCTCGCAAGAGGTAGAGGTTTTAGGTGTGGACCCCGTATCAATCAGCAATCATCAATTTGGGTGTTCCCAGAATACATAAGATTTCTCAGTACTCATCGGCTGTCTGATCTAATCAGACATTTCTCTGTGCGGTACATTCATAAAAGAAATAGGTCACCAACTTTAGTTGAAGACAATAATTTGTCTTTCAACATTAAAAATCCTAAAATGAGTACGCATAACCATAATCTTAAATATGGGCGGTTTACCCCTCTACAATGTCTTCCCAACTCGGATGCTGATATTGGATGTGAAGAAGTGTTAGCTACTCCACCAGTTAGCAAAATTAAAATACCTGCTATATGTGAATATACTCGTATGATAACTGTGACCGAATATCGCCGTTACACGTAATGTGTGAGAAAGAGAAGATCACAATGGAGCGAGCTAAGTTGAAATTACCTTTCGCACAATTCACTATAAGTAGCATTAGATGGTTTCAAATCTGATATTCCTAAAATAAACGCTGGTGTGCCCCAGGGCTCCGTTTTGTCTCCGATACTCTTTCTTATATGGAATGCTTTACCCGGCTCAATATTTCCCACTCATTGCAGTGTGCATCGGTATCTACTTTCTCATCCTATCTTGCTTTCCTAATTGCTAGCACTGTGTTTAACATTATAAGAATATACAGGGTGATTTGCATAAGGTGTGACTAAAAGCTAGGGCGTGTAGGTTGGACTTTCCCCCCGTTTAGGCGGGAGGGGCAATTTAAGAAAAAAATCACTTAAAACAGAAAAAAAATTATTAAAAAATAACGGTGATACCTACAGAGTAATGCTATAGCATTTTGAAAAGCCAGAAATACATTATTTAATTTTGTTTTTAAATAAAGTTGTTCGAGTGAATAGTTTTTGAAAAAATAATTTTTAAAAATAAAATTTTGAAAAAAAAAAGTTTACGTAATTAAGTATTATTTTTTTATTCAATATTCAATGCTCTTATTAATTTTTGATCAAACACAAAAAATCGGATGTCAAAATGTTTTGTAGTTTTTGAGAAAATCAAAAATAACAAAAACTACTTTTGTTCTAAGAAAAGCCTTTTATTTTAGTTTTTACGTTTTTGGATTCTTAGGTGAATTTACGATTGAAAGGATTAACTTTCCTTTTACTATTTTTTTAATTATCGTCTTATAAGCATACAATAATGTGACAAAGTACTGGATTAACCATATTTCACACATTTTTTCATTGAGAACACCTGCGTGAGAGCATTGGATTAATATTGACCTGAGAATGTTTTTTAAATAATGCAACGTTACACACCCTAACTAGTGACAGAAAAATGCAATTGCGAAATAAGAACAAAAATGTTCCTGAATCTTGAAATCAATTAAAATAAGAAATACATGCATATTTAGATAAAATACATAATTATAATTACTGTTTATTTAAATTTTTAACTATTTTTTAACTAAAGCTTATTATAAAAATTTTTCGATATGATCCCCATTTTGTAGAAGGCAAAGATTATAGCGCCTTCTTATTGCTGCACGAAAATTTATACTTGATAAATTTTCCTGTAATTTGACTCCAGCCACTTCAATCCGTTGTTTCAGTTGTTCCAAAGATTCTATTTCCACTTCGTACACTATAGTTCTTCATGAATCCCCAAGCATAAAAATCTAACGGAGTTAAATCTGGCGATCTAGGCGGCCATTCTATTGGACCTCCTCTTCCAATCCAACGGTCACTAAAATGTTCATCAAACCAGTTCCTTAAAGTGCGGCTGTAAGTAGTGTGCTGGAGCTCCATCTTGCTGGTAGATTAAATTGTCTGCTATGGCCAAGGGAACGTTGTCATTCAAATCGGGCAGAAGGTCTCGAAGTAACTGCAGATAGGATTCTCCATTTATGACTGAATTCAGGAACCGTGGTCCAATAACTGTTCGTCCAACAATACCAAGCCAAACATTACAGCTAAAGCGGTGTTGAGATTTGGTTTGTTTCTTGTTATGCGGATTGCTGTTACTCCTGTGATGTAAATTGTGGAAATTTGTTTCTCCATCTCTGGTAAACTGAGCTTCATCCGTCCAGAATATCCTTCCAAAGTAATTATGTTCAGTTTCATCTCTTAGCAATAATATTCGACGAAATGCAGCTCTCAGTAACTTGTCGTTTGCGGTTAGCTCCTGAACTGGTGTAGTGTGGTACGGGTGTAAATGCTCGGTATGAAGCACTGCCCATACTCTAGTTTGGGGCAACTGAAGCATAGTAGCTATTCTCCTTGTGCTAAGGGAGGGATTACGTCGGACCATATCCAAAATTCTCTCCTCTATGTGTACTGATGCAGAAGATGAAAAAGTTAATCCTTTCTTTCGTAAATGCACCTAAGCCAAGCCGACCCCACCATAATGAAAAAGTGGCAGGTCAATTTTAAACCAATGCTCTCACGCAGGTGTTCTCAATGAAAAAATGTGTGAAATATGGTTAATCCAGTACTTTGTCACATTATTGTATGCTTATAAGACGATAATTAAAAAAATAGTAAAAGTTAATCCTTTCAATCGTAAATTCACCTAAGAATCCAAAAACGTAAAAACTAAAATAAAAGGCTTTTCTTAGAACAAAAGTAGTTTTTGTTATTTTTGATTTTCTCAAAAACTACAAAACATTTTGACATCCGATTTTTTGTGTTTGATCAAAAATTAATAAGAGCATTGAATATTGAATAAAAAAATAATACTTAATTACGTAAAATTTTGAAAAAAAATTGTTTAAAAAAAATTTTAAGTTTTTTTTTCAAAATTTTATTTTTAAAAATTATGTTTTCAAAAACTATTCACTCGAACAACTTTATTTAAAAACAAAATTAAAGAATGTATTTCTGGCTTTTCAAAATGTTATAGCATTACTCTGTAGGTATCACCGTTATTTTTTAATAATTTTTTTCCTGTTTTAAGTGATTTTTTTCTTAAATTACCCCTCCCGCCTAAACGGGGGGAAATAGACCTCCCCCTTCCCATACGATTTTTTTCTTGTCTAAGTCCAACCTACACGCTTTAGCTTTTTGTCATACCTTATGCAAATCACCCTGTATAATAAAAAAAAGCGACTGGCTATGTCTTATTTAGCATCACTGAATTTGAGGAAATCTCCATGATCCTTCCTCAAAAAGAATCCTCAGTTGCAGACTCTGTTCGATTCAATTCAATTAGTTTAGATTTGCACCTCTCAAGGCAGTCTCTGCTTTGGAGAATATAAATGCCATATCTGAAGGTTTCACTCTCCAGAACCTATTGGCATTTTTTGACGATTTCCTCTCATAATTGAAGAAGTATAAGTGTAATTTACATGTTGATGATGCCAAACTAGGAGCAGCAAACTTAAATTCAAAGTAGCAATTTTGGAGCTGTCCTAGAGATTCTGAGAGGCATTCGTTTTCATTTCCTTCGTTTGGTAAAAGGTTTTACTGACAAAGGAGCTGGTGTCGCTCAGATCGATTTGCGTCATATACCTACTCTAGCGACAAGCTCAAGTTCAACAATCACCGTTCATTCAGTCTATAGCACTAATCGATCAATTGGGCATTCTCTATGCGGATCCGTGATGTCACTTCCCAGAGTTGGTAAGTTTGGTGAGTCTCTGACACAAAACAAACTGAAGGAACTCGAGGAAATCGTAATGGACTCCCCCAAAGCTCAGCAGGCTATTATTGATGCATCCAAAATGTCTATTGTGGTGAATTTTAATTAGCATTGAAATGTTTGCCAAAAGGGTAGTAAAGCTACCAAAAGAAGCCTTCTGAATACATCTCAGCAAGATGAACAGCATTCCGCTGAACCTTATGTCTGCTCTACCCCAGAGTGTAGCGCCACCTTGAGTAAATATATAAAGCAAATTAAATAATACTACTTATCTTTTTATACTATTTATTAATTTAATGCAAATCAACAACAAGACCACATCAATAACTTTTTGTAAGATAAAATTTGTGTGCAATATTTTATTAAAATCCGTTAAATAGTTCGGATTAAGCAGATTTTTTTCCGCTCTCATATACAAATCAGACCACTGTGCGACGAAACTAAAAACTATTAACAAACCGTTTTAACTTAAACACAAATTATTTTACTTTGTGACAATACCATCGTGACTGGTGAGAGATTAGTCTAGTCAATTTTAAAATATTTTATTTAAATTTTCTATCGAAACTGGTTCCAATTTCCACAGAATGTTCATTCAAAACCTCTGCTGGATAATTTACTTGGAATTTTGTACTTTCCCTTCCACAATTGGACGTACTAATGTCAAATGCTTCCTTTTTATTTTGACTCTTCCATTCCGTACTCTCTCTTTGCGCACAAACACTCCAAAACCGATTGTAAAATAGTAAACAAATTCAACAGCACTTAGCAAGGATGCTCCCAGGAATAATCCAATAATCCCACCGAAATTTCCTGAAAAGAAAATTGAAGTACGAGTATTACTTCACAGAAAAGGATATAAATGCTGGTGGCGGGCGTATGGTTGTGTGTTGGTTTCTTACCAATTAATTCCACATAAGTGTAGGATAGAATTGTTAAATATTTTATCATGTAATCCGCGTTATAGAATACATCGAGATTAATTGTTTGTATCTCAGAGCCGTTCCTAAAAGCGAACATTATTTTTAAGTGTTTTTTGAGAGAAATGGTACATTAAAAATTATTACTGTTGCTTGAAAATGCTTGAAAGTGAGGTACTGAATACCACGGAATCACAGCTATTCATGCAAGAGCACATCATCTGGTCATTAACATTCTCAATTAAATCGTCTTGGAATAGGCGGCGCTCGGAAGTGAAGACATCTAAAAGTTTATGGAGTGTATGTATTTTTTTTTTCTTTTTCTTAAGTGAGATATTGGAGGTAGAAATATTTTAAAACAAACCTTTGTTTTCAAATAAGCACATAAAATCAATCGGCTTGCAAGGCAGGAAGCTAGAGTTATCTGAAATGATAAGGAGAACATTTAACAATTTGATTCATAAATGTGCACGTTTTGGTTACAGTATTTATGAAAGAAATGAAATATTTAATGAAGAAAATTCGCTAAACAGAAACTCATTTTTAGCACATTGTCCTTATCTTGAATTCCTTTTTTGAATTCAAAAGAAAAACCTCACTTTAAGAAACTTTCTTAACTGGTGGCTCAAAGATTGAGTGTGGTGTTTGTCCAGAAACCTTCTCTGATACTTACTTTACTTGGGCTACCCGACTTTTCTAGTGTATTTTCAAGCTGAGTTACTGACTATAAACGAAACTTGCAAGGTACTCAAACAAGATCCAAACTAGAACCAGAATACGGCTATTATCACTGACAGTCAGGCGGCTGATAAAACCGTATACCCAAGTACATCATCCTTCAAATTGGTGCAGCAATGCCGGAATGAACTTGCTAGTCCCAATGTTAACCACAATGTCAGTGTTATCTGGGGTTCGGGTCATTGTGGCATTGATGTACTCGTAAATGAGCGTAGGTGAAGCAGTTTAACTAACTGCATTATAACGGGTGATTTTTTTGAGGTTAGGATTTTCATGCATTAGTATTTGACAGATCACGCGGGATTTCAGACATGGTGTCAAAGAGAAAGATGCTCAGTATGCTTTGACATTTCATCATGAATAGACTTACAACTTAGACAACGTCGAATTTTCAGTGAATGGGCCCTAGAAAAGTTGGCAGAAAATCCGCTTTTTTATCGACAAATTTTGTTCAGCGATGAGGCTCATTTCTGGTTGAATGGCTACGTAAATAAGCAAAATTGCCGCATTTGGAGTGAAGAGCAACCAGAAGCCGTTCAAGAACTGCCCATGCATCCCGAAAAATGCACTGTTTGGTGTGGTTTGTACGCTGGTGGAATCATTGGACCGTATTTTTTCAAAGATGCTGTTGGACGCAACGTTACGGTGAATGGCGATCGCTATCGTTCAATGCTTACAAACTTTTTGTTGCCAAAAATGGAAGAACTGAACTTGGTTGACATGTGGTTTCAACAAGATGGCGCTACATGCCACACAGCTCGCGATTCTATGGCCATTTTGAGGGAAAACTTCGGAGAACAATTCATCTCAAGGAATGGACCGGTAAGTTGGCCACCAAGATCATGCGATTTGACGCCTTTAGACTATTTTTTGTGGGGCTACGTCAAGTCTAAAGTCTACACAAATAAGCCAGCAACTATTCCAGCTTTGGAAGACAACATTTCCGAAGAAATTCAGGCTATTCCGGCCGAAATGCTCGAAAAAGTTACCCAAAATTGGACTTTCCGAATGGACCACCTAAGACGCAGCCGCGGTCAACATTTAAATGAAATTATCTTCAAAAAGTAAATGTCATGGACCAATCTAACGCAAATTTTATGCGTTTTTTTTTTAAAAAAAGTTCTCAAGCTCTTAAAAAATCACCCGTTATCTTGAAAGATTTGGGACACCTATAAAAAATCCCAAAGGATCGACCTGATATGCAGACCCATAAAAGATATAGAAAGGATCGTAGGTACGTTTAGGAGGCACTATCCAATAGGAGAGCATCCTGCAAAGCTAGGTATTCCTCAAAACACTCACTGACATAGCGTGGGGAACAGAAGGAAAAGGGAACTGTCCTTCATTTCCTCCGCAAATGCCCGGCTCTAACCAAATTAAATACATTTTTTGGTGGTGCAACAGCCCTAAGTGAACCAGGACCTAGTGACTCACAACTCTCAACCATTCCTGTATGCGTGTTACCAGAAACAGAAGGGACCTACAATTTTCTGCCGATTCCGAACGGCTAAAGAGCAGCACTTTCCATGACAAGTGATACTTTTGGAGGATGTGTCAATTCCTCGCAAGAGGCAGTACACCCATGAAAAAAACTTTCTTGCAGCGGCTGAGAATCGAACTCGAGACCTTCCGCATGACAGTCCAACGCACTAACCATTATGCCAAGGGGTACTACAAATTAAGATTACAATTATTAGGAATGGCATTTTCTGAACACATCGACGAGCTTTTAGAAATAAAGATCAAAGACTTGATCCCTTTTCTCAACGTGACGAAATAGTTTTAGAACGAACTTCGCTTACTTCTGGGCCGTGTCCTTCGTTTGATTCCTTAGATCCCGAGCTAGCGGACTGTGGGCTTTGACGGACATTTACGGTGCAGAGAATGGAATGATCACTCAATCGGATTGGCTACTGTGTTAGCACAAGCTGCCTAGCTTGGCACAGTGTTTATGGTATCGGATGAGGGTGGTGGTCCTGTTGAGTGACTAATCCAGCAAACACATAATAAAAGACATCAAAACCTACTAGATCCTTTCCTATTATTGAACTTAAACCAAACCAAATAACTTCATGAGATTGTCCACAATTTCCCATATTAATTCCATCTACAGGTTCATATGAGTTATGGTTTTAAAATGGCGCTCTTCAGCGCTAATTGGGCCATAAGGCTAGAGTGCCAGTGGTTGCCAATTCTACCTTACTTAAGAAACTTATAGTAGGCACAGATATAAACCTACAGGAACAAAATACTGCGTATAAAAAAAAGTTGAAGAGAAAATCAGTCTAATAGTTATGCCCCTGGCACACATCTAGTATAGATACGATGGTATGAATACCATAGTATATGAAATTCGAACTTACAACTACAAATTAGAAAATATTAAAAAATCATAATAAATTATCTATTATTCACTTGAGAGAAATTGACCTATTTTCACTAAGGAGAAGACTATACTACGCAAAAAATCATAGAATTGATACCACGGTCATACTATTTTGGTCGGCTGGTATTACCGTAGAATACCCTGACAAACGTGTGGTTCATTCGCATGCTATGGTAGATGTGTGTCACAGGCATAAGCATTAGCTCAACCTAAGATCGCACTAATCTTTAGAGGCCTTAATGTTTTAAGGTATCAAACTATATCAGTTAGACGAAAAAGCTCTCCGATGACTTTTTTACTTGCGATATATGTAGGTACTGTAGGGCAAGTTCTGCATTTGAAAAAAAAAATCGAACTCGAGATTTTGATCAAAGTTGACATTACGATGATAGCGAAGACGAATAAAGTGGGTCCGACAATTCCGTCTGTCTGTCTGTATGTCTGTACCTCGATCTACAGCCTAAGCCACTGGAGCTATTTTTTTAAAACTCGGTACTTAAGGGTCTTCGGTGATTCTCTAGAGGGGAAATTGAAATTTTTTTTCGCTCTAAAACTAACGGTACCCCCCATACACCCGTAATACAAAATCTTATTTATCACGAAAACGGCTCTAACGATTTTGATAAGCAAAATTAGGTATGATATTACGGTCATGGACTACATTTTGGTCAAAAAAAATTTTGGGGAAAAATGTTATTAACGGTAACTGTCATAGAACCGTTTTTTTGATTTTCAACTTTCTCATCAACGGTTCTAACGATTTTAACCAAAAATTTTAAGCGGGAGCCCCCCTAAGTTTAAAATAATATTTTATATAAAAATATTTGAAAAAATATGTTTTGGGATTTTTGAAAAAAAAAATCCAAGTTTTTTTTTTTTGAGAAAATCAATATATTTCAAACGTGTGAACGATTATTTTTTTTTTCAAATTGTTTCCTAAAATCTATACTACTAAATACTTAAAATTGGCATCCCAAATTTTGTTCTCGAAAAATTTTAAGAAAATTTGCTATATAAAAAATTACTTTAATAATAAAACTCTCCATTTTAGTTTTGTTAAATCTCTATGTAGAATATTTTGTACCGTATGGAACTCGCTTTTTGTTGGAACATCGATATGTTATCCTATTACTTTGGAGACCCACAGCCACAGGTCATATTTTGAAATCATGTTTATTAGAGATATCATAAAGTATAATTTGGCTAAAATTGATAAAATTGAAAATTAAATAGAATGGTTCTACGGGGGTACCATTTATCCATAAGTCCAGGGTAATAAGGCAAAAAATAACCAAACTTCGAAAAATAATCCGAAAAAAGCTGAGGTTTGGTGGACGTCTTTAATCTTATATGTATTAAACATTTTTTAAAAAGTACCCTAAATTTAGATCAGACCTAAATTTTGTTGGGCGTGAAAGAGGATTAAATTCAGTTTTTTTTAAAAGATCTTTTACACTAACAGTTTTTTTTTAAGTTATGTTTTTGGGAACATCTTCACATTATACAATTTTTTATTGGGGATAGTAAGATTAATTTCTTAGTTGCGGATAAAATCAAAACTTCATTGTCAAAAAGAAAGAAACTACGAACTTTGGGTGCCTCAGGATACTTTTGGAGCCTGGAGTTGCCAGAGTTGCAAAGAGCACCTCATCGAGAAGCTCTCCGCTGTACATTTTTCTACCACAGATGCAAACAATCAGTGGTCTCAGTATCACGATATCATAAAAGACATAGTCGAAATCACCGTAGACTACGAACAACCCCGGAAAAAAATCCGTGGTATGATCATGAATACGTTCAGCTAAAACATGCGACAGGAGATGGGCATACGAATATGCTGCGGCATAAAACAATAGCAGTGATGATATAAGAGTATCAAGCAAAGAGAAAAGAGGATCCTGCGTAGAAAGAAGCCTCGCAGCTCAAGCATATCAAAAAGTCTTATAAATAAAACCAAGCAACGGGCTGCTGGTTTCAAAACTAGAATGCCGAACCAAAGAAATTGTAGATGATTTTAAGCAACGGTTAAATGGAAGACAACCAGCTTTCTATCAATGAAGGACCAGTTCCACCATGCAGTATAGAATAGGTCGACCTAGCTTTAAACAAGTTTAATAATAACAAGGCCGCAGGGTTTGATGGCTTATCTGCAGAGCTCTTCAAATACGGAGGTGATGCTTTGGTAGTCTTAGACCGTTCCATAATAATTTATTCGGCAAGTACCAGTGTGGCTTCCAATCCGGCAGATCGACTATAAACCAAATATTTACGTTGAGGCAAATCCTGGAAAAGAGCAACGAATTTCAATTCGGAACTCACCATCTATCTATCGACTTCAAAGTCGCATATGGTAGCATTCATCGTCAAAAGCACTATAATGGTTATGGCCAAACTCGGGATCCCAGGGAAACTGATTCAACTATATTCAACAAATCTGTGCAAATGTTGGGGTATGGTAATAAAGCACTTCACCTCTGTTGAAGATCATGTGAGACTTGTTGGTCTTGAAGCAAATTAGGACAAGACCAAACATCTATCCACCAATTAGGGCAACACATCACCATTGATAGCAATAACTTCGGGGTAGTTAAGGAGTTTATCTACCTTGGTGTTAATATTAAATGCACGAACGACACCTTATTCAAGACACGTCAAAGAATTACCCTAGGAAAATTTGGTGCAAGAAATGTGTCACCCCTTCTAATCTAGCATTATTATAAAACTCATATCCAAAATTCGAATATAACTTCCATATCTGCGCTGGTACTCCTCCACCTCACTTGAGTCTTTTGGATAATGTTGACAGCCAGATCCTTTAAATTAATTGGAGATGTTAACATCATTGAAACATTTACAACTTCTGAATACGGTCATATAATGCTTCTTGTCTCTACATATTTAATCGTTTCTTCAATAGACAGTTCTCTAGTGAAATAGCCAGTTGCATACCCTGCTCTCATTTTGCATCGATGGATCAAAAACTGATGTAGTTGTATACTCAATTCCTGTAGCGTGTTCCAGGAAGAATTCCTATCTTGGATTAAAAAATACCTGATATCAACCAAAGATATCCACATCTTCTCGGATAGCCAAGCAGCTTTTAAATCTCTTGTTTCTCCACCAGCTCATTAACAGACCTTAACCGAAGATCGTCTCTGATTGAGATGGCGCAGGCAGCGGTTTAATATTCACATCTGCTGGGCCGGGCCACAGGGACATTTCAGGAAATTATAAAGCTGACCAAGTAGCCAAAAGTGGAGCAATGATACCTTTATTGTTTCAGGATGAACAATATCACCACCTGCCTGGCGACAAAACAGATTTCGCCAATGTTGGATCTGAAGCGCCTCCAAGACTTATGAGTTTTAAGAGGATCGCACATAGGCCCCGTAACGGATGTTTGATAGAGAAAAACGCAGTGCGCCTTGGGGTTTATTCCAACGATTTCTGCAGAAGCTGCATTAATAAGAAAGATATGGAATCGATCCCTAACTTTCTTTGTGCATGTCCTGCTTTAACCCAAAGACGTAGACTCTATCTGGGAGATTTCTACTACAATGATCTTAGTGACCTAGAAAATATGGATATAGAGGCAATCTCGCTGGCTTCTCAAAAAGCTCTTATTGGTTTTACAATTAGGAAAGAAGTCTCCAAGATTCAATGTGGTATCACAATAGACCAACTCATGGTCTAAGTGTGTCGGCTCTCCTGCTAACAGCCACGTCAACCTATCCTTACTTTCCCTTTGTTATTCACTTTCATCATGATATTTAAAAATTAAATTAGCATTGGCACATCCTTTTTAAATCTCCCTACTTTACCTAATGCTCGCACATTAAAGTCTATTTATACTCGTATCTTCTTGAGTGTGCGTTAGTTATAATTATGAAAAAAAAATCTAATTTTCAAAAACAATAAAGAAAAACCAAAAATCAAATGATAAAATTATGTGCTGTAAATCTGCCTCTAAGTGTCGCAAAAATCCCATTTCACTGACGTCTGTCAATCATGTTACCGACCTGACAGTTCATATGAAAAGTTTTACCCCCAAAGCGTATATATCTTCAAAAAGACTTTTTTTACCAAAATAAGTACGTACAAATATTTTGACAGCATAAATTAACAAATTAATGAATTCTCCTCGAAATTTTCATTGACTTTTTTAACTTTTTAACTTTTTCTTTCCAAAATTTTAACTGATGACCTTTTTTATAAAAAACAAAAAAAAACTCACCCCAATCGGGAAACAGCAATGGCAGCGAACAGTTGCAGTAACTCATAACATGCTCATGGTGGCATTGGATTCTGCAATTTGCACGCCAATACTTTAATCCTTGGATCTTTTTATACAATCGATGGTGCACCTCGTCCTAAATAAGAATGAAAGCCCTCAACAAACTTACACAAACCGTTGCAATACTCTGCCCTTACATCAAACAAGCACTTCCTCTCATCTGGCGACAGTGTTCGGATCTCCGGAAGAGAATCTGTAAACTGCGGAGTAATTGCAATTCTGGCGTAAGTGCCTGAGTTTAGGAACTTCCAGTCGCTGGACCACTGGTCATTTTTTTTCACCATCAACTGTTCAATAGAAAATAATAATTATTTCAGAGCACCCTTGCACAGATTGTACATCTTCAAAGACGTCTCACATAAATTCCATTTGAAACTTTTGCTTCTGGTCGCTTTTGGCTGATATTGAGATACACTCTGACCTGCAGGCCACTCATCTCCCCAGATTTTGAGTTCCTGTAAGGATAGAACTTATCTCGTTTCTTGATGCAACCAAGAAACCATTTAAGATTACTTCCCTTCATTTCTGTTTTTTTTCTTGATTATAAAAGCATACTCACAGCACGCCCACGCATCTCTGGTAGAATAACCGAATTGAATACCTGACAGAATCCAACTTCGGTGCGCTCCAACTTGAACAGCTCACAGCAATTATAGACTCGTTTCCGCCATAGACAGGTGCCATTGGTAGTGCCAAACAATTCTTCGCAGGTGTAAGTTAGAAATCTCATAACATCGATGATGCTTACGTTGTTGATGAGTTCCAATTCCAGGTCCTCCAGATTTTCAAAGTATTCAAACTTGCCGAACTGGAATTCCTCGAAACGTTGGTAGAACTCTCGAAAAGCTCTGATTGTATTTTGGGGCGGATTAAGAGGTAGAAATTTGGCCTCAGCTGCAGGCATCTTCGACCAATTAAAACGGTATCGAGGGCAGATAGCAATCGATGGAAAGGGTATGAAAAACACTGGCAATACTGAATCTTCGACAATGGTATGAATGCGTGGGCTTCTATAGCGATCGCTCAGCAATCTGTATGCATATGCACAGACAATTGTGGTCGTGAGAAGGATGATTGCCCAAATGATTCTAGAGGGAATTCAAACGGAAGTTCAGCGTTAATGGTGTGGAGTTAAGGTTTTAATTACTTTTAGCGAAGAAGTAGCATGTACATAAATATAGATAGAAGTGGTTTGCTCAATCACGTGAAGGTATTTTATTTAAAACATTAATTGGCATTTTGAAAAATTCTTCAACAAATATTTTCCCTTGGGTTTTGATTGTGTTTACAAACATTGGAATTACATGTGGAAATAACGACTAAAATGAAGACGAACAAAGTGGGTCCCGCATTATTGTAATATAATAGTAATATGTATTTTTTTCAATGAAGGTCCTAAAAAGTTTGAATGGCAGTGTTTATTATAAATTTCAAAAAAAAAGTTCTTATAAAACTGTTAAGAACATGGCACGCTAAAAATATGAAAACAAATTTTCGTATTTTTAAAATAAATTTGAATATCTTTTATTTTATTTTCAATTTTTATTTGCATAATAATAAAATCTTAAAATTTGCTTACCAAAAATTATTTTCTTTAAAAAGTTTTAAAAATTTTCGATTTAAAAACTTAGATTTTTTATAACCTCTACAAAGATTTATAATTTGGGTTCTTGAATAAATTCATATTTACTTTTGAAATTATATGGCGTTCTGCTAAATAAGTTGTTTCAAATATATTTAAAAAATGAGTTTTATGCTAAGGTTCGGCTAATTCCAAAACTTTTTGAAAAAAAAAAGTATGAGGATGTTAAGGATTATATTTCTGCTTTTCAACATTGATAGATGTTGAGTACACTGACTTTTCGAAAGCCATTAACAGAGTGAACTAGTGGCGTGGCTAGGGCAAATGGGGTGGTCGCCCCGGGCGCCAGGAGTTAGGGGCGGAAAAATTATATTCGCTGTACATTAGAAGTTGTAAACCAATTACAATTACCAATTATGTCTTGGCCGACTTACATAGTATTTTTAGAATTGTTATCGACAAAAAAGTGACATAGTTTAGTATAAATATAGTTTTTAGGCCGAAAGGAAGGTATTAGAATTACGATATAGTTTAACTGAGAGCGCCCGCATAGGAATTTATAAGAAGGCTAGGTTTTATAAATTTTGATCTGGCTTTAAGTTACTTATAAGATTAACGTTAATAAAAATGAATTTACAAAAAAAAAAAAACAATTACAAAAGCTTTTAAATTTAACAAAATTTTGACAGCCTTATCTGACTTAATGGTTGATCTCAAATAATTCGTGATCAATTTGAGTTTACTAAAAAAATGATCTTTCGCAAGATGCCACAGAAATCGATATAGTAAGTAATATTTGCAAAGCTTCAAGGCTTCAACTGCCATTGAAGATTGTTTTGACATTTATATTAACGGATAACGTCTTCAATAGCACCAAATAAAGGCAATTTTCACTGACTATAGATGTATCTTTTCTTTTTACTTGCGACTTATAGGTACTATAAGGCAAGTTATGCATTCGGAAAAAAAATCGAACTCGAGATTTTGATCAAAGTTGACATTACGATGATAGCGAAGACTAAAAAAGTGGGTCTCGCAATTCTGTCTGTCTGTCTGTCTGTCTGTCTGTCTGTCTGTCTGTCCGTTCGATTTCAGCTAAACGGCTGGGCCGATTTTCTTCAAACTTGGTAGATATGGGTTTTAATTTTTTACCCCCGGATGTTTTTTGATTTGATTTTTTAAGACCAAAAATAACGGTACCTGCCATACGAATTTTTTTCGAAATTTTATAAACATTTTTTTTTCTCAAAAACTGTTCGACAGATTTTAAAAATAAAAGCACAAAAAAATTTTATTTAATTAAGGCTAGGTATTTGTTGAAAAAAATTTTCAGAAAAATGGTTATTGAAGGTACCCCCAATGAAACCATTTTTTTTTGTTTTTGATTTTCTCAAAAACTGTACAGCCGATTTTGATAATTTTTTTTGCTAAGGCTCCCCAAAAACCTAAAGAGAATTGTGTACTCAAATTTTCAAAAAAGTTTTTTTTGATTTTTTAAAAAAACTTCAAATTTTTTTTTTCAAAACTCAAAATTTAGAAAACCCCTTGCTAGATTTTTTTTAAACTTCATAAATAAAAGTTTCTCAATATAATCTACAAGATGTGAAAAAAAAAATTTATTTTACCTAAAAATAAAGGTACCTACCATACAAATGCTAAAAAATTAAAAAAAAATGGTTTTCAAAAATCGTATTCTTCTCGAAAACGGCGCCTAGAATTTTGATAAAATTTTTTTCTTTCAACTAATTTTTACGATCTTTAATTTAATAAAAAAAAAATTGAAATTAAGATATTACAGTTTGTACCTACCATAGAACCATTTTTTCGAATTTTGAACTTCTCACTATCCACATAACGGATCTTAATGAAAATGTTTATAGAGAAGCTTCTAAAAAGTCTAAAACACATTGCATTTCAAAACTTTAAAATAAATATTTTTTGAATTTTTGAAAAAAAAATCTATTTTTTCTTTTTTTTTTGAAAATTCGATATCTCAGAAACGGCTCAATATTTTTTTTTTGTAAATTTTATTTTTATTCGAACAATAATAAAAACTTTAAATTAGCGTACCAAAATTTTTTCTTAAAAAGCTTTTAAAAAGTTTGTACATAAAAGCTTTTTTTTAAGAAACATTTATAACGACTTATAATTTTTGTTCTCGCATAAATTCATGTTTGGATAGCATTATGTTTTTGTCTCTTACTACTAAAAGAATTTAAAAAATAATTTGATCCTTATGAACAGTTTTCTCTAATAACATTCGATTTTAAAATTCCTGGCTCTTAAGTAATAGACTACGAATTTTAAAAACAAATGTTATTAGAGAAAACTATTTTTAAGCATAAGATTATTTTTTTTAACTCTTTTAGTAGTGAGAGGTAAAAACAGAATGCCATGTGATTTTTTAAGCAAATATGTTGCGGTTTCTTAAAAAAATAAACTCTTATACCAAAATATTCAAAACATTTTTAGGGAAATATTTTGGGACTCCAATCCAAAATCCAAATAAAAAATATTGGCTTTTTTTTTATATATATCGATTTAAAAAAAAATTCTAAACACCTCGTCAATGGTTTTTCAAAAAAAAAAAAAAAAAAACAAGTACTATTGAAATGCAAAGTTTTTCAAATATTTTGGAAGCTTCTCTATGAAAACTTTCATTAAAATCCGTTATGCTTATAATGAGAAATTCAAAATTTGAAAAACTGATTCAATGGCAGCTACAGTCTAAATACACATTGATCAAAATCGGTTGAACTGTTTTTAAGAAAATCAAAAACAAAAAAATGGTTCCATGGTTGTACCATTAATAACCATTTCTCGTAAATTTTTTTAACCGTTATCTAGCTTTAACTAAATGAAATATTTTGAACTTATTTACAAAAAAAATACAGCAAGTTCGTGGGATGCAGTCGTGCATTTTATTTTTTTATAATTTTTCTTGACTAGGGGGATTATAACTACCCTCAAAATCTTTGAGCACTGTAAATAAATAAATAAATAAATAAATAAAATAAAAGGAGGAAATACAGAGTCGGGTAAAACATTTCATATTCGTGTAGTGCGGCTAAAGAAAGAATCTCTGAATTTAACAGTTGAAAAATATCTTGCAACGACGAAGGTCTCGATGACTCACTAGAGGAGAAATTGAAAATTAGCTTAGCTTCACAACTGACAACACCTGTCGGTATGCAAAACCTTACTTATCTTAAAGACGGCTCTAACGATTTTGATAAACAAAATATTATGAGTGGTGTTATAGGCAATGACTACATTTCGGTCAAACGAAATTTAAAGACAAAATGTCCCCGTCCCGTATATACACCCTTTTCTTTTTCTTTTTCTTTGTTTTTCGATTTTCTCATTAACGGCTGTAACCATACTGACCAAAATTTTTGTACAGGAGCTCCTTTGAATTCTAAATAATATCTTATATGATTTTTGTTTCCTAAATATAATTTTTTTTTTAGAAAAAATGTAATGAAACTTCTTATATAAACAAATTATTTAATAATAAAACTATTTTTACTTGCGATATTTTTTTATTTTTATTTTACTTGCATACATATGTAAGTACTTAGGTCAAGAACACAAAAACGGAAGTCTGTTTGTCTGTACTTTGACGTAAAGCCTAATCCGCTGAAGCGATTTTCTTTAAACTTCTTAGTTAAGTCAATGAATATAATTGACAATTATCTCTGTTTAAGTGGAGTGATTGAATTAAATTCACTTGAGCTTTTATTCTTCTTAGTAAAGGTTCCTTAGTGATTTCCTAGAGGGGAAACTTTAAACAGGAGCTCCTTTGAATTTGAAAAATTTTAATATAGTTAGTTATTTATAACTTATAACTGTGCTAAAACATTTTAAGGGTAGTCATAATCCCAGTGCAGTGTACCCCTGAAAAACTTAAATTTTTCAGCGGCTGAGAATCGAACCTAAGACCTTCTGCATGACAGTCCAACGGACGAATCATTATGCCAAGGGTTATATTTTTTTGAATTTAAAAAAAAATTAAGTCAGTATCTTCAAAACGTGTGAACGTTATTATTATTAAGTCACAATATTTTTTTATAGAAAAAATTTAAGGGAATTTCTTATTAAAAAAAATAAACGATTTTAAAACTTTGTTTGCATAAATTTGTACTTTTCTAGAAATCCGAAGTCATTTATATACATTTGAACATTTTTCACTAATTAACAGCCAGGTTCCACAAATCAAGTTAGATTCAAATGAAAACGATTTTCCAAATCGAGTGAATTTGTGTTCAGTTTTCCACAGTTTCACTCGTTTTCATAATTTCGAGATCCCTTTAAGCGAAATTGAAAACAGCTGTTATCTGTCACTTCTCAAACTATTTTGTTTGTGGAGGTTTTTTGACTTCTATTAAAATTGTGTGTGTAAATATTGAAAAAAAAATTAGTTCTATAAAATATTGTAAGAAGTCCTTTATTGCTTGCAGTGGCATTACAACTTATCAGGCGTTGCAGAAGAAAAATTTTGGGAGATCATTCAAACCCATTAGGTATTGCTGACGCTGCCTATGAAGTTTAAAGTATCGTATCATAATCATACTACCGACTTGATAAAAGTGCCTTTCCATAGCGCCTCTAAATCAGTAAAACTTCTATTTCTTCATCACTGGAACTGGCCGCTGTCTTACATTTCCTTGCCGAAATAAATTTCCAAAGATCAGTTAGAAAATATTTTGATATCGGTCTTGGTCAAAGTTCTGTGTCAAAGATTTTGATTTGGAAAATAAAATTTGTCCAACTTGAAATGAATTGGTCATTTCAAGAGGCATGAAAATGTAAATTTAATTTTTGGAAAAATATAATATTCCTGGAGTGATAGGATGAATCGATGGGACGCTTTTCTGTAATAGAAAAGCATATTTTTTTTCTTTAAATTTCAGAATAAATAAAAATAATAATTTCACTTAACTAGATCTGATCGAATTTAAATCACCTGAAAATCGAGGTCTTGGCTTTATGTCATGACTTGCTAAACTTGTAAGTGCGAGTGTTGACCAAGGAAATAATTGCAACACCAAACCCATGGCCCTACAGATTAGAGGTTAATACGTCGGGTTAACGACCCGGCCACAGTAAAAAATACCAATTGTTATGAAAGAGACGCGAGAAGCCTCGGATAACGACCCCCCTCAAATGGCACCTAGACGCGGAACGAAAATGGACTACGATTTACGAGTATGCACCTGGAATGTAAGGACACTCTACACGCCAGGTGCTACTCAAAAACTTGAATTTGTAATCTCGCGGTACAAGGCAGATTTTACAGCGATCCAGGAGATACAATGAATAGGATCCGGAATACGAAAAGAAAAGCTTGCGACATTTATTACAGCCACCATCAAAGATTGCACATGTTAGGATGCGGATTCGTCGTGGGAAATCGACTCAGATCGAAAGTCATCGATTTTAAGCCGATTAGAGATTACCTAATTGTGATCCGCATCGAAGCTACTTTTCAAAACATTAGCCTGATATGTGCACACACCCCTACCGATGAAGCTGAGGAGTCTAACAAGGAGGAGTTTTACAACCTCCTGGACGGAGCCTTCGCAGCCTACGAAGCCTGTCCGGAGTACGATGTCAAAGTTGTGCTCGGAGACTTTAATGCTAAAGTCTGGCAGGATTGGCAAACCGCCAACCAAATCGACCACGTGCTAATTGGCGCAAAGCACGCGTCGAACATCTTGGACGTGTGAACTTTCCGGGGTGCAAACGTGGACTCTGACCACTTTCTTGATGTGACAAAGTTCAGAACCGGACTGCCCAACGAAAAGAAAGCGAAGTCTGCCCAAAGGGAGAAATTCAGTATTGCATGCCTTAGCACACCTGAGAAAGTCAGAGACTACAGTGAGCAATTGACCGGGAAACTCTCTGCCGTACCAGCCACAAGCGTCAACAAGCAGTGCAACCAGTATCGCGACATCATTAAGGAGGTAGCCGAGACCATTCTAGGTTATCAACCACCTAGAAAAAAGAACCCGTGGTATGTTAATGAATGCGCGATATTGAGACAGAAGGGGACGGAAAATGCACGAATGCAAATACTGCAACGGAAAACAAGAGCAGCAAAAGAAGTGTACCTTAAAAAGAGAAGGAAAGAAAAAAAAACCCAGCGCAGAAAGAAAAGAGCATCCGCAGCCTCTCGGCTCAGGTATCTCGAAGAGTCTAGCACCGCCACCAACACCCGCCAGCTCTACAGAACAGCCAAGAAACTGCCACGCTAGCTCTTCGGAATAGCGAAGGGAACTTAGTCACCGAATCACAAGGAATTGTAGACGTGTTTAAGCAGCATTTCCAGCAGCTGCTTAGTAGGCAATATTTAGAGGAAGCCACAGGAGAGCAAAGAGGTATCAGACCAGTCAATTAAGTTCCAGTCCCAGTACCCAGTACTGAAGAAGTACGGCAAGCCATCCACAGGCTTAAGAACAACAAATCCGCCGGCTCGGATGGCCTGCCTGCGGAACTCTTCAAGTATGGAGGAGATGTCCTGGTAGGATACATGCATCAGCTCATCAACCAAGTTTGGTAGGAGGAGTGTATGCCCATCGTACTATTTGAGCGTCTAAAACCTTTCTGCAACACTATGATCGACACGTACCAGTAAGGCTTCAGGCCAGGCAGATCAACGAGAAACCAAATATTCACATTGAGGCAAATCCTGGAAAAGACCAACGAATTTTAAGTCGAGAACCATCATCTTTTCATCGATTTCAAAGCCGCATATGACAGCATAAATCGCCAAGAGCTTCTATTGGCGATGTCGGAATTCGGGATCCCGAAAAAACTGATCCAGCTATGCCACATGACGTTACAAAATACGCGGTGCAACGCAACGTGCAAATGGGTAACAGCTCATCCGAGCTATTCCAAACGTGCACGGGGTTCATACAAGGAGATGCGCTATCATGTGATTTCTTCAACCTAGTCCTAGAGCAGATAGTGCGCAAGAGTGGTGTTAACCTTGAAGGCACTATCTTCAACAGGTCTTCCCAACTGCTTGGATATGCGGACTACATCGACATCATCGGCCGCTCCAAGCGAGCTGTGCTAGAAGCATTCACATCTATTGATGAACAGGCGAAATGCGTTGGTCTTGAAGTAAATGAAGACAAAACAAAGTACGAGTATATGCTATCAACAAACAAAGCCTCAGCTGTTCATCGCCTAGGACGAAACGTCACTGTTGGTAGCAGTAATTTCGAGATAAGGTGTCGTTCGTGGGATTGATGGGTTGAATGGGTTGAAAACTCCTTTCACGAAAGACTAAGTGCACTTTATACAAAACCCTAATTTTACCAGTTCTACTCTACGGCGCCGAGTGCTGGACGATAAGTAAAAAAGGGGAATTGATACTGGGCAGCAGTTTCAAGAAAAAAATTCTTCGGCGGATATTTGGTCATATATGTGAAGAGGGCGAATGGAGGAGAAGATTCAATCGTGAATTATACGAGCTGTACCAAAATGTGGATTTAGTCCAAAGAGCCAAAACACGTCGACTATACTGGCTCGGTCACATCGAGCAAATAGACAACAACGCTCCAGCCAAAAAAATCTTCGAATCCCAGCCCCTATGTTCGAGACGACGAGGAAGACCGAACCTCCATATACAGGGACCAAGCGGTTACAGACACAAGAGCGCTTGGTCTCGACGACTGGAGGGAGCTCGCGAGGGATCGCAACCGATGTAAGACCGCATTATCTCAGGCAGAGACCATCCATGGATCGGAAGCCGGATAAGTAAGTTAGTAAGAAAATCGAGGAAATCGAAATCTGGAACACGGAAATTCGCATGACTTACACTTCGAACAAATTGAGATCGATATCGGTATGAGTGAATTGTAGAACACCAAATTTTATTTTGTATCGATTTCAATTCCATTTCTAGTGAAATTGATTTGTAGAAACTGGTTTTAAATCCATGTTTTATGTTTATGAGCAATTTTTTAAATTCCAAAATAATTTTACAAAAGAGCAAGTACGTGCGATCCAGTCGTTAATTTTATTTTTTAATTTATTTATTTGTGTATATATTTATTAAGGTATTTGTTTATTTAATTGACTTCCTTGTCCATTCAATTATATTTTTATTAAATTATTTAGAAATGTATTTATTTATTTTGCTTATATCTTTTTTATTTCAATCTTTTTCATTTACAAAATTGATCTAATATTCAATTATTCAAACATTTATCGAGATTAAGAGTTGAGTTTTGAGAAAATAAAACACTTCAGACTACAGTAAAACACAAATAACAGAAATTATTACAAAAAAACGAATGTGTCAAACCTTCACACATCCCCTATATCACACCCTTAAAACTTAGACATCCCCATCTAAGGAAATAAAAAGAAGAAAAAATCTTACTTTTCGAATTTCAGCAGACTATTATCCGTTAGAAATCGAATTCCATGAATTGATGCCTTGTCACAGTACAACTTCCAATAGACATGACAAACCTCTTTCCACCACCATAACTTGGATTTGCCTGTGCGTTTTGTGGCATCCTTCAAAAGTTTGTGTTTCTCATTAAAAGTTAGCAATTCACTTCCGTCGAATTGATTTAGTTGGAAATGTTTCAATTCGCCAAGATAACTCATGATTGCTTATACTATATCTTTATACCAATAAAGAAGTATGTTCTACATATATACTACAAAACTTATAATACAGAATTTTTTATAGCGGACTTAATACCCTAAAGGGATAGAGAGAAAAGTCAAATAAAATCACGAACTCCGAAGAACACTGTGTCGCCCGTTGATGACAGAGTTTGTGTTAACTTCATTTCGAGACTTTTATAGTCGACACTCGGTTATGGCACGTTGATAGTGGCGTCTTTCTCCAGGTCGAAAGGACAAAAAGGAGCAGTTAAATGTAATCAAAAAGCAATTAAATTTGCCTCTTGTTTGACTTGTTTTCCGAAATAGATAAAGATGTCCTGAACAATTAACACCTCTGTAAGCCTTGAAAACAAAAAGAAGCTAGATTGGACAAGGGTTTTGTTTGCTTTTGCGAAGGTTCATTTATTTGTTGTCTATCTGAGGACATGATAAAAATGATTGTTTGTTATACTCGTAGGTAAGTAAAATCCTGACTAACTGACTAATACCGTCGACGTTGCTTTCTGTTTGAGTTCGAGGACTCGTGCCAAACTTTTTTGGGGTTGGGGTTGCTTGTAGAGATCTGGTTGCGTTGCAAATGAATTTTAAAGAATTTTCGAAAACGTTCCCAAATTTGGTCGAAGAAGTGATTGTCTTTTAAGAATATAAACAGTCCAATGGTCAAGTGGTAGATAATTTCGATTCCACTTAGAATTGATGCCCCCAGAAATAGACCAACTATTCCTCCTAAGCTGGCTGAGGAACAAAACAAAAACAAATTTTAGAAGTCTCAAGCTGGAAATGAAATTCGGAAATTTGCTGCTTATTGAGCAATTTCCCCTTAAGGATTCACTTACCAATCATTTCCATGAATGTAAACTCCCTGATTGTGCGGTATTTTATTAATGCATCCGATTGGTAGTGCACGTCCACTATCATTATTCTGGTATCGTTAGGTATGGGGCTGCAAAATTTAGAACTTAGTATTGCGTATTTTTTGGATGAACTTGAATTTAAACTTACTCATCGATTGGCAGTGAACTGATGGTGACATAGTATTGCAAGGCATCATCACAACGGGTCAGACAAGGGCACAGCATTCCACTTTTAATATTGTTTATATACTTTTCCTCGTCCAAACGTTTGTCGTAGCCAAATACCTCTGAAAGTTTAAATAGTTAATTTTGTCTTATTTTGGTCTTCACTAGACCAAATCGTGCGAAAACGATAATTGGCACTCTATGTAACGTTTCGTTTGTTTCAGAGTTCATGCTTTAAAACCAAAGCATTTTGGTTGCATAAACTTTTAGTTGACAGCTACTTACTAACAGATTCTTACAGTTGACAGGTGAAGTCTTAATCGATCGTGAAATTTAAGAAAATCGATAGTTATAACATGATTTATGGAAGAAATGGGGAAAAACTCTGAAAAAAAACACTACGTAGTTTACTTATTTTATAAGGATTTTAGTGATTGAGCATTTAATGAAAGGAAAGCTTCGCTTACAATGTAAGTATTTATTTATTTAAATTTGGCAAAACAAGCTATTCAGGTGAGGCACATATATTCGCAGCTCATTTTATGCTACGAGTAGCTCTACGTTGCCAGACAGCAATATTGCCCCTATTTTACGTATACGTACTCGAAAATATTTCAATGGAACAGGTATATTTCCGCAGTCGTAAAGTTGCATGAGCCCTTCGAGATCTTGATATTTACAAATCCATTGATCCTGATGGTATAGCCCCAGTCTTTTGAATAGTTATTCTTCATCGCTGGCAGAACGATTGCGTTAGCTTTTCCATCGTTTCGGCTGTTCTAGAATCTTCTCTAGAAGATTGAAAACAGCCTTTGTCCAGCATGTTCCTAAGAAAGGTGACCCATCCTCCTATCGACCAATTGAACTTACATTCCTTCTTTCCAAGGAAAAGTAGAACAGATCTTTACATTGTTTTGGAGAAATTAAGATTATTGCGCTTGATATTTCTAAGGCATTTGATAGAGTTTGGTATCAGACTCTCTCTGATCGAAAATGCGTGAGTTTGGTATCAACGAAACCCTTATTATTGGGATAAGAAATTACCTTCTCGATCGTTCAATATATGTTGTATTGGACGGTTTTAAATCTCCAGCTCTAATTGTAGCTCCGTGGCAATTGTGACCACCAGCTAATTATGGTTGATAACAACCTGGCAGATTTTGTTGGATGGAAGTATAGACTGCCACTTTGTCACTTTGTTAAATTTTGGCCACAAATGTTAAATATCTTTTCGCAAGCGAATGTATGATTCCCCTTAAAATAGGGCCATCAAAGTTATGGTGAAAATATAGTATACTAATTATAATTTTTTTTATAAAAGTATTCACTTCGTCAGGAATTAATGGTCCTTGCGATTGGCAATTTAGAAGACTTCTCCGATCGAGGATGCCAAAATAACAAACATACCCAATACATTCAGGCATAACCCTATTTCAATCCCTTACAGCACCCTTTGCAAACATGTTGTTTGTGGTTGATTTTAACTTTTTATAAACTAATTTATTTCAACTTTAATCTTAAAATTATATTTGGCGATGAAATACCTTGTAAAGCTCCACGACCTAGTGACTCTCATTCTTCCCAACAAGTCGCCGCCAAGTGCAGACGTTTTTTTTTTTTTGATTCGCTCTTCATTATCCACCTAACTAATAATTGAAGTCTTTTAACTTCCAATAATTAAGTTCGCTTACTGCACTTTTAGTCGCGAATTCTCTGACCCAGTTTCTACTTTTTCTACCGTGCGTCGACACAGCCTATTGTGTTAACTTCTCGTTGCAGTTTATTTCAACAGAAGCTGGGTCGTTAAAATAATTTTTTAATTGACCCAATTTCGTTGTGTTTATCATCAATTATTATTATTAATCGCAAACACTGAGACGAAATTGTGTTCATTATTGACCCATTCGGACCACCACTGTTGCAGCCAATATCTAAATTAATTGGATCTTCGTGCGTTACCTGCCCTTTTTCAATAACTTTTGTGCAATCACTCAACCTACCTAAAAAAAAAGGAATACTGTAATGCCTGCAATGTGTCCCAAACTGAAGATCTTGTAAAGTGCAACTGTATATGTGGGAAATCTTATCATCTTGCGTATATAGGGCTTTCAAAAAGATCAATTGAATATTTAAAATATTAATTAGTCCATTTTGGATTTTATTGACAACACGGCTTTGTCAAGGCTAGGTCCGCAACAACTAACCTTGTTGAATTCATATCCTTTAGCATCTCAGCCTTAGAAAATGGAAAGGAAGTCGACGTTGTCTCAACCGATTTCAGTAAGGTCTTTTACAAAATCTTACATAATCTTATTCTATTCAAACTGTCCACCCTTGGGCTTGAACTTATCTTCTTAAGATAGATTTCTTCTTACCTGAAAACCCGTTACTACATTTCAGATCTTCAGATCTTCTTTCTCTGATGATTTCTTAGCAATTTCTGGGATACTACAAGGCAGCCACTTAGGGCCTCTTTTCTTAATTCTTACTAATATTTCGCTCTACACCGACGATACAAAGTTTTTCAAGACCATTTCTTCCACACACGATGTCACTCTTCTACAATTTCATTTCAATAGTTTCTCTGTCTGGTGCCTGCACAATTGCTTAGAGCTAAATATTTCCAAATGCCATTCAATCAAAGGGCACGGTAGTGCCCAGCCAAGTTCTGGCACTACACCCTTTTTACAGGAACAAACTCAGGCGACTTTTGACCCCTCCCTATCTTCAGTACCAATGAAGTGAGAAACTTGAAATTCCGAATATATGCTAAGCTAGTCAGGCACAGACGCCTCACCAAATTTCAATTTTCTAGCATAAGCGGTTCCTGAGATATAAAGCCTCAAAAATCAAAAAAACCGTAACTGACTGACTGACAGATCATCAAAATTACGGAGCACTTCCCGACATCGTAGAATCTTGTAGTTTTGCACAACGGTAGGTCTTGTCATGCAAGTAGAGGAAAAAAATTTGAGGTTTTCCATTCAGGGGGCGTGGTATGCACCCACTTTCTGAGAAAATGTTTAATTTATATGGAGCACTTCTGATTGCTGTAATTAAGGTTGGTATCTTGCCAGGACAAGAAGAAATAATTGAAACGCAAATCAAAACAACCAATAACAAAAAGAAACTATACCAAAAGAAATAGGAAGCTATAAACTAAGTTGATTTTAGTAGGTAGAGTCCAGCCAAAATATTAAAATCTTTGCAAAAAGGAGTGAGATCAGACCAAAAACATTAATGTTAAAAAAAGAGCCAAGTTCTTCTATATAGTGAGACTATAAGATCCAAAACAGTAACAAAATGCCGAGACATGCTGAACAATATTTGCAACACCAACCAAGTCAATCTCTGTTGAGTTCCTGGACATAGTAATATAGAAGGGAATGAAATAGCAGATGAACTGGCAAGCAAAGGGTCAGAATCAAATAAAAACAGTAGTAGCCATTTAAATATGGGACCAAAAATCCCGATTGGCGTGATTAAAAGGAAAATAGACCTAATAACGAAAGAGCAAATCAATAACTCCTGATCCTCCAGGGACGACTGCGTTATCTCTAGAAGTTTATGGCCTAGAATTAATGAAAAAGAAACTCGGTATATCTTATCGCTGAGTAATAAGAACATCAGAATCCTTATAGGTGTACTAACGGGTCACTGCGCCATTGGCACAATGGCCACTAGAATGGGTGCATTTGCACCCGATTTCTGTAGGAGCTGTCAGGATGTCGAGGAGCTTGAAACCATTAAACACCTGCTCTGTGACTGTCCGAACCTCCAAACAAATCGTCTCCGCTACTTTGGAAACAGGTTTGTTGGAGAACTAGACGATCTAACGCAGGTCTCAATGGCAAATATGAGAAAATTCATTGTAAGCACAGGCTGGTTCGAAAATGAATCAGTCTACATAAGGCATTAGTTAGGAGCATCTCTGCTTTTATTAATAGGGGATCACAATTGACCAATAGGCCCCCGTGTACGCAACAGCCCTTGGCCTGTGCACGCCCCTCCTAACCTAACCTAACCTTACCTTGTATTAAGCCTAATAAATGACGGTATTACCCTCACCAAAAAAAAAAAATAAAACAAATTAAAACTATCATTCCTGTCGAAAGAACCAGACCTACACAAGTCTCTCATTAAAGAGTTTTCACCTTCCCAGAGGCAGTAAACCCCAGAAAATAAAATGCACGACTGAGTCGCACGAACTTGCTCCTATGTAATAGACTAGGAATTTTAAATTAGAGAATTTAGGAATTAGAGAAAACTGTTCATAAGGATAAAATTTATTTTTTAAATTCTTTTAGTAGTTAGAGACAAAAACAAATATGAATTTATGCAAAAACAAAAATTATAAGTCGTTTAAGTGGTTTCTTAAAAAAAAGCTTTTATATAATAAATTTTTAAGATAAAATTTTGGTATAAGATCCGTTATGCCGATAATGAGAAATTCAAAATTCGAAAAAATGGTTCTATGGTAGGTGCAAGCTGTAATATCTTAATTTCAAATTTCATAAAAATTAATTGAAAGAAAAAAAAACTATCAAAATTCTAGGCCCCGTTTTCGAGAAAAGTGCGATTTTTGAAAACCATTTTTTTTAATTTTTTAACATTTTTAGGAAAAATATTTTTTTTTTCTCACATCTTGTAGATTATATTAAGAAACTTTTATTTATCAAGTTTCAAAAAAATCTAGCATGGGGTTTTCGAAATATTGAGTTTAAAAAAAAATTGAAGTTTTTTTTAAAAATCCAACAAATTTTTTGAAAATTTGAATACACAATTCTATTTAAATTTTTAGGGAGCCTTTGCAAAAAAAATTATCAAAATCGGATGTACCGTTGTTGAGAAAATCAAAAACAAAAAATATGGTTCCAGGGGGAGTACCCCCAATAACCATTTTTCGGAAAAAAATGTTTCAACCATCACCTAGCCTTAACTATATGAAATTTTCTTGTTTTTTTATTTTTTAAATCAATGGAGCAGTTTTTGAGAAAAAAAATATTTATAAAATTTCGAAAAAAAATTCGTATAACAGGTACCGTTATTTTTGGTCTTAAAAAAAAAGAAAAAAAACGTGTGGTGGAAAAAAATTAAAAATGATATGTACCAAGTTTAAAGAAAATCGGCCGAGTCGACCCGACACACAAACAGATAGACAGAATTGCGAGACCTACTTTTTTAGTCTTCGCTATCATCGTAATGTCAACTTTGATCAAAATCTCGAGCTCGATTTTTTTACGACTGCATAACTTGCCTTATAGTATACCTATAAATCGCAAGTACAAAAATTTTAAAAGTAGCTGAGAATCGAGCCCAAGACCATCTGCATGACAATCCAACGCACTTTTATCTTACTTTAATTAAATTTGTTATTGTTAGCCCCATTTTGCAAAATTAGCTCAAATTTAAAATTTAAACTTGAAATTGTGTTTAGCTACAATGACGTCTCACAACTTCAACAACTTTCCGTGAGAGCAATATTCTTTCCGAAATTAAATTAAGAATTATTCTCTCTTTTTTTCAGAAGAGCAACTTTCATGCTGAATGCCAACACTTTCGGGAGAGTTTCATCTCAAAGTAATCCAAAAATCTTATCTGAAATTTACCAATTTGAAAATTAAAAATTTGCCACCAACTTCTAGGCCTTGAATTTATCTAAAAACTGGGGTAGAATCGCGTAAGGTGATAGTTGATTTTTTGAATGTCATTTTGACTATAGCTGTCTCTATCATATCAATAAGGAAATATAGAGAGAGCGATTGTCAAAACGACAATCAATTAATTTACTGATCACTTTGCTCTTACGCGATACGGGCCCTGTATTTTTAAAAATAATGCGCAAAAAACATTTAAAACCTACTCTTAATTAATTTTAGAATGGGAATCGACTCTAAATATTGAGTATAAAACGAGAACCGACTTTTTGTTAATTTTAAAGCACATAAACTATACTTTAACCTTAAAGAGCTCGTCTTACTTTAACAGCAGCAAATAGCTAGTTTATCTTTTAAAAGTATACTTTATCCATATTGACAATGGTCATTTCATACCAAAGCAAATGGAAGAAAAAATGTTTACTGATGTTTTATAAGACTTTTCAAAGATGTTCTTTGTAAATAGACTGAATCACTGAATATTATAAATTCGAAACAATCGTACGAAAGTGCTCTACAATTAAAAAATCTGTAGATAAAAATGTACATACTCGTATCTTATGTATGCATTCTGAGACGAGTATAGCTAAATGAATCTGCACCTTACAACAACAAATTGAGTTTTTTATGCTGTGAATTTCCGATTTATACTTTATTTCCATCTAAAATAATGTAGATAACTTTTATAAACAATCAAAATCTGTCCGAGGTAGTGTATTAAATGTACTTTTTTCGGCGAAAAATTATTTGGTTTGAAGTTGTCTGTTCTTTTTACTTTTTTTTTTGTGTTTTTGTAGTTGTGTGAGTTATGTATCTGTCAAATTAAGGGTTGTTCAACGCAAATTCGCTTAGGTTCTGTTGTAAAACCCACATTAGTTAGAAGAGTTGTCTAACGTGATTAAAATTATGAAAAAGTTAAACAAAGTCTCCAAGCTAAACGACTGCGTTAAGTAGAGTCGGTTTTATTGCTTAAACGAGAACTCTTCAAAATTTTGGGCTAATGTGATTTTTTCTGGTTGCTCTATTTTACGTCAGATTAAGAACTCTGTTAGTTAAAGTTACAAAACAAGTGTTGATTAAATTTTAAACTACATGAATAACATGTCCACGTCGAATAAAGTTATTTTACAACTGTCAACTGTCAAAATCATATTTCTAAACTATAATAGTTGTACCAAAACCACCTGATCATGGTGCATCCCTGTGTCGGTTTTGTTGTTGCATTGACTTGGGACTCTTAAAATTGCCTTATAACCCCAGCCAATATACTCGAGAATATTCGAGTAGTTGTTGATACAGTCAAACTCTCATCATCATATTGATGAGAAAGTTTTTCAGCTGTAACTCTGTGTATGTTTTCATAGAAAATCTTTTTATAATCCTATTTTTGAACTGCTTTTCTAATGAAGGTACAAATTAGTCAGGCACAATACACTTTTATATATTATGAAATTTTGTACCATATTTTGAATTTTGAAACCCAATTTCGAACACGCTTCATAATTTAAATAATATGTGGGAATTGCTTTTTTGTCGCAGGTCACAGTGTGCTGGGCGAAAATGGCTCTATGGATCGGCAAAGTGGAAAAAGTTGTTGAAGTGTTTATGAAGGGTTTATAACACTGGTTCCAGAGCCAAACATCACTAAGATGAAATCAAAAACTTGTCAAACTGTTGTATCGTTACTCGAATAAAACTTCATTAATCCTTGGGCAGAAATAGGTTCTTTATTTAATAGTTTTTAGTATTTAAGTGTGGAATGCTCAAAGGTTATTAACAGACTGACCAAATATGATTAGTTTTAAGTATTTGACAACTGAGACTTGAGAGAGAGAGAATAATAAATGATACGATATAACAGCTTTTCCCCCCAAAGAAAAATTATTTTTCTTTAACAAATTTGATTTTAAATATAATTCATAATAATAAAAAAAAGAAATTTAATATAATTAATTACAATTCCATTGAATCAAAAAGTTGTATATTATGTATCATAAATGATTATATGAAGGTAAACGGTATTTCAAATTTCTTTTAAATCATTTCGTATCCCCATTTATCGTCTTAACACTTCCTGATTAATTTCCTTACCCGAACCTCCTGTATCCGCTGCTGGTTCGTCAGCTGATTTCGAAACAATTGGCACCTCCGTTAACTCGGTTGCTATACTTGCGGACTTCTGCGGTGTAATTTGTATCTCCTTTGATATATCTGCAGGTTCATCCTCCTCAATGATATAATTTTCCTTGTTGCATATAAAAGGTTCCCTAGCGCTCACCTCCTCTCCAACTCTGCGCACTTGATCAATATGCCTTTTCCAGATTCGGCCATCATCTAACTTCACCATAAAATGTAATTGTCCGGCTATTTCAATGACTTTCCCAAATTTCCATTTAACTGCTGATGAGTAATTTCGTACAGCAACCCGCTCATTTATTGAAAATTTGCTTTTTACGTTCTCATTGAAGTGTTTTCGAACTTCATTGTTTTCGCTCGGCAACATCAAGTCCAGTCGCGATCTTATTTGATGTCCAAACATGAGCATTGCTGGAGATTTGCCAGTAGCTGGATGTATAGCACGTCTGTAAGCGAACAAAATATTTGATAGCTCTTGACTTATTAAGTTTTTGTTAGAATTGATTGCTTTTAATTTGTTTTTAAATGTTTGCACATAACGTTCAGCAAGACCACTGGTAGAGGGGTGGTATGGGGCTCCTTGCTTGTGTTTGATGCCATTGTGTTTCAAAAACCTCTGAAAAATTTCTGCCATGAATTGTGATCCCCAATCACTAACGAATATTTCCGGTAACCCAAATGTACTAAAAATGTCCCTATATTTTTGTATTGTTGTTTCTGTCGTTAAGTTTGGAATTACTAGAGCGAAAAAATAATTACCTCTGAATGGACCCGCGAAATCAGCATGTACACGCTCAAATGGCTTTCCAGGCGTCTCCCAGCAATGTGAGGGATGAATTCGTTTGGCTTCTGGTCGGGTAAGTTGGCAATCTGTACAGTTCATCACCATTTGCTCGATATCACGATCCATGTTTTGCCACCAGCAATATCCTCTGGCTAGTGTTTTCATTTTGGTCATTCCAAAATGGGACGAGTGTAGTTCGGCTAAAACTCGTGGTCTCAATTCTTTTGGTACATACACTCGTATATTTCTCATTAAACAACCTTGTTGCATAACGAATTCGGTTTGGTTGATCCCAAAACGGTTCTTGGATTCACATTCTCTGCCAAACTGCAATGCCTGTATTAAAATTTTCACTTGATCATCTCTCTCAGTTGCCTTTCTTAACTGATCAACCGTCACAGGTAGTCTGGTTATGGCTTCGACTTCAAGTAAGTCAATTTCCTCAATGGCATCGTACTTATCTGCAACAGGTAAAGGTGACATTGCATCAGCATTTGCGTTACCTTCAGATTTTTTATATCGAATTTCATAGTCAAATGATTCAAGAAAAAGTGCATAATGTTGCATACGTGTAGCTGAGAGTGTTGGTAGTCTTTTATGTGGTGCAAAAATCTGAGTTATTGGCTTGTTGTCGGTGACCAATATGAATCGCCTTGCATATACGAACTGGTAAAATTTTTTTATACCGAAGATGATTGCATACGCTTCTCTGTCCACTTGACTGTATTTTTGGTGGACTCGCGAAAGTGTTTGCGACGCATATTGAATAGGCCGTTCACTATTATCTGGGTAGACATGGCTGAAAACTGCGCCAACTCCGTACGGGCTGGCATCTGTTGCCAGTATTAAAGGTAGCTTCGGATCGTAATGGCCAATATCACTTCTGACTGCATCTGTTTTTTAACAGATTGAAATGATTTTTCACAATTTTCATCCCAATGGAAAACTATCTTTTCCTTTAAAAGATTATTTATAGGGTATAAAATCGTACTCAGCCCCTTAAAAAACCTACCATAGTAATTTATCAGGCCAATGAAAGATCTTACTTCATCTTTATTACTTGGTTGTTTCATGTTTTGGATTGCGTCGATTTTACTTCTCATTTTATGGATTCCATTGCAGTCGATCATATACCCGCAGTATTCAATACGATCTACCATGAACTCAGACTTGTCCAAATTTACGCGCATGTTGTAGTGATTTAATCTTCGAAGCACTTCTTCTAAACGTTGTAAATGCACCGAGTCGTTTTCAGCTGTAATTTTAATGTCATCTAAAAATACCTTAACGCCAGGGATATCTCTCAGCATCTGCTCCATATGCCGTTGCCATTTTGCTGGTGCGGATGCAATACCAAACATCATTCTTTTAGGCCGATATAACGCTTTATGAGTGCTTAACGTTAGATAATCGCGATCATCTGGATGTATTTCTAATTGTAAGTAGGCCTTGGACAGATCAATTTTTGTAAATTCCCCCCCCCCCCCCCCCCCCGCCATTGAGGTGAAAAGTTCATCGATTGAAGGTAACGGATATTCATCGATCTTTAAAAACTTATTTACTGTAGCTTTGTAATCACCACAGATTCGAACTTGATTATTTTGCTTGCGAACAGCAACTATCGGTGTAGCCCATTCACACGTCTCAACTGTTTCCAAAATATCGCTTTCCACTAACTTCTCTAGTTCATCTTCAACCGCTTTGATCAGAGGAAATGCCACTCGACGCGCTTTGATGAAAACCGGGGAAACATTTTCTTTCATGTGTAAACGTGCCTGAATTCCTGTGATTTTTCCTGTTGTTTTAGAAAATACTCGAGGATACTTCTTTATTAGTTCGTCAATTACTGGCAAATTATCTTTGCCTTGTTGAATTTGCATTACTGTGCCTAATTGTTTTTCAAAAAGTTTACCCCAATCTATTTTGATCTGTCGAAGCCATTCGCAACCCAGCAGAGGATTTCGTTGTGATCGAACAATGTAAATTTTAAGTTTTGCCACCCTAGCCTTTGTTTGGACTTGGACATTAACGTAATCAAAACATTCCAGCTTCTTTCCGCAAAAACTAACCAGATTGGTATCGTTTTTTTGTAATTGCAGTTTGCCAAATTGTTTCTTTGCATCTGCTAAACCAACAACAGTCACAGGTGATCCAGTATCTATTTGAAAAATAAAAGGAATGTCATTAACAATAAGTTCACAACACATTTTGGAACGAAGTGTTACTTGATTTGGGTTGTCGATTTGTAATAGCTCCTCTGATATTTGACAAATTTCTTCAACACGGATCTCCTCCGCATCGGATTCTTCTTCTAACTGATTTGTAGCTGCTCCTTCATTTCGTCTCATCTTAAAACAAGCTCGCTGCAGATGGCCCTTTGTGTTGCAGTATGAGCATGTTAAATTTTAATATATACATTTGTTTGCTAAATGCTGCGTGCTGTTACATCGATAACAAACCAAATTTCTCGAAGTTGAAGTTTTTATCGGCTTCGCACTTGGTTTATTATCCCATGTGCTCTTTTTCTTTTTATTATTTTCTTTTACAAAGTTCACATCAGCTGTGAATTCTTTTTTCTTTGTGTAACTCCGCGCCACCTTTTTCCGACACTTCGATTGATCTAGCAATGTCTAATGCTGATGATAGTGTAAGTTGTTCTTTTTCTAGAAGTCGATTTTGAATGCGCTGATTTTTAAGACCAAACACAAACTGGTTTCGTAGAGCGGTTTGTAAATACGAACCAAATTTACAACCAGTTGACAGACGCCTAAGTGCATTTAGAAATTCTTCACAAGTTTCTTCGTCCTGCTATTTTCTTAAATGAAAACGATAGTTTTCTAATATTTCATTCGGAGTTGGATCGAAAAACTCAGATAACGTTTCAATGATTTGGTTGATGGTTTCTCAGGTGCCACTTTATCGCAAAGCACGTTGTATGCTTCACTTCCCATATAGTGAAGGAGCAATTGGACTTTTTTGTGTACAGGATGATGAAAGAGAGCAATTGCAGTTTCAAATCTGTCAACCCATCGATTCCATTTTATATTTTTGTCGAATGGTTCGATACTAAACGGTGTTTGAAGAGACTGTACCACTACTTGTTGTGCTTGTGCCATATTTTTCGTATTTCACTGAGTATTTAATTAATTCGTATATTATATATATATGTGTATATATATATATTGTATATATGTGTACATATATATGTTGTATATGGGCATAATATCTACAGAACTTTTAAACTTGTGATTTTGAAACTTTATTTTTTCAAATACTTTGCACACCACTGAGACTTTGCGCACTTTTTATTAAACCTATCAGTATGTTGAATAAATAGTCGTGCATCGATTTTATCGCGGGCCGTTGAGGTAGGGTATATATAGTAGACTGGGCCAAAAAAATTGACTATTTTTTTTTGAAAGATATATCGAGAATATCATTCAGAATGACAAAAAAAAATTTTCGTAAAAGTTTGAGCCCTTAATATCAATTTTAAGAGGGCTATCATCGCTAATTTTGATTTTTAGTCATAATTTCATGTTTTGCGTCAGAACTGACAAAACATTGAAGTAAAAAAAATTCATTTTGACTTACTTTTATATAAAATTAAATTCCCTACAAAGAAGGTCTAATTGAAAATTTTCGTCAGACAAGCCGTTTTTGAGTAATTAAGCTTAATAAATTGTTATTTTTCGTTAGTTACAAAATTCCAAATTAAAAAAGTAAAATCGAAGAAAAATAACAATTTATTAATAGTACGGGAGGTAGCGCTATAGTTGACGAAGTCATTACATCCCGGCTGAAAATCATAACAATAATAGTTTTCCCCTAACACATAACAGATCTGAACGTCAGCTGCTCCGAAAGCGGTGGAGCTAAAGGAGACAGCATGCAAAAGTCATTGGAAAAAAATTTGCTCCGATGAATTTTATACCAAGCGAAACTGTATTAAATTATTGTTTTAATCATATTTCTTCAAAAAATTATCGTCAGCTGTATTGCCGAGGGGGGGTTCAATGTCAGTCACGGGCATAAACCTCATTTAAAATTTGAAAAATAAATTTATTTTATACCTTATGAAATTTATATATCTCAATTTTTATACTTTTAAAATAATAAAGAAAATAGTCAGCTGCACTTTTGACGGGGGTAACACCGTCAGTCAGCGAGATAAACATGTCGCGCACTCAACGCATTCGAGCGTCGCATAGTATCTTTGGAACATAAACTGACGATCTTTACACCCACAAACAATCAGCTGACGACGATTTTTTGTTTCTTTAACATTTAAATTATGTTATACTTAAAATTCAATAAGTATAACATCAATTTCATATAAATAACATCACAGTTTATTTATTTATTCCGTGTAGGTTTCAAATTACATATACAGGGTGATTTGCATAAGGTGTGACAAAAAGCTAGGGCATGTAGGTTGGACTTAGACAAGAAAAAAATCGTATGGGAGGGGGGGAGTCTATTTTCCCCCGTTTAGGCGGGAGGGGCAATTTAAGAAAAAAATCACTTCAAACAGAAAAAAAATTATTAAAAAATAACGGTGACACCTACAGAAAAATGCTATAGCGTTTTGAAAATCCAGGAATACATTCTTTAATTCTGTCTTTAAATAAAGTTGTTCGAGTGAATAGTTTTTGAAAAATTACTTTTCAAAATCGAAATTTTGAAAAAAAAAATGAAAAATTTTTTTTAAACAATTTTTTTCAAAATTTTACGTAATTAAGTATTATTTTTTTATTCAATATTCAATGCTCTTATTAGTTTTTGATCAAACACAAAAAACCGGATGTCAAAATGTTTTGCAGTTTTTGAGAAAATCAAAAATAACAAAAAGTACTTTTGTTCTAAGAAAAGCCTTTTATTTTAGTTTTTTCGTTTTTGGATTCTTAGGTGAATTTACGATTGAAAGGATTAACTTTCTTTTTACTATTTTTTTTTTATTATCGTCTTATAAGCATACAATAATGTGACAAAGAACTGGATTAACCATATTTCACACATTTTTTATTGAGAACACCTGCGTGAGAGCATTGGTTTAAAATTGACCAGTGCTCCAGTACTCCGTATTCTCGAAGACGTTGATGGATTCTTGAAAATATCGTATGACTGGGACACCTCCTATTGGGATACATTTCAGCGTAGTCTTTGCGCTTCACGACTTCAACCATGAGCCATACCGTAGCAGTAATGCATATCCGTTAATCCGGTACAAGAGTAATTTGACATCGTGATATGTTGACGACTTGACATTCAAATTAGAAATAATTTGTACAACTCCGTTAAATTTTTATGCTTGGGGATTCATGAAGAACTATTTGTACGAAGTGGAAATAGAATCTTTGGAACAACTGAAACAACGGATTGAAGTGGCTGGAGTCAAATTACAGGAAAATTTATCAAGTATAAATTTATGTGCAGCAATAAGAAGGCACTATAATCTTTGCCTTCTACAAAATGGGGATCATATGGAAAATTTTTTGTAATGTGTTGAAACATTTAAAGGGTAATCATAATCCCTTGAGCGCGTGTAGATTATAAAAAAAAAAAAAAAAAAAAATAAGCTTTAGTTAAAAAATAGTCAAAAATTATAATAAACAGTAATTATGTATTTTACCTAAAAATGCATGTATTTTTTATTTTAATTTATTTCAAGATTCAGGAACATTTTTGTTCTTATTTCGCAATTGCATTTTTCTGTCACTAGTTAGGGCGTGTAACGTTGCATTATTTAAAAAACATTCGCAGGTCAATATTAATCCAATGCTCTCACGCAGGTGTTCTCAAAGAAAAAATGTGTTAATCCAGTACTTTGTTACTTTATTGTATGCTTATAAGACTGATAATAAAAAAATTGTACAAAAAAGTTAATCCTTTCTTTCGTAAATGCACCTAAGCCAAGCCGACCCCATCATAATAAAAAAGTGGCAGGTCAATTTTAAACCAATGCTCTCACGCAGGTGTTTTCAATGAAAAAATGTGTGAAATATGGTTAATCCAGTTCTTTGTCACATTATTGTATGCTTATAAGACGATAATAAAAAAAAATAGTAAAAAGAAAGTTAATCCTTTCAATCGTAAATTCACCTAAGAATCCAAAAACGAAAAAACTAAAATAAAAGGCTTTTCTTAGAACAAAAGTACTTTTTGTTATTTTTGATTTTCTCAAAAACTGCAAAACATTTTGACATCCGGTTTTTTGTGTTTGATCAAAAACTAATAAGAGCATTGAATATTGAATAAAAAAATAATACTTAATTACGTAAAATTTTGAAAAAAATTGTTTAAAAAAAATTTTTCATTTTTTTTTCAAAATTTCGATTTTGAAAAGTAATTTTTCAAAAACTATTCACTCGAACAACTTTATTTAAAGACAGAATTAAAGAATGTATTTCTGGATTTTCAAAACGCTATAGCATTTTTCTGTAGGTGTCACCGTTATTTTTTAATAATTTTTTTTCTGTTTGAAGTGATTTTTTTCTTAAATTGCCCCTCCCGCCTAAACGGGGGAAAATAGACTCCCCCCCTCCCATACGATTTTTTTCTTGTCTAAGTCCAACCTACATGCCCTAGCTTTTTGTCACACCTTATGCAAATCACCCTGTATATGTAATTTGAAACCTACACGGAATAAATAAATAAACTGTGATGTTATTTATATGAAATTGATGTTATACTTATTGAATTTTAAGTATAACATAATTTAAATGTTAAAGAAACAAAAAATCGTCGTCAGCTGATTGTTTGTGGGTGTAAAGATCGTCAGTTTATGTTCCAAAGATACTATGCGACGCTCGAATGCGTTGAGTGCGCGACATGTTTATCTCGCTGACTGACGGTGTTACCCCCGTCAAAAGTGCAGCTGACTATTTTCTTTATTATTTTAAAAGTATAAAAATTGAGATATATAAATTTCATAAGGTATAAAATAAATTTATTTTTCAAATTTTAAATGAGGTTTATGCCCGTGACTGACATTGAACCCCCCCTCGGCAATACAGCTGACGATAATTTTTTGAAGAAATATGATTAAAACAATAATTTAATACAGTTTCGCTTGGTATAAAATTCATCGGAGCAAATTTTTTTCCAATGACTTTTGCATGCTGTCTCCTTTAGCTCCCCCACAAGTGCGACAACTGACGCTCACTTTACTGAATTTCGAACATTAAACAACTGTTTGAAGTAAAATTCATTCGGCATAAAATTCCTAAAAAAATTGCAGCGCTACCTCCCGTACTATAAGCTTAATTACTCAAAAACGGCTTGTCTGACGAAAATTTTCGATTAGACCTTTTTTGTAGGGAATTTAATTTTATATAAAAGTAAGTCAAAATGAATTTTTTTTACTTCAATGTTTTGTCAGTTCTGACGCAAAACATGAAATTATGACTAAAAATCAAAATTAGCGATGATAGCCCTCTTAAAATTGATATTAAGGGCTCAAACTTTTACGAAAATTTTTTTTTGTCATCCTGAATGATATTCTCGATATATCTTTCAAAAAAAAAAATAGTCAATTTTTTTGGCCCAGTCTAATATATACTATACAGCAGGGACGAATCGTCCATATATTGAGTGGAATGAGTGCTTCCGTTAAACCATTTGAAAAAATCGTACCTAGCAAGGAATTAAATTCAAAATTCCAAATTGTATTAAAATTTTTTATTATATTATTCGTATCTATTAATGAATCTTCATTTATTCTGTAAATTACATTCCAACACCATTATGACAACATTATTAGGAAATCAAGATCTCTCTGGTTATTACAACTTAAAATGCCACACTGCAAACCAACTGAGAATGCTCAACATCACTCCATTATTTATAATGCTCAATCTCATCAAAGTTCTTGCTAAAATGCTTAACAGCTATGCATTCCTTATTATCGCCTCCATAACTCAATTTCAAAATACCCTTCCAATCCAAGTCAACTGAAAATATACCTACAACATCACTCACCAATATTCACAAAATGCTCAAACAAAAATGATTCTCAAACAATATAGAATGCACAACAGCTGGGCATTCCATTATTTTGCATACATAACTTAGATCTCAATCCAAAGTCAAAATAATTTTGTCTCGTTTCTTGCCTTTTGCACAATGTGTGAAGAATGAGTTGAGTGAATGCATTACGAGAATTTCCTACAAGAGAGATAGAAAAACAAAAATGTATCTATTGAGTTGCTTATTGTCTCAAACTGATAATGAGTTTAATTTCGTGGACAAAAGGGATAGAAGGGTTTTATTTTAACATAATGTGTGTGCAAATTTAGGTGCAATTCATTCATAACTATCGGAAAACAAACAAATATGAATTTAAAAGGTGATAGTTTTTTAATTATTTTCGTGGCGATAAATACAATCCACCTGTTTTCTGTTTATTTTTTGTTATTATAAAAAAAGTGGTCAAAAATAGTATTTCTAATATTCATATCTGAGGTTTCTTGACATTCCAACAGAAATATAACTGAAGGTTATTTTCAATTATGAGAATTTTAAATAAAAAAAAAACTTCAAGGAATCTTAAGATTTTTCATATCCCGTAATAATGGCATCTGTAGAGAGATCATATTCATGTTTTAAGAGAATTAAATATTTTTTTAGAAATAAATGTGGACAAGAAAGGTTATCTACTCGTAGCTTAGTTCTTATCAAATCGTACTTAGATAATTTTGCCTTAAAAGAAAAAGGATAAATCTTTGCGCAATTCATCAAGCTTTTTTTTTATAAGACTTTACTGTAATATATTATTTATATATGTACACTGAGAAAACTGTACTATGAGTTATTTAAATAGAAACATGTTTAACTGCATGTTTAAATAAGGACAAATAGAATTCGTTTATAACTAAACTCGAATCTGTTTAGATTCGAAAATACTATTATTTTACAGGAAAATATGTTTAAATCAAACTCATTCATGTTTAAGAATTTCATTAAGATCTGCACTTCATTTTTTATATGTATTCAAATTAGTTTTAGTTTGATTTTTAAAATGCAGGTTTAATTGTTTTACTAACTTAAAAATTGTAACATACAATGAACATGAACGAGTTTGTTTGAAATATAAACGAAGTTAAAATATTTACATGAGTAAGAGATTAAACATAAATGTTAAATTTAATCACGAACGAGTTTGAATTGAATAAAAATGAAGTAGCTACTCGTAAATACAACTTTTCTTCTTTTTGGCATCGAAAGTCATGGAGTGTGTTTATGTTCCGCGTGTGTTTGTGATTTTACTAAAGTGAGTAATTTATAAAATAATAAAGAAATATTTGATTACCATTATAATGTTACATAACCGAAGTTCTGTTTCAAGCAAAAATATAAACCAGAAGATTATTCGAGGAGTGGAAGTTAATACCATTGTTCCCTGCTCTCTATTGTAAGTGTAAAAAAATATTTGTTTCAAAAACTGTTTATTTATATAGTTTTATTTAAAAAAATACTGATTAATAAGTATGTTTTATAATTAACTATCATTTGACTTCTATATTCTTGCCACAGGACGACTAGAGCACGACGAAAGACGTAAAAAAAGAAGCAAATTCCAGAAGACGAATTATATGAACCAGAATTTGAAGATGTTCTCAAGATGTGACAAAGATGAGATCTTAAAGCGCTCCACAACAATTTAATGACCTTTTGGAAAAATGTAAATAAATAAAATAAAAATATAAATACATACATAATGTAGGTACTTATTAATTTGTATTTGTGTTGAGTATTTTTTTATTTCTGAATTTCTGAAAAATCTGAAGTAACAAAAAATTAATATGATTCTATTTAAAACAACATCAAATGAAGTTAATAAAAACAAAGATAAGCATGTTTAAATCAAATAGAAAACGTGGTAAATTTAAACCAGATCATGTTCAAATCGGGTCAAACATTGGTTAATACGTTTCTATTCAAATTAAATAGATATCGATTCCATGCCAAATCATATGTGTTTGAGTTTGATTTAAATATGAATATGTTTGATATTTTTCTCAGTGTATATTAATTTATGTGTATTACCATAAAGTGGAATTTAAAAGGTTGGATCTCAAAGGTCTTTCATTTTCGGTTTTATGTTCAGTGCTTCCGCTATCGAAAAAATCACGCCTCGTGCCTGCTATACAGTATTATAAGAGCAGGACCCGAAATTTCATTTATTTGAATAAATACTCTAATTAAGGTTGATAATTTTAAAACTACAATAATTACTTGAGTGGCCCATTGTTTTTCTAGAAATCTATAAGCATACAGTAAGATCAGAAGCAGAAAAGATCGATTTTAAGCCTTGCGAAAGATGTGCTATACATTTAAGTGCAAATTTCCATTCTTGCAGAATTTCGATCTCTGATTGAAAACATTTCTAGTCTCGAAAATTTATTGCGCACATACTTGATTCATGGCTTGATTTCTTCGTTTTTACTTGAGGAATAAAGATAATTAAAAATTATAGTTAGTTTAGTTAAAATTATAGATATAGTGGGCCGTCTTCAAAAAACAACGAAACATCGAAAAAACATATTTTTATTAAAAAGTTATTACACTTATAGAAAGATCTATAAGTTATCACAAAACTGGCGCACACTTACGATAATATTTCTTATAGCATAGGTAAAGACAACATTTTGCTTGTAAAAGTAATGACTCAAGTTGCGGGCCGCGAGTACATCAGAGCATAATTTAAAAATAAACGAGATTATTACAATTGAGATTTTTTAAATTTAGCTTGTTAAAGAAACTATAAAAGCGCAGATAAATACTTAGATGACTCAATTTGGAAAATACATATTCTTAATAAAGTAATTCACTGGAATAAAAAAGAAATTCAAGTATATTTTAACTTGGAGCTAAGATATTCATAGCTATATGCTCATAACACAGAGTTTAAAAGTTCTGTAGAATTGCCCATATATGTATATATATAAATTAAATTTAACAAAGGGTGTATAATTTTTTTTTTTGTGGAATTTAACAAGAACGAATGTTTTTTTTTTTAACTTTCTTCGTGAATCTGTTTTATCCCATCCTCGTCGCCACTTGTTGTATCGTTACTCGAATAAAATTTCATTAATCCTTGGGCAGAAATAGGTTCTTTATTTAATAGTTTTTAGTATTTAAGTGTGGAATGCTCAAAGGTTATTAACAGACTGACCAAATATGATTAGTTTTAAGTATTTGACAACTGAGACTTGAGAGAGAGAGAATAAAAAATGATACGATATAACCAGTGTTGCCCCCCCAACTGATTGAAAGTGTAGTGTTTAGGAGAAAAAAGTGTAGTAGGAACGTAGTAAAAAAAAAATTCAAATTTTTTAATCCTTTAATTCACTTTTAAATATAGGTATAATAAATTATGTGTAGATATACACAACTCATAAAAAATTATTATATGATAATAATTAATTAATTAATAGTTTATTTATAATTATCTTTACAAATCAAAAATATACATTTAAGGATTAATTTTTTTTATAATGACTTGCATTGTGGTAATTAAATTTGTGTGCAAAATTTATTAATTTTGCGAGAGGCTCAAAAATTCTCTCTACGCCTTTCAAGTGTTCTTTTGATTGAATAATTGCATAAACTGTTAAAATATTTCTTAAATCGTTCTTTATTATATTTAAACTTGAGAAAAACCTCTCTGCATAAATTTTCAAAAGCCGGATTTCCAAGAAAATTTTTGGCACTCAATAAATTAACCGAAAATTAAACAATGTCTTAATTTAAATATTCTTTTAACGTTTCTTGTGAACCTATACGTCATTTATTATGGTTTCATTTTCTTGTATATGAAATGGAAATTTTTTCAAAAGGGGCATTATAGCCGGAATGTCTCCTTTTGAAATTTCGATAGGGTCAAGAAGAGTTAAATGACTTGTTTTTTCATTATCAATTAAATCAAATCTGTCTAAAAGTTTTTCGCATAAAGCTACATACATAAAATTGGCATTACTTCGTTTTCACATATTCTAAAATATTATTTTCAATGTCGTTTCTACAACAAAATTCTTCGAATTCAAATCCAAATCACATGACATATGCGCAACGTGATGAACTTTGTTTTTGAAATCTAAATTGATTGATATAAGGTCACGTTTTCAAACATTTTTCATAACCTCTAACACAAACTGTTTTATGTGCTTTGAAAAAAGTGTAGTGTTTTGAGGAGCGTGCGTAGTGTGTGCTTTTGAAAAAAAATTGAAGTAAAAACACTACGATTGTAGTAGGGGGGCAACGCTGGATATAACACAAACAAGATTTTGTGTATTGATTTTGTGCTTGACTTTAAAACTTCCAGCAATTTGCATTACTTAAGAGTCTTGGCATGTACTTGTAATATGTAGGTACTTTATATGAATTGTTAAATTTGATTGCATCATATCACACTAATTTCTGTTTAAACATTAATTAACATTTCACCAACTTACCTCGAAATTTATACAAACACCTAAAATTCGCAGGAGCACATTCACGGTTTGAATCTGAAAAAAAAAATAATTAAAATTGCAAATTTGCACATGATATACAATTTCTGGTGAATAATGCACCCACCATTTTGTGGAAAAAACATTGAAACCGTGCAATTACAAATTCTCAGAAGATACTCCTCGTGGCAAACATTAAAACAATTCCATTGCCAATACTTTAATCCTTTGATATTTTTAAACAAATAATGGTCAGTTTCCGACTGTAAAAAAAATTAAATAAAGATTAAATTGCAACAACAAGCAATTAAATCATCGAAAAGCGTTGAAACTCACATCGAACATACAACCCCGAACTTCGGGAGGAATTTCCCTCGTTGCTGGATCGGTTGTTTTCAATTCTGGCCTGATTACAACTATCGAATCTGTGTTTTCTTTGATGAAATAAACTACATCCGTCCATTGTTCTGCTTTTTTTATCATTAACTGAATGATGAGTAATTCTCATTAAAAAGGTCGTAAGTACTTAGTTTTTTTTTGGTGTAAATGTATTGTTAAGGACTTTAATGATATTTTAAAACTCCCAATAATAAAGTATACAAGTATTTTTAGACCACAAATATTCGAAAAAATGCACGACTAGGTCGAAAATATTTTATCTTTGTTCAAGAGGCTTAAAATATAAAATAATTGTATTTGTTTATGCACAACAAAGCATGACATTCATTTTTACTTGAAATACATTGGTAATATATTATATTTTGTTCACAAATAATATTATGATAATAGGGAAGACGAAAAACTGGGTGTCTATTCAACTATACAGGCTAAACGACTCGAGCGACTTTAATTAATTTCATTTTTCCTACAACACTGCTTTTCTTCAAGACCAAAAATAACAGTACCGAAATTTCAAAATTTTATAAAATATACTGGGTGTCCCTTAATTCGTGCATAATATTTTTGGGCGTGATTCTTGGGTATATTGTAAGAAAAAATATGTTCTACAGTAAGGGCCTATCTCCAATTTTTATATCATATATCGGGGATTTAAGAAAAGGTTTATTTGGATGTAGCCTGACCAATGTTAACGGTAATTGAGCCGTTAGTACTAATGATGAAAACTTCATTTAAGCCTTTATTTTTAGAAAAAATATCAGCCTTTGTAATTGCGCTTAAACAAATTTGATATCCGTCTTCTTGAAACCACATGTCATGCAAGTTAAGCTCTTCCATTTTGCGCAAAAAAAAGTTTGTTATCATCGCACGGTAGCGCTCACCATTCACAGTAACGTTGCGATTCGCATCATCTTTGAAGAAACACGGCCCAATGATTCCGCCAGCCCATAATCCACACCAAACAGTGACTTTTTCTGGATGCTTTGGTAGCTCTTATAATGCTTCTGGCTGCTCTTCACTCCAAATACGTCAGTTTTGCTTGTTCACGTAACCATTTAACCAGAAATGAGCCTCGTCGCTGAACAAAATTTTTCGTTAAAAAAGTGGATCTTCGGCCAACTTTTCAAGAGCCCATTCAACAATAATTCGGCGTTGTGGTAGGTCGTGCGGCTTTAATTCTTGCACCATCTGTATTTTGAAAGGTTTCACATCTAAATCCTTCTGCAAAATTTTCCACGTAGTGGAATAACAGAGGCCCAATTGCTGCGAACGGCGGCGCGGCGGCGCCAAATCGATCATTCACGGTCATCACTAGCACTGGCCGATAGAGCTGCGATATTTTCCTCAGTTCGCACTAAGTAAGCGTGTGGGTTGTTTAATGTCCAACAATGTAAATTTGGTGCGAAATTTAGTCACAATAGCCCGAATAGCCACCGTTGTTTTGAAGAAAATTTTGTTATTCAAGAAATATTGTCATTTTGAAGAAATGCATAACATTTTTCGTTATGGTGTTAAATCCACAAAATTTTGTGAAATTGATTAAATTTCATCCTTCTTTCTTGAAATTTAGTTAATAATCATTATTCAACTTAACATAAGGTTATCTTCAATTTGAAGAAATATTCATCAATGTAATAAAAATTCTTCATTTAAACTTATTTATATCTTTAAATTGAAAAGTTATTCTTCAATTTGACAAATTTTCATCATTTTCAAGGAATATTTTCATCAAATTGATAAAAAAATCTTCATCTTAACGTTTTATTTTATTGAAATTAAATAAATATTCTTCAAATGTATTCACCGTTTTCTACAAATCAACAAAAAAAATATTTCATTTTGACACATCAATATCATGCATCGTGTTTTTCAAATTGATAAAAAAAAATCAAGGAAATACAATTTTTTAAGGTCAAAATATTTTTTGTATTGGAAACGATTTTAAAACACAGATCTATTGCCGAAATAACCGAGTTTTGCTTATATTTAATTCCGTCAAAGTATACCACTATGTCCATTGGATCTAACACTGCTCCAGATATAACCAATGGCTGTATGTTTCTTTTCATTCTGCCTTCGAAGGATCTCCTCCTAACATGCAGCTACACTGGTTCTATTTGTTGGATGCTTCATTTCTTCAAAAATTGGAATGAATTTGTTAAGAATTTTTTTTTAAAATAAGGCTTTCAGCATTTGGATATAAATGCTTAAAATCCATGTCAATCTGGAAGAAATAAAATATACCATTAGCTACAGATATTTTGACAAGTTATAACAAATTACCAGTTTGAAGCCCTTAGAATTTTTGCATTGCTTCTATTTTGCCAATACAGTAAAACCCGCTTAAGAGAAACCCCCTTAAGAGAAAAACCCGCTTACCTGAAACACTTTTTTCATCCCCAAGTATTTTCCGATCAATTTCCCTTAAAACACTCCGCTTAGATGAAACTCGTTTAAGTGAAAAACCCGGATAACTGAAACATATTTTCAGTTAATTTTTAATATTTTTTATTAAAAAAAACTCTTAAGTGAAAAAAAAATTGAATCGAACAGAACAAAAATTTGCTAGTTTTCGTTTTTCAATAAATTATTTTTGTGTTATTTAATCATTGTTTTATTTAAATTCTTTCAAGGCAAGCCCAAAAGATAAAAACAATATTGTTCCTAGCATTAAATCTCCGCTTAATGGAATTTTTAAATCCGCTTAAGTGAAATTTTTTTTTTACTTATCCGAACTCCGCTTAAGTGAAAAACCCGCTTAAGTGAAAGAAAGACTGTGACATTTTGCCGTTTCTCTTAAGCGGTCTTTACTGTATCTCTGCTGTCGATTCGGCTTTTAATATCTCAGCAAGTCTAAAGCCCAATGCCGCTCTTTTTCCACCCCTGTACAGTTGTCCTTTATTATTTCCTCAATGCTTTCCGAAGTTTCTATAAAAAATAATGCAATGGAATAATTTGTTTTAAAACTATGGTGCTTATTTTGACATTCTCTTTCGTTCGAAAGTGAGTCGAATTCGTTGAAACTTAATTTTCAGACTTGGCGATTAGAATGTTAATCGAACAAATCGAAAGTGCACCCAAACCATAGAAAGTTCATTCATTTGCGAATGCGAAAGCTAATTCAATTTTGACATTCGAAAGAATAGAATTAAATGTCATTTTTGTGTCGTTTGAATTTTCCTGTCGAGTAAGCAACAAAACATGTAAGTTTTTGATTATTTCATGGAAAACAAATTACTTTTATTAATTTTTTTGTTGTTTCATGTTTAAAAGTCGCATTCCAACTGGACAAACCGCGAACAAAAGGAAAAGTTAATCAAAATAATGGAAGAAAACCCGGAGGTAGCAAAGGTTTTTTTTTACCACCCGCGTTGATACCGAAAGCATCCACTAACCTTCTCCTCTACACTTCGTTAACTCCATCTTCATTTATAAACAACACAAATGCCATACTTTTATTTGTTTATTTATTATTTTAATGTTTTATCAAAAAATTTAAGATATTAAACAATAAACAAAACAATTGCAAATAAACAAAGATTTCACTTTTTGGTTTTGACATTTCACAAAAACCTCTTTTGTTTTCGATATGTTAGTGTGACCAAGTGTATACGAAAAAAAATAAAAATTTAGAACGCGTTATGAATAACTTATTTTTTTAAGAATTGTTTCAAAACAGCTGAGTTAAAACAAAAATGTAATGAATATGTAGTTCTTTATGGTTTAACTTTACTTTATAATGAAAAAGTGTATTATTTATTTTGTTTCTTGATTATTTATCCAACATCTATAAAATGTTTAGAAACAAAAAAAAATGTAAAACGGTCATACTAATTCAAATAGAAATATAGTAAATGTCAAACAGCTGACAATGAAAATGAATCTTTTTTGAAGTTCATTTTATGCTATCTTTCGCAAATGAATGTTATTCGTTCGAATCTCAAAATTAAGAAAGTTCATTCAAAGGAATAGAATCATTCTAACGAATAGACTATTCATGAGAATGTCAAAATAAGCATGTATGTCTTACTTACTTACATTGAATTTATTATGTTTCTGGAATATCCAAAACATCACAACTTAATACTTGCTTTGTAAATTCCTGTCCCTATTTTATTTGTTCACTTTTAACTTAAATTGGCAGGACGAGCAACCTTACAGCACAAGTTCACTTAAAATAATGAACACTTTTTACTTCGAGAACAGTTAAAATAAAATTTAAATTAAGAAAATTCTTCAAGTGGATTAATTTCTTTAATTTGAAGAGAAAAAAATGGCCAAACTTCCATAAAAATAAAATGCACGACTGGGTCGCACGAACTTGCTCTTATGTAAACGACTTACAATTTCAAAAATTAATGTTATTAGAGGAAAACTGTTCATAAGCATAAAATTAATTTTTTAATAGACTAAAACAACTCCTTTAGTAGTTGGAGCTAAAAACAGGATGCTTGTGCAAAAACAAAAATTATAAGTCTGTACTGGTTTCTTAAAAAACTAACAGCCGTATCTATAAGATTTTCTTAAACTGCATCTAAGAGGTTATTTAGTTAAGAATACTTAAATATTTAATTTGGCTTTAAATGACGAAACTTCAATTCGTATCTATAATCGATTTTTCATTGGTACTTAACTAAACGATGGTTGTGTCACGTAACGTAAAAGAATGTGAAAATCTAGTACAGAAAAAAAAACAAATGCTGCTTCATTTTATACAACACAGCTGTTTTGTGACACCTTCTTTCAGTAAATAATTGGAAGACACATTGTCATCTTTGAAATTTTTTTCAAAATTTCAAAGATGACAATCGATATGTCAAAATACATTTTAAAATGCCTTTAAGTGACCCTTAAACGCGGTTGATGGCGTTTAAGTTAAGAGGCCTTTAAGTAACGTTACTTAAATGTGAAAATTATTATAGATACCGATTTCATACTTAAGAGCTGTTTAGAGGTATTTTAAAGTTAAGTAACCTTTAAGATTTGTTTATAGATTTGCCTGTAAGCTTTTATATACAAAATTTTTAAAACATTTTTAAGAAAAAATTTTGGTATGCCAATTTAAACTTTTTATTATTGTTAAAATACAAATTAAAATTAACGTTTCTGAAATATCGAATTTTCCAAAAAAAAAATGTTTTTTTTTTCAAAAATTTAAAAAATATTTTATTTTTACGTTTTGAAACGCAATGTTTTTAAAACTTTTTAGAAGCTTCTCCATAAAAAAAACTCATTAAAATCCGTTATGGCCATAATGAGAAATTCAAAATTCGAAAAAATTGTTCTATGGTAGGTACAGTCAGTAATATCTTGATTTCAAATTTTGTATTAAATTAAAGATCTTAAACATTAATCAAAAGAAACAAAATTTTAGAAAAATTCTCGGAACCGTCTTCGAGAAAAATACGATTTTCAAATACCATTTTTTAACATTTGTATGGAAGGTACTATTAGTTTAAGGTAAAACGATTTTTTTTTTTTAAACTTGTGGATTAAGTTAAGAAAATTTTATTAATCAAGTTTAAAAAAAAAACGAGCATGGAGTTTTCGAAATATTGAGTTTCCAAAAAAAAAATTTGAATGTTTTTTTTTTAATCCAAAAGATAAAAAATCGAAAATTTGAATATGTAATAATATTCAAACTTTGGAGAAGCTTTAGCATAAAAAAACTGATTTAAATCGGTTGTACTGTTTTCGAGAAAATCAAAAACAAAAAAAAATGGTTCCAGGGGGGCTACCAAAAATAAGCATTTTTGGGAAAAAACCATTACCTAGCTTTAATGAATTTTTTTAAATTGTTTTTAAATAATTTTGTGGGACAGTTTTCGAGAACAAAAAATATTTATAAAATTTCGAATAAAAATCGTATGGCAGGTACCGTTATTTTTGGTCTAAAAAAAAAGAAAAAAAGCTTGTGGGGGGATAAATTTAAAAATGATATTTACCAAATTTAAAGAAAATCAGCCGAGCTGTTTAGGCTGTAGTCAAAAAGACAGACAGACAGACAGAATTGTGAAACCTACTTTTTTGGTCTTCGCTATCATCGTAATGTCAACTTTGATCAAAATTTCGAGTTCGATTTTTTGTCCGAATGCATAACTTGCCTTATAGTACGTATAAGTCGCAAGGAAAAAAGAATTTAATTTTCAAGTCCCAAATTACTTTAAATTTGGACTGCCGTTAAAGATTTTTAATAGGTGAAATTATTTTTTTTTAAACAAGTAGTAAGGGTAAACTAGAATATATGCTATTGTAAACAATAAAGAAACAGCTATAAAAGCATAGCAATGAAAATATTTGTGCATATAAGAGAAGTGGGCTTTTTAGAAAATTTTCATATTTTCGGTATGAGGCAAATGTTGTTCTTATTTTGCAAGAAGGCAAGAAGGTTTTTCTTAATGCTACACAATAATATAGCAGTGCAAAATTTTACGGTAAAACCTTTTTTTTTAATAAAAAAACTTGAGAAGAAATTTATTTTTTAGAAAGTGGTCGTCATACTACTAACCTAATACTGTATAAGTGTATACTTTAAATACTTGGCCAGTTGGCACATTGCTGATACAGCCGTGAACCGCAAGAGTAAATCGTGTATCGTTTTTTAGTTGAAAATTTTTAGAATATTTTTTTTTTGTTTTTAATTTTTAAAAATAAAACAAAATTCACTTACATCAACTCCATTCTCGGCAATTGCCATATCCTTCGAAGAGGCATTCAATTTCAATTGAAAATGTAAGCCAGAATACTCCCCAGATTTGAAATTTCTCCAGGGATAAAATTTATCACTTACCTAAAGCCAACAATGACAGCAGCAGAAAATCAACTTTAATCGAACTTTTTTTCCGGTTTAGATAAATTACTTACCATCTTCTTTCTGGATTCATGCGATGTGGCCGAATTGAATACCAAACAGAATCCCACCTCGGTCTTCTCCATAACGAATATTTCACAACAATTGAAGTTATCTCCTCGCCAGAGGCAGGGCCCATCGAACATCTCTTCACATTGGAATGACAAAAACAAAGCCAGCTCCGTAACATTTACGAAATGAATCTTCTCCAAGGGAATATCTTCGGTGTTGTTGAATTGAGTAAATTCCCCGAAGCGAAGCGATTGCATTCGTGTGACAAATTCACGAAAGATTACCTGGGTTTCGTTTGGGGAGTTCGGAGGAAGAAATAATTGTTTTGCCTCGTCGAACTTGTTCCAATTTATTCGTTCATGATTACAAACGGCCACGGCTGGAAAGGCTATATTCAATACGGAGTAGTGTGAATCATCGATGACAGTAAGGATTACTTGTTCATTGTAGTTCCTTAGTAGGAGTAAATACGTCGACAAACTTATTGCAACAGCCCCCAATACAATTAGTGTCCAACAAAGTCTAGAAATGAAATGATTAACTGGGTTTGGGTCTACTGCAATGTTCGAAGAGACCTTTCCAGTTTATTGAGATTCTTGTCGAAGATGTACTTGACTCCATGTATAGTCGAGCGCTCACAGTAAATTTTCAGGTATTTCAACAATAATTTTCTTATCCCAAGGGACTCGTCCTTGCGGACAGCCTTCAAATTCGAAGACACAGCCATCTTGCTGCTGCTTTCGATGGCCCTCAGACAATGGAGCTGCGTTTCTGTGTTCCTCATTGGAGGACTCTGGCTTCGGTTAATGTATTTTAAATTAGACCACTCATGCATTAACTTTCTGAAAGTGACCCTTGATTTATATGGTAGAACTTTATTACTCCTAAAAATAGGGTATTATATTCCATTTTGTGTTTTTTCTGGTATTTTAGGTATGATGGGAAATCGGGGATATAAAAGTGTGGAATTGTTCATTGCGGCGCATAATGTTCTTCCATTTTTTTTTTGTTGGTCCTGAATATAGATTCTACGCTCTATTGGCCATCTCTTAGTATTCCATTTGGATGGCCTTAGATGTTTTCTTGAATGTGCCATGAAAGGAGAATCGATTTTATTTCCGTATGGGGTTATCCTTGATATATTTAAATAGGATGCTGCCTTAGGCTGCCACATGGTAAAGTATTCGTTCTAGGTTATGGATGTTGTGTTTTAATGGTTACAATTTTGTTTTTGTTTTATTGATTTTTCTATTCCTGGAGACATTTGTATGTTAAGCTGGGTATTTTATTACAACGCGGTTTTTCGTTGAAAGGATATTCTATGGTATTTTGTGGGCTTGTGTTGTATTTTATTGGCTCTGCACGGAAATGGAATGACATGAGTTGAGCATGTTGAGAGCTTTAACTTCAAGGAAAATAATACACAATCAAGGCCGCCCAAGGAGAAAGTTTAAGACAAAATGAGTATCTCTATCAACTTAATAGCAAGTCTTTTTTATTAACACATATTTGAAAGTATGTAAAGTAATTCACTCGCTAAAAATGCTATTAAACGGGTTATTTGTGAAACGTAGGAATCCTAGAATAGAGACTATTTCCATTGGAGCTTTATCTCTTGTCACAGCTCAAAGAGTTAACAGTTATATCTCCTAGTTTTTCTTTCAAATAAACACACTCCCAGCTCTCCCTTCCTACTTATCGCTTACTTCAACTATAAATGATATCATATTGTGGCCTTGAAATTGATGAAATGAAAATATGGTGAGTCGCGACTTGAAATTCGTTGACCTTTTTCCAGAATTTATCTCAATATGAAGATTTGGCCTTCGCTTGATAGCATACTGGTACTTGCCAATTATAGATTTTGAAGAACGGCGCACAGTGGCCCGTTTAGGCAAAAGTGCTTGCGAAATTCATTTTTCGTGTGGGCTTATAATGCAAAACTTTTACGTTTTCTGAATTAACAAATGTTTGGAGCTCTGGTAATCGCAAAAATTATTTCATTTGTATGAACTGTTTGGCTTGTAGAGCTAGTCAAAGTTGACAAATATTTAAGGTGAGAAAAAAACATTTTTTTTAAATTTTTTTTTTTAACTTTGAGTGTAAAAACTAGGAAAAGAGTATAAGTTAAACTTTTTTTTGTTAGTTTTACTTGATATATGTGTTAATTACTATGATCAGAAATAAAAAAAAAATTATAAATTTTTTAAAGTACTAAATTTAATGTTTTTTGAAACACCACTTTTTAGGCACTTTTTCAACGTTACATTGAGTAGAAAAAAAGTTTTTAAAAGTTGTCAAGCCAAACTGGACGGATAATGAATCCTTACATATCTCTTTATCTACAACCAGAAACTTAGCTGCATAAATTTGCATAACACTGAGCTAGAGAGATTTGATTTGAAAAAGTCAGTAATTTTTTCTGAGTTTTTTTTTTCAAGTGCAAAAAAAATATCATGGAAAATATTATTTATTTGTTTTGCAGCTATGAGTCTCGGTTTTAAATCAAATGGTTTTGTAATTAAGAAGGAAAACATATTTAATGCTTAGCTTTTTAAAACGGTTTTATAGCTTATTTCGTGTAACCCCTAATAAAACTTTTAAGCATGAATGTTTTTAATTTCGAGTATGATTAATTATTGTCAGGTAGTTTGATGGATAAGGGTTCTTAACTGGATTAGAATATTTTTAGGTAAACAGATTACCTTATTGGGATGTCATAAAAAAGAATATTTTTAGTGAAGGTATTTAGTTTTAATGTATAAAAAAATAAAACATTGGGATGGAGTTGTTATTTAAAACTATAACGAGCGATCGAGCAGTTGCATAAGGAAAAATTATTTAAAATGGACATACCAAACAATATTTTGTTTGAACTTTTTTTAAAAGTTAATAGCACTGACGAGTTTATTTCTACCGTAATAAGTGAACAACAACTTTTTATTATTATTATTATATCAAGCTTTATTTACCAGTTATTACATTCAATATAAGATATAAAATTAAAATTAAAATTTAAAAAATAATTAAAAATAATTGAAAAAAGTATAAAATCTGCTGAAAATTTACCGGAAAACGAAGCAAAATTAAGACACTTTCATTGCGCTACTAAGAAAAATTGGGTCGCAGCCCATAGATCGAGAGTCAATTTTATAAACAAAAATGAGCAATGGTTATCTTCATCTCTCCATATCACCAGACAAACAGAAGTAATGTGTGATCTCCCAACTACATCAAGGTCGTCAAGAGGAAGGCCAAGGAAGTCAGTCAATGAGTGCGCAAGATTCACAAAAAGCAAAAACTAATCAATGCAACAGAGGAGATAAGTATACTGCAAATCTCTCTGATACATAAGTAATAAGGTATAATAAAGACCATTAAAAGGCGAAGAGTGATGTGATCAAGGCAATTTCTACTGCAAGTCCACTTCGAGTCAAAAGAGTCAAGGAAAGCAGAAACAGACGCAAACATGTTCATGGCATCAGTTGTTCCACTCAGGCTCAATAGTGCAGATTGCGAACATTGGAGGAACCCTCGCCCATTATCAACTCATTTCTGGCGACCCATTATGTTCCAATATGCCAAAGAAACTATTGACCTCATAAATACAACAGTCAACGATATGAAAAGGCAAATAGCAGATATTCAACCAACAAAGTATAAAGTTAATGAAGACATAACTATATTGGTGAAACACGAGTTCTTTTTAACTATGATTGACGGAAAAGTTTTAAACGAATTAACGCGGTCATGTCCGATATGTAAAAGAACCCAAAAAAACTTCAATAACCAGGATGAATTAAAAAACGACGAACATAATTACGAATATGGAATCTCTCCATTGCATGCTAGAATCAGGTGCATGGAATTTATTTTAAAACTTGCTTATACACTTCGACAAAGGGAGAGGAATTTGCTGAATCTATTGGAATCAAGGAGGCAGAAATACGAAGAAAACGAGCGATTCAAAGACGTTTTCACGATGAGCTTGGACTTGCTGTGGATAAACCAAATCAAGAATTTGGAAATAGCAATGATGGTAACACTTCAAGGAGATTTTTTGAACAATCGGAGGCAACCGCTCGGATAACTGGGGTCAATGAAAAGGTTATAACTAGGATCAAAATAATACTTAGTGATTTGAATTGCAGGGAAGAAGTGAATACAGTTAAATTTGGAGAGTACACCAAAAAAACCGCTGAGTTATTGAAACAAAAGTACCCTGAAAAACTACTAACACCAATTCTTCATAAAATTTTAGTTCATAGTCAAAATATAATCGAATACCAATCTCTACCAATTGGAAAATTGTCAGAAGAAGCCCAAGCCCCAAAAAGATCTGAAAGCCCAATACTCACCAGAAATGATAAGTTTGTTACGCATTTCCCCGGACTTAGATGATAGTTTCCAAGAAATTTAATGTTTGTATGTAAATTTGTATTCCTTTTATTTTATTTTTCTACTTTTTGAATTGTAATCTATTAATAAAATATTTTATAAATACTTATAAGTACTCTTTTATAAAAAAAAATAAAAAATAAAATAAAAAAATCATTTAATAAAAAAAAAGATTTTTTCGCCACATTTTCATTCAATTTGGGTTGTTTTCTTTTTTCCCCACTGCTTCCTATGCTTCGGCGCTGTTATGATCTCGATGTCGAGGGGATCATAACTCTCCCACGTATCTGCTTCACACTAGTGATCCGCCTGTGGGGTTCGCCGGGTTGACCTCAGAAATCGGCGGCAAGCCTCCCGGTTTTGTATTGTTCCATTTCTGAGGCCAACTGAATGCTGGTGTTTTTGCATTTGTTTGTACCAGAAGTGTTTAGGCCTACCTTTCTTTTTATTCCGAATTGGAACGTTGTATGATATTGCTCTTTTGACGGGGTTCTCAAGATCTCTCCTTTGAACATGGCAATACCAACTGAGTCGGTCGTGTTCAATTTTTTGGGAAATGGTATTCTTAACATGAAGGCTTCCTCGGATCTTCGTACTTCTAATTCGATCAAGCTTTGTAACTCTTGCTGTCATACGAAGCATCTTCATCTCAGCTGCCGTTAGCTTACTCTCATACTTTTTGTACATTGTCCAGCATTGTGAACCGTATGTGAGTGCTGGACGCACAACTGAAGTGTAGAGCTTTCCTTTCAGCTTAGGGGGCATTTTTCGGTCACAGAAGATAGCAGAATTTTCCCGCCACTTCATCCACCCTACGCTTACGCGATGATTGATATCGTCATCACAAGTAGCTTCGTTATTTATCATAGACCCCAGATATTTAAACTTTTCACACTTGGGAAGCACTACTCCATTCAAATAAATGTCTGGAATAGGCCTGTGTGGATCAGAAAATGGGCATAGGTTTCTGTCTTTTTCGCGCTTATGCGGTACCCACTTCCTTCTAGAACATCCACCCAGTGCTCGTTGTAGGGATATCGGGTCTTCACTTATGATGGCTCCATCGTCAGCAAAGAATAACTGATGCACTTTTGGATCCGTCACTTTGCCTTCAAGCAGGTAATCAAGAACTGTAATAAAGAGCAGGGGACTCAAGACACTTCCCTGGTGTACACCTACTGCGCATGTTACTTTAGTAACTGCTCCATCATACATGTCCATAATTATCCGCACATAGGTTTCTGGAACTCCTCGTTGCCTGAGGGCCACCCATATTAGATCTCGTGGTTGCCGATCGAATGCTTTTTCAAAATCAACCAATACGACATGCAAATCCTCCAAAGAATCCCGATGTTTTTCCATAATTATTCTTATACTCTGGATTGCATCCGTGGTTGACTTACCCCCGACAAACCCGCACTGGTCATCAGATAGCCTAATTATTTTTCGCAGTCGGCTACCCAAGACTCGCTCAAAGATCTTCATGGTATGTGACATCAGCTTAATCGAACGGTAATTATCACAGCTTCGAGTATCACCCTTTCCTTTATAAATTGGAAGAAGGTAACTTTCCCTCCATTGATTAGGCATGCGATCACCTCCTTTTTAAAATTAAATACCAGATATGTTAACCACCTTAACTAAAACTTCTTATTTCAGCAGCAGATTCTGAAACACCCTGTAAATATTTTTTCTTTAAATTCTCAAACTTTATAGCCTTATAAATTTCCTTTTAGATACAAAAAAATTGTGGTGATATATTTATTCGTTTAAGAGATATGATTTTTGCAACCAAAAAAGTCAATTTTTGCCACTGTGCGGCGTGTAAAATATTCAAACAATACTTTAAAGAGGATATTTAAAGCAACATTTAGAGTTGAGTTTTGAGTCTTTGTTATTTTATTAAATGGTAAGTGACTTTTGTGTTGTATTTTCCAATCCAATATTCTTGGACTAAGAAGGAATTTCTTTGACGTGTGCGCCCATTCTGTTAAGTACAGACCAGCTGTTTGGGCAATAGGTGAAACGCAGGTTAATGCGAATACTGATTTTTCACCCACCTAGCTATAACTTAATATCATTAATGTTTCGCCATCACCAATACTTTACTTAACTTCTTAATGAGACCACTCGAATACCAGCCGTTTCTGGGCAAAACGCCCATACTATCGACTTGATTCTAACTTCTCACCCTGATAAGTACATACCATTAAGGTAAACTCTCCATTCTGCACTTCGGGACTATTGTGTATAATATCAGCCAATTTCTCGTGTTCCACACATCTAGTTAAAGAGAAATATCCCATTAGGATCGTTTGGCACTACGATAAAGCCAAATAGGATGGTCTAAATAATTTTTTCCGGATCTTTAATTGGTCACTATGTTTCCTCGATAGTGACGTTGATGCCAGTCCTGATATGATCACAGAAATTATTTTTTTTTGGAATGCGTACTTTTATTCCTAACGGAACAAAGAGTATAAAACCTAAAGAAAAGTCTCGGTTTGATACAAGCTGTAAAGAAGCTATCAGGTTGAGAGAATTAAGTTTCCGATCTTACGAAGCCAACCCAACTGAGGAGAATCGGAAAAAGCACAAACAAATCAGAAACCATAAAAAAGCTGTTACAAGAAAAATCAAATTCTTAGATGACCAGAAGTTAAGACAAAAAATCTGGCAATGTCCCAAAGGCGGGAAAAATTTCTGGACGTTCCGTAAAAAATGCTCATCTATAACGACAACCCGATAACTAGCTCTGCAGATAAGGCAAATGTACTCGCAACTGATTTTACTGCTAGATCTACGTTGCTTGACAGCAACATTCCACTTCCTGTACTTGAGAATATAAATAATTCAATGAAACAGGTATTTTTTTGCACTCGTACGTTGAAAGAGCTCTCAATATCTTGGTATACAAAAATGCGATAGTCCTTATGATATACTCATTCTTCTGAAAAGATGTTCTCCTCGAAAACTATTGTGTAAGCTTAAAGATGGAAAACAGCAATTGTCCAGCATGCTGCTAAAAATTATAACCATTCCTCCTACTCCTTCTACCGACCATTTTAACTTACGTCCCTTCTTTCCAAGGTCATGGAATCTCTGAGAAATCATCAGTTAAAGAAATAGCTCTCGATCGTGCAATATATGTTGTACTGGACGGTTCTGTGATCTGCACAAGATAAATACTGGTGATTCTCAGGGATCCGTTTGACATCGACTCTCTTCCTCATTTTTATAAAAATTATATACTGAAACTTCAAATCTACTTTATTTGTTTTGATGACGATTCTACGTATAGCTGCAGTAAAATTGCAAGGATACCGTATATAAACTCATTAAATTTGATCTGTGCAGCATTGAAACGGAATGTACCACTTATGCTATTTTCCTTCAATGGCACTTGCATCAAAGAAAGCGAAAAGCTCCCGGTCCTCGATATGTGTATCAACGACGATCAATACTTAGGATTTTTATAACAGTGTAAGAAATGTTTCATCACTTCTCATCTTGCTACAATTTATAAAGGGTTTATCCTTACTCATCAGTCATCACAACACATGTACTTGCTAGAATTCAGAGCAGAGCGCTAAAAATGATAGCTATCATGGAATCATTTCCAACTCTTGAACACCGACGGAATGTTTCATGTCATCCCTTGTTTCATCGCTTTTCTTACAGGCAATGCTCCCTAGAAGTATAGTATAATCAGGTACTGCGGTTCTTACTACTATAGCTTAGCCTGCATCTTCTTTACGGAGTGCTAGAACTAGTTCTTTATTGTCTGAAAGTGGTTTATCTTCTTGTCCTATAACGCGCTCTACATGATCACGATTTTGCTCCTGTTGGAAATGATACTTGAAAAGATCTACTATTCCTTGTGGTCGAGTGGCTAAGTTACCTTCGATACTTTCGATAAGCCAGCAAATTATTTAATTTAAATTAAATTTGGCTGTGCAACAGCTCGAAGTCAACCAGTACCTAGTGCCTTACAACTCTCCATTACCATTACGCTGTGCGTGTTACCAGGAACGGAGGGGACCTACAATTTTCTGCCGATTCTGGACGGCTAATGAACAACACTTTCCATGACAAGAGATATACTCTTGGAGGATTTGTCAATTCCTCGCAAGAGGCAGTACACTACCAAAAAACTTTTTTACAGCGGCTGAGAAGGCAAATTATGCATTCGAAAAAAAATCGAGCTCGAGATTTTGATCAAAGTTGACATTACGATGATACGAGTAGAGAACACGGAAAACGTGGGTCTCGCAATTCTGTCTGTCTTTTTGACTACAGCCTAAATGGCACGGCCGATTTTCTTTAAATAAAATTTTTAATTTTTCCCTCACACGTTTTTTTATTTTATTTTTTAAGACCCAACATAACTGCACCTGCCATACGAATTTTTTTCGAAATTTTATAAAACATTTTTTTCTGACAGATTTAAAAAAAAAAGTTCAAATATTTTATTTACTCTAAGCTCTAAGTTAATGGTTGAAAAAACATTTTCGAAAAATGTTTTAAAATGTTTTTAATAGTACCCCCCTGGAACCTTTTTTGTATTTGATTTTATAAAAAAAAAAAACAATTTAACCGATTTTGATTTGATTTTTTTTATTATAATTTTATATTTTTTTTTCAAAAGCTCAATATTCCAAAAACGCCATTCTCAATTTTTTTAAAACTTGACAGATAAAATAAAAAATTTTAATACAATCTACAAGATTTGAGAAACAAATTTTTATTTTTTCTTAAAATAACGGTACCTACCATACAAATGCTAAAAAATTGTTTTTGAAAATCGTATTTTTCTCGAAAACGACGCCTTAAATTTTGACAAAAAGTTTTTCTTTCGATTAGTTCTTACGATCTATAATTTAATACAAAAATTTTGAAATCAAAATACTAACTCGGCATTACGGATTTTAATCAATTTTTTATAGATAAGCTTCTAAAATTTTCAAAAATTATTGCGTTTCAAAACTTAAGAAAAAATATTTTTTGGAATTTTTTGGAAAAAAATAAATGTTTTTTGAAAATTCAATACTTCAAAAACGAATCAATAGTTTTTTTTTTTTGAAATTTAATTTTTATTCGTACAGCAAAAAAAAACTTAAAAATGGTGTACCAAAATTTGTCTCAATTTTTACTTGCGACTTATAGGTACTATAAGGCAAGTTATGCATTCGTAAAAAAAATCGAACTCGAGATTTTGATCAAAGTTGACATTACGATGATAGCGAAGACTAAAAAAGTGAGTCTCACAAATCTGTTTGTCTGTTTGTTCGGCTACTTGATTGATTTAAATTTTAATTTCCCTCCCCCCCAACACGTTTTTTTTTTCTCTTTTTTTTAATAACGGCACATGGCATACGATTTTTTTCGAAATTTTATAAATTATTTTTTTTTTTCCCAAAAACTGTTCGACAGATTTAAAAACAAAAATACAAAACAAAATCGTTTAGTTAAAGCTAGGTAATGGTTGAAAAAATTTTTACAAAAAGTGGTTATTGAGGGTACCCCCCAACGAACCATTTTTTTTGTTTTTGATTTTCGCAAAAATGGTAAAACCGATATCGATCACTTTTTTTTGTAAGGCTCCCCAAAAACTTGAATAGAATTGTGTATTCAAATTTTCAAAAAATTTTTTTTTAATTTTCAAAAAACTCTCAATTTTTTGTTTTTTAAACTCAATATTTCGAAAACCCCATGCTAGAATTTTTTCAAACTTAATAAATAAAAGTTTCTCAACATAATCTACAAGATGTGAGAAAAAAAATGTATTTTACATAAAACTAAACGTATACAAACCATTTAAAAAATGGTTTTCGAAAATCGTATTTTTCTCGAAAACGGCCGGCACCTAGAGTTTTGATAAAAAATTTTTTCTTTCGTTTAATTTTTAAGATCTTTAAAAATTAAGATAGTACAGCTTGTACCTACCATAGAACCATTTTTTCAAATTTTGAATTACTCATTATCGACATAACGGATTTTAATTGAATTTTTTATAGAGATGCTTCTAAAAAGTTTAAAAAACATTGCATTTCAAAACTTAAAAAAAAAAATTTTTTTGAATTTTTGAAAAAAAAATCATTTTTTTTTTGGAAATTTAATTTTCAATCGTACAATAATAAAAACTTAAAGTTGGCGTATCAAATTTTTTCTTAAAAATCTTTTAAAAATTTTGTATAAAAGCTTATTTATTTTTGTTCTTACATAAATTCTGTTTTTTCTCTTACTACTAAAAGTATTTAAAAAAATAATTTTATCCTTATGAACAGTTTTCTCAAATAACATTCGTTTTTAAAACTCCTAGTCTATTACATACATACATACATAGGAGCAAGTCATCGGAGCAAAATTTTGAACAAAACCCTTTTGAGGAATAAAACTGGTTCTTCTAAATGAAGTGTTTTAGTTGAGGGACTTTATCTGACTGTTTCATAATTTTTGCAATGTTGAGTGAATTTAAATTTCATTGTAGCAACATTTGGGGGCTTATTATCCCCACTAGGCACATCCGACCATTGTGTCATATATGCAAATTTCTCATGTCAACAAAAACCAGTTAGAGAAATAATATCTAAAGGAACCGTTTGGGACTACGAGAAAACCAACTGTGACGGTCTTAAAGATTTCTTTAGGAACTTTAACTGGTCACTATCCTTCTTCCATAGTGACTTGGTTATAAATATAATTATTTTGGGAATGAGAAATTTTATTTCGAATAGAGAAAAAATTATCAAACTGAAAGAAAAATCATGGTTTGATTCGAGCTGTAAAGAGGTTATTAGGGTCAGAAAAGTATGTGTCCGATGTTACTCGTATAAGGCCAATCCTACTAAGGAAAACCGAAAAAAGTTCAAACAAGCTTGAAAACCCTACAATGATCAATTTCAAATAACCAAATTTTAGCATGACCAAAACATTTGGCAAAAAATTCTAGAATGTCCAAAAGGTAGTACAAATTGTTGGTCATTTGTAAAAAACGTACAAGCGAATTTGTTTGCAGCACAGTTTGCTGTCAATTCAACGCTGTCAGATAGTGTCATGATTCCTCCTGCAATTGAGAGCGTTAATAATTTTATGGGACAAATCTTCTTTCGCACTGGTACATTTGCAAGCGTACTGAAAGATCTCGATAATCGATATACACAAATCCGCCCTGATAGTATCCCCCCATTTGGTCTGAAGAATTGTTCTACGCTGGCAAAACCATTGCGGGAGTTTTTCCATCTGTCCTAGTGGATGGAAAACAACATTTGTCTAGCTTCGCCCTATAAAATGGTGAATCTTGTTTCCCCATTTAACTTTTGTCCAACTACACTTAAATCCCATCTTTCTAAGATCACGGAATTACTGATAAATTATCAGCTCAAGAAATATCTTGCAGAACGAAAACTTCTCAATAAGCCGCAGTATGGCTTTCGTAACAACATGTCTACCGGTGATATGATGGTATATCTCACCGAACAATAGCACAAATTTTTAAATCGTTTTGGAGAAAGCTCTTTTATTGAAAATGCGAGCGTTTGGTCTCCGTTAATCTCCTCTTTGATGGATTGAAACTATCTTCCGAACCGCTCAATACCATTTGTATTGCATGGTCTTAAGTCTGAAATTCATAAAATAAATGCTGGTGTGCCACAGGGCTCCGTTTTTCTGACTACAGAACACTCAGTTTCTCATATTTGTTTCCAGATGCATGTCCTTGTTCTTAGTTAAAGCACAACCCACCTCCCATGCCGCTATCCATGAACGGAACATGCATTGAGCAAACCGAACTGCTCTCAGTCCTTGGTATGTACATCACAGATCACCTTGTGTTGACTGACCACAGATTCGAGGTCGCCAAAAACGCTGCTAAGTGTTAAGATTTCCTTCGGCGCTGTAAGAAATTGTATACATCTTCTGATCTGGCTGCAATCGATAAGACTTACATATATTCGTCCGAAGCTCCAAAAAAGAGTTTTTAAAAATGATAGCAGATAGAAGTATAAAGGAAACATTTGAATCTCCTGAGCACCGTGCGTCGCAATTTCTCTTTTCTACCATTATTTTCCCGTTATTTTTATAAACAGTGTTCTAATGAAAAGCCATTAGCATTCCTCCGCTTAAACAATTTAAAAGTCGCGCTTCAGGAAGTGCCCATCAGTTTACCCATGAGCCTTACTTCGAAAAGTCAGAGATTTTTCTTTAGCCGCACTACACGAATGTGGAATTCTTTACCCGAATCAACATTTCCCTCCCATTGTGATATTCAACGTACCTGTTTCGTTTAACCGATTGCGGCAAAATATCTTCAAACTTATTCTCAATTGAATTTAGTTCTATTGGTATGTTTACAAACACATTTATGTACTCATTAAAACTTCATGAATAAACATACATACGTACAACATAGAGGACTTAGGCTAGGACCGCACTTGCGATTTTTTGTCGTAGCGATTAAAAAGTCGTAGTCGCTACAAATTATTGTCATGCACGCACTTGCGATTTTTTTGCGCGCGATTATTAAATGGCAAAAAATGAAACACACTACTTCTTATGTGAGTGCACGCACTTGCTACAAATAAGTAGCGACAGAAAAATCGCTTGAAAAAATAGAACTTGTTTCATTTTTATAATCGCTACGATTTTTAAGTCGCATGTGCGTGCATTCACATTTAAGGCCATGTGTCTTACTTTTTGCGACTAAAAAATCGTGGATTAAAAATCGCAAGTGCGTGCATGCCAATTTCTCTTTGCGACTACGATTTTTAAGTCGTAGTAATTTAAATCGCAAGTGTGGGCATATCCATTTGAGTACATGTGTTTCATTTAAGTTTACGACAATCGCATCGCAAGAAAAATGAAACAAATTGCGACTTTTAAATCGTCATGATTTGTTGGTAGCAAGTGCGTTCATTCTCATTTAAATTCATGTGTTCTATTTTTGCGACTAAAAAATGCGATTGAAATCGCAAGTGCGGTCCTAGCCTTAACGAATCTCTGCTCTTGGTTAACATCACTTTAAACCGAAGCTCTTTGAACTAAATCTCTGTCAGAAAAAGTTTCATCTTTATGTACACGATGAACATGATTGAATGCAGTGAAATTACGTAAATCTTCTTGTATTTTGATTAATATCTTCCATCACCACCAACGATACCGCAGTGCCAGCTGCAACATCAAAACACCCACACAGAGGATAACCAACTTTGCTGAAGCTATTCCTACTTCGTGTCCTGATATCCGGAAGCCAGAACGAAGTACGGTGTAATGTAATTGGCATTGAAAGTACGCACATTTTCTCTCAAACTTAATTTTAGTTCGGATCGTTATTTTCCCATCCTTCCTGTAACTCTTCTGCAAACTTCACCAGGAATGAACCCTTTACAGAATAGCTCAAGGCATGTAAAACTACAAAACATGAGCTAAAAAAAGGCCCCAAAAAGTAAAGGATTAGATAGATTATAAGGACGAGAGTTGAGAAGAGATACTAGTAGGAGTGGGAGGTATGTAGTTTCATACTCGTAGTTTGTTAAAAGTTTTCCCGATAACAGGGTAGTGCCTAATGTGTGTGATTTATTTGTCCTGGTTCTTCTTCCGTTGGGTGAAAAAGTGAGGACAGGACAGTGTCCATTTGGAATATTGCTTCGTTAAAGGGTATTTTCCTGAAATCCCCGTGTGTAATCAAAAGTTATTCAGATAATAACCATAATAGAAAACCTTTTACCAACACAAAAGTATGCTGGTATAAAAATGAGTGATACTACCCAGTTTAAGCCAGTCTAAGAGCACATTGTTCTATGGTGAGGATGTTTTACCAACGGGATTTCGTTCGCTCAAGGGAACACAAAAATAGACTTCAACTATTCTCACAGAAAGTCCATAGTAAGTGTTCTGAGAGAAAAAAGATTTTTCAAAAATTCGCAGACAACTCTTCCATACATGGATTTAGTTATATTTTTAATCGCCATTTACACAAGTTTGAAAGGTAAGTTTGGAAAATATTTTATACTATAATAAGTTCCAAAAATGAATAGGTTTACTTTAGTAAAAAATAAAATCGCAAAATCGAATTCTAAGATAAAATTTTAAATAGGTGCGCGTCCTTATAAGTGTTCCATAATTATCGATAGTTATCGATAGTACGATGTACGAGTACATAACTATCTTAAACATCATTGGCGCAAAATTTTAGACGAATTAGAGCGATTCTAAGACTACTACTAAAACATTATTATACTTGGTTAAATTGATGATTTTGCAAATATTTATTGAGTTATGCATCATACTTTCTCCAACATTTTAGCGAACTTCGATTAACTAAGTAGAGTAAAGAGTGCGGAGAGATGACTCCAAACAAAGATAACTTTTAAATATTAAAAATTGCTGTGTTAAAAAGTCTCAGGATTTACAAGCGAGCTCCCACATCTGCCAAGTAGCAAGGTTGGAGGGAATGCTGTCGATCAATTAATAACATAAACATTCTGCAAGGCTTGGCAAAGTGCTATCGAGAGAACATTCCAATCCGTCATTTTTGAAAAAGTCTAATGGAATATGTACAATTTTCCCGGCTGAGTTCTCGCAACTACTAATGGAGACGCACTTTCCGGGCTGTGAGAATAGCCCCGAAACGCCTAGATCCCATTACACGGTAATGGCTCCTGCAGGGCAAATCAACACTGTTATAACAAAGGAGAAAATTGCATGGGCAATTTATACTTTCTCTCCATATAAGTCTCCAGGTCTGGATGGTATACTGCCAATTCTGCTACAAAAAATCCAATATGTATGTGGCAATTCCATGACTTTAAATAATATTCAAATGATTCTTCTTCTTAAACTACGAGTATGTATGTACCCGAGACCTGAAGACAATAAAGAGTAGTTTTTATCCCGAAAGTCGCTAGGCGGGCCCAGAATCCACGAAGGATCTCCGTAAATTTAGTCCGACTTATTTTGTGCTTTAGCCTTTAGAGCGCATTCTCGACATCCACTTTAGAGACATTCTTCATGGATGTCCTCTTCAAAACTCTCAACAAGCATAACTTAAGGGTAAGTCCACATGGAACGGCAATTTATTAGGAAGTTCGTACAATTGAGAAAACTATTACATTTAAAAAATATACCCTCGCTACCTTCTTTGATGTAGAAGGGGCTTTCAACAATATCCTTACCAAGTACATTCTGGAATCACTCATCGAGTTTGGTGTAGAAGAATAGGAGTGAATTATATCCATACTCAGAGACAGAAGGATTCTAGGTACGTTAGGAAATATAAACTTGATATAGTACGTTAGTAGAGGAACGCCCAAGGGCGGAGTTCTGTCTGCTCTTCTATGTCATAAATAATAATTTTCGTTAATTTGGAAAGATATATATGCAGATGACTTGGTACTTCTAGTGTCAGAAAAGTTCACCTCATTGTTAAGTGAAATCACATAAATGCTTTCGAAGGTTAGTTACGGGGCCATACGAATTGTGGACTAGCTGTTAAACCAAAACTGAACTGATGCTTTCTATTGTGATGCTTTTTCTTCGTGGCTGAGGTTAACTCGTCGGTATCCACGGTTCTTCTCAAAAAAGCAACAAACTTGGCTTTGGAGGGTCTAAAGCTCCGAATGAAATAACGTATATTAATAATGCTAAATTCTTAATCAATTTATTTTGTGGTTTTGTATTTCTAACACGGTATTTCATATAATTTTTATTTACAATATTACTTCATTTCTTAAATTTTTTCATATAATACAATATTATTTCTTTTCTTAAAATAAATAACACGGTATTTCATATAATACAATATTCAAAAGCCTAAATAACTAACACGGTATTTCATATAGTGTCCCTAGCACGCAATCTAGAGAAATAAACGGGTGGAACTCTAAAAAGAGAACCTGTCCAACGAGCTACCTTGAAGATGAGATCAGAGGAAAGAAACGGTGGGGATCCTTATCGGAAGCTTTGTGTCTCTAGCACGGCAATCTAGGGAAAAAACGGGTGGAACTCTAAAAAGAGAACCTGTCCAATGAACTACCTTGAAGAGATCAGAGGAAAAAAGGAACGGGTTCGGAGATCCTTATAGGACGCCCTATGTCCCTAGCACGTAACCTAGGGAAATAAACGGGTGGAACTCTGAAGAGAGAACCTGTCTAGTGAGCTGCCCAGAAGAGGAACCCAAAGGAAATAAACGGTCGGGAATTCTTATAGAAAACCCTTGTAATAATACTCTTACAATAAAAAAGCTTGCCCCACTTTAGGTAATACTCCTAATAATATTAAGGCTTGCCCTACTCTAGCTAATACCCTAGTATTTTATAAAAAAAATTAGATCAGCTTCACCATTACAGCAATACCTCTCTGTCACCGAAACGCCTTATAAAAGGTTTTTGTTTGCGGCCCGATCTTAAACTCTCTATGCACTAGATTGGTATCCACACTGGACGAGAATAAAAGACAATTTTTTCGTTTTCCCAACCTCAACTTGTTGAATCTACGGCTAAGAATCAATGTGAATTGAAACAAATAAATGAAAAAATTGTATGTGAATCAAAGTGGGTATTGATCATATGACTTCGGATACACACTGGTTATGTGTAATGTGATTATTTAATACGGTGGTATGTAGGTGTCGTACCGTTTTCCTCGTCAACAGGATTAGGCGTCGTTGGTGTCGTAGCATTAAGTATCTAAGATCTTACAATAGAATAGGAGTAGAGCTCTTGGAATGCCAAACCTTATGGCCATAGCCTTTACATGAGCATCAGTAAAGATTTTAAGGTTATGTTTCCATCTAAAAAGGACTGAGATGATGACGTCGTGATGAAAGACTTCGACACAACTATCTTAACTTATGGCTCAAAGATAAAGTGTGGTGTTGGTTCAGAAACCTTCTGTGACTTTGGCTATATCTAGGTCACTTAGACTACCTGTATTTGCTGGTGTTTTTCAAGCTGAATTACTGGCTATCAAGGAAGTATGCAAGGAACTCAAATAAGATCCAAGCCAGAACCGTATTACGGCTATTATCACAGACAGTCATAATAGCTGTTGAAGCTATTAATTCCAGTACATCATCCTTCAAATTAGTCGAGAAATGCCGGAATGAACCTGCTAGCCTAAATATTAACAACAAAGTCATTTTTATCTGGGTTCCGGGTCATTGTGATATTGATGGGAATCGACGGATGGACGAGGAGGCCCGTCAAGGATCAGACCTTCATAACTCACTTGCGGAAAAAGTCAATATTCCGCTCAGAGGCAATATTCTCTCAATTTTTCTTAGCCGTTGGAGGAGCAGTTTTAATAAATCCCTAACACTTGATCTGATAAGCAGACCCAGGCAAGACATAGCCTCTGCTACCTTTAGCAGACACTGGCCAATAGGAAAGCATGCAGCGAAGCTAGGAATTCTTCTCAACACTCACTGTCATAGATGTATGGACCAAGGGAAAGAGGAAACAGTCCTCTATTTCCTCTGCAAATACCCGGCTTTGTTCAAATGTGGAGCATAATCATTAGAAAGGGTATTTTTGACGACATTGACAAACTTTCGGAAATGAAAATCAAAGACTTGATCTCTTTTCTCAACGCGACTCAATAGCTCTAGGATGGAAAGATCACTCAATCGGATTGGCTATTGTTTCAGCACCAGTCAACAAGCTGCCTAGCCTTGGCACAGTGTAGATGGTGTCGGATGAGTGTGGTGATTCGGCTGAGTGAGTGATCCAATTTTCGAATGATTGTGCAAAAGCAAATACACAATAAGAGACATCAAAACCTACTAGATCCTTTAAAATTTTTGAACTCAATCGAAACTGGATGACTCAGTCTGAATGTCCACAATTTACCATATCAATTTCATCCACAGGTTCATACGTGTTATGGTATAAAAATGACGCTTTTCAGTGCTTATTGGGCTACAGGACTAGATTGTCGGTGGTAGCCATTTCTACCTATGTACCTATCATACTTTCACAATCACCATAGCCTACTTAACTTACTACTTACTTACATTGGTCCTCGGATCTATTAAGACCGAGATGTTTCCCTTACGGGACATAGAGTGAAATTTCGCAAGACTTTTTACTAATTAGCTCTTATTTCGATCTTAGAAATTTAAAGATTTATGTTTTTTAAAAATTAAATCAAAGGAAAAAATTAAATTAAAAAACCCAAAGGAAAAGATCGTGCGGTTTAATTATTCAAAATGGAATGGGTTTATTTTTTTGTTTTTTCTTTAATTCTTATTATTTCTTAAAATAAAGATGGCCGGAAGGGCGCGAAATTCAAATTTTTGAAAATTTAAAATCAATTCACAATAGTTATTTTTAAGAATTTTGAATGTTTGCTGACTCGTCAAAACATAGGGCCTCCACTACTCCTACGCGCCATCGTGTGCGATTTCTGAAAATGTATTTCAGCTCTCTCTAACTCTTCCCCAGTTGTGCTGCTTCCTGCTCGACCGTTATTTTCCAAGTATTTCTAGGCCGGACCACTTGTCTGCCTTCTTGTGTGAGTGGATTCCACTGCATCGCTTGACCCGCAATGCACCTATCGCCTTTTCGAAGCTTATGGCCAATCTACTGTCATTTTCGTCTTCGTATTAAAGATTCTATGGGTTCTTGACCTGTTCCCGTATGAAGTTCAGCTTTGAAGATACGGTGGGGCCAGAAAATCCTCAAGATGTTTCGAAGACATCTATTAACGAACGTTTGCAGCTCTCTTGTGACAGTCTCTGTGGCTTTCCAAGTAATGCAATGATAAAGCAGCACGGATTCAACATTGCAGCGGTACAGTCGTAGCTTGGACTTTAAGCTAAAATAACTGTTTCTCCATATTTTAGACCATTCCGAACGCAGCGTTTGCTTTTCTGATTCGGCCGTTTATGTCCAGTTCAGTTCTGCCACTCGTAGAGACAATACTCCCAAGATATTGGAAATTATCTACCATCTCTACCGGTTGACCAGAAATATTTACTTGGATTGATGAGAGAGGAAAAATTCCTAAACGTGTACCTTGTGCAAATGTTGCTAAGCAAACAGTTCCAAAATTAAAATACAAAGATCTCTGTTAAGCAGAGTGTCTCAAAAGGCAATCGATGCTACTTTCTGCGCAAATGATGCATTCGTGCAAATGTAAAACATTTCTTGGGCAATTCTCTTACATATGCGTATTCTGATTTGCTACGAGTATATCTGCTTTGCAGGTGTTTTGCTTTGCAAATCTTGCGTTTAGGAATTTGGCTGGAGTTCCAAGGCTGATCTTTTTAATTTTCACCAGTTGATTTTTAGTCCCACGGTTTCTGCTTCTCTCTCTACCCTTTTTGTCATTTGATGGAGATCCATGGTCCATTGCAGAGTCCACTGAGTTCTTCCATTTCCATTTGACAAAGCTACGTGTATTACGTCACTTATAACCAACAGGAACAGTATTGGTGACAGTACACAGCCTTGCCTAACCCCAATTTGGATTTCAAACTCCTCAAACAACCTTTATGCAAGGCGTGACATTTGGATCCATCATATGTAGCCTTGTTAATAGCAATCAATTTATCTTGGATGCCCCTCCTGCGTCAAGCAAGCCAGATAAGTTCTCTATTGACACTGTCAAACGCCTTTTCGAAATCGATGAATACCAGGTGAAGTGGTGATCGATATTCAAAGCACATCTCGATGGTTCGCAAGGTTTTATGTGATCCACACAAGAAGATCCAGTGCGGTATCCTGCTTGTTCAGCGTCTAGTGTGTCTCCGAGTTGGTCTTAGCCTAGTGGTAAGGTATTAGTATGATGCTACTTAAAAATTCATTAACTTTAAAGTAGATAACTAACTCTTTCTTAATTTTAAACATTTTGTAACTAGTATCATGCTAATGCTATGTTTTTTTTTAATAAATTACATAGTTTCACTTAAGCCTGAAATTAAATAAATATAACGGTTTATTTAAATTTAACAAAACATTTTATTTCACAGATATTTATGGGCTTTCTGCGTATTACTAGCCAGCATTTTAACTATTTGCGTATGTGCAATTCTATCGGGTAAATACAGCGATCGTACACTTATGACTGTTGTTGAAAACTCTCAATACCCAGTCTTTAAGCTAGATTTTCCAGCTATTGGAGTCTGCACTAGACATCGAATTAACTGGGGGCGAATTCAAGTTGCCCGAAAAAAGTTCCTTCCTCTAAATGCGAGCAATGAAACAATAGAAATGTTTATGCGTTTTGTAAAACGTTTGGATTCCCTCGATTTCACCAACTTTGATAGTTTAAAACTTCTTGAAGACGAACCATTACATCTAATAAATTCACTAAGTATTTCGAAGGTAGCACAATACTTGGCTTTTCGTTGTGAAGAAATAATTATAGCTGGAAGTTGTATATTTGCTGGACAATCTTTTGATTGCTGTAAGATGTTTATTGCAGAAAAAACCAATAGAGGAATATGCTTGGTTTTCAACTCTGTCATCTCACCTCAATCAAAACAAAAAGCTGTAATTTCTAACGCAAGCTTAGACACAAAAAGAATACTTCTCTAAATCACTCAATTCATTCTTTAATAGGCTGGCGATAAGTTTTATCCGTACAAAAATAGTAAGAATGGCGAAGGAAGTGGACTGATTTTTATTGTCAGAGGAAATTTATCGAATGAGATTGCAAATGGTCTAAGAAATAGTAATGGAATCGATTTGATGATTAAAAATCCTGATCAATGGACAAACTGGAAGACCTATCATCTTCGAGTTAACACCAATAATGAAATTATATTGCAACCCGAGTTGACAGTGGCTCATGACGAATTAAAAAGTTTTCCACTATCGTTTCGAAAGTGTCTTTTTGAAGTTTGTTTATGATAAATATTTTTTTTTTTTATTGTTTACGTGTATTAACAACATTTTTTTTTTTCATTTCAGCATGAAAAGTATACGAGTTTCTTTATTCCAGATCTCAACTACCATGCTGTAAATTGTAAAATAAAGTGTCAACAGAACCATCTTATAAAATATTGTAACTGTACGATACCGCTGATTTTTAACTTGCACGGTAATTGTAATTGCTTTATTGTTTAGATTTTGATAAACATATTGTCGCAAAATTTTGCCAACTTCTAAGCATTGTATTAAATTTTTCTTTATTTTAAACACTTTTTTGACTAGTAATACTCTAATACTTCGTTTGCACCAAGAAATAATCCTGAATTTGAGTGGATTTACCTACCATAAATCTTCTTTAAATCTCGAAGTTTTACCATAGAAAAAAAAATAGAAATCTTTTGTATAAATCTAGTAGATTAGAAATTAAGGATAAATTGTTCTATAACTCAAACTGACCTAATATCCATATCATGCTAAATCATCTCGATGATTTTATTGTTTAGCAGAGGTGAAAATTTCTTTCTCTCGTCTTCACTTTGTCAGAAAAATTAAAACACCATTAACATTTTGATAGGTGCTGTCAAAATTAAATTTGTTTTCATCTTTTAGTGCAGTGGAAACACCACATAATACTACATTTTTACCAAAAGATAATCCCAGATTTAAGGCAAAAGATTTATGTAGTATTTCCACCGCACTAAAATATTAAAAAGAAGATTAATTTTGACAGCATCTATGAAAATTCTAATGGTGTTTTAATTTTTTTTATAAAGTGGATGCGAGAGAAATAAAGTTTCATTTGTGCCCAACGATAAAAAATCATCGAGATAATTTAGCACGATATGGATATCAGCTCAGTTCGATCCAATAAAGATTTAACGAGATTAATAAAACAAATTTGTATAGTCAATCTTTGAGATTAAAAGAAGATTTGTGGTAAAACCACTCAAATCCAGGATTATCTCTTGGTGAAAACGTAGTATAAATCTCTAGCCTTAAATTTAGGACTATCTACTTGTGAAAACGTAGTATAACGCTTTTTTTTAACAAGTTGTTTCTGAACACACCTAAGACAATGACAGTTCGTGTCAACAAATAACAGCATTTTCGTTTGGTCGTCCTTCATTACTTTTTTAACATGTAAAGCTGCCCTGATACTTTTGAAATCGCTCGCTTGGCACTATATGACATTCCTTATTCTAAAATCGAGAGAAATTCGATTCTGGATTTGAACGAAGAATCAAGAATCCACTAAAGACTTCTTCATTAAATGTTAATACGAATATAAAAGTGTTTAAGAAGCTGTGATGCATGCAACTAAATTGGGATTAATTCACTGATCTGGATGGATACTCGACATAAACTTGAACCTCTTTGACTATTTTATAAGTTACTCACTCGTAAAGGAGGCGCTACAATTTAGTGTAGACCTTTGCTTCAATAAACAACTTCTTCAGTCAGTTTGGCCATATACTTGATGTCATCAGTTTTTCTCCGCAAGTACATTATGTTGAGGTCCTATTCCACGGGCTTGGGAGGTGTTTCTAATGTTCTCGCTAAGATGTCAATGATTGTTTTGCTTGTTATATCATATACACACTTGGTACATGTCAGTATCGTCGGGCTTTCCCAATCTTTGGACATAATTTTGAAAGATTTTAGATCTATGTAGGCCCTTAAGTCTTGCATTAATCTTTTAAGAACGATGTTAAAGAATTTGCATTACAGCCTTTTGTCTTGTGCAAAACATTTTTGACATAAAATGTATTGATGTGATGAGGTATTTGCCGACCTTGGTGAACCTTGATGGCAACGTGCATTCTCTATTTTCAACCTGGACAAACGAACGCATTTTCCAGCGATGTCAAAACTAGACATTGTTCTATACAAATCAATTTTTCGATATCCTTAGCATTGACTGTGATTCTGAATGTCCTTGCTTGCAGGGCTTCGGTTAGGAAACTGATAATTCCCATTGTTTATTTTTCTAAAAAAGCGGTGTTAAACTCGCTACCCGTCGGTTGTCATCGTCAAACCAGAGTTTCTTTCCTAAACGTACATATGTGGGAGGTTGCTTCTCTGACGACTTCTTGGAAATGTTGCCAGTTGTTATCAACACTTCTTCCTGAGGCACTAAATGACAGCTGGGAACGCTCGGGAATTCGCAAATTGGTCAATCTTCATGTCCCCTTATAAGTTTTGAGAAGTTAAAACTGCGAATTACGGTTGTAACGAGTGTTTTTTTTAAGATCTATCGGAAATTAAAAAAAAAAACACATACTATTCAGAAAATGCATAAAATCTTGATTTGAATCGATAGTACGGTCGATATAATTTAATGTTTGAAGATTATTTCATCCAAATGTAGGCCGCGGCTGCTCCTCGAATGGTCCATCCGCTTAGTCCAATTTTGGCATACCCATTCAAACATTTCAACAAGTATCTCACGGAAAAATGCTTCAATGTTGGCCTTCAGTGCGCTATAGACATGAGCCTTAACATAGCCCCACAAAAAATAGTCTAGAGGCATTAAATCGCACGATCTAGGCGTCCAATTGACCGGCCCCAAAGGTGAAATAAGTTGTTCACCGAATTCGCCTCTCAATTGGTCCATTGTTACGCGTGCTGTGTGGCATGTGGCACCATCTTGTTGAAACCACATGTCATGCAAGTCATGCTCTTCCATTTTGCACAAAAAAAAAGTTTGTTATCATCGCACGATAACGCTCACTATTCACAATAACGTTGCGATTCGCATCATCTTTGAAGAAATACGCCCAATGATTCCGCCATTCCATAATCCGCACCAAACAGTGACTTTTTCCGGATGCATTGGTAGCTCTTGGCGGAATAGGGGGAACAACATGTAGCATACGAAAACATGCACGTGCCGTAACTGTTCGGGACTGGTGGAAGTGTGATCATAGCATCTCCGCGTTGGCCGCTAGAAACAAGCCTTATAAAAAGGTTTGGCTAATATGATCAGGCTGGTTCCTCAGGTTGGCGACAGGTTAATTCCCTGTCCCGTAAAACTAAAAGAATTACGAGACCGACAACAAGCATCGGAAACGGACCGATCATACGACGACAACCCACGCAAAGAAAACGGAAAAACGATTTACGAATTTTCTTATGGAAGGTACGATCGCTCTATAGAGCTCGAGCTGCTCAGCAGCTAGCCGATGGCCTGTCAGAATATAAAGCTGACATAACAGCTCTCCAAGAAATCAGACGGATAGGGAATTAGTGTTCCTTAAACATCGATAGTCTATCGATAGTTATCGATAGTATTCGACTATCGCAAACATCGATATTTTATAAACTATCGCATGTCCCGAAAATTAATAATTGCATCTACTGAATAGTATTCCATGAAAAACTTTCTTTATTTACTTAACATTTCACATAGTAGTTTAATCTTGACATTTTGTTTTATCTTTGAAGTAGGTTGCCATGTCAACGAAAGTATTCTACAGGCGTTTTTCTTTTTAAGCTTAGAGCAGGAAATTGACCTCTCAAAAAATGATCTGTGTTTCTTTTTAGCTCAGTTGCATTAGCATATACTCGTACATATACTCTATCAGCCTTATTTACTTGCCGTTGTAGTATCTTAATTTCATTTTGACATGACATGGTGAGAAATTTACAAAAAGGAGTGTAATCAATTTGTTTTTTTTTTTTTGTTAAAGCCTAGTACGCAGATCGCGCTAAATTTTATCTCCCATACGAAATTCTCTCCAAAATTTAGCCAAGCCAAAATAATGTCAAGCATTTTAGCCGAGAAGTACGCTGCTCCAGGTAAAAAATCAAAATTTCTCTTCGAACTGTACATGACTTATCTGTCAAAATTTAGCGCACGAAATAATTTTCTGGCACATTTATTCTCGGGCTAAATTTCAATTTCAATTGAAATGTAATAATATTTGAATAATATTTAAAAGAATACTTTGTGACGGAGGTCTTACAAGATTTTCCACAACAAAATCTATCATAATTCTCATTCGTTCTCATTCATAATTCTTAAAAAATCGTGCTTTAAACCAAATTCTTTTAAATCTTTGAAAAAATTTCATTTAGAGAACAGCTGTTTTCTATGACATATTCTCCACAAAGTCAGCAAACATCAGCTAAAATCCAAGCTAAATTTTGACATAAGAACTTTATGGAGAATATGTCACAGAAAACAGCTGTTCTCTAAATGAATTTTTTTCAAAGATTTAAAAGAATTTGCTTTAAAGTATGATTTTTTAAGATTTGTGAATGAGAACGAATGAGAATTATAAATTATGAGTGATTTTTGTTGTCGAAAATCTTGTAAGACTCCACCAAATATTCTTCTAAATATTATTCCATTTCAAATTGAAATTGAAATTTAGCTCGAGAATAAATGTGCTAGACAATTATTTCGTGCGCTAAATTTTGACAGATAAGTTATGTACAGTTCGAAGAGAAATTTTGATTTTTTAGCTGGAGCAGCCTACCTCTCTGCTAAAATGCTTGACATAATTTTAGCTTGGCTAAATTTTGGAGAGAATTGTGTATGGGAGATAAAATTTAGCGCGATCTGCATACTAGGCTTAACTAAGGCCAAATGAATAATTATTTTTTTAAACTGTATTGAATAATTTATTGCTCGGAAATAAGCTGGGGTTTGTTAACGTTTACAATAACCAGAATTTTTGATTGGTAATTTTTTTTTAATAATATATTTGACATAACGGTCAAGAAAATATTTTATAAATAAAGATTTGTCTTACGTGGCGAAAGCCCGAAGTAAGTGCTTGGACCGAGTATTAGTGAGATCTAATAAATAAGGCTGTATGTGCTGTATGTTTTAAAAATAATATTTAGAGTCGACTCCCATTCTACGAGTAAAATCTATTTAGAGCAATTTTTTTTTTAAACAAAGTGATTTAATTTTTTCGTCGAAATTAGAAAAAACAAAAAATTATAGGGCTTAAATATTTATTTATTTATCAATAACTTTTTTACTAAAATAAAAAAAAATAGTCCTTACAAATGTTGATATAATTACTTCTTAGAAACTATCGATTAACTATCGATACTATCGGGTGTTTTTCAAAAACTATCGTTGACTATCGCAAGTGCCGACTATCGATGTTTAAGGAACACTATAGGGAATGGTATTTTATGTATGTTTGTGCTTTATTGAGATTTTATTTTCGATACATTTGTGATTCTTAACTCTATGTTTACACAGTCACTTTATATTAATATAATATTTTGCCGACTTGGAATTGGTCAGGCTACACAAGTTTAGTATTAATATTTTTGATTTAAGGGCACATTAAGCAATTTTTTTTAGATCTAAGTATTTTCGTTTTGTTAATATTTATATTACGTCCACTCAACAAGACAAGACGATTGGGAATGGTGTTTTACAGAAGAAAGAATATGACATATACTACAGCTGTCATACAAAACACCATGTGCTCGGGGTAGGCTTCCTAGTCAGCGAATAAATGAAGTCTACCATCATCGGCTTTAACGCTATAAACGAAAGGATATGCACCCTTCGCGTGCGAGGCGAATTTACGAACATCAGCCTCATTAACGTTCATGGACCTACGGAGGAGTCCTCAGACGAAGAAAAAGAGATTTACTACGAACAAGTCGGGAGGGCCCTCAATGCCTGTCCAAGGTATGATGTTAAAATCATCCTTGGGGATTTGAACGCAAAAATAGGTCGGGAGCCGTTATTTAGGCATTACGCAGGTACCCATAGTTTGCATGAGAACACTAATGACAATGGACTTCGAGTATTATAATTGGCAGCATCGAAAAACATGGTCGTTGCGAGTACCAGGTTCCCGCGTAAAGATATCTACAAAGCCACCTGGGTATCACCTGATGAAGTCACTCGTAACCAAATAGACCACGTGTTGATAGACCGTCGCCACTACTCGAACTTTATGACGGTACGAACGTACCGAGGTGCTATCGGATCACTATCTTGTTGGTATGGTTTTCCGAGGGCGGATTGCCTTGCGAAGATGCATTGCATCCGCCGATCAGGTTCGAATCAACACGGCTGCCCTGCGCAATGAAAACACCAGTAACACCTTTGGTAATGCGTTAGGACTCGCCCTTGACACACTTGATTTAGGGAGAGTAAGTCCTGGAGCCAGTATGCTGGGCGTAAATGAGAAGTGGACACGTCTTAAAAATACTGTCATTAGTACTGCCAACTCCATCTTAGGAATATAAAGAGCTCAGAAGAATAGAAAAACGGCTTCACAGACAAAAAAAATCAGCCTGGGAGAAGAACCTGATCTGTGAAATAGAAAATAGCCGAAAGCGAGGTCCGCACCAGGCGCGGAAGTATTACCAATCCGTCCGAAACATGATGCAGTACACACCACGCTGCACATACTGCAAGGACGGAGAGGGAAATCTGATCACCGATCCTGAAAGCATACTGGAGCGATGGGAAGTGTACTTTAATGAATTGCTAAATGGTCAGCTCACTGCAGAAGTGGAGGCTCCACTACTTCAAGCAGAATACCCTATGTTGCCGCCACCAAGCATAGAAGAGGTTGGGAAGGCTATAGGCCGGCTTAAACAGAACAAAGCCCCGGGAGCCGATGGCATACCAGGCAAATTATTTCATCACGGCGGGCCAGCCTTACGTCAAGCAATTCATGATATTATAGTACACCTATGGGAGCAGGAAGAAATGCCAGAAGACTGGCGAAAAGGTTTATTATGCCCCATACATAAGAAGGGAGATGTGACAACGTGCAGCAATTATAAAGGTATCACGTTGTTGAGTACCGCCTATAAGATACTCTCCTCTATCCTACAAGACCCGATAACCCCATACGCTAAAACCGTCATCGGACAATATCAGTGTGGTTTCATTCCAGGCAAATCAACAACTGATCAGATCTTTACCCTTAGGCAGGCGATGGAAAAATGTCTAGAATTTAACATCCCAACATACCATCTGTTTATAGACTTTAAGGCCGCCTATGATAGCATAGCCAGGGTAGAACTTTACAAAGCCATGAGAGAATTCGGCATCCCAAATAAATTGACACGACTATGTAGGTAGGTTGACCATGACCAACGTAACAAGCCAAGTAAAAATAGCCGAATTGCTATCCAGACCAATCAACATTTTAATGGACTCCGACAAGGGGACGGTTTGGTCAATCCTTTAAATACCTTGGGTCAATAGTAGCAGCCGATAACAATATAGAAGAAGAAATACGCGGGCGGCTTCTCAAATCCAACAGAGCTTACTATAGTCTATCAAGGCTCTTCAAATCCAAAAATCTCACCGTAACTTCAAAACTGCTGCTGTACAGGACCATGGTCCTGCCAGTACTCACATATGGATCCGAGACTTGGGTGCTTAGCAAAAGGCACACCGACCTCTTAGCTGCGTTCGAGAGAAAAGTCTTAAGGAGAATTGATGGCCCCATATGTGAGGAAGGACGATTCCGGAGACGATACAATCATGAATTGTACGCAATCTACCTAGAAGCAGATATCGTGACAAAAATTAAGCTCGGTAGACTCCGGTGGGCAGGGCACCTAGCTCGCATGAGCGAAGAGGAACCTGCTCGGAAAGTTATTTGTGGTACATTCTATGGTAGACGACAGCGTGGTGGACCATGCTTGCGCTGCAGAGATTGCGTAGACCAGGACGCCCGAAGCCTTAGGGTGCGCAACTGGATGGCGTCGCGGTCGGCTAGAGACCGGGATTGGTGAAGAGACTAATTGAAAGAGGCCAGGACCGGAACCCGGTTGTCGAGCCGATGATGATGATGATGATTGGTAGCTCTTGAAATGCTTCTGGATGCTCTTCACTCCAAATAAGGCAGTTTTTCTTGTTCACTTATCCATTCAACCAGAAATGAGCTTCGTCGCTGAACACAAGTTTTCGAGCCCATTCACCAAAAATTCGGCGTTGTGGTAAGTCGTTCGGTTTCAATTCTTGCACCAACTGTATTTTGAAAGGCATCACACCTTAATCTTTCCGCAAAATTTTCCACGTAGTGGAGTAATAGAGGCTCAATTGCAGCCAACGGCGCTGAATCGATAATTCACGGTCATCACTAAAGCGCGGAACTGATTGAACCAGCAACAGTACCGTCAACAGCAACAGCGGCCGCCATTAATTTAGAGCCAATGTATTTCAATTGTTCAACACACATAAGTCCTAAATTTGCTGTTGCTGGTGCGGTGTCGTCAACTTTCCCACTGCAATATTCAGTGGCACCACAATCAGTGCTGGATTAGCCACGAAGCAAGAGTAGCAAATGCTACGGGCCCCGCGCATTTAGGGGCCCCGCGCACCAACGTTTTCTGACCATAAAAAAGTATTATTTATATATTATATTTAGTTACAATTACTAAGAAGAAAATATTTGCACCAAAATGATCAACTAAAATTTTATTTTTCTATCTGCTGGTCATACCAAAAATCATGTTTCGCACCGCACTACACGCAAATTGGACAACGGTATGAAATGCAGGTGTTTATTGTCACCATTGATAACGTACTCACTGCTTTAGGTAAACGTATGAACAGAACAGTTATCATAAAATTGCTGGCATTTTCGGAATATTCCGAGAGCTAAAATCTCTTCCTGATTCAAAATAGCTATTTTGGCCTTTAGTCCAGTCCACAAAAATTGGCGTTTCGTCCGGGTGATCGCACATGGACCCATCAGTTGACTGTGAGGACCTTGTCAATACGCAATTTTTATTAAATTCAGTTCATCTTACATCGATTTTTTGACAGAAATCCAATGTGAGCTATATCCAACCAAGATTAAAATTGTAATCATTAACGTTGGAATATTTTGCTATTTTGAATCAATAATTCAACAAGTCCATTAATAGTGAAGTCTTCTACCTGGCTGATTTATTTCAGTAGTATATAGAATTTGTATTATAAAAACAGTCTAAGGGCCCCTTAATAGAATTTGCTACAGGCCCCGCGCTGGCTTAATCCGGCACTGACCACAATGAAAGACTTTTATTCTATCTGAAATGTCAAGCAGATGAAATGACGTTGCTGGTGGCAATGTGTTTAAGAAATGTTTGCTGGTCAGCGTGCTGTTTGCTGTTGACGATGCTGGTGCTGTTGCTGGTTTAATCTGTTTCGCGCATAAAACTGGCCGATACAGCTGCGATATTTGCCTCAGTTCGCACTCTACGTAAACGTGTTGGTGGTTTAATGTCCAACAATGTAAATTTGGTGCGAAAATTAGTCACAATACCCCGAATAGTCGCCTCATTAGGTCGATTAAACTGACCATAAAATGGAAGAAGCACGCGTTGAACTTTTTTAACAGAGCACGCATTTTGATAATAAAATTCAATAATTTGCAAGCGTTATTCGTTCGATTCATGGTTAAATTATAGACCAAACTGAAGATGTTTGACAGTGACGCAAAACACGAAACGTACGTGAGCTGTCAAAACCAGTGTTGCCAAAAAGAAAATAGCAAAAAAATCACCTATTACAATTACAAGTACACCAAATAATTTCGACCACAGCAAAGTCAATTAGCCTGAATACAATATCTGATGTGTTGTGGTAGGCTGTGCATTCCGGTCGATAATCCAAATCCAATTGCAATTGCTCGCCTTAGCCTTTAAGGCTAAGACTTAAAGGTTTTTGTCTGCTTTTTTACGACTAGCTGTACCCCCTTTTAGATATTTACAAAACTTTACCAATGTAATGAGCTGTTTCTGATTACATACCTACCTACTAATTTCAAGAAATATGTTTTGTTTTTTCCAGGAATAACAGCCCCCGAATGTAAGCCTTCTGATTACAGCTGCGTCTATAAAAATAAAAGTGGGTATTTTAAACATTTTTTTTCCTTCAAACACATTGTTTCACTTATTAAATGATAAATTAATTATTAAGACCTCTTCAACGGCAATCAATATCCACTAGAATATGTACGAGTAAATGATTCAAAAGGAAGCAATGATGCTGTAGTAGATTGTCCGTGTCCACGCAGCTGTAGTAGTCTTACTTTTCCAATAACATTGAATACAATACCAGCATACAAGTAAGTTGAGGTCATCTTATATTAGGGTTTTTTTATAATTTTCAAATTAATTTTAGTATTTCGGGAGAAACTTTGACTACACGTGTTGACATATTCTATCAGTCAGAAGTAATAATGCAATACTTGACAACGCTAAAATATTCCATTTTCGATCTAACCGGTAAGTGACGACCACAAAAAATTACAGCCTTTAAAACAGTCTTTTACAACGTACAATTGTACATACCTATGTATCTCTATTAACATAATGCACGTATTCTTTTCCCTTAAGGATATTTTGGTGGAATTGTGACCTTATTCCTTGGAGCATCTGTGCTAACCAGTGCCGAGTTTTTACACTTTATAATATTGGAAATAATTTCCTGTTACAGGAAAAAAATTATTCTTAATGAAAAACTACAGGGAAATCCAAAGATACCCTATTGGAGGAACTAAATTGAGGCTATTCTATAGATACTAACGAATCAGCAATCATATTCTCAGCAAAATACTCTATAATATTTTTATTCTTGAGAGAATTTTCAAATAAATCACGAAAGGATCAATTAATTACAAAAATTGATTATAAATAAATAATTCCCTAATGACTAAATCACTTAATCAATAAGAATTGTTTGTATTCCAGTAATTCATTGGATTAGGTCAATCTGGGAGTATATTTTTTTACAAGTTGTTAACCACCTCAAATATATGATAATTTATGTCCCCGAAGATACGAGGGTATTTTGGGTTCCTATCATCAACATCAATCAACATAATTAATTCAAAGAAGGGAATGTACTAAGGTAATTACGACATTCACAATGAGCGACAACAAGGATCGGTGATTGTTTTACAGGTATAACAAGAGGCAAGTAATTGGTGTCAACTCCTTTTTGGAAGTACAAGTCAGGAGGTATGATTGAAAATTTTACTTCCGCCTCAAGACATGAACTCATGTTAATTTTCAGCAAGCAATACAATTGCATAGGTCTGACATTTGAGTAAAATTTTGCCCGCCTGTTTTGATTTAGAATAGATGGATCAGGACATGACATACAAATCTCTTTGTTCTACTCAGTATTAATTGTTGCAAAATATTTCTAGTTCTGGTCGATGATGAAAATAGTTCAAACTAATGAGTTCAAATCTTACTTTGAACTACAGGTTAATTTTTTCAATGGAATTGTTAGCTAAGAAGTAGATCTTGTGGTTTAAGAACTGGTTTAATTTGTTGTAGTAAGCTCTGTATACAGGGTGTCCCTTAATTCGTGCATAATATTTTAGAGCGTGATTCTTGGGTATTTTCTAAGAAACAAATCGTTACATTAGGGTAAGTTCGGGCATTATGGCGCACCTAACATCAATCTAAAATAACTTTAGTACGAACAATATTTTATAATTCAACAGTTTTTTTTTATTAAATTACAGAAAAAAGTAACATAAATAAATTAAATAAAAATAATAATTCAAGGGCTTTAACAAAAAATAAATTAATTTAAAAAGAGTTTGAAAAAAACCATATTGCCCTACCTGCGGGCAATATGGCGCAACCCTGAGGGCAATATGGCGGGGAACTTTTATTTTTGATATAAACGCCCACATCCATCGCAGGTGCTCTTAAATGCAGTGCAAGAATCGTGGGACCACTGTCCACAAAGGACAAACTGCATCCACTCTTTTTGGTTGGTAATCTTCATCACATCCAGCACAAATATTCTCCCCGAAATCTTCGGGCCCATCATACTCGTTGGCTAGTTGGATCTCAAAATTTTCTTCATCGGATGACTTCGATGAGTGTAATACATAATATAATAATGTAATACACAACGTAAAAAACGGGAAGAGACTAAGAGAAAATAAGTTAGGTATAAAATTATAATTTACATGAAAACTTCGTAAGGGCATTATGGCCCACCCGCGCCATAATGCCCTCACAGTGTCTGCGCCATATTACAGAAAGAACACTTTTTCACAACACATTAAAAAAAAATAAGTTCTCTTTTCGTTTCACATATTTACCGTTACACAACAACACTGAAACTGTATTCTATATTTTACTCTTCACACCGAACAACTGCGATGTATACTTACCGAGAAACACGAATCTTAACAGAGAGCAAAATTATAAAAAAAACACAAGTAACCTATAAATTTTTTTGTGTACGTTTTTTGTTCAGCGAAACTGGTCGTATTGAATACCGATCTTTACTGGACACGTGTGCGGCAGATACTGAAGTTTTTGCATTGTTCTTATTTTAATTAGAGTTTTCGAAGTATGACATTTTCGAGGTGCGCCATAATGCCCGCTGCGCCATAATGCCTGAACTTACCCTAAGGGCCTATTTCCAATTTGTATGTCATATATCGGGGATTTAAGAAAAAGCTTATTTGGGTGCACCCTGAGCCATGTTAACGGTAATTGCTCTGTTAGTACTAATGATAGAAACTTTATTCAGGCCTTTATTTTTAGAAAAAATAACAGCCTGTGTAACTGCGCCTAAGCAAATTTGATATCCTATCTTGGTCTTCAGATATCTAGTTTTTAGCATTTTCCGTTTTTCATGCCCATGCTAATTTTTTTACTTTCTCAATTTTCTCTAGAAAATATGTAATAAACATACCGTTTTACTATTTTTACTTGCGACTTATAACTAGGTACTATAAGGTAAGTTATGCATTCGTAAAAAAATCGAACTCGAGATTTTAATCAAAGTTGACATTACCATTATAGCGAAGACTAAAATAGAGGGTCTCGCAATTCTGTCTGTCTGTCTATCTGTCGGTTCGACTACAGCCTAAGGGGCCGTTCAAGTGTTACGTTAGCACTATCGGGGGGTGGGGGTGTCTTTGTTTTGCTTATTTTTGATGACATGGGGGATAGGGGAGTCTAGATGATGATTACGTCATCGGTGGTTATTTACTTTTTTACACGAATGGCAACCCTCACATTGTCTATGCTTGAAAACGAAACGCATTTTCGGGGATTCCCGCAAATAATGCATTACTTTTAGGCACTCGCTTTAGAACCGATTAGGGGAATTACTGAGCGCTATTCACTTGTCAAAATTTCCTCTTTCAGTGTATTGTTCCGTTTGGATACTATAGCGAGCAAACGTATTGTAAGCATAGCAAAGCAAGTTAACATTTGTGTTACCGTTGATTCCATTAGACAAAGTTTAACGTTTAAATAAGATTTCTTGCAAATGCCCTACGATTATTTTTGTCCGACGGTAAAATTGAGGCTATCAAATCGAACATGCAAAACGTGCGGTCTTTATCATGCTTCCGTCAAGTCACTAAATCGTCACATCGAGAAGATCCATAAAAAAGTAAACACGCACACTGATAGGAAAGTTAGACCTGTAAGAGTCGCTGCTCGTCGTGCTAATGAACTGACTTGCATTATTTAAAATTTAGAGCACCATGATGTTGAATGGCTCGATGAGAACGACGCAGACATTCCAAAATCGGAGCAGACTCAACACTGAGCAGTAATCCAAGCAATCCAATGTCATCGAAAACTTAGAATCATGGATTCGGGTTTCATGAACTGAAGACTGTTAATTTGAATTTAATAAGTGTACCAAAAATTTAAAATAAGTTTGTTATGTTCGTAATATTATAATATTTTTGTACCTTACTCTATGTTGAATACTGTATCAGTAAAATCTAATCACTATCCTAAATCTATTTTCTTATTTTTAAAATTATAATTATATCATTATAATTATCACATAAAAAAAAATACATTAATAATAATTGAAAAATGTTTACGTAAGCATGGGGGAGGGGGTAAGAGCTTTTCTTACTTTTGCTGACAAGGGGGATTGGGGGGTAAAAAATTGCAATAAATCTGCTTACGTAATATTTGAACGGCCCCTAAGCGGCTAGGCCGATTTTTTTCAAACTTGGTAGATATCATTTTTAATTTTTTCCCCCCACACGTTTTTTTCTTTTTTTTTAAGACCAAAAATAACGGTACCTGCCATACGATTTTTTTTTTCGAAAATTTGTATATATTTTTTTTCTTAAAAACTGTTCGACAGATTTAAAAAGAAAAGATACAAAAAAATTTCATTTAGCTAAAGCTAGGTACTGGTTGAAAAAAAAAATTCCAAAAAACCATTTTTTTTGTTTTTGATTTTCTCAAAAACGGTACGACCGATTTTGATCATTTTTTTTTGCTAATGCTCTCTAAGAACTTAAATAGAATTGTGTATTCGAATTTTCAAAAAAAAAAAAATTTTGGATTTAAAAAAAAAAATTCAAAATTTTTTTTTCAAAACTCAATATTGCGAAAACCTTATACTAGATTTTTTTTCAAACTTGATAAATAAAAGTTTCTCAATATAATCTACAAGATATATGAAAAAAAATTTATTTTACCTGAAAATAAAGGTACCCACCACACCATACCAATGTTAAAAAATTACTTTCAAAAATCGTATTTTTCTCGAAAACGGGGCCTAGAATTTTGATAAAAATGTGTAAAAATGCTTGTACCTACCACAGAACCATTTTTTTAAATTTTGAATTACTCACTATCGACATTTCAGATTTTAATGAAATTTTTTGTAGAGATGCTTCTAAAAAGTCTAAAAACCATTGCATTTCAAAACTTAAAAAAAAAATATTTTTTGAATTAAAAAAAAAAATCATTTTTTTTTTTTGGAAAATTCGATATTTCAAAAAGGTTTATATATTTTTTTTGAAAATTAATTTCCATTCGTACAGTAATAAAAACTTAAAGTTAGCATATCAAATTTTTTTCTTAAAAATCTTCTAAAAATTTTGTATACCTATAAAAGTTTTTTTTTAAGAAACCACTACAAGAACTTATAATTTTTGTTCTTGCATAAATTCATATTTGCATAGCATTCTGTTTGTGTCTCTTACTACTAAAAGAATTTAAAAAAATAATTTTATCCTTATGAACAGTTTTCTCTAATAACATTCGTTTTTAAAATTCCTAGTCTATTACATAGGAGCAAGTTCGTGCGACCCAGTCGTCCATTTTATTTTTTTTTTATGAACCTAACAAATATATAATGTAAATAAATAAATAAATTAAATAAACATATACATAAATATTTAGATGTATGTATTTGACCAATTATTTTTCAGTTTATTGATGATTTTATTTCCTTAGGCTCTTTTGGTCCATTTGATTTTTGAATGCGAATAAAAGACTCTATTCCATTCTTCACCCAACGTTTCGTAAGAACTCATTACTTCTTCAGGAGTTTTGTATTTATTTAATTTTTGTACTAAATCATATCATGTCTATTATGTAACTCTCATTATTGCATCCTCCGGCACTGACACAAATTGAAAGTAAATAACATCCATAAAAACGAAATAAAACTATCAAATTAGACAAGAAATGACATTTACTTTTTGTTCATCAGTTTCAGCGGCAAGAGATTAACATTAGGATTGATTGATTTGGTCTATTGTGATTGAAATCAATCAATCTTTTTGGTGAACGGATCATAAAGACCAAATCAATCGCAATTGATACAGCTCTACCCGGAACCCAGATAAGACTGACATTGTGGTTTATATTAAGGCTAGAAAGTTCATTCCGGTATTGCTGGACCAATTTATATGTATTGTTGTGAACAGAGCTTTATACTACTACAGCGCCATCTGTTGGAAAATTGCATATCTAATTTATGGAAGAAACAAAAAGCTCTTTTCCAATGTCAAATGTATTTCCCCTTATTCCAACCATCTAGAACATTCCAAGACGAGAAGCTTCGCGAATTTTCGAGAACAACTAACATGAGTATATAAGGGAGTGTTCGCGGTGAGAACAACACAGTTGATTTTTGATTACGTAAGTGTGCAAAACTCTGCTTATTGGATTGTGTAAAACAAGTGTGATTTTAATTTGAATAAAGTATTTGAGTTGATTATAAATTGAGATTTATTGTTGTGATTTGAAAAGTAAAAATAAAGAAGAAATATTAGAAAGAGTAATAAGTTTTATTTAACGAACCTTGGAAAAATATTACAGTATGAACTAGAATGAATAGCGTTCACGGTATTTCGTATTTGTGTTCTACTTGGTAAAAAATAAAGCCTTTCTTCTCCGAGTGAAAAAGATATCGTTTTTGTACCATTAACATTAAATGTTTTCTTTTCACGTATTTGGCAAACCATTGAAATTTTTGTTTTTTCTTATTTTTTGTTTCTTAATTCGGTTTAACATATAGCTACACATACATGCATAAATATATTATCTTTTAACTTAAATTTATTAAACTTAAATAGAATCCAATTGAATTCATAAATCCAATTAACTTACTCTTAATTCTTATATTAATATAAAGGCTTGCAAAAACTTATAAGACGAATGTCTTAATTTGTAAGTGATTTTTGAATAAATAAATACAAATACAAATACAACATTAATCTTCCTTTAATGGTAAAAGGATGCAATACTACACAGAGCCGATTGAAGATTGGTTTCAATTATAAGACCAAGGTCATTGGTACAAAAAAAAAATCTGGTATCGTTTGCAAACATTGCATACTGACAATTTGGAAGAGCAGGTACATCTGAAGTTTAATCAGAATGAAACTGTTTTTACTATTTTAATTACCTAGATATACTGGAAAAACTACAAAACATTTAGTCAGTCTGTTACGGTTTTTGTGATTTTTGAGGCCTTATATCTCAAGAACCGCTTATGCTAGAAAATTGAAATTTTGTGAGGCGCCTGTGCCTGACTAGCTTAGTAAATATTCGGAATTTTAAGTTTCTGACTTCATTGGTACTGAATATAGATAGGGGTCAAAACCGCCTTGGTTTTTTGTCCTGTAAAAAGGGTGTAGTGCCAGAACTTGGCTGGTCACTATCGTGCCCTTTGATAGGTATATGCATATTTCTAGATTGCCCACAAGCATTTCTAATTTTCGATTACCACTTTCTATATTGTTTTCCGGTCTTATATATTCCAGGATCTTTCGTAATTTATCCTCATTAGCAGTTTGTCGTTAAAGCTCAAAAACATCCTGTCTCTTCATCGCATCATAATTGAAAAAAAGAAATTTATTACCTTTTTTCCGCTTAAGTAATAACCAGAGAACCAGAATGTATAAAAATTCCCTTGTCTACACGCGTCTACAAGTTGAAAAATTCTTCCCAAAGTACAAAGTTTCTTTTTTTTTAGCCTATAAAGAAAGTGAGCCAAAAAGTTTATATAAATAATTAAAGAACAAAATGTACGTACTTTCTGCATAAGTATAAATGTTACATACATATATCAATGAAATAAAAAGTTAATTTGGTGATATCAATTACGAATTTAAAACAGCAGCCTTCAACTTCTTGCCCTAAATAATCAAAATTTCTACAAAAAATTGTTTACATACTCGTAAATCTCGAGTTTGACAGCTTGCTGCGTAAAAAATAATGTAAACACCAAGCTTGTTTTGGCTGAGATTAATCTTGTGTCATGCTAAGAGCTAAAAAAAGGTATTATACATAATGTACGTGAGAGACCAACCTATTTTTTCGAATTAAGTACACCGGATTGCGAAAATGACACATGACTGTGCGTCGCATCGGGAAGAATTAAACTGGTCGATTTCTTATCGATAAAACTGCAAGCAAAATAAATTACATAATGTCTTTCTAAAGTATTTTTTAATGTGCATTTCATAATTTTTCCGAAAAACTAACCCAATCTGATAGGTCTGCAGCTTTTAGAATTATTAGTCCAGGTTTTAAAAAAGGAATGATTCGCCCATCTTCCAAGCTACTGGAAAATATTGTAATCATATGCACAAATTGAAAAAAGTACTCGTAGCAATAATTCAACATAATTCAATGCGCAGAATAGATTCATTGTTACCAAATGCATGCATTTTCCATAAAAGAGCTTGATGCCAGACTATAAGAAATGCTTTTGAAATACATATGTATCAAGCACAATAATCTAACATTCTCCAAAACGATGTAAAGATTTTTTACACTTCAGTGAGATAAATCTCTATATCACCAGTGCATAGATTGCTACCATCATGATTGCACGTGAACATGCCACGTACAACTGACCATGAGAATAAAATGGATTTTCTAAGTTGAAACCACAAACAGTCAAGGATTGGCCATGTTATTTGTTAATCGTCATGGGGAAGTCAAGACGAATCGGGAACTTAATTCGTTTAAACTCAAAGGGCATATCCGTTGGGATCATTGGAATTCTAGGAATGAGAACTAACTCATCGTTAAATTTTCCTTTTAGTATCGTCGCGAATCACATTACTCATCAGTTTTCTTACCATTGGTTTAGATTTCGAAGCATGATAACTACCGAGCCCGTATTCGGTTGTAAATTGTGCGGTGGTAAGCCAGGCACATCCGAGGGGTTGAATCGTTTGTTACAAAGCCAGTCAATAAATTTGAATGAATGCAGAGTACCAACGATTTGATTCTGAATGATCAAGCTTAGGTCATTCACATCTTTATTCTTAGCCGCCAAAATTGCTCGCTCGCTTAACCATTTGTTATTTTTGTGGTTGGCAATGATGTTTGGGAATACTTTGCTGATGAGATCGTCTTTTGATGAGACGAAATTGCAAATTAATAGGGGTATTCATGTAAGCGCGGAAAACCCTCGTAAACCTCGTAAACCAGATAATTTTATCTCCGCAGAAACGAGCTGTCAAAATTTGTATAGGAAAAAGTTTCTGCAAATCGCATAAAATTATCTCACAAATTTGCTGCGGAAAGTGCAGAAATAAACCTCGTAAACTAAAGAAGTATGGATTCTGACTTTTAATTTGACATTTCACAAAATATTTCCCACATTTACGCAAGTATTTCTTAGGGGGTGTTCATGAAAACATACTGCGGAAAGTTATACATATCTTTCTACAAAGCGGAAAATTATCTCGTTACATGAATACCCTTAATGTAATTGCCATTATCGATAGTCAGCAATTGCTCTGAGAAATCTTCAGCAGATGGGTCGTTCAACAATGCAACTCTTATATTTGCTGCCAGTTTAAGTTTCTTCACATAGCTCCACAGATTTGATGATTTGAGGCAATCGTTTATTTCATCGGCAGCAGTCGATCATCGAATGACTGGCAGTGATTGGCAGAAATCGCCAGATAGTTAAATCATTGCGCCACCAAAAATTCTCGAGTTATTGCGCAAATCTTTTAAGATTCGATCAAGAGCTTCTACTAAACTATTGCCATTGCAGTGTTTTGCAATGTTATATGTTCGGTTGTTCAGTAGTTTGAAGATTTAATGGCAATTTCAGCGCTGAATGAGCCGTACGGCATCCGTCTATCGTGGCTGCTATTCCAGAGGAAGCAACTGCTACCGCAAGTTTTGGGTTCAACAGGGGTACATTCGTTTAAACTGATTGGTCTAATTCATATCGATCATATTGACGTTCACGTTCCAATTCTCTATTAAATGCGTCATTCACTCCGCGTTATGGCGCTGGAATTCCTAATATGACTAATGTCGTTTTTATTTGGCAATCCGGAATCTCTCTCCGATCCGGAATCCCAATTGAACACTTTTGTTTGCTTCTGATGATTCTGAAGTTTTGTTTGATTGTAAATGTGAAACATCAAATGTGTACAATAATCAAAACCAAGAAAAATGTTTGTTGAAAGCAGGGTTGGCCGAATTGTCACTTTTTAGAAATAACTACGTTACGTCTGCTACGTAGTTTATGTAGTTAAATGTAGTTAAATGTAGTTAATTGTAGTTAATGTAACAAATTGTAGCATTGCTGCCAATTAACTGTCAGTTGTGCATTTGAAATTTGAATTTTTAAATTAAACGTCCAGTTATTCCTACAATTCTTCATCCTTATGGTAAATGAAACTTTTTTTTTACAAACCTTCATTAGATCATAAAAGTGCAAAATCGTTTTATTTTTCCTTTATTATATTGATTTTTTATGAATTAACTACATACATATGTAGCAGACATAACAAATTGTAGTAAATTAGGCATGTAGTTTCTTCAATAAACTAAGCGTAGTTAAATACTACGTTTATATGCAGTATCGCTTCAAGCTCGCTTTAACACCTCATATAAACGTAGTAAATCGTGTAGAAAATGTAGTGTAGTTAATTCGGCCATCCCTGGTTCGCACAATTTGGATACCAAAAATCACAGCTGTTGAGGTTGACGTTTAAGTATATGAATGTGTGAGTGCTTCTGGTTTTGCTTCTGACTTCAAATCCAGAAGCAAATTTCTCTTCTTTTGACGCTGTTCACATTGGACTTACTCAACCGAATTATTTTGACGTAAGGCCACCCTGTAGTGTTCAGACACAAAAGCAGTGTGAACACTCCAGACTCACTTTGACGTCTTAAAGTTGTCATAATTGTTGGCCATTTGCTATGCCACTACAAATATACAGTGAATTACAAAAGTAAGTAAGCACCTCTTAGTTTAAAGATCATTTCCTTCAAACAATCGATAGTAATGTTAAAAAAAAAAAACCTTAATATTTTTGTCTATAATTAATTATATGTATTTCGAACTAAAAAGTAATATTTCAAATAAAACAACTGTGTTCTAAAATTCTGCTTGTTTAGATTCATGGGTTTTTTCAAAGAAGAGCCGCTTTTGGCGATTTATTTTACTTATGAAAGGTTTCTTTCTAACCGATACATGATAACTGGATTGGTAGAGCACTCGTCGAATAGTTTGAGGGTTACATGATTAACCTGTTTTATTTGGTTATTTCTGCTGATATCTTTGATGGGCTTACTTGTGGATTCCTCTCTTTGAGTATATATAATATGGAGGGTTCGTTCCTATCCCTAATGCATTGTAGTACTTGAAGTTGTGATAGGGTTCACTTTCTGTAAGTTAAGGATACAGCCGTATCCTCCGATTTGTGCTTACCTTCTCCTCACATATAGTTCTCCGTCATATGTGATATGAAGCAATCGGCAATAACTTTGTCTTACACAAATTTGAGTAGCGCCACTATGATAGTCACGCATTTGGAATAGAAACGAGCCCTCCATATTATATATACTCAAAGATTCCTCTTCACTTTCCTAACAATAATACGGCATTCCTGCTTGTCATTGTCATTGATCGAGGGTCATTTTGCAAACTTCCAATGCTATTTTATTTGGTTATTATTTTGTGTATAGTAGATGGACTTTTGTTAACAATAGCTGTGTTTTATTTTCCCCCAGATCTGATCCAGATTGGATCTTCATTCAAAATTACATGTAAAACAAAAACAACACAAGGCCCAGTTTTGTTTGTATTTGTTGTTTTACATGTTATTTTGAAAAAAAAAAATCCAATCCGGATAAGATCTGGGGGAAAATAAAACAGCTAATTTTACCATTCTCGCACTTCGATTTATTTTCCAAATAGTGTTTGATTATATTTTTTTTTAATGAGTGCTTACTTACTTTTGTGATACACTGTATCTTCGTGTGTCATATTAGGTTTGTTCGTTGAACTTTACCCAGGGTTGACCCAGGTTTTCTTGACAACCCTCAGAGTTGTCAACAAAAACTGGGGTTTTCGGTTTTCAAAAAACACCCAAGGGCTGTCAACTGTTTTCTTGACAACTAAAAGCAGGACAAAATAATTTTGTGATCTGATAAAACTTTAAATTTGTTATAAATTAGTTTTAAAAATGAACGAAAACAATTTTGCGTTGTTGCTGAATGTTTCATTTGATGAGTACACCAAACATTCAATTGCAAACACAAGCAACATGCAACATGCGAGTCGGTAAAGGACAACAAACGAAATACATATGAAATCTCATATGACTTTTGACAGTTTATTCTTTACCTGAACTCGCCCCAGCAAAATACCTAGGTCTACTTCATGGCGAGTTCAGGGCGACCCAGGTCTCAAAAAACACAGAATTTGCAAACCAGGGTGACTTCAGGTTTTTCAAAAAACGATTTAGGGCGACCCCAGGGTGACTTCAGGGCTCAACGAACAAACCTATTATGTCACCAAGACAAATGTCAAAAAAAATCCATTAATTTTCAATTTGTTTTAAAAATCCTGCCTCACTTTGCCGTCTCTTTCTTACCATGAAGTGCGAACGAGAAAAAACACAGAGACATCAAAATAAGTCGGCGGATTGAGTCCAATGTGAACACCGTCTTTCAGAATCAGAACCGTCATTTTTTCCCAATTGAACACTTTCAGAAGAGTCGGGAAGGCTTCCGGATTGCCAAATAAAAACGACATAACATACTACCGCACATGAGGTAGTTCATATCTTCGATCGAGAGCAAAGCCTGATTATACATCTCCTCATTCGCCTCAAGATCATGATTTCTTGAACTGGCACGAATTTGATGTAAAATTTCTCCTGACATGTTATCTTTGTATTTGTTCAACATGTCACATGCATTAGATGGGAAGCGTGTAGAAATGATTATAGCAAATAATGTGCGTATCTAACTTGGAGATGCAGAAATAGATACTTGCTTCAGCGATTGTCGTGTCTTTGTTTCAGTGTTTGACAAATTCAACCATGGAGACGTACATACTCGCAATTGAGCAGCGCGTTTTAGATTGTTGAAGCGTTTTACGAAAGTGGGCGTTCAAAACAAAATGCATTTCGTGCGTGAAAACACCTATGCATGCTCGCCCAGTTCGTTCTGCGGAAAACAGTGCTGTTGTTCGCGAAAGTGTGACAGACGAGCCGTCAACCTCGACACGTCTTCGTGCCCAACAATTGAACATCTCACGAATATCAATGATGCAAATTTTGAATAAAGATTTGAATTTACACGCTTACAAGGTTCAATTGACTGATGAGAGCTGAAACCTACTGACTATTTCAAGCGTTGTCAATACGCTGAATGGTTGGTTGATAAGACAGAAGTGAATGGTGACTTTACAAAGAAAATCATCTTCAGCTACGAAGCACACTTTCACCTCAGTGGATTCGTTAACAAACAGAATTGCCGCATTTGAGCAAAAGAGAATCCACGAGTGATTGTTGAAAAGCCGATGCATACACAAAAAGTGACTGTTTGGTGCGGCTTGGTGGATATTTTGTTTCACACATGGAGGGCTCACAGCTGTACCGAACCAAGTCATAAAAAACAATCCAAAACTAACGCCAAAATTTCCGCAAAATTGACCTCTATTTAGAGCTGTGATTTTTTATTTAAGTTCTCTTGCATTTTAAGCATAAGATTTTCGTAGTTAACGTCTATGAAAACTTGTAATGAAGCCCCCCTTATGTATGTTGGTGTACTAGACGTACCATAGCTTAAAAATAAATACTCACCCAATGTGAACGTACTGTGGCTCACATAGCATATGCCCACCCACCACAAGCTTCCTCCATCAACTGATAAGCTCAAAACATAAAATCTAAATACCTCTCGGCCAAGATCTCATACATCTGTTACTGCAAGCTTACATACATACGTACCTGATATTTAATCATAAAAATAAATACTTAGCGAAACGGCAACATGCTCCCATAGCATGAGCACATCGAAAGCTGTGACCATCATCTGATTAGGAATTAGATTATCACCCCAGTCATATGAATTCCTGACAACATTTAAACCAACAACAACTAGGTAAGGTAAATGTAGATATCAAAAAGCTTATCAATCAGTAAGATTTTCACTGAAAACAGCACTAAGACGATGATCAAGTAACTTGATTGTGAGTTCCCAATATTTTCTTGTTTTTTTCTCCCTGAACTATCTACATAATGTACATACTTTCATAATTTTTTTTATTTTGATAGTTCCGAGAAGAAAATTTTAAACAAAACTGTCTAGTTTGAGCTATGAGCTTTGGAAATAATAGGAAATATGGAGCTATTTCACATATGGATTTTTAAAGTCCTCAAAAATAAAATACTTTGCAACTTTAAAGATTCCACTTGGTTTCTCTGGAAAATATGATGAGAGACAGCCATACCAAAACGACAAAAGCTTTCTTTAAGTAAAAGAATTCCAAATCAGCCGCCCAAAACACATTACAAGGAAGCCATGAGTTTTTTAAAGAACGTTATTCCACCGGCAAAGGTTGCAGCCTTGTAACCGTCAGAAAATTTATTAAATCGAAAGCGCCTTGACTAACAACAGCAAGTACGTACGATACAGTCGTGCATATTATTTTTGAAGGTTTTTCTTAAAAAAATTGACATCAAAATAAAACCATAAACATTACGCCCACTGATAAAGTCGCAATGCTTATCAATTGCGTAGGTTAATTGGTGGGTATATTGAATTTCAAATCAAATAATAATTGAGAACACTCAAGACTGTACATACTCGTAGTAAACGGATCTCTGCGAATAACAATTTGCTTGTAGTTATTTTGATCGCGATCTACGTCGTCGGATGTAAGAAAATATAATGTCCCAATATTATTGTCTACTCGTGTGTTGTGTTTTTATTGGACTTATCAATTTAAATAAAGCCGAAAAAGTTGAATCTGGACCATCTTCCCGTATTGATCGGCTTTTGACTCTTCAAACTCAGTTACAAACACTTCAAGATGATATTTCATCTTCAATAACAGCTCTACAAAATGGTAGAAACAGCGACTTCAGAGCTTTGGAATCTTCTGCCATCGAAAAGAAATTCCATTTCTTAAATAAGGAACTGGATAACTTTAGAAATACCCTAGAGAACCGATATGATCATGCATCATTAAGAAGCCTTCCATCAAATCCTAAGGAGTACAATAAGGATGAAATACCATCGGACATAATTGCAGATATTAGAGAACAATATTTCGAATCGGCTGAAGAAAAACTAAAAAAAATCAACAACCTAGAAGAGGTTCCAATAGTCATTCGAGAAGTGTATGAAAATAATTCGAATAATTTCGACCTCTTAGCCAAATTTATTGAAAGCTTAAGCGACATCAATTTGATATATGCCTCTGTGAAAGCTCTTCAAAGTGAAATTGTTGAAAATGGTCATTCAAATCCCTTCAAATGCATACGTTTGTCCAAAGTTTTAGAAACCAGATTTATAAACTATCCGAAAACCGATTATTTTACAAAAGAGTTTGGACAATTGACTAATAATAAACTTAAAGAGGCAATTCGACATTTCACACTTGAGGCTTTAAATGCTGCTGTGACAAAAGCTGATATCGATGGGAACGAAGAAATGAACAATTTGGCTGCTGCTGTATATCATTATGATCCATATCAATGGGAAGACATTATTTATGAGTTTGTGAATTCCAATATTGACAATGTTTCAAAAGTCCTTGATGTTATTAACAGCCACCCATTGATCGAGCAGAGAGTGAGTGGAGTGAATATAGTGTACTGGTCAATACAATTCAAACACAGTCCGAAATCTGATGAGGTCATTAGAATAGCTTCGATTCTCAAAGAAATCCGTTCAGACAGTGAGTTTCAAAAAGCAAACCCCCTACTGAAAGAATTGGTGGATAAAATAATCGAGAATCTTCCAACTTGTGCTAGGAATCTCTTTTTCCTACCTTCGACGTGCCTTTGGAACCCAGATACAGGTATGTATCTAACAGCTGCAAACTCAAGCCAGAAAAATGAACATAAACGACGACAGATATTCATAACGGATCCTTTGCCAGGAAGTCATTGGTATTTTAATAAAATTGACAATTATTTTGTAATATCAAGTAGATCTTACGAAAAGGAGTTATTGCATGCGACAAACACGAAACATAGTTCCAAATTACGTCATGTTTTCAGTCGGATGCCGAAAAGTCATACAAAAATCGAAGAGCGGTCTAAGTGGACTATAGAACTGAATAACGATATTTGTTATGTGAAGAGTGCAAAGTACAATGAATATCTGATGACATCGAATTTGAGATATGTATTTACATGGGTGCCTAAGACTTTTTACGGAGAGCCTCAATTCCAGTGGCAAATTAAGGATTGTAATTAAAATTATTAAAGCTTTTTATAAATTTTGTTAATAAAACTGGCAGTTTTGTATTTATAACTAAATATTACGTGCTTGTAAGTTTTTTAATTATTACTGTAGTGAAGCATTCTTCACTCGGAATAAGAGTCCCAGATTAAGTAAACAATTATAATTTTGATTCTATTCGACAGTTACCTACATAATATATTTCCGATTCAGATAATACGTTTGAATTGCATGCATGTTGTAGTGCAAATTATTTGGGAATTTTGAATCTTGTAGAAAATTTGACATAGAACAAGAACAAACTAAAGAAAAGTGTCATGGCTCATGGCTCCTACTGTGCGGAGATGATTTTGTTGGACAAATCTTCTTTGGCACTCGTACAGTTGCAAGCGTAGTGAAAGATCTCGATATGCGCAAATCCGCTGGCCCGGATAGTATATCTCTTTGTTTCTTAAGAGGTATTCTTCAATGCTGGCAAAACCACTGCGTAAGCTTTTCCATCTTTTCTATTCTACTGGTCTTTTTCGGAGTAGAAAGCAAACAGCATAAATGTCCAGCTAGTCCCTAAAAGAAGCGAATCTTTTTACCGCTCAACCGGACCATACCCGGATATGAAACAATGTACACTGTGCTAAACAATGCAGCTTATTGATTGGTGCTGAAGCGCCATCCGCTAAATCTCGGTGTTAACAATATAATATGACAAACAAACAATAAAAAATACAATTTTTCATACAAATAGTTAAGAAAATTAAAACAAGCTGTTTTAACACTACATTTATGAGTCAGGTATGTGGGAATACTGATCTTTAAGAATTTTGCTTACCGGGTTGTAACTTGATGTCATCACTCTTTTGCCATCACAGCCTATTAGTCTACATTATGTTAGATCCTTTCTATACGTTCTAATACGAATTTTAATTTCATTTGGTTCAAATTTACTGTCGGTTAGCACATCATCCTTTATTGTTTGATTTATAGGAGTACAAATATTGATAGCAATTCAACTCTAGATAAATTTGATGCACTGTCTGATTTCATTTCCCGAATTGTTTCCTTGTACCCTCATACTGAAGTTGTTATTGCGGACGAATACAATGTACATAATTCAAGTTCAGGATAGACAACACTACTCACCTTGTAGACCAGTCCACTCGACTTGTTTCTTACTTCTCACCTAGATAAGTATACCATGAAGGTAACTGCTCCATTCGGGACCTCGGGACATTGTGCAATATCAGCGAATTTCTCGTATCCCACCCATCCAGTTAACGAAAAGCAACTCACTAGGACCGTTGGATATAAGCTGTAAAGAAGCTATCAGGTTGAGAAAAGCAAGTTTCCGCTCTTACAAAGCCAACACAACTGAGAAAAAACGGCAAAAGCATACACAAGTCTGAGACCATTGCAACGCTGTTATAAAAAGAACCAAATTCTTACACTTGACCAGAAATTAAGGCAACAAATCCTGCAATGTTCCAAAGGCAGTAGAATGTTCTTTTTTGCTGGTAATTTCATTGCGTAAGCTTTTTCAGGATTTGTCCCAAAAAAGTCGATCCTTCCTCCCCTCCTACTGACAAATTGAACTTACGTACCTTCTTTCCAAGGTCATGGAATCGCTGACAAATCATCTGATCAAGAAATATCTCGAAGATCGAAAGCTTCTTAATGACCAGCAATACGGCTTTCGGCGCAATCTTTCAACTGGAGATCTGATGGCATATCTCACCGAAGAGTGGAACAGATCTTTACATTATTTCGGAGAAAACAAGATTGTTGCGCTTGATATTTGCAAGGTATTTGATAGAGTTTGGCATCAGGTTCTCTTATCGAAAATGCGTACGTTTGGCACCAACGAAATCCTTATTCTTGGATTAGAAATTACCTTCTAGATCGGTTAATACATGTTGTACTGGACGATTTCATGTCTGATCTTCACAAAATAACGGATAGTGTTCCCCAAGGCTCCGTTTTGTCTCCAACTCTCTTCCTCATTTTTATAAATGATCTTTTGTCTGAAACTTCTAATCCACTTAATTTTTTTTTTGCCGACGATATCTCATACTCGTTCTCAAATTCACGTCCATCTCCTTCGGAAGTGGATTTGCAACGGTATCGTATGATTTGCTCATACATTTGCTGTACAGCATTCTTAAATGGGGTATAAGAAATCGTGTGGAGTTTAATGCTTCAAAAATGGGTTGGGGTTTTAACTTATGAGAAAATGTTTTTTTTTTTTTTCTGTAGGTTCAGGGTCAAGTGATATTTTTATTACGAGGCGATCATTATTTGAATATATGAAGCGATTAGGTGATGTCATGTCAACAACTCCATCTGCAAATTTGAGGGAATACATTGCAAATCGTACTAAATTGTCCAAACCATTATAAGCTTATGTTGCAAAAGCGAATTTCATTTTTCATGTCTGATTTCAAAAAAAAGATGGCAAAAATATTATAGAAAAGTGGATAGGTTTCTTATTTCTAAAAAGTTTTGGCTCGATTCTTCTATCAGTTTTAAGAATTATTCTGGTATTGATAAAAAATGTGGTCGCCTAGAAAAAGTTTCGACGAAGCTTCGGAACGGTCTAAACGCCAAAAAACTGAAGATTTGAGACAGAAACACTCATCTGAAGAACTAACTTTTGCTGCTCAAATGAGTTTCGGGTCAAGTTGAAGCATCTAAAGTTGTCAGGGAAGTGACCAAAAATTCACCTAAAAGAGCTGCCAAATATACAAGGAATTTGAAAGCGCTAAAAAAACAACTTTCTGGGAGAGAAGCTCTGTCGATGTTCGTTGAAGCCAAACCTACTAGACATCAATACAATGTAATAAGATTAAACGATAAGTCCAAGTTTCCTTCTTATAAAAAATCCAACTTGACAAAAGGAGTGTTACCCACCCAAAAGAACATATTACTTTTACGGATACTGTTGCTGAGATTAAATTGCCGGTTTTACTTAATCACACAGTCAATCGACTATAAAATGCTCCGAAAGAAGTTTTGGAAGCCCACTAAACGGATAATCTAAATAATTTGAAGCTAATATGTAAGTGAAGTGGGGCTTGGATGGTTCGGCACAATCAGAATACAAACAACATTTTTCTGACCCAAATGCTAAAGACTCTAGTATATTCATTGTATCCTTTGTAGCTATACGATTGCTCTCAAACAATCCAGGAGAGCAACAGCAATTGATTAATTGGCAAAATGAAAGACCTTCATCAACACGATACTCAATTAAGTTTATTTTTCAACATGAAACAACAGAATTAGCCAAAAACGAGGTTGAAATAATGCGTAAACAAATTGAAGAACTACAGCAAGTGACATATCACATGAATAACATCGAAATACATGTTACAATTGCTAAGCTTTTTACAATGGTGGATGGAAAGATTTGTAATACCATAATAGACACCAAATCAACACAAAGATGCTTTGTATGCGGACTCACTTCTAAAGATTTCAATAACATTGAAAAAGTATCCGACACAAATATAATAGACACTTCTCGACTAGAATTCGGATTATCTGTGCTCCATGCCTAGATACGATTCTTCGAATGTTTGTTACACCTTAGTTACAAACTACCTCTGATGAAGTGGCAAGCTCGTGGAAAGGAAGATAAGAAAATCGTTGCTGACAGAAAAAAAGAAATCCAAAGCAATTTAAAACTGAGATGGGATTGGTAGTCGATAAGCCAAAACCTGCCTTTGGAAGCAGTAATGATGGGAATACGACTAGGAGATTTTTCAGCGATCCAGAAGTTGAAGCAAAGATTACTGGGTTGGATATTGAAGTTATCAAACGGTTTAAAGTGGTATTGCGAACAATAGCTAGTATATATGAAATTAATGTGGACAAGTTTGAAAAATATGCTATGGAGACTGCAAGACTATTTGTGGAAAAATATAATTGGTACCCAATGCCACCCTCAATCCACAAAGTTTTAACTGATGGCCCAGCCATATTAGAACATGCTTTATCGGTCAATTAAGTGAAGAAGCGCAGGAGGAACGAAATAAAGAATTTTAAAAATACAGCGAACATTTCTCTCGTAAGATATCGCGTGTCAAAACTAACGAAGATATTTGATTTGATTTTGATTTCTTCGGACCCATTAATAACAAGTTTGCGAAAACTGCCTCAAGAACGTCCGAATAAGGATAAGATAAGGATGTTCTTGAATTATTGAAGGCACCTGACTACCCATTTACTTCGGATACTTCCCCCACATCAGTTTATATATAAGTTCAGACGATTCTTCTGATTCAAAATAATCATATTTTTATGTATGTACTTTGTTCTTAAAATCACTGGCGCAAAATTTTAAACATTTAAAACCTACTCTAAATCAATTTAAGATTGGGACTCGACTCTAAATATTGAGTATAAAACGAGAACCGACTTTTTGTTAATTTTAAAGGACATAAACTATACTTTAACGTTAAAGAGCTCGTCTTACTTTAACAGCAGCAAATAGCTAGTTTATCTTTTAAAAGTATACTTTATCCATATTGACAATGGTCATTTCATACCAAAGCAAATCGAAGAAAAAATGTTTACTGATGTCTTATTCGATTTTTTAAAGATGTTTTTTGTAAATAGACTGAATAACTGAATATTATAAATTCGAAATAATCGTACGAAAGTGCTCTACGATGAACAAATCTGAAAATACAAATGTATGTAGGTACATACATATCTTATGCATGCACGCGCGCCGCCGCCGCCGGCCGAGACGCGTATAGCTAAATGAATCTGCACCTTGCAACAACAAATTGAGTTTTTATGCTGTGAATTTGCGATTTATACTTTATTTCCATCTAAAATTATGTAAATAACTTATAAACAATCAAAATCTTTACCGAAGTAGTATATAAAATGTACTTTTTTTGACGAAAAATTATTTGGTTTAAAGTTGTCTGTTCTTTTTTCTTTTTTTTTTTTTTGTGTTTTTGTAGTTGTGTGAGTTATGTATCTGTCAAATTAAGGGTTGTTCAACGCGAATTCGCTTAGGTTCTGTTGTAAAACCCACATCAGTTAGAAGAGTTGTTTAACGTGTTTAAAATTATGCAAAAGTTAGACCAAGTCTCCAAGCTAAACGCCTGCGTTAAGTAGAGCCGGTTTTATTCCTTAAACGAGAACTGTTTAAAATTTTGCGCCACTATATTTTGCATTAAAACATAAAATATTATTATTCAAATACTAGACATGTGCTTTTAATTAATTTGTTGCACTACCCGCTCTTCCAAGCAGTCTAGCAAATAAAATTCAGTTAAAACCAAACTTTAGGGACTTAAACATCGAATATCAGCCATTTATTAAAATCATCCACGAATCCTTACAAAACTAGGAGACAAACAAAATACATACTTATCGGGCTACAATTACAAGCAACGTCTGACCCACGTCTCGCCTTCTCACCTTCTCACCTCTGCTATTTCTATCATTTCGGTTTGGTTTCTTGGTCATTGACGTATCGCACATAGATTGTTGGATCGTGTGCAGTTGGCGGTGGAGTCTCAAATTCGTCCAGGTAGGAGCAAGCTATGGCTAGAGTGCTGCCATCGTTGGAGAAGTGCAACGAGGCAATGGAAGTGTCGTACTGATGGAACTGGCACAGTCGTTTCTTATTGAATCCATCCCAGATATTGACGAAGCCATCCGAGCCGCCCGTGGCGAAGGTGTTGTAGACGTTGTGGAAGCTGATGGCATTCACAGGATATATGGTCTCCATGTTGTCCTCCTTGTTGCGATGACACTTGAAGGCGAACTTCTTCTTTTGAACTTCCGGATCGGGGTCAAAGTATTCGACGGCGACTCGGCCCTCAATCGAGCTCATAACATAGCCCTCTTTGTTGGGATAGATGCGAATGCTTCGCGTCTGGTACTTCAATGAGGATTCCCGCTTCATCATATATTGCGCCATATTGCGAAGGTCCCAGATGAGGACCTTTCTGTCAGAAGTGGCAACAACTATCTTCTCCTCTTTGACACTCATCGAGTAGACTTTGCCGTTGCTCTGTTCGTAGGTGCCGACGCATTGCTTGTCACGCACATCCCACAGTTTGATGGTTTTGTCCCAGCTGCCCGACAGGATGCCATTCACCTTGTCCACGTATTCCACACATCGAACGGCCATTTCGTGGCTGCCTACGACGCTCTCCGTGTGAGTGTTGACATCGAAGAGTTTGAGTTGGCCTTCGAGACTGCCACTGACGGCATGAACGATGTCCTGAGCAAAGAAAACATTTTATTCAATTCACACACCGATCGACGGCGGAAATTCTTACCACAAATGCGACATCGAGAACTGGGACGTCATGGACGAACTTTTGGCGCAGAGAATTGTTGACCACATCGTAAAAGCGGACAGTTCCGTCCCACGAAGAAGAAATGAGATATTGATTTGAGTCGGGGCCGAATTTTACGGAAGATATGACATCGGCTGGAGGATTGTTGAGTTTGATCTCTGTGGGGCGACCCATTGTGTGGAAATTCAGGTTTGATTCAAGATTAGTAAATTGCTGGTGTTTAAAATATAATTTTGAAAAAGTCAAGAAAATTTTATACAAATCCGTTAATGGTTGGCTTGGGAAAGTCTGTTTTGGCGTTTTTCAAAATTGAATGACAGCTAGTTGACGTTTGAATTGTCATAACAGAAACTTTTTTGCGATTGAAGCGCCACATATTAGAAGATAGGTTAACGAATACTAACAGGGGTGTTATAAATTTCGTGAGTACAAGCTATTTTCCTTTGGGCACCCACGACACTCCCAACGGTAAGGACTCCTTCCATTGGTTCTTCGGAGAGATGTAATTCGAGGGTTTTGGGCTTCTCGATGTCATTTAGAATAGCACTGCACTCTGGATAAAAATATATCTTGTTCTTAATGTTCCGATTACTTACCAAAGTGATAAAAGCTTGAATAACTAAGTTTTGTAAATTAGGGCAGTCGAGTTTTTATATTTCATTGGAATTGTGAAAAGTGAAATTCCATCGGATACAACTTGCCGTTTGACATATATAAAGGAAAATTCTTAGGGTTGGTTCATAAAACGTGACAGATGTCAAGCAATCTGTTTCTTCGTATGAAAGAGGTAGTAAATAAGAAAAGTTTTCCTGCGTATTCTTAAATGATATGCCTAAACCAGTATTTTGTAGATTATTTCATAGAGATTTTCTGTGTTCATTTTGGGTATTTGTATTGTAGGCTTAAGAATTTTCATAAAATATAGGCAAGATTGAAAATAGCGAACAGAGTGAAGAGAGCTAGAAACTTGCTTTGGAAGCTGCTATTGCGTTGGATTCTAAACATAGAATTTGTTTTTATTCAATGTTCCCCCAACACCGACTGCAGCTCCCTCTGCATACTGTTCAGTCAGTAACTCTCTCTCTTGCAAGACATTTTTTTAATATAATTTCATCTTCTGTACCAGCACGATTACCCTTATCCGCCATTCTATTTTAAACAGCTGCTATCTGGACAGAATTTGTTTTAAAGTTTTCAAGAGGATTTAATAAAATCAAATGAATTCTTTTTTTTTCTGTTTTTGGTTGTGATGAATTGTCATTGCCATTAATTTAAAGAATAACGTTATCTGTCAAAATTTTGCTCCAGAACAATGTGCTGAACATTTATTTCGTTCGCTAAAAATTGGCAGATAAGTTCTGTATCTATAGTTATAAATGAAAAAACTGAAATGATTTTCCTGCTTGAGCTGAAATACATGGTTTAATATAAGCTTGGATAAAATTTGAAGTTAAATTCGTATAGAATTTAAAATTTAGCGCGTATAAGGTTTTAAGTTCAAACTCCCTGACTACCTGTATCTGTAGGTCTCAAAAACAAAAGGGACACACAAAGAATTATTAACTTTCCAGTCCCCTTTCTTTTGGATAATATAACCACGGAGAGGTAATTTACATCTTTCAAGATTATTGTATGAATATTTTAAAATAGCTTAGATAAATCTGTTGAATGCTGATGGTTTATTAAAAATGCCCTTGTTTACTTTTTTTTCCCCCGAGGCCACACAAGCAATTACTGGAAAACGAGTTGGATTCATAAACTGCCAGTCAAATTCCTATTTTTTGTTTGACGTAGATGGCACGCCATCGCCACTTTACAAGCAAGCTGCCTGGAGGGTTGGAAGTTCTACATTTTATTTATATTCATTTACCCATTTCGTTTGAACACACAAGGCATAGAAAAAATTCAATATATGAATGTGAATGTAACACGAAAATTCAACTGCATACTTCAATAATTAATTTCATAAGTGCTACTGTCAAGCTACTTGCTTCTCAACTTGCCTTTCCGATTTATTTATAAGCACTGAAGCACTGAAGTATCAAAGACGTCAATCTTCATTTTATTTGTTTGTTTGTTATTTTTTTTCGCCGGCTGTCTCTGTCATATCACACAAATAAAAGCGTTCTGATATGTCTGAGCTAAAACAAAACACAGAGTTTTTTTGACAGCTAAGTTTCCTGCTCTGAGCTTAAAAAGAAAAAACGCCCTATGTTGTGCTTCCACGGCACAAAAGGGTTGAGAATTATATTGACATTGACACATTACATTTCATTTTTTCGTATGAAGTGGAAGTGAGACGGAGGGCTTTACCAACAATTCAATTCGGAGATAACTTAAATATTTAAGTTAATTAACCATACCAATAATCAATTTACTAGTCATCTTAAAGCTAAAACGTTACCTTAGATTTGAACCCCCCATGTCTGATCACAGAATAATAGTGTGTACCTTAGACGATCTTCTCACAGAGAATACCTCTGGAAGGAATCTAAAGAAAACAAAACTGGGATCTTTATTAAACTGTTATGAAATCAAGCCTGGAACATAAAGGCCCAACAAGTCTGACAAATAGTCACCTTGAGTTAGATTTTAGCTGCACTCTTAATAAAACTCTCCTTAGCACTTCGGCACAATGATGGATGCTTTACAGATAGTGATGATCTGAGGTCTCCTCTGCTGCTTAACACGCACTTTCCAGACATTCAAACTTTTACAAAAGACTCTCTAGAGAGAACACTTCTTAAACCAAATAAAGAAGACTGGAAGATAGCTGTAACCATCTGTTCAAGCTAAAGGATTGACTGGGCGATAAGCACGTTTCAACCTTTATAATCACCAGGTGTAGATGAAATCTTCCCAGCCATCCTGTAAAAGAGTTAAGAAGATCATATGCCTTATTTCATTTGCATACTCCGTAGTGGAATCGCTCTTAGTTATATACCAAGTCTATGGAGAAGAGCTAAGTTAATATTCATTCCCAAAATTGGGAAAAAAAATAGTTGACAAATGCATAAGATCAGAAGTTTTAGTAAATATGTAGGCTTCACAATGTACGTCAACCGCCCTGTTTGAATTGACACTAAAGAAACAGCTTTGTGTTCCTTCCTAGACACAGAGGGAAGTCTTTGATACACCCCCATGTCGCAGCAAATAAAGCCCTAGTAAGTAAAGATGAGCAGTAAATGTCATAAAAATCTCATTGCAATATTCAATTCACCACGCCGACTTGCTATTATATGTATCTAGATATTTATGTTTAAGTCAAAGATCAGTTTCAATAAAGAGAGCCTAAAGTAAAGGGCAACACCATGTCTTTTCTATTTTCCCTCCGATTACCTGGGTCCCCTTCTTACTCGTACATATTACTCCATACCATAACTAGATGGATTGCTGAAATGCTGGGCACTAGAACAGCGAGGGCAATAGCACCAAACTAACAATTTTACTTCTATATTCATCTAGAGAAGCTTCTTATTACTATTTCTTGCACACATTTAAAAGTTGTATAAAACTCCAAAGAGTTAAAAGGGCGACTTTTTTTTAACTCCTATTGGACCTTTATGGAGTAAATTGTGTTACTCCAAAGAACATACTTATCGTTATGTTATAGAGGTAATATATATGCTTTATTGCAGCAATTGCATCGATAGTGGAAATGAAAAGAAGATTTTACTGTCGGAAGAATAAAATACTTATAGGAGTATGCGGAAAATAAAAAAAAAATATTTATTTTTGTGCTTATTTGATTTCATTTTTATTTTGATGCTTTTCTTTCATGTTTTTCGGCTTTTTCCGCATGATTTCTGTAAAGATCTTGAGTTGATTATTTTTTATGATTTCATTTTTACTTTTATTTTTAAAATTAATTTAAAAATTACTTACATGTGTAGGGAGAATGTGGGAATCGAACTCGGGTCTTCTCGCACCAAATCTCTTGCTCGCTAACCGCACGGCCAAACTAGAATATGTAAGACCTAGCGTTGAATTGGGATCACTTTTATCAGGAATTTAATCCTATAAAGTCACATAGGCTTCCTTTATAGGTGCTTTTAACACTTAAATATTAGAAGGAAGCGATATTTATCGATTCGTAATTCGCATAAGCTGTGAAAAAAGCTAGAGTTCTGGTATACCTAGCATATGTTCCAGTATTAATTTATTGATAAATTGATTATTCTCAGCTTCTTCATCGAAAATCTAGCTGTTAAAAATGTGTCGTGTACTTCAGTTGCAGTAAAAAAGTCTCGTCAATCAATCGACAATACAAATCACTGTCGCTAAAATAATTTGTAAAAAATAGTTTTTTTCTTAAGAAACAACATGATTCAAATTTTATATGAAATTTGAATGAAACTTAATATATTTTTTTAAATAAATTGCACTATTGACTTTTTACTTGCGATATAGATATATGGCAAGTTATCTATTCGTAAAAATAAGACGATACTTAATTTTTGGAAAGCTTAAAATTTAAAATTTTATAATACAATCTACAAGATATATGACAAATTTTTTTTTTTTTGAAAATGTAAAGAAATGGTTTTCCAAATTGTATTTTTATCGAAAAGTTCACCTAGAATTTTGATAATTTTTGTTCCTTTCGATTAATTTTAATTTTAACGATCTAAAATTCAATAAAATTTTTGAAATTATTAGATATTACTGACTGTGCCTACCACAATAAACTATTTTTTGTAATTTTAAATTTCTCACTATCGGCTTGCCGGATTTTAATAATATTTGTTTAGAGAGGCTTTGTAAAAGGTTAAAAAAAAACTTCTATCCAAGAAAAAATTTAAAATATTTTCTTGGTTTAAGAAAATAAAACTTTTTTGAAAATTTGATATCTTTTTTTCAGATACATTAAGGCAAGTTTGTTCGACCCAATCCTACTTTTCATTTATAAGGATTTACTCAGTGTGGGGTTTCCGTATTTTGTTGTTGTTATTAATTCATCCTTATATGTGCAAAAGCACGTGGTGTACTATGCCTATTGCACAGTTTTATAATAGTACTATAGGAACTATATTCCACTATAAGAGTCCAACAGAAAAATTGATCATGATTATAGAGTCTTGACTTAAACTGTCCAATAATGATGCTATAAAGATAACGAACAATAAATAAAGACTTTTATAGCAGTTTGTTGGGATTACTATAGGTGCATAAACTGTCCTGTGGTTTTATAGTATCTCTATAGTATGATTAAAGGAAAATTGAGTCTTTACGCCTATAGAAGTGATAGAAAGTGCTCCAGAGAATTTCTAGGCGATGAATTTTATCAAAGTTTACTCCTACAGCTGTTTGATTTCCAGCAAGAATGGTTATATGAGCACTATAGCAACGAATGATTCTTAATTTCAGAAATAGGAAGCAAAATTGTTAGTTGGGCAGGGCAATCGCATCACAACAAGAGACTGTCCGCAAGGAGGGTACTAATACCTTTGTATATAAAACTTATAGTACTATCAAGAAGACGAAAAATTGTGGCGACATCTTAAGGCTAGGGACTGCAATTGCTAGATTTGTCTTTGCTAAATTTAATAATAAAATATTCTATTTTTTAGTACTTGTTTTGTATGTTATCCTACTCTCCACTGTAAAAGCGTGCGCTAATTTCTGCGCCACCACCAGGCTAGCGTTCGCAATACAAAATCACGCTCCATGATAATACTGTAGGTTATACATATATACAAAGCTAGTACACCCTTGCTGTGGATTCTACCTCTCAAGGTATACGCTGCAACGGTTTCGGCTGATGATATCAATATTATCTATAGCCCTCTGTGATATCATCCTGAGAGGACTAGCTATTATAAGGAAAGGTTGTCTATCTGTAGGATTGTCAATCAACCCATACAAACACCACTATAATACCACTTACCAAGAAAAGACATTTGCCACTCATGAAATGATAGTAATATCCTCTCGAATAAATATATGTAGAATATGCCGTCGGGAAAGCCACAAAACTCTTATGCAAGAGACTTGCAGGGAAATCATAGGAGTGCAAACCTAATATCCTTAGGTGGATGTACACCATGATGGTAAGACCAATTATTATTTACGGTGTGGTTGCAACGCACACAAAAACCAAGTTGCAAACTATTAGGAAAGCAGTAGGAAAAGTGCAAAGGCTCGCTTGCTTATGGATTAATGGAGCAATGTGAGCTTGTCATACAGCAGCGATGGAGGTTATTCTTATTCTTTATCTGGCCCTATTACACATAACACTAGGACAATCCGCTAGCATTTTTCAGGTGAAAGTCAATGCCATAGCGGATGCCAAGCACCAAGTAGCTCATACGTCATCACGTTTAAGTTGGTGTTGGAATTTGTAGGCAGGCTAAAAGAACTTGGCAAGAACAATAATCTCTCACTTCATTGGGTACCTGGACATATAGGTTTCCATGGAACTGAGGAGTCAGACACCCTAGCAAACATAGGTGCAAGGACTCTTCTAATGGGGCCAGAGTCCTACTGAGCAATAGGAGAAAACAGGAGTAAAAACGAAACCAAAATAGAGAAGGAGGCCAGAAGATCCAAAAACTGGAAAGAACTCCCGAAACTGGAGCAGGCCAAACTACTTCTTGGGAACTATAACCATGATCGTTTCAAGAACTTTATACAATCTACGAATAGTAACATCAGGACTCCTTAAGGGTCACTGTAAACTGAGACGACACATCAGTATTCTTGGCCTAGTAAACAGCCCCACATGCAGATTCTGCAACACTCATGCCGAAACCCCAGAACACATACTAGGCGGATTCGAAGAACTAATCCATCAAAGAAACAAGTATCTGGGATGCTACCAGGTAGAAGAGAGAAAAAAAGTGCTCCAACTAATCTAACTCATGAAATGGATAAACTTGAAGGAAGAGCTGAATGATTTGCAACTCATCTAGCTCCGCATGGGAACGCAATAGATCTTTACATAGCAGTGCAAGCCCCCTTTTCAATATTTATTTACTCTAGAGCAGGGTTCGGACTTCATAAATCGCAGATCGCAGTAAATAGGCCAAGAAATCGCAGTAAAACCAAAATTTTCGCAGTAGAAATACATATATTTTTTTTGACTAGGTAACAAAAAATTATAAGCAAGGAAACCAAAGTTAAATCACATTTAAATTATAGTTGCTTGTTAAAACAACATAAGTGATATTTTAATTTTTTACGGAAGAGAAAAAACCATGTTAAAAATCCTTAATGGCTTAAAAGTCGAAACACTCTTATAAGATTTTTGGGTTAAAAAAATGACAATGACTACACGTCCAAAAATTTATGATTTTTTGTATCTCATGTGAAAAAAAAATAAAATTTCAGTTATGTTGTCTAAACAATCACCGATTCATTTACATAGAATGTGTGAACAAATATACTCTAACTCGATAATGAAAATGTATAGTTTAAGCAAAAATATACGAAGCTAGGTAATCAAAATAAATTTACAATCTACAAATTTGTACTTTTTGAAACAAGAACAAATTAAAGAGTAGTAAAACGTGTATAGCTGACAAGACTTGCACTAAAGAGACGAGAATCTTTTTAAATTTTGACATTTTGTTATGAGCACATTTATTTCTATGATCAGTGCTGCTATTCAAAAAAAATCTGAAAAATCGCAGTAGATTGTAGGAAAAGCGCAGTGGTGCAGTAGATTTAAAAAATAAGAAAAAAGTGCAGTAGATCTACTGCTTTCGCAATAAAGTCCGAACGCTGCTCTAGAGTCCAGTTAACGTAAACACTTCGTTGTCTGTCATACTGTTGAACTTTAAAACTCTCTATGTGGATTTGTCAAAATAGACTAAGGCCAGGCGCGCACATTCAATTTTTAGTTTCGCAACTGTTTAGTTGCTAAAATGAAAAATATGGGCTTATATGGGACACCGCGCACTTAGAGCAACTCGATTCGAGCAACTAAAAAGTTTGTGTTTTGACACAAACTAAACGATTGCCTAAAATTAATTCGCAACAGTTGAGCTGTTTTCTATAAGCGCAAGAGGGAAAAAGAGTGTGAACGTGAGTTGTCAGTGCGCGGTACTCTATCAACTGGTGATTAAACTATTTAATTTCGATCACAGTTGCCACTGCGGGGCTAGCCTAAAGCTAAGTGAACTCGATTGGTAGATATGACAATGTCTGACAATAATATAGCAATGAGCTGACAATTAAGTTGCGTGTGTACACGATTGGTAGAAAATCTACCAATCTCTTACAATTTATTGTCAGAACTTAGTTGACAATTTATTTTTGATAGCTGGCTAAATATTTACCAATTAATTGTAAGAGATTGGTATATTTTCTACCAAGCGTGTACACACACAACTAATTGTCAGTTTTTGTTGGTTATGGAAACTTCTTCATTTGAATCTTGGCTGCAAATTGTCTGACAATGAGAAAATTGTATGATGCTAAAATACGTACATCTTACAATTTCTTCATTGTCAGAAACGTCAGACAACGATAGAATTTCGCAGACCTGACAATAAATTGTGTGTGTACACGATTATAAAATACCTTACAATTTACCGTCTTACAATTAATTATCAGACAATGATCTAACAATTAATTGTCAGACAAATTTTCTGACAATTAATAAATTGTAAGACTACACGGTTGTAAGACATTAGGTGCGTTTTATTATCCACAAATCTATCTGGATCCGGATCTGGATCTTACCTCAGGGATGGAAAATTCGGTACAATTGTACCGAATTCGCTACAATTGAGTTTGTACAAGTACAAAAGTACAATTTGTCTCAATTCAGTACAATTACAAAATTTCCATATTTTATGTATTTCACAAAAAAAAAAAAAAAACAAAAGCACATAGAAGGAAATTGAAAGTTGAATACATCATCCTGGCCTTAATGCATTCATTTTCATACCAGAACAATAACTCTCAGCTGTAAACCCTTAAAACTCTTGATTACAGTTTTCACTTCTAGATAGGGCCTTGCTTTTCTGTCTCTTCATCGATCAGTTTTCTTTCAGACATCACTTCGTTTTGTAAACACTAAAGCCTAGTACGCAGATCGGGAAAAATTGTGTCTCCCATACAATTTTTTTTCCTGGGAAAAATTTTATCTTGGATTTTTTCCGAGATACGCAGCTTGCGCAAAATTGATACTTTTGTGTTTTGCCGTACTTTAGTATGTCAAAAAGTCTGCACTAAATTTTGATAGAAGCATTATTTTGCGGAACAAATTTTGACAGCCAGCGTATTCCTAAAGTGATTTCTGTCAATACTGGTTTTATGTAAAAGCTGCTGATGCTTCTCTTGAAAGCATCAAGAGGAGATTCCAAATAAGTATGACCGACTTTTGTAAGACAACCCGTTCCATAAATACACTCAAAAAAACACTTCTAAGAATATTTATTACTTGATAGATACTTGACAGTATTTTTTATTTCTCTAAATTCAAACTTTTGCGCGACATTTGCAAACATTTTGTAGAGATAAAATTTGTGTTTGCTCGATCTGCGTACAAGGCTTAAACTGTAAATTTGTAAATTTGTGATTTGTGATTGCCGTTTTTCGTCTGTGCATTTTTAAGATATTTAATTTGTGAATTTTAGTTTTATATTTCAATTTTTTTGTATAAGCTGGTGCTGCAAAAATGGACAAGTAAAAGATTTAGTTTCGTCATTACAATACAATACAATAGTTATGTTTATACTTTTCAATTGAAGATATTTATTTATCTATTTTTTATAAAAAGACAAACTGATTATTTCTGATTAGATTTTTTTTAATCAAATTGTACCTTGGGAAAACTTTTAAATAGTTGAATTATTTATTTTGTTTTCATACCAAATTCGTTTTCGGTACAATTTACATCATTTCAGTACAATTTTATTCCTGATTTCAGTACAATTGAAAAATTTCATTTTCCATCCCTGTCTTACCTTGAAAATAAAACGATACGGATCTTAATGACAGCAGTGTTATAAGTCCGTCTCTTTTTATCCTTTGGTTTGTAAATTTTCAATTATTTCTTGTCTTTTTTCTTTACACTATAGCTTACACTACCTTATCATAAAAACCATCTACTCGCCAGTGTAATAACTAATTTTTGGATCTTTGATATAGATCCCGATAGAAAACAGGATCCCAAATTGTTTTTGTAATACATGTTAAAACTTAATCCAGATCCGGATCCAGATAGATTTGTGAATAATAAAACGCACCTATTGTAAGCATGTTTTTCACTGACAGATCTGACAATATTAGGTTTGTTCGTTGAGTCCTGAAGTCACCCTGGGGTCGCCCTAAATCGTTTTTTGAAAAACCGTAAGTCACCCTGGTGAGTAAATTCTGTGTTTTTTGAGACCTGGGATCGCCCTGAACTCGCCCTGAAGTAGATCTACATATGTAGGTATTTTGCTGGTGCGATTTCAGGTAACGATCAAATTGTCAAAAGTCATATGAGATTTCATATGTATTTCTTTTGTTGTCGTTTGGCGATTCGCATGCTGCATGTTATTGCTTGTGTTTGCAATTAAATGTTTGTTGTACTCATCAGATGAAACATTCAGCAACAACGCGAAGTTATTTTCGTTCATTTTTAAAACTAATTTATAACAAATTTAAAATTTTATCAGAGCACAGAATTATTTTGTCTTACTTTTAGTTGTCAACAAAACAGTTGACAGCCCTTGGGTGTTTTTTGAAAACCGAAAACCCAAGTTTTTGTTGACAATCCGGAGGGTTGTCAAAAAAACGTGGGTAAACCCTGGGTAAAGTTGAACGAACGAGCCTATTGTAAGATCTACAAATCTTGTACACTTATGTCGATTTCCTTTACACATGAGAAATGAATTTCTGTGTGAAGATTTCGATCTCTCGACAGATTTTACGTTCCTTCACACCAAAAAAATCGTTTTTTTTTTTGACAGAGATCAAATCTTTCGGATCCGTATTTGAAGAGGGATTTACATGTATACGAAATACGAACACCAAAAGAAAAAATTTGACAAAGGATCGAAATCCCTAGTGTGTAAAGGAAATCGACATTAGATTAACTAAATGACAGCCAATTTGACAGGTGTAGTTTCAACAACATATTTGAAAAACCCTTTATTTTTGCGCCAATATCCTTGGCTAAAGTTTACTTTCGCATACTATATGGAAAAGCTAATGGTGTATCACACCTTTAGAAAAAAAAATCAATTTTTTTTAAATTAATTATATATTTTTAAATACGTACTCATTAACAGTTAACTATCACATGCTACACCACGAATAGATATTCTTAATTTTATAATTTATATCCTTAACTATTTATTTTACAACATTTACTATCTATAATCTACTTAAAAACAAATCAAAATTATTTAAAACCTTGAATTTGTAAAAATGTACAATGTGTTTGTGTATTTTCTAAATCTACAATTAAAATACTAGGTTTATGTATGTTGGTGGTATATCATATTTGTGTATGTAATGGAAGAACATTGAGAACACTTTTATGTATTTTCTACTACTTTCAGAGATATAAATGCTGTAGGTATGGTTTTTTGGCCAAATGTGGAATAGTTGGCTGTTTCCAGTGTATGACGATCTAGAATGATCATTTATTTTAAGTCTTGATCTCTGTATTTTCGAGAGAGTTTCTTTGATCCTTTGGTTTTTTTGGTTTTGTAAACATCACTCAGTGTACTAAGGGAAATGCAGAATTGGGCTAAATAATATGTTAGCATGACAAAAACCTGCAGAAAGGATAACATCATTAGAGGTTAATTATGGACACTTTTGATGTTTGACATACCCACGCATATGGGATGGGCTGCACGAACATGTCCACCGAAATCAAAGTATCCGAGATGACAAACAAGACACTTCCAACGGCACCGATAATTGTAAAGACATTCGTTCTTTCCGTTGCTCGGACAATTGCACGCCAGCACATTGTCGTCAGTAGAAAAGCGTAGATTGGGAGACCAATCTTTATTTCAAAACTGAGGGAATTGAAGATGAAGAGAATCACTGCAATTAAATTAAATAGTGTTCAGTCTTTTTTTTATTTAAAGGAAAATATTTGTGCTTACTTCCAGTAGCGATAGCATACAACGGCATTCCAATTTTAAACTTCCAGGGCTCCAATTCAAAGGCAGTTATGTAGAATAATTGAGCGATGCCAAATATTGCCATTCCTTGTGGAAAATGATCATAATTCAGGAAGCCGTCTCCAATGCAGGAGAAAAATAGTCCAGTTAATACCATTTGAGAGTAGTTGTACCTGTGTGAAAGTTTTTTCTTGTTATATTGAAAAAGATCGGATCATGGATTTGACCTTACTCTATAGTGCTATTGAAACCTTTCGCAATAACATAAACTCCGAGTGATACTATCGGGGCACATTTTAATATTGTTGATACCCTGAGGTCCCTCTTGTCGTCACCAAAGCCAAAGTAAAACATCATAAAAATTATGAAAGATGTAAACTTACCGAGCTCACGTAAAACCTGAAAATGAAGAAATAATACTAGTTAAAAAACCATTTAAATTGAGTAAGACTTGAAATATTCTTATGGAACTTCTGGTATCCAGCATACCCAGAATCAATTTTCTCGTGTTAAGTTTCGACCTCAGAAACATTTAGCGAAGCAATTAACTTCAAATGCAAAACTCTTATACCAGGTGGCGCGAAATTAATCATGCAATTTCGTTTTTGAATTAATATTTTATAAAAAAAAATGCTTTTGAGTGATGGAAATCTTTATTTGGACCTTTACAATTTTTTCTGTTGATGATATCCGTCAAGTGGCTGCTGCCAGTGTTGATAAACAGTTGTTCCCGTTTTATCGCATTGATAACTGTGATAACTGTTAACATTCCTGTCGAATATTCTCTTTAAGGGCTGCGATTGTTTGAGGCTTGTTTGCATAAGTCCGCGACTTCAACCACCCCCAAAGAAAGAAGTCTGGGGTGGTCAAATCAAGCGATCTTACTGGCTAAGGCTATGTCTTATGACCAAAACGGGAGACTACGCTAGCAGGAAACGCTTCCTTCATAATATCCATTATGGCTGGTGCTGTTCGTACGCTTGCACCGTCTTGTTGAAACCACATGTTCATTAAGCCCCCCTAATCCAGTTCCGGCAGTAAGAAGTCGTTGATCAAGGTCCTGTATCGTTCGTCAATAACAGTGGCCACATTTTCAATGGCTTCCTCAAAACAAATACGACCCAATCACTCCTCGTTAACGCCGCACCACACAGTGGCTTTGAGTGGATTTAATGGCTCTTCGTACGTCACACGTGAATCTTCAGTGCCCCAGAAACAAAAATTTTGCTTATTGACGTAACCGCTTAAGTAGAAATGAGAAATTGAGATTGAGGATAGCTTGGCAGTAATTTACACGCGCCCGATAGTCAGCAGGCATTGACTGATTCACTGTTTTTCACTTTTTACGGGAACATGTGTAGGTCTTTCACTAAAATTCACTCTGTAGTGATGTCCAATTGCATGGCCCGCTGCCTGGTTCTCAGCAATCTCGGCAGCCACAGCCGCGATATTCTCGGCCGAACGACTAGTTCCAGTTTGATCGAGTCGAGTAGCTAATCGCCGGAATGTTTGCCCAGTTGGCGTTTAGGAAACCGACGTCGAAGTTCACACTGCCCCAACACCACCGACCGATAAATTGGTCAAAAAAATCGACACAATTGTTCCCGGCTCTTGCGGAATATGACGCTCCATTGCTTATCTGTTTGTATTCTGCAGCTGTCTAGTTCACAAATGTCAATTATGTATATGATTGACGTACGAAGCTATTTGCAAAAATTATAAAATCTTCCTATAGGGTGATTAATTTTGCGCCACTGAACTGTACTGTATAGAAAAACTAAATGGTCGGGATAATTGGGATTCGTGGAAGTTTGCAGACAACACGTACCTCGAACTGGAAGATCTTTGGGACTGTGTCGAATATGAGTCTGGAGCAACACCCTAACCGAATAAAGTGACGACTGCCCGTGCGAAAATTGTTCTACTCACTGAGTCAGTAAACTTCGTCCATTTTCAGTCAGCAAAGACTGCGAAAGAAGCTTGGAATAATATCGAATGAGCTTTTGAAGACTTAGAATCGACGCGCACGGTTGGACTTTTACGGACTCTTATCACTCTGCGTTTGAAGGATAGTGATTCATTCCAGTCATACTTAACCAAATTAGTAAGCATTGCGCATAAGCTAAAACCAATATGGAAGTACCTAAGTGACGAATGGTTAAGCACTTTGCTGCTTGCCGTATTATCTGATAAAAGTCCGTTGATAATGGGGCTTGATCTTAGGTACCCAAATCACCGCGGATGCTATCAAGAATGGAGGGATTTTCGACATATTTCTCGGAATTGCACAACTAATAATAAAATCGTCAACGATTTCAAGCCGAAAACTTCAAAGGCATTTGGTTTGTATACTGCTGTTACAGCAAAAATCCGAGATATTTGTGCTGAATTCTACTCAGGCTAGTGCGTGAAATGTTGAGCTGTTGAGATTGATGGCGAGTTAATGTTCGTGAATTGAGTCTCACAGCAGCCACAAACTCACCTATGCGCACCGTACGACGACGGGGATCATAAGCGTTGTCCACTAACACATCAGTCTCATGAACTCTTTCCACAAACTTGCGTAACTTGCCAAAATTTCTATTCAAAAAACGCACTGCTACACAGAACTTACTTTGGAAATAAGTTTTTAATATTTCCCAACGTTGTTCTAGCGTAAAGCGACTCATTTCGTTCAGCGGAAGTTTGTATCTATATGTATCTGTCAAGATTTCGAGCGAGAAACAGCTGCCAGTGTCAAAATAACCCATGATTTTAAAAGAAACCACTAGAAGGCCCACCCATTATATATTTAAGGGAATAATTTTTAAAACGTTTTTAAGATATTTATTTTTCAAAAAACATATTGTTTTCAAAAAAAACAAAACATATTTTTTGAATATTTTTGAATGCAATATAATTTAAAATTCTTGGTAAAAATATTAAGAGCCCTTAATGAGAAAGTCTAGAATAAAAAAAACAGTTCTGACAGGTACCGTTAATAAAATTTGTTCAGCCAAAATGCAGTCCATAATATCTAGCACATTTATTTTTTTATTTTTATTATATGGCAGCTACCGTTTGTTTTACAGCTAAGCGAACTTAAAAATTTTCTTCTAGGGATCACGGAAGACCCCTTAAGTACAGAGTTAAATATCTCCAGGGAATTAGGCTGTACGTTGAAGTACAAACATACAGACGGAATTACCGGACCCACTTTTTTTTTCGTGTTCTCTATCATCGGTTTTGCAAAACTTGCCCTATAGTCCTATGAACAATTTTTTAAATGGTTTTCCAACATTTACTGGCAATTTTTGTTAACCTTTAAAATATTGTTAACAAACTCTTCAGTGCTATTTTTCAATTCATAATTTCAAAATATTCCTATATATTCAAAATATTGAGGTTTCAAAAAAAAAAATGTTTTATATTTTTTTAGAAATCCAAAAAATAAAATGTTTAGAAAATTTTAATACACAATACTAATCAAGTTTTTAAGAACTTAATTAAGTAAGTAAATTATTGATAATCAAAAATGAAAAAAAAAAAATTCAACAACAAAATTACTTTTGCTGAAAGGATTTTTTTAAAATTTTTGTTTTGTGGAAACCCTTGAAAACAGAAAATTTAATTAATTTAAAAAAAAAAATGTATGGGTTGTTTTTGGTCTTAAAAAAAAAGGGGACACAAACGTGTAGTGGGAATTTTTCAAGAACACTTTCTACATGACTTAAATAAAATCGGAAGTGTCATTAGGTGCGTTTTATTATTCACAAATCTATCTGGATCCGGATCTGGATTAAGTTTTAACATGTATTACAAAAACAATTTGGGATCCTGTTTTCTATCGGGATCTATTTCAAAGATCCAAAAATTAGTTATTACACTGGCGAGTAGACGGCTTTTATGATAAGGTAGTGTGAGCTATTGTGTAAAGAAAAAAGACAAGAAATAATTGAAAATTTGCAAACCCAAGGATAAAAAGAGACGGGCTTATAACACTGCTGTCACTAAGATCCGTATCGTTTTATTTTCAAGGGAAGATCCAGATCCGGATCCAGATAGATTTGTGAATAATAAAACGCACCTATTATTTAGACTGTAGTCGGACAGACAGACAGGCAGGGAGAGTGTTATTAAAAATATCGAGTGTTATTAAAATATCGAGTTCGATTTTTCTGCTATCTAACTTTACAATTTTCATACATAATACATAACAAGTAAAATCAATTAACTTAATTAATAATAAACATATCCACTTTTTTATATGAAGGTTTTTATAATACAAACTCTATATACTACTGAAATAAATCAGCCAAGTAGAAGACTTAGCACTATTATTGGACTTGTTGAATTATTGATTCAAATTAGCTTTTTTGGCCTTTAGTCACCCGGACGAAACGCCAATTTTTGTGGACTAAAGGCCAAAAAAGCTAATTTGAATCATATCCACTTTTGTTTGCAAGAATCGGTTTTTGTATTTGGCTTGAATAATGCCCTAGTCACATAACTATAAGGTACACTGTTCATATCCATCATGGACATAATGTAACAAATTAGTGGGTTATAAATAGGCTTCGGATTCTAATGCACTTAAAATTTGAAAATATGCGGTTAAAATATGCGCTTAAAAATGCAAAATATGCACTTAAAACCAATTCAACCTAATTTCTATTCAATATAAAAACACATTTTCTTCATCTTTAAAAAAGTAAGTTAAAAATAAGACTCAAAAACTAAGCATGAGTGCTTCAGTCAACATTTTTCAGTTTATATGTAGTGGTTTATGTGTAGTCGCAACCGAAAACAGTTGGCTGTTGTACATGAAACGTGTTAAGCTTTATGCGCGAAACAGATTAAACCAGCAACAGCACCAGCGCCGTCAACAGCAAACAGCACTCTGGCTAGCAAATACTTTTTAAACACATTAAACCAGCATCGTGTTGTAATTTTTTGACATTTATACCTCTTATTGCTGTTGCATTTTGTGTTATTGTAACCAGCAACAGCAAATGTTGGATTTTGACCAAACGACGCTGTTGACGTTGCTGGTGCTTGTCTATTTTGTGTTGAACGATTAAAATATATTGGCGCAAAATTTTAAACAGCCTATTATTAAAGTATTAGTATGATACTAACTTTATAGTAGTTTACTAACTCATTCTTAATTTTAAACATTTTCTAACTAGTATCGTACTAAAAGAATTTTCTTAATAAATTGCTTCTGAACACACCTCAAACAATGGCATTTCGTGTAAAAAAGTAAGTACACGAACCTTTTTTGATGTTTGCAAATGTCAAAGAGTGATATGAAGCTAGCACGATACTAAAAAAAATAAATTATGTATTCGATGATTTTAACATTAATAAAAGGGTAGAGAAAGTATGATGCTATATTCGATTAAAAATTTGTTGTTTTAACCTAGTATCATACTAAATCAGTTTTAGCATCGTACTAATTCAATTAAAATTTTGCGCCATGCATTGGTTCTAAAACAATGGCTTCCGCTGTTGCTGGTGACGTTGCTGGTGGCTGGTTCAATCTGTTTCGCGCTTTAAGCTTTACTACGTTATACCCACACACTTTCATTTTTGATAGATGATCGTTTAAATTTCAATTTCATTTATACAGTTTCAAACAGACAGACTTATTTTTTTTTTCATTTCAATGTTTTGCCGGCACAATATAGTCAAGTTCATATATGCACCTTTGTTTTTATAATGCTTTATATTGTGGTGTTTTAATATGGTTTAAGATTGTGAAATGAATAAAAGAAATAGATAATAGTCTTAAGGTTCGTTTACACTGACATAAAATTTATATTTTTTTACTGACTAGTTTTGTTTTTGAACAATATAGGTAGCTACTCTAAAAATATAAATTTATTATAAAAAATATGCATTTATAGTAAAATATGCACAAAAAAATGCAAAATATGCATTTATAGTAAAATATGCAAAAATATGCACTAACGGTTAAATGCCATTTTAAAGGAAATTTCTTGATTCATATACATAATTAGTTGCCTTGCTTCCAAGGTGTTCCTAAAAAAATATGCATTTGCATGGAAATCCGAACCCTAGTTATAAATAAATAAAATTGGTTTTAAACTTATCTCTGATAAGTAATGTCAAATGCAAAACTCTGACTTTAAAGACTGATAGAAGACAGCAATATAAAGTGAAAGGAATATTATTCAAAACATTGTACTCTGGACAAAGAAAAAATTGTAATATACATTCGTAAAAAAATCGAACTCGAGTTTTTGATCAAAGTTGCCATTACGAAGATAGCGAAGACGAGAAAAGTGGGGCTTGCAATTCTGTCTGCATGTCTGTCTGTCTGTCTTTTCAACTACAGCCTAAACGACTACGCCGCGCCGATTTTCTTTAGACTTGGTAGATAATATTTTTTATTTTCTCCCCCAACACATTTTTTTCTTTTTATTTTAAGATCAAAAGTAACGGTACTTGCCATGAGAATTTTTCGAAAATTTATAAATATTTTTTTATCAAAAACTGTTCGACAGATTTAAACAAAAAGAAATACAAAAAATTGTGTTTATGTAGTTAAAGCTAGGTAATGTTTGAAAAAAAATTAAAAATTCCAAAAAATGTATATTAATGCTACCCCCTTTGAACCATTTTTTGATAATTTTTTAATGCTAAGGCTCTCCAAAAGTTTTAAAATTATTGGGTACTCAAATTTTCAAAAAAAAAAGTTTTTTTTTGGGTTTAAAAAAAATTTATTTTTATATTTTTTATTCACTGCCCCATTGTAGTGCGGCTGCAGAGCGAAAGTTTTCGACTGTAAGTCTAGTTAAAAATAAATTACGAAACAAATTAAATGTAACTACTCTGGAAAAGGTAATTTTGTGTAGGGAAATGAATGTTAGAAACATTTGTAGGACAGCGTAAGACTCTCCTGGTCTTCTAGATTTCTTTCAAAATATGTATTTCACAGATGGAAATGGAAAGCATATAAGAAGCAATTGAGTGGTTAATCAAAGACTTTTTAGATGAAGGTTTTATGTATTCAATTAAATATTTATTTATTATTAGTTATAAGAAACAGATTTTTTTTCTGTAAAATAAAAAATCTACTGCGGAAAAATTGAATCTACCGCTTTTTTTTGGAGAATCTACTGCGGACTTTTTTTTTCTTGAAATGGCAACCTTGCCCTGCTGGAATCGCAGTAGCGCAGTCTTTCACTCCAAGCGAATAATTCGAGATATTTGTGCAGAATTCTTATCAGGCTGGTGCGAGAAATGTTGAGCTGTTGAGATCCATGGCGAGTTGATGTTCGTGAATTTGGTCCCACACTCTCGGCTACTGCAGCCAAGTTCTCATTTGTCTGCACCGTACGACGACGTGAACAATGAGTGTTGTCCACACACCAGTCTCACGAACTCTTTGCACAAAATTTCGTACAGCATGCTCGGTCCAAGATTGTTAAATTTAAGCAAGTAAGGTGTTTAAATCAACTTACTACACTTAATTAATTTATTTGTCATTAGATTTACTTAAGCAAGAAAACTGTTTAAAATTAAGTAAGTAATGTGTACTTAATTTTAAACAGTTTTCTTGCTTAAGTAAATCTAATGACTAGCTATGTTGTTTAAATTAAACGAGTACGTATGTTGAAACTATTAAAGATATTTATATGGGCTTAAATTTCTTAACCTTAATAATTTCCAGTTTGGTTTAACCGAGTTTTGATGGTTGAAAAACATATCAACACACCAATTCGGTTGAAACAATCAATTAGATTTATTTAATTGACAAATTGAGTTGACTCGTGCAATTTCACAGTATAAGTTTACACTTTGTATATTAGCAGTCTCACTTGTCAAAGGGCACGGTAGTGCCCAGCCAAGTTCTGGCACTACACCTTTTTTACAGGAACAAACTCAGGCGATTTTTGACCCCGCCCTATCTTCAGTACTAATGAAGTCAGAAACTTGAACTTCCGAATATTTGCTAAGCTAGTCAGGCACAGGCGCCTCACCGAATTTCAATTTTCTTGCATAAGCGGTTCACAAAAACAGTAACTGACTGACTGACAGATCATCAAAATTATGGAGCACTTCCCGACATCGTAGAATCTCGTAATTTTGCACAACGGTAGGTCTTGTCATGCAAGCAGAGGAAATTTGAGGTTTTCCATTCAGGGGGCGTGGTATCCACCCACTTTCTGAGAACATGTTTAATTTATATGGAGCACTTCCGATTGCTGTAGAATGATGGTAGAGCGTTCTAGCTTAATGTGAATTCAAAGGGAAAAAATAGAAAATCTAAGATTTTTCATTCGAAGTGTCTTTTTATTGTCATTTTGAAACTATACATGCATCTTGAAAATCCATGACATTTCTTAGAACTAGAGTGCTCGATTTGGTACTCTATGTTATGTTAACATGAATGAAAAAAGAAAACATTTGCATACCTGGAAAAATTATGAGTTAACATAACTCTTAACTGTGATAGCGTTAGGTATCTTGCCAGGACAAGAAGAAACAATTGAAGCGCAAAGTTTTTCTTATGCCCAATTCAGAAGGTTTTAAAAACTGGACCAGTGAACCCATCAAATTTAAGTCAGTAATCTTTAAATAATAAAATTTCTCTCTTACATTGTAGCTGTTTCAACATTATTCTACTTTAAATATTCGGTATTAAACCTTCATGAAGTAAGAACTTGGCGTACTTTTAGACCTCAGTACTTTTCACGCCTGACTTGTTTGACAAAGGTTTTTGTATAGGAGAACTTGGCTCTTTTTTTAACATTTATGTTTTTGGTCTGATTTAAATTTACAGGAGTGTTTCGTTCTTTTTAACCAATCATTTCTTTGCGTGTATTTCTCCAATTTTTTTTTCAATTTTTATTGATGTTTTGAACTTCTTCCATATTATATGATGGAAGTACTTCCATATCAGTTAGCTTTCCTGATATAAATCCTCATCACAGTTATGCACCTTCATTTCAGAAACTTGGTAGATACCGAATGACTCGGAAAACCCTATTAAGTGCATTTTATGGTATAGACCATAATGTGGTAAACCTACATAGTTGGAGAACACAACTGGATGACATCGACTCGCGACAGCGCAAGGTGGTCCTATCGAAACTCGACTGTATGGACTATAATAATGGTGTGGAATTTTTACAATTTATGTTATTTGAGAATCAAAAAGTAACGATGAAGGAGATTTTATTACGAAAAAAAATTTCCCACAAAATCATAAATTTTATGAAATGCTTACTAGACAAATTAAAAAATATACCTACGTTAACACTTTTATCATAATTAGACCATTTTGTAAAAGTTTTTTATTGAAATTATCTATACAAAGATATGGTAGCAAACTTTCTCTACGAACTCGTACTTAATTACAGCACAGACAGCATGACTGACATACTTGAATTGCTAGACCATCTGTTTGGTCTTCTGATGCACTTTTGGAGTAGGTATCATATGTGATTAAAATTAAAACTACGATTGTTTTATAAATGCAAAACTTGACTTTATAGTACCTGACAAACCTACCTCAATTACTTATGATATTTATACATATGTAGCTATGTACAAATGTACATATGTACATATTTCGTAGTTTAAAAGAGCGTGACTACTATTTGAATTGTCAAGTTTTTTAAAACTGAAATCATTTTTTATTTCTATATTCGCTAATGCGTGCTTGCTTTCCAAACGAACAGTAAAATTGCTAGCAATGTTAATTCCAATTCAAAAATATTTTGCGTTGGTTCATATATAAAAAAAGAAATAAATTTAGAAGTAAATTTAGAAGAAGTAAATTTAGAAATTTCCATCAGCAAGCACATGCAAAAGAGCAGCATGTATTGGCACATTTTCCTCAAGTCTCATTTTCCCGCCGAAATTAAATCAATCGTCTATACGTTCGCTCCACAGCACAAAGACATTTTTCATCTAAAAATAGCCCACACCTGTTGACGCGGTGCAGTAAATAGACTTTAGCTTCAAAAATTGTATTCCCAATCGCATTTTAATTATTGGTCTTATTCAAAAGTAACAGAGAACACTTATGCGTTTCAATAATCAAAATACCCAAAGAAACTCACCTTTCTGCGCAATTGTCTTGCTAAAAGTTTTTGTGCCATTCTAATTCTAATAAATCATAAGATTAAAAAAAAATTAATAAAATGGAAAAACAAATCACAACAACATGCACAAGCGTCACACTAAAATGCCGATTGCGTGTTATTAAAACTCCCCGCAAGACAAATAATTTATAAACAAAACTGTTGATTTCCCATAACAGTGATATTGGAGAGATGAGCTTTTGGGACACCTAATTAACATTCTACTGTCATTTCACACAATCGATGCATATTCATTAATTACACCCCTTACACACCAGAAAATCATGACAAGTGTGACGCTGGCCACTGGAAAGGGGCACTCACGAACCCCATCAGTCATACAACAAAGCGAAGACGCCCAGCTTTACAAGCTGACATAACGCTGCTTTTTATAATTTTTCTTTCAGAGCGGAATTCCTCCCGAGAGAAAGAGCGAACTTACACTAGAACAACAGAGGCACAAGGTCAAGGACGTTTTTGTTTTGGGCCATAAACTTAGCAAACGACAAGCACTCAGCTGCTGTCAATAATTGATTGTCAGGGGGAGGGGCAGCAGTGAGGCGTAACGAAAATATTGACAAACTGTCTCGACTTCTTGATGCGTAATTTTTTATATATCGACCGTCTTCATATCGACTTACAATTTGTAAAAGTTCTGGCATCGCATTTTCGTTCTGCAACATAATGAAAATCGTTCACCCCAAAAATTCTTTCTTTCGAAAACCGTTTTCTTCGTTTTGTACGTTTCCGACGACGAAGAGACTGAAATTGTCAATCAATTTAAACAAAAATACACACTCTCCCCGACAATCGGTGGGTTAGTATTTCTCGCCCCGATGCATTCACACATCGACTGAAGTTAATGAACAAAGTGATAACGCAAACAATGTTCAAGTAGCAAGCGAGAAGCGACTAAACTAGACTGCTAGCTTTTTGTAACTGAGTCTGCCCCTTTGTTGATGATTCCAGTCCTCCACTTCTCCAGAAATTAAACAACAGACAAAACACTACGGCCATACCGAACCGATACCAGATACCACATTCATATCCATAACAAAGCCGATGCGATGGAAGCAGCGAGAATGAAAATAAAAGCGTGTGTAAAGAGAGAAAATGGCATGAGAAAGCTTCTCTTTGGAAACTTTCGCTAAACAATAAATTGTCGATTTTGCACTTTGCATGTTTGCATTGGCATTCTGGGCTTCTGGCCCTGGCTTTCGATAGCTTGATATCTCTGTTTTTTTTTTTTTTTTTTTGATAAATGGGAAGTAACGAGTGACGGTAGTCTCATCAATTTTGCACCTCATTGGGGGGTAGTAATCCGAAAATAGATTAAAGAGGAACAGCTGTAAACGGAGCAAGTATGCATTCGTTAGCTGAACTTTACTACGAGTAACTTGTGTGTGCTTTTTTAAGCAATTGACTTGGTGCATTTAATTTGTTTCTCTGGTTGCGTTATAGTTACATATTATTAATTTATTTACTTCAATCAATGTAAATAATAATGTGCTGGGACGAAATTGTGTTGATTTACATACTTCTACTTCAAAGTGATTAAATCAATATTGCGACAGCTGTTTTCTTATATTCTACGCGCTCTAAAGGGATTTAGAGTGCCCTTAAAATGTTTGAGCTCAGTTCGAGCGCTTAGGAAAGTTGGAGACGATTTAAAAACAGACACTGATGCACATTGCATTTAGTGGGAAATATTTAGCTGAGGTTAAGCATTCCACATTCGTGTACTGCGACTAAAAACAGAACCTCTGTACTTAACATTTCGTCCGAAATCGGGCTCAAGAGTAAACTGATGAGCATTCCCTGAAGCTCGAGTATTTCGGGGTTGAATTGTTAAAGGAAAAAAAAATGCAACTGACTATTTCACTAGAACACTGATAAATATAACGGTAATATATTGAAAGACAAGAAACATTACGGCTCAAGAGATTCAAATGTTTCTGTTATAGTTTTAGCACCTATCATTTTTAAAGCTTTTTTTTTTAATTCAAGTGGGTTACTGGAGCACCTGCCCAAATAGACGAATACGGCAGAATATAGTGATTAACGTTCTCAACTATTACGGTTTTCATATTGCTAGTTGACCAGAATGATTTTTTTCCCGAAACCGAACTGCTAAAATGAGAGTCACTTCATTATGTGAAGACATACTCTTGGGGATTTTCTTCCCCTAAAAAAAAATCCTTACTATTACGCCAAAAAATCAACTAGATTTAGTATTGCAGAAGATACAAACTTAGTGAAAGAATTTATTTAGTATAAATGCCTTAGAAATATCAAACGCAATAATCTTACTTTCTTCAAAACAATAAAAAGATCTGTTCCACTCTTTGGTGAGATATGCTATTAGATCACCCGTGGAACGATTGCTGCCTTTTCATTTATGAATGAAACAATCTTATTCAATATTCATATAAAGGAACCTAAAGTAACTAAAGGTATGAAGAGAAAAATAAAATAACACATAAATAATAAAACTTAAGATTGAAGATATTTATTTATTTTATTAAATAAACTTAGTTTTTAAAATAACATTTTTTTTATTTATTTTTAATAACTGAAGTTTTGACCAAATTTCAACTTCTTCCGATAATAAAAATCAAAATTAAAAATGGTGTTATAAAATTAAAGTTTATTTAATAAAATAAAATACAAAAATATCTAAAATTTTAAGTTTTAATTTTTTGTCATGCATGTGTTATTTTATTTCTCTTTTATTTTCCATAAACATATCTACGCAACATTCAGACAAAAAACCCAAAGTTATATTAAAGAAACGAATTATACAAAATAGTGTTGCTATATCCATATCGTGCTAAAGTATCTCGATCATTTTTCTATCTCTAATGTCCAAATCATCGGAAATAAATTGAGCGACTGGATCGCAGGTGCTTGCTCTTATGTACAAGTATATTGGAATTTAAAAATTATGTGTTTAAAACATTACATACATGTTTAGAGTAGAATAAATTAAATTCGTTGTTTATTTTCCTAAAATATCTTATAAAATAGTATGAGGTTCAAAATAGAATGCCTCTGATATCTAAAGGGACTATAAATTAATGCAAACAAATTTAAAACAAAAATAAGTTTATGTATAAAAAATTACTAAAACATTATTAAGAAAAAAAATTGCTACACACATTTTAAGATTCTATCATTGTGCAAATAAAATTCGAAATTTAAAAAATAAAATCACTAATTCATTTTTGAAATATCGAATATTCAAATAAAAAAGTAATTTTTTTTTTTCAAAAATCCACAAAATATTTTGGTTTCAAGCAGGGTTTTTAATCTTTTTATAAGCCAATAATATGAAAGTCAAAAAACTAAAAAATGTTTCTACGTAGGTACAGTCAGTAATATCTTAGTTAATTTTTTTTTGTTTAATTCTAAATCGTTGAAATTTTTCAAAATTCTAGGTCCGTTTTCCATAAAAATACAATACGATACAACAACATTTTTATGGTGGGTGTAGTTAGTTTAAGATAAAATAAAAAAAGTAAGGAAGGTGGCCTAAAATGGCACCCTAAGGAAAATGTGTCATATCTCGCAAAAATGTGACATTTAAACTTAAATGTTATATTTTCTTCAAAGCTAAATCAATAACGCTTCCATTTTTTGTTTTACGAGTTTAAAAAGTTTCAAAAGGGATTTAAAGTACGAGTATTTAATTTTCAAAAATTCTTCAAATTCCAACGATCAAAATTGTCCGGGTAAAATGGCATACTGGTATGCAATTTTACCCTTGCAAGTAAACCAAAAACAATTTTCAATTTAATTTAAACTTTATTTTAAGCAAATCATAGTTCAAAGTAAAATAAACATAAAAAATACTTCACCAAAAAAAATAAAAACAACAATTCAATTAAAACAACTTCACTTAAAACAAAATAAGGAAAAGTAGAAATTATAATATAATTATAATATAATATATAATTATAATTACCTATTGCAAATATTATAAATGTATTTTTTTTTACGTCATTTATGGCTTTTGTTAATGCATTATCACTCCAGACTGCCTCTCTGTAAATCGTATATATTTTGCAACCATTTTCACTCTAAAGAAAATGAAAATGTAAGGGTAAGTATAAAATGGCACACTAACACTATGCCATATTAGGCGAGTGCTTAGTAGGCCATTTTGCCCATTATATTTTATTTAAGTATGTAATAATTTTATTTAAGCATTAATTCCGAACACATTGAAATAACTAATACTTACATGCATTTACTGTTTTCTCCAAAATTGAATTTTTTTTATATTTTTTTTTGTCAACAAACTTTTTACAACATTTTATTGGTTCTATTTTTTAGATGGCTAGAGACAGTTTGACCTGTAAAGTTTCAAACAATAGCTTGAAGTTGCTAATATTTCGTTTATGTCAGTTATGCAAGATAAACTAAAGAATTGTGTTACCAAAACCTTCTAATTCTGTTCGATTCTACAATTTCTAGCAAGGGGTCCATTTTACCTTGGTGGGCTATTTTAGGCCATCTTTCCCTAGTATTACGAAACTGTTAATTTCAAAGTTTAAAAAAAGTGACCCAGTGGTTTTCGAAATTGAGTTTTCAAAAAAAAAAAAAAATTGAAAATTTGAACTCTCAATATTTTTCAGATTTATAATTTTATAATTCATGACGTGAAAATTAATTTATGAAAGAAGGTGTCGATAAACCGTTTCGAGAAAATTATTCCATAACAACGAATCTCTGTAATTGACGGTAGGACCAACATTAGACTCGAGGCTGAACTGATGAGCATTCTTAGTGAAATTGGCAGTACGGGTTAACTGATTGAAGGGAGAAATGCAACTGCCTGCTTCGACATTAAACCATCCGACGGTATGCAAGAGATGGGAATGAATCTATTATAGCTCTGTTTCCTATCAGTTTAAGCGCTCTGTTCTAAATTCTATCCAATAAGTGGAAAGAAGTTTGTAGCCAGATCAAAGGGAGTGAAAAATCTCTTCATTTATAAAAATATGCAGATAAAATGGAGCACTAGTGAACACCAGCCTTTATTTTGTGAAGATCAGGCTTGAAACCGTCTAATACAACATTTATCAAATGATCTAGACTAGAAGGTAATTTATAATCCAAGGAATAAGGGTTTCGATAATACCAAACGCACGCATTTTTGATAAGAATACCTGGTGCCAAACTCTATCAAATGCCTTTGAAATATCAAGCGCAATAATCTTACTTTCTCCAAAACAATATAAAAATCTGTTCCACTCTTTGGTGAGATATGCCATTAGATAACCAGTGGAACGATTGCTGCGAAAGCCGTATTGCCGATCGTTGGAACGTAGTGCAATTTGTCGAAAGGAAGAGGGGGCGATGGATCGCCGTTTTTAGGAATAGGCTGGGCTAACGCTGTTTTCCATCTTCTAGGGAAGATTCCAGAACAGTAGGAGTGATAGAAAAGCTTACCTAATGCTAAAATTTTCAATATAATAAAATAAACTGAATAGAAAAACTTTATTTTTTATGTTTGTTTTATTTAAAATTATAAATTTACACAACTTTATTATTTTTTAAATTTGTACGACGCGGAATTTATTGGAATGGAATTTATTTTCCGAAACGCGTCGTACAAATTTAAAAAATAATAAAGTTGTGTAAATTTATAATTTTAAATAAAACAAACATAAAAAATAAAGTTTTTCTATTCAGTTTATTTTATTATATTGAAAATTTTATCAAAACCGCGCAACTGGAGACAAAACACTAAAAATTACCTAATGCTTTTACCAGCGATGAAGAACACCTCTTCAGAAGATTGAGGGTCCCAGACCGACGGATTTGTTTATATGAAGACCTCGAAGGGCTCTCGCAACTGTACGAGTGCGGAAATATACGTGTCCTATTGAATGATTTACGTTTTTAAGGAAATGTTGCTATCAGGCGACGTAGAACTAGCAGCAAAACGACCTGCAAGTACATTTGCCTTATCTAAAGAGCTAATTATCGGGTTGTTTTTGAAGATGGGCGTTGGAACCGAAGATGAAGTTGAATTTTCATGTTCTTGACAAATGACCAGATATTTCTACTGCCTCTGGTGCAGGATTGTTTGCCTTAATTTCTGGTCATGATGTAAGGATTTTGTATCAGAACAATGTCCGTATTGCGGAAATCCGTTTAGGTTGTAGTCGAATAGGCAGACAGAGAGACAGCATTGCGAGTCCCACTTTTTCCGTCTTTCCTATCATTGTAATGTCATGTCCGATCAAATCTCAAGTTCGATTTTTTCACGAAGTTTGCTGAAACTACTGTGAAGCTAAACTAAATTGATATTTGTAAAGTCGTCTGTTTAAATACGAGTAGGTATCATATTAAAACATTTTTACACAACATTACATATTACACTAATCCGCAGATAAATCTACGAAGTAGAGACACTGAAAGCACTGGCAACTGAGGCTTATTGTCGGCTTAGACAATACAACATAGAGAGATACACAGAAAGAAAGAACAACAGAAGAAACATACATTATGTCAGCAGCACACGTTTATCATCGAACTAAATGAATTAAAATTGTGAGCTATAGTCCAGTCAAATTAAATTAATTAATTCGAAATATCTACAAAAAATACTGCGTCGAATTTTTTTTTTGTTTCTTAAAGAGTACCTATTGGAGAGTGTAAATCCAAAAAGTTCGAACAAAACACGCCCGTGCGTTGTCCGCCATTTTGAAAAAGGCTTTGGAAAGCTTGAACTCGATTTTCTCGGCTCCTATCATATATAGAACTGTATTTTTTTTTTAGGTTTGTACGTTAAAACATCTTCTTTAACTTTTGTTCAGAAAAAAATTTGAAACCTCTTTCCAAAAAAAAGTTATCGTCGAAAAACTGTCGAGATTTTGAAGTAAAAATGGTTTTTAACGTTTATCTCGCCTCATGTTCATCTGATCAAAAAAATACTTAAGTTGTTTTTTATAGATCACTTTATTTCCTACATTTTTGTATATTTAAATTTTATGTGCGACAAAAACTGTAGGAAATATAACCTGTCAAAATGGCCAATATCCTGCAAAAATTAAAAAAAAAAAAGAAATTTACTCACGTTTGAAAATTTTCAAATTTGATTATGTTCATTATGAAATTAAAAGAAACAGTTCAAACTCTTTTCAACAACACCACCGAGGTAGAGTTACGGCACATTTTTTTTAATATGGGGTCTCCAGGAGGTATAATGCAGATCCAACGATGTGCGTGTATTATAATCATGTTTAGTTAGACTAATTTTTTGATTTTTTTCCATTGATCGACGCACTGTGCGCCGGAGAAAAAGTTTTTATTGCGATGTTCAATGGGAAGGAAAATGGGTCACTGGATTCTTTGCGATATAGCGACTTTATTAAAACGTCAAAAAAAACTAAGTTTAATTTAATTTACTGGAAGATGAAGACGCATGTGAAGACTTTTCCTCACCTGAAAACATTGAAGAAACTACCATTGACGATCCCAGCACAAACAAAGTTAATATGGGGGGTCACAGCTGTACCGAACCAAGTCATTTTAAAGAAATCCAAAACTAACGCCTGGATTTCCGCAAAATTGACCTCTATTTAGAGCTGTAATGAACTACATAGTTCATTTAGAGCTACATAGTTCTATTTAGAGCTGTAATGAACTATACATATACATAGTGCATTACAGCTCTAAATAGAGGTCAATTTTGCGGAAATTTTGACGTTGGTTTTGGACTTTTTTAAAATGACTTGGTTCGGTACAGCTGTTAGCCCTCCATATGATCATTGATATCCGCACGCCTAGCCCCCAAAAAAAAAGGAGATAAGAACGACATGAAAAAACTATGCCACATTGAGCTATCGATTGGCTTAAATAGAAACGAAAACGATTGAATCGTGGATTATACCTCCTGGGGACACCACATTCAAAAAAATGTGCCGTAACTCTACCTCGGTGGTAGTGTGGAAAAGAGTTTGAACTGTTTTTTTTTAAATTTCATAATGAACATAATCAAATTTGAAAATTTTCAAACGTGAGTAAATTTCTTTTTTTTTAATTTTTGCAGGATATTGGCCATTTTGACAGGTTATATTTCCTACAGTTTTCGTCGCACATAAAATTTAAATATACAAAAATGTAGGAAATAAAGTGATCTATAAAAAACAACTTAAGTATTTTTTTGATCAGATGAACATGAGGCGAGATAAACGTTAAAAACCATTTTTTACTTCAAAATCTCGACAGTTTTTCGTCGATAACTTTTTTTTGGAAAGAGGTTTCAAATTTTTTTCTGAACAAAAGTTAAAGAAGATGTTTTAACGTACAAACCTAAAAAAAAAATACAGCTCTATATATGATAGGAGCCGAGAAAATCGAGTTCAAGCTTTCCAAAGCCTTTTTCAAAATGGCGGACAACGCACGGGCGTTTTTTGTTCGAACTTTTTGGATTTACACTCTCCAATAGGTACTCTTTAAGAAACAAAAAAAAAATTCGACGCAGTATTTTTTGTAGATATAAAATACTAATTTGATTGGACTACTAAGCTCATTAAAATTTTCAAACTTTATACTCGGCTGAATTTGTATAAATTGACAAATAAATTCAATGCTTATCATAGTGAGCAAACAAGTACAAGTTTGAGCAACTTTAGATACACAGCAACCCCAATTTTATTAAATCTATAAAAAATATCATGAAAGAAGTCGTTACAGAGCACAGCTTCACACGCTGCTGCATTATACAATTTATCCACATACCTATACCTATTTCCATGGGCTAAAGTTCAATTTCAAGAACGTCGTCGTCATTTAAATTTGTATGAATGAAATTGCTAACAATAAATGCATACGATTAATTGACTAACTAAAATCTATCTGTGGAAAGAGTAAATTATTGTTTTTTTTTTTTTTTTTTTTTTTTTTGTGGAAAGAGAAACACAAAGAGATGTACGAACAGACCTTGCCGTCGATTTGAAAAGCTTTGAAACCAAGGTGTTTTGTAGAGTTCTTTAGTGGCAAATAAAATAAGCCCATTGAAATGTTTCAATTAAAAAAAAAAAAAGAAAACACAAAAATTCTATCGATTTATTGAAGAAAAGTCTTGCAAGTATTTAATGCCCAAGTCAGTTGAAGTGCTTCGGGGGGAATATGCACGGCAATATGTCAATTAATTTGCAGTTGTCCAGTACCTATCTACTTTAGATCTAGTTTCAAACACTTGAATTTATTAAAGTGACTGTGCTACTGTTGTGTAGTGTGAAGACCGTATAGATTATAACGATAAAGTACACGCCTTTAAGAATCAGGAAGGTAGACATTAACTGTAGTTGATTAGCTTAAATATAGTAATAATTGTAAATTGTAGCATTCGTTTGCGTTCGAGTAACGAGACTTTAATTGTTTATTTACATAGCACATGTGTTGCGTGTACTTACATAGTTGTTTAGCAGTTTAGTTTGACTATGAGTTTTTGAACTTAGTTTTTGGAGGCAAATATGCAAGAATATTAAACCATTTAGGAAAGGTAGTTAGGTTATTAGAATTCAGTAGGTATCTAGAATTTATCTCGAGTAAAACTGTTTTAGGGTAGCAAAATTTTAAACGATTTGATTAAATTCTAAGCTACTAACTTAAAAAAAAAAAAAGATTTTGTTAATTTTAAACAACCTTACTACCTCTTAACATTTCATTAAAGTTAAAATCACAAAATGGATACTTTAACTTTAAGTAACTTGCTAAATCCGTATGACATCTGCCATTCTCCTTGAAAAAAATGTCTTAGCAATTTTATTTGTTTTTTTTCTTTTTCTTTTATGATTCGTGTGCTAATTGTTATTCAAAAATAATATAACTGTTTTCCGAAGACGAAGATTTGGATATGTTTCAAAACTCAGCTTAGTGCAGGAAAGTGCGATGTTTGAAGTCCCGACCATATCCTTTTTAAGAGCTGGACGATGGAGAATTTTGTTCCAGTTAAACATACATATGTTTGACAAGACAACAGTTAAGTTTTTGGTTGAAAACCCAAACATCCAAGACCGATTTACAAACTGTGATGTTCCAGAATTGGAAGTACTATTGACATTACACTTTTTTGGGAGAAATATTCATCAGGCAGATGTTGAAAAGTTTACTTCCTAATGGAACACAAAGGATATACCTATGTTTAACAATTAATCCTATCTAAGCATTAAATGGAATGGGCCAGTCTACAGTGGTTAAGATAATAAAGAAAATGTTTCGAAAAAAGTTGTCACAAATAAACAAATAACAAATAAATTGAAGGTTGTCACTTTGACTTCTAAGTTTCTGACATTTCAAATTAGCGTTCCGCCATATTTAGTTTTGTTTATTTGTTTTTTTTTTTTTTTTTTCTCGAACTGTCATTCTTTAGACGTTCAGATGCACAGTTTTAAATGTTGGCCTATTATTTTTCAAGGCCCTTATACTACGTTTTCACCAGAAGATAATCCGAGATTTAAGTCAAGAGATTTATGTGGTCATTTTACCGCAGTAAAAGATTAAAAAAAAAAATTAACTTTGACAGCTTCTATCAAAATGCTAATGCTGTTTCAATTTTTCTTATAAAGTGGAAGCGAGAGAAAGAAAGTTTTATTTTTGCCGAACAATAAAAAATCATCGAGATAGCTTAGCACGATATGGATATTAGGTCAGTTCGAACTATAGAACAATTGATCCAATGAAGATTTAGCAAGATTTATTTCTAATTTACTAGATTTACGAAATAAATTTGTATTGTAAATGTTCGAAATTTAAAGAAGATTTATGGTAAATCCACTTAAATCCAGGATTCTCTTGATAACGTAGTATTAACTAGTGCGTTTAATTTATTCTTTTTTAATTGCGATTAATAGGTGCTTTAAGGCAAGTTGTGCATTCGTAATAAAATCGAACTCGAGATTTTGATCAAAGTTGACATTACAATGATGGCGAAGACGAAAAAAGTGGGTCTGTCTGTCTGTCGGTTTGTTAAGCCTAAATGGCTCGGCCAATTTTCGTTTAACTTGGTAGCTATCGTTTTTTAAATTTTCCCCTCCTTTTTTTTTATAGAACAAAACTAACGGTACCTGCCATACGAATATTTTTCGAAATATAATAAATATATATGAAGGTTTTATAATACAAATTCTATATACTACTGAAATAAATCAGCCAAGTAGAAGACTTAGCACTATTAAAGGACTTGAATTATTATTAATCTTGGTTGGGTTTATGTAGTTCACATTGGATTTTTGTCAAAAAATCGATGTTAGATGAACTGAATTTAACAAAAATTGCGTATTGACAAAGTCCTCACATTCAACTGATGAGTCCATGTGAGATCGCCGGGACGAAACGCCAATTTTTGTGGACTAAAGGCCAAAACAGCTATTTTATAATAAATATATATAATATATAAATATTTTTTTTTCTCAAAAACGGTACAACCGATTTTGATGATTTTGTTTTATTCTAAAGCTCCCCAAAGTTTGAATATAATTGCGCATTAATATTTTCAAAAAAAATTTTTTTTTGGATTTCTTAAAAAAAATTGAAAAAATTGTTTTTTTTTTTTTTCAAAACTCAATATTTCAAAAACGCCTTGCTTGATTTTTATTTACACTTGACGAATAATAATTTCTTAATATACATATGTACATAGTCTACAAGATGTAAGAAAAATAATTTTATTTTACCTAAAAATAATGGTACCCACCATACAAATGTTAAAAAATGGTTTTCGAAAATCGTATTTCTCTCGAAAACCGCACCCAGAATTTTGATAAAATTTTTGTTCCTTCAATTAATTCTTACGACCTATAATTTAATAATTAAGATATTACAGGTAGGTACAGTCAGTATCTACCATAGAACCATTTTTTGAAATTTTGAATTTCTCATTATTGGCATAACGGATTTGAATGAACATTTTTGTAGATAAGCTTCTAAAAAGTTTGAAAAAATTGCATTTCAAAACTTAAAAAAACGACTCTATATTTTTTTGTAAATTTAATTTTTATTTGTACAGTAAAAAAAACTTAAAGTTCGCGTACCAACATTTTTGCTCAAAAATGTTTTAAAAAATTTGTATATAAATTTTTTTTTTGTAAGAAACCACTACAACGACATAAACTAATATTTGTTTGAATCACATGGCATCCTGTTCTTACCTCCAACTACTAAAGAGTTGTTTAAGTTATTTAAAAAAATTAATTTTATGCATATGAACAGTTTTTCTCTAATATTATTCATTTTTGAAATTCTTAGTCTTTTACATAACAGCAAGTTCATGCGACCCAGTAGTGCATTTTATTTTTTAGAATATACCCAAAAATTCTTTCCCAAATTATCCTTGACGAACTATGAGGCAATAGCAGGCAGGCCAAACTACTTCTTGGCAACTATAACCAAAATCGTTTCAGGAACTATATCAGCTTAAGTAGGAACAATTTACTCATAGTAACGGGACTCCTCAAGGGTCACTGTAAGCTGAGACGACACATCAGTATTCTTGGCCTGGTAAACAGCCCAACATGCAAAATTCTGCAACACTCATGCCGAAACTCCAGAACACATAGTAGGCGGATGCGAAGAACTAATGCATAAAAGAAACAAGTATCTGGGATGCTTTCAGCTAGAAGAGAGTGATTTATCTTTCCTGAAAGTACTCCAAATCTAACTCATCAAATGGATAAACTTGGAGGAAGAGCTGAATGGTTTGCAACTCATCTAGCTCTGGAGGGGGGCGCAATAGATTTTTAGGTAAATAAAAACATGTTTAAAAATCTTATTTGTCTCGCAAAAGGATATAAAATATTAACAGCACCTAACATAGAAAAGAATCGAATTTATTCCACGTTACACCTTAAAAACCGAAACTTCGTGTTTTTTTTTTTTTTTTGTCTTATTTTGATGTTGTACAAAACGAATTTAACAGGAATATAAACGACTTCATAAATTGAGAACATACATAGCTCACTTTTTTTTCAATTTATTTTGAAAACAAAAACAGAACTTAGCAAAAAGTTATCAGAACAAAATATAAAATGTCGTTGACCTCCTCTTGTTTTAGAATTATTTTCTAAAATTTATCAGCAGAAAACATAGAAAAAATCTATTTGGTAAACAGATCTATGTATATAAAGAATCTATAGGTATGTAGAATGGAACCATCTGAACAAATATTTTAATTATTATATTTAATCAAAAGAAGTTGATCTTTGAAAATTCATATAAGAAAGGAGATAAGAAAAATATTTTAAACTACAGACCTAGCTATTTCTCTTGTTCCTAAAATGTCCAAACTTTTAAAAAAACCTCATTGAAAAGTAGAATCAGTTCCTTTTGAAACAGGAATAGTTGTTTTAAATGAGAATCATTTTCGTTTACAGAAACAGAAAGTGTCATTCCAAGGCTAGGTAGGCAGTTGTAAGACAATTTAAATAATAACACATCTACCATAGCCCAGTTTATTGATATGATAAAGACTTTTGAGACCGCTATTCATAAAGTATTGCTCAGTAAATTAAATGCAGGTCTTGGCAATCGTTTTTGAATAGATTCAATAAAATGAAGGTAGAGTTTAAACAGTGAGCTTAAAGGGAATTAAAAGCCAAAAAACGGAATACCACAGGGATCAGTCCTTGGTCCTCTTTTCTTCCAATTTTAAACAAACTCCTTTTTCAAACTCAAGTTAAATGGTCTATCGACTGCCTTTCTTGCCGATGACATATCATTAAATTACCAGTCAGCTTCGGTACTTAACTGTGAATTGCTTTTTTTTTGTTTTGTTTTGTTTTTTTTTTTATATAATCTACACGCGCTCAAGGGATTATCATTACACTTTATATGTTTGAACACAGCGCGGGCGTGAAGTTAAGGAAGAGAAAGAAGGATAGGAAAGATGTGTGGTACGATGTTCTGAGACTGAAGGTTGTTGTCTCAGATATTTTATCTCCAGGGATGGCGGCTGAACTAAAGCGGAGAATGAATGCCGTGTCTTATATCTATGTCGCTTATAATTCACATTATTCATAAGCTTAGTGATAAGCAGGGCCGCCGCTACCATATGTGCAAAATGTGCGGAGCACAAGGGCGCCAACGTCTAGGGGCGGAAAATTAAGAGATCGATCTAACTCAACCTATACAGCATACTCCAAAAGTTTTCCTTAAGCTATTGGAATTTGTTTACATTTGACCGTTCACTTCACTTGACCACGTTTGTGACTGTGGCCTCTCACACCAAATAACCTTTTCGATTGCAGTCATTGGGAAAAAAAACCAACGGTAAAAAAAAAAATGTTTTATGTCTTTAAATATTTATGTTTCTTATTAAAAATAAGGGTTTACGAATAGTTTTTAATTAATTTTGGAATTGAATTGATAAATAACTTAAATGTCAACGTATTAAACAAAATCAGAATAACCCAGAAATTTAAAGTTTCATTCGTTGTTCGAATTTAAGCTTTCAATTGACATTCAGAGTTCAGACTCTATTTATATCAAAATATAGTTCCCACACAAGCCACAAAATGTCAAATTTCATCAAAGCATACCTAAGATGTAAAGGAATTATATATAATACTTCCAGATTCGGAAGTAAATGATTAAGTGTTTCAAAAAGAAAGTGAAAACAAAAACTTTTAAAAATATCAAAAACTACTTTGTCTTCTTTCTGTCAAGCTATAAACTATTGGTTTTTACCAAAGGATTGATTTGACATACATAAATTAAAAAACTATGCAAGGAACTCGAATATTTGCATTTTGTATGAAAATGGTTTTGTTGAAGATACGAGTATATAAATTTTTTGTTTCCTCTTAAAATAAAATGCACGACTGGGTCGCACGAACTTGCTCTTATGTAAAAGACTAAGAATTTCAAAAATGAATGCTATTAGAGAAAAACTGTTCATAAACATAAAGTTCACTACTCTTTAAGTAGTAGCTGGAGCTGAGAACAGGATGCCATGTGAAGCAAGAAAATATTAGTTTATGCAAGAACAAAATGTATAACAAAGTTATAAGTCAAAAAATCTTTTATATACAAGTTTTAAAACATTTTTTTTTATTACTTTACGAATAAAAAATAAATTTCGAAGAAAAATATTTAGCTCTTTTTTGAGATATCGAATTTTCCAAACAAAAAAAAAAAATATAAAAAGTTTCATTAAAATCCGTTGAGTCGGTAATGAGAAATTCCAAAATCGTCAAAATGGTTCTGTGTTCGGTAGAGTCAGTAATATATTGATTTCAATTTTTTTTTGTTTAATTTTAGAACGTAAAAATTTATCAAAATTCTCGGAGACGTTTTCGAGAAAAACGATTTTCGAAAACTTTTATTTATCAAGTTTTAAAAAAATCAAGCATCGGGTTTTTGAAATATTGAGTTTCGAAAAAAAAATTTGAAATCCAAAAAAAAAGATTTGAAAATTTTAATGCACGGGAATATTTTAAATTTTGGGGCGCTTTAGCATAAAACAAATTATTCTTTATTATTCTTTAAATTTTTTGATTTTTGTTTAAATCTGTTGGACATTTTTTTAAAAAAAAATTTAGAAAATTTCGAAAAAAATCGTATTGCAGGTACAGTTATTTTTGGTCTTAAAAAAAGAAAAAAAGTAAACGTGTGGGGACATTTTTTCGTCTTCGCTATCATCGTAATGTCAACTTTGATCAAAATCTCGAGTTCGATTTTTTTACGAATGTATAACTTGCCTTATCTGTAGTACCTATAAGTCTCAAGTAAAAAGGGTAAATAATCTTTAAAGGATGCAAAAACTGTGCATATATGCTATAATGACTACGTTCATTGTATAAGAATTTGTTGTAGCTCGGAACGCGACATCAACAATGCACGTTTGCTTAAATTTTTCAACTGCGAAATGGAGAATAAATAAAACTTTCACTTATTCAACGTAAATACCCCCGTGAACCCGAGACATGGGGCGGCAATTTAAGGTTCTTGCACAAGGGCGCACGAACAACCAGCGGCGGCACTGGTGATAAGCTACAAACTTTTTGACTACAATTTGTATTTTAATTGTTCTAATTGTAGATGATATTAGCTAGCGTTGCCAGACGTCCCAGTTTACCCGGGACATCCCGGATTTCAGACATAAATTCATCTGTCCCGCCGGGGGATTTATTTTTTTTGATCTACAGGCATTATATGATTTTTACTTGCGGTACTAAGGCAAGTTATGCATTCATAAAAAGATCGAACTCGAGATTTTGATCAAAGTTGACATTACGATCATAGCGAAGACGAAAAAGTGGGTCTCGCAATTTTGTATGCCTGTCTGTCTGTCTGTTCGACTACAGCCTACACGGCTCGGCCGATTTTCGTTAAACTTGCGATATCTACCAAGTTTAACGAAATTTTTTTCCAATACGAATTTTTCTCGAAATTTTATAAATATTTTTTTTTTTCTCAAATTTCATTTAGTTAAAGCTAAGTAATGGTACGACCGATATTGATCATTTTTTTTATGTTAAAGCTCCCCAGCAGTTTAAATATTATTGTGTATTCAAATTCTATAATTAACATATTGTAATATTTTTCCTAGGTTCGTTAAATAAAACGTATTACTCTTTTTCGTATTTCTTCTTTATTCACACTTTCCAATTCAAAACAGTAAATCTCAATTTATAAACAACTCAAATACTTTTATTCAAATTTAAATCACACTTGTTTAATAACACAATCCAATAAGCAATACTTTTGCACACTTTCATAATCCAAAATCAACTGTGTCTCGCTCACCGTGAACACTCCCTTATATACTCAAATTAGTTGTTCTTGTCTTGGAATGTTCTAGATGGTTGGAATAAGGGGAAATACATTTGACATTGGAAAAGAGCTTTTTGTTTGTTCCAGAAATTAGATACGTAATTTTCCAACAGATGGCGCTGTAGTAGTATAAAGCTCTGTTCACAACAATATATAAGAATTCTCTAATTTCATAAAAAAAAATTGAAATCAAGACATTACTGACTGTACCTACCACAGAACGATTTATTCGACTTTTGAATTTCTCATTATCGGAATAACGGATTTTAATAAGTTTTTGTAAAGAGAAGCTTCTAAAAAGTTTAAAAAGCATTGCATTTCAAAACTCTAAGAAAAATATTTTTTTTTAATTTTGAAAAAAATAAATTTTTTTTTGAAAATTCGATACCTTAAAAACGGCTCAATATCTTTTTTTGTAAATTTAATTTTTATTCGAACAAAGTCAGAACTTCAAATTGACGTACCAATGTTTTATCTTAAAAATGATTTAAAAATTTTGTATATCTATAAAAGCTTATATTTTAAAGAAACCACTACAACGAAGTATAATTTTGTTCTTGCATTGATCAATATTTGTTTGAATCACATGACATCCTGTGTTTAGCTAATTGGAGCTTGTTTTAGGAGTTGTGTTAGTCATTTAAAAAATTAATTTTTCTCTAAAAGCTTTCAGTTTAAAAATTCTTAGTCTTTTACGTAACAGCAAGTTCGTGCGACCCAGTCGTGCATTTTATTTATTTTGTCCCGAGCAATATGATGAAATCCCGGGATTTTTCATTATTTAAGCCACTTGTCCCGCCGAAGTGCAAGAAAAATCTGGCAACCCTAATATTAGCTTTCCTATGCACTATTTTGGTAAGTATTATTTTGAAACAAATACGAGTAGTTCATGCTTTTTGGTACGCCAACTTAAATTACAAAAAACAAATACTGACCAGTTTTTGAGATGTCGAATTTCCCAAAAAAAAAATGATTTTTTTTTTTCAAAAAATCAAAAAATATTTTTTTTTTTAAGTTTTAAAATGAAATGTTTTTCAAACTTTTTATAACAAAAATAAATTATATTGAGAAATTTTAAAATTTGAAAAACTGATTGTATGGTAGGTACACAGTATGTAATATCTTAATTTCAAAAAAAAATTATATGAAATTATAGATCGTAAGAATTAATTGAAAAAAAAATTATCAAAATTCTCTGTGCCGTTTTCGAGAATAAAACGACTTTTTTCTAACATTTGTATGGTGGGTACCATTATTTTTAAGGTAAAATAAAATTATTTTTCTCTCATCTTGTAGACTATATTAAGAAAGTATTATGTGTCAAGTGTAAAAAAATCTAGCAAGGGGTTTTCGAAATATTGAGTTTTGAAACAATTCTATTCAGGTTTTTGTGGAGTCTTAGCAAAAAAAAAATGATCAAAATCGGCTGTACCGTCTTTGAGAAAATCAAAAACAAAAAAATGGTTCCATGGGGGGTACCCTCAATAACCATTTTTCGGAAAATTTTTTTCAACAAATATGGACTACCCCTGTTGTAGAAGGGTTTTTTGATTATCGAATTTCTTATTTACGGCTCTACGATAGCTTTAATTAAATGAATTTTTTTTGTGTTTTTATTTTTAAAATCTGTCGAACAGTTTTTGAGAAAAAAAAATGTTTATAAAATTTCGAAAAAAGTCGTACGGCAGATACTATTATTTTTGGTCTTAAAAAATAAAATGCACGACTGGGTCGCACGAACTTCTTCTTCTTCTTCTTCTTCTTCTTCTTCCTTGTTTCGGCGCTGTTATGATCTCGATGTCGAGGGGATCATAACTCTCCCACGTATCTGCTTCCTCTAGCACACTAGTGATCCGCCTGTGGGGTTCGCCGTAAAAAAAATATTTTTTTTTAATTTTGAAAAAAATAATTTTTTTTTGAAAATTCGATACCTTAAAAACGGCTCAATATCTTTTTTTGTAAATTTAATTTTTATTCGAACAAAATCAGAACTTCAAATTGACGTACCAATGTTTTATCTTAAAAATGATTTAAAAATTTTGTATATCTATAAAAGCTTATATTTTAAAGAAACCACTACAACGAAGTATAATTTTGTTCTTGCATTGATCAATATTTGTTTGAATCACATGACATCCTGTGTCGCACGAACTTGCTCCTATGTAATAGACTAGGAATTTTAAAAACAAATGTTATTAGAGAAAACTGTTCATAAAGATAAAATGAAGTGTTTAAATTCTTTTAGTAGTAAGTAAAAACAGAATGCTATGCAAATATGAATGTATGTAAGGACAAAAATTATAAGTTCTTGTTGTAGAGGTTTCTTAACAAAAATAAGCTTTTATATAAAAAATCTTTAAAACATTTTTAAGAAAAAAATATGGTACGCCAACCTTAAGTTTTTATTACTGCACGAATTGAAATTAAACTATTAAATTAAGTAATAAATTAAAAAATATTGATCCGCTTTTGAGATATCGAATTTTCCAAGACAAAAAATGACTTTTTCCCAAAAAATTGAAAAAAATATTTTTTTTTTAAGTTTTGAAATGCAATGTTTTTTAAACTTTTTGGAAGCATCTCTATAAAAAAATTCATTCAGATCCGTTATGTCGATAATGAGAAATTCAAAACTTTTTATTTCTCTTGTTTTTAAAAAAATCTAGCATGGGGTTTTCAAAATATTGAGTTTTGAAAAACAAATTTTAAAATTTTTTTTTAAATCCAAAAAATTATTTTTTGAAAATTTGAATACACAATTTTATTTAAGTTTTTGTGATCGAAATCAGTGGTACCGTTTTTGAGAAAATCAAAAACAAAAAAAAAATTGCTTTCGTGGGGGGTACCCTCAATAACCATTTTTCGGAAAATTTTTTTCAACCATTACCTAGCTTTAACTAAATGAAATTATTTTGTGTTTTTATTTTTTAAATCTGTAGAACAGTTTTTGAGAAAAAAAAAATTATAAAATTTCGAAAAAAAAATCGTATGGCAGGTACCGTTTATTTGGTCTTAAAAAAAAAGAAAAAAACGTGTGGGGAGAAAAAATTAAAAATGATATCTACCAAGTGGAACCGACAGACAGACAGATTGACAGACAGAATTGCGAGACCCACGTCCGATGTCTTGTTTTTTTGTTTCAATGAGACTGCAGAAACTGAAGGAAATAGGCACAAAGGACCATTCTACATATAGGGCATGACATTTCGGTTCAACATTTCTCTTCTGGCTCGAAAAATATAACATACCTCAACGATTGAAAATTGAAGTTTAAAGTGGTTGCCAGTCCGCAAAGTGTGATATCGATACATATAATACATATTTCCGTCGATAGTTGATGCTATAAGTTGTTTAGACTAACCTTCCATTTTGCTAAGCTTCTCTCTTCTAAATTCAATGACACATGGTATTTATGAACCAAACTATGAAGCTCTGAGAAGAAGATGGTTGCAACCTGCGATGAGAGGATAATCAAAAATTTCGATTTAAACTTCCTAACGGGTGATTTTTTTGAGGTTAGGATTTTCATGCATTAGTATTTGACAGATCACGCGGGATTTCAGACATGGTGTCAAAGAGAAAGATGCTCAGTATGCTTTGACATTTCATCATGAATAGACTTACTAACGAGCAACGCTTGCAAATCATTGAATTTTATTACCAAAATCAGTGTTCGGTTCGAAATGTGTTTCGCGCTTTACGTCCGATTTATGGTCTACATAATCGACCAAGTGAGCAAACAATTAATGCGATTGTGACCAAGTTTCGCACTCAGTTTACTTTATTGGACATTAAACCAACCACACGAATGCGTACAGTGCGTACAGAAGAGAATATTGCGTCTGTTTCTGAGAGTGTTGCTGAAGACCGTGAAATGTCGATTCGTCGCCGTTCGCAGCAATTGGGTTTGTGTTATTCGACCACATGGAAGATTTTACGCAAAGATCTTGGTGTAAAACCGTATAAAATACAGCTCGTGCAAGAACTGAAGCCGAACGATCTGCCACAACGTCGAATTTTCAGTGAATGGGCCCTAGAAAAGTTGGCAGAAAATCCGCTTTTTTATCGACAAATTTTGTTCAGCGATGAGGCTCATTTCTGGTTGAATGGCTACGTAAATAAGCAAAATTGCCGCATTTGGAGTGAAGAGCAACCAGAAGCCGTTCAAGAACTGCCCATGCATCCCGAAAAATGCACTGTTTGGTGTGGTTTATACGCTGGTGGAATCATTGGACCGTATTTTTTCAAAGATGTTGTTGGACGCAACGTTACGGTGAATGGCGATCGCTATCGTTCAATGCTAACAAACTTTTTGTTGCCAAAAATGGAAGAACTGAACTTGGTTGACATGTGGTTTCAACAAGATGGCGCTACATGCCACACAGCTCGCGATTCTATGGCCATTTTGAGGGAAAACTTCGGAGAACAATTCATCTCAAGGAATGGACCGGTAAGTTGGCCACCAAGATCATGCGATTTGACGCCTTTAGACTATTTTTTGTGGGGCTACGTCAAGTCTAAAGTCTACACAAATAAGCCAGCAACTATTCCAGCTTTGGAAGACAACATTTCCGAAGAAATTCGGGCTATTCCGGCCGAAATGCTCGAAAAAGTTACCCAAAATTGGACTTTCCGAATGGACCACCTAAGACGCAGCCGCGGTCAACATTTAAATGAAATTATCTTCAAAAAGTAAATGTCATGGACCAATCTAACGTTTCAAATAAAGAATCAATGAGATTTTGCAAATTTTATGCGTTTTTTTTTCAAAAAAAGTTCTCAAGCTCTTAAAAAATCACCCGTTATAATGTACTTTCTAAGGATGGCAAACAAAATGCCTTGCCAATGAAATCTTCAATTCCCATATAAATAAATGAATAACCTAACAAAAATATTTGCACGACGCGACGTCTTAACCTTTGAGATTTCCTCAGTGAAAAATATGATTTTGTGATTTGAGATCTGTTGATATGCTACTGAAGACATATTCGCTTGATGTGGGGTGTAGCTTACCTAAGCTATTTTTTTAGGAAAATTCCTTTACAAAAAGAAAAACACAAATATTACCATGCAAAGATTTCTATTCCTATGAAAACAACGAGTAAGAAAACAAAGATTCCAAATACTTCCCTTATCTGTACCTCATTTTGAATAAATCATTATCAACTTATTTTTCTATTTTCTTCATATCAACTAACGATGTAAGCGGGCTGCAAGTTTAGGGTCTTATCAAGACAACAAATATATGAAGTTGACCTATGTCAAAGACAATAAATCTGGCCAACTTTCGACTAAACCCCATTAACGATAATAATTCCTTATCACCAGAGACTGCCCAACTGTAACGAATCTTCCTATAAATAAATGTGCTGCTGAATAGCTAAGCGTTAGTTAAATAGTATTCTTTGAATAATAAACTCTCTTCACCATGAAAACCTTCCTAGTTGTGCTTGCTCTCATCGCTGCTGTAAGTGTTTTTATTTCATATTTTAATCTTTTTAGTTATATTGTTTTTTTTTTTTTTTCTATTTTATTATATTCAGGTTGCAGCCGAAGAATGGGTTCCAAAGAAGTTTGATGAAATCAAGGCCATTCGTAGCGAATGCTTGGTTTCTCACCCATTGTCAGCTGAAGCCCTTGACAAAATGAAGACTTTCGTATACCCCGATGAGGAACCCGTCCGCAAGTATCTGCTATGTTGTTCCCAGAAAATGGGCATTTTCTGCGAACACGAAGGATTCCATGTTGACCGAGTTGTCAAGCAATTCAAGTTGACTATGGACGAATCTGAAGCCACCGCCATCGTTGAGAGTTGCGTCGACAAGAACGAACAGAAGAGCAGTGCTGATGTTTGGGTATACCGTGGCCACAAGTGCTTGATCAATGGCAAAATCGGGGATGAAATTAAGGAGTTCCTCAAGAAGACTTTGGCTAAGAAAGCTTAAGATGTGTATATATATGGAGACTGATTTGTTTACTAAATAAAAAAATGGGCTAAAACCTACAAAAAGAAAAAAAAACAAACATTTATTCCAAAATGTAAGAGATTCGAGCTAGGATCTTAAGACTTTTCAAAACTGTCAAATGAGTGTATAGTTTGGACTTGAAATTTGAAATATTCAATAATCCTTAAGTTCAAAGTCCTAAAGGTTTTATATCTAAAAAGGTTTAGCAAACATTGCTTAACAAATAATTTGATTTTTAAGTGCAACAATATTGTAACTTGTAGGTTCACTGCACTCCTGCTGACAGAACGAAAAAGAAAATTGATTGTTTTGAAAAAATTTGTCATCAAGTTTTAAAATAATTGTGACTGTACTTCCCGAATATGAGTTATGATGTGTTTTTTTTTTTGTTGATACATACTTTGTTAGTGGGGCATTACTTTGTTCAAAAAAATCTTAATATTTTGAAATCCGTCCATCAAGTGTGTGGTCAATTGAATTTTCCAATTCGAAAAGTCAGTCGTCCAGATAAGTTGTCAAGCATAGAACCATTGTTTCACGAGCTTCCGAAGAAATATGGTCCAATAACCTACACACAAACTGTCAGTCGTTCAAGATGCCCCTTGAATTCTTGGAGAACCAGATGTAGCAGGTTTCTTCCGCTCCCCAAACCATCACATTTCCGCCCCATGCTTGATAGTCTTGATTGTGTACTTGGGATTTAGCTCCTGGTTAATTGGACGTCGCACATAGCATTTGCCATCTGATTCAAATATATTTACTTTGGATGGATCACTCCATAAGATTTTTTTCCAAAATGTGAGCGGTTTTTTCAAATGTTCTCGCGCAAACTCCAAACGACGTTTAAGGTTTTTACTTGCGACTTAAGTACTATAAGGCAAGTTATTCATTCGGAAAAAAAATTGAACTCGAGATTTTGATCAAAGTTGACATTATAATGAAAAAAGTAGGTCTCGCAATTCTGTCTGTCTGTCTGTTCGACTACAGCCTAAACGGCTTGGCCGATTTTCTTCAAAGATATGGGTATGGGTTTTAATTTTTTCTCCCCCCACACGTTTTTTTCTTTTTTTTTTAGGACCAAAAATAATACACGATTTTTTTTCGAAATTTTATGAATATTTTTTTTTTCTCAAAAACTGTCCCACAGAATTTAAAAAAAAAAATTTTGAAAAATTTAATTTGGTTAAAACTAGCTAATGGTTGAAAAAAAATTAAAAAAATTGTTATTTTTGGTAGCCCAAAAACGGTACAGTCGATTTAAATCATTTTTTTTATGCTAAAGCTCCTCCAAAGTTTGAATATTATTACATACTTACTTAAATTTTCAATTTTTTATTTTTTGGATTTAAAAAAAAAAATTCAAAAAGTTTTTTTTTGGAAACTCAATACTCGTACATACGAGTATCTGGAAAACCCCAAGATCGATTTTTTTCAAACTTGACAAATAAAAGTTTCTTAACATAATCTACAAGATTTGAGACAAAATTTTGTTTTACTCGTATCTAAAACTAACGGGTCCTTCCATACAAATTTAAAAAAATGGTTTTCGAAAATCGTATTTTCCTCAAAAACGGTTCCGAGAATTTTGCTTGATTTTTTTTTTCCTTTTGATTATTTTTTATGATCTTTAATTTAATAAAAAAATTTGAAATCTAGATATTACTGACTGTATCTACCATATAACGATTTTTTCGAATTTTGAATTTCTCATTATCGGCATAACGGATTTTAATGAAATACTTTATAAAGAAGCTCCTAAAAAGTTTAAAAAACATTGTATTTCAAAACTTAAAAAAAAATATTTTTTCATTTAAATAAAAAAGTCTTTTTTTTTTTTTGAAAAATTCGATATCTCAAGAACGGCTTAGTATTTTTTTTTGGAAATTAGACTCATATTCGTACAGTAATAAAAACTTAACGTTGGCGTACCAAAATTTTTTCTTAAAAATGTTTTTAAAAATCTTGTACATAAAAGCTTATTTTTTTAAGGAACCACTGCAACGACTTATAATTTTTGTTCTTGCATAAATTCATATTTGCATAGCATTCTGTTTTTATCTCTTACTACTAAAAGAATTTAAAAACTTCATTTTATCTTTATGAACAGTTTTCTCTGATATCATTCGTTTTTAAAATTCCTAGTCTATTACATAGGAGGAAGTTCGTGCGACCCAGTCGTGCATTTTATTTTATTTTGATTAATTTTTACGATCTATAATTTAATAAAAAAAAATTGAACGCAAGATATTACTGACTGTACCTACGATAGAACCATTATGTTCAAATTTAGAATTTCTCATTATCGACATAACGGATTTTGATGAAATTTTTTTATAGAGAAGCTTCTAAAAAGTCTAAAAAACATTGCATTTCAAAACTTAAAATAAAAATATTGTTTGAATTTTTGAAAAAAAAATTATTTTTTTTTAATTCGATATCTCAAAAACGGCCCAATATTTTTTTTGTAAATTAATATTTTATTCGAACAGTAAAAACTTTAAATTGGCGTACCAAATTTTTGTCTTAAGAATGCTTTTTTTTTTTTAAGAAACCACTACAAACTTTTTGTTCTTGCATAAGCTAATTATTTGCTTGAATCACATGGCATCCTGTTTTTAGTTCCAATTACTAAAGAAGTTGTTTTAGTCTATTAAAAAATTGATTTTATGTTTATGAACAGTTTTTCTCTAATAACATTCATTTTTGAAATTCTTAGTCGTTTACATAAGAGCAAGTTCGTGCGACAACTTGAGTATATAAGGGAGTGCTCGCTGTGAACACAGCACAGTTGATTTTTGATTATGAAAGTGTGCTAAAGGTTTGCTTATTGGATTGTGGAAAGTGTTATTAAACAAGTGTGATCTAAATAAAAGTATTTGAGTTGATTTTAAATTGAGATTTATTGTTTTGATTTGCAAAGTGTAAATAAAGAAGAAATACTAAAAAGAGTAATAAGTTTTATTTAACTAACCTAGTAAAAATATTACAATATTATGGCCAGATCAGAAGGAGTAAAATATTCCTTGCTTAGTAATCATGTGCGTTAAAAAAGCGCCATCTGTGCGTCAAAACGAGCGCCATCCATTTTGCTCAACCTTGGTAACAAACAAGGTATACGTCATGACTTTCTTGATTTTCTCAATAAATTCAAGAAAGTGCCAGATAGACCAAGCTGTCATTCCAAAACTAATAGCATCATTTGTATATTGTGTAACGAAGCGTTCCATGCTACTCCACTCTGTACAACTTCTGCATGATACCAAGAATTGTATTTCACTCTAATTCAATTCACAAGCACCATGAGCATATGACGTCACAGCAAAATCAACTACATGGATATTTTTCGTTCGCCACTTATATAGTTCACATTCAGTTTCTACTGAAAAACCATCAAGAGGACCTACTTGGGTGAACGAAAGGCACCTCTTCACTCATACACAAAGTCAGGCGGCACAGTAGATTGATTGAATAAATCTTTTGAAAACCAGTCGTAGACTATTAGTATAGGCGAGTTGGTCATTTAGTTTTCCTTGCTTTGTGCGGAACTTCCCCCCACCAGTGGTAAGGGGTTTCGTAGGAAGACAAGTTAGGTAGGTGAGATCGTCCAGCTATTTCTTGTTGAGGCTTCCCCCCACCAGTGGTAAGGGGTCTTGACTCGAAGTTTAATGTCCTAATTGCCACCAGGGGCTTCGGTACCTGCTGATCAACCAGAGCGTTTAAGCCTGCTGTTTTAGTGCCACCAGAGGCGTATAGTACCTGCTGATCAACCAGAGCGTCTAAGCCTGCTGTTTTAGTGCCACCAGGGGCGTATAGTACCTGCTGATCAACCAGAGCGTCTAAGCCTGCCGTTTTAGTGCCACCAGGGGCGTATAGTACCTGCCGATCAACCAGAGCGTCTAAGCCTGCCGTTTTAGTGCCACCAGGGGCGTATAGTACCTGCTGATCAACCAGAGCGTTTAAGCCTGCTGTTTAGTGCCACCAGGGGCGTATAGTACCTGCTGATCAACCAGAGCGTCCAAGCCTGCCGTTTTAGTGCCACCAGGGGCGTATAGTACCTGCCGATCAACCAGAGCGTCTAAGCCTGCTGTTTTAGTGCCACCAGGGGCGTATAGTACCTGCTGATCAACCAGAGCGTTTAAGCCTGCTGTTTAGTGCCACCAGGGGCGTATAGTACCTGCCGATCAACCAGAGCGTCTAAGCCTGCTGTTTTAGTGCCACCAGGGGCGTATAGTACCTGCTGACCAACCAGAGCGTTTAAGCCTGCTGTTTAGTGCCACCAGGGGCGTATAGTACCTGCTGATCAACCAGAGCGTCTAAGCCTGCTGTTTTAGTGCCACCAGGGGCGTATAGTACCTGCTGATCAACCAGAGCGTTTAAGCCTGCTGTTTTAGTGCCACCAGGGGCGTATAGTACCTGCTGATCAACCAGAGCGTTTAAGCCTGCTGTTTAGTGCCACCAGGGGCGTATAGTACCTGCTGATCAACCAGAGCGTCCAAGCCTGCCGTTTTAGTGCCACCAGGGGCGTATAGTACCTGCCGATCAACCAGAGCGTCTAAGCCTGCTGTTTTAGTGCCACCAGGGGCGTATAGTACCTGCTGATCAACCAGAGCGTTTAAGCCTGCTGTTTAGTGCCACCAGGGGCGTATAGTACCTGCTGATCAACCAGAGCGTCCAAGCCTGCCGTTTTAGTGCCACCAGGGGCGTATAGTACCTGCCGATCAACCAGAGCGTCTAAGCCTGCTGTTTTAGTGCCACCAGGGGCGTATAGTACCTGCTGATCAACCAGAGCGTTTAAGCCTGCTGTTTAGTGCCACCAGGGGCGTATAGTACCTGCTGATCAACCAGAGCGTTTAAGCCTGCTGTTTAGTGCCACCAGGGGCGTATAGTACCTGCTGATCAACCAGAGCGTCCAAGCCTGCCGTTTTAGTGCCACCAGGGGCGTATAGTACCTGCCGATCAACCAGAGCGTCTAAGCCTGCTGTTTTAGTGCCACCAGGGGCGTATAGTACCTGCTGATCAACCAGAGCGTTTAAGCCTGCTGTTTAGTGCCACCAGGGGCGTATAGTACCTGCTGATCAACCAGAGCGTCTAAGCCTGCTGTTTTAGTGCCACCAGGGGCGTATAGTACCTGCTGATCAACCAGAGCGTTTAAGCCTGCTGTTTAGTGCCACCAGGGGCGTATAGTACCTGCTGATCAACCAGAGCGTTTAAGCCTGCTGTTTAGTGCCACCAGGGGCGTATAGTACCTGCTGATCAACCAGAGCGTTTAAGCCTGCTGTTTAGTGCCACCAGGGGCGTATAGTACCTGCCGATCAACCAGAGCGTCTAAGCCTGCTGTTTTAGTGCCACCAGGGGCGTATAGTACCTGCTGATCAACCAGAGCGTCTAAGCCTGCTGTTTTAGTGCCACCAGGGGCGTAAAGTACCTGCTGATCAACCAGAGCGTTTAAGCCTGCTGTTTAGGGCCACCAGGGGCGTACAGTACCTGCTGATCAGTACAACCAGGGGTGGACACCGTTGAATCACATCATAAGCCGAATAAGAGGACCAGTTTGAAGCCGAAGTACCAGAAATGAAATACCCGTAACCAAGTACCAGATTCAAAGCAGCCGCAACTCGTACGACCGATACGAAGCACCAAGATCACGTGGATTATTCAAGCACCCGGAATAAGTGAAATATTAGCAGTAGTATATTGTGTGTTATAGATTTAAGAGTTATTTCCAATAAAGATTTTGTAATAAGGTTTGAAGACCTTTAAACCTGGAGTTTCGTGTTTTCTTCAGAAAGACCCTGGCAAGACCGGCGAGCAAAACCTCGGCTGGAAACCAAAAAGCACATCACAAATTGGCGCCCGAGCAGGGACCTTTAAGGTCCAACCCCGTGAGAAACAAAATCTGAAAAACTCGAACTATAACATACAACCGACGCCGCCGCCCGTTAAAACCCAGTTCAACATGTCTGATAGCGAAGAGGAATTCGATTGTTTCGCTAGCCTAGGAGCCATATATCTCTTAAGGAAACAAGAGTTAATGGAGCGAATGAGCCAGCTAGGAATAGAAACAGATGGTTCAATCACCGCGTTAAGAGCCCGCTTCAGCGCTTATATTAAAGAAGCCAGACAGAGGAAGTCCACCCAAAACTTATGCGAAGAAATCGTAAAAACCACTACCGACCGAGAATACAAAGAAGAGGACAACACAGTTCCAGCAACATATAGTTCGAAAAAGACCGATGATATTGACATACCGAAATCTCCTAACTACACGGAGATCTTTTTCCAAGTTCCACCTCGTCCTGCTCCAAACACGGCCGGTCCTAGCCAAATATACTCCAAGCCGCCCGAGCCACACCCCACCGCTAGCCCAGATGCTATTACCGCCCACAGTGGACAGCCTGTAATTCAAACTACGAGTGTACCCGTCTCCAGATTCACACCCAGCCACGATGCCGAAGTCATGAATACGGTAAGGAAATGGGGGTTGAAATTTGATTCTTCAGGAAACGCGTTAGCATTCATGGAGAGGGTTGAGGAACTGACCGAGTGCTACGATATCCGCCCAGACGACCTGATAAAAGCCCTTCCTGAAATTCTAAGAGGAACGTCATTAGAGTGGTTCAGGATAAATCGAGTTAGACTCAGAACATGGCGAGACTTCCGCACATGTTTCTTGGAGCATTACCTGCCAGTCCGCTTCGTTTATAAATTAGAGGACGAGATTAGGCGTAGAAAGCAAGGTACCCGAGAGAAAGCCAAAGAGTTTATACAGGCCACTCAATACCTCATACACCAGCACCCCCGTATGAGTCTTTCGGAAAGTGTCGACCGAATATATGATAGCCTTCGTCCAGAATACCACTTGTACATCAAGAGACGAGACTTCCAGAATTTAGACGAGCTAATGAAGTTAGCCGAAGAGTACGAGTACATACAGGGCCAAGACCGAAACCAACGCCAACCTACACCACGACCGAACCCAGGGGTAAACATAATATCTACAACAAACCAGCGGACGTTTAATAATAACCGTCCTACACCGCCGCGAGTACCATTTAACCGTAACAATTATGACCGACCCGCCGTCCCTTCCGTCCAGTATGATCGAGCAACCCACTGCTGGAACTGCAAGCAGCGTGGACATACGAAGAGTAACTGCCATCGTCCTTTCCGGCTGTTTTGTTCCTTCTGCGGTGAAGATGGCCGCCTGACCGATGATTGTACCTGTCACCCACATCAAGCATCTATACTGAACTCGCTAAGTGAACAACCGATACAACAAGGAAAGAAAAAAATGTACAAAGACACCAGACTAGCTATAAAGGAGCTAGAAGATTTAAGAAACGGTAATGTAGAATCTCTTCTAGAAGAAACAAACCAGAACCAGAAAGCCGAAGTTCAAGCTTTTAAGCAACGGCCACCGCCAGAGGTGTTGAAACCAAGGCAAGATCCCAGATGTTTCATACCAGTGAGAATTTATGATCAAATTGTTATGGCATTATTGGATACCGGAGCTACCAAGTCTTTCATTAATGCAAAGACCCGCCGAATTTTACATAAAAACAAAGTACCAATCCGATATCGGAGACAGTTCACGCAGCTAGCAAATGGAGAATCTGTAGCTAGCCGAGAACACTATAATTTGATTTTGTACATCAATGAGGAGCCACTTCATGGTGAACTAACTTACATGAGCCAACTCACCGAGGATATGGTTATTGGTGTAGACCTGCTAACAAGTGCGAATTTCAAGATGACTCTACGTGGTAAAGAAATTCCTTTGATAAGTAACGTTCAAGAACAAAACCGACTTTGTCTAGTAAGAGGAAAACGGAAACATAAAGAATTCCTGGGCGGAATGCTTGATATCGATATCCAAAAGCTCGACCGTCCGCCCAGTACAAAATTAGCACGTGGCTATGATGACCCTTGCGAAGTCACCCGATATGACTCTACCAGATTAGTGAGAAGCAGTAAAGTTCGATCAAACTTAAAGAATCTTAAAGGATTAGCCGTACAGAAAAATAAAAAGAACGACAGAGGCAAGCTAGCCACCAGTAAGTTAACAACCGCCGAGCAATCAACAACTCAAATGGAGCAACCCATTAGCAAAAATACCGACCAGCCATGGAACAGGCAACTTACGCGACCAGCAAAAATGCGACCTGGAGCGAAGTCTAGCCAAGGGAGAACAGTTGGGCCACGCAATAGGCCGACAAAATCGCCTCAGGACCATTCTGGAGCTGAGCTGTCAACTGCTGCTGCTGTTACCAAACCCAAAAAGGTTGGAATAAGGCGCTTTAATCATAAGCCAGATAACGCTGCCCCAACCAAACGTTCATACGAACCACCCAAGATACAAATGCCCATCGCTGCGGCCACCAGTAAAATCGCTAGTACCAGAAGGCCTCTTTGTTCCATTCTGTCCGCCGCATCCACCGTTACGACTACCTTACCGAAAACCACTACACCAAATACCGCCGCCGCCTTTGCTGCCAAGGTATCGACCGCCGCTTTATCGGTCCCCTTCGCAACAGCTTCCAGCAACATGATACCCACCGCCAGACACGTTACCAACGATTACATTTATAGTTCAATGCCGTCAACATCCGCCGCCGCCGCCGCTCTAGCAACCGCTATGACCAGATCTTTGACCGTACGGAATCTTAAGTTCCCAACTAGTAAGACCGAGCCACGAGTAAGCAAACCACGTCCGAAAGATGATCCTTTCATGGGAATTTCCATCAAGAAACATCCGACATACAATCCCCGGTATAGACGCCAACGATTTACGTTTATACAGCGCTATGGACGAGTAGACGTCAGAATCATGAAGCCAGGAGTAGCCATTCTGACCCACAGTGAAAATGGCGTCAAGAAGAGAGTAACCTTTTCGCCATAAATTTATCAGACAAAAATTTTTTTTCTTTAATTAAGTTTTTTTGAGACAATTTTTTTTTTAGAAGTTAATAATGTATAAAGGTTGAAGTCCTAGTTTTAAAGTTGATTTAAGTTTCCGACAATTTCGATTTTTTTTTTATGAAGTGATTTAAAGTTTTTTGTAATTGGTAAGTTAAAGTATAAAAAAAGATGAATTTAATTTTGTTTTCCAGTTGAAGCGAATTTCAAGACGAGAGGGTTCTCGTCTCCGAAGGAGGAGGGGTATGTAACGAAGCGTTCCATGCTACTCCACTCTGTACAACTTCTGCATGATACCAAGAATTGTATTTCACTCTAATTCAATTCACAAGCACCATGAGCATATGACGTCACAGCAAAATCAACTACATGGATATTTTTCGTTCGCCACTTATATAGTTCACATTCAGTTTCTACTGAAAAACCATCAAGAGGACCTACTTGGGTGAACGAAAGGCACCTCTTCACTCATACACAAAGTCAGGCGGCACAGTAGATTGATTGAATAAATCTTTTGAAAACCAGTCGTAGACTATTAGTATAGGCGAGTTGGTCATTTAGTTTTCCTTGCTTTGTGCGGAACTTCCCCCCACCAGTGGTAAGGGGTTTCGTAGGAAAACAAGTTAGGTAGGTGAGATCGTCCAGCTATTTCTTGTTGAGGCTTCCCCCCACCAGTGGTAAGGGGTCTTGACTCGAAGTTTAATGTCCTAATTGCCACCAGGGGCTTCGGTACCTGCTGATCAACCAGAGCGTTTAAGCCTGCTGTTTTAGTGCCACCAGGGGCGTATAGTACCTGCTGATCAACCAGAGCGTCTAAGCCTGCTGTTTTAGTGCCACCAGGGGCGTATAGTACCTGCTGATCAACCAGAGCGTCTAAGCCTGCCGTTTTAGTGCCACCAGGGGCGTATAGTACCTGCCGATCAACCAGAGCGTCTAAGCCTGCCGTTTTAGTGCCACCAGGGGCGTATAGTACCTGCCGATCAACCAGAGCGTCTAAGCCTGCTGTTTTAGTGCCACCAGGGGCGTATAGTACCTGCTGATCAACCAGAGCGTCTAAGCCTGCTGTTTTAGTGCCACCAGGGGCGTATAGTACCTGCTGATCAACCAGAGCGTTTAAGCCTGCTGTTTAGTGCCACCAGGGGCGTATAGTACCTGCTGATCAACCAGAGCGTCCAAGCCTGCCGTTTTAGTGCCACCAGGGGCGTATAGTACCTGCCGATCAACCAGAGCGTCTAAGCCTGCTGTTTTAGTGCCACCAGGGGCGTATAGTACCTGCTGATCAACCAGAGCGTTTAAGCCTGCTGTTTAGTGCCACCAGGGGCGTATAGTACCTGCTGATCAACCAGAGCGTCTAAGCCTGCTGTTTTAGTGCCACCAGGGGCGTATAGTACCTGCTGATCAACCAGAGCGTTTAAGCCTGCTGTTTAGTGCCACCAGGGGCGTATAGTACCTGCTGATCAACCAGAGCGTCTAAGCCTGCTGTTTTAGTGCCACCAGGGGCGTATAGTACCTGCTGATCAACCAGAGCGTTTAAGCCTGCTGTTTTAGTGCCACCAGGGGCGTATAGTACCTGCTGATCAACCAGAGCGTTTAAGCCTGCTGTTTAGTGCCACCAGGGGCGTATAGTACCTGCTGATCAACCAGAGCGTCCAAGCCTGCCGTTTTAGTGCCACCAGGGGCGTATAGTACCTGCCGATCAACCAGAGCGTCTAAGCCTGCTGTTTTAGTGCCACCAGGGGCGTATAGTACCTGCTGATCAACCAGAGCGTTTAAGCCTGCTGTTTAGTGCCACCAGGGGCGTATAGTACCTGCTGATCAACCAGAGCGTCTAAGCCTGCTGTTTTAGTGCCACCAGGGGCGTATAGTACCTGCTGATCAACCAGAGCGTTTAAGCCTGCTGTTTAGTGCCACCAGGGGCGTATAGTACCTGCTGATCAACCAGAGCGTCTAAGCCTGCTGTTTTAGTGCCACCAGGGGCGTATAGTACCTGCTGATCAACCAGAGCGTTTAAGCCTGCTGTTTAGTGCCACCAGGGGCGTATAGTACCTGCTGATCAACCAGAGCGTTTAAGCCTGCTGTTTAGTGCCACCAGGGGCGTATAGTACCTGCTGATCAACCAGAGCGTTTAAGCCTGCTGTTTAGTGCCACCAGGGGCGTATAGTACCTGCCGATCAACCAGAGCGTCTAAGCCTGCTGTTTTAGTGCCACCAGGGGCGTATAGTACCTGCTGATCAACCAGAGCGTCTAAGCCTGCTGTTTTAGTGCCACCAGGGGCGTAAAGTACCTGCTGATCAACCAGAGCGTTTAAGCCTGCTGTTTAGGGCCACCAGGGGCGTATAGTACCTGCTGATCAGTACAACCAGGGGTGGACACCGTTGAATCACATCATAAGCCGAATAAGAGGACCAGTTTGAAGCCGAAGTACCAGAAATGAAATACCCGTAACCAAGTACCAGATTCAAAGCAGCCGCAACTCGTACGACCGATACGAAGCACCAAGATCACGTGGATTATTCAAGCACCCGGAATAAGTGAAATATTAGCAGTAGTATATTGTGTGTTATAGATTTAAGAGTTATTTCCAATAAAGATTTTGTAATAAGGTTTGAAGACCTTTAAACCTGGAGTTTCGTGTTTTCTTCAGAAAGACCCTGGCAAGACCGGCGAGCAAAACCTCGGCTGGAAACCAAAAAGCACATCACAATTGTATCAATTGAAACAGTTTTGAGTTACAATTTAAACTTATTTTTCAAAACATTTTCAATTTGAAGAAATATTTCAAGAAAATGTATTTGGAAGTGATTTTGACATCTTTCAATTTGCATGACTTTACTAAAATTACTTTAAAATTGAATTTTTTTTATGTTTCCGAAAAGGAAAGAATTGTTTCAATTTTTAACGATTCGAAAACTAATCGCCTAAATTACAGAACATGTACGAGTACCTACACAATTCTATTGGCTAAGCGAATCTCGTCAACTTTATTTTTATTATACATGTAAGCAATTTGTAAATTCATTATAACCTTAATTAATAATTAGTTCTTATGTTGGCTTGTACAAATTGTTTGTACGTTTATAGGTTAGAATTTTACAGTAGCTTTGCTTGAGGGAAAAGAAGTTTTACTTCTAGCGCGAGTACGTCAGTACACAACACACACTCTTTTTGTTTTAACTGAAACATGGTTTTCAAATTTGAAAAAGGTTTCGCCGAATTATTTTTAAAATATTAGTAGAAGCGTTGGCGCAAAACTTTAGTTCAATTAGAACGATGTTAAAGCTGTTTTAGTATGAAACTAGGTTAAAACAACGATTTTGCAAATTTTAATCGAATATAGCATCATACTTTCTCTACCCTCTTGTTAAAGTTAAAATCATCGAATACATATTTTAATTTTTTAGTATCGTGCTATTTACAAACGCCACAAAAGGTCTGTTTACTTAGTTTATTGCACGAACTGTCATTGTTTTAGGTGTGTTCAGAAGCAATTTATTAAGAACATTGCTTTAGTACGATAATAGTTAGAAAATATTTAAAATTAAGAATAAGTTAGTAAACTACTTTAAAGTTAGCAAATTGTTAAGTAGTATCATACTAATGCCTTTATAATAGGCTGTTTAAAATTTTGCGCCATTAATTTTAGTAAGAACTTATTACTTTTGACCTACATACGTATGCACATATGTAAATACATATATTCGTACAAACATCTCTGTCTATAGCAAATGTTTAATATTATATACAAAATTCATAAAAACTATTTTGAAGGTTTTTTATTGAGAAAAATAAGTACATCTTCGTATATGTCATAAGATTTAAAGTGTATTTAGACCATTATTTAATATTTACTTATCATGAATAAATAAACATTTAAAAAAATCGATTGGAAAATAGATAAACTTTTTCTTACCTTGTCTACTCTATACAAAATTTCGCTTCTAGGTCAGCGTGAATATACAGTAGACTCTCGTTAACTTGAACATACGATAACTTGAACATTCCAATAACTTGAACAAATATTTTTTCCCTTTACGCATTCTATACCTTGAACGGACTATTTTTAAGACTCAATACCTTGAATTTTTCCCCTAAGTACTCTATAAGTTGAAAAAGTATAAAATGTATTCGAACTCTGTAACTTGAACAAAGTTTAATATTGAAGTTCTTAAATTTTTGAATTTATGCAAGGTACCTGGGATGTTGGTACACAATGCAAACGGATTTTGTAAAGGGGAATCCCAGGAAATTTCTTTAGTACTTCCGTATAAGGTTTTATTCTTCATAATCGGTGAATTTCTTAATGTCATTTGAACACGTGCGTATTTGGGAATCGAAAAACGTTTCAATTAAAATTATTTATTAATAATATCATTATTTATGTTTTAAAATCATTAAAATGAATTATTGTTAAATAAAAACAACAATTTTTTAACTTGATCCAGTAACTTGCACAATCCTATAGCTTGAACACACCTGGTTTCGTCCGTGTTCAAGTTAACGAGCGTCTACTGTATAACAAAATGTTCATACATCTCTATGTTCTCACGTGTTATTACATTACATTACAATAAAAACACCCCAGTTTCCAAGATGGCTGCTTTTCTTTAACTCCTTTACTTCCCAGATTCTGGTCTTAACATGTAAAAAATGTTGTTCGTCTATAAAATTCAACTCCTTTTCCTATACATTATAATTTATAAGCAATTAAAATAAATAGGCCACCATTTGAAATTATAAATGAGAATTAATTTCACATTTTCTCTCGCGTTGCTATAGAAACCCTAAAAGTATACAATACATTTTTGCATTCTTAATATTATCGTAGTGATAAGGATAAGAGATAGAAATAGAAAGCATACTTTTTTAAATTTTAAGAAAAGCAGATATAAAAAAAAGTTCTACATTTATAAGCAACAAGCTATACTTGCCATTTGTAAATATGATAGATGCTTAAAAAGCTCTTCATGTACCTTAAGTATGACGAAAGTTTGTGATTTATTCTTTATTAAAGTAAAGCTCTGTTAGAATATTAAAATCGATTGAAGTCAATGTCGGCCTACTTATCATGAAAACGTGGGCGCACCAGACAAAAGAACCAATTTTGAACAACAATAAAAAATATCCTATATATCGGGTTTTTCAATAAGAGCGCTACAAAAGTTTTTTTAAATAAAAAAAAAACGGTTTTGGATATCAATGAAATTCTTTATTGAAAGTACGTTCAATTTTCGACGGTTTTCAAGCATAAATCGGCCGATACTGCTGCAATTTCACGTTCGATATTCGTACGAAGTTCATCAATCGTCGCTGGCTTGTTGGCATAGACCATAGACTTGACGTAGCCCCACAGGAAATAGTCTAACGGCGTCAAATCGCACGACCGAGGCGGCCAAGCGACTGGACCATTTCGTGAGATAACACGTTCTCCAAACTTGGTTTCCAATAAATTGATTGTGACATTCGCTGTGTGGCTTGTGGCGCCGCCGCACTATGGGACCAAATGGTGCAAACCATCTCAAAAATCCATAACTTTTTCATTTCTCAATATTTTTTTTTGAAATTTTGCAAACTTATACTTGTATAACCAAGAATTTAAAATATTAAAACGTTTTAAATAGAAACAAATTATTTTATTTTTTTTTTAATAAAATAAAATAACAAATTTGTAGTATTTGTTTAATTTATATGGGAAAAATTTGCTTGAGCAAGAATTATTGCAACAATTTGGATGAAATTTGTACAGTTTTTTTTCTTTTACTGGTGAAAACAATTGAAAGTAGTTTTTGTAAAATCCGCCCACTACCACGCCCAAATTTTTCTGATTTTTGTTATTTTCTTATTTTTAGTGAACAGGAAGCCGAAAATTTGTATTTGAGGTTTTTTAAACTTAAGACATCGCATGTATATTTTTTCCTCCCACTTTCCCGCCTACTTTCACCCCCTTTTTTTTATTTTCAGCTTAAAGATAATTAAAAGCAGGTATTTCTTAAATTAAGTTTTATATGTAGAAGTGAATTTATGAAAATTGTTATTTTTTTTAGTAAAATCCGTGTACTGCCACGCCCCTTTTTGATATATGAAAGTTTTTGGCCATTGAGACAAAAAAAAACGTAATTCCAAAGTACACCTTATTACTAGGTATATTAATTAATGTCTAAAAGTTCTTTAGCCTCATCAAACAATTCTTTGGTATCATTTTTTGTTCTTGGTTTTCACAGACTAGATATATGCGGATCAGATGTATATAATAAAGTGTGTAGAACATCTTCGTTCGTAGCTGATCTTGAATATTTCCTTGCAAATAAATTCTCTCATTTTGATTTTTTTTTAATTTAATCCGAATCCTTTAAACGCTTTATTGAGAATAAAAGCTTAGTAATAATCTCATTACATTATCTATGAATTTTGCCTCTTGATTGATTAATATTACAACAACAATTTGGCGGTCTCATGCCAACTCTATCACCTTTTAGACACTTTTCGCATGCTTTTGTTTTTGCTTTTGGTATTGTTTACGATTCAGTTTCCATATTGTATGCAGTTCTCTTCTAAGTGAACTGTTAACATTTTGTCTTCTTTTATTTTGTGTTATTTATATGTACCTACATTTGTATTATATGCAACATACCCCACACACCCCCTCCCACCCTCAAAAGCTTGAAATTTATTTTTATTTAATTATGATTTTTTTTTAATATAAATATGAGTAAGGAAGTTTAAAATTTGAAAAAAAAATAATTTATTTTAAAAATAAAATTTAGAATTTTAATAATATTGGAAATAACTGATAAAAACTTATAAATTTTGTGGAAACATAGTCACTTATATGATGTTTATGAAAATGTGTTGCACATGATTTAACAGTTATTTTTTTGAATTTTTGACAAAAAATAACATTTTTTTTTTAATTTTGAGCTAAAAGTAATAAAATAATGGTCCTAAACTTTTTGGAATACACATTTATGTGCATCAATAAAGGTACCACATTTTTGCCAAATTTTAATTTTTTTCATCGCTTAACAATAAAGTTCTAAGAATACGAAATTTTTATTCTAAAAACTTATTTTTCTTCCTCATCATACGTTTTTTCTTCTTAAACAAAAATGCATGAAAATGCGAAAGTTTTTATTTTTTCTTCCAAATTTAGAATATTTTAAGAATACTAAACAGCCATGAACTAAACGGAGGCAGCCGGAGCTAACAGAGAAAACTTCAATTGAAAACAAAAAAATGAAAAAGATACTGCACCTTACTCATTTTTTTTATTAATTTACTGGTGAACTTAATTAAAAAAAATATAACTGTTTTGTAAAGAAGAGGGCTTGGGCTTTTCAAAAAAGTATAATACTTCTACATTCTGTCCAGAAAAATACGAAATAATTGACTTCAAACTCTCACTTCTAATAATTCCAAAAAAATAAAAAAATATAAATATCGAAATGTCATTTTTAACGGTAATTTTAGGTACCTAAAAGAAAAGTAAGATACAAAAAATTTACTGTGTTTGGAAGAACCCTATTTCTATATAATCCCATCATTAGATTTTTCAAATTACCAAATTCACCAAAACCATTTTTGAGATAGATTTCATCATTTGGTCCCATAGTGCGCCGTCCTGTTGGAACCACATGTCCTCCAAGTCCATATCATCCAATCCAAAAATATTCGGTTATCATTAAACGGCAGTGATCCCCATTCACAGTAACGTGCCGGTCTTGATCATCACGGAAGAAGTACGGCCCAATGACGCCGCGCCGCCGCCGGCCCATAAACGACGATTATAACGACCATAAATTGGACGTAGCGCTCTTAACGTTGAGGCCAATGACTCCGAATTTCGGTAGTAAATTTTAATAATTTCGACTCGTTGTTGGCTTGTACGAGTATATCTTTCCATCATAAAATGGCAAACCTTACTGAAGAGAAATGTCAAAAGAGCGGCAAGAAATATGGCGTCGTTTGCTGTCCATGTTGCTCTACTTTTGTAGCGTCCTGTTGAAAAACCCTTTATTATTGCAATAAGTTTCCTTTCTACTTGCGATATGTGTAGGTACCATAAGGCAAATTTTGCTTTTAAAAAAAATCGAACTCGACTTGACAAAGTTGACATTATGATGATGGAGAACACGAAAAAAAGTGGGGTCTCGCAATTCTGTCTGTCTGTTTTTCTTTTCGATTTTCCTTAAACTTGGTATAGGGATAGCATTTTTAAATCTTCCACGTTCTTTATCACATGTTTTTCTTTTTTTAATATTTCAAAAATAGAAAATTTTGTTTTCCAAACATTTTTTAACAGATTTAAAAAAAAAAACTAAAATGTCATTAATTAAATGTTAAAAATAATTTTCTGCGAAATGGTTATTAATTGCAATAATAAAATAAAAAAACAAATTTTCGTTTGATTTAAAAAAAAAAAAAATTTATTCTTTTTTAAATTTTAAATTAAATTAATTCTTTTATATGGAACAGGGCACTGTTTCCCACATTTAGCAGATTAGGAAGAAGGGCAATTTTCTAAGAAAAAATTAATTTCGAAAGGCGTTATCATTTTGTAAAAATTTTCTGTTACCAGGAGAAAAATGTTCAATGCTATTTTATTAATTGCGCCATTAATAGTATAAGTATAATTTTTTAAGCAAATAAGAATTTATGATATTAAAATTTTTTTAAATCGTTGCACCGTTTTTTGATGTGTAAACATCTTTCCCGGCGGTAGAGTGAATCGAAAACGTGTGTAAAACTTATACGTCCCGTGTAACCCGTTACGGTTACACGTTACGGTTACACGTTACGGTTACACGTTACGGTTACACGTTTCGGTTACACGTTCCGTGTAGCAACCTACCTTACCGACGATTGCATTTAACACCCTGTTTACATTGTAAATAATGCGTACTTACGACATCGTGTTTACATTGGAGACTTTGAGTACTAAAATCTCGATTTTATTACTTTCCATTGCTGGCTAGAACTTAATTCAATCCCTCAACATTTCTTTACCTCTCGACCAATTAGGCCTATTCTGCCACATTTGTTATTCTGCTATAGATTTTCTGTTATGAATCATAAAAGATTTCCACCTTAAAAGATCTTTTATGATTGGTATTCAGAGGTTCGAACTTTTATAAAAGTCTGTTAGGCTAGTCGCGCACTGGCAACTGTGATTGAAATCAAATAGTTTAATCACCAGTTGAAAGAGAACCGCGCACTGGCAACTCTTTACTCACGCTCATACTCTTTTCTCTCTTGCGCTTATGGAAAACAGCTCAACTATTACGAATTAATTTTAGGCAATCGTTTAGTTTATGTCAAAACAAAAAGTTTTTAGTTGCTCGAATCGTGTTGCTTTAAGTGCGCGGTGTCCCATATAAGCCCATATGTTTCATTTTAGCAACTAAACAGTTGCGAAACTAAAAATTGAATGCACGCGCCTGGCCATATGCTACTTCGAAAATGAGATCTGTTATAAAACTGAACTAAATCTGTTATGTGTGATTATGTAAAATATTTCATCTGACATAATTTAAATGGATGGCGAACAAAAAAGTAAACTCTTAGGCTAGGCGCGCATATTCAATTTTTAGTTTCGAAACTGCTTGGTTCGAGCAACTAAAAAGTTTGTGTTTTGACACAAACTAAATGATTGCGCGCACATTCAATTTTTAGTTGCACAACTGTTTGGTTGCTTATAGAAAACAGATGAACTATTTAGTTGAATGTCCGCGCAGGTGCATATAATTATATGTTACACAGAGTAGCGAACTCATTTTAGGCAATAGCTTAGTTTGTATCAAAACACAAACTTTTAGTTGCTCGAACCAAGCAGTTGCGAAACTAAAAATTGAATGTGTGCGCCTAGCCTAAGGCTATTTTGTGTAAAATAATAATTATATGCACCTGCGCGGACATTCAACTAAGTAGTTCATCTGTTTTCTATAAGCTACCAAACAGTTGTGCAACTAAAAATTGAATGTGCGCGCCTAGCCTTACACACTAAGGATATCCATACAATGGAACACGATTTTATCTCATTATGTTTCTGGGAATACCAAGGCCATACTCTACTTATTTCTTTATATGATATGTGTTTTGATACATTTTCTTTCATTTGTCTCCTTTAAAGAACATTTGATAGACGAAAGACAAGATAAATATTCATTATTACTTGATGCACCTGTGTAGTGTGTACTTATTTAAATCTTTTATGATAAAAGTAACAGAAGTTTGTCTTTTATTCTTTTATGATTTTTAACAAAAATGCTATTCGTAAAAGATTTTTTCTATGTTCGAACGTTTGACAGTTCATAAAAGTTTTCTTAGCAGATTTTATAGCAGATTTTAGCGTGCTGAATACCAAAATTAAAGTTCATAGAAGATTTGTTGACAGTTCAAACATTTGTATGGAAATTCATAGCAGAATAACAGAATAGAAGAATAAAAGATCTCGCCGAATAGTCCTAAATATGTGAAAAAGACGAAACACAAATCAACTGGTGTAAAATTTCATAGCGGGTTCATTTAATGTCTTAAAAAATCCACTTCACGTTATTGACGGACGATAACATTTTATTTTATGCTTGCAAAAAATGCATTTTCAGAGTTGAACTTTAAAAATCCAAAAAATGTTCTTCAGGGCAATCAGTTGACATCTGCAATGAAATATTCTCGATACGTCAAAATTTAATTTGTCCCTTATCTGTCATACCATATAATTATTTTAATTATCGAATTAGATATTCTTTATTATATTAAAATATACTTTTAGCATTCATCAATATCAAAATATAGATGGTTCTCCATCTGTCAAGCCATGAACTGGATGACGACTACGACTTCAATGTATTAAAAAAATTAGTTTTGCCACTTATAATTCCATTACAAGGTGGGAATGATGTCAATCGGTCTGTAAATCTCTGACAGAGGAAGTAAGATAAAGTACAGAAACCTAAAAAAAAGTTAAGGGATTTGTTTGATTTTGGTAAGGTGAACGCTCCATCTAGTGGTTTGTCAAAAAAAAAGTTTTGACTTTTGCGCTGCATGACAAGTATATTTGTTGGCGGCGTTAAGCCAGGTATACATTGTTCAAATGCATGAAAAGCACGTACAAGTCTATTATTTCAGTGGCGAGAGAACGTTGCCCTTTGTGGTTTTTTTTTTCAGCAAAATTGTGTTTTTACGAATTTCTTTGAGATTTTTGTAATTTTATCCGAGTAATTTGTTTTATTTTGTCTGTCCATTTTATCATACAACTTTCGTTTGCTGTATTAATATTTTAGTCAGTGCTTATGCTGTGCTGTGTTCTCATCTCTTCAACGTACTATACGCAAATGAACCAATAAATACATGATCAATCATCAACCTTGCATATACAATATTTCTATGCAGTACGCTAGATTAAAAAGATTTTGATTTTTCTTCAAGCCTACATCCAATCTATATACGTGTGACTTTTTTACTAATACACTTACAATTGCTGAGAAAAATGCGATGTTATCGTTCATTCTTCTTTGTGGTTTTCTTTTTTATATTTGGCGTTCGCTCAGTGCAATTCGCTTAACTGAGTAGAGTAAGGAGTGCGAAGAGATGACTCCTTTTCGCATGAACAAAGTTAACTTATATTAAAAATCGCTGTGTTTAAAAGCACAGATGCACTCGAAAGGAAGCCAAAACAGAAACAGAGATTAAAATCAGATTCGTGTAAAAACAGTCTATTTTTTATCAGATAACATCTCTGTTTGAATATAAGGGTAAAAATATAATGCTGTCACAAGCAACATCCCTGGTTAAACATAAGTCAAACAAACTTTACGTTACGTAGCGGAGTCCACTCACTCCTAACACACGAACTCATTGACGTATTATATTATAATAAGTCAATGCACGAACTACTTCATCGAAGCACATTGTCGATAAGGTTTTTGGGTCGTGTGAAATGAATATTGTGTCGACATAGCAATGCGAACTCTGCGAATCGAAGTAGTATGCCGACATGGCGTGTAAAAAGGATCGAACTATTTCGTAGAAACAATTTTTTATGATGTTATTCGGTTTAGTTGTTAAAAACAAATCGCCTGAAAAAGCAAGAATAAAATTCAATCTCCTTAAGGAAGAATTCAATAAAGCTCTGGATCAACGCAAAAAAGTGGTTCTGGAGCATTAAAATTCAAATATGTTTCGGCGGTCATTTTCACTTTTCATTTAAAATTTTACAACTCTACCATTTCACAGCTGATTTTGGCATGTACTTCTACGTCGGCGTATTGGTGTGTAAATGCACATACAAAAGCGAAGTACTTTGTCGATTAGGTTGATCGATGTGGCGTGTGTGAGGGGTATATTCTAAAGTCACAAACTAGTACGATTGCATTGTATGTTTATTGGGTACATTCGATAACAAAAATTCGGCACTCGGACGAACGTTGATGTTTACACATCTTAACCGTGAGTCCTGGCACTCACACTTTTTTTTTTAAATATAAGCCTAAAATTTTAGTTGAATTAGTACGATGTTAAAGCTGCTTTAGTTTTAAACTAGGTTAAAACAATTTCGTAAATTGTAATCAAATATAGCATCATACTTTCTCTACCCTTTTATTAAAGTTAAAATCATATTTTTTTGATATCGTTCTAACTTCATATGACTCTTTCAATTTTACAAACGTCAAAATAGGTCTGTTTAATTATTTTTTTTGCATGATCTGTCATTACATAGTCTTAGCACGATACTAGTAAGAAAATGTTTAAAATTAAGAAAGAATTAGTAATCTACTTTAAAGTTAGAAAATCGTTAAGTACTATCATACCTTTGTATATAAAACTATATAGTACTATCTTTGTATATAAGACTATATAGGTTATATATACAAAGGTACTATCAAGAAGATGAAAGATTGTGGCCATATCTTAAGTATGGATTATTGTACTTCCTAGATTTGTCTCTGCTAAATTTAATAATAAAATATTCTCTTTTTTACTTGCGTTATAGGTACTATAGGGCAAGTTCTGCATTTGGAAAAAAAATCGAGTGGGTCCGACAATTCCGTCTGTCTGTCTGTATGTCTGTACCTCGAACTACAGCCTAAACTACCGGAGGTTAAGGGTCTTCAGTGATTCCCTAGAGGAGAAATTGAATTTTTTTTAGCTCCAAAACTAACGGTACCCCCCTTACACCCGTAATGCAAAATCTTATGTATCTCGAAAACGGCTCTAACGATTTTGATAAAAAAAATTAAGTGTGATATTATGAACATAGGCTACATTTTGGTCAAACAAAATATTGGGGTAAAATGTTATTAGGGGTACCTCCCATAGACCCGGTTTTTTTGATTTTCGACTTTCTCATTAACGGCTCTAAGGATTTTAACCCAAAATTTTCAGCAGGAGTCCCCTTAAGTTTAAAATAATATTGTATATAAAAATATTCGAACAAATATTTGTTGGTTTTTTTGAAAAAAAAAATTTTTTTCTTAAATCAATATCTTCAAAACCTATGAACGATTATTTTTTGAAATTATTTTCTAAAATCAATATTATTTAATACTTAAAATTCGCATCCTACTTTTTTTTCTTGAAAAATTTTGGACAAATTTCTTATATAAAATATTTATTTAATAATAGAACGATTTTTTAAAGTTTATTTGCATAAATTCATACTTTTCCGGAAACCAGACAGCAATTTTATGCATTTGAACATTATTATCTCATTAAATCCATGTTTTATATTTATAAAATGTATCTTAAATTCAAAAGTACTTTTACATAAGAGTAAGTTCGTTTGATCCAGTCGTGCATTTTAATACTACCTACTTGTTTTGTATCTTATCCTTCTCTGTACTGTAAAATCTAGCGCTAATTTCAGCGCCAGCACCAGGCTAGAGTTCGCAAATATACAAAGATCATACTCACCCATATTCTGAAACTCTTATTTATGACTCGTATTCGAGTATAGTCGTATGTTGGTATTCCAGGAGTCGTACATTCGACTTCACTTGTACTAATATTGGAAAACGCAAAACATCGCATACGAGATACAACTATTCATATTTTATCGTTATTCCGAATCTCGTATTCGATTTATGTACTTGAAGTCGTATTTGTGTACTTTATTACTCGTGTTAAATTTTCTAAACGAGACTTGTTTTTTTTTTTATCAAAATGGACAAAAAGTTAATGCAAGTAGGTACATTGTTACCTCTTGGTGCGTTAAACTGTCATGCGGAAGGTCTGGAGTTCGATTCTCAGCCGCAGCAAAAAGTTTTTCAGAAGTGTATTGCCTCTTGCAAGGAATTGACAAATCCTCTAAGAGTATATCTCTTGTCTTGGAAATTGCTGCACATTAGCCGTTCGGAATGGGCAGAAAATTGTAGGACCCCTAAGTTCCTGGTAACACGCACACAGGAATGGTTGAGAATTGTAAGTCACTCTAGGTCCTGGTACACTTCGAGCTGTTGCACCACCAAATTTTTCAAAGTAAATTTTTTATTGGTTCGTTTATAAATAAATAATAAATCAGACCAAAAACATTAATGTTAAAAAAAAGAGCCAAGTTCTTCTATACAAAAATCTTTGTGTAACAAGTCAGCCGTGAAAAGTAGTGAGATCTAAAAGTACGCCAAGTTCTTACTTCATGAAGGTTTAATAGCGAATATTTAAAGTAGAATAATATTGAAACAGGTACAATGTAATAGAGAAATTTTATTATTTAATGATTACTGACTAAAATTTGATGGGTTCACTGGTCAAGTTTTTAAAACCTTTCGAATTAAAAAAAACTTGACTAGTGAACCCATCAAATTTTAGTCAGTAATCATTAAATAATAAAATTTCTCTATTACATTGTACCTGTTTCAATATTATTCTACTTTAAATATTCGGTATTAAACCTTCATGAAGTAAGAACTTGGCGTACTTTTAGATCTCACTACTTTTCACGGCTGACTTGTTTGACAAAGGTTTTTGTATAGAAGAACTTGGCTCTTTTTTTAACATTTATGTTTTTGGTCTGATATAATTTACATCAGTTCTGAGGAAGTGGGCGGATACCACGCCCCCTGAATGAAAAACCTCAGTGTTTATTGTTGCTCCTTTATATGCAATTTAAGCCCTACCTGTTCACCTAATTTCATAGTTTTAAAGCAGTCGGAAGTGCTCCATTCAACCAACACCAATTCGGAGAAAGTGGGCGGATACCACACCCCCTGAATGGAAAACTTGAAATTTTCGATTTTTTCCTCTGCTTGCATGACAAGACCTACCCTTGTGCAAAATTACAAGATTCTACGATGTCGGGAAGTGCTCCATAATTTTGATGATCTGTCAATCAGTCAGTCAGTCAGTTACGGTTTTTGTGATTTTTGAGGCCTTATATCTCAGGAACCGCTTATGCTAGGAAATTGAAATTTGATGAGGTGCCTGTGCCTGACATATAGCATAGCATATATTCGGAATTTTAAGTTTCTGACTACCGTGCCCTTTGATTTAGTTTTAGTTTTAGTGGTGAAATTACAACAATATGCTAGAGCAAATTTGAGGAGTGCATTGTTAACATTTTAAATTTAAATTGTTAATCCCCAAGGAACAAACATTGGAGTTTTTCAGCCTCCTCCTGTAGTCGACACGATTAATGCTGAAGATGAAACTGACATAGTTCAAGAATATAACGAGGATTCATAAGCCAGTAACACCACTCTTACAAACAAAAAAGAAAAAGAAAAAAAAAAAACGAAAATAGAAGAAGAGCTACTACAAATCAATGGGGCTCATCAGAATTTTATTATAAATAAAATAAATTTAATTGAAAAAACAACAAATGATTTTTTCAATTCAAATTTATTAATTTTGACAATTACCTACGGGCAACATTATACGTTGTTTTTTTAAGCTTCGCGTACGCAACGAATAACGATTTTGATACTAAACGAGTTCGAGTTCGACTACGAGTACGAGACAAAATACGACTTGGGTGACTAATACCTTATAAGACTAGAGTGTTTAAAATTTTGCGTCACTGTTTTTATATTATATTATTATATTTTAAAATATTCTTAATTAATAAACTTGTATAAGTTTTATGGAAATATGTTTAAAAAACAAAAAATCAAAAAAAAAATTTTTAAACAAAAACAAAAAAGAAATTTTTTTCAAAATTCTTGGCAGTTTCTGTATAAAGAATTAGTAACTTCGATGAAGAGAGAAGGAAAACTAAGAAAATGGTTCAATTGCATTTCATGGTTTTTATTTGAAAAGTATAGAAAAACAGCTAGGTGCCAAGTTTCAAAACAAGTGTGTAAAAGTATTTCAAATTTCGTATTTAAATTAAAAAAAAAAAACCACTATCCAGATAAACTAAATAAAATAATACTCATACGCCCGAGTGATCATAGTTATCTGAGGTTTGGATTTTATGATAATTTTCTTGGCAACTTGTTATTTAAGGTTCTTCGGTAATTGCCTAGAAAAGAAACTAACGGTACCTGCCATACAGCCGTTACACAAAATCTTATTTATCTAGAAAGTCTCTTTTTAAGATTTTGATAAAAAACCCATGTGTGCTTCTATAGGCATGAACTGAATTTTTTTCAAGCAAAATTTTACGAAACAATTTTACCAACAGTACCTCTCATAGAATCGGTTTTTTTTATTTTCCAGCTTTTTTTTTAACGGCTCCAACGATTCTGACCAAAATACATACATTAACGAAATTACTTATATAAAAAAAATAATTTACTAACAAATCAAATTTTTAAACTTTGCTTCCATAAATTCAAACTCTTCTAGAAATCAATTTTTTTCATTTAAACATTTTTCTCTATTTAAATCCTTGTTTTTATATTTTTAATCATTTTTTAAAATTCCAAAGTCTTTTTACATAAGAGCAAGTATGTGCGATTAAGTCGTTAATTTTTTTTTTAAATCTATGGAAAAGTTTCTTAGAAAAAAAATATTTCCTAAAATTTCGAGAAAAAAACTTAGGTACCGTTAGTTTTGATGGGGGGAGGAATTTAAAAATGCTATCTACCAAATTTACAGAAAGTCGGCTGAGTCTGAACAAAATTTTGTATTTTTTTTACGAATCCGTCAAATAGTAACTTCATATGTGTCGTTATGTGCAGATATTATGACCATGGAAAATATTTTTGCAGCATATAAATAAAACGCACAAAAATTCCTGGTAATAACATTTGAAGTCAAAAAGCTTCTCTTATCAAAAGCTTCTGAAACTTTTGATATTAAAGAAGTCTATAGTCCTTACCCGAGTACTTGTCGACAATGTAACAAGCTTTTTCAGTTTAAGTTCTTCCACCCTTTGCAACGGTTTCACAAAAAATATCCTTACGGTCAGTGTGGTTTTAGTTGCCTTAAATATTTTTAATTAATAATTTTACCTTCAACACTTTGTTAATATTTTACATATTAATGCATCTAAATAACTTTCATACTTGTTCGACCTTAAAAAACACACAAAACTTTAATTTTATCGAGGCAAAACAAAACTGAAAAAATTGTGTATCTAGGAAAAATTTCATGTCCTCTTTCCCCATTTATTTTGCCTTTTGTCTTTGAATTCACACATTGAGTGCCAATAGAAATTATTTTGTTTTTTTTTTGTTTTTGGAAACGTGTTGACATTCTGTTTTGAATATTTTCTTATACTCATCATTTTTCTAATAGGAGGTTGACAAAAGCTAAAGATAACAATCTAATAACAAGGACGAATCAGAAGAACTTCAAAGATGGCATGTCCTTTCTTTCGTCGGACGGATTCATTAACGCGACAACCTTCTGTCATCGCCGAGGGTAATACTTGGGCACTAGAGGATGAGCTAGCGGAAGAGCCAGATGATGCTCTGACATTGACCCATTTACAGATGGCCATACAACTGTTGACAGCTCCTTCGGTAAGTGTTGTTTGAATGAGAATGGCTGTGTTACGTAAGCTTCAAAGAGCTTAAAGAATGATGGAGACTTTATATTGTGTACGTCTACCTCCTCCTTTGATTCTAGAACATAATGTTATGCCATATGAAAGTAGGATTTCGTTAGCCAAGATTCGAATTGATTTTGTTTACATTTTTTTACAGAATGATGACCTTAACACGGCCGTAACATCACTCATCAGCAAACACAGCAAGAGCTGGCCGACTATTTGTAAACTGTGAGATATATTATTTGAGAAGGAACTTTCGTTGAAAAAGATTTTATTGAGGGATTTATTTTAGAAAAATCGATACTGACATTTTGAGATCTTATCCGAACTATGACTACTTGGCGGATATTCAAGATATCCTTTTGGAAATGGACGAAGTGAGTGCTAGTGAGATTCTAGTTTTACTCGGGGAGGAATTGATTACATCTTGCTGCACTGGAATTATTGAAAGGGCCTTTAAGTGCTTGGGGACGGATTTGCAAGAGTTCTTGGGTTCATTGGATGGAGTTTATGATGTTCTTAAGCTGCAAGAGGTAAGAATTGTTTTAATGACAAAGGAATACATTATAAAAGTGTGAGTTATAATGGCTCTTTTATTTATGCTTGAAATAATATTTATATGTTTTTGTATAAGAGTTTATAAGTCTATGTGATTTTCTGAGTATTATAAGTGCATGAATAAAACCAAAAATTATTTTTATATGTATATTTTATTATTTATGTAAATAGAATCTTCTTAGTTCCAGAGTCTTTTTTCGAGTGTCTATTTATATTTTTTATTTTTTCTACTTATAACCAGCAGCTATATAGATTTATTCTAAATTTCATATAAACTTATAAGTAATATTTTATAAAGTAATTTCTTCATTACTACAATTCGGCCTTCCTGACTCGTAATCGTCCCGATTACCTTTAGAATGAACTTTAACTTTAATTTCTTTTTTTTTTTAATTTTTTTGTATTGTATTTTCCTATCCAAGGTTTCATATTTGCTATTTCCCAAATTCCTTCGTAAGGGACTTGATTTAATTGAAAACCATCAACATCTCTTAATAAATACCGATCATTTTGTAAAACTCGAACAACTTTGAAAGGACCTTTAAACCTAGGAGCGAGTTTCTTACAAACTCCAGGTTGACTTATAAAATTTTTTACTACCACATAATCACCTTCTTTATATTCTTTATGAATTCTTCCCCGATCCTTTATTTGTTTATTGTAGTTTTGACATTTTATGATTCTATTGGCTGCTTTAGCTCTTACTTCATTTAAGTTTCTTTCTGATTCCTTTGCAGTTATTTCTTCAAGTTTTTCCTTTAATAAATCTAAGACAACGCCTCTTTGGCTGACACCAAAAAGAAGTTCACTTGGAGTTACACCAATACTACGGTGAATTGTATTATTTAATGCGAATTCTATTTCTGGTAACACTCTATCCAAAGAAAAATCTATTCCCCCACAAGTTAGCTTTGCAAGCATTGGGCCTAAACTCCTATTTACCCTTTCAATTTGTCCATTAGCTTGTGGTGATCCCGTTGCTATTTTTGAATGTTTAATATTGTTGTTATTGACAAATGTTTGGAAATCTTTAGAAGTAAATGCAGTTCCTCGATCAGAAACTATTAATTTTGGTCGACTATATGAATTAAAATATTGCCTTAAGCAACTTAATACCTCTTTGGTATTAGTACTTCGAACTGCATACAACTTTACAAATTTAGAAAATGAATCGATTAATAAAAATACAAACTTCTTTTTTGAATTTTTAAGTGTTACTGGTCCGAAATGATCTATGTACGTGAATAGTGTCAAAAGGAGTCTTACCTTTTGGTATGTTATGAAGAAGTCCTTCATGCTTTCCGAATTTTGGTGAAAAAGAAATACATTTTAAACAGTTTGAAATATGACATTTAATTTTTTCTTTCATTTTAGGAAACCAGTAAACTTTTTGCAAACCACTCAACACTTTATCACAACCAACATGACCCATATCATCGTGATATACTTGCAATACATTTCTTTCCATTTCTCTTGGAACATAGAACCGAACGTCCTGTCCAACTTTTCTATATACCAGTCCATTACACATTTCATATAATTTCTCATCTTGTTTTTCCAAACGTTTTCTAATTTCATTTATAACATCATCCCTATATTGACAAATTGATAAATTTTGTTCAAAAGTATTTTCTTCTAAAACTAATACGCTTGAAGTTCGGCTAAGAGCATCAACATGTTGCATTTTTGACCCTGCACGATGTTCTAAAGAATAATCGTAATTTTGGAGCTCAAGAGCCCATCTGGCTATTCTGGAATTTATCTCTTTTTTGTTTAAAGTTAGTGTTAAAGAATTACAGTCTGTTACTATTTTAAATTTTATTCCATGCAAATATATTCTAAATCTTTGAAGGGCATAAATAATTGCCAAAGTTTCTAACTCGAAACTGTGATACTTCATTTCTTGGTCAGTTGTTCGTTTTGAAAAGTAAAACACGGGATGAAACTTTCCATCTACTTTTTTCTGTAGCAATATGGCCCCAAACCCTAATGAGCTTGCATCACAATGAAGCTCTGTTTCATCACGTGGATCATAAATTGCTAAAATAGGTGCATCCATCAGCTTTTGTTTTAACTTTTCAAAACAGCTCAGTTCTTTTTGTCCAAATTTAAAGCTCACATTTTTTCGAATAAGGTTATATAATAGTTGAGCTTCAACTGAAAATCCCGCTATAGACTTCCTGAAATAGGAACACAAACCTAAGAAACTATGAACAGCTTTAGAATTTTGGGGTACTGGAAATTTTGAAATAGATTCTATGCCTTTTGAATTTGGGCGAATACCATTTTTCGAGATTATATAACCCAAATATTCTATTTCCGATTCCAGAAACCTACACTTATCCATCTTTATTTCCAGTTTATTCCTCACTAACCTCCGAAAAACTTCCTTTAAAAATTATAAGTGCATGAATAAAACCAAAAATTATTTTTATATGTATATTTTATTATTTATGTAAATAGAATCTTCTTAGTTCCAGAGTCTTTTTTCGAGTGTCTATTTATATTTTTTATTTTTTCTACTTATAACCAGCAGCTATATAGATTTATTCTAAATTTCATATAAACTTATAAGTAATATTTTATAAAGTAATTTCTTCATTACTACAGTATCAATTTCTTTATAAATGAAATTGAGGCAATTTAACAACATAAACATACATAGTTTAAAAGTATCTCTAGTGAAACTATCAAGAAACTCTATAAGATGGAGTATTAATTGAATTGATGGAAATTAATTTAAAAAATGTATATCTTATAAATTTCCGTCGGACTTTTTGGATTCGCTCACACGAGTTTTTACAATATGGGTTCTAAACCGTACTGCAGTACTCAAGCATCTTGATCTTGATATATAAGGAATAATAGGGGTCGCAAATGGCTACCCTGTAGAACATCAGAAAGCAATGTGATTTGTTCTGAAAAATTATCATCATTTTTAACAACTTTTAACAAATTGAAGCTTTTCAGTTAAAAAAGATTTTAACCAATCGAAAAAGTTTGAGTGAAAACCAAACTCCAAAAGTTTGTTCAAAAAACCTACTCATTTAAAAGATTTAGCGAAATCGGTAAATATAATATCCGTTTGAAGACTAGACTCGAAATTATTTATTATAATTATAGCTAGTCATTATAGATAGTTTAGTTACCGTAAATCCACCAGATATAAAACCATGATGGTATACTGAAACAATGTCTTTTGCTTAAAAAGATAGTTTATGAAAGACAATCTTTTCAAATAACTTTGGCAAAGCTGAAAGTGTACAGATTATTCTATAGTAGTTAGTAACGTTCTGTTTAGATACTGACTTAAATACTGGTGTAATAAAAGACAATTTACAACGCTCTAAGGACTGACCCGAGAATGGATATAAATCAAAGCTGGTCGTTAACGTTCTAGATAAGGAAGATGCACACTTAAATAATTAAATTGGCGGAATCCCATCGGGACCTCTATTTTGTGTTGTATCTGCAGGACTGTATTGACTTTTGAAACCTGTAGTACCATCGAACTCATATCTTTTCTGTAAGCAAAAGTAATATGCACGACTTTCCCGATATATTACTTCCTTAGACATAAACTAGTTGAAAACTAACAGCGGATTCAGTTTCGACTAGATTAAGTAGGCAATTTTCCAGGCCAAGGTTTTTTCCTTATTCAATCACCAAGATTAGATCAGAAATAGGAGAAAAAATATTACGAATGTCGTACCCCTTGACGTAATATTTGTGTGCGTTCGACTGTAATACTGAAGGTCTGGTTTAAATTCTCAGGCCATGCCACCTAAAACCTAAAAAAAAAATTTTCTCAGGTAAAGTAGTCCAGTAAATCTTCTTCCAAGTATTTAAAAATTCACAATAACATACCCAAGGTGTTAGTGATGTGCTGATAATTATGTAAATGCCTTACATTTATTTTTTTATCACTTTTTTTTTAATTTTGTGGATTATTTTTTGAACCATTTCGTTGTGATTGGTTTGATTTTCTCAAAAACAGAAAATCTGATTTTGATAAATTCTTGTATGTAAATTTTTAAAATTTCAAATGGTATTCTTTACTAAAATTTTCCAAAATTGTTTTTTTTTATTTTAAACTAACCTCTAGCAGTTTTGTGAAATTACCGAAAAGATCAACGAAAGTAAAAATATTATTATAGTCAAAAATATCTACCTCTTATACTCTTGTTAAATAAAATGCACGACTGGGTCGCACGAACTGGCTCCTATGTAATAGACTAGATATTAGAGACTAGACTAGTGATTAGAGAAAAACTGTTCATAAGCATAAAATTAATTTTTTTAAATAACTAAAACAACTTCTTTAGTAGTTGGAGGTAAAAATAGGATGCCATGTGATTCAAGCAAATATAGTTTTATGCAAGAGTAGTGCTTTTATATAAAAAAATTTGGAAACATTTTTAAGAAAAAATTTTGGTGCGCCAATTTCAAGTTTTTATTATTGTTGGAATAAAAATTAAATTTACAAAAAAAAATATTGAGGCGTTTTCGAGATATTGAATTTCCCCAAAAAAAATAGATTTTCTTTTTTTCAAAATTCAAAAAAAAAAATATTTTTCTTAAAGTCTTGAAATGCAATGTTTTTTAAACTTTTTAGAAGCTTCTCTCTAAAAAATTTCATAAAAACCCATTATGCCGATAATGAGAAATTCCAAATTTTAAAAAATCGTTCTATGGTACATAGGTACAGTCAGTAATATCTTGTTTTCAAAATTTTTTTTATTAAATTATAGATCTTAAAACTTAATCGAAAGAAAAAAATTTGAGCAAAAAATTCGGAACAGTTTTCGTGACAATTTTCAAAAACCATTTATTAACATTTGTATGGAGGTTAACGTTATTTTTAGGTAAAATAAATTTTTTTTCTCATATCTTGTAGATTATTTTAAGAAACTTTTATTTATCAAGTTTGAAAAAATCGAGCATGGGGTTTTCGAAATTATTGAGTTTTCAAAAAAAAATTTTGAAATTTTTTTTAAAAGTCCAAAAAAAAAAATTTAATTTAAATAATAATATTGAAACATCTGGGGAACCTTAACATAAAAAATGATCAAAATCGGTCCTACCGTTTTTTAGAAAAACAAAAAAATGTTCCAAGGGGGGTACCAAAAATAATAATTTTTGGAAATTTTTTTTCAACCATTATCTGTGGGATAGTTTAAAAAAAAAAAAAATATTTATAAAATTTCGAAAAAAAATCCTATGGCAGGTACCGTTATTTTTGGTCTTAAAAAAAAAAAGAAAAAAACCTCCGAGGGGAAAAAAAATTAAAACCCATATCTACCAAGTTTGAAGAAAATCGGTCGAGCCGTTTACGCTGCTGTCGAACAGACAGACAAACAGAATTGCGAGACCCACTTTTTTGGTCTTCGCTATCATCGTAATGCCAACTTTGATCAAAATCTCGAGCTCAATTTTTTTTACGAATACATAACTTGCCTTATAGTTTCAATAAGTCGCAAGTAAAAATCCTTTACGATTGAAATTACGAAAACTATTATTAACATTGATTTTTGATTTTCTAATTTTTGTTTCTTAGAAATTTAAAAAAATCATAACAAAATTACAAAAACAAATATTCTCACCGTTTTTACTTACGATGATAATTCGTTAGCGAAATCAAACTCAAGATTTTGATCAGTCTGGACAATACGATGATAGAGAAGACGAAACAAAATTGGGTCTCGTAGTTTGACTACAGCCTTAATTCTTTTGGCGATTAAAAACTGAATAAGTTCAAACGAGCTACGAGTAGAAAGACTTGTAATGATAATATTCGACGAATCAAATTTTAAGTCCCAAAGGTAGTGCCAAGACTGCACCTATATTTGAGACCTTAAACGCAGTGGTATAGTTGCAAGAAAACTGAAAAATCATATCGAAAATGTGTGCAATTGATATACAAGTTGTGTTGGACGGGTTTTAGTCTGAAGTTCACAAAATACTCGTAAATGCTGGTGTGCCACAGAGCTCCGTTTTTTCTCCAATTCTCTTTCTCACATTTATCATTGATCTTTTTTCTGAAATTTCTAACTCAGTTCACGACAGTACTTTTGTCCAAAGCTTGAGTACAGTTCCCATATGAGTATATTTAAAAATAGTAGGTGAAAGAAGTATAACAAAAACATTAAAATATCTCGAGAACAGCCCAATATTTCTTGACTTACTTTATATTACCTTTATTCCTATAAACAGTGTTCTAGCGAGCAATCGACTGTAATACTTGCGTACTTTAGACGTTCTGAGAAATTCAGAGATTCTTTTTTCAGCTGGACTACCCGAATGTGGCATGATCTACCTAGCTCTATTTTGCCTTCCCATTGTAATATTAAAAAATAAATAATTTAAGATCACCAGCGACTATAAAGCATTGACTGAATTTTATAAATATTTTTGTTAAAACTTATAAATATGGACCAAGGTGACTGCCCTGGGGAACTGCTGAGGTACATCTCAAGGCTTCCTTGTCAATTTTGACTTATTAGAACCTATTAGTTGAAAATCATGATATCCACTGACGGTGATTAGAGTGAATCCTATTAGCCATTATTTGATATTGTTTGCTATTTGATTTACACTATACAATATATTAAATATGCATTACGTTTTGAATTGAATAAATAATTTTAAATGTCTACAGGAAGACGTTACCGATACTGGATTCGTTTGCGCTGGCGATGGTGAACTGATTTTTACTTCCGAGCGTCCCGTAATTGCATGGCTTCTTTTGGGTTCATTGAAAGCTCTTACAAAAATGCTCTACAACGTCAAAGTGAACATAAGAATCGAGCCTGTTGAAGGTGACACTCGCCGCTATCGGTATTTATTTTCGGTTGTCCAAGATGCCGCCACTCGTCGAGCTGAAGTAATTGCAGCTCGTGAGCTATCAGTTCAACGTAATAATTCAACTAGTGCAGCTGATTTGACTATGAATTCTAGTACTTTTTGTAAGGCTTTTCCGTGGCATTTTATTATGAATGAGAGTCTTGAGCTTGTCCAACTCGGTAAATCTAAGTTCTTGCATAATTAATATTTCATATGTAAGTTGGCAGTTTAATTTTTTCATTATTCACCCAAAGGAAGAGGATTCAGTAAGCTTTACAAACCATACATGAGCAGCAATGGGCATTTAGCTTCAACCTACTTCAACTTTACTAGGCCCAAGGGACTATCTCTAAAATTTAGGGATATTGTTAGGCGAACATACACTCCTTTCTTGATTGCATTGAAGTCTCCTCCTGGTATCACAGAATTCCCAGCTGAGGTAAGACATTTTAAAACAACATGAACAACAGGGTTTATCAAAAATGTTTCCTCTCAATTTAAAGGGTCTTGAGATCAAAGGTCAGATGGTCTTCTGCCCGGAATCAAATTCCCTTCTTTTCATTGGTTCTCCATTCTTGGACGGGTTAGATGGGCTGACCTGCAATGGTCTCTTCATCTCCGACATTCCTCTTCACGATGCCACTCGTGAAGTCATTCTTGTTGGCGAACAGGCTCGTGCTCAAGATGGCCTTCGACGACGAATGGACAAGCTTAAGAGCTCAATTGAAGAAGCCAATACTGCTGTTGCGAAGGAGCGAAAGAAGAACGTAAGCTTGCTTCATTTGATATTTCCGGCTGAGATTGCCGAGAGATTGTGGCTGGGATCGAGTATCGACTCAAAGACTTACCCCGATGTGACGATTCTCTTCAGTGACATTGTGGGCTTTACAAGCATTTGTTCCAGGGCAACACCGTTTATGGTCATAAGCATGCTGGAAAGCTTATATAAGGACTTTGACGAGTTCTGCGATTTGTTCGATGTCTATAAGATTGAAACCATTGGCGATGCTTATTGTGTCGCGAGTGGATTGCACAGGGCCAGCATTTATGATGCTCACAAAGTAGCTTGGATGGCTATGAAGATGATTGATGCATGCTCCAAGCATATAACTCATGATGGCGAGCGTATTAGGATGAGAATCGGTTTACATACTGGAACAGTTTTGGCCGGGGTTGTAGGAAGGAAGATGCCGAGATATTGCCTCTTCGGGCACAATGTCACAATCGCAAATAAATTTGAATCCGGCAGCGAAGAGTGTAAGATTAATGTCAGCCCAACAACCAGAGAGTGAGTTTTATTGATTTTTTTTTTCGTTTTCAACTTTGATTGATCACTGTTTCTTTTGTAGATGGCTAGTCAAAAATTCTCGATTTGAATTCGACCTTGAACCAAGAGATCCTAGGATGTTGCCGAAAGAGTTTAAGCATGCTGGAGACTCAACTTGCTACTTCTTAAATGGATATCGTGATCCATATATTGATAGATCTTTACCACTGGAAGATCACATACGTGAAGCTCTTAAGGCAATAGCAATTCAAAACTAAGACTTCTCTAAGTCGCTAATCGTCTCTGATTCCTAGGTTTTTGCTGACTCTTAAGGAGTTTTTAGATAGTTATAAATGTTCAACTTTTGAATGATATTAAGAAAAAAATATTTTCTATCCTTCTCATATTCAAAAACTTTACCTTAATGGAAATCGATGTATTCAATAAAATATTTCCGTGTTTAATAGTTTTTGCTTTCGGATCTTTGTATTGTTACTTGTGTGACACAATTCACACTGTCAATGAAATAAATTAAAATACTGAATTAACAAGCTATCTACATACGTAAGTGGTAAGATTAAGATCCAATTTCAAGTGTGACCACTTGTGTGCACCACCTGATTCGTGGTCTTCCTCTACTGCGCCGCGTCGGGATCTTTCTGGGCCAAAGTAAATTTAGGTTCATTCGCTCTACGTCGTTGGACTTTAATTCGATTGACTGAGTCGGTTTCGCTATAAAGCCCATAAAGTTCATGGTTATATCTTCTCCTCCACTCCCCGTCTAAGCAGACGGGACCAAAGAACACATGTAGAATTTTTTTCTCGAAACATCCTAAAGAGTTCTCATCCACTTTCGTCAAGGTCCATGTCAAGAGTTATCCTCCGTTTGATTTCAGCGCTGGTGTTAATGTCTGAATTTATTGCGGAGCCTGGGTATACCATGAAGAAAGCTAACCACAGATGAAGCAGCATCCCAACTTGCGGGTGTACTAAACTGATTTACTCATTGTTTGATGCTAAACGCTCAAAACAAATAATTTCTATTGGTAGATTGCATATTAGCTCCATTATAGGTGTCCTTACTGGACACTGCCTAATAGGAAGACATGCTTTTCGTCTTGGAGTTCCTGCAAATGATTTTTGCAGAAGCTGCATGGATGAAGAAGAAGAGGAGTCAGTTCCTCACCTTCTTTGTTCTTGTCCTGCCCTAGCGCAAAGACGTAGACTCCACTTGGGAGACTACTACTATAACGATCCTAGTGATCTAAATAATTCCGACCCTCACTGTCTCAAACGCTTCATTATTAGCTCAAAATGGTTTAACGAGTAAGTGTGATTTTTTAAATCCTGTGGTATCACAACGGACCAAATATTGGTTTAAGTGTGTTGGCCTTTTCCGGTCAGCAGCCACTTTAACCTAACTTAACCTAACCTGGGTATATAAGGTATTTAACTACCCTAAAGTTATAGCTCTATATAATGACGTTCTGTCCAAGACTTCGGTGTTGTGTGTCCTTTCTTAATGACAGCATATACTATACATCTTCTTCGCTTCCGTCTCAAAGCTCACAAATGCGCCACAGACATCACGCTTTGCTCTTCTAATAATGTTGATGTCGTCGGAGAATCCGAGTAATTGGACGGACTTTTGGAAGATTGTGCCTCTTGTGTTGACGCTTGAGTTTTGCACTATTCTTTCGCACGACACAGAATCGCCTTGCTTAAACCTTTTTTTTGACATCAAACGCATCGGTGAGATCTTTTCCGACCTTGTTTGAGCAGCGTGCATTCTCCGTTGTCATCCTGCACAAACGGACAAGTTTTTCAGGGATACCATAACTAGACATTGCTCTATATAGTTCGACCCTAGATGATATCATACGCGGCTTTGAAATCGATGAAAAGGTGATAATTGTCGATTTGAAGTTCCTGGTTTTTTTTTTTTAAGATCTGCCCTAATGTGAATCCGAACTGATATGTACCAATCAGGTTGTTGACGAAAGGCTTCAGACGTGCACATAATACGGCAGAAAGCATCTAATACGTGATGTTCAGGAGACTTAAGCCTCTGTAGTTGACGCAGTTCAGAGGGTCTAATTTCTTGAGGATCGGGCAGGCAATGCATCGGGCATGCTTTCTGCCAACTATATTTTGCAGATAGGCTGGTGCAACCAAGTCATCACCTGCCGCTTTGAACAGTTCGGCAGCGAGGCCGTCAGTTCCAGTTAATATTCGATATAGCTATCATCACTTCGTCCAGGTCGAGGGGATGGTATTGTTAGTCTGCGTCACCTAAGTCGAATGGAATTATCTCTATAGCAGAGGAATTATAAAGTTTGGAAAAATGGTCTTTGCATATTCTCAGCAAGGACTGCGGTTCTACTACGATGTTTTCTTGATTGTCCATCCAGGCTTCGGTTCGGGGATTGTGTCGTTAAGATGTTTTTTTTATCTTTTGGTTGAACCTCATTCCCGCCATTTAATCCCTCTTTTTCATCGATCAAGCCTTTCTCATGCTTCTTCTTTTTCTTTCTAAGAAGAGGGTGTTCTTCTCTCCTCCTCGGCTCGAAGAGCTAACTCACGAGCAGCTCTGGTTCTTCTGTGCAGTGACGATTTTGTATGCCTGTTGTTTAGCTATTTTATCTTCCCGGCACTCATCGTCAAACCAGGGTTGCGTTGTGGCGGTCGTGTAAGACTAAGCACGTCAGACGGCGGTATCTCCGTTGGCTGCCCGTGTTGCACTAAGTTTCCAATACTTTTTCCTCATTGAATAGGACTTCTTAAAAGAAGAGAAGCCATCGGAAAAGGACCTCACGATCTGCGATTGCAGCCGTACAGCGTCGAACTTCCTCGCAGTACTATCTTGTTATATCGAGATATCAGAGTCGATGTTAATTCCTCAGAACCCTTGCCTTTGATCGGAATGTGGCCAATCTGGTTCACGGGTGATTGACAAGGAGATCTCCATGTCCGTTTGTGAATATCGAGATGTTTAAACTGCGCAATAGCTACCACAACGTCTCGCTCCAGAGCAAAGTCGGTAAGCCTGAATCCGTTATCTGTGGTTGTGTCGTGCAGTCTGTATCTTCCAACCGTGTCATAAAGATAAGCGAAGGGACTGGTGCAGAAATCTTTGGGCCTAGAACCAAACTTTCCATACCAATGGAACAGTCCAGAAGCGTCTTACAAACGAAGGTACACACCATAGAGAAATGCGTGGATCGAAATCTCGAAAAGAGCTATCGTAACAAGAACATTGCCATCATGTCAGATAGTCAAGCGGCACTTAAGGCACTAAGCTCATATATCATCGGCTCTTAGTTGGTGCGGTAGTGTATAAGCGATTTATAGAACTTGGCAAGCAGAACAGGGTAACACTCACTGGGCACCTGGTCACGTGGGTGGTCATGGAAACGAAGAGGCAGACTCCTTAGAAAAAATAGGCGCATCAACCCCTTTAACAGGTTCTGAGTTCTATTGCGGAATAGGAGAAAATGTCATACAAAAACAAAATTAAGTAAGAAAAGAAGACAAGCATACCAAAATTGGAAAGAACTGCCAATGTTGAGGCAGGCGAAACTTTTACTGGGCAATTACAACTAACAATGTTTCGAAAACTGCACTAACTTAAGGAGAAGTTACCTACGAATAATAAAAGGAATCCGAACTGGACACTACGAACTTAGAAGACACCTAGGTTTACTTGATGGTATGGTAGGCAGTGCCACATGTAGATTCCAGCAACATGCATGAGGAAATACCAGACCACATACCTTGTTGCTTGTATGTGGTCTAGTGTTCTTGTCCACTAATGCACCAAAGGACAAACCATCTGGGACAATACCAGGTGAAAGAGAGCGACCTATTATCTCTGAAGGTGCCCTAAATACTAAGATTCTTAAGAGCAAAAAGTTCATCCATATGCAAGTGGGGGCACAGAATCACTCTCCTTCACCTTAACCTTCGTTCTTAGTCTTTAAGTGAGATTAAGGAATAGACTTGTATTAAGCCGAATAAATGGAGGTTTTGCCCAAACAAAAATTGAATTTCAAGTACTTGGTAGCACATATTAACGTTCACCGATCACAATAATTATTACTTTTAGCTGTTCGAAAAAATAAACAATCCTTTTGAAAAATAAGTACGAGTCTAATACACATACATGCAAAATATTCAAATAAAGTATTATTTACCATCAGTTAACTGACTGCCTCAATGTTATAAACTTTACCTCAAAAAAAAAATCCAAAGTTGACACATTTAATTAATACCTATATATGTAAATTAACATTTCTTCTGTACTTGAGATCATTTCACATCAATGACGACACTCTTTATACGAATTACAGCTTCATTTGAACTTCAAAACTAAAATATCAAACCAGATGAAATAAAAAAATCCCCTTATTTAAATTCATAATTACGGAACTCCTTAAAGTTATAAATAGTTCGGCTGGCTTAATAACACTTAATACACTCGGGGGAAGAGATAAAAATTTAACACAGATAATACTGTTCCAATCCAAATAATCGGCACCTTCTCAAGTGAATTGCTAAGCGTTATTTACCTTAGCAAAATAAAATGTAATTTTTATGAATTTCACCAGCAAAATACATGAAAATCTTTTAAAACAAAATATTAAAATACAAAATCAAGAAAGCTCTTCTTATTCTTTTTGTTTAAATTAATAATAACAATTTATATTTATATGAAGGTTTTTTTATAATACAAACTCTATATACTACTGAAATAAATCAGCCAAGTAGAAGACTTAGCACTATTATTGGACTTGTTGAATTATTGATTCAAATTAGCTTTTTTGGCCTTTAGTCCACAAAAATTGGCGTTTCGTCCGGGTGATCTCACATGGACTCATCAGTTACTTGTGAGGACCTTGTCAATACGCAATTTTTGTTAAGTTCAGTTCATCTTACATGAATTTTATATTATAAAAAAAACCTTCATATAAATATTCAATGCCAGGCCACGGGCAAAAAAAAAAAAAAAAAAAAATTCCAACATTAATGATTACAATTCTAATCTTTGTTGGATATAGTTCACATTGGATTTTTTTTTCAAAAAATTCATGTAAGATGAACTGAACTTAACAAAAATTGCGTATTGACAAGGTCCTCATAAGTCAACTGATGAGTCCATGTGAGATCACCCGGACGAAACGCCAATTTTTGTGGACTAAAGGCCAAAAAAGCTAATTTGAATCAATAACAATTTATGTTTAAAATATTATAAGTTAAATTAAACAGCTTTACTTGGCCTTTGTATATCTAAAGGTTTCTATATTTGCTTTTGGGTAAAAGCTAGTTATAAATTTATAGTGCCATAGTTACAAGGTGCTTGGGTTCATTTCGCATGCAGAATTTATGCTGACATAAACTCTTCTCGGAATTTGTTGAAAAAGAACTGTTTAACGTGAAATAAATTATTTTCTTAATATGTAAGCAAAATAAATAATATGCAATGGTTAAAGATTAACAGAACTATTTTACTAAGCATTATTAAGTCATTTAATATAAAATTTGCAAACAAGCAACGACTACGGCAAGTTTCTCAGTAAAAAAAAGAATTCATATAAGATGGTTACTAACGAATTCATAAAGGTTAAGGTTAGTTAAGTTAAGTTTAGTGAAATTGTTGGAATTTCATTTTTAACTCTATAATTATGTAGAAAAAGAAGTGATGTTTGCTGATGGAACAATCAAAATATAATTATTTATACAAAATTTAAAATGTATAAGAAACTTATTACCATAATGCAAAATTTGTTTAGAATTATTGAAGTAACTTGAACTTGAAGGGACCCAACTCTCTGACCACGCGAAATATCTTGGCGTGATCCTGAATAAATAAAATGCACGACTGGATCGCACGAACTTGCTCTCATGTAAACGACTAGAATTTCAAAAATGAATGTTATTAGAGAAAAAACTTTCATAAGTATAAAATTCATTTTTTAATAGACTAAAACAACTCCTTTAGTAGTTGGAGCTAAAAACAGGATGCCATGTTATTTAAGCAAATATTAGCTTATGCAAGAACAACAATTATAAGTCTGTACTAGTTTCTTAAAAAAATAAGCTTCTATGCAAAAAATTCTTAAAACGTTTTTAAGAAAAAAAATTTGGTACGCCAATTTAATGTTTTTATTATTATTTGAATAAAAATTAAATTTACAAACAAAAATATTGAGCCGTTTCTGAGATATCGAATTTTCAAAAATTTTCATGGGGTTTTCGAATTGTTGAGTTTTCAAATTGTTGAAAAAAATTGATAACAAAATAATGTTTAAACTTCTGAGGAGCCTTAGCAGAAAAAAAAATATCAAAATCGGTTTTACCGTTTTTGAGAAAATGATGGGTTATCATTATATAAATTTCGTGAGTGCATATTTTTATGCATATGCCTTTAAATTTTTTGGTTTTCATATTTTACATGAGTTGATTATTTGCTATTTTTTTGTAAAATTGTTTTAAGTACCTGAAACTAATTCAATGTGTATTTTCAATAAAATTAAAAAAAAAAACATTTCGTTTTCTTAATTAAGCACTTCGAAACTTTTGGTACCTACTCAGTTAGTATAACATTTAATTTTAATTTTTAATTTTGAATATCTTTTTAGCTTTCAAATCTAGTTAATAAGATTATCACGCTAGCTTATAAATTATCCATTTTATAATTTTTCTAATCAGCATTTATCCATTAACTTATGATAAATCACCAACTGACTTGTGAATTAAATTTTTTTTAATTCATAAGTCAGTTCCTAGCTGCTGAATTAAACTTTTGCAACCCTGGCTTTAACTAAATGAAATTTTCTGAATTTTAAAAAAAAATCTGTGGGACAGCTTTTGAGAAAAAAAAAATATTTATAAAATTTCGAAAAAAAATCGTATGGCAGGTACTGTTATTTTCGGTCTTAAAAAAAAAGTGTGGAGGGAAAACATTTAAAATACTATCTACCAAGTTTATAGAAAATCGACTGAGCCGTTTATGCTGTAGTCGAAAGGACAGACAGACAAACAGAATTGCTAGACCCACTTTTTTAGTCTTCGCTATCATCGTAATGTCAACTATAACCTACCTATAAGTCGCAAGTAAAAAATCATTTTATCCTTATGAAGAGTTTCCTTTAATAACTTTCGTTTTTAAAATTCCTAGTCTATTACATAGGAGCAAGAAAGTTCGTGCGACCCAGTCGTGCATTTTATTTTTAATGAAAATGATCAGACATGACGTTACGATGACGGAAAAAACGAACGAAGTGGATCTCAAAATTTGTGTCTGTCTGTCCAACTTTAAATGCTCGCCTGATTTTCTTTAAACTTGGTAGATCGCATTTTTAAATTTGTTTCCCCCACTCGTTTTTTTTTATCAAAGCAAAACATTTTTTTGGAAATTTTGTTAAATATTTTCGAAAGTCTCAAAAAAAAAACCGCATCTAGAATTATGATAAGAATTTGTATGTTTCGTTGAATTCTACCGATCTATAATTTGATACAAATTTCGTTTGAAATTATGACAATACGCTGACTATACATACCTACAGACTTTCTCATTATTTGCACAACGGATTTTAATGATCTTTTTTTTATACAGAAGCTTCTCAAAATTTTTAAAATTATTGCATATCGAAACTTAAAATATATATATGTTTTATTTTTTTAACTGACTTCTATACACAGTGATGATTTTCTTACCAATCTAACTCAATAACTGTGCTACTTCCTTAAAAAAAACATGAAAAACTGCAAACATTGTGGTTGTTATTTAGATATGCGGGAACATGGGCAGCAACAACAGACCGATCCCCCCTCATCAACTTCGTTAAGTTCTTGGAAGAGCTGTTGGAAGATTAAAATGTTCTCCAGCATTTTAGTTTACGGTTAAACCGTTCCACACTGCATCTGCTTCAGAAGATTCATCATGCTTCAGAAGATTCATCATGATGTGGATTGAATCCCTTAAGCTTTATACACTGATGAAAAAAAATATTCGTAAAATGGTAAGTCTTCCAATACAAAGAAAAAAAAAGTGATAATTCAAAAACTTTATTTTTTATTTAATAGAAAATGTTACAAAACAATAAATTTGAACAAAGAAATAAAACCGTTACTCTACAAAAACAAATACAATATACAAAAATTAAAATTAAAATTTTGGATGGACAAAAATATTGGTAATTCCTTTAAGACTTAGCAATAAAATTTGATATTCTTTTCATCAATAAATTGTTGAGTTGCCCTTCTGTTTTAAAACTGCCAGAAATCTATTTGGCATAGAATGCACCAAGTTTTTGGTAACGTCTGCGCCTATTTTCATCCATTCCTCCTGTAGCAAATGCTTGATTTGCTCTTTCGATGTTATACTATGCTTATCCGTACCCGTTTATCTAGCTTATTCTATAGGTGTTCTATGGGATTGAGATTTGGTGATTGTGGTGGTGTTTTCAAGGTATGAGGAGGGTTTTGTTGTTTCCATATTCCAACCAGCAGTGTGCTTAGGGTCGTTATCTTGTTGAAAATTAAACTTCTTACCTCTTCAAATTTGTTGCACTTTTTTGTAAATTTTCCTTAAAAATTTTAAGGTACAGCTCTTTTTTCATTATTTCATCAATAAATAAAAGTTCTCCCACACCTGAGGATGCCATACACCCCCATACCATGACTCCACCACCCCCATGTTTCACCGTGGTTTGTATGTTTTTTGGATGCAACTCTATGAACGCTTTTCTCCATGTTAAAACACGTCCATCTGATCGATAAACACAAAATTTACTCTAATGGGAGAACAAAATCTTGTTCCAGAAGGATTTGGGTTTGTTTAAGAACTCCTTTGCAAAATCAATGAGGTTTTTTTACTACAAACTCTGGCATTCTAGCCATTTTTGTTGAGGATTCTTCGGACTGTTCGAGGATGAATTTCTTTTCCAGAGGTCAAGTTTATCTCTGCAGCGTTTTTGGAGGATGGTGTTTTAGGCTCCTTACATGGCCAACCACTTCTTGGTTAATCTTTCAAGTAAGAATTATTTTTATAGCGTTTTATTATGTCACTTATGGTTGTATAGCTCTTTTTACTGCTTCACAAATTTCTTTTATTGGTGTACCGTTGTTTCTGAGATTTAATATAATTTTTCATTCTTCCACTGTCATTTCTTTAGCCTTTCGACCCATGTTATCCAAAGAGAGAACTATCCTTAGCAAGACTACAATTTATACTGAGAAAGTAATAGTAAATAACAAAGAATTTTAAATGTGCTTCTAAACTTTGTTTACGCATCGTTGTTACAAATACCGCACATTTAATTTGATTTTATGAATAACTTTGTCCAGACAAAATTCAAATTGTCTTAAAATTTTTTTGTTACAACAGCCATTTTTTTTTATGTTTTATGATTTCTTGTTTTATTTTAATTTGGCAAAATATGCTCTTTTAAATATAAATAAAAGTTTTTAAGTCATGGCTTTTTAAGTGTTTTTTTTTTCTTTGTATCGGTAAAAATACCATTATACGAATACTTTTGTCCATCAGTGCATATTGGGTTTTTTTTTTGAACTAGTTAAAATTAACTTTTCTTTTCTCCATTGCTTAAATTGGGCACCTAGACAACTGCAACTAAGAACAGTAAAGAACATCACAGCTGGGGTTGCCCAAGGTTCGAAATTTGAACCACTTCTATAGAATATAGCGGTAGGTATCCAATAAATCCATTTCAAGCGAATGCGAAAACCTTCTAATGACTCGCTCTCGAACAACAAGTCGATTGATAGCTTTCCGAAAAGTCGAAGTACTCAGCAAAAAGCATCTTTGGATGAACTCAACTAAATCAGAGCTTGTCTACAGACTAGATGATCTCTCGATCGGATTCGTTGCTGCTTGCAGGTGCGTAGGTTGTTTCAAATAACAGTTCTGGCCCGGTCGAGTGAGTGATGCGATTCCTGATGATTGCACACGTCTGCCACAACAATTAGACAGGTCAAAATCTACATCCTTTTTTAAACTCAATGCAAACTGAGCGTCGCTGTGAGAATACGTCCACAAATCTCCATATCAATTACATCCACAGGTTCAAACAATTTATGGTATCAAATTGCGGCGCACTTCAGAGCTTATTGTCCCACCACAAGACCCGTTCATTCAAAAATGTACCTCGCCATTTTTTTTTTTTTTTGAGTAAATCTGTTATCTATCCTATATCTATTTATTCTACGTGAGGGTCAGTTTAAATCAACAGGAATAATTTAGTTTTTAACCTGAGAAATGAATGTCATTTTATTTTAATAAAAATCTCGTGATATTCAATTGAAATTCTAGGTTACCTTAACTTTAAAACGCATTTCGCCCCGGTTCGACAGTGGGCTCAGTGCAGTTTGGAGTTGAGGTCTGTTAAACATTTAATTGAGTAATATTCAGTCACTGTACTCAATCGGAAATAATGTTCTTATTTTCTTCATCTTCTTTGATCTTCATGTTATTTCAAAGTTAAAATCATTTTAATTCAAGAGGAATATTCGTGTTATTCTCACTCATTCTCTCATACAATATGGCGCGAAACATATTTGTGTCCGTTTTATCCATTTTCCACTTTCCGCAAGATTTCTGGATAACTGTTCGCATTCCTGCCGAATATTAAACCCACAACTAGAAGCAGCCTCAAAGAGGTAAGTATGGATCGTTAAATCAGACGATCTTGCTGGCCATGTCAAATCACCTAAACGGGAGATTACGCGACCAGGAAACGCTTCCTTCACAATATCCATTGTGATACGGACACATGTGTGTGCGGTTGCACTGTCTTCTTGAAACCACATGTTCTCCAAGCCCCTCTTATTAAATTCCTGCAGTAAGAGGTCGTTTATCATGGCCCTGTAGCATTCGCCAGTAACAGTGACCGAATAATTATTCTGCAGCTATTTTTATCCTGCAGCTGTCTAATTCACAAATTTCAAACACCATTTGCAAAAATTAAAACATCTTCCGATAGGCTGATAAACTTTGCGCCACATTATATGAGTGTCAGACTTTTTATATACTTCAGAGCGTAAACAGTTTAATCGGTCAAATCTTCTATGGCACTCGTCCAGTTGCAAGACTATGGAAATATAACGATATAAATAAATCTACTGACCCGAACATTATCCCTCTCATTATTCTGAAGACATGTTCTTCAGCTCTGAGAAAGCCATTTAGTAAGCTTGTCCCTTTATCGTACTCTTATTATCTGTTTCCGAGTGGATAGAAAACAGCATTTGTTAAAAATATCCCTTAAAAAAGGCTGGATCTTCTTCTCTTGTAACTAACATTCAATTTGACTTTCGTCCTTTCAGCCAAAGGTCATGAAAACGCCGAAAAATTATCAGCTGAGAAAAATATTTTGAAAAATAAAATGTTCTCAATAACCGCCATAACCGGTCCACTGGTGATCTGATAGTAACGGGTGATTTTTTTGAGGTTAGGATTTTCATGCATTAGTATTTGACAGATCACGCGGGATTTCAGACATGGTGTCAAAGAGAAAGATGCTCAGTATGCTTTGACATTTCATCATGAATAGACTTACTAACGAGCAACGCTTGCAAATCATTGAATTTTATTACCAAAATCAGTGTTCGGTTCGAAATGTGTTTCGCACTTTACGTCCGATTTATGGTCTACATAATCGACCAAGTGAGCAAACAATTAATGCGATTGTGACCAAGTTTCGCACTCAGTTTACTTTATTGGACATTAAACCAACCACACGAATGCGTACAGTGCGTACAGAAGAGAATATTGCGTCTGTTTCTGATAGTGTTGCTGAAGACCGTGAAATGTCGATTCGTCGCCGTTCGCAGCAATTGGGTTTGTGTTATTCGACCACATGGAAGATTTTACGCAAAGATCTTGGTGTAAAACCGTATAAAATACAGCTCGTGCAAGAACTGAAGCCGAACGATCTGCCACAACGTCGAATTTTCAGTGAATGGGCCCTAGAAAAGTTGGCAGAAAATCCGCTTTTTTATCGACAAATTTTGTTCAGCGATGAGGCTCATTTCTGGTTGAATGGCTACGTAAATAAGCAAAATTGCCGCATTTGGAGTGAAGAGCAACCAGAAGCCGTTCAAGAACTGCCCATGCATCCCGAAAAATGCACTGTTTGGTGTGGTTTGTACGCTGGTGGAATCAGTGGACCGTATTTTTTCAAAGATGCTGTTGGACGCAACGTTACGGTGAATGGCGATCGCTATCGTTCAATGCTAACAAACTTTTTGTTGCCAAAAATGGAAGAACTGAACTTGGTTGACATGTGGTTTCAACAAGATGGCGCTACATGCCACACAGCTCGCGATTCTATGGCCATTTTGAGGGAAAACTTCGGAGAACAATTCATCTCAAGGAATGGACCGGTAAGTTGGCCACCAAGATCATGCGATTTGACGCCTTTAGACTATTTTTTGTGGGGCTACGTCAAGTCTAAAGTCTACATAAATAAGCCAGCAACTATTCCAGCTTTGGAAGACAACATTTCCGAAGAAATTCGGGCTATTCCGGCCGAAATGCTCGAAAAAGTTACCCAAAATTGGACTTTCCGAATGGACCACCTAAGACGCAGCCGCGGTCAACATTTAAATGAAATTATCTTCAAAAAGTAAATGTCATGGACCAATCTAACGTTTCAAATAAAGAATCGATGAGATTTTGCAAATTTTATGCGTTTTTTTTTTAAAAAAAGTTCTCAAGCTCTTAAAAAATCACCCGTTATATCTCACCGAACAGTGACACAAATTTCGGAGAAAATAAAATTATTGCACTTAATTTCAAAAAGCATTTGATTAAGTTAGGCATCAGCTGTCCTATCGTATGCGTACATTTGGCATTAATGAACTACCTTTCGAAATGCTACATATATAAAAGTTGTGTTGGAAGGTTTTAAGTCTAATATTCATAAAGTTGGTGTGCCACAGGGCATTGTTTTCTCTCCGACTCTCTTTCTCATTTCAAACATTATAACAACATTTTTATTAGAAAAGAACTCTTATATATATGTAGAGCTTGAATGCAATTGACTTGCAAAAGCTTTATTTATTTAAAAGAAATTACAAATTAATTTATTAGTAATCAATTTAAGTTTATACAAGTAATTCAAAAATATTTAAGCAAATAGAGTTTAATTTATGTCTCTTTAATGAAAACGTCTGATTCGGTTCGTAGTTGGCGGCAAAAAGATCGATGAGAAGGCATTTGCACTTCAGGTTGGTTGCATTTTCTTCTTCCTCTTCTTTTGCGATGTTCATGGAATTGGAATATCGTAGCCATGAATTTGTGTTGCCATTGTTGAGTTCCTACATATATATTACAAATAATATTCACTTTAATTCAAATACAATGATGGATATTTTCTGGTAAGCTAGATTTCGGTTTTCGGGTATTCTTGTACATCAGTTTCAGATTTCGGAATCTGGTTTCTGATGAACTGCGTTTCGTGATTTTACTCTGATGGATTGCTTGGTCTAGAATCAACTCCTGATGTTCTGGTATCGGGCAAACTGGCTTCGGAGAGTTCTGGCAACGCTGGACACGCACTTGACGGCACTTTAGAACAGCAGGCTAAACGCTCTGGTAGATTAGCTGGTATAAAGCCTCTGGTGGCATTCAATTCGGCAACTTAAACGCTTAACACATCGGCAGGTACTATGCTCTGGTGGCTAACAACAGGCAACAACGCTCTGGTAGATCTGGTACAAAGTAAATGGCGATGGCAAACGGCAGGCTAAACGCTCTGGTAGATAAATAGGTATAGAGCCTCTGTGGGAATCCTTGCCGAAAGACTGGTGTTTTTCTTGTGCCAAAACAGTTCCTATTATGCTACATCGAAACTGAAGTGAACTATAAGCGGATGAATGTTAATTCGAATTTGCTTACAATTTTCTGTGACTTCACGTGCTTCTAGTGAATGTGAGTTATATATCGATCACATTCAAAATTTGCCGGCGGTCGCCTAGTAACGACTTTCAGTTTGAATATTAATGATGACCCAATGTTCTGTGGTATGAGGGTAGTAGGAGAAGTAACGGTTATTTTTTAATATTTGCCACTTAATCAGAAAAGTAGAGATGTCAGATATGAAAACAATGAAGAAAATTGTGTACCATGGAACGCTTCGTTACATGCTTTAAAAATTAAAGGTGTTAGAAGTATAACAGAAACATTTCAATTTGAATACCTAGTTTACCGTTATTTTTATAAGTAATGTTCTAGTGAAATACCCGGTTTCATTCAATTCAGAGCTTCTTTCCTTAGCTGCACTACACGAATGTGGACTGCTTTACCCAACTCTATATTTCCCTCCCATTATAACATTCAGAAATGCAAAATCAATGTATTTCCTTCTAGATCCTCTAATACATTCCCAAAACTCTCGCACTGTGCTCAAATATTTTAAGGGAAGTCATAATCCCATTAACTCGAACCATCTTTGACGTAAGATCATAGCTTAAGCCTGAATAATATTGAATTATATTTTTTCCATGTGTACTTCGTGGATAAATTCCCCTGAACAGTGAAATAATCGTATGAAGATATGCTATCAGGGACTGAAGCGCTTACAATAATAATTATACAATTTAGTTCCAACGCAGTCTTCTGAGCGCCAACATCTGGCCGAACACACTTTTGCATTAGATTTTGTTTGTTTTGATTCAGTTATCTGCGATTTGTCAACAATTGAATTAATCTCCTTGGCTATATCCTATCCACCCACAATTGGTTATCATAATTGTTGCTGAAAAGTGTACACAAGTGCAGAGCACTAATTACAGCTGACAATAAATTAGATACGAAAATAGATTACCCACATGGCCCAGACTACGACCGATGTGGCCGTCCTGACAGACATTACAATAACTATAACGAATCCAAGTGCTGACAAGCAATATGCAAACGCTTATCAGAAATACGTTCGATAAGAAGAAGACATGCGTAGCTCTAGCCATCACTCGATCGATGAGTTCTATGGCACAAGCGGCTTTGGGAAGCAGAAGCCTACCGCAACGGTCTCAGTTTTATCGTGGCTGGCATGGCACCCGTCCAGTTGATCGCCTCGTAGTACAAGCTCCAGCAACAAGACTGTTAATGATGCGTTCGGCGGTCTCGTCATCGTCATCGACGACGACGTTAATTGCATTTCTGCCATTGCTGTTGCTGCTGTTTGTTGTCGCTGCAGTCGAGGTAAACGATCTCAACCTCTGTCAATCGATTTATAATTTTTGATCTTTTGATCTTTGTTTTCATGGTGGCTATGGCTTGCAGATCGAGGGCCTTACTCCCGAAGATGTGCGATTTGCAACGTTACGCTGTCAAAACGATTCCACAGATGATCCATCGATGCGATTGCAGTGGTCTTTGCGGATGTTTCCGGACAACCATGAAACGCATTGCTATGTAAAGTGTCTCCTTACCAAGTTGGGGCTAATTAATCTCAAGTATAGGGGACTTGATGTAAATCACATCTTCGAACTACTTAAGACGATCTCCGATTATATTCCATTTCTTACAGGGCCAAAAATTTATTCAGCCCCTGGAGAATCAGGACATTGATGTTTCCGAAGAATGCTTTTCACATCTCGAGGATATCCTCAGCGGAACATGTGAGAGCTACTACAGAAAGTGGATGGACCTGAGAATGTCTTGCAAGGAGTTCTTCTATGTTGCACTCTTCGAGGACCCAAGGCAGGTGGATAAGTTCAATGACCTGAATGTAAGTTGCTTCCTCGAATTCATTGTAGAATTTGGATACATTTTCTCAATTAAACAGATAACGGAGAGTAAGAAATTGGGGGAAACTGCTTCGGAGTTCTGTAGCAAGGGCCTTGCATGCTCTGAGAGCAGAGAACTGACGTCCGAGCAAACTATTGGAGATGATATATTGAGTCTTTTCAAATGTGAACTGGGTTGTGTTTTTAAACACATCCGTTACTTTGATATCTATGGAAGAGTTGATGTGAGATATTTTCATACGCTAGTCCAAGGGCATATTTAAAATTTTGTTTTGTTTGTATTTTCTCTAGAAAAATGAAATCCTTCGTAGCTTCAAAGAAGCTAACTCAAACTCCAAGGCCAACATCCAGGTTGTTTCGAAGTGTGTGCATAGATCAAATGCTCTTTACCCATTTGGGCCGTGTCAGATGGCGTACGAGCTTTATCAGTGTTTTATGAAGAAAATAAAAAATTTTAAGGAAATTTATGCACAACGCGATAAGATAAGTCGGTATTTTTGATTGAGCACTGTTGGACCTGGAAATAAAAACAAGCACGAGATTAATTTGAATCTTATTACGCATTTTATAAAGTGTATATGAAGGGGCTGATATCACAACTAAGACATAAGAACATACCTACTTTCTGTGTTAAATGGTTTTGTTAACTTCATTAATATTAATCTTAGAATTTTGTTAAGAAATTAAAAAGAGATATAATATTACGTGACTTTTGCTTTCGAAGGATTATTTATTTTTGTATTTATACAGGGTGCGTCTTTCGTTCCAGATCGATGTTTTTTTTCATTAAATATAATTTTATAATTTATATTTATTATATATTTTATTATATAATATGGTCCTTAAAATTATGTATCGCAAATGCGATGCAAGCACATTTTGCATAACAATTTCGTAGGCTTCTGATGTAATTTCAATTAATTCATTTCTGTAACCAACCAACATAAATATTTTGTTTTCTCTTCTTTAATCCGGATTTGCATAATCATCCTAAATAACACTTAATTTCCATATTCATTTTGTGTTAAAAAAGCATTGCATACTTTTAGATTTAACTTTTAACTTTTAACTCCATTGTCATTCACTACTAAATTAATAGCATGAAACTCATATAAATTATCAAAAATCAGTCACAAGAGTTTCAGATACAATAAAACATTTACCCCCAGTTTCACAGTGAGAGTTTAAACTTAAGTTCTGCTGAACCTGAACTGGAGTTTAAATTTGAAGTTAAACTCATCCGGTTTCACAATCTTATCTGAACTTCAGTTCATTAAACGTTGTTTAAGTAAATTGTTTTCTCTTTCTATCTGAATCAAAGAAAAAACAATCAAAGAAAGTTTGCTTTGTTTCAGTTGTGATCTGATGTGACAGGAAACAAAAATTAAAAATGAAAATAAATTATATTTTGAAATGTTTGAAGGAGTTGTCAAACTGAGATTTAAACGGCAGAATAGTGTCGTTTAACTTAAACTACAGAATGAATTCTGTTCAAGGACTGTGAAACCAAATTTATTGTTGAACTGAAGTGGGGTTTAAACTTCCATTGTGAAACTGGGGGTTAATAAAATTTACTAATTTTAATACTTTCATTGTGGACGGACAACACAAAGTTTCTTAACGAACAGATCGAGACTACAACACACCAGCACGGTGGTACCTATATGTTAGTTAAGTTAGAAGTTTCTCTAGACATATCGCACTAGTTGTTACTCAAAATTTGGCTTTTTTCAGAATCGACGAAAAACTGATTATTAACTTACTGTTACAGATATAAAAAAAAAACTATTATTTTATAAGTTAAAGGTCTCAAATTGAAGTTATTTTCTATTTTCCATTAATTTTTAAAATAACAGGTTGTTGAAATACTTAGAAAGTTTAAGTTAAGACTATATTGCACTCAGTGAAGTTTTCGGAAAGATGTTTTATTTTGAGTTATGTCGTTATAGTTGACAAAATTTGAGTTACAATTTTAAATTAAGTATTTCTGTGTTACTTTTTGAGTTAAGCTTTTTAGTTACCTCTAGCTCAAAAATTTTACCAAAGAAGTTAAGACATTGAGAGATAAAACCAGATAAAAAAGACAAGGTATTCAAGAAAAATATAATTCATATTTTATCTCAACATTTTGTACTTATTTGAATTAAAAAAAAAAAAAAAAAAAACCAAAATAAAATCAAACAAAAATAAATAATAAATTAATAAATTATACAGAAAAATTATAAAAATAAATATTTCAGTCTTGTTAAAAGTCAAGTAGGTAAAGCACGTTTATGTTTATGTAATACATTTATAGAAATTTTTGTTTTTGTTTTTTAAACAATTAAATTGATTATTTTTTGAAAATAAGTAATACGATCGGGGAATAACTTGTTTTACAATGAGTTCGCTTATGTCTTTTTTATTTTCGGTAAGCGGGATATTATCTGTGTATGCTGGTTTCAAATTAGTAGCAAAAAGTACATTTCGATTTACTGTTTGTCGTTTATTCCGTACGTAAACTTTTTGTTAATTTTCTTCTTCATACGAGTTCTTAAAGAAAAAAGATAATGGATGTGCTTTTTCGAAAGGAAGTAACTTTATTTTGTGCCATTTTACTTGCGTTCTCTTTTCGTTAATATTAAAATTGCTAACGCACTCTTCTTGGAATATTTTCAGGTCGTAAAATTTGTCATGATACATTTCGTTCACTCTGTAGGGCTCCCCTGACTTTTTGGCAGCACGTATTAAAGTAACAAATTGTTGAGGAACATAGATTGGGCCACATTTAAGAAAGCGCTTTACTTGTTTTTCAATGAGGCTATGCACATTGTCACCCTCGTTTTGAGAGTGACCACGAATTAGAAATTTATGTGGAATACTCTTAACATTCATTTTTTGTGTTGCGTAGGCCTAAGCTGAAATGGAGAAATTTATTTTTTTGCTGACCGCAGCAATTATCAAGAGTAAAATATAAAGTCCAGTTCTTCATCAGTATTAGCTTGAGTATTTTTTTCTATATAATTCAGTATGCAACTTCCAATTTCAACGGCACCTCGTTTTCCCTCCGTTTCGTCCCAAAAGTAACATTCAACATTTTTAGCATACTGTATGTAGCTGGTCAACCAAGAATTAGTTTTACCATTTTGTCTTTTATTTCTCTTGGCCTCCTCTTTCACTCACACATTCACACTCTCAATCAAAACCTTTCGTGGAACTCGGTTACGGTACAACTCCGATCTTGAGTTCCAACGAAACTTTCTTTCACCCACACAATCAATGAATTCCCCAAGTTGTTGGTGCTATCCCAAAACTTAGCGAATCCAAGGCCGTACCCTACCATATTTACAATTACTATTCTTGAGAAAAATAAAAATAAATTACAAAAAGTTGAAGATAATATTCTGAGCATTCTCTCAGTTACTCTACTAAATTTTACTATTTTCAACTAATTCGAAAAAGGAGCCAATACTACTTGAGGAACCGAAAAAAGGAAGGCAAATATTCAAATTAAACTACCTAACGCGCAATCTACTATTCGGTGGACCTTTGTGCAGAAATGGGGGTATTGAAGGGATAGCGTTTAGCGTTCCATTCTTTTATGCTGGTCTGTTATTTAAGCTAAGTTTAAAGAAAGAATTTTAGGGTGGGCTCAAAGCCGTTCTCAGAGATGAAAGTTAAACTACTTTAGTTATGTTGATGTTGTGTTGTTCTCAAATCCACTTTAAGTGTACGTGTATGCTTCGTTCTGTTGTTGTCTTCGAATATATCAGAGCTTCCTCGTTTATGTCGATGGCGTGCGAGTCTCCAGCCCATCCGCTGGCTCAACACGATCGAATTATAGGGTACCTATTTTGTCATCCTCTCTGAGCTACTCTCAAGCTCCATGAGGACAACGGACTCAAAATGTGGATCGAAAAATGGGAATGGAGGGGAAAACAGATATCGAGAGTGAGACTATGACCATTGAGTTTATATACATAGAGGAATCATGTTATCTTGCGTTAGGACGTCGATAGGTGTCGCCAGGTACATCAAATCGAGATTTTTAATTTTTTGTGGAATGCGTTTCACAAAAATTTGATTTAAAAAAAAGAAACAGCGCCAAAGGAAGAAAAAAATAGTAATGGGTACGGAGAAATGCACAAGAAAACTGTAACTGTGTCTTGCCTTGTGTGAATTTTGTTTGCTTACTGTATATACCTACATAATGTATGTACATATCATTCCTTTGCTTATGCTTTACGTTGAGATATATTTTTTCAAAAATAGAGCCCAAAATTAAAAATCCGCTCCGACGCTCTTCTAGGTCTCTTCATTACCTTTAAAATGAGTTAAAAATATTATAAGTTTTCCACTTCAATTTCTCACAAACCTTGCACAACTTTAGCAGTTTTGTGGAATTTAACGAAAGAAGCAAACGGAATATTAAAATTAAATAAGAAAAATATAAAAAAAAATAAAAAAGTGGCTCGACGCTTTTCAAGATAAAATGTAATTCTTTCATATGCAATTTATTTTATTTCAATACGTCTTGAAATGACTTCACAAACCTTGCACGAATTTGCCCAATTTCACGTTTTTCTCAATATTTTGGGCGGAGGCCTCTTAAGGCAATTGCGATTTGTTTTTGTCGAATATATGGTAAAAGAGGAACGTGATGTGTGTGATGGTTTAAAAGCAGACAAGAACATTGCGATTGTTTATTTAGTTTTTTTTTTTTCCATTCATTTCTTACTCATTCCAACTTTGGTTTTTGGCTTGCAAGGACGTGTTTTATGGTCAAGAGTTGATTTTTTTTATTTCAGGAATGCCTTCTGTATGTGCTTATGCAAATTGTTTTAATTCATATAAGACGGGGGGCTTATCATTTTTTAGTTTACCGGCTGATACAAGAAGAATTGTGTGGGTGAAGCACTCAGGAAATACACAATTGGAGAACTTGGCAAAATATGGGAGAATTCATATAAAATTTTGTGAAAAGCATTTTTATGAAGAAGATTTGATTGAGTCTGGCACGAAAAAAAATGTTAAACCAGATTGTGTACCAATTTCTGTCCCCAACATTTGTTCTTGTTCACAAACTTGCAGAGATCCAATATGTGAAAAACTTTTACAAAAATCTTCCTATTCAGGCGAAACGAAAAAAAATAATTTTAAACGTCAACATAAGGATGTTACAGCTACAACATCCATAGACTACCCCTCTTTAGTAGATGAAGAAGATGATCATCATTTATCATTGGAAGGAAATAGATCCCCTCCTGCCCCAAATTTAAGAACATATTCTAATCGAACGCGGGAGCAAAATTCGAAAAGAAGGCATCTTGTATCCCCAACCTTTGAGAATTTAGAAAGCGTAGCTTCTTGTTCACACGTGCCAAAATTTTTATTCAAGTCTCCGAAAAAAAAACTAAAAACTGACAATGAAATATTAGAAGATAAAATAAATGAAGTTTTAAACAGCAAACCTGATCCAGTGCGAACATTTATCTCGTCTCAATTAATACATAGACCGAATACTCAATGGAAAAATAATAAGAAAGATCTGTATTTAAAATTTTATTATAAATCGCTTGTCATGTACAACTATTTAATTGATATCGGGTTTTTGTTGCCTTCAATATCAACCATTCGAAGATGGCATTCAAATATAAAGTTTTCACCTGGAATATCTGAAGGAGTTCTGAAATTGCTTAAAATGAAAAGCGATTCACTCTCAACATTAGACAAAAAATGTGTCCTACTTTTAGATGAAATGGCAATAAAGCCAGAATTAGAATATAATTCATCAGAAGATGTAATTTATGGCTTTGTTGATCATGGTAGTTTTGGTAGAAAAAATTCTGTAGCTACACATGCACTTTTGCTTATGCTAAGAGGGTTAAACAGCAATTGGAAACAAACAATCAGAATTTACATCGGAAACGTTAATGGGGTTGGTTTAAGTAATATTATTAAATATTACATTAATATTATTAACATATAAATCTGGATTTTGAAATTTTAGCAGTAAACACTGATCAAGGCAGCAACAACAGAAGTGCTTACAGAATCTTGGGGGGGACAATTGAAAAGCCCTATTTTTTATTGAATAATAAAAAAATTTTCTTGCTGCATGATGTACGAGTACCACATCTTATTAAAAGTGTGAGAAATAGACTTTTAGATGCTGACATTTTGACTCCAGATCGAGTATCTTGGAAAATAATTGAAAACTCCTATAAAAACTTACAAGAGAACACCTGAAACCAAATGCGTTTCAAAAGCTATCTGTAAAGTTGGCAACGCAGGTATTTAGTGACAAAAATACCGCTATCAACACAGCGAAGTTCATTTTATTTATGAATAAGCTGTTTGACAATTTAAATAGCAGTACTAAATACGCAAAAAACCCGGATAGGAGTTCGATTTCCTTTAAAAAGCATGACATTTTAATGAACCTCTAAGAATCGGTAGAAAAAATATCTCTGTGGAGATCTGAAGGTAAAATGGCTGAGCCATATTGTTTTGATGGACTCAGGCAGACAATAAATGGAATTCTTGGCTTATGGGAATATATATCAATAGATTCAAACCAAAAGTACCTAATAACATCCCATCTTAATCAAGATCCACTTGAAAATAATATATCTATGCTAAGAAAAAGTAGAGTATCTTATGAGCAAAATCCATCAGCCGCTCGCGTTTGCAGAAATTTAAAATTGATTTGTTATCAAAACTTTAAGTCTTCAGCACTTAGTGGATACGAATGTTCAAATTCCGTCAACTTACTTGAGCAAACAAGTTTATTGCAGATAAATGAAACCGTCAATTTTGAAGAAGATATAAGTGTTAATATCAGTGCAGCTGATGAGGAAATTCAAAATGACGAAGAAAATGATTTGGAGGACATTTTCGACATAAGTTTAGAAGACAAAACCTCGCAAAACGAAAATCTGCAGGATTGTGTAAATGCGTATGTAGCTGGATGGTTAGTTAAGAAAATTATTGCAAAAATTCAGTGCAATGACTGCATTAAATATTTAAAAGAAACTGAAAATTATGACAAGAAAACTGCTGAATTAATAAATCTTCGGGCTAACAAAAACTTTAGTTTGACAACACCATCAGATGCCTTTGAATCCGATTTGAAGTCAGCAATTGCGGTATTTGATCGATATTTTAAATACTTTAAAAGCAAAGAAAAAGTTCATAAGCGCATGTTAAAAATACTTTGTAATAAAATCAAGTTGAATTGCAGTTGTGAGATTCATTCCGACTTTATAATGGGGTGTATCACAAATGTGTTGATAAAGTTCAATGTGAAGAACTTTAATAATTCCCTAAAAAACCTTCCATTGAAAAAGAAAATATTAAAAGCCTCAAAGAACGGCAAGCTTAACAGAAAACAAATTGCAAACAGAAAAAGAACAACAATATTCCGCCAAAAAAATGCAAGACCCACAAAAAAGTACTTATAAGTACTGAAATAAATACCCCAAAGTGGGAGGCAAGGGGATCTCACTTAAATAAAGCACCCCGAAAATGGTGGGTAAAAGCGCATTATCACCTCCTCGTGGTATCTGCCGGATGACAATATTAATGTTAACTAACGATAAGCGTCTTTAAAAATGTAGCCTTAGGCTTTGGATTTATAACATCAGTACGAGTTGGTTTTTAGCATTGTGCAATTTTAAATTTTGTATAATTTTATTTTTAACTTTTCATGACATTACCTAACTCAATTTTTTTATGGTTAAAATTAAAACTGAAATCAAGGTTGTGTAAGATAGTTGGTATAGATACTCTCATTTTGATGTGTGTTGAAATAACTTCGTATTTGCTATATAAAATAAAATGCACGACTGGATCGCAAGAACTTGCTCTTAGGTTAAAAGTTGCTATATTTCAGTTTTTGGTTTTGGTAGATATTCTTGATTGTTATTTTGAATATTTTGAAAATAAAACAAATGAAGAAATCAAAAAAAAATTAAAAAAAATATCGTAATATTTTTTATTTAAGAAAAAATAATTTCTATCAACTCATTCTCGCTTCTCTGGCCATATTTTTTAATGAACATGATATATACTTTTATATTGCTGGTTAGATCTGCACAGGTATACAAAAGGGTGTATTTCCTTCCACATATATTCCACCGTCCACATTGATTCCACACTTATTTGCTTTTAGAACCAAAAGTTAAGGTTCTAATATTTGATGATTTTGAGCGCCATCCATGTGGTGAGTTAACGCAATATTCTTCTTCAGCCGAGGTAGTTCCTCTATGTATATAAACTCAATGGGCCTTACCAATAATCAAATTTAGAGACGACTTTAATATTTGCGCAAAATTAAGCATTATTTAATGGACTCTATATAACTGACCATTCATGTTACATTTTAATTTTTAAGTTCCGTACAATAAATGGTTCATAACTTAGAGTCCACTTCAATATTAAGTTCGTAACATATATGGCTAACTATATAGAGCTCTTTACATATTGGTTCATTTCACTCAAATATTAAAGTCGTCTCTAAATTTGATTATTGGTAAGGCCCAATGCTATGACTAAACAACATAGTCGAAAGAAGGTTTTAAGAACCGAAATTAAGAATGATTTATGTTGCGGTAAATCTTACCGTAACAAATCGCTTGCAGTGAAGTTAAAATATTTAATTTTACTCTTGTAATAGAAAACTGAAATTTGTCCCTTTGGAATTGGCATCACAGCTTGCAAGTCGTAAACAGCAACAATTGTATTGTCGGTCCGACATTTGTCTTTTTCTTTTTCTTTTTCTCTTCTAGACAGTTCTTTTTCTTTTAAGTGCCTTTCATATCTTGCAACAATTTCTTGTTTTTCTTCTTCTTTAGCATTTTTAAAACTTTCGCAAAGGTGACACTGATCTTTTTTTGGTGTGAAAAATGAAATATTGAAATCTTTGTTAAAAATGCAGTTAAAAGATGACGCAGAAGCATATTCCAGGTTCTCTTTATGACGATTATCTTTATTGTCACGGTATAAGTCAGCTAAGGATTTATCACACTGAAAAAACGCGACGACCGACCGACGTCTGCGCTCTGAGATAGTGTGATTCGAATCGTGGATTGTACTATCGATAAACCTCTTGACACTATCATAGACTGCTGGTTCCATAGTAGGTTGCTTTCCATGTTTTCCTCTCATGTCTTCCTGCACAAAACCAGTCTCTGTTTTTTTTTTTGTTAGTGCAGTAGCAATTTTTCTGTCGTTAATAGTGTAATATTTTTGCTAGGTCCGTTAAATAAAACTTATTACTCCTTTTAGAATTTCTTCTTTATTTACACTTTTCAAATCAAAACAATAAATCTCAATTTATAATCAACTCTAATACTTTTATTCCAACTTAAATCCACTTCTTTAATTACACTTTCCACAATCCAATAGTTCAGCTTTGCACACTTTCATAATCGAAAATAAACTGTCCCGCTCACCGTGAACACTCCCTTTTATACTCAAACCAGTTGTTCTAGAAGGTTCTTGTCCAGAAGGGGAAATTCTTATGGGGGTAGAATGTTCTAGTACTTTGGAATTAGGGGAAATTTAGATGCGATGGAAAAGAGCTTTTTGTTTTGTTCCCTCACAAAGCAGATATGTAATTCCCAACAGATGGCGCTGTAGGAGTATAAAGCTCTGTTCGCAACATTGCCCCCTTCTTAAGATTGTTCGTCCCGAACAACTCTATCACCAGCTTCGGCACTGTATCGGTACAGTCGTTCGCTATGCACAACTTTTAGCTTTCCTCTTAACCCTCTTTGAATTCGGTAAACGACATCATTGATTTTCGTGACGACAGTATAAGGGCCTTCCCAGTTTTGTTGAAGCTTCGGCGACAATCCCTTTTGACGATGTGGATTATACAGCCATACACGATCTCCTACTTGGAATCCTGTCGTGTTTGCTCTTGTGTCGTACCTTGTCTTCATTCGATCGCTGTAAGTGCTCATTCTAGTCCTGGTCCTTTCGTGGATGCCGATTAGCCTCTCTTTTAGGTCACTCACGTAATCCCCTGTTTCCTGAGACTCTTGTGGTGGGTGTCCAAACCTTATCTCACTAGGCAGGCGTATGCTTTTTCCGAACAGGATTTCAGATGGTGTTTGTCCTGTTGAGCTATGTACTGCACTTCGATAGGCCATCAAAAATAGTGGTATGTGCCTATCCCAGTTTCTTTGGTTGTCGCCTACGACCTTAGTGAGGTGCTCTTTTAACGTCCTGTTGAATCTCTCGACCATTCCATCAGATTGCGGGTGAAGTGGTGTGGTTCTCGTTTTCTTAATGCCAAGGAACGCGCACACCTCTTGGAATATGTTCGACTCAAAGTTCCTTCCTTGGTCAGAATGGAGCTCCATAGGCACACCGAACCTGCTTACCCAGTTAGACACAATCTGGTCGGCCACGGTCTTGGCTTCTTGGTTCGGGATAGCGTATGCCTCAGGCCATTTGCTGAAGTAATCCATTACCACCAGAATGTATTTGTTTCCAGCATTCGTTTCCGGAAATGGGCCAGCTACATCAACAGCAATCCTTTCAAACGGTGAGCCAACATTATACTGCATCATTTTTCCTTGCAGTTTTCTGCCAGGTCCTTTGGTTGCCGCACAAACCTCACAATTTTGGCACCACTTTTTAACGTCATCTCTTGCATGCAACCAGTAGAATCGTTGTCTCACTTTTTCTAACATCTTGTTGATTCCCAAATGGCCTCCTGAAGGTCCATCATGCATCTCTCGAAGAACCTCTTTTATTTTCGATTGAGGTAACACAAGCTGCATCACATAGGATTTACCATCAGCGGACTCCCATTTTCGCCGAAGAACACCTTCTTGCACATGAAGTGAGTCCCATTGTGCCCAATAGGCCTTTAAAACTGGACTCCTATCGGAGATGTCATTCCATGCGGGTTTTTCTTCATGTTCTTTCCATGCGAGAAGAGGTTCAATGTCGGGGTCTTCTTGTTGAGCAGATCTTATTTCTTCATTGCTCCATCCACAAATGGGGTCAGCCCTTATTCGCAGTGTGTTGATGGAGACCATGCGTTTGTTGCCATTTGACGTTGCCGCGTCAGTCAGACTTTTATTGTTTCGTTTGGTCTGAGAAACCTGGATGGTGTTTCTAGGGCCATCGATACCAGAAACCAGCTTCTGCCCCTCGAAGTTGGTTCTTACTTGTTTCTCTGTTGGGAAACTTGTTCCGGAAGTAACACTGATGTTATTGTTACCTTGTTCTGAGTTTGAAACTCCGTGTCCACAATGCTGACAAGCTCTTCTTGGTGGTAATCGACATTGACGCTGTAAATGTCCAGTCTTGTTGCAATTCCAGCACTTTGCAAGTCCGTTTCGTTGATTCCCTTGCACATCAGTTCTTCGGCATGAGCATTCTTCGACGATGGTTTCTCTAAGTCGATGTACTCCGTGAGAAGCTTGCTCTGCTGCTTCCATTGTCAAGGCAAACGCTAATGTTTCAGAAAGCGTTCGTTTTCCAGCAGTTCGCACGGCCCTTTGAAGATGTATGTCGGAAATGGCGCGAACAAATGCCTCAACTGCAAACTGGTTACGGATTTCTTCTCCAACATCAGGATATGCAAGATGAACAAGCCTTTCAATGTCCGCTTGTAGCTGTTGTAGAGTTTCGCCCCTCTTCTGAACTCTGGAATAGAGTCGTACCTTGAAGACTTCTTTCATATAGCTATTGCCAAAGCGTTTGTCTATAGCATCAACCAAGTAATTAAAATCGCCGCTCTTATCTGCTGGTATGGTTAGCAATAACTCAGCAGCTGCTCCTCTAAGAGCAAGGGTTAGAGCTATACACTTGTCAGCTTCATCCCAGCCATTTGCTGTAGAAGCTGCCTCGAATTGCTTCTTGTATATAGACCAAGAAGTTTGTCCATCAAAGGTTGGAGGTTGCATCTCTTTTTTTCTCAAAGCTTCCCCAGAACTTTCCCGAATCTTTATGTTTCGAACACGGTCTAACTCTTTTGAAAACGTCTCCATTTTGTTGTCGACTAGCAATGAAACACGTTCATCTAACACTTTTGAAAACGTCTCCATTTTGTTGTCGACTTGATTCTCCAGCAATGAAACACGTCCATCAAGTGCAGATACATTATTCTCGATGTTAACAAGCTTGCCTTCTAGCATGTTTCTCTGCTCTTCGAGAAGGTCCTTTTGTTCGCTATGCTGTTTATCAAGGCGTTCGAGAATATTCTTTTGTTCATTCTTTTGTTCATTTCGTTGCTCTTCGAGACGTTCGAGAACATTCTTTTGTTCATTCTTCTGTTCATTTCGTTGCTCTTCGAGACGTTCGAGAACATTCTTTTGTTGCTGAAGCAGAAGACTAATCATATTTGAAACATCTACATTTTTACTTACGTCTGCTTCCTCAGCGTCAGTTTCAAAGACGAAGATGTCCGGGTCTTCATTTTGCTGTTTCAAATATTCGGCCAAACGCAGAACAAGCTCATTTTTCGATCCTGCTCTAGAAAGTTCTCGCTTGCCTAATTCACTTTTCAGCTCATTACAGTTGAGCTCTTTTAGTAACTTGCTCATTTTTTTATTTTACTATTTTTTTTTTTCCACACTTCACTGCACAATAAGTTTTATTCCACTTTTCTGACACCAATGTAATATTTTTACTAGGTCCGTTAAATAAAACTTATTACTCCTTTTAGAATTTCTTCTTTATTTACACTTTTCAAATCAAAACAATAAATCTCAATTTATAATCAACTCTAATACTTTTATTCCAACTTAAATCCACTTCTTTAATTACACTTTCCACAATCCAATAGTTCAGCTTTGCACACTTTCATAATCGAAAATAAACTGTCCCGCTCACCGTGAACACTCCCTTTTATACTCAAACCAGTTGTTCTAGAAGGTTCTTGTCCAGAAGGGGAAATTCTTATGGGGGTAGAATGTTCTAGTACTTTGGAATTAGGGGAAATTTAGATGCGATGGAAAAGAGCTTTTTGTTTTGTTCCCTCACAAAGCAGATATGTAATTCCCAACAGATGGCGCTGTAGGAGTATAAAGCTCTGTTCGCAACAATAGCTAGAGTATTTTTAAAAAATGTTTTGCAGACTCTAACATGTACATACATAAATGGTTTAGCTGGAAATGAAATGCGGTATTAAGTTGTCGAAAATTTTGAGTGGATGAGTATCTGTATTTTGATTTAATTTCTTTTGTATGTCGAATAAATAAATTCTCTTTGTTTCTGCAAATCTCCCAAGCTCCAATAATTTTCAAAAATATTCTGTCTTGATGTCTTATCTATGTTTGATTTGCAATTCAATCTGCATTTTTCGAAACACGCTGGACCCATCTTTTTAGCCGGTACTTGTTTTTTAGTATTTGATTGGTACGCTTTGCCAGAGTTGCGAAGAGTTTTTGAAATTTTACATTTCCATTTTTCTGGATTTCTTACCCTCTTTCTGCCTCTTTGTTCCACCTGCACTTCTGGAGCAATATTCAACTCTGAAGCACTTTGAGCAACTGGTCCTTTAGTTGATGTAGCGGGATTCAAAGAATTATTTGCTTCACTATTCAATTTATTTGATGAGGAACTACTGGCACTATTTGAAGAAGTGCTTGAAGTTGAGCTACTTGATGAAGAACGAGTTGGCGGTTTTGTTAATAGACGTTGCATTGCAGCTTGAGCATTTCTTATTGGACTTGGTAATAATAAATTAGGGTCAGCGTCGGAATCATCAAAGTCACTATGATCACTGTGTATAGGGGAAATATAATATTGCTTTGTTCAACACTGCAAGATGTACTGGGTGCACTGTTTAATTCTTGAAGAACTGAAGATGTACTTGGTGCACTGTTTAATTCTTGAAGAACTGGAGAAGGTGAAGTTTGGAAGTATGGCTTGTCGTTTTCCTTCTCCTGGGAATTATTTGTCTTGGCTTTTGTAGCCATTTCTACAAGCAATCGGGCACGATGCATTCTTAATCTACAAAAAAAGGAAACAATGTATTGAGTAAATACCATAAACATTATATGTCAACAAAAACGTAGTAACTCAAAATTTCTTTCAAAACAGAGAAAGTGAAGACTTTACAATTTTTTCATTAATATTGTAATATTTTTGCTAGGTTCGTTAAATAAAACTTATTACTGTTTCTAATATTTCTTCTTTATTTACACTTTTCGAATCAAAACAATAAATCTCAATTTATAATCAACTCTAATACTTTTATTCCAACTTAAATCCACTTTTTTAATTACACTTTCCACAATCCAATAGTTCAGCTTTGCACACTTTCATAATCGAAAATAAACTGTGTTCCGCTCACCGTGAACACTCCCTTTTATACTCAAACCAGTTGTTCTAGAAGGTTCTTGTCCAGAAGGGGAAATTCTTATGGGGGTAGAATGTTCTAGTACTTTGGAATTAGGGGAAATTTAGATGCGATGGAAAAGAGCTTTTTGTTTTGTTCCCTCACAAAGCAGATATGTAATTCCCAACAGATGGCGCTGTAGGAGTATAAAGCTCTGTTCGCAACAATATTATCGCATGCATGATTTCTAACTCCATGATTACCAATTAAGTATTTGTTTAAATGTTTACAAATTATCATACAAAATTGGAATGTAAAATTTCTTCAACAAAACTGGTTTCTTGCACTATAAAAACGGCGAATTTATTGACTTGTGGGGAATTTTATTTTACGTTTGAATACAGTGTTATCTCAAAATCGGCTTTTGTTTTGAGTTACTACAGTATTATAATGTTAGTGCGATATATAACTTTTTCTCACATTTCTAGATTTCTGTTTTGGTTCATATTTTTTTTTTATTAGATTGCAATGGCTGGTTATTTTTTAGAGCTGACTATTGTAAATTGTAATATTCGAGTTCTGAGAGAGAATTTTCTGGCTGCTTTTTATCCCACATTGTTTCTAACAGGTCAGCTGTTTTGGCAGAGTAAAACCTTTGTTTATATAACCCAGGGTTCGGAGTTCGGACTTAGGTTTTAAGTTTTCGAAGTAAATAGTATACGGAAAAAAACTGAAGTATATACAAACCTATAGTACTATCAACAAGACGAAAGATTGTGGCGACATCTTTAGTATAGGGACAGTAACAGTACTTGCTAGATTTGTCTCTGCTTTAGTTAATAAAAAAATATTATGTTTTTAACTACTTGTCTTGTATCTTATTCTACTCCCAACAGTAAAATCTAGCACTAATTTCAGCGCCACCACCAGGCTAGAGTTCGCAATACAAAATCACGCTCCATGATAATACTACAGGTTATATATACAAAGGTATTATTTGATTTTTTTTTTTTCATCACTTGCGTACAAGCCTTGTATATATTGTTGTAACAGAGCTTAATACTACTACAGCGCCATCTGTTGGGAAATTGCATATCTAATTTATGGAAGAAACAAAAAGCTCTTTTCCAATGTCAAATGTATTTCCCCTCATTCCAACCATCTAGAACATTCCAAGATGAGAACCTTCGAGATCAACTAACTTGAGTATATAAGGGAGTGCTCGCGGTGAGCACAGGACAGTTTATTTTCGATTATGAAAGTGTGCAAAGCTGAACTATTGGATTGTGGAAAGTGTAATTAAAGAAGTGTGATTTAAGTTTGAATATAAGTATTAGAGTTGATTATAAATTGAGATTTATTGTTTTGATTTGAAAAGTGTAAATAAAGAAGAAATTCAAAAAGGAGTAATAAGTTTTATTTAAAGAACCTAGGAAAAATATTACAATATTATAACCTATAGTATTATCATGCGCTGAAAATAGCGCACGATCTTACAAAACACGATTTTTAAAACAAGTAGTAAAAAAGAGAATATTTTATTATTAAATTTAGCAGAGAAAATTCTAACAAGTATTTTCGCTATGCTTAAGATTTCACCCTAATCGTTCATCTTCATGAGAGTACTATCTATAAGTTTTATATACAAAAGTAAAACCCAATTAAGTGAGGAAATCCCGAGTTTGTAATTCTTCGATAAGCTTGGTGCCATTATTCTTTTTTCCATTTTCTTTTTCCCATCACAACGTTTCGACGGGCGTTGCCGTCTTCTTCATATCCCTACGCTTTCCGAAAATTTTAAGGAGATACATAGTCGCTAAAAACAACATCGACGCCAGCTTAGCGTATAAGTTAAACCAGATCATGGCTTCCTTTTTACATGTCTAAAAAATAAGACGGAAAAGACCGCCGCCGCACAGTGTGGGAATTCGCGAATTTAGCGGAATTTAATTCGAAAAATGACTAGTCTCGATTGATGCCAAAACCGGTTTTTCTTAAAGCTAAAAGATTGTAGAAAGTGATAACAAAAGCACTGTTGGGTGGGGATCATGTAAACAAAAAAAAAATAGCATTGAAGTTGCAGTTGGCGATTTTTATTCTGTATATTTGCTGGAAGAGATTACTTTGCTCTTAATTTTTTTTCATGCGTTTGGTGTGTGTTTTAATAAAAGTTTTATTTTTTTTATATTTCTTAAATATCAAGGTATAAGAATGTAAGTAATTTTTTATTTCACAGGGTGTTTCACATTTTTGTTTTGGTGGTTGAAGTTAAAAAAATGTGTTTTTTTTCGATGTTTGTACCTTTATTAGAGCAAAACTTTAGTTATTCCGCGTTATTGCGCCTTGAAACAATATTTACTGCAAAGCTTGATTTATTATCTATCAAGAATCACTAAAATTTGACACCCCAATTATGTTGTGATATATTTTTTTTTCAATGTTTCTTAATGACTATCCAGCAAAAAAATGATGCCATACCGTCAAAATCGAATAACTTTTTGGGATTTGGTTAGAAGAAGAATGTTATAAACTAAAAAAACTTTTTTTATTTCACGGGGTGTTCCAAAAAAAAATAATTTTGTGAATTTGATAGTTACAACAAAAATACAGGGTGTTCAAATTCAAAGTTAACAGTAAGAAAAAAAGAACTAAGTTATTTAAAAAATTAAAAACGGAAACTATCAATTAATAAAAAAAAAACTATTATATCGGATAAAGGGTATTCCAATAATACTAACAAAAATAAATTAATTTAAAAATAAAAAAAAACGAATTTTTTATTTGAATAGCAAAAGTGCTTTTTATGCGTATTTTACATAAAATTTGATTTCATAGGCTGCTTCTTACATCAGATCCATATCTAGCAAGCCTAAGGTGTATTCCTAAAAGAAAACGAAGTAACTTAGAGCCTGAGGTTCTTGAAATTTTGGATATTGCAAACTAATCTAAAATGTAAATAAAATGTGTTATATGTACATACATATGTTGAATTGTTGAATGTAGTTAAAACTATAGTAAAGGTAAAATTGTTCACAATAAAATCAAAACATATAAAAAACAATTAAATAAAATTGTTTTAAACTTGCTTTTTATTTTACAAGAATAACAGAATTGATAAATAAAAATTGTCTATTCCAGTGAAACTGTATTTTTTCGACAGGAAGTTTTCGGTTCTTTTAATTTTTGGTATCCTTGATGATGTATGCCAGAAAAATTTCGTGATACAACACTTACCTATATAAAAATAAACATTGATTGTCTAGAAATAAAACTAATTTAAGACTTCCTTTGAAATAGAATTTCTTGTACGTTTTAATACCCTTTTAAGAATGGAGTTTCTTTAGTTCATAAACAACGGCATTGACATATCGGTTTGCAAAAAAAACTAGTAAATTCTGATAATAATTAACTTTTTTCTTTATTTTATTCATATTTGTAATGAAATTAAACAATACATCATTCCTCAAAAGATTTTTTTGTAAATTATGATTTTCAAAAAAAAAAAGTACTTTTTGGTGTGAACAACCTGTCACTTCAAAGCCCATTTTACAAAAACTTAAATAAAATATGACCAAAATGTGAGTTACATTTGATTGTATAGACATTTTCAATGAACTAAACAGAAAAAAAACTACAAAAAAATTTAAAATGCAAGCGTTATTAATTTTATTCCGCTAAATTCGCGAATTCCCACACTGTGCGCCGCCGCGCTGCCATACTGATGTAGTCTACAAAATAAACTGCCAAGGAAAACCAAACGAAGCATGTAACATACATAATTAACAACAAAAACAATATGAACCGAAAAGAAGACAAACGAAACATTTCAGCGGCTTACTGCTCCTTAGTTTCGGACATCACAACCAGAATTTGACACAACTTGGACTAAACTTCTTCTGAAGTGCTTAAATCAAAATATTTATTTTCTTTTTAAAAAAAAAAACTTTTGTTTTTATTTAAAGTTGCATATTTAAACATACTACAACAATTTACATGTAAGTTTGTATCATGTCAGCCATATGCAGTATCACTGACTAATTTCAGCGCCACTACAAGGATAGCGTGGGTACGAAAAAATCAAGCTCCATGATAGTACTATAGGTTATATATACAAAGCTATAAGTTTTGCATGTAAAGATTTTAATAAATCGTTTAAAATTTTGCACAATTGCTTCTGCCTAAAATTTTGAAAGCGAGTTAAAATCATTTTAAAAAGAGAGCTACATCCTAATTTGCCATCTGTCTTTTAATAGCAAAATTAATAACAGTTTCTCATGTTTTCACCCTCCACTCACTACAACAGTAGCTCTCAAAAAGTTGTCAATAGTCACCTCGTGCAGTGTCAACTGTTAAAGTAATTCCTGAGGATATGCAACATTTTTACCAGTCGTGGTGAATTATTATTTCAAATTCAAAATTAAACTGAAAATAAAAATAAAAATAAAAAAAGAGCCCCATAATATGAGTAATATGCACTTCAATTTTATATGGATGAATTTATTTCTTCAGACAATTGCTGATTCTAAGGTTATCTATAGACGTTCGACCCCCTCAAATGCTTTCCGTTTATTTCCATTGATTGTCTCTCACCGCTGCAAAACAAATTTAAATTAGATTAATCACGATTTTCTGCATTATCAATATTATACTTCACGGGTCAGAAAAACACTTTTGATCCTGCTGATCCTTCTGCTGATTTCTTTCTTTTTGTTTATTCGTTTGGAATTTATTTAATTGAAATTCAAATAACAAAGGCCTTGAGCAAGACAAGAAGAAATCTGATATTCATCTCTTGGAAATAAAAGATGCGGGATAATGCATACCTACAACCTACGTATACATACATGTGTACTTACCTTTGTTTTTGCACTTGAAAACACATCATCCGATAGCTATAAAAAGTGAAGCTTTTCCAGTTCGTCGACAGTTTAAGCTCGTTATTCGAATCAGTTTGAACATAGAAATTCTCTGTCTACCACGATGAAATTCTTTATTGCAATTGTATTGCTAGCTGCTTTGGTAAGTTTCAATAATCTATAATTTTGAGTTTTGAATAATGAAGATTGTACTAACTTCTTTTGCGCAATCCACAGGCTTCGGCAGAATATAAGGTTAAGAACCGTGAGGATCTGATGAAATATCGAGAGGAATGTGTTGAAGAGCTCAAAACTTCTCAAGCTAATTTGGAAAAATACAAGAAATGGAACATCCCCGACGATGCCGCAGCTCATGCCTACATGAATTGCATCCTCGTCAAATTCGGCCTCTACGACAGCGAGAAAGGTTTCAATGTGGAAGACATTCACACTCAAATGGTTGGTGGATCTCATGCCGATCATACTGATGAGACGCATGCCAAGATTGAGAAGTGCGCCAAGGAGGCCAGTGCAGCTGCTGCCGATCAACGTGCCTACCGCGGAGCTATGTGCTTCATTCAAGAAAATTTGCACTTGGTCCAGAGAAGCGTACACTCTCATGATCACGAACATGAACACGATCATGATCACGATCACTCCAAGCATTAAATTGAATATGATATTTCGTGTATGAATTTGATAAGTTCTCGAATAAAATTTTAAAAAAAAGTGAAAGTAAAAAGAATTTATTCCGAGAAAGGAATTGATCACTCGTAAGGTTCTTCGTCCAAACAGTCACATTTCGGATTCTTAAAAGTTTTTATTCAATTTTGATTTCTTATAAAGGGTGGTCCAACAAAAACGCACGATTTAAATTGTAAATAAAACGAAAAGTTTTCACAGAATTATCTTAATATTTTTTATTATTATAGAAAAATCTATGACAATTATGTGTGTATAATATCGGTCAAATGCTTACCACGGCTTCGGTGGCATACCTTTATCCGATTATCCATTTTTTCAATGACCCTGAGACATAATTGTAGGTCAATGTCGGTATGTACCGAATTATCTCATCCTTTAGCTCTTGAACTGTTCTTGGCTTATTGACGTACACTTTTTCTTTAAATATCCCCAAAGAAAGAAGTCCGTTGAGAAAGTTTCTGTGGGAATTTATCATCCCATCCTACAGTCTGTGGCCCATGACTTCTGGAAGAAGATTTTAATAGCAACTACAACCGGTGAAAGAAATCCAAGAGGATTGAAAATTCGAGATGCTTCGGAAAGAATACGACATTTTGTACACGATGTTGACTGGTCAAGATTTACGCTGTACAATCCTTAGAAGGACACCATTGCAGCCCGTCAGAGATTTTTCGAAGTCGATATCTCCTATCGGCTCCCGTTGATCTTTAATTAAAGATAAAAGAAGTGGCCATTTACGAAGATTGAAGCCGGCAAACGATAAGACCTTCATAAGCTCCTTTTGGATTGCAATTACATCATCAATATATATATATATACGTATATATTTCATATAGGTTTCCAAACTCACAACCCGTTTCTTCGGCTGAGGAACTGAAACAGCAGCGTATGCTAAGCTCTTTTGATTTGATGATAGTTTTAATATATGATGATTTTTTAATCAAAGGCTGAGGTAGACAGCGTGTCCAAGGTCAGTCGGAAGAAAGCACAAAACTCGGTTTTAGAAAGTTCAGAACTCCAAATAATAACCGACTTTATTCAATGTAACTTAATCTAATACTCGTATAACAAGATATTTCATATACTTAGACATTTATCATGTTTTTAAATAACTAACATGGTATTTCATATAATTCACAAACTTTTCATATACATAAATAACTAATACGATATTTCATATAAAGGGCGAGACGGTGGGATTAGATCCCTAGCCTTGACTGACGTTTAGGCAAAACGCAGGTGGGATTAAATCCCTAGTGTTAGACGACGACAGAGCACGGTCGCCGACGCCATCCAGTTGCACACCCCAAGGCTTCGGGCGTCCTGGTCTACGCCATCTCTCCAACGCAAGCATGGTCTACCACGCTGTCGTCTACCATATAATGTACCACAAAGAACTTTCCGAGCAGGTTCCTCTTCGCTCATGCGAGCTAGGTGCCCTGCCCACCGGAGTCTACCGAGCTTAATTTTTGTCACGATATCTGCTTCTAGGTAGATTGCGTACAGTTTATGATTGTACCGTCTCCGGAATCGTCCTTCCTTACATATGGGGCCAACAATTCTCCTTAAGACTTTTCTCTCGAACGCAGCTAAGAGGTCGGAGTGCCTTTTGCTAAGCACCCAAGTCTCGGATCCATATGTGAGTACTGGCAGGACCATGGTCCTGTACAGCAGTAGTTTTGAAGTTATGGTGAGATTTCTGGATTTGAAGAGCTTTGACAGACTGTAGTAGGCTCTGTTGGATTTGAGAAGCCGCCCGCGTATTTCTTCTTCTATATTGTTATCGGCTGCTACTATTGACCCAAGGTATTTAAAGGATTGCACCACTTCAAATTCGTGCTCCGCTAACTTGATTGTTTGAACAACTGTTCCTCTCGCATTCGACGCCACCATGTACTTTGTTTTACCTTCACCAATGTGCAGCCCCAGATTTTGTGCCGCCTGCTCGATCTGGATGAAGGAGTCGTGTACAGCTTGTTCGGTTCTTCCGATGATGTCGATGTCGTCTGCGTAAACCAGTAACTGGCTGGACCTGTTGACGATGGTCCCTCTTGTTGCCGTGCCAGAGTCACGGATTGCTTTCTCAACGCAACGCCAGGTTGAAGAGGAGGCAGGCCAAACCGTCCCCTTGTCGGAGTCCATTAAAGATGTTGATTGGTCTGGATAGCAATCCGGCTATTTTTACTTGGCTTGTTACGTTGGTCATGGTCAACCTACATAGTCGTGTCAATTTATTTGGGATGCCGAATTCTCTCATGGCTTTGTAAAGTTATACCCTGGCTATGCTATCATAGGCGGCCTTAAAGTCTATAAACAGAAGGCATTTCTTCCTGCTCCCATACGTGCACTATAATATCATGAATTGCTTGACGTAAGGCTGGCCCGCCGTGATGAAATAATTCGGCTGGTATGCCATCGGCTCCCGGGGATTTGTTCTGTTTAAGCCGGCCTATAGCCTTCTCAACCTCTTCTATGCTTGGTGGCGGCAACATAGGGTATTCTTCTTGAAGTAGTGGAGCCTCCACTTCTGCAGTGAGCTGACCATTTAGCAATTCATTAAAGTACACTTCCCATCACTCCAGTATGCTTTCAGGATCGGTGATCAGATTTCCCTCTCCGTCCTTGCAGTATGTGCAGCGTGGTGTGTACTGCGTCATGTTTCGGACGGATTGGTAGAACTTCCGCGCCTGGTGCGGACCTCGCTCTCGGCTGTTTTCTATTTCACAGATTAGGTTCTTCTCCCAGGCTGATTTCTTTTGTCTGTGAAGCCGTTTTTCTGTTCTTCTGAGCTCTTTATATTCCTCTTCGCGTGCCCGCGTTCTATGAGATTGTTGAATTGCTCGGTACGCAACATTCTTACGTTCAGTCGCTAGCTTGCATTCATCATCAAACCAGTCGTTCCGATTTTTACGACTGCTGCCTAAGAAGGAGTTGGAGTACTAATGACAGTATTTTTAAGACGTGTCCACTTTTCATTTACGCCCAGCATACTGGCTCCAGGACTTACTCTCCCTAAGTCAGGTGTTTCTAGGGCGCCCTCGGAAGACCATACCAACAAGATAGTGATCCGAGTCGATATTGGCACCTCGGTACGTTCGTACCGTCATCAAGTTCGAGTAGTGGCGGCGGTCTATCAACACGTGGTCTATTTGGTTACGAGTGACTCCATCAGGTGATACCCAGGTGGCTTTGTAGATATATTTACGCGGGAACCTGGTACTCGCAACGACCATGTTTTTCGATGCTGCCAATTCTAAGACTCGAAGTCCATTGTCATTAGTGTTCTCATGCAAACTATGGGTGCCTGCGTAATGCCTGAATACCGGCTCCCGACCTATTTTTGCGTTCAAATAGCCAAGGATGATTTTAACATCATACCTTGGACAGGCATTGAGGGCCCTCTCGACTTGTTCGTAGTAAGTCTTTTTTTCTTCGTCTGAGGACTCCTAAGTAGGTCCGTGAACGTTAATGAGGCTGATGTTCGTAAATTTGCCTCGCACGCGAAGGGTGCATAGCCTTTCGCTTATAGCGTTAAAGCCAATGATAGTAGACTTCATTTTTTCGCTGACTAGGAAGCCTACCCCGAGCACATGGTGTTTTGTATGACAGCTGTAGTATACGTCATATTCTTTCTTCTGTAAAACACCATTCCCTGTCTATCTGATTTCTTGAAGAGCTGTTATGTCAGCTTTATACTTTGACAGGGCATCGGATAGCTGCTGAGCAGCTCGAGCTCTATAGAGCGATCGTACGTTCCATAAGAAAAATCGTAAATCGTTTTTCCTTTTTCTTTGCGTGGGTTGTCGTCGTGAGATCAGTCCGTTTCCGAGGCTTGTTGTCGTTCTCGAAATTCTTTAAGTTTTACGGGACAGGGAATTAACCTGTCGCCAACCTAAGGAACCAGCCTGATCATATTAGCCAAACCTTTTTTAAAAGGCTTGTTTCTAGCGGCCTCCGCGGAGAGGCTATGATCACACTTCCACCAGTCCCGAATAGTTACGGCACGTGCATGTTTTCGTATGCTACATGTTGTTCCCCCTATTCGTCTGATGGCTGACCGCCATGAGTAATATCTTAGTGAATACTAATATATCGGTCACATCCCTACTCCTGGCCAGTACACTACTTACACAAGCCAGTGTGTTTCAGGGGATAGTCTTTAACCTCGGTACTCGGTATTGGTACACAGGCACACACAACAATAGGCGAGAAGAAAATCCGAAGTTTGGCCAATTCTTCTCCTTCCCATATCATATTTATGGAAAACAGCAAATGTGAACACAGAACACCAAACGAAAGCTGCTCACTGTGTTTTGTTGTTGTATCATCATTGATTGTATTTTATATGTGAATCTCCATGGGCGCCTCAAAGTATGCAATATATTCTTCATGTCACCCGATGAATCCTCGAGTAATGTTGTTGCGTCGTGCGGCAGAACAGGCAGTAGACGAGTAGTAGCGTCGGCGTGCCGCGGCGGGCGGCTGAAGTATGTAACTTCCTCCGGCAGTGCTTAAAAATAGTTGAGATTCCATCTGTATAGCCCTTTAACTTATCATATTCAACAAGTCCCTCCATGAAGGTATTTTTATTTTCTCTCTAACTCTCTAACTTAGTCCCTATTCATAAATCATGCTCTAGAGCGATGTAGAAAATTACAGGGGTATTTGTAAACTTTCCGCAATTCCGAAATTGTTTGAAAGTACGAGTATGGTGAAAATTAAGCTTGATTTTCTTAAAAGTTAGTGAATACTGATCAGAAGTACAGCATATGGTATTGTTTTCGGTCGATCGTCTAATACCAATCTTATTTATTTTACTTCATACTTCACTAACGCTATGGAACAAAAATTTCAAGTGGAAGTAGTATACACTGACTTTACTAAAGCCTTTGTTTCTGTGAACCATCACACTTCTGAATAAACTTGAGATTTTTGGTTTACATTCTCACTTTCATCGTTGGATATCATCTTATTTATCTCTTAGAACACAACAAGGCAAGATTTGAGATACGTTTTCAAAAGAAAGTCAGTGTACATCAAGTGTCCCGCAAGGTAGCCATCTGGGTCCGTTTCTTTTTATAATTTTCATGAATAACATTGTCTCGGTTTCAAGTATATGCTTATTATATGCGGACGATCTGAAACTATTTTTAAAAGTTTCAAGTTTGGATAATTGTCAACTGATTCAATCTGACATTGATTCCCTATCTGACTGGGGTGTCAGATAAATGGTCTTAAATTGAATATCAAAAATTGTAACGCGATTTCCTTTTCTAGAAAATCTCAAAGTGTTTTATTCAACTATGCAATAGAATCTGTGAGTTTCGATAGGGTTTTAATTATTAGGCTAGGCGCGCACATTCAACTTTTAGTTGCACAACTGTTTGGTTGCTTATTGAAAACAGATGAACTATTTGGGTGAATGTCGGCGCAGGTACATATAATTAATAATAAAATAGGCAATTGTTTAGTTTGTGTCAAACCACAAACTTTTTAGTTGCTCGAACTAAGCAGTTGCGAAACTAAAAATTGAATGTGCGCGCCTAGCCTTAAAGACTTAGGAGTTAAAAGTTAAAAGTCACATCGTGAAACGTGGAAGTGCTCCGCTAACATCTAGCGCGGGCTACAGGCTTTCGTTAACTGATGTCCGCGGTACATTTTGAAGATCTACTGGGCACCAACCACATCAAATGACGAGTTGTGGAATAGAACCAAGCAGAAAAAAGTGGATACAACGAAAATGGAGGTGGATTGGCCATACATTGAGGAAACGTGACAATAATATCTCGAAACAATCTTTTGAATGAAATCCTCATTGTTCAAGACGTGTTGGAAAACCAAAAACAACCTAGAGGTTAACTGTAATGGTAGAAGCAAGGTCTCAGGATATTCGTACCTGGCCACAGCTAAATACGCTTGCGTCAATTAGTGACAGATGGAGCGCTTTTTTAAGCTGCCCTGTACTCCTAATGGAGTTGAAGTGCTGCTCAAGTAGCAGGAAACCATTAAGTAACAGAGTTTTTTTCTTTCATAGTCTGCAGCAAATCCAGATTCAGTTATTTCAGAATCTAGAACTAAATTGCTTATGTAAATCCTAAAATTAAAAAAATAAGAAAGACTTTAAGTGACTAAGGAGTCAAACAAACTTTTTATTATGTATATTTTTAATTTTAATATATTTTATTATATTTGATGGAATTTCGCCTGCTTCATATATTTAATCAAATACTTGTTATCTGCGAAACACGTAAAACAACGATAAGCCCAGTTGAATGGTGTGCTTCCCTGGGTGTTTTTATCAATACAGCTCACAAGACCGTCGCGTAGTAACATTTCATTGTAATTTTTAACATATGTCTTAGCACTTTCCAGAGCAATCATTATTCTGTCAACTGAGAATCCATCCGAATCATTCCAAAAGCCCAAATTGCGGAACAAACAAATAATAGGTTGAACAGCCTGGGGTTCGAATTTATCATGTATGGCTTTTTCTTGTATGTGTTCAGGAACTTCGAAGCGGTTAAAACAATCGCTTTGAATTTTCATAAAGTCTTCTCTGGATTTAAGCTTCCATTCAGCTGTGGTCTTGCATTAAAAAATTCAGAATTAGTTGATTTACAAATTAAAAGAAAAATGTTCAATTAACTTACAAGTGCGACTAACGTTAAAAAGATGAAAGTTTTCATTTTAAGCTTCTAGTAAATTTATAAACTGAGATTGTTTAGAATGAAATGCGATGTGGAAGGCTTTGGACTTGCACTTTTATAGACGAAACTCAAAGTGACTGCAATCGAAATGCGAAAAGGTTATCGATATCAAAACGTGTATTGGAAGCTCAAAGTCGGAGTAAAGTTATCTGAGTTAATAGATCTGTACATTGATTATATGGATGGTTGGGTGTCGTAGGAACCGCAAAAACAGTGATTGACTTCAATACGTATTTGTTAAGTGCAAAAACATTTAATAAACATCAATTGAGTTTATTTTACTTTAAATTAGTATATCGGTTCTCGTCCACCTTGAATTACCTTGCTTTACTTTGAAGCACGAGTTTTGATCAAAAGAAAAGAATGGCAGGACTATTTTGGCTCTGTCGGAAATGACTGTCATGAAGTTTTAGATGAGCCCATCAACCTTACGTCAGTGTTTTAAAAGAATGCAATCTTTTGTGAATGTAATCTTTAAAATATCATTTATTCAGTTCATTTAAAGTAAAGTTTGCGTTGAGAACTCTACTTCAAATTATGCAATCACCATTCTTAAAGAAATAGCAAAATAATTTGTTCGAAATTCATTAATTAATCAATGTCACCTGAACGACAAACCAATCCAATATGTTTAATGATTCATTTCAGAATTGAAGTCTAATTTTAAAACTGAATTTGCAAGTTGAAGAATTCAATTATTTAATTTAAATTATTAAAGATTATCCTTATAAAAAATTGCATTCTTTTAGAAAAATTGTTATTTCAGTTAATTTTGCCATAAAAAGTATCATCATCTTATTGTTTTTTTTTTTGTTCTTTTTTTTTACTAACATTTCCTTTCATGCTCCAGATCCAAAATGTTGGCAGAGTACAGTGCAAATCCCGGCGAAAAGCCATAGTCTTGATAATTCAGTATTTTGAAAAAAAAAAACAAAGGCAGATGTTCAAAGAGAGTGTGGAAATCAAGTATGGTCCCCTTAACAACAAATTCATATATCGAGAATCGAGAGCATTCAACGTCGTTTACTACGTTTCGACCTTCGTGGTCTGTCTTGGAATAACCCTTTGATATTTGATTCTACCTCCGTATCGAATCCGACTTACTGGCTGAACACAATGGAGACGGAGCTGCAACTGGAGCTGCAACTGGAATAGCTGTCAAAATATTCAATACACGTAAATTCAATGTTACGAACACAACACAACGCAACTGCAGTCGGTGCTGCAAGAGTTGGCGAACTTTTAACTTTTTCGTGCAGCATTTTTGACATTTCAAATTTTATATATCTGTCTGTGATTTTAAGTGTTGTTTTGTTGTATTGTGATTTCGTGGTTAAATTTTAATTAAAATAATGGACGAAAATCTTCAATTTCAGTGTCCATTTTATAGTTTCAATTACTTAAAATATTTACAATTTGCCAAAGATTCAACACCTGACCCAACAAATGACAACAAAACAATGAAAGCTGTACAGCCTCATTGTGGGCACATAAAAAAAAGTACGTACGACACTTTTTGACAGCTCTTCCAGTTGCAGCTGCAGCTCCAGTTGCAGCATTCTATTGTGTTCAGCCAGTTACTTTGAATACGCTGCAAGAACGAAGAGAAATAAGCGACGCTCTCTTTATTCAGGATCTGTAGACTACACAACGCTCTTCAATTCCATCTCTTTCAACACTCATTTCCGTAATATGAAAAATTTTCATCTCTTCTATCTATCAATTCACTCCAATCCTAGATTAAAGAGCTATATTTAAGTTAGATTGAGAATTAGCTTGTATTAAGCCCAATAAATGGGGGTATTGTCTCTACAAAAATTAATTAAAATTAAATTAGTAACCAGGTACTAATTTAATATTAATTTCGATTTTCGATCAAAACCCAGCTGAAAATGTGCTCCGATTTTTGATACTGATGGGATTAAATTTCTAATGGACAATAATCATATTACACTGATAACGTCCCTTAGACTTTTCGAAGTCTTTTGACACTGTTAACCATTCAATTTTATGTCAACTGCGATATGATATGGGTTTTCTTCAGAGTCATGTAAGTAAATTAGGAGGAACAAATAGAAGGTATTCTGTCATTATGAATATTTTAGCTGGTGTACCACAGGGATATACCCTTGGCCCAATACCCTTTTCTCGCTTTACATAAGTGAACTCCCACATTGTTGAACATTTTATGATTTCTTTGTACGTTGACACTGCTGTTCTTGATTAGTCGATCTTTTGGGAAAAAGATGTTACGGTAGACTTAAAAAGTTTCATTTGGCTACCTATTGTATTAAAGGGCTGGCCATTCTCAAGCCTATAGAAATCCCTCCGTATAGCAATGAGAACAGCAAGAAACACTAGAAGATTTAAATGTTCACTTTTTAACTATTTGTTAGATCATTGATAATATCCACTAAGCGCTTTTCAACACAAGGGTATGTACATATCACCTTAAGATAATTAAATTAAAATGATCAACTTATTGGCATGCAACACTTTAAGAGTAAAAGTCGTGTGTCCTACCTTGTAAGCGATTTTTAAATAAACAGATAAATGAATGGAAAGATATTAAAATGTCAGAAACAAAAGTTTTTCTTTTATTCCTAAGTAGTTTTTGGAAGAATTAAGAAAAACCTTTTCATTTTTCCAAATTTTCAGTTTTTCAAATCTAACTGAATAAAATAAGAGTATTGAATATTTAGGACCATATTAGCACTTAGTTAAATATAAATATTACGTTAATTAATTTAATATTAAATATAAACAAAAATAATATAAATAATTTTTTTTATTTTTAATATTAAAAAAACCTTTCATTAAAATAATCTGATTTAAAACTTTTACACCCTTAAGCACCATTCGCGTATTTATTTAACCAGAATTTAATGTGCTTGTCATACACTGGCATTCTACCTCCACACTCCTAGAATAAGGATATTCATCTGAAAACGAATATGAGAAGCTGAGAGTACTATTTTCAGAAAAACAATTTAATGGATTACAAGTTCGAGACAAAATATCATTGATGAATATCAGAGAAAGGGTCGGGGACAAAACGGAGCCCTGTGGCATACCAGAATTATTTTATGAATTTCAGACTTAAAACCATCCAACACAACTTGTATTGAGCGGTTCTGAAAATAGTTTCTAATCCAACGAAGAAGAGATTCATCAATACCAAATGAACATATTTTCGATAAAATATCTTGATTCCAAACTCTATCAAATGCTTTTGAAATATCAAGGGCAATAATCTTACTTTTTCTAAGACAATGTAAAGATTTGTGCCTCTGATCGGTGACGTGAGCTATGCCACCAGATCACCAGTGGATCTATTACTATTTTATTTATTATTGATTATTATTTATTTATTGTTACTAAATTTTTGTACATACTCGTATGTACTGTACATACATATCATAATTGTTTTAAATGAAAAAACATGGAATTTTTCCTTTTGCCAGAATTAACGTTATAAATTTTAATTATAAAAGTATATGTATAAAAATATGAGAATTTAAAATAAAATTTGCAAGAAGTATAAAATTAAATTTACAAAAAGGTATTTCGATAGTAAAAGGCGTGTCGGCAATAATTTGATAGCATTTTCAGGACTTGTCTCCGTTTAGAATTCCCAAACATTCGTCTCTAGTCAGCATACTTTTTCCGAAATATAGTTTCCTTATTTCTTGCAAAATTGGACATAAACCCAAAAAGTGGAGTATATCCTCTCGTTCGTTGAGATTGCAAAGGTCACAACTTCCTGACAGATATTCCCTGTAAGGAATAAATTTTAGATTAAGAATTTCTGTCCTAGCACGTACAGCCCCTAGTCGACGATTAAGATCTTTATACGTTAAACGGGACAATGAAGAAGATGCTTTGTTGAGATTGTCCAGATAGATCCTTTCGTCAGCAGCTGCAATTAAGTCATAGAATTTTCCTTCCAATTCATCAAAGTTATCCGTTAGATAAAGGAAGTGATTGTGGTCTTCTGCTAATTTAAACCAGTCCTCAAAGATACCCTTTTTTTACCTAAACAATGATAAAATTGCACGTTTTTGTAGATTGTCGTTGTTCTTGTAATATCTTCACAATTTTATCTGAATTTTTCTTTAAGTTAGGCAGAAATATGTTTCGCAGCCCAGATTCTACATATATTGCGTACGTTGGGGTCGTATTCGGAAGCCGAAACAAGCGCTTGAAAAAAAAATCACTGAAGCTTCTCAAACTCCTCTACTGGCGTGCAACCACAAACCTCAGTTCCGTAGCACTGGAATGTATTCACGGTGGCGGTGGCATCAAAGACTCTGTATTTTGCTGAAGTGCCAATTTTTGTGTTGCCGTAAAACTTCTTCCACATCGTGTTTATGGCGATTTTCGCTGCACAGAGTTTTGAATTGATATGATTATCCCATTTCAGATTTGAAGTGAAAGTCACTCCCAAATATTTGTATTCTTGAACCACTTCAAGTCTCTAGTTGTTAAAAAACCAAACTTCATTCTCAACTCGTTTCCGGAGATTTTTGCAAATACCATAACCTTAGATTTCGCAGTGTTAATCTGTAGATCCCGTAGTCTGCAGTACTCGGCCAGTTTATTGATCATTAGCTGAAATGTTTTCGATTCCTCAGCTAAAATGACTAAATCATCGGCGTACAGAAGAACCTTCAAAGTTAACCCTGCAAATCTCGCAGCCCCTGGTAAGCTTCCAACGATGTCATCAATGAAAAGTGCAAAGATAATGGGGCTCAGAATGTATCCTTGTGGAACCCCTGTCGTCGTCGTCGGGAAAAAAGTGGAGTGGCTTATCATAAACAGCTGAAGCTGAGCCAGAGAAAAGCTCTTCATACATTTTTATAAATTTTGAAGACATACCAATAGTTCAAGACAGTTTAAAGAAGAGGCTATTCCTATTAACGCTGTCAAAGGCTGCCTTAAAATCAACAAAAAAAAAACAGTACAATTTCTTTTTATTTTCTATAAAATGTCTTGCAGTACTTTGCAATAAAAAGATTTGATGGATTGTCCAAAATCCTACTCTAAAACCTGCCTGACAGTTACTCAGCAGATTATTGTTTGTAGAATTCCACTGCTATACCATCGATCGGTACCCGATGCCTTACCATTTTTCATCTGTTTCAAAGCACTTTCAACTTCCAGCAGAGTTATCGTAAAGTCCAGTTCTTCTATATAAATATTGGGTAGTACATATTGATAGCTGAGTTGGCCTTTATTGTTGTTTAAAAGACTTTTAAAATGCTCAGTTAGCAATTCTGTTGCTATATATATACTATGTTGATTATAGATCTCCTACTTCCTTGACGATTTTCCAGAATTCTTTCGGATTTTTTGTAAACTTCAGTTTAGGCGCAAGGGAGTTGTAATAATCGGATTTTTTCCTTTTGCATAGTTTTTTGAATAAGTTATTCTCATTTAGGTACTGAGTTTTGTAAAAATCTAAATTTGTAGCTCTAAATAGATTTAAAAAAGCAAAACAGTTTTATTACTATTACTATATAAGCCAATCTGACGGTCATTGATTTTGTTCTGCCTTAAAATTCGGTTCATCGAAAAAGATCATTACATGTATTCAATTGAGACCGTTCCAGTTTACTTCCTCGTATTGCCAAATGGTTATCTTAGCGATTTCTTATCGAGCTTTTGGTGCGTAGAGAAATTAGCAGATATGACACAATGGACTGATGTGCCTAGAGGTGATAAATGGAATGGCCTTTAAAGCTGAGTCAGTTTTTTTAGCTCAGGAAAAAATCTCGGCATACCTTCCTTCGTGTGTTGTCTAATCAGAACAATGTAGCCATGAATAATTAATAAAGGGGTTTGGGCCCCAAAATAACTTCACTTTATTTGATATTCCTTTGTTACACACAATACATGAAATGACACAAACAATGCACGCAACAACGAAACTGATGGGAGAAGGCGGAACAAGGAAGTTTACCGCTCACTGTGTTAGTAAATTTATTTATTTTTTTCATGGGTGCTCTGCAATAACTATGAAGTGCAGATCTAGGCTATGGATGTCTTAAAAATATTTGCTGGGGAGTCAAGTTGTCATTATGGACAGATCGGCGAAAAAAACCTAACATTCCCACAAATAATTGAATTGTCTTGGAGAAATATTGCACACTTGATTTTTCATAAACGTTTTATAGAGTTTGGCAACCAGATCTCTTCTAAAAAAAATGTTCATTTGGTATCGATAAAACTCTTCATTGTTACATTATAAATTACATTTTGGACCGTAAAAATCAATCAACATAATCCGGAATGGTCTAAATAATAAGCCCCTAACAATAACTCGTTTTGGGAAAAAAGTGGAGTTAGCTGGTTTCCTAATTAAAGTATCGACATGTCGTATCGGATGGTTTAAATCTGGTAATCACGAAGCAATTACTGTTGTGCCTCAGGGTTACGTTTTGGGTCCGAATCTCTTTAGCATATTTATCTGATTCCTATTCATTAAATTGTTTTGCATATCATCAGCTTTTCATAATAGTTTCATGATTCATTTCCCTTATTCAAATATATGTATAACCCACCTTATAAATCTTATCTTTTAAATAGGTGCTTCCAAAGACAACTTTGAACAAATTAACAGAAACAAATACATATATTGCTTTTTCTAAAGTATATTTACAACCAATCCTTCTCCCCTTAAGCATTTAGTAGAGTATTTATTTTCGAAATAGAAAAGACATTGAGTGACTTTTCTAATAAGCTCTTCAAAGGCAATTAGGACTCAATGCACATCACTCGTCATAATTCTCTCCTTGAAATTCTTGATAGAATGTCGCCTTCCGCATAGAATCAAACAAATACTGATTAGCCATAAAACACCTAAAACAACGATAAGCCCAATCGAATGGTGAGCTTCCTACGGTGTTTTTATCACTGCATTTCACAAGACCTTCACGCAATAACTTTTCATCGTAATTGATAATATTGCTTTTGGCACTTTGAAGGCCAAACATGATTCTGTCCACTGAAAATCCATCCGAATCGTCCCAAATTCCTAACGCACGGAACAAGCAAACAATGGGTTGAACAGTTTGAGGTGAGTATTGGTCATGTTTGGTTTTTAAGTCTTCTGAATAACGTTGAAGACAATCGCTTCGAATTTTCATAAACTCAACTTGAGGCTTAAGTGTCCATTCAGCTGCTGTCTTTATTTAAACAAAAAAAAAGAAACTTTTGATTTATAAATTTAATGCCCAAGATTTACAATTAAAAACTTACCAGTGCAATTAAAGTTAAAACTATAAAAGTTTTCATATTAAGGAATACTCGTATTTCTAATGCCGGATGGTTTAAGACTAAATGGTCTTTGCAATGCATAAGCATAAAGTTTCCGCTTTTATAGAGGAAACACAAAAACAATGCAATCAGAATTTTGAAAGGTTATCGATTTTTAAAGCTTTTTTAATGGGGCTCAAAATTATCTGTTGAAATTTGAATAATTTGTTTTCCTTTTTTTTAAAGTTCAAGGTGTTTTTACTTTGAATGTGTGAAATTTTTAAATATAAACAATGACAATAGAATAATAAGTAATAAGAATAATGAAGCAAATCAGCCAAATAGGCGACTTTGCACTTTTTCGACTTTTTTTTTTGAGATATTGATAATAATTGTTTACTCTGAAAATTTACTGCATTCTTTGAGGAACACCCAAACTCGTGGCGGTGCTAACTTGACGTCAAAATAGCACTACCACAAGAAGAAGTAACGGCAGAAGATGTACAGCTGCCTGTCTAGCAGATATCGAAAAAGCCTTTGACACGTATTGTGAGGCAAGAGGATGTGAATGTGAAGGAGTAGTGTCTGTATTAGGGATAGGTAGGACAAAGGGATGGGTAGGAAAGATAAAGGAATAGATTGCCTAGCTTGGCACGTAGCCTGCTTGCGAAGCGCGGCTTAGCTCGCCAGAAATGGGGGGATCTGGTCCCCGAAACTAGACCTCAGCTTCCAACAAAACACTTATCACGACTAAAAGAAAATCATTGAAAACGGACGGACTGATTACCACACTAAGGGCGCTGCGGATGTTGTTACAGCGGCCATTTAGTGATGACATGATATACGGAAAGAAATTTGTCGAAACAGATAGAGAATACACGACAACTGATGGTTTTAGAGTCACAAATGGTCTTCTGCATACCTACTCAGGGAGGACGATAACTCGATGGCATTTGCCGATGATGCTACATTTACATTGTATGCGAGTGGCTCAAAAATTGAAGAGATTCAAAAACAACTTCAAACAAAATTTAATAATTTTTGAAAATCCTAAGAATAACGAGTTTAAAGGGCCTTCATATCGAGTCGAAAACTGTTGTAAGGTATGTAGGTGTTTATTTGGACAAGTTCTTGTACTACAATGAGCACATAAATACTCAGTTAAAGAAGGCAAGAGCAGCATTTATGTCTCTCAACAGACTTTTCTACTCCAGATATTTGAGACCCGAAGTGAAGATTGTTTGTTACCAAGCATTCGTTCGTCCAATTCTGACTTATACGAGTCCAGTATGGTGGAATTTTAGCCCCTCATATATGGAAAAGCTTCGACTATTTTCAAGGAAGTGTTTAAGAGCCTGTATGCATATGTATAGAAGTGCACATTCTGACTTTTGGCACTATGTCTCAAACAAAAGACAATTGGATGCTTCCGGACTGTCCAGAATTGACAACGTCATACTGAACCTTGGAAGGAATCACTTTACACGTTAGGCGGTCGTTATACAAAACGAGTTCATATCACGCATACACGTCAAAGAAATTTCTTCTTATCCCACGAATATTTGTAAGCACAACACAAAAATCACTTTCCATTTCAAAAATCACAAACACTCAAAACACAACTCTGACTATCTAAGTTCAACTGTGAAGTGTAGGGACACAAGTAGCACAGAATTAATTAACGAAGTCCTTAAGAATTCTAAATCGGTGTCTGACATCTTCTATAAGACGGATTTAAGTTCCTATTAAGTAGAGAAAAGGCGCAAGTGGGCGGTCCGATAGAAGGAAATAAGAAGATAAATTGAGTCTTAAAATGATCTTAAATCGGGATATCATTCTTCTTAAATACTTCATTACTCCTTCTTAAATAGTTCCTTACATCTTCTTAAATACTTCTTAACTCCTTCTTAAAGGGCTACGGCAATTCTTAAAAAAATTATTAGAAAAAATAAAAACAAATTTTTTTTTATTAACTGTTTGTTTTTTTATTATTGTTGATTATATTCGAGTCTTCATGTGATTTTTTGCTGGAATGAAAGAATTTAAAGTTATTTTTTTTTTTAATTTACCTCTGTGCTTCCACTGAGATTCGAACCCGAGTCCTCTCGCTTGTCGTGCTTGTACTCTACCTATTGTGCCACTGTGACACATAAAATATCTTGTCTCAAAGTGCTACTCAAATAACTCTCTCGTGTTTTTAATATTATACTGTTTAAGAAGACTTAAATACGTATTAAAGAATCAGAAAAATACCGATTTAATACCAAAATAAAAAAGTAATGTTTTTAGAAGGATTAAAGAAGGAATTAAGTAACAAAAACAACCGATTTAAGAAATGCCAATTTAAGAAGTATTTAAGAATGCTTTAAGTAGAAGTAAACACACCAAGTTAAGTTCTTTAAAACAATACCTAATAAAGATGGAATTAAGTAGGCATAAATTGACATACCTAATAAAGAAGGAATAAAGTATGAATTAAGAAATGTGATACCGAAATTATAACATTTTGTGCTACTTGTGTACCAATGGATTAAAATCAGAATACAAACCGTTCTAGGTGTTATGACCATAGAACCCTTTGTATTTGAAATCAATCAAGGCACACAAACACTATTGAACTATACATCAGATGTTACTTATTAACTATCCATTTAAAGAATCATGCAATAAGCATCGCAAGATGCATGCAATGGGTAGCAAGTAGCAAGCGACAATTACTGGAAAGCAAGTGGATAAGTGGGAGATATAGATTGAGAGAGCGCGCCGTTAACTTATGTAATTAGCCAATGTTTTAGTAATTGTTTTGTTTGTTTTGTTGTTGTTGTGTTTATATATTTTTTTTTAATATTATTATTGGCGTTGTTTGGGCGCACCACGAAACTTTTCGCACTCGCGTACGCTTGATACGAGCGGTGGATCGACACTTTGCAAAATAGCTGGCCTAGCATGTTAATAGAGAATTTTACGAATTTGTCACCGGAAAAAGTGACAGCAACCACTTAGATGAATCTGACAGTTGAAAAATTGCAAGCAAAAACAAAAACGTTTGTTTCCATTATTATAATATTTAATATACCTATGTAATTCAGTAGGTATTTGTTTTGGAAAATAGATGGACAAATGTCACTTTCATCAGAGTGAAGAATTTGACATAATTATGCGCATAAGTTCCGAAAGAGGATAAATGTGTTTATATATATAGCTGTAGGATGGGTCCCTCACATAAACGCTCACAAAATTGTCAAATGTCAGTCAATAAAAAGTTATTGCTAGTCTGAGTCAACCTTTTGGATTTTCTAGTTCTTTTTTGTTGTTGTGTAAGAATTCCAAACGAAATCGAGATAATTCACTCTAGTTTAACTAGGTGTTTTCTAATCTGTACTACAAAAGTCAGTCAAAAGTCAGACATGTAACATTGCACATATTTTGTGTGACTGTACTTTTGAAAATGATCTGAACTTTATTTTTTTTCTTAACATATTTCTTTTAGCTCAATGAGTGAAGTCAAGTCCTCCTGAGAAATTAAAAATTGTTTACAGTGAACGAATTAAGCAAATTTTATATTAGTTAAAAAATAAAAGTTATAAAAGAAAGAACAAAAGTCCTCTCCCAAGTAATTGAGAAGGTATATTCAGAGTTTAAGTGAGATTGGATACGTTTTAACCTCTTTGTATACAACCTACATATGCATTCAGTTGAAATGGATTTACCTAGTTCAACTCTTTTTAGAGAATCTTTTAACGATAAAAGTGAAGGAAAATTACTTTGATGAATCTGACATTTGTTTAACTGCAAATCAAAACTAAAAATGCTAGTTTTTTTCATTAGTATATACCACACAAATATATTATTTAATATCAAATAATATAGATACTTACTCGTATATCAAAGATGTCTTTTGGTAGTTGATAATAAATTTTTATCTTTTTAAAATTGACAGTTTCTTTTCTATGTCTTTTTCGTTCACTTTTGACGTTACAATTAAAATGGCAACTATATTTCGATTCCCTTAAATTTTTTTTATTTATTTTAATTTAAATTTTTTATGTAGATCTACATTTCCTTATTTAAAAACATTTTTTTCGAATCACATAAGTATGACAAAAATTAATTTTCTACATTTTTCCGTTCCTCAAAAAATTGCCCTTTTCGCAATAATTTAGAGAATTTTTCGTTATCTCTGAAACAATTGAAACAACGATATGCCCAATCCAAAGGTGAGCTTCCTTCGCTATTATCATCAGTGCATTTCTCAATACTCTCTCGCAAGAATTGTCTACTAATATTTTCCTCATTCGCAACTTTTTCCAGGCTAATCATCAATCTTTCAGTCGAGAATCCCTTAGTATCACTCCAAATTTCAATTTTTCGTAAAATACAGAGAGCTACTTCGAAAACTTCTTTGGGTGGGTACTTTTCAACTTTGGCCTTCTCAATAAGTTCCTCTGATACTTTGTACCGTTCATCGCAAGACTTATGAATTTGACTCCACTCTTCCATAGTCTTAAGTTTCAATTCCTCTGCTGCGGATGTCTATGTATATAGCGTAGGAAATACCTTATTAATAAATTTCAGTGAAATAATTTTTCATTTAACTTACAAATGCAACTAATGCTAGGATTATATAAATCTTCATTTTAAAGTTAATAATATTTTTCTTATTGATCGAGGTCTGACAAAGTCTGAGATGTAAAACGCATAACATTTCTACTTTTATAGATGGATTTCTAAGTTAGTTAAGCTTTCACAAAATCGAATAGGGGCGAAAGGTTATCGTTGTTTGTTGTTATTTAAGTTTTTTGTTTTCAGGTGGCTTGCTGGTGAGATAAGGGATACGACAAATTTTGTGCTGATTGAAATCTAGCATTTTGCAAATGCAATTCGACAGGCTTTCGAAACCTTTTCTTTATGAACGCAAACATTCGATTTTATATACTTTTTATACAAATAAAGTTCTGCGTTACGAATTTTTTATAATTGATATTTAACAGCTTTAAGTTCTATGCTTGAAGATAATAATGGTACTACCATTGCGTTGGACTGTCAAATCATGGTGTATATGGTATCTTTACAGCTCTCTGGCAGAAGGGAAAAGAAGACCTTATTTTCCATCATATTAATATTCTTCAGAGTAGCATTGAACTTGGTCCTATGGAGAAGAGCTAAAGTGATCTTCATTCCAAAAATAAGGAAAAATATACAACACATCCAAAATCCGTCAGGTCAAAAAAGATTAACAACCTTATTAGTGAGAAGCCTTCCACAACACATCTTACGAGACTGTATGAAACGCTCTTGTTAGGAAATGCGTACCCATCACCATAACCAGATGTAAAAAAGAAATTTTAGGCACCAGAAATGCAAAGGCACAAGAAAGACAAAATTAAAAAAATTAATCATTAGGTCCACAGTAACAAACCTTCTTGACTTACGAAGAGATGGTATGATCAAACAACATAATTTCGAGAAAAACAAATACTTACCATCAAGTGGTACACTGATAGATCGAGAACAAGCGAAGGGAATGGTGCAGAAATTTTTGGGTCTAGAACCAAACTTTCCATACCGATGGGGCAGTCCACCACCCGTCTTCCAAGCGGAGGTACACGCTATTAAAAAAATGCTGTTGCTGAATAGGAGGAAATCTCATCAAAAATAAAATTAAACAAGAAGAAGAGGCAAGTAGATCCAAGAATTGAAAAGAACTCCCAAAGTTGACGTAGGCGAAACTACTGCTAGGCAATTGCAACCAGCAACGTTTCGAAAACTGCATTAACTTAGGAACAACCTAAGAATAATAACTGGATACTGGAAACTTAGAAGACACCTAAGTTTGCTTGGTATCGTAAGGAGTGCAAGATGTATGTTGGATTCTGCAAACATGCATGAAGAAACACCGGTCTACATACTCGCACTACGAAGATGCTGTCCACTCAAGCATCAAATGAAAAATCACCTGTGACAATAACAGATTAAAAAGCACGACCAATACCCTCTGAAGGTGCCCCAAATACTACGATTCCTAAGAGCAATATATTTGAAGGAAGAACTAACGGGTGATTTTTTAAGAGCTTGAGAACTTTTAAAAAAAAAAAAACGCATAAAATTTGCAAAATCTCATCGATTCTTTATTTGAAACGTTAGATTGGTCCATGACATTTACTTTTTGAAGATAATTTCATTTAAATGTTGACCGCGGCTGCGTCTTAGGTGGTCCATTCGGAAAGTCCAATTTTGGGTAACTTTTTCGAGCATTTCGGCCGGAATAGCCCGAATTTCTTCGGAAATGTTGTCTTCCAAAGCTGGAATAGTTGCTGGCTTATTTGTGTAGACTTTAGACTTGACGTAGCCCCACAAAAAATAGTCTAAAGGCGTCAAATCGCATGATCTTGGTGGCCAACTTACCGGTCCATTCCTTGAGATGAATTGTTCTCCGAAGTTTTCCCTCAAAATGGCCATAGAATCGCGAGCTGTGTGGCATGTAGCGCCATCTTGTTGAAACCACATGTCAACCAAGTTCAGTTCTTCCATTTTTGGCAACAAAAAGTTTGTTAGCATTGAACGATAGCGATCGCCATTCACCGTAACGTTGCGTCCAACAGCATCTTTGAAAAAATACGGTCCAATGATTCCACCAGCGTACAAACCACACCAAACAGTGCATTTTTCGGGATGCATGGGCAGTTCTTGAACGGCTTCTGGTTGCTCTTCACTCCAAATGCGGCAATTTTGCTTATTTACGTAGCCATTCAACCAGAAATGAGCCTCATCGCTGAACAAAATTTGTCGATAAAAAAGCGGATTTTCTGCCAACTTTTCTAGGGCCCACTCACTGATTTGCAAGCGTTGCTCGTTAGTAAGTCTATTCATGATGAAATGTCAAAGCATACTGAGCATCTTTCTCTTTGACACCATGTCTGAAATCCCGCGTGATCTGTCAAATACTAATGCATGAAAATCCTAACCTCAAAAAAATCACCCGTTATAAGATGAGCAAGCTCACGCATATTCAAGTGGGGACACAATAGATCTCCAGGTCGTAGTACAATAACCCCAATACATAATTCATTCATTATTCAAGTGTTGGTCTGCATGGATATTAAACTATAGAAAAAAATCTTAATCTTTGCTCTTTTTATGGGTTCTATCCAAGAGACTCTAGCGGGTTATTGAAGCAGCTGCCCAAATATGGGAATTATACTCCACTCATGGATAGCGTCATGGAGGGTGGGTCCCACTTTCTCAATATAAGAGATGAGACAGCATTGAGTTTTTGAAGCATTAAATGTTACGCGGTTTTTCGTTCCCAATTTGACAATGCTAACGAAGAACAAGGGCATATCATACATCTGGAAACGAATATGAGAACCTGAGAGTACCGTCGCCAGAAAAACAAATTAATGGATTAAAAAAGATCAATGATGAATATGAGAAAGAGAGTCGAGACAAAACAGAGCCCTGTGACGCACCAGCGTTTATTTTATCCAAAACGATGCATCGCGATGTAAAGTTAGTGCCCCTGTTCGGTGACATACACATACCATCAGACCATCAATCGACCTATTTACACGAAAGTCAAACAGGAGATCATTGAGAAGCTTTAATTCTTCCAGATATTTCTTGAGCTGATAACTTATCAGCGTTTCCTTGACATTGGAAATAAAATGCACGACTGGGTCACACGAACTTGCTATTATGTTAACGACTAAGAATTTCAAAAATGAATGTTATTAGAGAAAAACTGTTCATAAGCATAAAAATTATTTTTTTAAACGACTAAAACAACTTCTTTAGTAGTTGAAGGTAAAAATAGAATGCCATGTGATTCAAGCAAATATAGGTTCATGCAAGAACAAAAATCATAAGCCTTTGTAGTGGTTTCTTAAAAAATAAGCTTTTATATACAAAATTTTTGAACATTTTTAAGAAAAAATTTTGGTACGCCAATTTAAAGTTTTTATTATTGTTTGAATTTTGTTGAACCCCTTCGGGTAGGGGTTAAGAATTTACCCGAAGTAAGGCATGCTTGTCGTAAAAGGCGACTAAAATCCAACCTCCGTATACTGAGAACAACGTATACAAATTATGCAATGGAAAAAACAAAAAGATTGATTACCCCAGGTGGAAAGCCAGCTTCTCTGGCAAATCCATCCTCTTCGGAGGCAGGCTCTACGGATTCTGGGGAGAGCCATTTATTGCATTTAATAAATCCTTTCGCGAAAGCGCATAAGGTCACTCGATCACCTCCATCTGTATCGAGCGTTTCCGGTAGAAAGAGTCCACCGGTTGTGCCAAAAGGCACCAAAAGCGACTCAGCGAAAACAAACAGCTCTGAGCACGAAAATTGTGAATTGAAAAAGAAGCTTGATGAAATGATAAGACTCTACCAAGAGCTTAAAAAAGAAGTCGAAAGTCTTCGCGAAGAAAATACCATATTAAAAAGTTCGCAAAACTTCAAAATAAATGCTACTAGTCCAAAACGGCACGAATACGAAACCGATGAAGATGAACTAGCTCGGGAAACCGAAAAAAGACCCGGTAAAAAACGGAAAGCTCAACATTCGCCTGAGCTTCAAATTCAGCGAAAACAGAAAAATAGTACAAGGAAAGATAAGTTCTCCGCGAATGAGAAACTCCCACCACCGATAAACATCGTTGGTCAAGCGGATTACAACAAAATTCTTCCAATACTAAGAGAAACAGCGCAGGCAAATTTTAAAGCTACATCGACTCATAATAACACGTGGAAAATTAACGTGAATGATTCTGATTCATATAGAAAGCTATCAAAAAAACTCAGCGACGAAAAAATTGAATGGTACAGTTATTCAATTAAAGAAGAAAGACCTTTACGCGTCGTTGCTAGAGGACTTCATCCCTCTTGTTCGAAAGAAGACATCATTTCGGACCTAAAAACCAAAGGATTTATGATTCTTGAAGCGACAAATCTTTTAAAACGCGAAAAAACACAGTCGAAAGAAGTAGAAACCGCTTATACTAAACGCGCTCTTCCGCTTTTTATGCTAAGTTTCGACAAAAATGAAAATGTAGACAATGTTTATAATATTAAAACCATAATGAATATTGTTGTAAAAATTGAACCTCTTCGGAAGAACAAACGACTTGTTCCTCAATGCAAGCGCTGTCAAGGTTTTAACCACACTGCAGCGTATTGTCAGAAAGACCCTGTTTGCGTAAAATGCGCAAAAACATATGACCGATGAATGCCGTCTTAAAAGAGAAGCTCCGGCTATATGCGCGAATTGTAAAGGTAATCATCCAGCAAATTACCGTGGCTGTGAGGTCGCTAAAGAAATTCTAAAGAGGCGCCAAGAATTTAACAAGAAAACTAAAAAAAATGCCTCAAAGATAAACGAAGATCCAAAAATAAAAACGAATACTAATACTCAAGCGACGAGTAAAACTGACAGGAAAGATAGTAAAGTTACTATACCCTCAGAAAACATAAAAATAACAAAGACGAACATAAAACCGAAAAAGACGTACGCTCAAGGCACAGCCTGAGAAATTTAAAATTAATAAACCTGACTCCGTTCAAAATGTGTTGTCCCTTATAATTGAACGGTTAGAAGAACAAGGGAGAATTAATACAATTATTTTTGAGAAACTGGACAAATTTGAGTCGGCGGCTCTTAAAACACCAAATTTATTGTAAACATGGATCAGTCGTCAGAAAAACTCAAAATAATAACATGGAACGCGAACGGACTTACTCCAAAAATTGAAGAACTAGAAACAGTTCTTCTTAATGAAAAAATAGATATTTGTTTGATCTCTGAAACTCATTTGAAAAAAGACTCGAATTTAAGTATCAAAGGTTATTCGCCTTACCACGCATGTCATCCATCCGAAAGAGCAAGAGGTGGTTCTTCCGTATTTATCAGAGAAAATATCAATCATTCGTTTGAGATGAATATCGAGCTCGATGCAATGCAAGTAACTTCTATTATTTTAAAAGTTAGACACGTTCTTTTTAACATTGCGTCTATTTACTGTCCTCCTCGGTCCAAGATAGACAAACAGGAGTTTAAAGAACTCTTCAATGCATTAGGTCCAACATTTATTATTGGCGGCGACTTCAATTCAAAACATACATTTTGGGGATCACGATGCATCTCGACGAAGGGTAGACAACTCTACAAAGCGGGTACTGAATGTAACGTCGAATTTTTCTCTTCAGGAAAACCAACGTATTGGCCAACCGATTCAGCAAAAACTCCCGACCTTGTCGACTTTTTCATTGCAAGAGGAATTAACAGAAAATATGTGAAAGTAGATGATAACGTCGATTTTTCTACGGATCACTCGGCCGTAATCCTAACAATAAGCAGTAACGTAATCGAAAAAGCAAAGCCCCTGTCTTTAACAAATAATAACACAAATTGGGACAAATTCAAAGAAGATTGCGAAAACAGTATTATACTGAACGTCTCCCTGCAAACTCCGTTTGAGTTAGAAGATGAAACCGACAAATTTATAAATATTATCCAAAAAGCAGCTTGGGATAATACACCGGTCTGTAGTAAAAAGTCAAGGCAATACGAAGAAAAAATTCCAGCAGATATAAAAGAATTGATTCGCGAAAAACGAAAAGCTCGAAAAACATGGCAGCACTCACGTGCTCCTCAGCATAAATGTGTAGTCAACTTTTTAACAAACAAAATCAAAAACTTGTTACGAGATTTTAAAAACAGAAAGAATTCTTCCTATCTTGAAAGCCTCACAGCAGACAAAAAAACGAATTATTCTCTTTGGAAGACGTTAAAAGGTATTAAAAAGCCTCAAAAAATGTCGGCACCGATTCGAAAAAATAATTCTGAATGGGCAAAAACTGATCAGGAAAAGGCGGATTTATTTGCTGAGTACCTCGAGGAAACGTTCAAACCATTCGATGGTCAAGAGTTTCCGACAAATGAAGGAGAGTTTCAACCAAGGCCGGACAGTTTATCTATAAGAAACATCACTTTGACTGAACTTGTCCAGGAAATAAAACGGCAGAAAAATAATAAAGCTCCTGGTTACGACCTTATTAACAGTCGTGTCCTCAAAGAGTTGCCTAAAAAAGCAATGGTTAAGCTTTTACAGCTCATTAACGCTGCTTTAAGACTTGCGTACGTACCTTCGCAGTGGAAAGTCGCCGAAGTTATAATGATCCCCAAACCGGGTAAGCCACCGAATGAGAAAAAATCGTACAGACCAATTTCTCTCTTGCCTACAACATCTAAAATATTTGAAAAATTGCTTCTTAAACGACTGTTACCATTCATTGCAGATAAACGTTTAATTCCCGAACACCAATTCGGTTTCCGGAAAAAACACTCGACAATCGATCAGGTTTTTCGGATAACTTGTGAAATTGAAAAAGCATTTGAAGAAAAGAAGATTTGCTCAACTGCATTTCTTGATGTTTCCCAAGCTTTCGACAAAGTCTGGCATGACGGGCTTAGATATAAATTAAAAGTCTTTCCAGAGCAAATATATAACCTTCTTGAATCGTACCTAGAAAATAGAATCTTTCGAGTTAAGCAAGGAACGGAGTATTCTGAGTTTAAGGAAATTAACGCTGGCGTGCCCCAGGGTAGCGTCCTTGGACCGATTCTATTTGTTCTCTATACTCGCGATATACCCCAAACAGAAGGTACAACTTTAGCCACTTTTGCAGATGATACAGCCGTACTCGCAATATCAGATTCAATAGAAACGGCGACCTCTAAGCTTCAAATGGCATTAAATAGCATTTCAGATTGGACAAGGAAATGGCGAATTGAACTTAACGAAGCGAAATCCACGCACATAAATTTTACGTATAAAAACGTAAACACCTTACCCATCTATATTAATTCCATGCAAATTCCATATACAAATGAAGCAAAGTATCTAGGTATGACTCTAGACGCGAAACTTAAATGGAAGGCTCATGTTAAAAAGAAACGCGATGAACTCGAAAATAAACTCCGCGAATTGACATGGCTTATTGGAAGATATTCCAATCTAAGCGTGTATAACAAGCTGCTTATTTATAAGCAAGTACTGAAACCAGTTTGGACGTACGGTATACAACTTTGGGGTTGTACCAACGAAAGAAATATACAAATTTTACAAACATACCAAAACAAAGTACTTAAGACAATAGTTAATGCTCCATGGTATGTAAGAAATAGCAACTTACATAGAGACTTAAATATAGAAAGTGTAGAAAACGAAATTAAAAAATTTGCCACAGAACTAAGATCACGACTTAGAGATCATAGAAACAACGAAATCCGACAATCGCTTAGCGAGACGAACGTTTTTCGGCGATTGCACCGAACAAGACCTCTTGATCTAGCGCAACAAAATTAATTTCTCCACTCGAATCTTGTGGAACTTTCAGGTCCTCCCGTTGGGGAGCTTCCTGACAAAATGCGAACGAAACTGCTGCCAAAACTACTTGTTAAGCTCGACTTAGTTGTAGTATCTCTATAGAAGATAAGGGAGGTGTTTTTTAGTCAGTAAAAATCTGACACTACTATAAGCATCGGGCTTATAGTGTCTTCCTGAAGATTTCTCACCTTCCTACGCAAAAAAAAAAAAAAAAAAAAAATTGTTTGAATAAAAATTAAATTTACAAAAAAATATTGAGCCGTTTTCGAGATATTGAATTTTCAAAAAAAAAAAAAGGTTTTTTTCCAAAATTCAAAAAAATATTTTTCTTAAAGTTTTGAAATGCAATGTTTTTTAAACTTTTTAGAAACTTCTCTCTAAAAAATTTCATTAAAATCCGTTATGCCGATAATGAGAAATTCAAAATTTTAAAAAATCGCTCTATGGTAGGTACAGTCAAAAGTTCAAAATTTTTTTTTTATTAAATTATAGATCTTAAAAATTAATTGAAAGAAAAAAAATTTAAGTAAAATTCTCGGAAGCGTTTTCGAGAAAAATACGATTTTCGAAAACCATTTTTTAACATTTGTATGGAGGGTACCGTTATTTTTAGGTAAAACACATTTTTGTTTCTTAAATCTTATAATTTATATTAAAAAACTTTTATTTATCAAGTTTTGAAAAAATCGAGCATGGGGTTTTCGAAATATTGAGTTTTCAAAAAAAAAATTTTTGAAAATTTGAATACGCAATAATATTGAAACTGCTGGAGAATGATCAAAATCGGGCGTACCGTTTTAGAGAAAATCAAAAACAAAAAAAATGGTTCCAAGGGGGGTACCAAAAATAACCATTTTTTGGAAAAATTTTTTCAACCTTTACCTAAGTTTAACTAAAAGTAATTTTATGAATTTTTTTTTAAAAAATCTGTGAGACAGTTTTTGAGAAAAAAAATTATTTATAAAATTTCGAAAAAAATTCGAATGGCATGTACCGTTATGTTTGGTCTTAAAAAATCAATTCAAAAAACATGCGGGGGGAAAAAATTAAAACCCATATCTACCAAGTTTGAAGAAAATCGGCGAGCCATTTAGCTGCAATCGAACGGACAGACAGACAGACAGACAGAATTGCGAAACCCACTTTTTTGGTCTTCGCTATCATCGTAATGTCAACTTTGATCAAAATCTCGAGTTCGATTTTTTTTTCCGAATGCCTTATAGTACCTATAAGTCGCAAGTAAAAAGGGATGTAAGTGCAGTTGAACGATAATCAGACGGGGAAGAAAATTTGCCTTTTTTAGAGACAGGCTGTACAAATGCTGGGTTCCATCCACTCGAAAAGAGACCGGTAGAGTAGGACAGATGGAAAAGCTTATGCAGTAGTTTGGTCAGCGTTGAAGAGCAACTCTTCAGAACAATGGGATGGATGCACTCCGTGCCAGGGGATTTATGTATATAGAGATCTTTCGGTACTCTTGCATGTGATCGAGTGCGAAAGAACATTCGTCCCATAAAATCGTCTACGCTCTCAAGCACAGGAGCAGTCAAAACACTTTTTGGCAGCGTCGAATTAACAGCAAACTTTGCTGCAATCAAATTGGCTTTTTCTTGTTAGCTGACATAAGGAGTGTCATTGGAAACGAGCATAGGAACCAAAGACGCTGTAGTATTTCGAACGTTTTATACAAATTACCAAAATGTTCACTACATTTCGGACATTGCAGTAGTTTTTTGCCGTAATTGTTGGTCATGAACAAATTTTGTTCTTTCTTACTTGTTTAAACTTATTCCGGTTTTTCTTAGCTGGTTTTATAACATCGGAAACTTACTACTCTGACACTAATAACCTCTTTACAGCTCGAATCAAACCACGAATCTTCTTTCGGTTTGATAGATTTTTCTCTATTCAGGATAAAATGTCTCATTCCGAAAAGAATTAAATTTGTGACAATATCTGCACTGGAGTCTACGTCATTATCAAGGAAGCATATTGATCAGTTAAAGTTCTTGAAGAAATCATTGAGACCGTCCCAGTTGGCTTTCTCGTTTTGCCACACGGTTTTCTTGGGAATTTCGTCTCTAACTGGGTTTTGTTGACACGTTAACACTAATAGTGCATTAGAGTCAGAGGTGAGAAACAAGTCTATAGTTTTGGCAGATCGACCTATAACATCAGGAATCCGAGTAGAATCGACAAACCTTCTTTAGAGTGTTGTATGACCAGAATAGCGCAACCACGAAGAATTGTGTACATTAAAATCGCTCGTTACCACGATCACTTTGAGATGGAGATTAGCACCGGTGAGAATTTCTAATAAGATTTACTTTGAATGTAGTTCCATTGCATAATTTTGGCGGAGTAAAATTTCTTAGAAGCATTATTGGAACAGTAACTATAAGTATAATTTTGGGACCTGAAAGACCGTTTGTGGTAAAAATTTAACTAAGTATTTCGCTACATCATATTGGTTGACAACAGTTTTCATTGATACAACTTCATTTTATTTTATTGCTGATAGAATGCCGTAATTGATGGCAGCTGATTTATCATTTCTAGGTGTTAAAATAGCACGTTCACATCCAAGAATGTTCTTTGTTTAATTTATTTGCAACGTATCCATACACTGAATGGGTTAGTTCATCTTCTGAAAGAATAATTCTGCAAAGAGATTGTGGTACTTTTTGACAATTATATTCTGGTAGAGTTCATGTTTTTTGTTAGACACAACTCTTGAACGAGGCAATAAATTCTTCAGCCCTTGTACCTTTAGTCACTATAAGTAATGTCTGTCGAAAATTGCTATTTTGTTATTTGTTATTTTTTGGGATGTCTTGCAAATTACCATCAACAGGTTCTACATCTTTTCTTTTGGCCATCATACTCTCATCCCAAACATTTCGACAGCAATCTTGAAATACTTTTGTCTTGTCATTGTTAAGTTCGACTGAACATATAGGAGTCTTGTTACGGTCTAAATCTATTGGAATATAAAACATTTTATGTTATGTAGTCAGGAAAGTTTTTCGAATGGTAACTGAAGCATCCAAAAAATTTAAGCTTAGTCAGTAATCATTAAATAATAAAATTTCTTTATTACATTGTAGCTGTTTCAAAATTATTCTACTTTAAATATTCAGTATTAAACCTTCATGAAGTAAGAACTTGGCGTACTTTTAGAGCTCAGTACTTTTCACGGCTGACTTGTTACACAAAGGTTTTTGTATAGAAGAACTTGGCTCTTTTTTTAACATTTATGTTTTTGGTCTGATCTCACTCCTTTTTGCAAAGATTTTAATATTTTTCCATGTCAAAATCTTGAAAGACACGGAATGATAGAAGGGTGGAATCTACCTACTAAAATCAACTTAGTTTATAGCTTCGTATTTCTTTTGGTATATTTTCTTTTTGTTATTGGTTGTTTTTAATTATAAATACTAGTACCTACATCCGCTCAAAGTCATAAAAAAGCAATAATTGTTGAGGATGCGATGATGTTTTTGTTGCAATTTTAAATCCTTTTTTAAATAAAGGTAGCACACCATTTAATAGCCTAATTAGTGGTTTGATTATAGTTTACATTACAGTTAAGAGTTTTTTTTTATGTAAACTCATAATTTTTTCAGGTATGCAAATGTTTTCTTTTTTCATTCATGTAGTTCTAAGAAAAGTCATGAATTTTCAAGATGCATGTATAGTTTCAAAATGACAATAAAAAGAAACTTCGAATGAAGAATCTTAGATTTCCTATTTTTCGCTTCGAATGTACATTAAGCTATACCGCTCTACCAAATTTCATCATTTTACAGCAATCGGAAGTGCTTCATATAAAATAAACATTTTCTCAGAAAGTGGGCGGATACCACGCCACCTGAATTGAAAACCTCAAATTGCATTTTTGGTCATTTATATGCAATTTGAGCCCTACCGTTCTACCAAATTTCATTGTTCTACTGCAATCGGAAGTGTGCCATATATAATTTATATGAGTTCTGAGGAAGTGGGCGGATACCACGCCCCTGAATGGAAAACCTCAAATTTTATATTTTGTTCTTTGTATGCAGTTTTAGCCCTACTACTTTACCAAATTTAATTGTTTTAAAGCAGTCGGAAGTGCTCCATTCAACCAACACTAATTCGGAGAAAGTGGGCGTATACCACGCCCCCTGAATGGAAAACCTCAAATTTTCGATTTTTTTCTTCTGATTGCATGACAAGACCTACCGTTGTGCAAAATTACAAGGTTCTACGATGTCGGGAAGTGCTTCATAATTTTGATGATCTGTCAGTCAGACAGTTACGGTTTTTGTGATTTTTGAGGCCTTATATCTCAGGAACCGCTTAAGCTAGAAAGTTGAAATTTGGTGAGGCGTCTGTGCCTGATTAGCTTAGCAAATATTCGGAATTTTAAGTTTCTGACTTCATTGGTACTGAAGATAGGGAGGGGTCAAAAATCGCCTGAGTTTGTTCCTGTAAAAAGGGTGTAGTGCCAGAACTTGGCTGGGCACTACCGTGCCCTTTGATAACTAGACGGTAAATTTGTGTGCACAAAATGTTGTTAGAGAAAAACCCAAACTGCTTTTACACGAAAGCGATTTTTTATAAAACTTAACTTTGTTCAAGTAAATAGGAATTATCTGTCAACGCTTCTTATTCTACTTAGTTAACCGAAATATTGTCACTGCATATGCTCCCCAAATTGGATGTGAGCAGGTGGAAAAAGATGCATTTTGGCTAGACTTTCACAATCTACTTAAGGACATCCCAAAGGAAGAGTTTTTGTTCGTGGGCGGAGATTTGAACGGACATGTCGTCAAGACAAACGAAGACTATGAAGATTGCCATGGAGGCCTCGGATACGGCACCATGAACCCATCTGGTGAAGACATCCTGAGCATGTGCAAAACATACGGTCTTATCGTACTAAATACCATGTTCGTCAAACAAAGCCGACACCTGGTCACTTACAGCAGTGGTGGAAATGAAACCCAGATTGATTACCATTTGGTATCTAGTTTCATGAAACCCCGGGTAAAAGATTGCAAAGTGATACTAGGAGAAGCGATCGCCCACCAACACCGTCTCCTACTGACAGAATTTTTTATGGAGACAGTGAACGACAACAAACATACAAAAACTTTTGGGAAGATCAAATGGTATAATCTGGATAAGGAAAAAGGCGAAGCTTTCATTTCGAATATGCAAAACGTTCTGTATAACAACACCGATATAGTTCGAAATGAAGAGAGTACAGCACAAAGTATGTGGGATCTCCTACAGAGAACTTGCAAAGAAAAAGCCAAAACACTGTTAGGGGTTTCAAAAGGACACAACCAACAAGGCAAAGAAACATGGTGGTGGAATGATGAAGCTAAATCAGTTATAAGTAAAAAGAAAATGGCTTTCAAGGCTTGGTCGAAGTGCCCCTCTAATGATACAGAGCAAAAGTCACGCCTCGAAGTGGAATATAGAAACTGCAAGAAAGAAGCGAAGAAGAAGTGCGCCCAAATTCAAGCAAAGAATACAGAAAACCTGTATCGGGAGCTGGATGAAATTTCTACCCCGACAGCTGGTGCTATTCAAGAGCTACGGCAAAACACGAATAAGGGCGCAACTATCTTCAAAATAGCCGCTCAAAGAAGAAGAAATGCCCAGGAGATTTGTTCGCCAAAGTTCATTAACAATGCTCAAGGCCAACTTCTTGTGGAAGACAACGAAATTCTTCACAGGTGGCGACAGTATTGTGACGGACTTCTAAACGAACAATTTCCAAGGCTGTACTTTCCAATAGCTTCACCTAACTTAAGCGAAGTATCCGATGTCACAGTCGAAGAAGTTAGTGAGGCGGTAAAATACTCCAAAAAGGGAAAAGCTGTTGGCCCAGACGAAATACCCTCAGAGTTTTGGAAAAAGATGGGAGACATCGGGTTTAGATGGCTCATGATTCTTGTCTCCAAACTTATACGAGGTGATCGCATGCCTAATCAATGGAGGGAAAGTTACCTTCTTCCAATTTATAAAGGAAAGGGTGATACTCGAAGCTGTGATAATTACCGTTCGATTAAGCTGATGTCACACACCATGAAGATCGTTGAGCGAGTCTTGGGTAGCCGACTGCGAAAAATAATTAGGCTATCTGATGACCAGTGCGGGTTTGTCGGGGGTAAGTCAACCACGGATGCAATCCAGAGTATAAGAATAATTATGGAAAAACATCGGGATTCTTTGGAGGATTTGCATGTCGTATTGGTTGATTTTGAAAAAGCATTCGATCGGCAACCACGAGATCTAATATGGGTGGCCCTCAGGCAACGAGGAGTTCCAGAAACCTATGTGCGGATAATTATGGACATGTATGATGGAGCAGTTACTAAAGTAAGATGCGCAGCTGGAGTCACCGAAGAATTCGAAATCACAGTAGGTGTACACCAGGGAAGTGTCTTGAGTCCCCTGCTCTTTATTACAGTTCTTGATTACCTGCTTGAAGGCAAAGTGACGGATCCAAAAGTGCATCAGTTATTCTTTGCTGACGATGGAGCCATCATAAGTGAAGACCCGATATCCCTACAACGAGCACTTGACGTATGGGTGGATGTTCTAGAAGGAAGTGGGTACCGCATAAGCGCGAAAAAGACAGAATACCTATGCTGCCCATTTTCTGATCCACACAGGCCTATTCCAGACATTTATTTGAATGGAGTAGTGCTTCCCAAGTGTGAAAAGTTTAAATATCTGGGGTCTATGATAAATAACGAAGCTACTTGTGATGACGATATCAATCATCGCGTAAGCGTAGGGTGGATGAAGTGGCGGGAAAATTCTGCTATCTTCTGTGACCGAAAAATGCCCCCTAAGCTGAAAGGAAAGCTCTACACTTCAGTTGTGCTTCCAGCACTCACATACGGTTCACAATGTTGGACAATGTACAAAAAGTATGAGAGTAAGCTAACGGCAGCTGAGATGAAGATGCTTCGTATGACAGCAGGAGTTACAAAGCTTGATCGAATTAGAAGTACGAAGATCCGAGGAAGCCTTCATGTTAAGAATACCATTTCCCAAAAAATTGAACACGACCGACTCAGTTGGTATTGCCATGTTCAAAGGAGAGATCCTGAGAACCCCGTCAAAAAGGCAATATCATACAACGTTCCAATTCGGAATAAAAAGAAAGGTAGGCCTAAACACTCCTGGTTCAAACAAATGCAAAAACACCAGCATTCAGTTGGCCTCAGAAATGGAACAATACAAAACCGGGAGGCTTGCCGCCGATTTCTGAGGTCAACCCGGCGAACCCCACAGGCGGATCACTAGTGTGAAGCAGATACGTGGGAGAGTTATGATCCCCTCGACATCGAGATCATAACAGCGCCGAAGAAAAGGAAGAAGAAGAAGTTAACCGAAATTCACTGAGCGATTTACTGAATAGAAAATTCAAAATACTTGAGAAATATGAAAAATCACAAAAGGCATTTTTTTTTTAGTTCAGAATAGAGTTCTGAATTGAGTCCGAGCATAGTTTAAATATCATCTGCATTCATACCCTCATACCAAACATTTATCATATAGATCGCCCTCTGAACACGTTCAGAACATGTTCAGAACGAAAAAAGAAACACATATTCCAATGCTCTGAACACTCTGAATAAAAAAAAGAAACACAATTAAAAAGCAGTATTAGAAAAGTTTTGAGTGAGGAAACAGACTTAATAACACATATTGAACCAACCAAATGTCACATTCCATAATGATTTATATGTATTGATTGAGTTGATTGAGTTTGATTAATTTTTGCATTTGTTCTAAGCAAATTCTCTTTATAAAATTCATTATATTGTGACCGGAGAACTATTCAAAAGGTTGAACAAAAAAACACATCTCAATAAACTCAATAGTTTATACGATTTATTAAAAAAAATCAAAGAAAAAATTAAATGAATAGAAAATAATAATAAATTAATCCAATTTCTGCATTAATCTTTTCATTGAACCCCTCAACTTGCTATCGATGAGACACTTAAAGTTGCGATAGGTCCAATCTTGTAATGAGCTACCTTGACTGTTATGATCCAAACAGCTCTCAATAATTTCGCGCATTTCTTCTTTGTTAAGTTTTTTTTCATTTTCAAGAAGCCGCATAATTCTATCGGATAGCCATCCCTCGGATTCGTTCCATAGTTCCGAGGTTCGGGCACCGCACAGAATGAATTCCTTGACCAGATCATTGTCTGGATAGTCGAGGCGGTTGGCTTTGTCTAGTAAGTCTTGCGGAATACTAAGACTCTTTATACAGTCCAATCGAGCTTGCCTGAGTTCTTGACGAGTTTTGGGCTTCCATTCGGCGTTCGCCTGTGAATAATGGAAACAACAAAGTTTACAAGTATTTGAACAAAAAACAATTACTTACCAGAACTATCATTGCAAAAATAATATAAATCTTCATCGTAATGATTTATAATTTGTACAAGACTCTTGGTTGATGGGTTGTGATCCAAAATGCAGTGCATCTTTGCCTTTTATAGGAAGAAATAAGAGACGACTTGATGGCTATCAATATTATCCTTGTAAATGTGTTGAAAGGCTATCTTTAATTTGAAAGTTAATTATTTTAGTGTTCAAAGGCTTCTGTAGTTAACCGTTTCATCAGCCTTGATAAAGCTATTTTTAAAACATAGACATATTAATATGATTTTTAATTGAGCGATATGAGTTTGTCCGTAGGTTAATGCAAGGTTTATGAGTATAAGAAGATTATGGAAGAGGCAATCAATTGTGCTGGTATTCCAAGATTATCAAGACTTCCCTGCCTAAGACTGTATTATCTGTATATGTTGTCTTATTTATTTCTCAATTTTTTTAAGGTCCAACTGTGTAGAGCCCTACTTGTAGATATAGACTTACAATCTTATTCGCAACAAAGATAAAGGTTACTATGAATCAAATATAGACTTTTATGTCAAAAATTTAGTCAAGTTTCAAATTTCTAAATAAGCTTTTTGTTTTTTTGCTCTCAAATTCAATGTCGCACGAGCAAGTTCGTAGACTAGGAATTTTAAAAACAAATGTTATTAGAGAAAAAGGATAAAATATTTTTTTTTAAATTCATCTAGTATAAAGAGATAAAAATAGAATGCTATGCAAATATGAAATATGCTAGAACAAAAATTTTAAGTCGTTGCAGTGGTTTCTTAAAAAAAAAAAGCTTTTATTTACAAAATTTTTAAAACATTTTTTTATAAAAAAAATTTGGTACGCCATTTTATTATTGTTCGAATAAAAATTAATTTAAAAAAAAAATATTGAGTCGTTTTTGAGATATCGAATTTTACAAAAAAAATGATTATTTTTTCAAAAATTCAAAAACTATTTTTTTTAGGTTTCAAAATGTAATGTTTTTCAAACATATCTATACAATTATAGATCGTAAAAATTAATCAAGAGAAAAAATTGTTATCAAAATTCTAGGCGCCGTTTTTGAGAAAAATACAATTTTTGAAAACCATTTTTTATCATTTGTATGGTGGGTACCTTTATTTTAAGGTAAAATACAATTTTTTTCTCACATCTTGTAGATTATATTGAGAAACTTTTATTTATCAAGTTTTAAAAAAAATCTAGCATGGTGTTTTCGAAATATTGAGTTTTGAAAAAAAATTGTTTTCAAAATTTGAATGCACAATAATATTCAAACTCTAGGTTAGCTGTAGCATAAATATTTATAAAAAATCGAAAAAAGCGTATGGCAGGTACCGTTATTTTTTGTCTTAAAAAAAAGAAAAACAAAAATTTGTCTGGGAAAAATAAGAAATTTCAAATCTGTGGGTGGAACAGGAAAAATTTTGAACTCATTGGAACGTTTTGTTGATTTGTTTCATCAAGTTTGAAATCAGAATCAGCTGGCACGAAAAATGAATTTACATCAGAAAAATAAATAAATACATTTCAAACAATAAATATAACTTCAGTGACAACTTTTATTATCACAAGAAATTTAGGGGGTTATTTTTCATTGATTAGTGTTGCATTCGTGTTTAAAATTAAATGACAATTTCGCAAATTATTATCCGCAAGAGAATTTTTTCTGATACGTTTTCCTGATCGCTATAACCGGCCTTTAGATACCCTGTGGTGCCAAAGCAAGCAGTTCTTGGTACCTTCTTTTTTACTTGCGACTTATAGGTACTATTAGACAAGTTATGCATTCGTAAAAAAATTGAACTCGAAATTTTGATCAAAGTTTGCATTACGATGATAGCGAAGTCTAAAAAAGTGGGTCTCGTAATTCTGTCTGTCTATCTGTCTGTCTGTCTATTCGACTACAGCCTAAACGGCTCGACCGATTTTCTTTAAACTTGGTAGATATCATTTTTAAGTTTTTCCCCTCACACGAATTTTTCTCGAAATTTTATATATATTTTTTTTTCTCAAAAACTGTTCGACAGATTTAAAGAATAAAAATACAAAAAAAAATCATTTAGTTAAAGCTAGGTAATGGTTGAAAAATTTTCTCCGAAAAATGGTTATTGAGAGTATTTTTTTTTGTTTTTGATTTTCTCGAAAACGGTACAACCTATTTTGATCATTGTTTTTCCTAGAGCTCCCCAAAAATTTAAATAGAATTGTGTATTCAAATTTCCAAAACTTTTTTTTTTGAATTTTTAAAAAAAAATTCAATTTTTTTTTTTTCAAAACTCAATATGTATTTCGAAAACCACATGCTAGATTTTTTTTTAAACTTGATAAATAAAAGTTTCTCAATATATCTAATCTACAAGATGTGAGAAAAAAATAATTATTTTACCTGAAAATAAATGTACCCACCATACAAATATTCAAAAATGTTAAAAAATGGTTTTCAAAAATCGTATTTTTTTTTTCGAAAACAGCGCCTAGAATTTTGATAAAATTTTTTTTTCAATTAATTTTTACGATCTTTAATTTAGGGTATTTTGTTCTTATTCTTGTTACTAATATTATCGAGTTATTTTAGAAATACCTCCAAAAATATGACAGGCGCTTAATAAATTAAGCAAATGGAGTAAAAACCACTTGGTGCAGACAATAGCTGACCGAAGCCAACCACAATCTGCACCGATATTTTCGATTAGTCTTTCTTTTTGCCCTACAGCAAGTTAGGAGAAAAACTCCTAAGCTTTTTTTTTAATTTCAGGTACCAGGTAGGGCCATAAATTAAGATTGCTTAACCAAAACTACTTAGCAAAAGAGACGCCTTCGCTCAATTACCTTTTGTCTTGGCCGTGACCCCCATCACATTGTTCAAGATTTTTTTGTATAAATAGTACCAGGGATCAGTTACTCACATAACTGAGATAGGATATAGCACTTTTTTTTTTTTTATTATACGCGCACTCAAGGGGTTATGAATACCCTTATAATGTTAAACACAGTGCGAGCAATTAGGAAGGTAGGATAGGATGAGAAAGGAGATACCGATGCACATTGATTTTGAATGTCTGCACATTGCAATGATTGGGAAACATTGAGCCGGGTGGAGCATTCCACATTCGTGTAGTGCGGCTAAAAAAAGAATCTCTGTACTTGAGAGTACGTCCAAAATTGGGCTCAAGGGTAAACTGATGAGCATTCCTAGAAGTACGAGTATTACGGTTGAACTGTTTGAGGGGAGGAATGCAATTGGCTATTTCACTAGAGCACTGTTTATGAAAATACCGATAAAATAATGACAGGCATGAAACATTGCACTAAATTTTTTCGGACATAGCTTGAACTACAACTGATGTCCTTTTTCTTTCAAAATTTTATCTTAATTATTTAGCAATTTTATTTTATTTTTATTTATTCAATTCCATGGATTACTATGCATGCATCGAACAAAAGAGATGTCTCGATCGCCAGTGTTGCCAGAAACACCGATTTATCGTATTTCTCCCGATTTCTAGACCTATTTCCGATACACCGATTTTTGATGTAAATAGTGCACTTTCTCCCGATTTTCAATTTAAAAATACGTTCAGATATTTTCTCCGCTCTTGAATGAACATAATTTATTATTTTATTTAAAATTTTGGCAGTACCTAACTTACGGTTTTCTCTTTTTAAATTTAGTATGAAAACATATTCCTTGCAATTTTTGTTAACGTCGTTGTCATTGTCTTTTTTCTTCTTCAAAATAGCTTTTTTGACCTTTAGTTTACAAAAATTGGCGTTTCGTCCCGGCGATCTCACTGGACTCAACAGTTGACTGTGAGGACCTTGTCAATACGCAAATTTTGTTAAATTCAATTCATCTTACATCGATTTTTTGACAAAAATATAATGTGAACTATACCCAACCAAGATTAAATTTCTTCTTCTTATTTATTTTGTTTGATTTGGTGTGGGGCGGTGCGTGTCGGCAGTTAAGTTCTTGTTAATATTTTCAATTACACTAATAATATAAATGTAGATCCTGTAATAAGCTTGTTAAGGCTGATAGAATTCTTGAATTCCGAAAATATTTTGATTATTGTTGAAAATAGCAAGCGTGGCATGCTTGCGAGGCTCGGCTCGAGCTCGTCGGAGTTGAGTGGGATCTTGCTAGCTATTTTCAATCTCGCCTATTACGATAACATATATCATGCCAAATAAAAATACTCAGAATTATTGTCTAATGTATTGAAAAATAAACGGACGGACTTTACCACGAAGAAAGAGACTGAGATGGCGTCAGTCATGACCTAACCCACCCTACCATGGAAGTTAATAGGCCTTAAATTTCTAACTCCCCCTTTACCTCAGCTTACCTTCTTGTTCCGCTCAGTTCATTACCATCTTCACAATCAGCTGCCTTCTGTATCCCCTGAAAAGAAAGTCACTAGCAATACATCAAGCTAGTAGCTTGAGAAAAAGGCAAAATTTCAACCATTTTGGCGCAATTTACAACCGATTTTATTTTAATTATATATCATCATATATCGTTAAATGTATGAGGTATTAAACAAATATAAAGAAACTGTGGCACAAAAATCAATAAGAAAAATAAGAATTTGAGGATAATACAATAAGATGATAATTTAGATATTTTTTTTATTTTTGTTTTGCATAAAAAAAAACTAGCTGAAATAAATTTAGATATTTCGAGAATAGGAATTTTAGATTCTTAATTGCAGGCACTAAATTGGTTCCCACCTTTCTCACTTGAGATGAGTTAACAAAAAAAAACTAACATAAACCAACTCACGAAAATAACCTATTTTGAGCTCAATTTTGGGTATTTCTTAGGGTTCAATGACTTTTTAGCTTACTAAGGACACAAGTATCAAAAAAAATGGGACCACTATACCATAGGAGACCTTATTCATTCCTATCGTCGTTACAATGAACTAAACTTTTCTTGAAACAATTTAACTCAACAAAAATTTACACTAAAAAAGATTCTACAAAGCAAAATAGAAAATATATTGCGCCTTTATCCAAAACAAAAAAATTACTTTTTATTATTTTAAAAACTTAAACTTTCACTGCACTATGTCTTTTTATTATTTAGAAAAAATTTGAAATACAAATTCCACACACAAAGAAAAACTGTCTCTTCACTAAATCTTGAATTATTCTTGAGTCTTGAAGCTTTCTTGAGTCTTGAAGCTTTCTTGAGTCTTGAAGCTGTCTCGGAGTTTAATTATTATTCTCGGATCTTGGAGCTTTCTTGAATCTTGACTTATTCTTGAGCTCTTGAAGCTATCTTAAGATTTGTCCTTGCAACACTTGAGATATCTTACAAACGATAACAAAAAAAACGAGGGGGCGATCACGACCTTTTTGGACTAAGTATTGTCGTTGATCGCCTAGTTTTAAAACCCTAGTAGATAATAAAATAAAATATTTGTTTTATAGTTTATATACAAATGGATATAACTGCGCATAAAAGCACATGTAGATATATATATATGTAGAATATATTCGCACATACAAATTCCATTTTTTTTTTTCAACTCACCCTCGAATAAACAAAAATGGTTTTTAATTTAACCAAGGTTTCCAAAGCCAACAAAAAGGAACGACTGATTGTCGATGTGAAGATCGCTTAGAAATCTGCGGGTTCTGGTGAAGATATCGCTTCTCCTGAATCGGGTGTTCAAAGCATGAGCTCGTTTTTTTCTTGAAAGCTGCCAACATCCGCGAGTGTAGTATTTATTAGAATATGTGAATTTCTTTCAATTTGCGTAAATCGTGTGAATTGAAATTGAAGCGTACCTAGACAACGTAGAAAAACATGTATAAATTCACGCGCCTTCATCCCTGTTACCTCGTGTCTCTAGCAACTTTCTGTATAGATATATATATATATACGAAAGATATAACGGGTGATTTTTTAAGAGCTTGAGAACTTTTTTTAAAAAAAAAACGCATAAAATTTGCAAAATCTCATCGATTCTTTATTTGAAACGTTAGATTGGTCCATGAAATTTACTTTTTGAAGATAATTTCATTTAAATGTTGACCGCGGCTGCGTCTTAGGTGGTCCATTCGGAAAGTCCAATTTTGGGTAACTTTTTCGAGCATTTCGGCCGGAATAGCCCGAATTTCTTCGGAAATGTTGTCTTCCAAAGCTGGAATAGTTGCTGGCTTATTTGTGTAGACTTTAGACTTGACGTAGCCCCACAAAAAATAGTCTAAAGGCGTCAAATCGCATGATCTTGGTGGCCAACTTACCGGTCCATTCCTTGAGATGAATTGTTCTCCGAAGTTTTCCCTCAAAATGGCCATAGAATCGCGAGCTGTGTGGCATGTAGCGCCATCTTGTTGAAACCACATGTCAACCAAGTTCAGTTCTTCCATTTTTGGCAACAAAAAGTTTGTTAGCATTGAACGATAGCGATCGCCATTCACCGTAACGTTGCGTCCAACAGCATCTTTGAAAAAATACGGTCCAATGATTCCACCAGCGTACAAACCACACCAAACAGTGCATTTTTCGGGATGCATGGGCAGTTCTTGAACGGCTTCTGGTTGCTCTTCACTCCAAATGCGGCAATTTTGCTTATTTACGTAGCCATTCAACCAGAAATGAGCCTCATCGCTGAACAAAATTTGTCGATAAAAAAGCGGATTTTCTGCCAACTTTTCTAGGGCCCATTCACTGAAAATTCGACGTTGTCTAAGTTGTAAGTCTATTCATGATGAAATGTCAAAGCATACTGAGCATCTTTCTCTTTGACACCATGTCTGAAATCCCGCGTGATCTGTCAAATACTAATGCATGAAAATCCTAACCTCAAAAAAATCACCCGTTATAACTCACCCTTTCCACAATGAATAACTTTGATGTTTCAGTTTTTTTTTTTTTTTTTTTTTTTTATTTTTATTTTAATCTTATAAAAGGACAGTTTATATTTTACTGTAACTTTTACTTGATTTTCTTGTTTTTTTTTTTGATTTATAAACTTTTTACTTTTATTAGAAGGTAGCAGGACATCTATCTTCTGCCCTCTTGGGTCGGTGGCTTGGAATAATCTGAACTGATTGACCCTTATCCTTTTTGTTCCAATGTTTTATCAGAAGATTGAAACATACGATACCTAACAGCCAATCCAGATCGCCCACATCACCGATCAAATTTGGAGACATTTGTTCCATTTCTATCGACCCAACCAGGACGTTCACACTTACAATACAAACATGCCGGCGGACATGCCTGAAGATTTCTATTTCTTTGTCCAAAAACTAAATTGTCCTGGTAGTTTTCTATGCAGAAACTTATTCCAAAAAAAAAATCTTATTTAGACCTACTACGAGATATCTTTGTTGTCTCTAATTTTATCGCCTAAAACAGAGGCCTGTATTTAAAACAACAACGAAGATATTGAATGATCAATTATGGGCAAGGCACACACATTCAATTCCCAGTCCCGCAACTGCTTGGTTCGAGCAACTAAAAAGTTTGTATTTTAACACAAACTAAACGATTGCCTAAAATGAGTTTGCTATTTTGCGTAACATATAATTATATGCGCCTGCGCGAGCATTCAACCAAATAGTTCATCTGTTTGCTATAAGTAACCAAACAGTTGGGTAACTAAAAATTTAATGCGCGCGCACAGCCTAAAACTCAGACTATCATCGTGTAAATTACTCTGACTATCGCGACCTCTGTATAAAAAAAAGAAGATCCTTTTACTTCACATCCCAGTATTGAGACGGAATGGAATTGAAGAAAATGACAGACCAATTCAGAAAAAATATGATGTTTTCAAAACCTTTCCAAACCGATGAACGAATGGCCGGCAAACCGAACAAATAGGTAATTAAATTTGATTTTATCCCAAAAATTATTTAATAATATATTCTTTTAAGCATACATTCAATCAGCAACCTCCACCAGAAAACGACTGGATTCAGCACATCAACATTCACCTCAACAACAATAATACGAAAATGTAAGTACCCAGTTTTTCATATGATACACTTTTCATTTCGTTTATTAATTCCTCTTTCTTTCTTTCAAGGATGATATTCCCAAACAGTAAGTGGAATTCCTATACACCATACCAAATATTCTAATTGATGCCTTTTCGTTTGCTTTCAGCTGGTGGTGTCCATAACAATCCATTTTCTTTATCTTTTAGCGAAATGTTAAATTCAGACTGTATATCTACAATATAATAAACAATGATAATTTGTACCTCGGGAGCGATCTTAAGTTACAATTGCACAAAAATCTTATTTCAAGCTCTGAAGTTGAACGATTTAAACTGTATAAGCGTTTACGTTGAACTTTGCAAGCCAATATTACATAGGTTTGATTTTAAAAATTAAAATTTTCAGGCTTCGACCTTATTAAAACCAAAACAAACTGTAAATAAATAAATTTATCCACTAAGTAATCTTTTTAACTTATTTCCTAATATTATTCATTATTCTGATATGCAGCGAATCGATTGTGAATATAGAGAAATAAGTAATCTTGACTTTAAAAGCTTAATATATGAAAGCTTTGTACTATTAAAATTGAAATATTTTGGGAAATTATTTGTTCAGTCAAAAGGGGCAATCAAAGTTTGGCCTTTCCATTGATGGCTAACTTTATTTCATCGATATTAACATTACCAAACTCTTCAACTAATGTTGAGAGAACTTTTTCTCAAATAAATTGATGAACAAATTTTTTTTTTTAAATAAGTAAAATTATTTCAACTTCTAATTCCCCGATTTCCCCGATTTCTGATGTGGAAATCTCCCGATTTCCAAAAATATCTTATGGCAACACTGTCGATCGCTTTAAATTATGTATGACCGTGACCATTCTGGTCTTATTGAGTTTTCTTTGTTGTCTAAATCCCCAGCAAGCCGGAGAAATAGTCGTAAGCCTCCCCACCACGACAAGGTACAACTCATCGGGGAGGAGAGACCAGTAGAGTAGGACAGATGAAAAAGTCTACGCAATGGTTGTGCCAGAGTTGAAAAACACCTCTTCAGAACGATGGGAGGGATACTATCGAGGCCAGCGGATTTGCGTATACCTATCGAGATCGTTCAGTAAGGCTAGCCACGCACTAGCAATTTTTAGTTGCGAAACTGCTTGGTTCGAGCAACTAAAAAGTTTGTGTTTTGACACAAACTAAACGATTGCCTAAAATAAGTTCGCCATTTTATTGAACATATAATTATCTGCAAATTCACGGACATTCAACCAAACAGTTAATCTGTTGTCTATAAGTAACCAAACAGTTTCGCAACTAAAAATTGCTAGTGCGCGGCTAGCCTAAGGCAAATGGCCTGATTACGGCGACAAAAGTATAAAAAATAAACTTCGGGAAAATATACAAATTTTGGGCTCAAAATGTTCGTTTATATCCAATACATAGGGAAACATAAAAAGATTTTCAAAAAAATTGCAAGAAAGTGCAAAAAACGGTACTCTTTTCTGCATTCAAAATTTCTCTTAATTTAGTATAAGCTTGGCTGTGAACATGTGCGGTCATTTCGAGCTTTTGTAAAATATTTTATTATGGATCTCTTAGCACATAGTAAGTACTTTATGTAGACATAAAAAACCGTTATATAAATCTATTATTTAATACAGAAATAGCCTTAGGTTTGTATGTAGTACAAATGGTGTTTGTTTTTTTAATACGATTTCACGGAGGCTTTTAAAAAAAGGTCCACATTGGTTCGCCTTAATTTTTTGTTTAAGCATTAGCTCATAGTGTTGTTGTAACGGGCTACAATTTTCAGTTGCACAAAATTCCACATTTTCGAATAATTAAGTCGAGATCACTCCACGGAGAAGCCAACATTGATTTCAAGAAAAGAATTGTACTTATTATCAAAAAGTGCAAATTTTGATCTGTGCTCGCCAGCTAAATGTGCTGAACATTTGATAAAATATATTTTGAACAAATTAAAATGCGAAAAAAGTGAACTGAGGTTTGAAAAAATGTTTAAAATCGTAACTAAGGAAATTTGTGTCAAAGTTATTCGTTAAATTGAAACGGTGTCATCGGTTGCATAACAGATAGTGATATAATTGGCGATATAGTCTTCGCCCAGCCAGAACCCTAAAACGCATCGAGACAGCAAAAACCACCCAGAAGATTATTACAAATGGGGTCTTGATGGAAGCGGAGGCCATAGTATTTAGAAACAAAACTTCACGGACAACCCGGAGTACTCCGCTTCTAGTATAATGTTGAGTACGATTGTGCCTCTTGAAATTTCTATCTTCCGTGTTGGGCAAACATTTTTTTTTTTTGAAAAATACAAGCTCATCGTCAACAAAATGGTGTCGGCCTATCGAATTTAAATTAATAAGGGAAAGCACCGAAACTACAAGACAAGAATTCAGCAACATTCAAAACCAACTTGAAGCTATTTCACCTACTACGGTTAACTTTGATGGAAAAAGCAATAGAATTCCATCGGTAGGTGGTTAAGTTTCCCAAATCATTTTTCCCAAAATCCATGGCTCCAAGCGGGATATTTTTCCCAAGAAATTGGTGTCCCAATACAATTTTTCCAATTTTTTTTTAATCTTTCTTATAAAACTAATGAAAACGTTTTTTTGGGCTACGTATACATTTAGTAGACATTGGATATAGGCCGTAGGGTAAATTCAAAGTTTCTTTAAATCCAGATTCTGTAAATGCAAAAGAAACCTTGCATACACCCAACCCCGCACCTACCCCAAATTCTATAGTGTGTCTAAGCAGAGGGGTTGCAGGGGGGCATGCTGCCCCCCATACATATCTCACTGTTTATACGCCGTAATGCGTAAGCAAGCAAAAAAGCAAATATCCCATACAAAATTAGTTTAAGTTATTTTCAATTTTCTCAAAAACTAGACAACATAAAATCATCTATTTTTCAGTTTTTGAATAAGAATAAATTAGAGCAACGAATTTTAGGAAAAATAATAATATATAACTTTGTAGTTTTAAAAAATTAAGCCTTAAACCTTTTTTCATGTTTTTTTTTCCCCAAAATTTGAGTTTAAAACTTGTTTTTTTCAAAAACTGTGCATAGATTTCACTTGATCTTAGAACTGTCTAATAGAACAGAGTATTGGCTTTAAGAAGAGGTATAATACTTAATTGTAAGTATTACCGTTATTTTTTAATATTTTTGTTTCCATTTTAGTGCCTTTTTTATAAAATTGCCCCTCCCGCCCAAACGGGGGGAGATAGACCCCCCCATAATAAGAAATGCTTGTATTGAACTGTTCTACCGTTATAATTTCTTGGCGCCTAAGTTATCGTACTCTTGCCGTACTTTAAATTTTACGTATCTTCTTCTTAATTTTCAATATATTAATATGTAATAAATTAAATTATTCATTTTGTAAAAAATTAACATTGGGAACATTATTATTGGAAAAACTTGGCATTGGGACAAATAATGATTGGAAACCATTGCCTTGGGAATGACAAAAATTGGGAAATTACATTTTGGGAAAAATGGACATTGGGACACACGGATTGGGAATTTTGTCCTACAATCGATAAATACATATTATATACAAAATTCCTTAATTAAGTAAAGTTATTATTCGACTTTTAAATAAGTTTCTAGACATAGAAATGTCTAAATTTGAATAAACAAGTAAAATATATTACAACTTATAGAAATTGTTTCACGCTGTCCGTAGACCGTATGATGAGCATCAATTGCCAATAGCGGTCTCGCTCTTAAGGAAATTGATGGGCCATACAAATTCAAGCAGCTAAGTAAACTCTCACATTCAATAGTTGATGTATATCACGAATAAACATGATACTATACATTTTTCTTCTCGCCTTTATTAAACTGAGTTGTAGAACTCCACACAACGCTATTATATTCAAGAACAGGACGCACAATACTGCAGTATAAAGATCTTTAAACTTTAATGAGTTTCTTTTAACGAATCCAAGTAAGGAATTTGCTTTGGATACAATCAAATTAATATATGATTAAATTTCAATTTGGAGTCAAATATGACACCCAAATCTTTGAACACTTCAACTATTTGTAGCGGCAAATTATTTATTGAATAGTTTGGATCAATATTTAACAAGGTTCGGTTGTAGGCCATGCAAGCACACTTTTCAACATTTAACAACAAATCGATTAACTTGCACCAATCTATTTTGAAGCAAAATACAATCATTTGAGTTAGAAATTCACGTACATAAGGCAATGGGAATAGTAGTGGACCCAAATGACTACCTTCTGGAACTCCGCAAGTTACTTTAATCTCACTTGAGAAAAAATTCCCAATCATCACATATTGTCTCCGTCCAAGTCAATATGAAGAAAACCATTGAAGTAGCTCTTCATGGAACCCATAAACCTGAAGTTTTTCTAAGAGATTATGCAAATTAACTCTACTAAAGGCTTTTACAAAGTCAGTGTACATCACATGAAATTGTTTCCGATTATCCAGAGTATTAATGCAAAAATTTGTGAATTGAACTAGATTCGAGTTTATAGACCTACCTTTCCAAAAACCATGTTGATATTTACTTACATGTTGTTTTATAATATATTTAAATTTATCTTTAACAAGACTATCTAAAACTTTTGGAACAACAGATAGTTTAGTTATGGGTCTGTAGTTTGATACCATTGGAAATAGATTCATTAAATATTTTTAGTAACGCAACGGAGAACGAACATGCACAATGGCGAAAAACGACAGGGAAAAAACCTAAAATATCAGCAGTTTTTTTCGGCTTAAGTTTAACTAATGCATCTTCAAAATCACTTAATTCAAAACATATACTAGAACTATCAAATAGAGATGGCAAGGAATTAATATATTGATAATTTATTGTTGAAGATGTAGAGGAGTTATAAACCAATCGTTGGCACCTTAAGGTTACTCAACACTTATTCGGCTTATTATATAACTTATGGGAATTATGAAAGGACAGGTTTTTTTTTAATTTTTAATTATATTTTTGCTTAGTGAAAAACATTAAATTAAATACCCTATTTGTAAAACAATGTCTTTTTACCAATGATTGGCACCATTTTCCAATCATTGGCACTGAACAAACCAATGATTGGCACATTCAATTTTTTTAACATTTAAAGTTTATTAAAGCCAATATAAACAAAATAAACAAACAGTTTAACTCTATTATAAAATTAAATAAATAAATGGTTATTTATTTTTATAATTATATTTAAGTCTCTTAAGTTACATTATGTTTACATTAAGGCCGAGATTAGATTAGATTTTTATTGATTGATAAAAAAGTGTATTATCAACCTAAGGAAAATTGATACAAAATTATGAAAACCTGTAACTTTTTCACTTACCAATGATTGGCACAGTGCCAATCAAGCCAATGATTGGCACTTTTTCTAATGATTGGCATGGCATAGAACGATTATATTAGAAGCTGAGAGTACTGTCGTCAGCGAAACAATTTAATGGATTACAGGCTTAAGACAGAAGATAATTGATGGATATGAGAAAAACAGTCGAAGACAAAACAGAGCCCTGTGGCACACCAGCATTTATGTCATGAATTTCAGACTTAAAAACGTCCAACATAATTTGTATTGAGAAGGTCGAGAGGCAGTTCCTAATGCAACGAAGAAGAGATTTCTCAATATCAAATGTATGCATTTTCGCCAAACTCTATGAAATGCTTTTGAAATATTAAATAACCAGTGGAATTGCTACGAAAGCTATACTACCGGTCATTTAGAAGTTTTCGTTCTGCGAGATACGAGTATGTCTTGAGCTGATAATTTATCAGCGCTTCCATGACCTTAGAAAGATTGGATTAATGTGAAAGTGGACGAAAGTTATGAGGGCAAGAAGATTCGCCTTTTTTAGGGACAGTCTGGACAAATGCTGTTTTCCTTTACTCGGAAAGAGACCAGCAGAGTAGGACAGACGAAAAAGTCTACGCAATGGTTTTGCTAGAGTTGAAGAACACCTCTTCAGAACAATGGGAGGGATGTACTCTTGTAACTGAACGAGTGCGAAAGAAGATTTGTCCAATAAAATCGTGTACGCTTTCAAGTTCAAAGTAGGATTCATGACACTTTCTGGCAGCACCGAATTAACAGAAACTGTGCTGCAAGCAAATTCACTTTTTCGTACGAGCTGACATGAGACGAGCGTTTGAACCGAAAAAGTACATATTTCGTAAGTTTTTACAAAGACCAAACATTTTGACAACCTTTGGAATAGTGTAGTATTGTTTGCCTTAATTTTTGGTCATGTAAAAATACTGAATATATGATATGATAATTACAGGAATCTCTAGCTTGTTCGATGTACCTTTTAATTTGGGCCTTAAATGTCAATTCCGCATTATGAATTTTTAAATTTGTTCATGCTATAACTTTTTGCCAATTTAAAATTTTCGTGAGAGCTATTTCGTTTTGTATTGTCTTTGTTTTCTCGGAACTTATTACAATGCCCCGAAATATTCATAAGTTATATTTTTAGTGTTAAATTTAGTCGATTGTGTTTAAAAATACTTTACAAAGGGATGCACACAAAGTGTCAAACTTTTCCACGCTTATCAATCTACCGCAGGTAGCAGAATTAGTCAGCATTAGAGAGTAAGTGGTCGTGGAAAGTATTTTTCATCTTTTCACGATATGTTGTTTCGACACACATGCTGTAGTCATTTCCAAAGTGAACCTACTGTACCTGTTGCTTGGGCTCAAAACCTTATCAACTTGTATTTTTATCAAGAACTTTCTAATTTCCTTTTCCAACTTTCGATTAATTGTACACTTTTTTTTAAAATCATGTAGTTATCACTTAAGCAAAAAAATGTCAACGACTTTAAAACGCTTCAAGTCTTAAACGAAGATTCAAATTCAAACTATTATCAGTAACTGACCTCCTATTATTTACTGATAAACCTTTAAGATGATTTGAGCTCCAGCCAATTCACTTATATACCTCATCATAACGGCGCATCTACATATGAACAAACTAATTCTATTTTAACACCAAGTCCAATTAAAAATCCGATGAGAATTATCTCACCGTGGCGCTGGCATGGTGGTGGCATTATTCAAAGTCGCGATTATCTACTATTTCAGTAAGTACATATGTACATACATTTTCATTGTTTGTTGTAGTCGACTTTTGCCGGCAAAATCTTCTACTTAAGCTGCGGCACATTGGGACTTTTCATCTTAGCAGTTGTGACATTCAACCTGAATAGACGGACCTCCTTTCCAAAATGAAACTTTTCGCTGCAGTTCTCGTCCTTTGCGTGGCACTCGTAAGTTGAAATAATAATTAACTTTTTTCAATTAAATTGTGATTTAAAAATTTATTTAATTTTTCAAGGCCTCAGCTGAATTCAAAGAGAAGTCTGAAGAGGACTTCTTCAAGGCCAGTGCTGCTTGCGCCCAAGAGCTTAAAGTTCCTGAGGCTTATTTGGAGAAATTCTCCAAATTCGACTACCCCAACGAGGAAATTGTACAGAAGCAGCTCCGTTGTGTTTTTATGAAATTGGAGTTGTGGAGTGATGACAAAGGTTACAATGTCGAACATATTGCCGCCCTCTACAAGGACAAGGCCAACGCTGAGGTTTTAGTTCCAGTTTTGAGTGAGTGCAACAAGAACTCTGCCAACGAACCTGCCCTCAATTGGGTGTACAAGGGATTCGAGTGCATCATGTCCAGCCAGGTCGGACAATGGTTCAGGGATGATATTTCCAAACAACAAGCTGCTGCTAAGGCGTAAAATTAAGAAGTGATTTAAAAAAAAAATAATAATAATAAAAATAAATAAATATTAAATGAAACAGTGTCGAAAAAATTAAGTGCATGTATGAATGAATTGATTTGTGAAGTGAACACGTTCTTCTGATGTGAGTAGGCGAATTTTTTCGGAAGTTTTTCTCATTCTTCTATAGAATATCAATTTTTTTTGTGGAGCAGACTCTACACAACCCTTCAAATTGTGGAAAGTTGTTTTTTAATGAAAATATAAAAACTGGCTGAGCAGAAAGTAGTCTTCAAGATGAAGGAGATTGCGGGAGAATAGAAATATGCTTTCTTACAAAACAAGACTCAAAATTTTTAGAAAATCTCGTTTTTACGAGTATTAACAACTTCTATCGGTAGCTCAATCAGATAAAATTTATAATTAAGGGACACCATGTTTGTGAAATTCAACGTTGCCCTCGTCCATATGTATGTCCAGCAGCACGGCCGCTATCTCTCCTTCAATATTCACTCTAAGCTCTTCTTACGACGCAGACTTGTTGGCATAGACCAATGTATTCACTTAGCCGTTTAAAAAAACCGTCAGAGGTTTTAAACTAGGCGCCCGCCCAATCAACAGGACTATTTCTCGATACAATAGGTTCATCGAATTGAGTTTTCAATAAGTTCCACCCCCTGTGTGGGTTGTGGCACCGTCTTGTTGAAGCCAGATAGTCTAGTCCATGAAATTGACAAATGAATTAGCGTAACAACACGGTAACGGTCATTTTTATTACGAGACACCATGTCACCACCGGTATGAAAACCATACCATACAGCTATTTTAGTGGATGAAGTGGTGTTTCTTGTGGCATATGGGGGTTTTCAACAGACAAATATTTTTCTTAGGTGTTTAGCCAAAAATGAGCTTTATTTCTTCCAACATTTCTAGAGCCTGATTCAAGAACTTACGCTCGCTTCATATGATGGAGCAAAAAGTGGCGTTCATGCTGTCAGAATTATCGACACGGAATCAGAATTGAATCATTTTTAAATGTTCTTTCTGAACTTGAAAGCTTATGTGACTCCAGTTCCAATTAAAATTCAAGTCTTACTTTACTTTAGTTGGCGCTACAGCGCGGGGTGCGCCTGGGCTTCAAATAGTAGACCCCGCCAGCAGTCTCGATTTCTAGCTTGCTGCCTCCAGTTTCGAGTCCCAAGTTGCCTTAAATCTCCCTCAACTTGATCACGCCACCGGAGATGAGGTCTGCCTCTGTTTCTCTTACCCTCTGGCATAGCGTTGAATACCTTACGGGATGGAGCGTCGATGTTCATTCGCTCTACATGCCCTAGCCATTTTAACCGCTGAATATGTATTTTCTTGACTAGGGACACGTCGCTGAACATCTCGTAGAATTCATGATTATATCGTCTTCGCCAGATGTTATTTTGCCTATCGACACAAACCGGACCATAAATGGTGCGAAGAACCTTTCTCTCGAAAACACCAAGGGAGCTTTCATCCTCCTGGGAAAAGGTCCATGCTTCTGTACCATATAGCAAGACCGGGATGATCAGGGTTTTGTACAGCATCTCCTTTCTACTTCTCGATAGGGCTTTATTCCTCAATTGCTTACTAACTTAGCTCAAAGAAACAGCGATTATCAAGAATTAATCTACGTTTGATTTCAGCACTGATGTCATTTGCAGAGTTCATAGCGGTACCCAGGCAGACAAATTCTCTGACCACCTCGAAGTTATATCTATCAATAGTCACGTTCTGACCAAGTCTGCGGTGGGTATCGGGTTTATTTGATGACAGCATATACTTCGTCTTCTCCTCATTGATCACAAGACCCATTTTGTACGCTTCTGACTCCATACTAGAAAAGGTACCCGTAACGGCTCGCTTGGATCTTCCAATTATGTCGAAGTCATCCGCGTATCCAAGCTATTGAATTGACTTTTGAAAGATAGTGCCATTGGTGTTGGTCCGAGTATTGCGCACTACTCTCTCAAGGACAATATTAAAACAGCTACATGAAAGCGCGTCACCTTGTCGAAGTCCTCTGATGGTTTCGAAGGTTTAGGTTGAATCTCTCCCAGTTTTAACGGAGCAACGGGAATTTTCCAACGTCATCCTGATAAGGCGTATCAGTTTGGCAGGGATACCAAAACTCGACATGGCACGGTACAGCTCTTCTCTATTAACGCTGTCATAAGTTGCTTAAAAATCGATGAATAGGTGGTGTGTATCGATATTAAATTCTTGGGTCTTCTCCAGGATTTGGTGTAGTGTGAAAGTTGCTGTATGCTCCTAACCAGTTCATCTCCAGCGTACTTAAAAACTTCCGCCTGTAGACCATCAGAACCGTCTGCTTTGTTCGATTTTAACCTGGCGATGGCTAACTTAATATAACTTAGGTCGGGTGGGTGGAACTCCAGATTATCAATCAAATTTGCTTGACGTGGCTGCTTGCTGGCGGAATTTTGTTCATCATCTCCATTAAGCAGCTGGTTAAAATGATCTCTCCAGATTTTCAACATCGACTGCCACTATGGTGTTTTCTTCCTCATCCTTGCATGCACCAGGGCGACTAGTGAATCCTGTTGTTTTCTTTTTGACTGTTTTGTAGAAACTCCGCAACTGTTTTCTGCTAAAACACCTCTCTATTTCCTCGATTTCACGCAAGCGGTTTTCATCCCTTCTCTTTTCAACGTAGAGCTGACGGGAGGCCCTTGTCTTCTTTTGCTGCCACAACCTATACGCCTCGGTTTTGGCTTTTTTTGCTTGAGCACATTCAGAGTCAAACCAGGGGTTCTTTGGCGGCGGCTGTGAGAACCCTAGCACCTCTCCCGCAGCAGCCTTGATGGCATGTTGGCATTGCTGCCAGTGGCCTTCTGGGCTCATCTCGTCTGTAATATAGGGTCCCTCGTAAGCTCTAGGGATATTTGGTCGGCATAGGCTTTCGCGGTCTCTTCCTATTGCAGTCTACCAACGTTGAATTTCCTCCTCAGGATTGATGTTCGCCTAATAGCCTCCATGGATATTCGGACGCGCAGTTTTGCACCAACCAGGTAGTGATCCGAGTCAATGTTGGCTGATCTGTACGTGCGTACGCCCAGTATGTTAGAGGAGTGCCTTCCGTCGATAGCAACATGATCAATTTGGTTGCACGTTAGATCATGGGGGATCGCCAAGTACCTTTGTGAATATCAAGGCTGGGAAATCTAGTACTACTCAACACCATGTTCCACCATGTTAGAGTAGTCCCGCCTTGGCTAAAAAAAAACTTGTTATTAACTACTGATCTTTTGCGATAGTTGAGCAGCAATTAAATCTCTGGACTCGATCCATACTCAATCTATAGCAACCCTTAACTTCCGGTCATCTCTTATGAAGATGGCGCAGCAGTTTATTATTCATCTCTGTTGGATGCCAGGGAACTATTAGGCTGATGAATTCGCCATAAATGGTACCACATTACATATATTTTATACCTGATGAGACTAGTATAGGCATACCCATCGGTACATGCAAGCTTCTGCTCAAGATAGTTGCTATATAGAGGACAAACTTAGGAACAATATAACCACATGCATGATAACAAAACAGATCTGGCAAATGCTTGATTTATAATGATCTTAAGCCAGATATACACTGTTCAAAGGCATGACAAGCACGTGCAAGTGTATTAGTGAAAAAATAACACGTATAGATTGGGTGCAAAATAAAAATCTTTTGATTTTCCTTCAAACAAGGGTACTTCATTGAAACCTCACGCAGAATTTACTAATACACTTGCAAATGCTTGTTATGCATTTGAACAATGTATATCTGGCTTAAGTGTTTGTTAACCTTAAGTATATTGCACATCGGCTCGTTAATTGGTGTGATAGCCGGACACTGTATAATAATCTAAGATGCAATGAGACTCGGAGTATTCTCAAACGATTTTTGCAGAATCTCTATAGAAGATGAAGAATCGATTCTTCATTCTCTCTGTGCATATCCTGCTCGACCTAAAAAAAGTAAGCTCCATCTAGGTAAGTTATTCTATATTGACCTTAGCGACCTGGAAAATATAAACATTAGCAGCCTTATTTATTATTTTTCACTAATACTGGGTTCAACCTCGGAATATTTAAATCGAGCCGAAGCGCTTACTTCGGGCTTACGCCACGTCAAACAAATCCTTATTTAAAATTATTTTCTTAGCCGTTTTAGCTACGCCTTCCTTATGTCAAATATACTGGGAATATACTGGGAAAAAAGTGACAAATCTAAAACTCTGGTTATTATACACCTAAATCAAACCCTAGCTGATTTCCATTATTATTCATTTTATTATCATTGTATGCATATTGGAAATTGGATACATTACATTTAAAATTGGATTGTATAAAGTTCAAATCAATACCGTACAACTGTGTAGCTTATTCCACCGCTATTCCTCGTGCATTTTCATTATAAATAAGGTTTTCAGGATTAGAGCCGTTGTAAAGTCGAAGTAACTTTACTCCGTCGCTAAAACGAGTTAGTAAATAAGGCTGTAGTATCGCACATTTTGTAAGGGCTCTTAGTGGTTTAAAGAGTCCAAGTGTGTCAAGAATTCAGATGTTTAGAGTCCGCTTAAATATTTGAGCTACATCTTAATTTACAAAATGTCGATCCTCGCTTTAATTCTTAGAATCAATACTTTGTGATGTGCTTTTTGCTTTCCAGCCGAGGTTCTGCTTGCGGGCCTCGCCAGGGTCGTCCTGAAGAAAACACGAAACTTCAGAGTAAAAGGTGTTCAAAACTTATTACAAAATCTTTATTGAAAATAACTCTTAAATCTATAACACACAATATTCTGCTTACTAATATTTCATCTAATTCGGGTAATTGAATGATTCACGGGCATCAACTCTTCAGGATTCTGGTCTTGCTGCTTCGTATTGGTTGTAATGGTTGCTGGTGATTCGGATCTGGTACTTGGTTATGAGTATTCTGGTTCCTGATTGTTCGGTTTCACCGGTCCTGTCATTCAGATGTCGGCCTAAAGCGGCAAATACACACGACACTTGTGTGCACACCGGTGTCGGTCGGTGTAAGGAAATGTGTGCCTTGTGTGGGCTGCTGCGCACACTGATTTTCGGTGTCAGACACCGTGTGAGTAAAATCAAAAGTTTTTGATTTTTGGTATCGGTGTCTCTAGCTCTTAAAAAATCACTCGTTATTTCCCTTCTTCAACTTTATATACAACGTTATTTTCACGTTAAATTGCAGTATTAATAATTGGGAAATGTAAATCTTCTTCATCCGATTCTCTTAGTTTTTGAAATTTATTTGAATCCATTATAATTTTTGCTTCATTTTTAATTTAAATTTAAGAAAAATCATTAAAATTTGATGAAATTAAAACTGAATAAGTTATTCTTCCACCTTTTCATTAAACGCACACAATTCCAGTATCGCATTTCTCTATTACAATATTTAGAGTAGAGTTACAGCTCTCTAATATATGCGTTCTAAACTGTGAAAGAATGTCATAAAGAAGATTAAAAACAAAAAAGAACTAAACTAAAAGAATTCCATTCCGTGCCACAGACTTCGTTGGGTTCTTTCTTTACAAGAACACAATTTTCTAGGAACAAAACAAAAGTTCAGGCGATGCAAGGCGGACGATTGAAAGAAGAAATTATCAGAGACAAATTTCAAAAGTTTCAGTATTCATAAAGAATTACCAAAGTTGCTCCTTAATGAAGACGATGATGGCGACGAAGGCAGTCGTTTCTGTATATCCATTTATATCCAACCAGGACCTTTCTGCACATAATGTTGGCAACAACTTTTAAGTCAAATTCGTACTTGGTCGTATACCTATGTTATATAGTGCTGGATTCGAGGTGAAAAGGGTTTTCTACTATGAAATCCTCTCCTCTGTCTCTGGATGAACGCCATAAATTTAATTAAATTACATCTGCAGATACTGAACTTGTTCCACAGAAAATACCAATCTCTAGTTCCGAATGCCGGCTCCCGAGCCCCGGAAGCCAGAACTATAGATACATATTGTTTCACGAATAATATTCATTGGTTGTGGCATTTTAAATGAGTGATGCCACTTTAACTTGGTCATCAAAAGAAGTAGTTCCACAGTTTTAAAAGTGATGTGTGGTGTGCATAATCTTAAATTAAATTACACTTTTAATAACCAACTAAGTTGGACTGTTAAGTTAACATTCGAGCAAGGACAGCAACGATATATGCTAAATGCATTGTGATCGAATTTTTAATGAACCAATTTATTTACGAACTGACTCGAAATACTAAAATTCGCTTGCAAATAGTTCACATTGGATTTTTGTCTTGTCTTAAATAACCTCGAATACAGCTCGACAATAATTCTAAAAACATGTCGCTATCTTTGACTGATAACGTACCGTTTTGACATGTCACTGACAACTGCGTATTACATTTTTTACGCCCAACACTGTAAAAGGAGTCTTACTTCAAAAAGTCACGAACTGATCGTTTTTCCATAGCCACTGGTAGTTCGAAGATTAGAAAGTCAGGAAGCACATTTTATGGTTTTGGTACGAAATCAATGAGAAAGTATTCTATTAAGTTGTAACTCATTAGTCTTCTAAGAAAAAATAACTTGGACATTTTCTTCAGATTTTTCAACAATCACACCATTTCCATTTATGCCTATTTTAAATGTTTGCTCCTCGAACTTGCAGCACCTTGATGTTATAACGTATTTCACAATTAAAACCCCAACGGCATACAATTGGCATCACTGTTTTAGTACTTCCATAATTCTAGGTTATTTTATTGGTTGCTTGGGGCTTCGTTGCCTAGTATGGTTGCGGGTGCTTTTTGGCGCATGCATGTTTCCATTGTTAAACATTGTAAATGACCCCTGCGTTGCGTTGTTTTAAGCTCTGCTCTGCTGGTGTTCTTTGGTTTTGCGGCGTGGATGGTGGGTGGCGTTGAAGGTGAGAATGGGTATGTGGTCTTCACATGCTATTGTGTTGTTTTCCACTTGATTGTGTTGCCACCCCGCACACTAAAACGATAGCCAAAGAGTTTGAGTGAGGTGGGGATTGGCATACTATCGTATATACTATATATATTTGACCTGTGAGTAGGTTTATAACTCTAACTACACCACATACCTATACCACTTATAACTCGGTGGTTCTGGTTTGGAGTAAATCTCTGCAACTCTTGAGGAATGAGGGCACTTAATAATCTGCTATTGTGTTATGTCGAAAGTACGCTTGGCAGTGGCGTTGCACGGTCTTGACAGCGAACAATGCCAATGAATACAATAACGAAGCGACCTGTAGTTTGCGGGGCGGGGTGGCCAACGATGGCCGCGTCGGTATTGAAGGATTTAGAAGTCATTAAATGAGTGGAAACAGGTACATGTGGTAATGTGGAGGCAATTAGTCGCAATGAATAACAATATAAGAACTTGAGAGGAGGCTTAGACGAATATGTATGTAAAATTAATAATTTTGACAGATTAGTGTAATGCAGCGAATAATAAATACAAAATATTGACAATCAATGTGAAATTCTATGGGGATGAAGCTGGTATGGTAGTTTTAGTTGAAAATCGTTCAGTATCGTTTTTTAACTGAGTTTTATGTAAGTTTTTTCGATTAATTAAAATGCATGTGAGTTAAATGAAAGTTCTCAATTGATCATAATTAAATTAAAGTAAATAATAATAAAGAATAATTGTAAGAAGAAAATTTTCCCATAGCAAAATGACAGGTGATTGCATCCATATTGTCGAAGCACAACTGTCAAATTGGATGTTTTTATCAAAGGGCACGGTAGTGCCCAGCCAAGTTCTGGCACTACACCCTTTTTACAGGAACAAACTCAGGCGATTTTTGACCCCTTCCTATCTTCAGTACCAATGAAGTCAGAAACTTAAAATTTCGAATATTTGCTAAGCTAGTCAGGCACAGGCGGCTCACCAAATTTCAATTTTCTAGCATAAGTGGTTCCTGAGATATAAGCCTCAAAAATCACAAAAACTGTAACTTACTGACTGACTGACTGACTGACTGACAGATCATCAAAATTATGGAGCACTTCAAGACATCGTAAAATCTTGTAATTTTGCACAACGGTAGGTCTTGTCATGCAAGCAGAGAAAAAAATCGAAAATTTGAAAATTTCAATTCAGGGGGCGTGGTATCCGCCCACTTTCTCCAGATTGGTGTTGGTTGAATGGAGCACTTCCGACTGCTGTAAAACGATGAAATTTGGTACAGTGGTAGGGCTTAAAATTCGTTCAAAGAAAAAAATATAAAATTAGCGGTTTTCCATTCAGGGGCGTAGTATCCGCCGACTTCCTCATAACTGATGTAAATTATATATGGCACACTTCCGATTGCAGTAGAACAATTAAATTTGGTAGAACGCTAGGGCTCAAATTGCATATAAAGGACCAAAAATAAAAATTTAAGTTTTCCATTCAGGGGGCGTGGTATCCGCCCATTTTCTGAGAAAATGTTTAATTTATATAGAGCAGTTCCGTTTGCTGTAATTAAGGTAGGTATGTTAGTGTTAGGTATCTTGCCAGGATAAGAAGAAATAATTGAAGCGCAAATCAAAACAACCAATAACAAAAAGAAAATATACCAACAGAAATATGAAGCTATAAACTAAGTTGATTTTAGTAGGTAAAGTTAACCCTTCTATCTTTCCGTATCTTTCGAGATTTTGACATGGCAAAATATTAAAATCTTTGCAAAAAGGAGTGAGATCAGACCAAAAACATAAATGTTAAAAAAAGAGCCAAGTTCTTCTATACAAAAACCTTTGTCTAAAAGTCAGCCGTGAAAAGTACTGAGATATAAAAGTACGCCAAGTTCTTACTTCATGAAGGTTTAATAGCGAATATTTAAAGTAGAATAATATTGAAATAGCTGCAATGTAATAGAGATATTTTATTATTTAATGATTACTGACTAAAATTTGATGGGCTTACTTGGCAAGTTTTTTTTTATGCCTGATTCAAAAGGTTTTGAAAACTTGACCAGTAAGTCCATCATCATCATTATAATCATTATAATGATCGAGAGATGCGAATGTTTCCGTTATATTTCTATCACCTATCATTTTTTTAATTTTATGCAAGAGTCTCAAGTAGGTTATTGGAGCACCTGCCCAAATATGGGAATTGTATCGAGCTTTGGACGAATATAAGCCTTATAGATTACAGCCAGATCAGAAGGGGTAAAAAACATATTGGAACGTTGAAGAAACCTAAGCACTTAGCAGTGTGTGGTCTGTAATGCACATACCGAGAACTGAGAGCTGTTCAGTATCATCAATGCAAGCGCCGCTATTTGATAGCGATATAAGGGGAGGATTTCGCTTTAACGATAGAAGACAGCATTGTGTTTTTGAAGCATTTAATTTTACGCGGTTTTTGATTCTCCAATGGACAATGCTGTCAAGATCATAATTTAATGACCTTATCATTCGCTGCCGTTCCAGTTCCACTTCCGAAGAACAAGGAAATGAATCTTGAAACGAATATGAAAATCTGAGGGTACTATCATCAGCAAAACAATTAAATGGATTAGAAGTTTCAGCTAGGAGATCGTTGATAAGCATGAGGAGAGAGTCCGAGAAAAAAAAGGAACCCTGGGGTACACCAGCATTTATTTTATGAATTTCAGAATAGAGGCCATCCAATACGACTTGTATTGAGCGGCTTAAAAGGTTATTTTTAATCTAACGAAGAAGAGATTCATCAAGACCAAAAGCACGCATTTTCGATAAGAGCACTTGATGCCAAACTCTATCAAATGCTTTCGAAGTACCAGGTTCAATAATCTTACTTTCTGCATGTAAAAATCCGTTGTACTCTTCGGTGGGATATGCTATTAGATCACCAGTGGACCTATTGCTACGAAAGCCATACTGCCGGTCATTGAGAAGCTTTCATTCTTTGAGATATTTCTTGAGCTGATAACTTATGAGCGTTTCCATGACCTTGGACAGAAGGGATGTAAGTGCAATTGATCGATAGTTAGAGGGAGGCCAGTAGAGTAGGGCACATGAAAAAGCTTACACAGTGTCAGCGTTTAAGAACACCTCTTCAGAACAATATTCAGGTCTCTTACAACTGCACGAGTACGAAAAAAGATTGGCGCCATGGAAAAGTTTGTGTTGTCAAGTACGGAAGGGGTCATAACACTCTCTGGCAGCATCGAAGTAACAGCAAACTGTGCTGCAAGCAAATTGGCTTTATGTAGTGAGCTGAAATAGGCAGTGTCATTGATAACTAGCGTTGGGACCGAGGACGAAGTAGTATTTCGAATATTTTTTACAAATGACCAGAAATTTTTACTACCAGGAGGAAGTTGTATTATTTCTTGCATAATTTTTTGGTCATGTAAAAATTTGGTCTATCGACTATGATCGTTACAAGTCTTTCTAGCTTGTCTTGTTTGAACTAATTCCTCAGAACGGTTGGCCTTATAACATCGGAAACTTGCTTCTCTGACCCTGATAACCTATTTACAGCTCAAATTAAACAAGAATTCTCTTTCGGTTTGATAGATTTGTCCCTATGCGAGCTATAATCTCTCATAAGAATTAAATTTGTAAACATATCTGCACTGAAGTCCACTGCACTATCGAGGAAGCATAGTGACCAGTTAAAGTTCCAGAATGAATTATTCACACGGTCAGTTGGTTTTCTGTTATTGCCAAACGATTCTCTTAGGAATTATTTCTCTAACTGGGTTTTATTGACATGAGAAATTTACAGATATGACACAATGGTCTGATGTGCCTAGAGGCGATAATAAACAGATGGTGTATTTATCAGGATCAATGGTAAGGAACAAGTCTAGAGTGTTGGCAGTTTGGCCTGCAACGTCATCAGTAGTTCGAGTTGGCTCATTAACAAGCTGAATCAAATGATTCAATGATTTATAGAAAAGCGAAGCCAACAAGAATTGTGTACATTAAAATCACCCGCAATGACGATTTGAGTGTAAGGATAAAGGGAAACAATTCTTTGGATGGAATCGGACAGAGCATCAAATTCGTTGAAAGTTGAATTTCTGTCCAGGTTTGGACTTCGATAAATGAAACAGGTATGAATGATGTACTTGTGTACCGTGAATTTTAACCATATAAAATTAAAGTTTGTATTCAAACTTTACCGTATTGGGGTTAAAGTTGGTACGCAACATTATTTCTAATAAAAATCGCGAGACCATGGTGTGGAAAGAATAATGGCACTAAGTTATACCCATGATGAACAAATTCAAAATGATCGATATTTTCACCTACCTGAGTCTCACTTAGTGTCAAAACAGCTGGCCTGTTGTTTACAGTATTAACGTTTAATATCTCACACGGGGGTGATATAAATTGGCCACCAAAATCGTGCGATTTGAACCTGTTAGACTTCTTCTAGTGGAATTTTCTTACGTCACAGGTCTATGCCAACAAACCATAAACCAGTGCTGACCTTAAAGCAAAATAAATAATGCCATTGTTCGATACGGCAAGTTCCTGAAGAAAACACAAAACTTCAGAGTAAAAGGTCTTCAAACCTTATTACAAAATCTTTAATGAAAATAACTCTTAAATCTATAACACACAATATTCTGCTAGTAGTATTTTACTTCATTCGGGTAATTGAATGATTTTCGGGCATCAACTCTTCTGGATTTTGGTCTTGCTGTCTCGTATCGGCTGTATGAGTGTATTAGTTGCTGATGATTCGGATCTAGTACTTGATTACGGGTATTCTGGTTTCCGGTAATTCGGCTCCGAACTGGTCCTATAATTCGGTTGTCAGACTTATGACGGGATCTGACGGTGCAATGCCCCTGGTGGCACTTAATCGGAAGGTACGATGCCCCTGGCGGCACTAAACAGCAGGCTAAACGATCTGGCATATCGGCAGGTACAACGCCCCTGGTGGCACTAAACGGCAGGCTAAACGCTCGGGTAGATCAGCAGGTACGACTCTCCTTGTGGCACTAAACGGCATCAGGCTAATCGCTCTGGTAGATCAGCAGGTACAACGCCCTGGCGGCACTAAACGGCAGGCTAAACGCTCTGGTAGATCAGCAGGTACAACGCCCTTGGTGGTACTAAGCAGCAGGCTAAACGCTCGGGTAGATCAGCAGGTACGACGCTCCTGGTGGCACTAAACGGCAGGCTAAACGCTCTGGTAGATCGGCAGGAACAACGCTCCTGGTGGCACTTAACGGCAGGCTAAACGCTCTAGTAGATCAGCAGGTACGACGCCCCTGGTGGCACTAAACAGCAGGCTAAACGCTCTTATAGGTCGGCAGGTACAACGCCCCTGGTGGGCTAAACGCTCTAGTAGATCAGCAGGTACGACGCCCCTAGTGGCACAAAACAGCAGGCTAAACGCTCTGGTAGATCGGCAGGTACGACGTCCCTGGTAGCACTAAACGGCAGGCTAAATACTCTGGTAGATCGGCAGGTACAACACCCCTGGTGGCACTAAACGGCAGACTAAATGATCTGGCAAATCGGCAGGCACGACACCCTTGGTGGCAATTAGGACGTTAAACTTCGAACTAACACCCCTTACCACTGGTGGGAGGAAGCCTTAATGAGAAATAGCTGGACAATTTCACCTATGTACCTAACTTATCTTTCCACGAAACATCTTACCACTGGTGGGGGGAAGCTCCGCAAATGATTGATACAACCAATTTACTATGCCGCTTGACTGTGTGTATTATCGAAAGGGTACCTTTTCGTTCACCCAAGTAGGCCCTCATGAAGATTTTTCAGTAAAAACTGAATGTGAACTATGTAAGTGGTGAACGAAAAATATTAGATGCAGTTGATTTTACTGTGACGTCATGTCTCCATGGTGCTTGTGAATCGAAATCGGTAAATTACAATTTTACTTGTAAGACCAAAATAACATGAAGTGGAGAAGCATGGAACGCTTCGTTACAATACATCATACACATAGTTTGTTTTATTCCATTTCAACATCTGCCCGCATTTATTGAAGAAAACTCTTTAAAATTTAATTAAATTCTTATAAGTAGCATTGAACAAGTATAAGTTAACACCAGCGCCGAATCTTTCCGCCATTTGCAAACTAGGAGGCATGACCGTAGCGGCAAAGCGTCTTCGAACATTCTGCCTAGGAAACTGATGCTCTTCATTCATTCTTCATTCGCAAAACTTGGTTTGCGAGACCTAAGAACATCGGTAAGATTATTCACAAATAAGGAAAATAGAAACGGACTAAAAGTGGACTCCTGTGGAACACCGACATGGGTTGAGAGAAAATCAGACATCCTACTGTTAATAGAAAATACTTGAATTCTCCTATACATTTAACTTTGTAGAGAGTCAACGTAGCTCTTTCAAACTGAAAATTTTAATTCATTTTTTTTTTATAATTCACATGCGCTCAAACTTTTATTGAGAGAACCTTATAATGTTTATAGCAGAACGAGCAATGGAGCAATTAGTGGAAAAGATCTCACGAGACACTGTAGTATATCTCCAGTTAAAAAAAAAAAACTTCTTCTGTCCAGGTTGTAATGATCCTGACGGATATAGCTTGAAGCGAGACCTCCTAAACTACATCGCTCGGGGAACACTGTCATAAGTTCATAATCGGAGTTCGTAAGGTACATTTTTGAGTCTTTTGGATAGGCTACTTTTTTATTCCTCGTGATGTTAAGGTTAATAGTAAAATTTGATATGTTTCCAATGCCAAATTGACATACTCTATCTACTTCCTCAGATCAAATACTTGGGAATCAGTCATGCATTTTATTTCTTCCACTAAGTAAATTAACACTTAAATATAAAAAAAAAAACGTATAAACTTCATTCATTAAAACAAAAAAAAACTCCTGCTGGTCTTACCATAACCATTTTCACTACTTAGCTCGTTTTGCGTAAAAACTTCTCCCTCAGATTTCTTATTTTTTTGTTTCGTTTAACCCCAAGCGATTCCACCCTCGCAGAATTCAAGAATAAAGAAAAACCAGTCTTAATTAATATCAATTAGTCCTTAAACGAGGGGTGCGCGCCAGTTATTTACTTCACCTAGAAAAGGGCATTAAAAAGAAATCTCCAACCATTTCCCTCGCAATGGGCCAGTTAAAAGGTGGAGCGTTTCTTTCTTCAGTTTTTTTCCATGAAGTGGTCACTTTGTAATAAACCGCAGAGTGGTTGGAGGTCCTTACAACATATATAACCTACCTATGTACGTGTTCTAGTTTATTTTTTGTAGTTTTTTTTTTCAATTTTTTTGCATCCACTCAACGAAAATAATATGCGTGTGCTTGGGTGGCAAAGACTTGAGTTCATATTAAAAAAAAAAATAATAAAATATACTTATTAACTTTCAACTCACTTCGCATTCAGCAAAAAACAAAAAATAAAAAACAAGCCACACCGAGAATATCTGGTATCCAGGTGCGAATTTTGGCATAGGTGCGCCCAAAAGCAATGCAATTTCTTATCAAATATTTCCATTTAGCACGAAGCTCATTTTTATGAAGAAGAAATTTTGCATCAGTGAAATACAGCCCCGAAAGTTAACAAAAGAAATTGTGAAAAAATGTAATAGACTACATTTTACACTATAAGTAAGTAAGTAAGTAAGTAAGTAAATAAGTAAATTCATTTATTTATAGTACTTACATAATCTCAAATTTACATAATTTATGAATTTTAAAACTATATGGTTATGCTACATTGTACTATTATTCGATTTCTCTAGTATAGTTATATGAGAAAAGTGTGTCAGGAAAAATTATTAAGCTTCATATTCTGAACGTTTTTTGTAAATAAATAATTTGAGGCACAACAGCTCATCGAGAATTTGAACCTAGGGACTCATTACCTTTGCGTGAAATACCGAAATAAAGACAAAAAATAAAAAATGGCTTTATTTCGTTTTAGAAAACATTGAGCTCAGAAAATGTATTCCCAGTCGTCAGGCATACGCCTATGCAAATAGTTTTCTAAAACAACAGAACCTTGGGTGACCCGCCTCTCGGGTTCCAGATATTCTAACTCCTTCTTTGGGTTCTTTAATAATTTACTACACAACTCCATTGCTCTGGGCATCAGGCAAACGCCTATGTCAATAGTTTTGTAGACAACTCGGAGGGTAACTTTGACGGTAGGTATACCATTGTCCAACAAAACTATATAGCACCTGCCTGACGTCTGAACACATCCTTAGCAGATCAATGGAGTTGCGTGAGCGATACAGAGGATTTAAAAATGGAGTTAAATTCTTTGGAACCTACGAAGCGAGCCATCCAAGGTTTTGCTGTCTTTTGTTCAAGAAAATTGATGGCAAAGACGCATGCCTAATGATTGAACATGCTTTAACTCAAATTTAGCATAAGAATTGCCTAAACGGAACTTACTATAGGGAGAGGAAAAATCTTAATCGAGTCCTTAATCTATATCGTCTGAAGAATTAGCAAATAAGTTTCAACAAATATTTACACAGGATGATCAAAATTCGTGTTTATTTTCAAAATGTTTTTGGCACTTTTCCGGTTACCACACCGAATTAAAGATAATTTGGCATTATTACGGATAAAGCTCAAGGGTCCTGTTTGTTATTACACTAACCATCCTTGCTTCTACGGTTTCGAAGGACGTAGCTTTATAAGTTCCCTATATTCCCTTCCTTCATTGGCTTGTCGCAATTATAAGACATGATTTGAACTGCAATCCAGTTTTGCAGCTTTTCGCTAGAATCATCTTATCTCTTTAATATTAATATACAAGATGCCTCGTCCTTCAGAACACAGTCCTGCCTATCAACAATTTGTTCATTTTTACTTAGTTCCTTTATTGAGGGTGATCACTTTCATCCTCCCCTTCTTCTTTCTCGATAATAGTTTTCCAACTTTGTAGTCTTAAAACTATTCCTATTTCAACAATCACAAAGCAGATATTGATCAACTTAAAAGGCTTCCCATTAATAACTTAAATTTAAGCCTTTTTACGAACGTCACTACTCTAGTCGACATAGCTGTTTCTTTCTTCTACAACTCAATCTTTGCATGCATTATCTAATGTGTTCCTTATACGAAACACATTTTTTCACTGATACTGAAGGAAATTGCGAAATATCCGTACTTGAAATTTCAGAAGCCATTCAAATATTTTTACTACCAACAAGCTTCCTCCAACTTTTCGGTTCTACTCGTATATCAATCTCTCTATCACATATAGTATCTTAATATAATGTAATTTTGTCTCGTCTCTCAGCCAAAATGGTTTTACCAATTAATTTCATGTTGAATTTTCTTCTGATGCTAGAGTAAAATGTCAACCTCTTAACTACATTTAATCTTTCAAATGTACCTTACATTGAAAACCACAAGTCTGTGATTCAGTAAGCGAATGATGAATTTTGACCTCAGCCCCAATGACTTCCCAGTAATTTTTCTTGAAAAATGTTTAAGTACTCTGTAAATGAGAATGTTTTTACCTCATTTCAGAAAGAGTCTAATTTTTTCCAATTTTCAAAATGGGTTGTAAGAACCAAATTTTAAATTACTGACCCATTGCGAAATTCTCATTTATCCCCAAAGTCTTTGAAAACATAATGTATACGAGGCCCTTGTTTCTCCACTACAACAAGATTTGCTAAATATTAGGTCTAGCACGAATTAACTTACCCAATTTTCTTCGATGACATCCTTGGCACTGGGAAAACTCTACGACGCCGATGTTATTGCTATTGATTTCAGTAGAATTGTTTAAATTATACCTCGAGAAGTTCCGCAAGGCAGCCATTTTGGCCCAGTACTATTTGTGCTTGCATTCATTGACTTGGGTAGAACTCTCTACTTATCCAGATGACATTAAATTATTAAAAGTAATTTCGTATTTTCATGATTTTTCACTTCTTCACCTAAAAATTAACATACTTACCTTATGTAGTAAAAATTAACTAGAATTTAAACAAATGCCAATCTATGACAATTTCCTGTAAGCGCTTACCTTAAGATCATCGATTCTCTCAATTTTGTGATGTACTTGGTGCTCCCACTTCAACTTAAACTTTTCGTGATCTTAGAATAGTATGGCTTTATCAAAGTTTTCAACCCTAACGTTACCAAATCTCTATACACCACATATGTCAGACATTTCCTTGAATATGCTACTCAGGTTTAGTCTTCCTTAAAATAACTCAATCTCTTAGAAAAGCAACGAGGAATTATCCGATCTACCATGCGCAATTTGTCTTGATCTGATTGAATCAAAACCAATCTACAAAACTTAAGCTCTTAAGGCTCTTTAGTCTTTTTCGCTTTTCTACTCCTGTCCCTAAAACCTTAAAAAGGTTATTGCCTTAAGTCTTTTAGGTATATATATCTACCCGGAAATTGACCTTTAGGTCTAGTAATGTCCTTGAGCGGTTGACAAAAAATAAAAGAGATTTCAAAGAAACCTAGGCTGTGAACTACAAGTCGCTATCCGTAATTGAGAAATATGATGCGCTGCAGGAAGTGTTATTTTCAAACAGCCATTGAAATGGCTTCGTTCTGTTGATGCCAAATATCTTCTAATTAGATTATTAGACTCGTCAAGTCGTGGTAAAAAACTTCCTCCATATCCATATACTGGTTTGAATTCATTCCCACTATGACTTACTTTTCTTTAAGAAACCAGAGACAGAGACCAACCATCCCAGCTCTGGAAATTTAGCAACACACATTTGTTAACTTGTAATTCTTGCAGATTAGTGTCAGCCTAATAGCGGACGTTCTGTTTGTTGATATAATCTACTCAAGTTACATCAATGCAAAACAGCATCAATTTTCTCAGTTGATCTGATTTGTAGAAGGACTGTAGTTCTTCGTTTTGTTCCCTCCCGGGTTGTCTGCACTAACCTATGTAACAATCTACTTGCGAACAAGCACAGAACCAAACGAGGGTCCCTATTCGCTAGAAGATTTTACCCGTGGCCTGAAATTGTTTCTATATGTTTGGTACTTTAAGGTTTTTATAAAAAAAACTCTCTATACTACTGAGATAAATCTGCCAAGTAGAACACCCAGAACTATTATTCGACTTGTTGAATTATTGATTCACAAAATAGTTTGTTTTGGCCTTTATTTTCTTACAATAGGAAATCTTCTGCAATAGTCTTGCATCATCTTCTCAATCAAACTTCATCGATCTTTATTTATATTTTGGTAGATTCTGTTGACGTTCGTTGGAAACCTCAACTTATCTGTAAATGATATTTTGCAAGTATTGTCATCTCTTGAAAATAACTATTCAAACTTGTTGTAAAAAACTTGCAGGTCCACTATATTTTATATTCTTTAAGTCAAGGTGTTCTTTTAGGGACGTGGAAATATTCCATAATCACTCCCCTTCATAAGCCTGGTTCAAAATGATCTTTTGAAAAATAAAGGCCCACTGTGAATTAATCCATAAAGTTCAAAGCTGTTGTGAAAAATAAATTATAAAATTTTATCTGAAAACCAACACGGTTTATTGAGAGGAAGATCTATAAATACTAATTTAGCAATATTTTAAAACTATACTATCTAACGCATATGAAAACACATTCGCAAGTGGACACTATATTCTTTTAGAAACTTTTATAGAAGAAGGAAAGGAAATGCAGTATCTGGTATTAATTACAATATTAAGTTTAAAGATAGTGTGAACAATATAACTATAGACATCGCACTTATGTCAGTAAACATTTTGAAATGTTTGCTATTTATTTAAAATACATTGAATGGAGTGTAAAATATAATGAACTTTATAACTTTAATAACCCACAACCATGAAAACATGATGATTATCGGGGATTTCAATGGTCATATAAGTGACTTTCAGATCTCGGTCTTCCTGAATAATTCTCACTTTTCCTATGAAAGAAAATCATTAGACAATTGTCTGAATCAAAGTGAAAAGTCGTTATTGGAACTAATAGAAATTTTCGAGTTTTTGTTTTAAATGGAACTTCTCATAATGACTCGAACGGAAACTATACTTTCGTCTCTGCTCAAGGTTACTCTGTGATAGACTACTGTTTTATAAAAGGTGAATGCCTTAGCATAATTGAAGACTTTGAGACTTACCCAGTACCTCCCTATGGTTGTTTCTTGTAAATTTGAGAACCGTTTTGTGAGTGTTCAATCGACCGATAACAGTACTGAATTCAACTATAGGAATGGAACTATAGGAAAGCTAATACATACATAATAAAATTTAACCAACACCTAATTAAAATGCCTAATGTAAAAACTTAAACTATAGAAATTTTTACTAATTCAGTTTTCTCAGCGGTAATACAGTCTGCGGGCCCTACTTAACAGAACCATGTACGAGTAGTTAGTTTTCATTCTAAGTGGTACGGAGAAGAATGCAACAGAAGTAGGAAAAAATCCTTCGTTCTCTTTAATCGTTTCTGAAAAACAAATAGCATGGATTTAATGAGATAAAAATGTTCAAATGCATAGAATTGCCGTCTGATTTCCGGAAAAGTATGAATGTACGCAAACAAAGTTTAAAAATCGTTTTATATAACAAATTTCTTTAAAATTTTTCGAAAACAAAATTTGGGATGCCAATTTTAAGTATTTAGTAGTATAGATTTTAGGAAATAGGGTGTATTCATAAACGCAGAAAATCTGCGCTAGTACAATCGCAGTTCTTTTCTAATGCATTTGTGAACGCACTCACAATGCAGAATGTCTGCAGCAAATAAAAAGGCCTGACTTTATTACCAAACAATAAATTCTTAATGAAGGTGGTTTCAAAGTATCCTGGCGATATATTCCGTAGTCATTTTAGGATGTCGAGGTCCACATTTAATGTAAACTTCTTTCTGATTTTTATACAGTGCCTCTTCGTCCTTCTTGGTGACTGTAAAATTAATTTTGCTGCACAATCTGTCCGGCGCTGACGACAGTTTGATGTTTATGAACGGTATGTAATGCAGTTGGGCTATGTTAGTTCGATCGAAAATCTGACTTTATGAACACAAATAATGCAGTTCTTAGTTAGGCTGACGATTATGAACTCACCCACAATTTCAAAAAATATTCGTTCACACGTTTTAAAGATATTGGAGCAAATTTTTAAACAGCCTATTATTAAGCTATTAGTATAATACTATTTAACAATTTGTTATCTTTATAGTAGTTTAGTAACTCATTCTTAATTATTTTAAACATTTTCTAACTAGTATCGTACTAAAAAAATTTTCTTAATAAATTGCTTTTGAAAACACCTAAAACAATGACATTTTGTGTAAAAAAGTAAGTACACGAACCTTTTTTGATGTTTGCAAATGTCAAAGAGTCATATGAAGCTAGCACGATACTAAACAATTAAAGTAGGTATTCGATGATTTTAACTTTAATAAAAAAAAAAAACTTTAACCTAGTATCATACTAAAACAGCTTTAGCATCGTACTAATTCACTTAAAATTTTGCGCCATTTTTATTTTCAAAAAACCCAAAAAATATTTTTTCGAATTTTTTTTATTTACAATATTATTTTAAACGTAAGGGGCCTCCTCCTGACAATTTTTGGTTAGAGCCGTTGATGAGAAAGTCGAAAATCAAAAACACGGTTCTATGTCAGGTACCGTTAATAACATTTTGCCCAAAAATTTTTTCGAGTTCGATTTTTTTTCCAAATGCATAACTTGCCCTATAGTACCTATGTATGTACATCGCACAGTGTGGTATTTTGACCTGAAACGTGGCCATAAATCAATTTTGTCAACTTTCACTCTCAAGATTAAGCATGTGTCCCATAACAGGTATATAACCAGGCTACTGTTTAGTGAAGTCGATCTATAAATTCGTCACCCCCGTTCGCGACACCATCAGTTGCAACTTGCACTTGGTGAATAAGCACGAGTTTGTTTGCGATTTTTTTAAAAAAAAGAGTATTTTCTGTGTGTTTTAAAATCTTAAAAGTGATTTTTGTGAAAAAATTTGATATGGATATCGTAAATCAAGGTATGTACAATATTTTAAGCAAAGACATTTTTATATATTCAACTTAAGTTCTTCATATCGATGAGTTAAAGAATGTACTTACGAAATTTGCACTTTTTCCGTTGTTTTTACCAAACATTAGTGTTTTTGAATATTGGCAACACCCCGCAACAAAGTTTGTCATATATATTATTTAACTTCTGGATATGTAGAACAATCCTGCATTTCAGAACCATTCACAAGTTTTCACCTAAGAAAAAACAAAGCATTTGAAAAAAAATTCTTTTCAAGCGACCATATATTCCAGATGACTCTAATTCCACCTTGTCTCTGACCAGGAAACAGCTCCATGAGTTGGTAAGAGGAAGCTCACAAAGACTCCTTGACGGTAAACTTAAAGATTTGGATAAAAAATGTATGGTTATCACAAACTGTCCCCCAGAGAAAATAGATGAACTTACAAAAATTATCAAGGCGTTCAAAGCGAACTATAAACTTAGATGGCAACTCTGCAACTGCACAGAAAAGCGTTTCTTGGATAAGAATAAAGAGTGGCTTAGCGAAGAAGTAACACTACCTGTTGGCATACTTCCCGGAAGGTCTAAAGGTCGCCCAAGCAAAGAGTTCGGGGAATCAAGTGACCAAACAATACGTCGAAAAACAGAGGAACTTCGAAAGAGTGTGTCCTTTGATGAACTGACATACGCAGCACAGATGAGTCAACGAGCAGCGGGAAATATTGATGTCGCAAAAGTGATGGAGGTTGTGATGAAAGATGAAGAATAAATAATAAAATAAAAACTATAAAACTAAATTAATCCTGGTCATTTTTTATTACTTGCTATAAAACAAAAGTTGCGGAAGGAAAAACAAAAAAGGATTAATCTGTTTATTCAATAATTGACCTGTACTCATAAAATATACAACTAATCCACATCTCGAATTCTTCGTATTTTGGATTAAGAGGATCGCAGGTATTTTAGACTTGGTTACCTGCATACTGGGACATAAAATTTTGGAATGAAATTTGAACACCCGGATTAAGAAAATTTCACTCATAAAAAAAGGAAAAAAGGGATTTTCTAGAAAAAAGTATCTTTCAATTTTTTCTAATTTCTTATAAACTATGACATTTATCGGAATGATGTTTTTAGTATTTGACTAAAAAAATATCAGGTCATTGAATATTGACAAAAAAAATGTCCTTAATAAACAAATTAAAAAAAAAAAAAAATTAAAAACCGAAAAAAAATTTTTTTTTTCTAAATTTCAACTTTAAAACTTAATTTCTCAAAAACTATTTAATTAAACAACTTGAATCAAAAAACAAAAAAAAATATTAGCTTTAAAAAAAATTATAGCGCAGTGTTGTACGTGCTTTTTTTGATTTTTAAAATTTTTTTTTTTCTATCGGCTAATCGGGATGGGCATTTAAGTGGGTTTTACTGTACCTAAAAAAGAAAATTTACCCTGCCAAATAACTCTTTAGTCATTTGGTACCTATTTGATATGAAAAATGTGCCCAAATATTTTTGGCCAGGTTTTCGACCAAAATACCGCACTGTGCATCGTAAGTAAAAACAAAGAATTATAAAGCAACAAGCCATCTCTGAGTTTTCAAAGTACATCTTAGATTTTTTAAAAGAATATTCAGTGACGAGATAATTCCTGAAAATTTTCAGCTGTCCAAACTTTCTGCGATTTTTTAAAAAGGTAACCGCGAACTTCCAGAAAGCAGTACTAAACTCTTTAAGAATAGTTTTTACATAAATACTGTATACAAAACGACCAAACTGCGTCGAACAAAATAATATCATTAGCCATTTCCAAGCTGGTGTTCGAACCAACCTCTACTTAGCACTTGTGCTTTATTTGTTGATAAAAAGAAGTGTTTGTACGAAAATAATGGTTTTCAGGTTTATAAACAGGTCTATTGCGTAAATATGCACGGATTTGGACCCTAGATGATGAGATTATTGAAGTGGTAGATAATTTCAAGTATCTTGGATATATGTATAATGACATACAACTTAAATCAAAAACAAATGCTGCGAGAACTGCAATAACTACCATATTGTCTCAGTTTTTGCCAACAATTTCACGGATCTAATTTCAAAATTCAAAGTCTTCAACGCTACAGTGAATAGTTGTCTCTGCTATGGGAACGAAGTGTACGGGTACGAACAGTCAAAAGAAATAGAAAATCTGCAAATATACACATTTTTTTAAGCGAATTTTTAGGTTACTTTTCAACAACCATAATCACGCTATTCACCTAGTGTCAGGTTTACCCCAAGTATTCCTGTAAAATCTGGAAACTAATTCGAAAGATATTCTTAGGGTATTAAAGCGATCAGACCGAAACCTGCAGAATATGTACATATTTATTTTTATTCTTAAATGTAGTCTACGCAAGGTTTTGTAACTTTAAAGATGAATAAATAAGTAAATATAACATGGATAGTTTACCTACTGTACAAATATTAAAAAAAAAACACATTAAATAGTCTTTTTTTTCCTTGAAAACGACTCCTAGAATTTTGATAATATTTTTTCTATATCGGTTCTTTTTTAATAAAGATTAATTAATAAATTTTTTTGAACGAATACTTAAGAGAAGTCAAAACTCGACTTCCTAATTCGCCCCTGCATAACGTGCGCCTGTTGTGAGTCTCTGTGATTTTACCAAACTAATTCGGCCTTGTGGCTACTCGTTAAGAGGGCAGCGCTTCAATTTTACAATTTCGTTTTATTTATGAAAGCGGAAAAAACGTTGGTCAGTTTGGTATAAGAGTACCTACCTAGCTACGTCAAAAATAAAAACAGTGCTTAAAAATTGAATTAAAAAAAAAAAAATATTATTTCAAGTGAAACCAATTTTCTGTTGAATTGCGAGTTTTGTTGGTAACCGCTCTGGGATTTTGTGTTTTTAAAACTTTTTTTTTTTATTTTTTGAAATAACTTTTGTAAGGACTTGAATTTAAATTTCGAGGCCGTATTGGGTGTCCATGGAGGAGGGTGAACGATTTATAACCAAAGAGCGAGAGAGAGTTATGTTTTAAATGACTGACCATATATACAGTTGTAATGGCATGGACTATTATTTCATACCTACTCTCGGCCATGGACATTGTGTGCAAAATATGAAAACTGTTTGAATTGGCCACTTCAATGAGAAAAACACTGCCCATTGAGGTTTTTCAATGGAATTCTGTTTTTTGCTGTTGTTGTTGTTGTTTTTCATATCCATTCGATAACATTTTTCCAAATGAACCATTTTAGAAGTGTGCCACCCACACTGCTACTGTGATTTCTTTTTCTATATTATTGAGATTTTGAAATAAATGTGAATAAATGCGAATTTCTTTTGTGTAAATTGCAAAAATGTAATAAAATATATATACAATTTTTATATTTATACTTAGGTATGTTAAAAAGTGAATTTAAATTTGATTTTTTTTGTTACTGATGAAAGGAGTTATGCATGTGTATGTGTAGGTATTGTGTATTTATTGTGCTACTTATGGAAGAAATTTTATAGAACTACTTCAGTGCTATAACGTGGCTAAGAATTAAAAACAAATGGTAAACGGTCCATAGTAAGGGAAAAGAGTGCTTTGTTCTGTTCGTTTTCACAAAACTTAATTATAAAATGTTTGAACACAGTATTATTTGAGCTGCTGATACTTAAAACAAGTTTCTATTAATTATGCTAAGGGGTACTAAATTACAACTTAAAAGGCACAAAATTGACCAAACCATTACTCACATTGAATTGATCAGGAATATTCCACGTCTCTTCATGGAATAGATATATTTATAGGGGCTTCTGCAGCTATGCAGTTTCACTCTTATCGTGCTCAAAAATAAAACCTTGCAAAATCCTATTTTAAGACAACTTGAAATAGGGGATACTCCGCAATAAATAAATTAAAACAAAAAATATTTTTTTGAAAACTTTTAGAACTGTGGCCTAATTTGCGCTGAAGTGCGCCATTATGATACCATAACTCGTGTGCACCTGTGGATGGAATTGATATGGTTAGTTGTGAACATTGTCAAGGAGTCATCCAGTTTTCCAGTCCTAGAGCCATTTCTTAGCGTTGAGAAAAGAGATCAAGTCTTTTATCTTCATTTCCGAAAGATAGTCAATGTCGTCAAAAACTTCCTTTCCTAATTATAATTATTGTGCTCTAATTTGCAGGAAGGACTGTTTCCCTTTTTCGCTTGACCCCACAGCTATGACAGTGAGTGTTGTAAGGAATGTTTAGGTGGGCTGCATGCTCCCCTGTCCGCTTCAGCTATCTGCGCTCCTGGCCATGTCTAGCCTGATTCTGCATATCAGATCAATTGTTCGCGATTTATTACTGGTGAGCCAAATCTTTCTAGATATAATGCAGTCAGTTAAACTGCTCCACCTACGATTTGGTTTATTCATAACTCCGAGCGGAACGTTGACTCTTTCCACAAGTGGGTTATGAAGTGCTGATTCTTCCTTGACCAGCTCGTCCACCCGTTCATTCCAATCAATGCCACAAAGACCCGGAACCCAGATAAGAGTGACATTGTGGTTAATATTGACGTTAGCAAGTTCTTCTGGGCATTACTGGACCTACTCAAAACCAGTGGTCCACGCTCCTAAATGTTCTTTGTTTCATGTTATGTTGTTATTGTTTTATTCTTACGTAATACGAGTATTATTTGTTTATTTTTCATGTTTTCTTGTGTCAGTGTTAATTGTAATAGAGTTTGCCTACTAACAACTAACACTGCACTAAATGATGAGCCGGTGGTATAACACAATTCTCTGTGTTGGCAAACCATTGGTCGAAAGAAGGAGCTTGCTATAAGCTTTCTTCGACCAATTCTGATAGTGTAAAAAAAAAAAAAAAAAAAAATTGGAGGATGATGTACTAGAATTAATGGCTTTAACAGCCGCCTGACTGTCTGTGATAATAGCCGTATTTCGGTTCTGGTTGGATCTTGTTTAAGTACCCTGCATACTTCAGCTTGAAAAACACTAACAAAGTGGGGTAGCATTAACGAACTAGACATATCCAAAGTCACAAAGAAGATTCCTGATCCAACACTACCATCCATCTTTGAGTCATAAGATAAGAGTTGTGTCAAAGCTTTTCGAAACGACGAGGTCATAATTCCAGTCCTTTCTTGATGGGAACATAACCTTAAAATCTTTACTGATGCTCATTTTAGGGTGCAGTTATCAGTGAGAATCAAAAACATCTCCATGGGAATCAACTCCGTAATATTTCTGGGGGCATAAGGATTAGCAATCCAAGAGTTCGATTCCTTTAGTCTAGCAAGATACTGGATATTTAATGTGTAAATTATGAGGTACAGTAAACCGGGGTTACCTCGGTTTAGCAAAAAAAAAAAGCTTCAAAACTACTCACTCTTAAGGCGCCGAGTCCTGGACGATAAGTAGAGGGGAGAGGGGAGCGAATGGAAGAGAAGATATAACCACGAACTCTGCCAGCTGAACCAAGAATTGGATGTAGTCCAGAAAGCCAATACACATCGACTACAATGGCTCGGCCACATTGAGCAAATGGACAACAATGCTTCAGCTAAGAGGGTCTTCAAATCACAGCCCACAGGGTCGCCACGACAAGAAAGACTGAACCTTCGCCTCCGGTTTAAAGACCAAGGCATCGTCGATTCCAGAGCGGATAAAAAGCTGCCGATGACGAAGTTGTTGAGCGCTAGTAAATTATAAAAAAAAAGTAAACTCCATCTTTTAAAACCTATTCACAAAAGACAAATTAGATGATCTTTTGATAACGCTAAAGATTTCCACATATTCTCAGATAGCCGAGCAACCATTAAATCTCTTGATTCTGTCTCTACCAGCCCTTGCCAGCCCTTAACTGCCGATCGTCTATGATGGAGGTGCTGCAGCAATCTAACATTCATCTCTGCTGAGTGCCGGGCCACAGGGATATCTCAGGAAATTGTTAAGCTGAGGAACTCGCCCAAAAGTGGAACAATGATAACTATATTGGCAGATAAGGCAAACATATCGCTACGTATAAACTACGATAAAACAGATTTGGCTAAAGCCGAATCAGAAGCGCTACAAAGGTTTGAAATCTTCAAGTAGATCGCACATCAGCTCTGTAATAGTGAATATAACAGGACACTGTTTGATAGGCAATTCTTACGGTTTTTGCAGAAGTTGCATGAACGAAGAAGAGGAAGAATCGATCCCTCACCTTCTCTGCACATATCCTGCTTTAACCCGACGATGTAGATCCATCATTCATAAGAGCTTAGAGTTATGCCAAATTGGACGTTTACGCTTGTGCAACGTTGGGAAATATTGAAAATTTATTTCCAAAGTGAGTGCTGAGTAGCTCAAACAGTGAGTTTTTTTAAAATAACCACGTCATAAAGCATCCACCGTGCCTGCTGTACACAAGTTTGCGCAAAAAGTTCATGAGACTGGTATGGTCCCCGTCGTGTCGAATGATAAGAATGTGAGACTCAATTCACCAATTCACGAACACCAACTCGCCATCGATCTCAAAAGCTCAACACTTAACGCACTAGCCTGAAGAGAAGAAGATCTCGAATTATTCGCTTGCCAGGTCCAACGAAGCTTGAATTGGACAACAATTTTGGGCGAAAATTATCTTTTCTGACGAGGCGCATTTTCATCCCGGCGGCTACGTCAACAAACAAGATTGCCACATCTGGGGCTCGGAAAACCCGCACGTTACTGTCCAGAAGCCAATGCATTCACAGAGAGTGACAGTTGGGTGCAAATGTTGGAGTGGGGTGTTGGCATCGTTGGACCATTTTTCTCCGAAAATGAGGCTGGGAACAACGCTTCGGTCAACGGTGGGCGTTACAGAGCCATGTTAACCGGCTTTGTTTTACTGAAAATGAAGACATGGATTTGGAAGACCCCTGGTTCATGCAAGATGGCACGCCATGCCACACAGCCAATACCACAAGCGATCTTTCGCGCACCAAATTCCCAAATCATGTTATCAGCCGTCTTAGCGATGTCAGTGGAACCGTGAAGGACCGATGTTATGCCAACAATCCCGAAACGATTCAAGCACCAATATCATCCAAGCAATCCGGGAGGTACAGTTCGAAACTATAAACAAGGTCTTGGAAAATTAGAGTGACAGCATGCGCTATTGCGAAGCCAGCCGAGGTAGCCACTTGAACGATATTGTATTTCATAATTAATGGGAATGTTTGCACTTACTAATAACGCCATAATACGTTGAAAATATTTAATTTTGTTCATTTTATTCCATTTTTAAAAACAAACTTGTATATGGCCCATCCTACGAGTATATGTATATACCAAGTAAAAAATCAAATCTCAAAACTTAAATTTTTTTTAAATTAGGAATATTATTTTACTGGGGGCCGCGGCTTGATTGATATATCTGACAGAACAACTTGTTTGAATGTTTCGTAGATCTTGTTTTGAATTTAAGAAATACAAAATGACAGAGTTATGTTAGCTAGCTAATACCTGAGTATCTCTCCGAACATTAAGCATTCCATTCTGAAAACGTTAGATAATTATAATCTTATCTGTCGAAACGAATTCCGTCGTTAAAAATTATACCTATGTATATGCATACACTCTTCCGAATGATGACAGTTATGGGCCGTAAGTTTTCATAAAAAATTTTCATTTACATTCCTTCTACTTTTCCAGTCACATTTAAATCCGTCATTTTACGCTCTATAAAGGTTCACATGTAAAGTTGTTGAAGTCAGTTCAAATCACCCTTTCACAAAATGAAGTTCTTGATATTTATAATCTTTTTTATAACACAAGTAATATTTGGGTGATTTTTTTTCGAATATTTTAAATATTTTTTTTTGTTCCCAGGATTTAGGATGGACTATTCCCATAGGTGAACAAATAAATATAACTCGAAACTTGTGTTTCCAGACTACTGGGACGTCTCCGGACAATATGCATGACTATAATTATCCTGATACTGAAGAAACCTATCGTTATATGAGATGCGTTTTCGAGAATCTCGAATTATGGAGCGAAGCTGATGGCATTGAAAATGAACGGATTGGTGAGATTTTGGAGGGACAAAGAAACCGTAATACTATTATGTATGTTATAAAAGAATGCAATGAGGATTCAAGAACAGAAAATACTGACGTATGGCTCTACAAAACTGTGGATTGTATCGCAAACGGAAATATCAGTGAAGTTTTGAACAATATTTTGACAGCCAGTTAAGGAATAAAATTCGTCAAAACTTGAATAAGAAATGATAAATAAATGGTTAAATAAAGGTTTTTATTTGAAAGTGGAATAAGTGATCATTGCGGCAAAAATTGTAGTCGATTTGATACGATATTAACACTTTCTAAGTACGCCAAAAGATTCAAAAATAATTCTGTCAATTTTGATCGTTTTTAGAATCGTACTGGAACATCATCTCTATCATTTTAAAATCATGAAATTCGTATTTTATTTACTTAATATGTTACTAGCTTGACAATTTGATATTTATAAATGTCAAAAAAGTGTGTTTTCTTATGTACGATTATTGGAACGCACTGTCAATGTTAATGTGTTTTCATTTGCCGTTTATTACCAAAAACAAAATACAGTCGACTCCCTCTAAGTCGAACTTTCACGGGATATCAAAACTAGTTCGAGTTAGAGGGAGTTTTAGAAAAATTCGAGTTAGAGAGAGTTTTTTTTAATGATTTATTGAATTAAATAACAATTAAAATAAATAAATAAACCTAAGCTTCTTGCTTTTATTGCTCATTAATCTATAATTATGTATTATAAAGAAATATTTTTTCAACTTAATTATTTAAAAAATTGTAATTTTAGACATCACAGTTATCACATTCGCCGTGTCATCAGTGATCGCCTTTTTAAAAAAAGATTCTATTTTAAATAAGCAATTTTGAATTTCATCTTTCATTTAAATTGCAGATTGCAATGTACCAATTGCATTTTTATATTAATTTTTCTCTGGTATTTCAAAGTTTATTATTTCAGCTCCATCTTCTTCTTCAGCTCCATTTTCACCGTCATTAGTATCATCAGCATCTGCTTCCAAAATTGACTCGTTATCAGGTATTTTAGTGGCTACGATGCCGTCATCGACTTCAACATAGTCCTTCCAATGTACGCCTTCAACATTATAATGAGCTTCTGTTAGCCTTTCCCAGATTATCTCGATTTCTTGGGTGTCTTCCTTGTTACATCTAAGTAAGTTAAGCGGAATATCATCTTCGTCATCCCACGTCTCAGACTTAAATTCGGCCTTTTTGAAACAATTTTCAATTGTCAATGGAGTAACGTCCCCATGCCTTTAGGATATCGCGCACACAATCGAGAAGTGATATTTTATATTGCTCTTTTTTGGTTTCCCAAACCCTTAAGATCTTGGTGAGAAGACAGCGATTATAGTGTACTTTCAAATTTTGTATTATACCCATGTCCATTAGCTGAACTATTGAGGTCATATTGGGGGAAATACTCAAGCTTTATAAACTTTAATTTATCCTTAACTTGTTTTGGGTGAACTGGGCAGTTATCGATAATAATACTTTGCGCTTTGATCTTCCAAATTTAGAATCAAGTTTCAAAAGCCAACTTGTGAAAAGGTCTGATGTCATCCAAGAACGATGGTTTGCTACATAGTCCACCGGCAAAGTTTTAATTTTATTGAAACAACAAGGATTTTTGCTTTTCCCTATAACCAGAAGCTTTAGCTTTTCCGACGACCTCTGAGATCTGTTGTTTTACTGCTTTCAAATAAAGCACAAAATGTTTTGAAGTTGGAATGGAATCGATCCAATATTGCCTTGCAATTTTTTTTATGAATGTCTTTTTAGGAAGAGATTTTTGTGTTTGATAATATTGTAAATTGCAGGTATAGCAGCGCAGCACACTGACATGACGGTGACGGCGCAGGTGAAGCAACATAGAGAATCAAAGAGTTCCAGTGTGTGCTTTTTATAAGAATTACAAACAATAAAGAGTTGCGATTTGAGAGAAGTTTTTTGATTTTTTTTTCGGCAAAAGAAAAAAATTCGACTTAGAGGGAAAGCAAATAGGTCAATAATCAAGAGAATGTGTTCGAGTTAGAGGGAACTTCGACTTAGAAGGAGTTCGACTTAGAGGATAGTTTTTGTATGGAAAATTGAGGGGAATGCAAAAATACGGCTAAAAAGTTCGAGTTAGAGGGAACTTCGACTTAGAGGGAGTCGACTGTATTTCAATAACGACAGTTTCAAAATGAGAAAAATTTAGTACACTACTTTAAATGTAGTGAAAAGTATAGTGAGCAGTATTCTTAACACTTTTTTAAATTCGATTTAAAAAATTGTTTCAAATCATGATTCGTTTTGAAGTTTCTTTTATTCGTGTATACAGCGACATTATTTCTCATCATTTAAGCATCGATTTGGATTAGATTTTCGATTCATGAGTTGAACGATCGACTTACCCCTAGTTTTACAGTGGAAGTTTGAACCCCACTTTTGGTTTAAGCTTCAGTTAAACAATAAATTCTGTAGTTGAAGTTAAACGACACTATTCTGCGGTTTAAATCTTTTTTCATTTTTAATTTTTTTTTTAATTTTTGTTTCCTGTCACAGGTCACAACTGAAACAAAGCGAACTTTCCTTGATTGTTTTTTCTTTGATTCAGATAGAAAGAGAAAACAATTTACTTAAACTACGTTTAATGAAATGAAGTTCAGATAAGACTGTGAAACCGGACGAGTTGAACCTCAAATTTAAACTCCAGTTCAGGTTCAGCAGAACTTAAGTTTAAACTCTCACTGTGAAACTGGGGGTTAGAGTTGAATTGAAATTAAATGAAAAAAGAAAGAATCTGTTTATAAAAAGAAAATAACAAAATATAATATATATATATTATATATTATAATATACATATATAATATAATATAAGCAGCTCTTAGAATGTTTGCGCCCAGTTTTAAGGCTGGTGGTAACTTTGAGCTAAACCTGCAAATACATTGAACCCAAGTTATCTCAGAAATAGTTTTTCCACTTATAATTAACTTAAATTGTCAATTGCCAAATATCTATTAACTTAAAGTGCGATACTATGGAAAGGGTGATTTCCATATCACACCCTTAAAATCGATCTATCTCTTACAAATTACATAATGTTTCTTAATGAATTGGGATATATTTATGGAACCTGACACATTGGTAGATTTTGGTTAGGGGGAATCTTTTCATGGATATAAAACTCAACTGTCGCTCTGTATGCGCTTTTCAGTAAAATGAATAATGTAAGCAGACACTTATCATAATCATTCACCCGATACGTGCAGATAAAAACTTAAATCCGGCTGTATTAACATTGGATTTTTATAATTTACATCCTGATTTAAGTTTTAGGCTAGGACCGCACTTGCGATTTCAATCGCACGATTTTTTAGTCGCAAAAATAGAACACATGAATCATAAATTTAAATGAGAATGAACGCACTTGCTACCAACAAATCATGACGATTTAAAAGTCGCAATTTGTTTCATTTTTCTTGCGATGCGATTGTCGTAAACTTAAATGAAACACATGTACTCAAATGGATATGCCCACATTTGCGATTTAAATTACTACGACTTAAAAATCGTAGTCGCAGAAGTAGAGAAATTGTCATGCACGCACTTGCGATTTTTAATCCACGATTTTTTAGTCGCAAAATGTAAGGCCGTGGTTACGGCCAACGCTAGTAAGCTAGTGCGCTAGCCCACGCTAGTTCTCGCTATTTTGTGCTGGTGCGCTAGTAAGAAAATCGTGGACGTTCGTTCACGCTAGTTCCATTTGCACTAGTTGGTATTTCATCGTATTGTTTATTTTGAGAGCATCATCAGGTTATTCATTTGGGAAGAGAAAAGAGTGGGCAATTTATAGAATTTATTTATTTACATATATGGGTCATTTTTTTAAAAATTGACATTTTTTATTGATCGTTTCAAAAAAAATTTTTTTTTCAGTTTTTCTTCGGTTTTAGTTTCTAAATCTATAGTAAACAAGTAGAAAAGGAGTTCTCCGAGTTGCGCAAAAATAATTTCAAATATTTTTCATTTGACGAGTATTTTTTGATAAAAATTTAAATTTAAAATTTCGAATGTACTAAAAATGTTCTTTTCTTGCATAAAATAACAATAATCCACAAAATAAATAGTAACAATAAATAGTTGAAATTTTGTGGAAAGCAAATAAATTTAATAGGATAATCAATAAAAAATACAAATTTAATAAATTCAAAATCATACTCTTCAGGGGAAAACTGTTTTATTCTTTGAAATTTATAATAATGAAAAAATTAAAATTACAATTAATAATGATGAAATTCAGTATACTTATCTAGAATATAAAAAAATTAATAATAATAGGAGCCATTATAAACTAAAAGAACATATTAAAAAAACAAATACGAAAATGGCCACGGAGATTACAGGCCACGGAGATTACAAAATCGACTATTTCTTAATTTTAATATAGTCAATGTAATTCAATGTCATCCAAATTATATTAGGTTCAAGTATGATTAAATACCTTTCTTTTGGCGCTGGTTAGACTAAAAAATATTAATTTGGTACAAAGATAAGAAGGCCACGGAGATTACACTGAATTTTTACTCGGATGAAAAAGCTATTTTGTATGTAAATTTTTAAGGAATTAACTGCAATATGTAATTAAATTATAATAAAACATGAAATTGAAGGTTTTTTGACGTACTATAAGAAATTATTAAAAATTGTTTAGTTGTGTGAAAAAGCGAAAATGTTTAATTATGTTTTTCATGCCTTTGTTAAAAATAAAAAACTGAATATATGAATAAATAACTGGTATGTATTTGTTATTATTAATCGTTTTGTGCTTTTTTATAGTTTTTTTTATTTTTGTAGTTGTTGGACCTTACATCCCACAAGAACTCCCTTTTTTTACTTTACTTACCAATAATTGTATGTCCATTCCAACAAAAATTAAAACACTGTTCGCGCTAGTAACCTTGAAAATCAAATGAGTTTTGATCTACTAGCTTACTAGCAAGGACTAGCGCGCACTCTTTTACTAGCGTTAAAGCAACTAGCGTGATCTATGACCACGTTATGGATTATCCAAACATTAGATTTACTAGCTTACTAGCGCGGACTAGCGCACTAGCTTACTAGCGTTGGCCGTAACCACGGCCTAAGACACATGGCCTTAAATGTGAATGCACGCACATGCGACTTAAAAATCGTAGCGATTATAAAAATGAAACAAGTTCTATTTTTTCAAGCGATTTTTCTGTCGCTACATATTTGTAGCAAGTGCGTGCACTCACATAAAAAGTAGTGTGTTTTATTTTTCGCGATTAAATAATCGCACGGGAAAAAATCGCAAGTGCGTGCATGACAATAATTTGTAGCGACTACGACTTTTTAATCGCCTCGACGAAAAATCGCAAGTGCGGTCCTAGCCTTAATCTGGATGAATCGAATGAATAATGCTCCCGTTAGACTCTGTTTCAACAGTGTACAGAGTTCCTCACGATCTCATCGATAAAAACATCGTCATAGATCGCGTAATGAAAATTCACAATCTGAACAGGGTCTTATAAAGACATAATTATGTAAGCGGCCTTAAGTGATTGGTAATTATAAATATTGGCACTGTTATCGTTCAGATGATCCTAAATAAGAAGAATATTAGGGAAACGTCAATAAACTTTAAAAATGGAATCCCTCAAATTGTTTCCATACGATTTTTTATAATATGCTTTTAGTTGTATGAGTATAGTTTATTTGGCAAATGTTTCACTTTCAGATGGGGCTTGTACTCGTAACATAATATAGGGTTTTTCATCAGGGACGCTACAAAAGTAGAGCGACAGGGACAGCAAATGACGCCATATTTCTTGCCGCTCTTTTGACATTTCTCTTCAGTAAGGTTTGCCATTTCATGATGGAAAGATATACGAGCCAACAGAGAGTCGAAATTATTAAAATTTACTACCGAAATTCGGAGTCAGTGGCCTCAACGTTAAGAGCGCTACGTCCAATTTATGGTCGTCATAATCGTCAATTGAGCGTCTAGTGGAAAAATTTGAATCCACAGGCACAGTACAAAATGTTCTCGTGCCAGTGAGACAAAGAAGTGACCGTATTGTCGAGAATATGGCTGCCGCTGAGGCTTCAGTTGCAGAAGGCCGAAAAATGTCTCTCTCACACGTCGTTCTCAAGCGTTGGGCATCTCTGTGACGTCGTTGTGGAGAATTTAATCGAAAAATCATCTTCAGCGATGAGGCTCATTTCTGGCTGAATGGCTTCGTCAATAAATAAAATATGCGGTATTGGTCAGGCAGGAATCCACACGTACTCCATGAGTCATCATTGCATCCCGAAAAAATTACGGTTTGGTGTGGTTTATGGGCCGGCGGCGTCATTGGGCCGTACTTCTTCCGTGATGATCAAGACCGGCACGTTACTGTGAATGGGGATCGCTACCGTTCAATGATAACCGAATATTTTTGACCCCAATTGGATGATATGGACTGGGAGGATATGTGGTTCCAACAGGACGGCGCCACAAGCCACACAGTGAATGTCACAATCAATTTATTGGAAACCAAGTTTGGAGAACGTGTTATCTCACGAAATGGTCCAGTCGCTTGGCCGCCTCGGTCGTGCGATTTGACGCCGCCATTAGACTATTTCCTGTGGGGCTACGTCAAGTCTATGGTCTATGCGAACAAGCCAGCGACGATTGATGAACTTCGTACGAATATCGAACGTGAAATTGCAGCAGTATCGGCCGATTTATGCTTGAAAACCGTCGAAAATTGGGTTCAGCGTCTGGACTTTCATAAGCGTGCGCCTGGTGGCCATGCAAAGAAAATAGAGTTTCATACATAATGGCATCGAACGTACTTTCACAGGAATAAAGAATTTCATTGATATCCAAAACCGTTTTTGTTTTATTTAAAAAAAAACTTTTGTAGCGCTCCGCAAAAGGGCTCAGGCCCTGTTAAAGGAGTTGATGCGAATATTTGCTACAGAATCTGCCTCTTCATTTCCATGAACAGCCTCGTGACCATGTACCCAGTAAAGTGTGACCCTGTTCTGTTTGCCAAATTCATTTAGCCTGGTTATGCACTCTCACACCAATTTAGAGCTGATGGTATATGAGCTTAGTGTGTTGAGTGCCGCTTGACTATCTGACATGATCTAAATGTTCTTGTTACGATAGTTTTCTTAGAGATTTCGATCCACGCTTTTCCCTATGGTGTTTACATCTGCTTGGAAGATGGTGGTGGACTAACCCATCCGTATGGAAAGTGTGGTTTTAGGCACAAAGATTCCTGTACCAGTCTACATTACAAGAGACATAAAAACCTACTAGATCCTTTCTCATTTTTGAACTCAATAGAAACTGAATGACTCCTTGAGAGTGTTCACAATTCCCCATGTCAATTCCATCCACAGGTTCACACGAATAATGGTATCAGAATGACTAGACTGCCAGCGGTCGCTATTTCTACCTACCTACCTACAGCACTCCGAGTTGGATTTTCCTGACAGTATGTCGTTGTTTCGGCTTTATTCGGTATATTTGTAGCAGTACATTGGCAACAACGAAGTAAGGTTGTGGTTGGATTCAATGTTGGCCTTCCGGAACTAGTTGCCACTATACTACACGTCAAGTTAAAGTGAAGTAAGCAGGTAGTAACTATATTAAACTTGCATTCGACTGCAATCAACCCCTTTGAATTTTTTTCTTAGCTACTCATAGATTCTGTAGAAAACTCTTTAAGAAACTAAACAGCCCACATCTCAAATCTGACACCTTGTCTTAAAAGGTAAAAACTCTATATCAAACAATACCAACATCTTTCAAAATAAGAAAAGAATCCCCTAAATTATATCTGCCACCCATGTTGCAAAAACACTCTCCTTCTTCCTCAACAAAACGTAATAAAATACAATCGAATTAAATTTTAATTGTTTGCAATCATCGTTTTATTGCCAAAAAGGCAACTTCACCCTCAGTTCGTTTCTCAAGTGTCTGATGCGAGCCCAAAAGAAGACACACATCACTCCTTAAAAACGATGATTCCCAATGAATGATGGGGTCGAAAAAATCAAAACGCTTCGCAGGCCATCCACTCAACCGGAAACTTATCCACATACAAGTGCAATATTTGTGTTTACCTCCAACTATTCAATCTGTGGTCTGATGTTGAACCCACAAAAAGGATAATACTTTTATTGACGAACAAAATAGGTACACATATCCTTTTCAATTGCTACTGGCCAAATTGTATTTATTGTAAGACCTATTATTCGCCATCGACCCCACTTGAGAGAGATGAGATCCTCAATCGTACCAGAGACTTTCCATCACAACATTTTTTAGTCAAACGACCTCAGAATAATTGATAAAGGTCGAAAATTCTCATGCCCTAGGATCATTGAGATGCAAGTATACCCGGGGGTGATTTTTATTAAATAAATAAATATGTTTTTAGGAGGACGAGATATCAGTCCATGTTTCAAAGAGATCTATCTCTGCAACAGAGAAAAGGATTCCTTCCCATAGTCAAACAACAAACAAAGATGAATGATATGGCATATCCTTTTTGGTGGCACTTATGAAACTCTCATGTATGCAAGCACGACTTAATCAGTAATTGGAATTATTATTTTGAACGGTTAGTCGCTTGATTAATTTTATCTTTGAAAACATTTTCCATATCGATCTTCGATGATTTTGTATTTGTTAAAAGGACACATGTTTATGATCCCAATGAGTTCTTTAATTTTTTTTTCTCTCTCCCCAAATCCAACTTGGATGATGATTCCTTCTGCAACAATTGAAATGAAAACGAAATCATTTGGTTGTGTTCGTCAGTGTGATGATTGGTTTACCCATTGAGAATCCTTGAAGCGAAAAAGTGTCAAAACAAGATTTCTATTTTGATGTCCTTATACGGATTTCATCATGGGTTAAATGAATTATTTTGCGGCACAAAAATACAAAATTAAAAATGAAGTGTAGGTCCTTAAAATCGAATTCAGTGTTATTTTTTTTATCCGTCAACTTGGTGTAATTATATTCACAGTGGGTAGAGAAATTCACCGATTGCAAGGGTATCTCTTTGTGTGTCATCGTTCTGACATCATTTAAATACCAACGCTGCCTAAGAGGGATTGCACGAAAAATTATTGTTGAAATAATTGATTCGTTTTTCAATTCAATGTTAAATGTCCTTATGGGTTTCACCTACTTGCTTTAAACGTGAAGGGTTTTATAGTGTTAGCCATTTTTTTAGCAAAATTTGTTTGACTGTCGGTTTTCCCGAAAACAGCTCGTATTATATCCTGAAATCTGTACAGGCAACAAACATTTATTAACAGTGATGTAGCCAGTAAATATAAATATAAATGAACTCATCGCATGAATATTAGCTGGTTATCTACCACGCTTTATAAGAAGCTCCAAACTCTAGAGCAAAACCTCTAGGTTCATATGCCACCACAATAGCACAACTCGGGCTTGAGTGTGTCAGGTGCTAGGTTGACAGCGACTTCATACAAGTTTGAATTACATAATATACGAATATTAAAATTTTCAATTTTCTTTTTATTTTAAAAAAAATTCATTTTTTTTTTTATTTAATCTAAAAATAGAGTTGCCAACCAAACAAATTTTAAAAATATTTTTCTAAAATCTTCTATCTAAAAAAATGATAAATCAAGGAACTACATGAAACATTCAGACGTTGTTCAAGAGATGAGGATTATAAGCTCTGTTTCCTTTCAGTTTTAACGCTCTGTTCTGAATTCTATCCATGTGGAGAGAAGTTTGTGCAGCACCTGCCCGAAGATGTGAGTTATACTCGAGTTTTAGACGTATAAACGCCTTATAAATGTTAGACAGATCACAAGGGGTGAAGAATTTACTACACCGATAAAGTAATCCTAGGCAATTAGCAACGGGAGAGGGAGAGGATGGGTCACGCTTTTTTAGGAAGAGGATGGACGAATGTGGTTTTCCATCTTTAGAAGAAGATTCTAGAATAACAGGAGCTATGAAAAAACTTACGCAATGGTTTTGCAATAAAGAACACTTATCCAGAAGAATGGAAGATTTGTTTGTATCAAGATCTCGAAGATGGAAGAATTTGAGGATCTGTCTGATGGAAAAACAGATATTGCTTATGCTTGATCTGAAAAGCTATAAGGTGTCATAACCGTCATATACCCAAGTACGCAACCAGGGTTGGCGATTATTAAAACAATTTTCTCAGAAGCTGTTTGGAACATCATCTTCTATGTACATACGCTGCTCTTCTCTATTCCATATACGTAGGCTTCATCTCGGAGGGTTTTTCTTCGAGAAACCTATAGTGATCTAATCAATATAGATATCTGCAGTCTCTCTCGCTTCGTAAGGAGCTCCAAATTGTTCAACGAGTAGGAAGAAAATCTCTAGATTCATGGGGGAGGAGGAAAAAGGCTGCTATTCGCAACGGGAGAGGGAGAGGATGGGTCACGCTTTTTTAGGAAGAGGATGGACGAATGTGGTTTTCCATCTTTAGAAGAAGATTCTAGAATAACAGGAGCTATGAAAAAACTTACGCAATGGTTTTGCAATAAAGAACACTTATCCAGAAGAATGGAAGGTTTGTTTGTATCAAGATCTCGAAGATGGAAGAATTTGAGGATCTGTCTGATGGAAAAACAGATATTGCTTATGCTTGATCTGAAAAGCTATAAGGTGTCATAACCGTCATATACCCAAGTACGCAACCAGGGTTGGCGATTATTAAAACAATTTTCTCAGAAGCTGTTTGGAACATCATCTTCTATGTACATACGCTGCTCTTCTCTATTCCATATACGTAGGCTTCATCTCGGAGGGTTTTTCTTCGAGAAACCTATAGTGATCTAATCAATATAGATATCTGCAGTCTCTCTCGCTTCGTAAGGAGCTCCAAATTGTTCAACGAGTAGGAAGAAAATCTCTAGATTCATGGGGGAGGAGGAAAAAGGCTGCTATTCGGATCAGCGGATTTGTGTATATCGAGAGCTTTCAGTAAGTACTCTAGCAATTGTACGAGTGCGAAAGAAGATTTATCCCATAAAATCGCTCACGCTCTCACAGGAGGAGTCATGACACTTTCTGGCAGCTTATACATAACAGCAAACAGTGCTTCACGCAAATTAAATTTATTTTTCTTGTTAGCTGACAAAAGGAATGTCATTAAAGACGAGTCTATAGGAACCGAAGATGAAGTGCTTTTTCGTATATTTTCATTAAATGACTTAGGCTCGTATTCACCGAGCGCTCCTAAATGGCTCTTAACTTTACGAGGCTCTTAACTTGAAATTTCTGTGGGGTATTCACCAACCACTCGCAAGTGTTTTTCGAAGTTCGAAAATGAGAGCCACTCTCTCTTGTTCAGGCATACGCAAACTGTGAAATGTTGTGGAATGTTGGTCTTGACAGCAAATGGATACTCTTCTACTTGGCATATTGCTCACATGGATTCGAGTCAAATGCGTGCGTGGCACACGCACAAGCGAACGAACTTTCGAAGAGTGGTCGGGACCACTCCTAACTTTTAAGAGCGCTCGTAGATCTTCACTAATATTGCTTGGTGAATAGGTTTATGAGCTTCTTAAGTTATGAGTGACTCGGCCGAATACCGAATACCGAATATTCGGCCAACGAAACGATGTGTTGTGTATCTATCTCCTATACGTGACTTTTGACTAGGCACAACAGTTTCTGGGAATGTTTTGAGAAGTTGCTATAGATAAAGATGTTGAAAAAAACTGCCATTGAAAACAAAATAGATTTGTTTTTAAGAACTTTTCGCCAAGATCGGATGGCAGATCCTTACAAGTGGTGGTCAGCAAATACAAAAATGTTTTCCAATTCGACAACATTTGCCGAAATCTACAGTGGATCACAGCTTATTTGACCCACGCTTTACTCAAAACTTTAAAAGAGAATATCTTTTCAACGAAGCAAGTAATCAACAAAATAAAAACGCGGAAATGTTAATAAAGTTTTTAACTAAAACATAACAACTTCATTTATTTATTTTTAATTAAAACTAGAAAACAAAATAACAAAAACAAATTAAAATCAATATTTCAGTGTAACAGCTTATTTGACCCATTTTAAAAATCGAGTAAAATTATTATTATTTATTAATACAAAGACACATTTTGCATAATTTTAGTATTTGGTATGTCCTCCCTTTTGTTTTATAACTGCCTTAAGCCGATTTTTATAAGAATCCACCAGTTTTTTTTGTTGTTTCCACAGGTATTCTTGCCCATTCTTCAACTAAAGCCGTCTTTAGTTCATTTTTGTTAGAAATATGGCGCTCGCGTATTTTTGTGTCCAAAATTGACCAAAGTTTTTCGTTGACATTCAAATCTGGACTCTGTGCTGGCGGTCTCATGACCTGAGGGCAGTTATAAATTAGCCAAGTTTGAACAATGCCCGATGTATGTTTCGGATCATTTTCTTGATAAAATCGAAATGTATCCCTTATGCCTAGTTTTTCTGCGCTTTGAAGCCAATTATTTTTTAGAATATTAAGGTACACTAATTTATCCATGGTACTCTCAATAAATTGCAGCTTGCCGACTCCAGCTGCAGACATGCAGGCCCATACCATGACATGCCCTCCTCCATGCTTCACTGTTGCTCTTAAGTTTTTATCTTGAAGCTGTGTATTCGGTTTTCGCCACACATAAGACCGCCCGACGGATCCAAACATATTAAATTTGGATTCATCCGTGAATAAAACACTTCCAGAACGTGGAATCCTTTGTTATATGCTCCTTTGCAAACTGAAAACGGCTAAGTCGATTTTTTTTAATTGATAAAAGGTTTCTTGCGTGCTACTCTTCCATGCAAATCATTATCTCTAAGGATCCGGCGAATGATTTCGGGGCGAAAAGGTTTTCCATGGGTATTCGCCATCTCACTAGCCAGTTTTGGTGTCGATAGCTTAGGATTTTGCTTTACTCTTCGCGCAATATATCGTTCATCCGATACACTAAATATTTTGTTCGGAGGTTCTTTTTTTTCCGTGCCATCTGGTATGCAAACAATTTCGGCTATTTTTCGCCGAGAAAGTCCATTTTTATGATGATGAAGCACTATTTCACGCTATTCAACTGTTGTTCGTTGTCCCATCTTCGTAACACGTATTGCTTTTGCGAAAAATAACTAAAACTGATAATTCTATTTGAATATAAAACAAATAAGAGAAAGAAGCAAAAACCACCGTTATTTCGATATTTTTTCTAATGCAGGTGATCTCTAAACACAGTGGGTCAAATAAGCTGTAGTACTAGAAAATGTATACTTCTTTTTTTTTTAAGTTAAACATGGTGTTTTAAAATAAAATTAATTGATTCAAATGCCATGTTCAAGTTAAAAACTTAATAAACCTACATATCTGTTTTTGTACTTTCCAAATAACTTTTATTGTTAAGGAGCCATACTCGATTAAATGTAAATATAAGGTGTGGGTCAAATAAGCTGTGACCCACTGTACCTCTCGTCTCCTGGTACAAGTGGTTTAGTGAGAGGTTAATTAAGCTGTAATTGATTTCGAATATAGACGTTGCATAAAACGTATGCTACTAACGAATGCTGAAAAAGTTATATTTATTCTCCACAACTTACCATTAGATTTTAAATACTAAAATAAAAAATTTTTAATAAAAATACAACATTTTTTGTAAGATAATAAATCTTTTTTGATTCTCCATTTAATATTCGGTATTCGGCCGAATGTTGTGAACTATTCGGCCGAATACCGATTTATATCCGTGAAAAGATTCCATCTAACAAAATCTATCAATGTGTCAGTTTCCATAAATACGAGTATATCCCAATTTATCAAGAAAAATTTTGTATTCATGTAATTATATAGTTTAGGATTTTCAGTTGTCAAAAATTTGAATGCAATTAACCATGAAATTAACATAAGCTATTAAGTCAAAAAAAAATTTTGTGTGCAGTTGCAAGGCAACCCAAAACAGAAACAGTGTTGAGGCCCTTCGTTTTGATGGATAGACACAGTAATCGTGTTTAAATATATTTTTTTATTTTCTTGTTATAAACAGATTCTTTCGTTTTTTATTTAATTGCAATTCAACTTTAAATCGATCGTTGAACTCATGGATCGAAATCTAATCCAAATCGATTTCAAATAATGGGAAATAATGGCGCTGTACACGAATAAAAGAAACTTCAAAACGATTCTTCTCTTTAATTATAGGGGAAGGTGGCCTAAAATGTCACCCCTAAGGAAAATGTGTCATATCTCACAAAACTCTTCAAATTCTAACGATCAAAATTGTCCGGGTAAAATGGCATACTGGTATGCCTTTTACGCTTGCAAGTAACACAAGTAGCACAAAATGGTATAATTTCGGTATCACATTTCTTAATTCATACTTTATTCCTTCTTTATTAGGTATGTAAATTTATGCCTACTTAATTCCATCTTAATATGATCTTTATTAGGTATTGTTTTAAAGAACTTAACATGGTGTGTTTACTTCTACTTAAAGCATTCTTAAATACTTCTTAAATGGGCATTTCTTAAATCGGTTTTTTTTGTTACTTAATTCCTTCTTTAATCCTTCTAAAAACATTCCTTTTTTATTTTGGTATTAAATCGGTATTTTTCAGATTCTTTAATACGTATTTAAGTCTTCTGAAACAGTATGATTTATAACGCCGTTTTCGTACTTTTAGTTTTAGATGGAAAGCAAAATGTGTAAACCGAATTTATTAAATCTTTAAAAAAAAAGAGATTGTTTCATTATTGAAGACAAACAACAATTAAAATAGCATTTGTGACGTTAACAATCAAAACGGTGCTAAAGGCACTTTTTTCAAAATATGGAGTGTGGTATACCAAAATTTGCGTATCAAAGAGAGCTATAGAATGGTGGAAAAATTGTATTTCAAAACGGTCTAGTTTAGAAGTTATTACTATTTTAATGTTGAGTTAAGGATAAAAACGAGGCTATTTGTTATGTTTTAACAAGCTATTTTTCATACAATGCTTGTAATTTTCAAAACAGCTCTATTTTTCTCTAAATGAAATCAAATAGATAGGATTGTTTTTCAAAAGGAGCTAAATAATTTTGGGCGCTAAAATTGTTGACCCTTATAAAAGGATCTTTAGTTTACCTATCGTATTCTTTGTTATCATTGTTAAATAAGTTTTAATGAATTCCAATGAAAAGAACTTTTCCTTACTTAAATGTTCTCTTATTTTTTAATTTTACAGGCATTTGAGAATCAAAATTTAAGAAACTTATTTTCAAAACGCGCTAAATATATTTTTAACAAACAAAACTGCCTAAAAAAAAAAAACATTTCACTAAAGGACGAAAATAAAAGGTCCCTTTAGTATTTTTTTTTTGGTCAATCTAATAAAAAAGACTTCTACAAATTTTACAAAATTTACTGCCTTGAATTAACTTAAATATTTTAGGAATTATAGTTTTCCGCCCTTTTGCGCGATTTCATGTTCATTTTTTTTAGCCTCCGTTTGATTGTTAACGTCACATTTATTTAAAATTTGACTTTTTTGATGACATCCGTTTATGTAACTGACAAAATGTACATACTTAATTTATACTTTATTCCTTCTTTATTGGGTAGGTGTGCTTATTTATGGCTACTTAATTCCGTCTTAATTTCGTCTTTTTTAGGTATTGCTTTACAGAACTTAAAATGGTGTGTTTACTTCTACTTAAAGCATTCTTAAGTACTTCTTAAATTGGCATTTCTTAAATTGGTTGTTTTTGTTACTTAATTCCTTCTTTAATCCTTCTAAAAACATTCCTTTTTTATTTTGGTATTAAATCGGTATTTTTCAAATTCTTTAATACGTATTTAAGTCTTCTTAAACAGTATAATATTAAAAACACGAGAGAGTTATTTGAGTAGCACTTTGAGACAAGATATTTTAAGTGTCACAGTGGCACAATAGGTAGAGCACAAGCACGGCAAGCGAGAGGACTCGGGTTCGAATCTCAGTGGAAGCACAAAGGTAAATTAAAAAAAACTAACTTTTAAAATTCTTTCATTCCAGCAAAAATTCACATAAAGATAGAATATAATCAACAATAATAAAAAAAACAAACAGATAATAAAAAAAAATTATTTTTATTGTTTCTAATAATTTTTTTAAGAATTGCCGTAGCTCTTTAAGAAGGAGTTAAGAAGTATGTAAGAAGATGTAAGGAACTATTTAAGAAGGAGTAATGAAGTATTTAAGAAGAATGATATCCCGATTTAACACCATTTTAAGACTCAATTTATCTTCTTATTTCCTTCTATCGGACCGCCCACTTGCGCCTTTTCTCTACTATACTTAATAGGAACTTAAATCCGTCTTATAGAAGATGTCAGATACCGATTTAGAATTCTTAAAGACTTCGTTAAGTAATTCTGTGCTACTTGTGAAACCAACTAGGCAAGTAAACCAAAAACCATTTTCAATGTAATTTAAACTTTATTTTAAACAAATCATAGTTCAAAGTAAAATAAACATAACAATCAATAAAAAAAATAAAAAACAACAATTCATTTAAAACAACTTCACTTAAAACAAAATAAGGAAAAGTAGAAATTATAATAATACTCAATTATTGCAAGTACTTTTTTTTGGACGGCATTTAGGGCTTTTGTTAATGCATTATCAGTCCAGGACTGCGTCTCTGTACATCGTTTATATTTTCCAACCATTTTCACTCTAAAGAAAATGAAAATGTTAAGGCTAAGTATAAAATGGCACACTATGCCATTTTAGGCGCGTGCTTAGTAGGCCATTTTGCCCATTTAAGTTTATTTAAGTTTTAATTCCGAACACACTGAAATGATTATAGGCCAACTAATTTCAGTACATTAATAAGAAATACTAAATAGTTACATTCATTTACTGTTTTCTCCAAAATTGAATGTTTTTAATAATTTTTTTTTTGTCAACAAACTTTTTACAACATTTTATTGGTTCTACTTTTGTAGATGGCTAGAGACAGTTTGAACTGTTAAATTTCAAACAATAGCTTGAAGCTGCTAATATTTTGTTTATGTCAGTGATGCCAGATAAACTAAAAAATTGTGTTACCAAAACATTATAATTCTGTTCGGTTCTACAATTTCTAGCAATGGGGCCATTTTACCTTGGTGTGCCATTTTAGGTCATCTTCCCCTAATATGTGAATTATAATTGTAGAATACGGGGAATAGACGTGTTGATCAGGGCTGTCGAAGTACTGCGATTGCAGTATTTGTACTGCTTTTGGAAACTTGGTCCTGCTTTTTTCTTGTGAACTCTACATAGGAATCTGTTTCACTTTTCAAATTGTAGTTAAATCCCAAAGATTGAATTTATTACGTTAATAAAAAAGTGAAGTGTTTTTCTACTAATACTAAAACTAAAAAAAAAGTGTTTTCATTTCATATTTGATAATTTCGTTTGACAGCTCATTTCATTTTGATTTTTGTCAGGTTTTAATACCTCGGTTTTATTGTTTTCTCTTCCTGTCTGTTCTTTATACAATGAATTAAGACATTTTCAACAATTGTTTCCAATTTGAAGAACCGCCTTCAGATATCTAGGTATTCAAAGTCGTCTGTACAGCTTTGCATTGTTGAAGTCCGTCGTAAAAAACATCTGGTATATGGCAATTTTGGAATAGGTTTACACCATCTTGAACAAGGAATGCATTTTGGCTTTGTTCGCAAACATTGCATCTGATTTCATATAAAATTTCGTTGAAATTAACTTCTTTTGAAATGTGAATTTTTTTCGGAAATGAGATAATTTGGTATTTAATTTTTAAATTTAGTTTGAGACTTTTTTGCTAATTTTTATAGATGCAAATATGTGTGTATTTTTAAAAATTGTTCAAAAAATGTTTCGATTTTTTAAAGTGTTAACAAATACCTAGTGAAATAGATTTTTAAGATAATGTTAGCAATCTGGCAAACGCCGGTACATTTGGAGGTGTCCTCGATCGGTCGAGTTCTTGTCGTTCTTGAGTAAACGTTTTCATTTGATTAAAGTCCATTCATTCAAGTAATAATTTAAAATACTTTTCATTCAATTTATAATTATTTACTATAAATTCTTTGTTTAGTGTAATTTATTATTCGTTTTAAAAAAAGCTCGTGTTTTGCATTTTTAAACACAGTTATTCGTTACCGAGACTTATTTCTTGGAATCAGAAATAATGATGTTTCTAACTTAGGCTGAGTTGGCAACCTAAATATCTTTCTAACAATAAGTTTCACATTTCCAAAAAATATTTTTAATCGAGACGTGGTAAACTGGTATGCCGAACATATTTTCTTGGATAAAAGTAACTTATTGTTAGGCCTGCTATGCGTGTCCAAGGTATTTCAACTCCTTTTTGGGTTCTCTGTTCCTCTTACGCAATACCATTGCTCCACTTAGGTTATGTTCAGTCTTCAGGTCAAATGTGTCAGTTCAGTGTTCAGGATACAATAGAAATTATTCAAATTATATGCAGAATCCAAAAAAACGCCTTTCAGCTAAATCAATAAGAATTTTAATCTTGTTTTGGCAGTTCTTGGTGTAGGCTATCCATATTAAATTTGTGTTAAAAAGTTCATTAACTGGACTTAACATAAGCTGCGTATTAACCAGATCAACCAGATTTAGTAATGCATAAAATGAAAATATACTTGTTTCACTACCATACTGCTGTGTACTGCTTTTTTTCTCGGAGTACTGCTTTTTCAAAAGATGAAACGACAGCCCTGGTGTTGATGTATTTGCTTTGCTTTTTACCTTGGTACGTGTGGAGTTCCAGTAGACGTGTTCCACACTCATCATCATCATCATCGGCTCGACAACCGGGTTCCGGTCCTGGCCTCTTTCAACAAGTCTCTCCACCTATCCCGGTCTCTAGCCGACGCCATCCAGTTGCGCACCCCAAGGCTTCGGGCGTCCTGGTCTACGCCATCTCTCCAGCGCAAGCATGGTCTACCACGCTGTCGTCTACCATAGAATGTACCACAAAGAACTTTCCGAGCAGGTTCCTCTTCGCTCATGCGAGCTAGGTGCCCTGCCCACCGGAGTCTACCGAGCTTAATTTTTGTCACGATATCTGCTTCTCGCTCGTTGTTTTTTACTTAACATTTAACGCAAATATCTGTGATCAGTAAGAGTATAGCATACCTTTATTTATTCCATAAATGCGTGGCCACATTGTCTTGTTACACCCTTCAGCTCAATCTGCAATTATAAATGAGATTCTCTCTTACCTACCTACACAAAAAAGTCAAATATGATATTTGTTTGTTCGAAAGTACGATCCGAGGAGAATGAAGATTAGTGTTACCTTTAAGAAATTAATGAAAAAAATATGGAGTACTTATAAAAAAAAATAAAATTAAAAGTAGTTTTAAAAAAAAGTGTCATGCGTCCATTACTTAAATTTGGAAATTTTTTGAATCATGATTTTAAATATTTTTATTTGCTTTATTTTAGTATTGAGTTTGAGGATTGCAGATTGCAGTCATAAAGTTTTACCGAAAAGGACCCGGGCAACGTCGAGTAGTATCGGATAGTTTATAAACGTGTAGCTTAAAACGGAATTTATCTTTAAACGGATCGTTAGAGATACGAGTATTTATTGAAGAAGGGGTTTCTGGAGATTTTCCATTTAGTTTAAGAAACGAAAACACAACAGCTACACCAAAAACTTTATTCTTCCACGAGTTGGAAATTCAGGTTTCTGCATTGTTTGTGAATTAAATGTAGTGTTGACAATGACAATGTAATGCGCTACCATTTTCCGAAAACAACCCGCAGAGTCATTTGATATTTTCCTTTCAAAAATGACCACAAACAATCGCACCAAATTATTGTCAATAAAATTACAATTATATATCAACGAACATTCTTATAAGCAGGCATCACTTTATAGTAATTCTGATCATTGCTCCCATTGTCGATAATTGAGTTTAGTAATTGATCTTATATCCAGACCGGAAGGGCGTTTCCATCATTATTAATTGAAACACATCACTTTAGAGTAGAAAATAAAATCTGAAAATTACTTCGGAAGTTGTAATTTGATCCTGATGAGGTTCGCAACAGCAATCACAAAAGCAACGCATTACAATCCAAGACACAATCAAATTGGGAGTTGATGCGTGAATCGCTATGAATTGAAAAGCCTATAGGTACATAGCGTCAATCCTTACACCTGGGCTCTGTACCAAAAATGTTCGAGTCATTAATTTTTAAATTTCCATTTGCAGAATAATGAAAACCTCAAGTCATCCGTGTATCTAAAAATAAAAAATTCATTTTGCTCAGGTGCAAGGATATGTGGATATGCATATGCACATTGCACACCCATACTATAAGGACGAAATGCAAACACTTGACACAAGCGATTGAATTATTTTGAACTCTTAATTTTTTGAATGGAAAACCGGTGCCACATCCAGCTTCGCAAATCCATTTGTCATTCAGTATTAATCGGCTTCGAGGTAGCAAGACGCAAAAGGTACCACCACCACCAGATTACTCATACACAGTGTCGTCGAACCATTAAAAGGATCCAAATCAATTTGTTAAGTACGCTACGGCAGAGAACACAACAAATCACATGCATGTATGTAGATTGTAGATATATCCTTGAAAGACCTGTGCTCACAAATCGGTGCAAAAACTATTCAATGCTAGAAATCTCCAGTTCCAGTGGCAAGAGGCAACAGCAGGAGCAATAAAAAAATCTGGCAAATCGTAAGCTTTCCAGCACAGAATCGAATCCGAATAAATCTTTTTAGAGGTCCTTGCTTCTTTTTTTTTCGTTGTATTTTCTTTGTTTTGGTTTTTAGCATCCTCGGGCTGCTCCTCGTTCATAGTTGTTTCCAAGTGTGGGTGAGAAAAATTAATCTCTCGCAATCAGTTTTGATCCGAGGGATATTGTTTAGCTTTTCGATGTGTGATGGTTTGGGTTGAGTTTATAGAAGGGACAAATCCCCTGTTAGAGTCATCGAAGTTATGATTGATGTATTTCATTTGTTTAGGGCTGATGATTTTGCCAACCTGGTAGATTGTTTTTCTAACTCATTCTCTAGTTTTTTTTTTCATTTTGTTGGTTCTTGCGAAAAAAAGGCTTGATTTTTGTGATTGGAAAATACTCTGCCTGCTCGATTTGGCAAATCGGTAAATCCTCTTCAACTATAAGTTGTGTTTTCCTATTTCAATTTCTTGTTTTTTGTTTGTGCTAGAATAAGTTCGTTCAGTGCCAGTTTCAATATGATAAATCCACGCTTAAAATTCCAATGGAGGTAGTCTCGTTGGAAAACAGTATACCTGCATACCAGTATAATAGTGCTGAAACATTTTATATTAGGGAATAGGCATTACGCCATTGTTGGGATAAAACCAACTCATTATATGTCGGCTCAAGAAATAATATCTGACCAATTGCATTTTCCTTTAACAATTTGTTAAGCTTCTTCCAACTTTATCCGCAACTCATTTTAAGCTAAAGTTATGCTGCTTAAGCTATTTTCCGCTATTGGAACCAGTCATAATTACTTCGATTTCATTGCAGATGAAATTGAAGAATATTAAGGATCGTGAAATTGGTTCATTTAAACCATAATAAGTTCTTTGACTAACAAATAATCTTTAAATTCTTTCGAGTTTCGTCTTATAAAACCAAGCACTATCAAATTTATATGCGCCCTGAAGTCCAATTTTTAACCTACAAGCACACCAAGGTCCTTCACCAAGTCAACTCTTAAAAGTGCCTCATGGTTAAATATATATATGTAGATTAATTATAGAATTTTTTCATTTGCATAGTTATACTAACTGATTTATATGGAAAATGGGTATTTTTCTGTAGATATATGTACATATGTACAGTAAAATTCCAAAACTATATCACGATAAGAAAAAGAAAACACAGATTTTTGTTTTGACCACAATGTGGCTTTAAGAACTAAGTTTATTTGGGAAATCTTATAACGGCAGCTCAGGATTAAAACCAAAAATTTTTTTGAATAGTGCAAAATAATTATTAGTTTTCAGTGCGCTAACGGGGAGCCGTTAAGCCAAGAGAAAAAAAAAAAAAGAAACTAGACAGTTAACGATTGAGTTAAAAATGAATAAAATTAACCAATATCTGAATTGAAATTAACGAGCGAAAGGTTCAAACTATCGACACGACAAGAAAACGATATAGAAAAAGAATTATTAAAAAAAAAGCACTCTACTTATCTTTCCTCTTTGCTTCCTCTTCTATCACCTCGATTTTCCCTCCTTTTAACTTCCTCGACACCTCGAATCCCTTTCTTACAAAAAAATATATTATTTTCGAATTTTCAGATAACACCACAAAATTACTTTTTTTTTTTCTAGAAGTAAACTTCTTGCTTTGATTACTCCCGAAAATAGAGTGAGCTGTCCAAACTGAAAATTTCAATCTCAGGCTCGGCCATTCCATTCTCTCACACATTCATTCGACCAGCCAATCGTTTTCGTGAACCTTATATTCACTCTCACTCACGAACGATTTGAATCGCGAAATAATCGTTTTCTTTTTGAGACGATAGAGGAAGACATGTCAATGAAATCACGAAATGTACTCAATTTTTAGGGCAAGTTCTGCATTTAAAAAAAATATAACTCGAGATTTTGATCAAAGTTGTGATGTGCTTTTTGCTTTCCAGCCGAGGTTTTGCTCGCCGGATTTCCAGGGTCGTTCTGAAGAAAAACACGAAACTTCAGTAGGAGAGTCTTAAGAACCTTATACAAAATCTTTATTAAAAACAAATCTTAACTTCATATAACAACTTACATATTTCTTGATTTCAATTAATTACACCCTGCCTGGTGTATCTGGTAAACATCGGTTATTCTCCTGGTATCGGGTCCTGCTGGTTTCCTTTAGAAAGCTTTATTCTGGCATCTGGTTCCTTCGTCAACTGGCATTCGGTATCGGGCCACTCTTTATAAATACGGGCTACGGACTACGCTCCTGGCGCTTACAAGATCAACAGTTTAAGGCCCTGGTAGGCACAAGATCAGCAGTTTAAGGCCCTGGTAGGCACAAGATCAGCAGTTTAGGGCCCTGGTAGGCACAAGATCAGCAGTTTAAGGCCCTGATAGGCACAAGATCAGCAGTTTAAGGCCCTGGTAGGCACAAGATCAGCAGTTTAAGGCCCTGGTAGGCACAAGATCAGCAGTTTAAGGCCCTGGTAGGCACAAGATCAGCAGTTTAAGGCCCTGGTAGGCACAAGATCGGCAGTTTAGGGCCCTGGTAGGCACAAGGACGTTTTATTCTTCGAACCAAACTGATGGAACGAAATTGCCGGACAATTTCAGACGACTCGTAAACTATAATCTAGCTCGTCAGCTTCGACCGTAGCAAACAAGTGACTTTCCTTCCCAAAAGGAGGTCCACTTGTTATATTTATCGTAAAAACTGAGTGTGAATTACATACTGGTCGAATGTAAATCACTCAATGTGTTCAACAAACTGTGACGTCATGATCTTATAGTGACTGCATATTATATTAAGACAAGGTATAAAATCCCTTTATCGTGGCGAGTTAACTGGTGTCGCTGGTAGCTGCGGCGTCGTATGGTGTCGTCGGTCGGTGCTGCGGCGGCAGCTGCTTAGTCATGGTGAATTAAATTACCCAGGGTGTTCAACATTGGTAGAAGCATGGAACGCTTCGTTACAAAGTTGACATAGGTACGGGTAATACATTTTGGCTAGAAAAAAAAAATAGGAAATAATGTTATTGATGTTATCAGTCATAAAATTGTTTTTTGTTTTTTATTTTCGACTTTCTCATTAATGGCTCTAACGATTTTAACCAACATTTCTTAACAGGAATCCCCTTAACCTTAAAAAAATATTGCATATCGTCGCCTTTCTTTCTCAACCTCGTATCTGTCTTTCATCAAGTTTACAGTAGAGAAAAAAAACTGTATTATTTTGTAATAGAATTTTTTTGACAAAATTTGTGAATGTCATTTCATTTAAACTTACAACACGCATGGTTTGCAGGTGATTCAATGCTACATTAAACAACTCCCTCCATGTAAGAGAAGTATTTTCAGATACGAGGTTACAGTATAAAGTGTTCCAGTACAATCGTTTTACCGTAAATTTGAGATACGAGGTTGTTGCGTTCAAACAGATAGTAAAAGATCCAAGAACATTTTTTTTATTTATTATACCAAAAGAAAGAACAGTTTTAAGAAATAACAAGTTTTAATAAATGTATTGGAGCATCATTCTTCATGAGTCAGATTGTCATAAAAGGAGTGGTAGTCTTTTGGTAAGAGCTCTTTTAAACTCTGAAGATCATCCATTTTTCTTTTTGTGATTGGTAAGGGTTGATTGTAAAGTCTTTCAACTTCACGTGAGGCAATGCTGTCGAAACGTTGAGGCAACAATTTCCAATCTTCGTCGAAGTTTACCTTGTAATGCATTCCAAATTGTGTGTATTTTATTGCCCTGATATTAACTACACAAGGATCACCAGATTTCTTCCCTGGTCGTATAGATTTGTAGTACTTGATTGCTGCTCCATAATTAAGGAAGAACTCATGACTTAGGTAGCGAACTTGATATGGTTTTGCAGATCTTGCTTCTTTAATTATCCGTACAAAGTCTGCAGGAACGAAGAGCTCTTTGGTTTTTTTTTTAACTTCAATAGTAGAGTGGACCGAATCACATGACATCTGGGTGTGTCCTACTGCTAAATATTTCTGATAAATTTCAGCTTTATGTTTAATAGCGAAGTTTTGTAAAGCATTTGACAGAGTCACATTTCGATTTTGGTTACAGCAGCCGTCACTGAAGATAATGATTGGTTTGGTTTTATCTTCCAATCCTTCCAAAAAGTCGATAATGCATGATGCAAAAACATTTGAATCGACGCCACCCTCTCCCTCGTGCCATACATAACAAAGTACACTGCCATCTCTCTCATTGTATAAGGTAAATTGATGAACGCATAGTTTCAACTTAAAATATTGCGGACCGGCAGAGATCATGGGAATATTTTGTACAGCCTGTAAATCTACAGTAAATAGCTGTACCTCACCTTTCAAGCATCTTTCTTTGTCGGAATCTCTTTCCTGTCTTGCTCTTTCTTTTGCTTGAATATGCGCCTCATACTCCCCTGTTTCAATATTACCATTTTTAAATGCGTAGCATAAATCGCACTGGTCCTTTTTGGGTTTATAAAGACCAAGATTCATATCATGTACGATTGCCAAAAAGCATTTATAGGAAGCTTTTTCTTCATAAGGGATGTTGTTGTCTCTCATGTAAACCTCGTAAGTTTTATATAGTTCCATCCAAGTCGCATAATCCACATCAACGTTCTGTTTACTTGTACTTTTTCGGCAATAGTGTGATGGCATTTTAGGGACTGCATTCAAAAATGTTTTGATGTGCTCATTTTTGGTAATATTAATGGGTTTGAGCCTGTTCACATTTGGGGCTTTATTCGTCATACAGATTTCGTTTTTAGCACTCTTGACCCAATTTAAAACGGACCATTCACCGATACAGAGTGTATTCATAAACATTTTTTTACACACAGCTTTCATCTCACCACTAACTTTTAAATTATACTCGAGCGTATGAGATCTCTTACTTGGAACGCCTGTGGTTTGTTTTCCAACAGGCTTGAGCACAACCATCGAGTTAACATACAATTTTCGTTGCTCCCAAGATAAAACGTCCCAGAATGTATGAAAAATTTCATCTCTGTCCTCTTCTGTTATTTCTTGACACTTTCTGGTTTTACTATTACCACATTTCACTGAATTACATTTGGGTTTCATTGCTCTTTGTCTCCGAACTTCCATTCCAATAATCCCCTCACCTATCTTTCTCTTAACTGAAGTATACTGTTTTCCCTTTTGTCTTCTACGTTTCAATTGATTTCGCAACCATCTGATTTTATTTCCTTGGCCTTTCTTGGCTTTTTTGTAAGAACATAGACCACTGGTTTCATCTAGTGTCCTCAAAGACGTGTCAAAGTCGGTTGAATTGCTGGAACATTCGCTGTATTTATAATCTGTATCGTCAGTCGAAGCAGAAAAGTCACATTGAGAATCATCGTTATCTGGGCTTAAAGAAGGAGGTTTTTGTTTTAGTTCGCCAGTTGTTTCATCCAAAATACAGTTATCGTCATTGATAATATCGCTTGTTGTCGGTTTTGCATCTTGAAAAACAAACTGGCCAGTCTTTTCATCTAAAACGAAATTCTCCTCCTTCTCTATTATAATTTTGAAGACGATAAAAGTAAATACAGCACATTTCATACCATTAGTAGAAAAATGGAGGAATAAATGCATGATATACCTACCAGGTGTGTTCTTTTTCGAGGTAGATGCTTCGTTTTCATCAGCGTTTCCTCTTGCCAAATTCACCAACTCTGCACCCCTGCTCCACCTTTTCATCTTATAGATATCACCTGTTTACGGTTTCTTTTCGGTTAAGAAATTTACTGATGGTAAAAAAAGCACTTAGGTACCGATTTATAGATATTTTACGAAAATGCGATGAAGAAAATCACATTGATTTCACAAAACACGGCGCCGCCAGAAAATCAACAAAGCTTGCACAAACCACTCTCATTACGGTAAATTTGATGGTTATACGATAAGAATTTAAGAAAAAGTTTTGACTCTATTTAAATCTTCTTTTTAAAACGAGACAACAGTAATATCTTTGGTCTCTCTTGCAATCTATGAAGAGCAACAACCTCGTAAGTTCGAGTTTGGGTAACGATGTATTGTTGAAAACCTCGTAACAGCGAGTTATGAGTTTCTTGCAGTAAATAAGGACAAAGGAAGTTAGATAAGAGGAAATTGCATCGTCTATTACGGCTAACTTGAGATTGCTATTCAGATACGGGTTCGTTACATTTATGAGGCGGGCAGGAATGATGCCAAATCTGCAAAAAAAACAAAAAACTAGAATTTTGCAGATACGAGGTTGAGAAAGAAAGGCGACGATATACAAATGATCGAAAAAAATGTTTCTTGGGTTCCAATTCCAATTTTATTTTTGAAAAATCAATATCTTCATAGCGTTTTAACGGTTTTTTTTTTGAAATTATTTTCTTAGATCTATATTTACCATATTTTCAAATCACAAATAATGAACATACAAAAAAAGATACATTCAGTTTAAAACGATTAAGTTTTTCTTAAAACAATAATCTATTTTATTTAACTTTACAACAAAAATAAAGCACAACAAAGCACACATATCAATTAGTTAATATTCAATTGAGATTTGAACGCAATTATTTACAATATGTGCTGCACAGTTTACCCCAATGACCTCGTTTCTAGTTGTTTGTGAAACTTAAAATTAAACACATTGGCGCAAAATTTTAAACAGCATATTATTAAGGTATTAGTATGATACTGCTTAGCAATTTGCTAACTTCAAAGTACTTTACTAATTCATTCTTAATTTCAAACATTTTCTAACTAGTATCGTACTAAGCCAATTTTCTTAATAAATTGCTTCTGAACACACCTATAACAATGACATTTCGTATAAAAAAGTAAGTAGACGAACCTTTTTTGATGTTTGCAAATGTCAAAGATTCATATGAAGCTAGCACGATACTAAAAAAATAAAGTAGGTAGTCGATGAGTTTAACTTTAATAAAAAGGTAGAGAAAGTATGATGCTATATTCCATTAAAACTTGCAAATTCGTTGTTTTAACCTAGTATAATACTAAAACAGCCTTAGTGCCATTGGCGCAAAATTTTAATTGAATTAGTACCTCGCTAACGCTAAAGCTGTTTTAGTATGATACTAGGTTAAAACAACGAATTTGCAAATTTTAATTTTTATTATAGTTAAAATTATCCAATACCTACTTTAGTTTTTTAGTACCGTGCTAGCTTCATATGACTCTGATCTTTTCAAACATCAAAAAAGGTTTGTGTACCTACTTTTTTACACGAAATGTCATTCATTTAGGTGTGTTCCGAAGCAATTTATTAAGAAAATTCTTTTAGTACGATACTATTTAGAAAATGTTTAAAATTAAGAATGAGTTAGTAAACTACTATAAGGTTAGCAAATTGTTAAGTAGTATCATACTAATACCTTAATAATAGGCTGTTTAAAATTTTGCGCCATTGTTTTTGGCCCTCCTTGCCGCTCCGCTAAAATTACAATTGGTGTTATCTGCGCAGAGGGCAATAAGTTTTGTTTCAATATCGATTTTTTCCAAGACATCCGAGATATATTTTGTTAAAATATCAGAAGATTCTCCTGGCAGATTGTTGAGTTCCAAAATTTTACCTTGTATGCCTTTTTTAGGAATAAAGAAGAGGAGAAGTTTAGGGACATATTTTCGTACTTCCATTTCAAGTATCACAATAATGTCTTTTTTGTTTGGCAATCCGGAAGCCTTCTGGACTCTTCTGAAAGTGTTCACTTGGGAAAAAATGACAGTTCTGATTCTGAAAAGAAGAGAAAAGAAATTTGCTCTGGATTTGAAATCAGAAGCGAAAAAAGAAGCCCTTACCCATTCATATACTTAAACGTCAATCTCAACAGGTGTGAAATTTTGTACCTTAAGGCCAGGCGCACACATTCAATTTTTAGTTGCACAACTGTTTGGTTGCTTATAGAAAATAAATGAACTATTTGGTTGAATGTCCGCGCAGGTACATAATATTATGTTACACAAAATAGCGAATACATTTTAGGCAATCGTTTAGTTTGTGTCAAAACACAAACTTTTTAGTTGCTCGAACCAAGCAGTTGCGAAACTAAAAATTGAATGTGCACGCCTAGCCTAATTGTGCGAATTGTATCTTTCAACAAACATTTTTCTTGATTTTCTTTACTGTCCACATTTGATGTTTCACATTCATATGTACAATCACAAAAAACTTCAAAATCATCAGAATCAAAAAAAAAGTGTTCAGTTAGTATTCCGGATCGGAGAGAGATTCCGGATTGCCAAATAAAAACGACATGCATTTAAATCACTTTCGATTTCTTTGATTAAGTGTGGTGAAGCACATTAAACACAATTTATTCACATTTCGTTCTCGCGCACGAATATTTTTAGTCAAAACATTTGTGTTATTTGAACGAAACGAGTGATTATGTTTAATAGTGTGAAAAGCCCACGTACCTTCGTTTCCGCTGCTTATTTTGCCTGCATCGTCTAACGAGTGTTTTCTGAAGAATGATGTAAGATTTTAAGTTGATGCGGCAGCTAGATTTGCAATATTCTGTTTGGCCGTTTTCAAGTGATGTTCAATATCCTTTTTCCATTATATGCAATGGAAAATATGGCCATGCACTTATTGCACTTTACATCACCTTTGTCTGTTTTTTTTTTTTTTTTAAGAACTCAAATCCTCGCTGAAGTTTTTCATTGAAAATACATTTGTGTCTGGGTACCATCTAGAACTTTAGACGGAATTATAAGTATTCAATCAGTTTTCTTCAAAAATAATTAATTTAAATTAACATACCAATTTGTATGTTTACCCCAGAATCAAAACAATTCACTTATTGATTTTTATTTCAATATTAACGATTCGAAATTGGGCATGTTCAATGAATGATGAAGGCTGTCATCCATAATTAAATATTTGGAATACATTACTGTTTTTGCACTAAGAAACTAAGGCACGTTCACATCATCACTTTGTTGAAAGAATTTTGAGTTGGTTAGTTATTAGTTTGACTTTTTACGAAATTATATAAAAAAATGGACATATATAATGAACAGCTTTTACAATAATCAACATTTTTATGTTTTTAAAACTAAATAATTCATAATAAACATTTTCTCCAAATAATTCATTATAATAATGTTCATTATAATAATGTACGGATGGTCACCTTATCTATATTATGCAATAATTACAATTGGCATCCCAAATTATTTTCTTGAAAAATTTTAAATAAATTTGTTATCTACATAAAAAAATTTTATTTAATAATAAAACGATTTTTAAACTTTGTTAATAAATAAATGCATAAATTCCTACTTTTCTAGAAATCACATTTTATCCTAAAAATTTGGTTTTACCGAAATGTAGTCCTTTTTGAGGGGGTGCGTTAGTCTTGGAGCTAAAAAAAATTCAATTTCCCCTCTAGGGAATCACAGGTGCAGACATACAGACGGAATTGCCGGACCCACTTTATTCGTCTTCGCTATCATCGTAATGTCAACTTTGATCAAAATCTCGAGTTCGATTTTTTTCCAAATGCAGAACTTGCCCTGAGTATCCATATCGAAAGTTAAAATATTAGATTTAATGGCGTGTAAATGAAGAAGATGTAAGTTTGATCTGTTTTACAATAAAAGCTTTAACCTTTCTTCACTTTTAATTAATAGATATTATTTGAAAAAAAAATTATTAATTTATTAACTTTTCTCGAAAATTTAAAAAGCTGCCTCAAAATTTCAGATTTTCGAGAGGTTTCGAAATAATATAAAAATACAAATTTCTAAAAAGTCCAAACACGCAGGTGGAAATGAATACACATTAATAAAAAAAGTGTGAGTGCCAAGACTCACGGTAAGATATGAAAACTTCAACGTTCGTCCTTGTGCCAAATCTTTGTTATCGAACATACCCAATAAACATACAATGCAATCGTACTAGTTTATGACTTTATAGATATATTCAAATGAAATTCAGTGTTTTTCCCACAATTTATCCCTTTCACTTATGTATACTTAAATCCAAAAATATCTCTACATAGCTGTAAATAACGTTTTCCCCCTAAACTTATGTATTTTTGGACCATGTCCTGTAAAAACGATCAGACAAAAAAACATAAATGTTAAAAAAAGAGCCAAGTTCTTCTATACAAAAACCTTTGTGTAACAAGTCAGCCGTGAAAAGTACTGAGATCTAAAAGTGCGCCAAGTTCTTACTTCATGAAGGTTTAATACCGAATATTTAAAGTAGAATAATATTGAAACAGCTACAATGTAATAGAGAAATTTCATTATTTGATGACTACGGACTAAAATTTGATGGGCTTACTGGTCAAGTTTTTAAAACCTTTTGAATTGGGCATAAGAAAAAAACTTGCCAAGTAAGCCCATCAAATTTTAGTCAGTAGTCATTAAATAATTAAATTTCCCTATTACATTGTAGCTGTTTCAATATTATTCTACTTTAAATATTCGGTATTAAACCTTCATGAAGTAAGAACTTGGCGTACTTTTAGATCTCAGTACTTTTCACGGCTGACTTGTTAGACAAAGGTTTTTGTATAGAAGAACTTGGCTCTTTTTTTAACATTTATGTTTTTTGGTCTGATCTCACTCCTTTTTGCAAAGATTTTAATATTTTGCCATGTCAAAATCTCGAAAGATACGGAAGGATAGAAGGGTGGACTCTACCTACTAAAATCAACTTAGTTTATAGCTTCCTATTTCTTTAGGTATATTTTCTTTTTTAATATTGGTTGTTTTGATTTGCGCTTCAATTATTTCTTCTTGTCCTGGCAAGATACCTAACACTAACAAACCTACCTTAATTACAGCAATCGGAAGTGTTCCATATAAATTAAACATTTTCTCAGAAAGTGGGCGGATACCACGCCCCTGAATGGAAAACCTCGATTTTTATTTTTGGTCCTTTATATGCAATATAGGCCCTACCGGTTCACCAAATTTCATTGTTTTACAGCAGTCGGAAGTGCCCCATTCAACCAACACCAATTCGGAGAAAGTGGGCGGATACCACGCCCCCTGAATGGAAAACTTCAAATTTTCGATTTTTTCCTCTGCTTGCATGACAAGACCTACCGTTGTGCAAAATTACAAGATTCTACGATGTCGGGAAGTGCTCCATAATTTTGATGATCTGTCAGTCAGTCAGTCAGTCAGTCAGTTACGGTTTTTGTGATTTTTGAGGGCTTATATCTCAGGAACCGCTTAAGCTAGAAAGTTGAAATTTGGTGAGGCGCCTGTGCCTGACTATTTTTACACTTCTATTCAAACAGAGATGCTATCTGATAGAAAATAGACTGTTCTTACACGAATCCGATTTTAATCTCTGTTTCTCTTTTTGATTGCTTTCGAGTGCATCTGTGCTTTTAAACACAGCGGATTTTAATGTAAGTTAACTTTGTTCATGCAAAAAGGAGACATCTCTTCGCACTCCTTACTCTACTCAGTTAAATGAATTTCACTGAGCGAACGCCAAACATAAAAAAAGAAAACCACAAAGAAGAATGAACGATAACTCCGCATTTTTCTCAACCTCAGCAATTGCGTTTAATGCTAGATATACACTGTTCAAATGCATGACAAGCACGTGTAAGTGTATTAGTGAAAAAGTTACACGTATAGATCGGATGTAGGCTTGAAGAAAAATCCAAAATATTTTCAATCTAGCGGGCTGCATAGAAAAATTAGGTGCTTTTTATTATTCACAAATCTATCTGGATCCGGATCTGGATCATCGCTTGATAATAAAACGATACGGATCTTAGTGACAGCAGTGTTATGAGTCCGTCTCTTTTTATCCTTGGGTTTGTAAATTTTCAATTATTTCTTGTCTTTTTTCTTTACACTATAGCTTACACTACCTTACCATAAAAAGCCAGTGTAATAACTACTCGCCAGTGTAATAACTAATTTTTGGATCTTTGAAATAGATCCCGATAGAAAACAGGATCCCAAATTGGTTTTGTAATACATGTTAAAACTTAATCCAGATCCGGACCCAGATAGATTTGTGAATAATAAAACGCACCTATTGTATATGCAAGATTGATGATTGATCACGTTGGTTCATTTGCGTAAAGTACGTTGTAAAGATGAGAACACAGCACAGCATAACAACTGATTAAACTATTAAAACAGCAAACCGACAAAATAAAACAAATTACTCGGATAAAATTAAAAAAAATCTCAAAGAAATTCATAAAAACACAATCTTGCACAAAAAAAACTCACAAAGGGCAACGTCCTCTCGCCACTGAAATAATAGACTTGCACGTGCATTTGAACAATGTATATCTGGCTAAACGCCCTCAACAAATATACTTGTCATGCATCGAAAATGTCAAAACTTCAAACCAATCCCTTAACTTTTTGTTTTAGGTTTCTGTTGTTTATCTTACTCCCTCTGTCAGAGATTCATAAGTGACAAAAACTGAATTTTCTAATTCATTGAAGTCGTAGGTTAGGCGCGCACATTCAATTTTTAGTTGCACAACTGTTTGGTTGCTTATAAAAAACAGATGAACTATTTGGTTGATATAATAATTATAATTTGGTGCATATAATTATATATTACACAAAATAGCGAACTCATTTTAGGCAATGTTTTAGTTTATGTCAAAGCACAAACTTTTTAGTTGCTCGAACCAAGCAGTTGCGAAACTAAGAATTGAATGTGCGCGCCTAGCCGTAGTCATCATCCAGTTCATGACTCGACAGATGGTGAACGACCTATATTTTGATATAGTGAATACTAAAAGTATATTTTGATATAATAAAGAATATTTAATACGATTATTAAAATATTTATATGGTATGACAGATAAGAGACAAATTAAATTTTGACGTATCGAGAATATTTCGTTGCAGTTGTCAACTGATTGCCCTGAACAACATTTTTTGGATTTTTAAAGATCAACTCTGAAAATGCATTTTTTGCGAGCAGAAAATAAAATGTTATCGTCCATCACTAACGTGAAGTGGATATTTTTAAGATATTAAATGAACTCGCTATGAAATGTTACACCAATTGATTTGCCTTTCGTCTTTTTGACATATTGGTCGAGAGGTGAAGAAATGTTGAGGGATTGAATTAAGTTCTTGCCAGCAATGGAAAGTAATAAAATCGAGATTTCAATACTCAAAGTTTCCAATGTAAACACGATGTCGTAAGTACGCAATATTTCCAATGTAAGCATGGTGTTAAATTCAATCGTCGGTAAGGTAGGTTGCTACACGGAACGTGTAACCGTAACGTGTAACCGTAACGGGTTACACGGAACTTATAAATTTTACTCACTTTTCGATTCACTCTACCGCCGGCAAAGATGTTTACACATCAATAAACTCTCAGGATCAATATTTGGTTCATGATGTAAGTTGCAAGAATGATTTCGAAATGTTACGAGTACCCTGAAACGGGGTTAACAAAACAAATTTTTCAACCTTTTCAAATTAGCGATAAATTGAGAACTGCATGATAAAAAGTCTTGTGTCGGTATGTGTGTAGGTACCTTAACTTAAAAATAATAAAAGCCAAACTTTTAACCCAGATATTCATGTCCTGCCTTCGCAGGTACCCTCTTGTGTCTTGCTTTGTTTAGAAAAGCTTTCTAGGCGAATTCAGACAAATTCTCATCACACTCTCACACAAATGCAATTCCGGCATTGCTCTCGGCTTACATTGAGGTCCTTAATTCTTTATCTTTTATCAAAAGATTAAAATAAAAAAACGAACTCTCTTTCACCTTATTTTTTTGAGTTGACTTAAATTTTATTATGCCAAAGGAAAGAATATATTTTCCCAAGCATACAAAACAGTCTTGAAACTGCAAACGAAAATAACGCTACGATGATTAAAAAAGCAAGTAGGTACATGTTCTCTTTTTCTCTAAACAATAAACGCCCTCTATTCCATTGACAAAGGATATAAATTTTTAACTTAAAGCTAGAAAAAAAACAAAACACTTAAAAGTCCTTTTTTCGGAAAACTGTGTTCTTTGAAGCTTTTGTTTCTACGTGTTGTTTGTGGATGTATGTTAAACCATTTGAAAGTCCATAAGTGCTGTAAGGTATTAACACAAAAACTAAATCATTTGGTTCGTCCTAATTGGTCTAACACTGGATGAATTCACATGCGTGTTGTTGGAATTCCTTTCAAAACTCGTCTACTTCAAAAAGTCACCTCAGTGAAATTCCTTTGAATCCGCAACTTTTTCTTCCGTCAACAGGCGCAACAAATTCTATGAATCCTAAATTTCTATTTAATTTGGAAATTTTAAGATTCTAATCAAGTTGTAATCCGAGAAGGGGTGATGCTTAATATTCAACATTGGCATCATCGTGGAGTTGCACGAACTGTTCTCAAATCTGTTTCTTAGAGAAAGGTTTCGTGGATTTGCACTAATTATGCATATTAATTGAGTCTAATGTCTCTTTAATTAAAATTGGAAATTATATTTCGTGCGATTGTCTATGGCAAGCACGATTTTAATTAATTACATTTTCCAACGCAGGTGTTATGTATGTATTAAGATAGTTGTGGCTTAATGGAAATTAAATGCTTCACGAGTACATGTTAATATTTTTCCATTGAAATATAATTCATTTTCACTTAAATTTCTTCACGTGGCAATCAATAGCGTTTTGTTCGCTATAGGTAGGTATATCAAATGGGTTTCAAATTTAATTAAATTTGTTTTATATGTTTGTGGAAGTTCCTTTGTTTGAAGAAAAAAGTTTTAACGTAAAAATAAATAAAAAAGTAATAGTTGTAGTACATAGCTATACAATGACATTTATCGTCGTTGATATTACAAAAAGTCGTATTTCACGCTTGAACAACGCACGTTGGGAAATATTGAAAAATTATTTCCAAAGTAAGTGCTGTGTAGCCCAAACAGTGCGTATTTTGAAAAGAAGTTTTGGCCGAAATGAAGCACCCACCGCGCCTGCTGTACGCAAGTTTGTGCAAAAAGTGTTCGCGAGACTGGTATGATAGTGGGCAACACTCATGGTCTCCGTCGTCGTACGGTTTGCACAGACGAGAATGTGGTTGCTGTAACCGAGAGTATGAGACTCAATTCTATACAAATATCTCGGATTATTTAGTTTCAAGGTCCAATTGACTCAGCAATTGAAGGCGCACGATCGTCCGCCTAATTATCGCTTTGGGTTCGGTCTTTAGAACAGCTTGAATTGGACGACGATTTTGAGCGAAAAATCATCTTTTCTGACTAGGCGGATTTTCATCTCGCCGGATGCGTTATTCCCGCATCTGGTGCTCGGAAAACCCGCATGTTATTGTCCAGAAGCCAATGCATTAACAGAGGATAACAGTTGGGTGTGGATTGTGGAGTGATGGCATCATTGGACTATTTTTGTTCGAAAATGAGGCTGGGAACAACGTTTCGGTCAACGGTGGCGTTACAGAGCCATGTTAACCGTCTTTTTTTTTACTGAAATTGAAGACATGGGCTTGGACGACCACTGGTTCAAGAAGGATGGCGCGCCATGCCATACAGCCCATGCCACAATCGATATTTTGCACACCAAATTCCCAAATCGTGTTATCAGCCATTTTGGCGATGTCAATTAGCCGCCTCGGAGCTGTGATTTGACCCCATTTTGGATCTCTTTACGTGGAGAGCCGTGAAGAACACATGTTATGCCAACAATCCGGAAACGATTCAAGCACTTGAGGGCCAACATCCAAGCAGTCCTTGAGCTACAGACCGAAACCATCAACTAGTTCTTGAAAAATAGTAGTGACAGAATGCGCTTTTGGGAAGCCAGCCGAGGCAGCCACTTCAACGACGTTGTGTTCCATAACAATTGCGAATGTTTGCTCTAACTAATAAAACCTAATACATGGAAACGATTTGATTTTGTTCATTTTGGTGCTTTCTTAAAAAGAAACTTGTATTTGGTCTACTCTTTAAAACGATTAGCAATTTCTATTGAACATTTATATACTCGTACCTACAATTTGTGTTAACTTATACAACTAAAAAAATAAATTGAAAAAATATAAATCTTATAGCACAATAAGGGGCCTAGCCTTATACATTGGCTTAATTTTAAAAGAATTTAAATATATATTTTAAATGTCAACTTACGAGGGCGGTCCGGTAAGTACTTAGCCTCACCGCCCGATGGTGCCAGTATCGCAAGAGAGATCTACGTACATTCTCTTCTTCTTTTGTCTTGACCACGCGTGGAAGCCAGCTTGTCTGCAAATTTTAGAAAAATTGAAAAAAAGCAATATCGGTCGGTAATTCGATTATTGTTTTTGCAACGGAAATCGTGCAACGCAATCAAAGTGCTCTTGGAAGGTGACTGTTCTCCTTGGATGGCGACCATCAAACATTGGTATAACGAGTTTCAACGATCTCGTATTGACAGACCGCCGATTGAAGGCATGCGAGTTAGCTGAAATAGTAAGCATCTCAAAAGACCGCGTGGGTCATATCCTTCATGAAATTTTGGACATGAGAAAACCGTCGCGTCGCGTCGCCACGGCCAAATTGGTCGAATTGCACTACGAACTGCTCCCCACCCACCGTATTCTTCAGATTTGGCCCCGTGCGTCTTTGGTTTTTGTTTGCAAACTTGAAAAAAATCACTCGAATGAGGAGGTCATCGCCGCCACGGAGACCTATTTTGCAGACCTCGAGAAAACTTATTTTTCGGATGGGTTAAAGAAGTTGGAGAGTCGCTGGACTAAGTGTGTCGAGCGAAAAGGAGACTATGTTGAGAAATGAATCATCACTTTTCCAAAAATTTTGTTTTTTTTTTTTTTGTAGGCTAAGTATTTATCGGACCGCCCACCCCCTCGTAAAATTAAAATTCGGTTGACTCAGGGTGTTCCTTTCCGGTTGTCCAGGGGGTTTTGGATTTGGTCAAATCGGAGTCCGTTGTAGAGTCTTAGTATCCTCTCGAAGATTTGAAATTTCTTCATCGCTGTCTTTGAGACCGCGAACCAGACTGGGAAACAATGGTTGACAACTGGCCACAGGAGTTGCTTGTAAATGAGGACCTTCGTTTGTTGGCTAAGTCCTGATCTTCTCCTCATCAAGGGGTAAAGTCGGTGGAAAGATTCTCTGAGTACACTGAAAAGATTATTAGACTGCTACCTGCATGAATCAACTGGATTTGTGAATGAGGGCGAAAATAATAATGACGATACAAAGAATTGGTAGCGTTCGCACCACATATAGGCTCTAAGATCTTGTCCAACTGATGCCTTAAGCGTTTTTCTGCACCTTTTACCACTTTATTAACACATTAAATATCTAGTATCTGGCACCGCATTAAGACCAAAGCAATAGGACATCTGGCTTGCCAAACTTTATAGTCATAGCAATTTCACTGAATGAATTCCAATAGATATGTTTTAGACTCCGACTGTAAACTGCGCCCCTTAAATGAACATCATTAAGGATTGTATGGTTATGTTTACATTCAAAAAGGACTGGGAATATGACGTCTTGATAAAAGATTTCAACACAACTATCGTTACTGATAGCTCAAAGATATAGTGCTTTCTTGGTATAGAGGTCACAGGAATCTTTTCTGAGGCTCTAAATATGTATATGTACCTCCTTTCTGGCAAGTTATTCAAAAAACATGAAAGCCGGAATATCAGTATTACAATAGACAGATCCAACAATGCCAGAATAAACTTGCGAGTCTGAATATTAACCAAGTAGGCTTCGTTTCGCTCTTATCAGAGTTCCGGGTCACATAGTAGCATTGATGGGAATGAACGGAAAGGTGAGCTGTGTAGGAAAGGATCAGCTCTGCATGGCTCACTCACGGTAAGACTCAACATTCCACTCGCAGTTATGAAGATCCTTACTGTCGTAGCAGTGGGGACCAGCAGAAAAAGGAAACAGGCATTCATTTCCTCTGAAAATGTCTTGCTCTGGCCAAGATAAACACACAATTATCCAGAAGTACATTTTTGGACGACATTGACAAACATCAAATATTCTTAAATGAATTTGTTTATGGTGCACAGTACTGGGTGATCACTTCATGGGATTAGTTGCTTCTTCAGGATAAATCATCAAGCTGTGTAGATGTTTTCGGATTTTAGTCCCGTTGAATGTGTGATCTAATTACTGAATTGTTCTAAGCCAAACATACGGCATATTCAAAAAAGAAAACCTACTACACCATTCTTTTTGAACTCAATCCAAAGAAAGCGGTACTGCCAGAAAATATCCACAGTTCCACATATTCGATTCCATCCAGAGGTGCAAACTAGTTATGGTTTTAAAACGACGCACTTCAGTGCTAGACTGCCAATGTTCGCCGTTTCTAACAAATTACCTACCTACTCTTTCTTGGTACTTAAATCCGTTCTGAAGTTTTTCTTAAATTTGTAGCTTTTAATCATGCAATCTCTTGGAATGCCTAGTTAACTCCATAATGAACTACCTGCCCTGGAGAATCTTAGGATAGCTCTCACAGGTGAAGTTAGGTGAAGAATAACCTCAATTATTGCAATTGCTGATTTCTAAGTTGTTGCTACCTCGGTTCTTTTGTGCCACACAACTGCACCATAGGTAATCATAGTCTTTAACATCATGTTGTACTTTGTACATCTACCTTAAGATATTTGGTTTCCAAACCAATGATTTGCCTGGAAGTCTCTTGCATATGATAGGGACTTTTGTGACTTTCTCGATAGTTATTTCGACGCGTTTATTCTCGAGGAGTTTGCTACCTATCATAATTCCTTTATATTTTACCGATTTCTGGATGTCTATTACTTCGCCAGATATAATCTTATACGTTTCATTGGTATAATTGCTGTGTTTAATCCTACTGAAAGACAGCATTACTTCGCAGGTGTCAGGCATCTTTGGGCTATACCACAGAAAGTTTCTTCAAACTTCCCTAAGGTTTTCATAACAATGTCATCAGCGTTGCCTTGAAAAGTAAGACGTTCCAGTATTTCATCCACAACAAGACTCCACAGCAAGGGTGATAGTACCTCTTCCTAAGGATGATTTTCTGGACATTTTTTCCACCGTTCTTGTACCTAACATTTCACTTATCCATGAGGGTATAGTGATACATATTCATTTTCTTTCAAGTACTTTGTGTACGGTCTCATGAGAGGTATTTTCAAAGGCACCCTCATTGTCTAAGAAGGCATATAAGGCTATTTCTTTAGCATCTAATTAGTCAGGGCGGTCTCTGTTCTTCGGTCTTCCCGTCCTGATAGCATTTGGTGGTGGTTAAGAGGCATCTTAATTAATACTTCCCATCTTATGAACTTACCAGTTACCTTCTTTAAAATTTTTAGTAAAATAATATGTTAAAATTGTTGGACTGAATGACTGAAAGTATTGTATCCTTTTTCCCAATATTTCGAAAAAATATGACTTAAGCTCTTCTTTATAGAATTGGTACATACCCAAGGGTAATACTACTACTACTACGTATACTAATAAGACAATATTTTAACATAACCCACAGAATTTTTAAGGAGATTTTTTAAGAACTCATTAAAAAAGTAGAACCCTCACCTCTTTGGTTCTTACAACTCACAAAAAGTTCATAAACTTGAATATAAATGAAAACATAAAAATGATTAGGTCTATCACGACATATGTCTCTTCCATCTCCACGCATAGCCGTTTAACATTATCTCAGAAATAATTGCTTAATATTCATCCTTCGATTCAGAATAAAAAAGTAAACAATAACAACAACAATCAATTCAATTTAAATTCTTTAAAACCAAATGACAAATTCGTTACTTTATCCAAATGACACGCACGTGCTCATAACCAGCAAAACAGATCGAATCAGTAAAACTCATCCTACACGTCTTCGTCATCATTTAATCCCAAACCAAGAAGATTACTGTCACCAAAACATATTTCTCTGTTCTCAATAGTCGTGAGTCCATGGTGGTTTTGGTTCCGGTTCTGCTTCTGACCTGCTTCTATTCCTTCTGCACCCTTTCAATCTTTATATTTTTGTAACCATAAGGACGGAGAATGAAAAATTGGAAAAGTTGCACATTATTAAAAAGTTCCAGCATCCTTTCACTCATAAGGGATTCTTATATATCGGATGCTCATTGCTGCTAAATACGAAACAATTGGCACTCTCTGTTGGTGGTTGTCGTCGTCCTTTACGTTTCTACTTCGGTCATTGCTAGCGACATTTGTCATAAATAATTCCAATAAATTAAATACATCCTTTTAGAACTTAATGCTCACCCCCTTTTCCCATTTTTTTTTCAAACAGAAATAACCAAACCAAAACCCGAGAGATACAAACTCATTGTGCGAGATACAAATTGTCCTCTGCTCGACTGAACAGCGCAGCAGATAGATTCAAGAGTTCAAAAATGGAAAATACGTGTGACCATTGTTGTAGTAATGAAATTAAATTAATTTCTTTATTGTACACTCACTCACACTAACACAGAGGGAGTATATTGAAATTTTATTAAAATCCACAAAATCATTCGAGAAAGAGAGAAAGGGTGACCCAGCGAGTCACAATCACAGCTCACAGATAATAGCTAGGAACCAAGAAGCACTCGAGTTCGTTGCTTTCGGGATGTTTATTAATACGGTTCTATGGTATTTTCATTCTTCATCAACTCATTCAACTCTGGATTCAGGATCACCCCTGCGGAATCGCCCCCTTGGTTTTATTGTTGATTCGCTTTATTTATATCGTTTTGTTTTCGGTTGGTTACAAATACCAAAGTTTTGGGTCATTGATATAATATCTATAGGTACACAGAGATACATCTTTTAATAAGATGATGTCGATGATCAACATCCGCATCAACATCATCGTGCTATTTGGAAGGGACACAATGAGGACTTCTCTGTCAAGGGGTGATACAAAGGGAATAACCCAACGTTATATTGCATTGAATTGGAACATGATGCTAATCCTTTTTTAATATCATCGAAGGAGGAAGCCGAACGTAGTGGGGTTACTTTGGTTGGTTTCTTTGTGCTCTGGTAGAAGTTGGTTAACCTGATACAGCAGGCGCCAGAAGGAGAATTACTGGAATTTCGTATAGGAGCTGGGAGGGGTTAAGTTTTCTTGAGAAGAAAATCTTAGAACGTCTGATCATAATTTTACTCATGGGGTAAGGCATGTTTCGGTTTAAGAATGGAAGATTTAACCTTTAACATCCGTATTGTAATTATGTACCTTAAAGGTTTTAATAGTGATTGAAAACTTTCAATTATACATGTGTGTGTATTGTCGGCAGGAATGGAGCATGAACAAACACAATATTCAACCAGTAGTTACACATCATCAAGAAAAGGATTTTGCGGAGTGGCTCAAAGATATCAAACCTGGTCCTGACACGTTTAAAAAGATCAAACTTATTGTTGGAAGAGCGAACTTAATACAAGAGACCATCCTTCACGGACAAGAAGTTTCAACAAATTCAGCTGAGAAAGCTTTAATGTTTGCCAATCGCTCTGAGGATAGTTTCAAAGACCGCCCTCTAATACATCTTCCTAACTTTATCGAAGAACTGTCTTGTGTTTTACGTGAGTACCTGCCATTTATGGCTTAACCCCACGGCAGGCCTACCTCCATCGGAGTCAGATTAGGTCCTGACCATTAACCCCAAATCGGCCGAAGCCGATTCAGTCGCAAAGCTGTGACATATTGCAGGCATGAACACACCTCTTGCTTGGAGGCGAGGTCTATCTAACACCTCTTGAATCCAGGCACGCCTGGAAACCATGTATATCCGCATTCGGAATAAACCAAGCCACCACGATACTCCCACTAGGGGGCCTACCTCATAGATAGTTTGAAGAAAGAGTGTACGCACGCGACAGCTGAACCTCTCTATCCGAAGATAGAATAGGAGAGCCAGAAGACGTACGCTATAGCCCTCAGACTTCAGGGCACTATCTCCCATGGTGCCAGAATATAGCTTCCGGTCGAGCTTCGCAATTGTGAGATCAATTACAGATGAGTTTCTGCAAAACTTAGGGCCTGTCAGCCCCAGATACACACACCCAGCTAAAGTCGAGGTAGAAACCATCAACCAAGAATGTGCACCGCTCTGGTGAGTTGTTACACACTCCTTAGCGGATTCCTACCTTAAGGACACCGCCGTCCAGACTGTTCCCATCTAGTTAGTTTGTCAGTTACTTACGTAACCTGTCCACAGGCACCACGATGAGGTCGATAGGAACCTGGAGTGTAAGAATTGTCAATAGTAGCAATACCGGCCCACCGAAGTGGACGAGCTCGTCGAAACTCAAGACCATGGAACATGCATTCAACCACCTCACCACCATCCAACAATCATGGCCTTAGGCTAGCCGCCACCCATTAAGATCGTGGAATTACGCATGCTGTACGCGGACTGGCATGCCACCACGCCGTAGATAATCTTGGACTTATGATCGCTGCCATGATCCGGTGTATGGTTAATGGCAACAAACGCCCATTGGTCAAGTGTCTCAGAGCCCCGGACATGCCTTAAACTACTACCGACTCTACACTCCCACCTGCACTTTATCGAAGAAATAGAAACTCGAGGAAACTTGAGGAGATATACACTTTTACCGACATCGTGACCTCATTCAACGAAACAAACTTCTTATCGGAGCCGCTACTGATAAATGTTTTCACTTCTACTGAAGAAGTGGCTGACATTATCATCACCGAAAACTTAAAAAAGTTTAGAAGGAAGTGCCTAGATTTATAATGAATACCTTAAAAAGTTACCAAATCTGATTGTTCTTCTGCTGACTATGATCTTCTGCAACTGTCTCAACGAAAAATAGCAAAATTCTTCCCCGTCCCACAAAAGAAAAACCGCGCAAATGTGGGAGAATAAAGAACAATTTCACACCTCTGCTGTATGAGCAAGATACTGCAAGCTTTGTAATTGAAGAAACTCAACGTTTTCTGCAGAGAAACAGATGTCTGCCGCCATGTCCCCAGCTGGAACTTCTTACTGACGTTACACTTAGACCCAACAAAAAGAAATATAGCGTTCCTCCTGGACATCACAAAACACAAAAGCTTCGAAAGTATTTCGATAAAAGGACTACTATGCAAACTCTTGGAACTTGGACTTCCTAATCACTCGGTACGAATAATCAAAAATTTTCTAACCCATAGGCTTTTTTATGTACAAGGTGGCAAAACACGTATCATCAATGCTGGAGTCCCTCAAGAATCAAAACTTGGACCGCTGCTGTTTAACATTTATACTGTTGATCAACTATCCAACATACCAGGAACGATCGAAGCTTGATGCAGACCATAGATGGCTGCCAGGAGAATGCAAGAGCACAAACTATCTCAAATGGGGACTTACTATCGCAAAAAAGGACTGAAGATAAACAGCGAAAACACCGAACGTATCTGCTTCCGAGCACCAGTGACTGTCATTTGAAGCAGAATGTTTACAACACGCTGTCAAACTCAAGCTTTCAGGCAAGAAAGTAGGTACTTGGGAATCAATTTTGCTGACATGACGGAAATTCAAGATTTCCTCATCTGGTTTACTATATCACCTTCAGCAACGAAGACGATTAGGGTTTTGAGAGGACGATCTCCGCATTTTCATTGGAACTAAATCGCAACCCACTGGCGAAGAAATATATACATACCAACCGAGAAGCTATTCGAGGAGACACACATTTTCTGCAGCTCTCCGGAAAAATAATCAAAAACATAGAAGATCATCCCAGTTAGGAGTGCAACAACTCCTCCAGCATCAGCTAGAGCTGGGGACTAGTTGATATCACTACTTTCTGAGATTATTTCTCTCGTAAGATTCGCATCGTAGCACGAGGTGTGTGTGATGTCGATGTGTAAACGTTTTGTTGAAATCACATGTTTTGTAGGCATAATTGATCAAATTCGGGAATACTCAATAATAAATTGTTATCGACTACTCTCTGCCAACTGAAAAAAATTCATTCACATAAATATGGCATCCTATATCTTAACACTAGGCTGTTTTAAAATTTTGCCAATTTCTCTCAGAATTAACTTTCTTGCTTTTATTTAGAAATTGTTTAAAACACTAAGTTTCTTGAAGATAAGAGAAAGTTAGTGTGACCCAGTTGTCCACTTTATTTTTGTTACTAAATTAAAACATGTTGGCTCAACAATAGGGGCGAAACGTTCATCATTTGGCTTTACATAATGCTATTTATTTGCTTACAATATCATATTAATGTTTTCTTAATCTAATTCATGATTTTTTAATATTAACTGAATAATATTTTTTGATGAGTGGGCGTTTTATGCCCTGTAGTATTGATTGTTGTTCTTCTCGGAAAAGGATGCGTTGTCGTTACCCGGGTAGAAAATTATCTAGGAAACACTATCGAATAGCGTGGCCCTAGCTAGATTGGCCATTATATAGTAAATCCTATGCTGGGCCTAGACAGATGCAAGCCTGGCGGATCTTGACTAATTTATGCTTATCCTGGCTTTATATTGAACCTGGCTAGAACTGCCTATTTATTGGCTTTTCCAGGAGTATCTTAGACTGGGCCTGGATATTTTTAACTTGATGTAGCCTAGATATGAAACTTTTCCTTGGCGATATATTGGCCGTAGATAGTATCGCCTCTTTATTGGCATTGTAACATATAAACTGCAAGGGACCTGGATAGTTTTTACTTGATGTAGCCTGGATAAGGAATTGTATCTGGGCGTTATATTGGCCTTAGCTAGTCTCGCCTCTTTATAGGCATTCTCAGATGTTACTTATACTGGGGCTATATAGTTTTTACTTGATGTATCCTAGATGTGCCTATACATTATGTCTCTATAAAAGGCTATCCATTATCCTTCTAAAAACATAACTTTTTTGTTTTGGTCCTAAATCGGTATTTTTCAGATTCTTTAATACGTATTTAAGTCTTTTAAACAGTATAATTAAAAGAGAGTTATTTGAGTAGCACTTTGAGACTCGATATTTTATATATCACAGTGGCGCAATAGGTAGCGCACAAGCACGGCAAGCGAGAGGACTCGGGTTCGAATCTCAGTGGAGGTAAATTAAAAAAAAAAAAAAATTCTTTCATTCCAGCAAAAAATCACTTAAAGAGTCGAATATAGGGAGGCAAAGAAAAAATGAAAATAATCAACAATAATAAAAAAGGAAAAATTTTTTTAAGAATTGCCGTAGCTCTTGTGCTACTTGTGAAGACTCATCTAGGGCCCATATAGGAACATCTAGCAAGGCCCATTATATACAGAGCATTAACAAATTAGCGAGGGACAAGCTAGATACTGCTCGGTAGGGCCATGATTGAAACTAAGAAAAACTAGCTGGGGCCTTGGAATTATCGAGTCAAAAATTCTACCCGGGTATGGATGATGTCTTCAAATTGATCGTCAGTGATGGCTTGGGTGTAAAGATACCTGTCACTAGGCTCTAGTTCATACTGGAGGAGTTGCTGCACATCTGTGTTAGGATGATCTTCTGGGTTCCTGGTGATTTTTCCGGAGAGCTGCAGCAAATACTTGTGTAGTGGTATTAACTTTGCTTCTTCGTGCAGATTCCTTGTTGGTATATCGTCGCTGTAGATCGAATACCTCGTAACCCAGAAAAGGTCGATTTTTAGGTAATGATGCAATTATATTGTGAAAAAAATTCCGGATCTAATTAAAAATATCCTGTGAACCTACAAACTATAATTTTAGAGCCACGCGCATAATTAACAACACGTCTCTCATTGCCTCTCATTGATTTAATAATAAGTTTTTTGTCTCTCCTGAAAAATCGACTTTTCTAGGTTACGAGGTATTCGATCTACAGTGACGATATATTTCTTCGTCAGTGGGTTGCGGTATAGTCCAGTGCAAATGCGGAGAATCATTCTCTCAAAATGCTTCATCTTTTTCATTGCTGTAGGTGAAATAGTAAACCAGATGGGAAAGGCGTAGGTCAGAACGGGTCGGATGTGATGGAGTCGTCTGCATAAAGCTTCGTCTTTGTACTGTAACGAAGCGTTCCATGCTGCTCTACTCTATACTACATACTTCTGCATAAACAGCGAGAATCGTAATTAATACTAAGAATTATACTTCGCCCGAGTAAGATTCACACACACCATAGGCTTATGACGTCACACAAAAAGCAAACAATAATATTTTTCGTTCGCCACCCATACAGTTCACATTCAGTTTCTACTGAAAAACTATCAAGAGGACCTACTCGGGTGAACGAAAATCACCTCACCTCGCTCATACATACAGTCAGGCGGCACAGTAGATCGATTGAATAAATCTTTTGAAGTCCAGTCGTAGACAAGACGTATAGACGAGTTGGTCATTTAGCTTCCCTTGCTTTTGCGGAGCTTCCCCCCACCAGTGGTAAGGGGTTTCGTATGAAGACAAGTTAGGTAGGTGAGATTGTCCAGCTATTTCTTATTAAGGCTTCCCCCCACCAGCGGTAAGGGGTCTTAATTTGAAGTTTAATGTCCTAATTGCCACCAGGGGCTTCGGTACCTGCTGATCTACCAGAGCTTAGGCCTGCTGTTTTGTGCCACCAGGGGCCTTGAACCTGCTGATCTACCAGAGCTTAGGCCTGCCGTTTTGTGCCACCAGGGGCCTTGAACCTGCCGATCTACCAGAGCTTAGATCTGCTGTTTTGTGCCACCAGGGGCCTTGAACCTGCTGATCTACCAGAGCTTCGGCCTGCTGTTTTGTGCCACCAGGGGCCTTGAACCTGCTGATCTACCAGAGCTTAGGCCTGCTGTTTTGTGCCACCAGGGGCCTTGAACCTGCCGATCTACTAGAGCTTAGGCCTGCCGTTTTGTGCCACCAGGGGCCTTGAACCTGCCGATCTACCAGAGCTTAGGCCTGCTGTTTTGTGCCACCAGGGGCCTTGAACCTGCTGATCTACCAGAGCTTCGGCCTGCTGTTTTGTGCCACCAGGGGCCTTGAACCTGCCGATCTACCAGAGCTTAGGCCTGCCGTTTTGTGCCACCAGGGGCCTTGAACCTGCTGATCTACCAGAGCTTAGGCCTGCCGTTTTGTGCCACCAGGGGTTTTGAACCTGCCGATCTACCAGAGCTTAGGCCTGCTGTTTTGTGCCACCAGGGGCCTTCAACCTGCTGATCTATCAGAGCTTCGGCCTGCCGTTTTGTGCCACCAGGGGCCTTGAACCTGCTGATCTACCAGAGCTTAGGCCTGCCGTTTTGTGCCACCAGGGGCCTTGAACCTGCTGATCTACCAGAGCTTAGGCCTGCTGTTTTGTGCCACCAGGGGCCTTGAACCTGCCGATCTACCAGAGCTTAGGCCTGCCGGTTTGTGCCACCAGGGGCCTTGAACCTGCCGATCTACCAGAGCTTAGGCCTGCCGTTTTGTGCCACCAGGGGCCTTGAACCTGCCGATCTACCAGAGCTTAGGCCTGCCGTTTTGTGCCACCAGGGGCCTTGAACCTGCTGATCTACCAGAGCTTAGGCCTGCTGTTTTGTGCCACCAGGGACCTTGAACCTGCTGATCTACCAGAGCTTAGGCCTGCTGTTTTGTGCCACCAGGGGCCTTGAACCTGCTGATCTACCAGAGCGTTAGCCTGCTGTTTTGTGCCACCAGGGGCGTTATACCTAAGGATCCCGTCAGGAACCAGACATCCGAATGAAAGGGCCCGTTCGAAGCTGAATTACCAGCAGCCAGAATACCCGTAATCAAGTACCAGATCCAGAGCATCGTCAAGCAGTATAACTGATGCAAAGCAGCTAGACTAGAAGCCAGAAGGATTGATGCCCGTGAACCGTTCCATTACCCGAATTAAGTGAAATATTAGTAGCAGATTATTGTATGTTATAGATTTAAGAGTTATTTTCAATAAAGATTTTGTAATAAGGTTTGAAGACCTTTAAATCTGGAGTTTCGTGTTTTCTTCAGGACGACCCTGACAAGACCGACGAGCAAAACCTCGGCTGGAAAGCAAAAAGCACATCACAAATTGGCGCCCGAGCAGGGACCTATAAGGTCCAACCCTGTAAGGAACAAAATCTGAAAAACTCAAACTATAACATACAACCGCCGCCGCCGCCCGATAAGAACCAGTTCAACATGTCTGATAACGAAGAGGAATTCGATTGTTTCGCTAGCCTAGGAGCCATATATCTCTTGAGGAAGCAAGAGTTAATGGAACGAATGAGCCAGCTAGGAATAGAGACAGACGGTTCGATCATCACGTTGAGAGCCCGTTTCAGCGCTTATATAAAAGAAGCCCGACAACGAAAATCCACACAAAATTTATGTGAGGAAATTATGAAGACTACTACTGACCGAGAATACAAAGAAGACAACATAGTTCCAGCACCATATAATTCGAAAAGGACCGAAGATTTTGACCTACCGAAATCTCCTAACTACACGGAAATCTTTTTCCAAGTTCCACCTCGTCCAGTTCCAAACATCGCCGGCCCTAGCCAAGTACATTCCAAACCGCCCGAATCACAACCCGCCACTAGCCCAGATGCTACGACCGTTCGGCAGCCCGAAGCTCAAACTTCGAATGGACCCGTAGCCAGATTTACTCCTAGTCACGACGCCGAGGTCATGAATACCGTAAGAAAGTGGGGATTGAAATTTGATTCTTCGGGAAATGCGCTAGCATTCATGGAGAGAGTTGAGGAGCTGACCGAGTGTTACGATATCTGCCCAGACGATTTGCTGAAAGCCCTTCCAGAAATCCTTAGAGGAACAGCCTTAGAGTGGTATAGGATAAATCGTGACCGACTTAGAACATGGCTAGATTTTCGCACATGCTTCTTGGAACATTACCTGCCAGTCCGCTTCATTTATAAGTTAGAGGACGAGATCATGCGGAGGAAGCAATGTGCCCGAGAGAAAGCAAAAGAATTTATACAGGCAACTCAATATCTTATACACCAGCACCCCCGTATGAGTCTTTCGGAAAGTGTCGATAGAATATATGACAGTCTTCGTCCAGAATACCATTTGTACATCAAGAGACGAGACTTCCAGAATTTGGACGAACTAATGAAGTTAGCCGAAGAGTACGAGTACATACAGGGCCAAGACCGGAATCAACGCCAACCTACACCACGACCGAACCCAGGGGTAAACATAGTACCCACAACAAACCTACGGACGCTTAATAATAACCGCCCTACACCGCCGCAGCCCAGAGTACCCTTTAACCGTAACAATTATGACCGACCCGCCGCCCCGACAGTCCAGTATGATCGAACAACGCACTGCTGGAACTGCAAACAGCGTGGGCATACAAAGAGGAACTGCCATCGTCCTTTCCGGCTGTTTTGCTCCTTCTGCGGTGAAGACGGTCGCCTGACCGATGATTGTGCATGTCACCCACATCGTGCAGCCGTGCTGAACGATAGGTCCCACGCCTTAAGTAAAAATCCGATACGACAAGAACGTAGTGAAGCTCACCGGCCGATGGTAAATGAGGATCTCAGGGCCGACCGACCAGTCATAACAGAGCCAGACAATGAAAGAAGTAAAGACACCGAGTTTCTGCCAGAGAAACCAAACCAAGACCAGGAGGCCGGAGTTCAGGTTTTAAAACAACCAGAGGGGCCAAAACCATGGGAAGATCCAAGATGTTTCATACCAGTCCAGATTGGCGGCCAACTCATTAAGGCTTTGCTGGATACAGGCGCTACTAAGTCCTTTATAAACGCAAAGACTCGCCTTTTGTTAAGACAAAACAAAGTACCGATGGAATATAGAAGACACTTGACACACCTCGCAAACGGCGACCCCGTTGCGAGCCAGGAACACTATACTGTGACTATGTTAATTAATGATCAGCCGATACAGGGCGAATTAACATACATGGAGCAACTTACCGAAGATATGGTGATAGGTGTGGATCTCTTATCAAGTGCAGAGTTCAGAATGACCCTACGTGGTAGGGAAATTCGGTCGTTTGATAGCATACAAGAACAAGCCCGGAATGAACTTTGCTTGCTAGGGGGCAAACCTCTATCAGGCCAACAGGAGGAACGCCTAACTGAATTGCTAAACGCCGAACTTCCAAAATTTGATAACCTTCCCAAAACTACCAACGCCGCAGTACACCATATCAAGTTAAAGACCGATCAACCGTTTAAGCGACGGTATTACCCTAAGAATCCCGCGATGCAAAAGATCATCGACGATGAGATCAATGACCTGTTACACGATGACAAAATAGAACCGTCAAACAGCCCGTATAGTTCACCCATCGTCCTGGTAAAGAAGAAAACCGGTTCTTGGAGAGTCTGTGTCGATTACCGACAGTTAAATGGAATCTCAGTTATGGATGCATACCCGCTACCCCAGATTTTTGCAATTCTGGACAAACTCAAGCGAGCGAACTTCATCTCGACCATAGACCTCAAACAGGGTTATTGGCAAATCCCCTTGCACCCCTCATCACGGCCGGCCACTGCTTTTACAGTACCCGGACGCGGCCTTTTTCAATGGAAGGTTATGCCATGCGGACTTAATTCCGCCGCCGCTACATTTCAACGAATGCTAGACAGCATCATAGGTCCTGATATGGACGACTACGCTTTCGCTTATTTGGATGACATAATCGTCATAAGTGCAACCTTTGAGGAACACCTTAAGCACCTAAAGGAGGTATTTAAGCGCCTTCAAGCCGTAAACCTGAGGATAAATAAAGACAAGTGTGAGTTTTGCAAAAGAGAATTGAGGTATCTTGGACACGTGGTCAGTGACCGTGGAATAAGTACCGATCCAGATAAGATCGCAGCAGTCCACGATTTAAAAGCTCCACGTAACGTAAAGGAACTACGGCGTATCATAGGAATTACTTCATGGTACCGTAGATTTATCAAAGATTTCTCTCTCGTGGCCACCCCTCTGACGAAACTATTCAAGAAGAGTGAGCAATGGACTTGTGGAGCCGCCCAAGAAAATGCCTTCAGGGAGTTAAAGAAGAGACTGACAGAGGCACCGGTTTTGGCGTGTCCTAATTTCGATTTTCCCTTTACGTTGCAGACAGATGCCAGTGAATACGGTCTAGGAGCCGTGTTGTGCCAGAACTACCAGAACCAGGAGAGAGTCATTGCTTATGCTAGCAGAACGCTGACAGATTTAGAAAGGAAATATTCTGTCACTGAAAAGGAATGTTTAGCCATCCTTTTTGGGATAAGAAAAATGAGACCGTACCTCGAAGGGTACCACTTCACCGTTGTTACAGATCACCACTCGTTGAAATGGCTTCACTCCCTGGACAACCCATCCGGACGATTAGCCCGATGGGCTATAGAACTGCAACAGTATGACTTTGAGATTATATACCGAAAAGGAGCAATGAACGTAGTTGCCGACGCTCTATCTAGGGATCCGTTACCTTTCACTCAAAGCGATATTGCAGTTATAGCCAGTACTCCGGAGGACTGGACGCAAAAACGCACCAGACAAGTCCTTCAGAACCCAGAAAAATATCCAGATTACCGAATAATTACAAAACGTTTATGCCGAAAATTCACGGCTCACCCTCTATCCAGTCAAGAGGCAGAGTGGAAGTTGTGCGTCCCTACCGCAGAAAAAGATAAGATCCTACACGACAATCACGACGTTACCACTGCAGGCCACCTAGGAATAGCCAAGACTACTGCTAGAATAATGCAGCAATATTACTGGCCGGGTATGTACCGAGACATAGCTAAGTACGTGAGCAGTTGCCAAGTATGTAGGAAATTCAAGGTCTCTCAGCAGAAGCCAAGTGGACTTATGCATACAAATATAGCGAATAGTCCTTGGGACACAGTATGCATGGACTTTGTGGGTCCGCTGCCCAGATCCATGAAGGGTAACACCATGATGTTCGTTATGGTGGATAAATTCACGAAGTGGGTGGAAGCAGTACCATTAAGGGCTGCAACTTCGCAAGCAGTAATTAAAGCTTTAAGAGAAAGGATCATAACTCACTTCGGAGTCCCTCGCGTCCTTCTGTCCGACAATGGTACACAATTTGTTAGCACGATCCTTACAGACTTCCTAAAAGAGATGGGAATACAACAGATATTCACTGCACCTTACACACCCCAAGAAAACCCAACGGAACGAGTCAATAGAGTGTTGAAAACTATGATAGCGCAATATGTGAATGATAATCACCGTTGCTGGGATGAGCACATCCCCGAACTATCCTTCGCCATCAACACCAGCAAACATGACTCTACAGGTTTTACCCCAGCTTTCCTCAATTTTGGAAGAGAACTAAAAGCACCGCAGCCTGCTCCTCTCCCCGGCAACGACACCGAAGAACCAGTTTCTGTAAGACAAGAGAGACTAAGGGCTCTTTATCAACTCGTGAAAACGAATCTGCAAACCGCCGCTCAAAAGCAAGCACGTGGTTATAACCTCCGACACCGAGCTTGGAAGCCCAGCATTGGGGAACAAGTATTCAAGAGAGTAAAAACCCTCTCTTCCGCCGCCAAACACTTCACTGAGAAGTTAGCACCCCGCTACGAGGGTCCATATGAAGTCGTACGATTTGACTCTCCCGTTATCGCAGTGATAAGGAGAATGGAGAACGGAAAGAGAAGCTGTATTATTCGCTCTCACGTAAAAGATTTAAAAGGATTCTCAGCACAAGAATATAAAAGGAATGACGAAGGCAGGCTAGCCATTAGTACGTTCACAACCACCGAACCGATAAGAACCAGGATGGAACCATCGGCAAACCAAGGCACTAACCAGCCATGGGACAGACAACCCACGAGGCCAACGAAAATGCGGCCAGAAGTAAAGTCCGTAATTTTCTTGCCCACGCTACCAAGCACAGCAAAGCCGCCACAGGACAACACGAAAGTTATGGGAAGCCGGAGAGTACGGGTAAAGACCAGCAACCCAGAAGGCAAAAGCGAGATCCCCGGGAATCATGCCACCGCCGCTACAGAATCATCCGCTACCGTCACCCTACCCCGTAAGACTAAAGAGGGGCACGAGTTACGCAACATCATACTCACTCGGTCAGAATGAAGAATGTACACAACACGAAGTATTGCAGTACTTTCGTAAATTAATGATCATTGCGATTGTATACATCTGTTGTAATTAACTTATAAATATGAGCATAAAAAACTACTGAGAGTAAGGAGATTAGAGTAGAGTACAGAGATTAAAGTAGAGTACAGAGACTTCGCTTTACGCTTGGCCTCATTAGCTAACAGTCATTAAAATTAAGCTTAAATAAAATTGTTATTTCTTTTTTTCGAAAACCGAATTGTTGTTGTTTCTTACGTTTATAAAACGGATTATTTAAAACCTATAACTGGCGCAGTCGGTCTTTTTTGCAAATTTCTCGAAGACAGCGTTTTTAAAGTCAATATTTCCTTGTGAGTTTATATATCAAAAGTACATTGATATTGCAAATGAAAATTGCATTTATTGAGACATCAAGATAGTTGACTGTACTTGTGCTTCACATCAAAATCATATTGATGCTAAGTGGATTTTTGCAAAAGAACAAAGGACCAGGGCACACCTTGTGGTGGAGAATTTTAATTCATTGGCCCAGGACGAACTTTCGGTGAATCGATTAACAGAACTACAATTTAATATAACTGGAAATAGTATTAATCTATTTAATGGGTATATGTATGTATTTATCGTAAATATTATATTATTATTACTTTAACTAAACTAAACTTAAACTTATATCTACATATATAATTATTTTTATTGTATAATTTCCATATTATTAGTTTTAGCACATAAGTATATCTTTATTAAAATAATATTACAGTAATATTATAATATACAAGTATCATTATTCCATTTACATTCTTTTTCTTACATATGTATGCGTAAACATAAGTCAAACAGTCATTACTCAAAAAATTCAATCATATATAGACCATATTGTAAACCAGATTGTGAAAGTGAAGAAGACGAACATAGTTTAACAATGACTAATGAAAATACAACGGGAAATAATAATCCAGTTAATACGGAATATCCTCTTAGATCTTCTGGCTTGGGTTTAGATGGTTTGTTTTTAAACAGTTCAATTAACGGTAGTAGTGTTATCAATGGATCTCATGATCTCAACAATAATTCAAATAATTTAACCAGCAATATTAACACAAATATTAACGCAAGAAATGAAGCAAATAATTTGAATAATGCGGTTAACATTGGTGAAATTAATAACATCTTTAATACACTCAAAATTCCCGATGCCGTAAAAGATCTTCCCCAATTTAGTGGAAATCGTAGACTTCTCTACGAATTTTTCAATAATGTTGAAGAAATATTAAGTCTTATGGGTAGTATTAACAACACGCCATATGCTCGAATCATCATGAGAGCAATACGAAACAAGATTACTGGTGAAGCAAACGAAGTTTTAAACATGTTTGGAACACCTTTGGACTGGCCCTTAATCAAAGAAAATCTGATATTGCATTACTCTGATAAAAGATGTGAAACTTCCCTTATAAGAGACCTTCATAATATTAAACAAATGAATGACACAATTGAAGTATTTTACTCAAAAATTGTAGAAATTTTGTCGACATTAAATAACCACGTACATATTCACGAAGGAGACTCTAATGTAGTTTTAGCCAAAGGTCATCTTTATTCAGAAATGTGCCTTAATACATTTCTTATTGGTCTTAGGGAACCTCTAGGTTCAACCGTTAGAGCTATGAGACCGACCACACTTCAAGAAGCATTTAGTTTTTGCATAAGAGAACAAAATTCTTATTACATGAAATACTCTGCTCCAATTAATACTTCTAAGTCAATTAGATCAAACTATTCAGCACCAACAAATCAAAATCCATTTAAGTTTAGTCACGGTATTACATCTTCTGGCCAAAGGTCAAACGTATTTCCTCAGAGACTAAATATGCAACCGTTTCCACAAAATAATGTCTTTGTTGAAAACCCTTCTACTTTCCCAAACCAACGTCAAAACCAAAACATTGGAAATCCATACAATAACCTTTCATACCCATATCAAAATCAAAATATTGTACCAACCAGACCAAAACATTTTTCTCAATCTATTCCATTGAATAACCATTTTATTCCATATCAAAATCAGAATATAGCACCCAGACCAACCAATTTTACCCAACCTTCCATAACATATCCAGCGCCAATGGATATAGCAAGCGGTACAACCCAAAACACTAGAACTCAGCAGTCCAATTATAGAGCTCCGAATTCATTCAACACACATACAAATAACACGCCAAGCAACAACAACAGCAACGCTCATTCCAACTACTCGATTAAAGAAGTGTATAATATACAACAAGATCCCACATACTACCAGAATCCATCAATAGAAACAAATTCAATAAACTATTTAGACTCTTACCCTGAACCATTCTCTTATACACAATTAGATCAGTATATTCCTATTGAACATCAAGATGTATCAAATGAATTTTATAATTATAACGATGAGATAAACCACGAAATAGATGACACAAATTTTCGGTTTATTGCCTCGGAAAACAAGTAGGATTCATTGACATAAATAAACAGTGTACAAATTTATTGCCATATATTTCCATCATGTCTAGATCAGGAAAACCACTGAAGTTCCTTATAGATACAGGTGCTTCAGTAAACTTTATTAATCCAGAAGCGACGAATTATGAGACACTTGAAATTATTGAACCTGTTTGTATCACTACTGTTTTTAATAAGTACAAACTCAACAAGCAGGTTACACTCCCCGCATTTGAAGAATTAAATACGGATGAGAAATTTAAATTTTTAGTTTTTAAATTTCATTCCTATTTTGACGGCTTAATAGGTTTAGAGATGCTGAAACGTTTACAAGCTAGAGTCAACCTTAAAGACAAGATTCTAGAAACAAACCCAATTACACATCAAAAATTATTAATATTCCTCCGAATTCCAAAATTATAGCTAGCTTACCAGTAGATATAGAAAATGGAGATATCTATATAAAACCCACAATGGTAAATAAATTTTTAAAAATACCTGAAGGCATTTTTAGATCTTCCAAATGGTACAGTCTCGTAGAAGTGATAAATATGTCAGATCATGAACAAAAACTGTTTTTAGAGCAACCTTTAAAAGTTGAACCTTATATCAACTTTCATGAAGTTTATAATGTTAACGTTAAATACGATCTGCACCAACCTGAACAAATATCTAATAACGACATTACAACCTTACTTCGAACAAACCATATGAATTCAGAGGAAAAAGAACAAATTTTAAAACTTTGTAGGCAATATGATGATATATTTTTCAAAGACGGTAGTGCACTTACGTTCACGAACGCAATCAAACACCGAATCAAAACAAACGATGAAACACCCATTTACACAAAGTCCTATAGATATCCGGAAATCCACAAGAAAGAGATTCAGAACCAAATACAAGAGCTCCTGAAACAAGGAATCATAAGACCAAGCTATTCCCCATGGAGCAGCTCAATATGGATTGTCCCCAAAAAGATAGATGCGTCGAACAAACAAAAGTGGCGTCTTGTAGTGGACTATCGCAAGCTCAACGAAAAAACTATTGGCGATAGATATCCACTACCTAATATGGAAGATATTTTGGATAAACTAGGAAGGAGTATGTATTTTACTACTCTCGACTTAGCATCAGGTTTCCATCAAATCGAAATAGACCGCAGGGATATAAGTAAAACAGCGTTCACAGTGGATAATGGCCACTATGAATTTCTTAGGATGCCATTCGGCCTTAAAAACGCCCCATGTACTTTCCAAAGAGTCATGGATAATGTTTTGAGAGACATGCAGGGAAGAAATTGTCTTATTTATATGGACGACATCATTGTGTTCTCGACTTCTCTTCAAGAGCATTTGGAAAACCTTAAAAAAGTCTTCTCAAAGTTGCGACAAGCTAACCTTAAAGTTCAGCTGAACAAGTCCGAATTTTTGAGAAAAGAGGTAGCTTTCCTTGGACACATTGTAACTCCACAAGGTGTAAAACCAAACCCTGAAAAATAGAGACAATAAAAAAATTCCCAATTCCTCGCACACAGAAGCAAATCAAATCCTTCCTCGGTCTGTTAGGGTATTATAGAAAATTTATTCAAGATTTTGCTAAACTCACAAAGCCATTGACAGAATGTTTAAAAAAAGGCAGAACTATTTCATTAGATGAACGTTACCGTAACTGTTTTGAGCATTGCAAGGACATTCTCAGTAATGACCCACTTTTGCAATATCCGGATTTTTCAAAGCCTTTCAATTTAACAACAGATGCGAGCAATTTTGCTCTAGGTGCAATCTTAAGTCAGGGTCCAATAGGTTTTGACAAGCCGATATCTTATGCATCACGCACATTATCAGACTCAGAAATCAGCTACAGCACAGTGGAAAAAGAGCTTCTTGCAATTGTTTGGGCCACGAAACATTTTCGTCCATATCTATATGGACGTAAATTCAATATAGTGACAGACCACAAACCACTGACCTGGTTGTTTTCTTTGAAAGATACTAACTCGAAATTGATAAGATGGCGACTTAAGCTTGAGGAATTCGAGTATGAAATACACTACAAAAAAGGTAAAGTAAATACTAATGTTGATGCTCTAAGTCGCATTGAAGTAAACGTGAACGAATCCATGCAAAATAACGTAAACGATTTGGAAACAAGTAGCAACATTTCTACCGTGCATTCTGCTTTAGAAAATTTAGACGATGGAATAGCAATTTCAGAACGTTCATTAAATGAATTCACTGACCAACTTGTTCTTATCAAAACTAATTCTGAAACAATCCCGGACATGACTTATAAAATATTATTTCAGAATAAACGGCGAAGAATCTTTAGACAGCCAGATTTATACAATGAACAAATAATAACATCAATCCTTAAAGACAATATTTCTCCAAAAAAACTAATGGCAGTATATACGGATGACGATACTTTTAGAATAGTTCAAATAGTTTTTTCAAAACTTTTTTCCAACCGTAAAATATTTAAACTTATTCGCTGCAAGGAAATGTTGATTGATTTAGTAAACAACGATGATCAAGACGAAAAAATAAATGAATACCATTTAAAATCTAACCACAGAGGTATAAATGAGACATTTCAACACCTTCGCCGAACTTATTATTTTCCTAATATGAAAACTAAAATAACAAAAATTATAAACAATTGCGAAAAATGTCAATTATTGAAATATGAAAGGCATCCTCCCAAAGTCAAGTATGAAGTCACAAAAACACCTAGTCTACCTCTAGATACCTTACACATCGATGTTTACGCAATACATAACCAACAAATTTTGACAATAATTGATAGGTTTTCCAAATTTGCATCCGCCTATATCTTAACAGCTCGTAACAGCATCAATATAATTCAATCCTTGAGAGAGTTTTTTTGTCACCATGGTTCACCAAAAACAATTGTCTGCGATCCTGGATCAGAATTCAGCTCAAATTTATTTAAGGAATTTTGTATTCAATATGAAATAACATTACACATCACAACACCTCAAAACTCCACAGGAAATTCACCCGTCGAAAGATTCCATTCGACCCTTACAGAAATTTACAGAATAATTTATGACAAAGACAAAAAACAAATATGCAAGGATATACTTAATGAAGCCCTCACTACAATAACAGCATTCACTCAGTTACTAACTTAACACCAATAGAACTATTCACTGGAAGGACACCTAAGTTTATTAAGGATATAAATTATGAATCTAAGCATGACTACTTAAATAAATTGCGATATTTTCAAACTAATCTCTTTGAACAAGTTAAAAATAAAATAGATCAACACAATAGACGCATAATAAACAAATTAAATAAAAATAGAGAAGATCCTCCAATTTTTCAAGAAAATGATTCTGTTTTCGAATTTAACAATAGACGTAACAAATTAACCCCTAGAGCAAAAAAATTAAAAGTTAGTTTAGATAAAAAAGTTGTAGTCATAACACCACAAAACAGAAAATCACATAAGAACAAAATTAAAAGAATGCGTAAATTTAAATAACAATTAGTTCAAAAATCTATACTCATTTATAAATTCAACGTAGTCCCAAGTCAGAAGATAGCTTAAATAGACCTTGCACATCCGAATTACAATAATAATAATAATTTGTATCAATATTGTATACAATATTCTAACAAAAGAAAACAGAACACACAAATTATAACAACAATATACCTACAAGTACAATGTTAATAAAATTAAATTGTCTAAAAAATTACCTATTTTAAAATTAAAATTCAAGAAAAAATTATTTTGTACAAGAAACCGTTCAAATATTGTAAATGAAATGAATATTTTTTATAATATCATCTAAATAGACTTAAATATTATGTATTGTAATTAAATAAGGTTAAAATCAGTTCCTTGAAGTAATATATGTAAATATGTATACCCAACGTAACAAAAGCATAATTCTAGTTAGTTAATCATCACATAAAATCAAATAATTACGACACGATATCATTAGAAAAAACAGAAACATAAGGTCAAAGACCTCAATTATCAACATCAGCTGTTCATCACTTTGGCAAACACCTGATTCTGGCGGCGGAGGAGTTACGCAACATCATACTCACTCGGTCAGAATGAAGAATGTACACAACACGAAGTATTGCAGTACTTTCGTAAATTAATGATCATTGCGATTGTATACATCTGTTGTAATTAACTTATAAATATGAGCATAAAAAACTACTGAGAGTAAGGAGATTAGAGTAGAGTACAGAGATTAAAGTAGAGTACAGAGACTTCACTTTACGCTTGGCCTCATTAGCTAACAGTCATTAAAATTAAGCTTAAATAAAATTGTTATTTCTTTTTTTCGAAAACCGAATTGTTGTTGTTTCTTACGTTTATAAAACGGATTATTTAAAACCTATAACTCACGCTAGACGCAAGCCGAGTAATGCCGTTGGAACTAAGACTCCAGTTAGAGGTAAAGAAGCCCAAGCAATACCCTCAACCGCCGCCGCCGCTTTAGTCGCTATGACATCGACCAGCGCATCGGCCGCCAGTAAAGTCGCAGTTACCACCCAACAAGGAGCCAACGAGGATCCATACGCCTGCCCCCCGTCGACATCCACCGCCGCCGCACACCAACATCTAGCAGTAGGGGATCTCAAATTCCCCATACTGATCAAAACTGAACCTAACACCCGACCGGATACCACTACGGAACGCCAAGGAGCCGAGCTAGCCTCAAGGGGCGACCCATTCACCGGAATTGACATACGCCGCCACCCGCAGTACGACCAGCGACGCAGACGGCAACGATTCTCTTTACAACGGCGACAGGGACGGGTAGATGTGCGAGTCATTAAAACTGGTGTGTCCATCCACCAGGGGCCTTGAACCTGCCGATCTACCAGAGCTTAGGCCTGCCGTTTTGTGCCACCAGGAGCCTTGAACCTGCTGATCTACCAGAGCTTAGGCCTGCCGTTTTGTGCCACCAGGGGCCTTGAACCTGCCGATCTACCAGAGCTTAGGCCTGCTGTTTTGTGCCACCAGGGGCCTTGAACCTGCTGATCTACCAGAGCTTCGGCCTGCCGTTTTGTGCCACCAGGGGCCTTGAACCTGCTGATCTACCAGAGCTTAGGCCTGCCGTTTTGTGCCACCAGGGGCCTTGAACCTGCCGATCTACCAGAGCTTAGGCCTGCCGTTTTGTGCCACCAGGGGCCTTGAACCTGCTGATCTACCAGAGCTTAGGCCTGCTGTTTTGTGCCACCAGGGGCCTTGAACCTGCTGATCTACCAGAGCTTAGGCCTGCTGTTTTGTGCCACCAGGGGCCTTGAACCTGCTGATCTACCAGAGCGTTAGCCTGCTGTTTTGTGCAACCAGGGGCCTTGAACCTGCTGATCTACCAGAGCGTTACCCTGCTGTTTTGTGCCACCAGGGGCGTTATACCTAAGGATCCCGTCAGGAACCAGACATCCGAATGAAAGGGCCCGTTCGAAGCTGAATTACCAGCAGCCAGAATACCCGTAATTAAGTACCAGATCCAGAGCATCGTCAAGCAGTATAACTGATGCAAAGCAGCTAGACTAGAAGCCAGAAGGATTGATGCCCGTGAACCGTTCCATTACCCGAATTAAGTGAAATATTAGTAGCAGATTATTGTATGTTATAGATTTAAGAGTTATTTTCAATAAAGATTTTGTAATAAGGTTTGAAGACCTTTAAATCTGGAGTTTCGTGTTTTCTTCAGGACGACCCTGACAAGACCGACGAGCAAAACCTCGGCTGGAAAGCAAAAAGCACATCACAGTACCTGCTATGTTGGCTAGTTGATCAGCAGTGTAAATGTTGAACAGCAGCGGTCCAAGTTTTGATCCTTGAGGAACTACAGCATTAATTCTTTTGGTTGATGACACATGTTTTTCTACCTGTACATAAAAAAGTGTAAGGGTTAGGACGTTTTTGATTTTATTCTTACCAAGTGATTAGGAAGTTCAAGTTCGGAGAGTTTGAATAGTAATCCTTTTATCCAAACGCTGTCGAAAGCTTTTTCGATCTCCAGTGTAAAGTGTAATATCAGTATGGAGTCCCAGTACTGGATGTAGGGTAGAGTGTTTATTTCGAAGGCCACTAATAATTAGAAATATTGTCGCTTCCTGCTGTTTTTTTGGAGTTTCCAGTGAAGATAATGTCAGCCACTTCTTTAGGAGAAGTGAAAACATGTGTCAGTGTTAATTATGTTAATTGTATTGAAAAGTGTTCACCTTTATTTATTCACCAAAATATTCGTAGTATGAGGAAAAATTTTGATTCTTTCTTAGCTCATTTTGAAGCATTGAATATTGTAGCAGATTTTATTATTTTAATAGAAATTTGGCTGTACGACCTTGAACTTCCAGATTACAGTATTCCTGGTTATGATACTTATGGTAATTGCAATAATTCTTACAATGCAGGTGGTGTTGCAGTGTTTATCAAGAAATCTCATCAATGTAAAATTTCTTGTTATAATTTGAGCAGTGCTGATATAATTAAAATAGATTTTGTGTTAAATAATGATAACTTCACCTTACTGTGCGTGTATCGCTTACATGCAACAAGCTTAGGAACATTTTTGGATCAATTCAGTGATATTTTAAAGTTCATAAGAACAAAGAATTTAGTAGTGGTAGGAGATTTGAATATAGACATCCTTAAATATAACACAGATTCTGACAATTACTTACTGCTTATGTCTTCATTTGGGTTAAAATCGATTGTGAATGAGCCCACACGAATAAGTGAAACATCTCAAACATGCATTGATCACATATTTGTAAGACTACAAGCAAATTGGTTTGACGACCTATCATGCGAGGTCCTAGATTACAAAATAACAGATCACTGTATGACAACCCTTCAATTAAAGCGATTAATCCTAGACAATACAAGTAGACATATTCCATTTCGTGTAAATGACCAAATAAACTTTTCATCTCTTTTAGAGAGCTTAAAGTTTGAGTTCTGGGAACTAGTTTATAGTCCAACAAATCCTTCTAGTGCATATGATATTTTTATTCACATCTTAATAGAACATATCAATCACTCTACACCTTCTTGCTCTAACTCTAAAAATGTAAAAAGTTTGCAACACCTTAAGACCTGGATAAGTGAAAATCTTATTCTTCTGATTAAAAAGAAAAATTCAATTTTTAAAAAACATAAACGTAATCCTGCAAACAATGCCTTGAAAAAATATTATAAAAAGCTTAGCAATAGCGTAAATAAGCAAGTAGAAGTTAGCAAAGACACCTTTTACTTTAAAAAGTTTGAAAATTGCAGGGGAAATATAAAAGAGGAATGGAAAATAGTTGATTGTATTCTGAGTAGGAAAAATGGAGAGGACTCCATTCAAAAAATAGAAGTAAATGATGAGTTAATTTCAAATCCACTTAGTATTGCTAGTATCTTCAATAATTACTTTATTTCAATTGCCTCAAATTTGAAACCGCGTCCCACACTAAATGATTGTGAATTGTATCCAGATTTGAAGAAAGATCAGTTTCAAAGCGTAGTTTCGTCTTTGTTCCTTTTACATCTCTTGAAATTTACAAGAAAATAATGTCCCTTGACAACAAATCCTCAAGTACTTCTGATGGTATCACAAACTGTCTCCTCAAGCGCATCGCGTTTTATGTTAGCGATATACTTTGCTTCATATTCAATATGAGTCTGAGTTCTGGTATTTTTCCTTCGTCCTTAAAAGATGCGGAAGTCATTCCTTTATTTAGAAAGGGAAATCGTTGTGAAATTAGTAATTACAGACTTATATCATTATTACCTACATTTGCTAAACTTTTGGAAAAACTTGTGAAAGATCGTATGATTTTATTTCTAAATAAAAACGATTATTTTAGAAAAAATCAATTTGGTTTTCGTGAACGTAGATCCACTGAGGACGCTATATTGAAGGTTTGTGGCGAAGTTAGTAAAGGTTTCAATAACAACAATAGTGTTTTAGCGTTGTTTATTGACATGACTAAAGCTTTTGACATGGTAAACCATCAGATACTTTTAGAAAAACTTTATAAGGCTGGGTTTAGAGTTTTTGATTGGTTTGCTTCATACCTTTCTGGTAGACATCAAAGGGTTAAAATTGATGGAGTTTATAGCAATGCTTTGGAATTAGTAGCCGGTGTACCTCAAGGCTTTGTTTTGGGTCCGATTTTATTTTTAATATATACTAACTCTCTCTTCAATCAGCCACTGAAAAGTAGTATAACTGCGTTCGCTGATGACATGGCTTTGACATACACAAATAGTTCCGTATTTCAATCGGTCACAGACTTGCAACAGGATTTATTTGTTCTAAGACAACGGTTTGCCAGGCACGACCTTATCGTTAATGAAAAGACTAAGAAATTGCTCAAAAAACCTACTTACTACCATTTACTTTGGTCTTATTCATTCAAAACTTCAGTACGGTATAGCTAGTTGGTGTGGTGCCTACAACAATACGCTTAACCCGGTGATTTCAGAGCAGAAGCATATTGTCCGAATCGTATGTAAAAAATCAAGACTAACAAGTACATAGTTGGCCTTTATTTCAAGAATGCTCTATATTACCATTAAAACACTTGTATATACGAGTATATAAAGTTCTCAAAGTTTTTTTCATGAGAAGCGGATACAGCACGACACTCAGAAGTTCAAATTCCTATAACTTAAGGATTAATACTCAAGGTTTAGTGAAAATTCCACTATGTAATAAAACACAATTCTCAAATTTTTTTACTGCTTTTCAATCAATTGCCGCTTAATGTAAGAAGGCAAAACTCTCTTCATTCATTTTTAAAATCGGTTAAGCAATGGCTTTTTAGTATGGATAGTTCGATGGTCAAAAATCTCTTTTTAACATTCACCCTTATTATAATAGGCGTTTAACTTGAACGACACTCGTCACTTTTTCTGTCGAGTCACTTTTAAGACGTTTATGAGTCGGTATTACGATACTTAAACGCCAGGCGTTTTGAATCAACATGCGTTCCACATAAACATCTGTCATTGACAAATAGATATTTCAAAACAATTTATGTTTTTACTTGCGACTTATAGGTACTATAAGGCAAGTTATGTATTCGTAGAAAAAATCGAACTCGAGATTTTGATCAAAGTTGACATTACGATGATAGCGAAGACTAAAAAAGTGGGTCTCGCAATTCTGTCTGTCTGTCTGTCTGTCTGTCTGTCTGTCTGTCTGTCTGTCTGTCTGTCTGTCTGTCTGTCTGTCTGTCTGTCTGTCTGTCTGTCTGTCTGTCTGTCTGTCTGTCTGTCTGTCTGTCTGTCTGTCTGTCTGTCTGTCTGTCTGTCTGTCTGTCTGTCTGTCTGTCTGTCTGTCTGTCTGTCTGTCTGTCTGTCTGTCTGTCTGTCTGTCTGTCTGTCTGTCTGTCTGTCTGTCTGTCTGTCTGTCTGTCTGTCTGTCTGTCTGTCTGTCTGTCTGTCTGTCTGTCTGTCTGTCTGTCTGTCTGTCTGTCTGTCTGTCTGTCTGTCTGTCTGTCTGTCTGTCTGTCTGTCTGTCTGTCTGTCTGTCTGTCTGTCTGTCTGTCTGTCTGTCTGTCTGTCTGTCTGTCTGTCTGTCTGTCTGTCTGTCTGTCTGTCTGTCTGTCTGTCTGTCTGTCTGTCTGTCTGTCTGTCTGTCTGTCTGTCTGTCTGTCTGTCTGTCTGTCTGTCTGTCTGTCTGTCTGTCTGTCTGTCTGTCTGTCTGTCTGTCTGTCTGTCTGTCTGTCTGTCTGTCTGTCTGTCTGTCTGTCTGTCTGTCTGTCTGTCTGTCTGTCTGTCTGTCTGTCTGTCTGTCTGTCTGTCTGTCTGTCTGTCTGTCTGTCTGTCTGTCTGTCTGTCTGTCTGTCTGTCTGTCTGTCTGTCTGTCTGTCTGTCTGTCTGTCTGTCTGTCTGTCTGTCTGTCTGTCTGTCTGTCTGTCTGTCTGTCTGTCTGTCTGTCTGTCTGTCTGTCTGTCTGTCTGTCTGTCTGTCTGTCTGTCTGTCTGTCTGTCTGTCTGTCTGTCTGTCTGTCTGTCTGTCTGTCTGTCTGTCTGTCTGTCTGTCTGTCTGTCTGTCTGTCTGTCTGTCTGTCTGTCTGTCTGTCTGTCTGTCTGTCTGTCTGTCTGTCTGTCTGTCTGTCTGTCTGTCTGTCGGTCTGTCTGTCTGTCTGTCGGTTCAACTACAGCCTAAACGGCTTGGCCAATTTTCTTCAAACTTGGTAGATATCAATTTTAATTTTTTACCCCCACACGTTTTTTTCTTTTTTTTTTTTAAGACTAAAAATAACGGTACCTGCCATACGAATTTTTTTCGAAATTTTGTAAATATTTTTTTTTTCTCAAAAACTGTTCGATAGATTTAAAAAAAAAAGATACAAAAAAATTTTATTTAGTTAAAGCTAGGTAATGGTTGAAAAAAATTTTCCGAAAAATGGTTATTGAGGGTACCCCCCATGGAACCATTTTTTTTTGATTTTGATTTTCTCAAAAACGGTATGACCGATTTTGATATTTTTTTTTTTACTAAAGCTTCCCAAAAATTTGAATAGAATTGTGTATTCAAATTTTCAAATTTTTTTTTTTTGGATTTTTAAAAAAAACTTGAAAATTTTTTATTCAAAACTCAATATTTCGAAAACCTTTTACTAGATTTTTTTCAAACTCGATAAATAAAAGTTTCTCAGCATAATTTACAAGATGTATAAAAAAAAGTTTTATTTTACCTTAAAATAAAGGTACCCACCATACAAATGTTAAAAAATGGCTTTCAAAAATCGTATTTTTCTCGAAAACGGCACCTAGAATTTTGATAAAATTTTTTTTCTTTCAATTAATTTTTACGATCTTTAGTTTAATAAAAAAAAAATTTGAAATTAAGATATTACAGCTTGTGCCTACCATAGAACAGTTTTTTTCGAATTTTGAATTTCTCATTATCGACATAACGGATCTTAATGAAAACTTGTATAGAGAAGCTTCTAAAAAGTCTAAAACACATTGCATTTCAAAACTTTAAAATAAATATTTTTTGAATTTTTGAAAAAAAAAATCTATTTTTTCTTTTTTTGAAAATTCGATATCTCCAAAACGGCTCAATATTTCTTTTCGTAAACTTAATTTTTATTCGAACAATAATAAAAACTTAAAAAGCTTTTAAAAATTTTGTATATAAAAGCTTTTTTTTTAAGAAACCACTACAACGACTTATAATTTTTGTTCTTGCATAAATTCATAGTTGGATAGCATTCTGTTTTTTTCTCTTACTACTAAAAGAATTTAAAAATTAATTTTATCCTTATGAACAGTTTTCTCTAATAACATTCTTTTTTAAAATTCCTAGTCGATTACTTAGGAGCAAGTTCGTGCGACCCAGTCGTGCATTTTATTTTAATACACGGTGTCCGCTAATTCGTGTGCTATACTTTGTGATGTGATTCTTGGTCATATTCTACGAAAAAAAATTGTTCTACAGTAAAGTGTGATTTTTAACTTTGACATCACTTTTTGACGATTTAAAAAAAGGCTAACTTTGGTGTACCCTCAATTTCTCTGTGAGTACTTATGGTAGGGACCTCATTTGGACGTTGAAATTGAGCTGATATGCCAAATATTCAATTTTAAATAGTGCAAAATTTTGACTTTGAGGTAAATTTTTTGTTTCAAAAAATGTGTAATGTAATAAAGTTTTCTTATTTTTGCCTGATGAACAAAACAAAATACAACAAAAATCATTAATAAGTGCACCCAAAAACCCATACATTTGATACTTGGGAAAATCTATAACAGGCAAAAAATCGAATTTTGTGTTTTTTGCCTACTTTTATTGCTGAACTTGGCAATTGGTGTGGTTTTCCAAGAATTAATAGTTTTTAGGTAATTTTCAAGACTGTGTACTCATAAAAAGAGTTAAAAGTGTACATATGCCTATTTGACTTGCTGTAAAAACCATAATTACCTTACCCCTTCTCAGGAAAGGTTAAATTTTTGTGATGAAGGTTTAATGGGTAAATTAACTAAATAAGTGGTATAAAAGAATAGAAAAACAAACTCATTCATCAGATTACCAAGTTTGATAAGAGCGCTTTTTGAAATGCCTTTACTTCGTTTATGGGTTGTGCAATGGAAATTCAAGAAGAAATGTTTTTGGAAATACCTTTCGAAGGCTTCGAGAAACTGGATCAGTTTCAACTGCAAGACCTAACGCGGGAGCTGCAAGCACAAAAAGAGTTTCAATGATACACTTGATCTGTTCTGGGTTAGTTATTTTTACCCTTAAATAGAACAAATTACACAATATTAACATGTAAAACTTACATCTTTATCCAGTTTCGATAATGAGTCTTTTGAAAATTTGTCTTCGACAAAAAATAGCGTTCTGAGAGTCGTAGACGGCGAGTAAAAAGATAGTTATAATACAAATGAGTGACATTTCTTATGCAAAAACTGATGTTCCACTCAGAAGGCGTAAGGCGTTACGACTCGAAAAATAATGATAAACGACTCTAAAACGCCATTCATAATACAAATTTTTGAAAATGACATTTGTCGTTCAAGCGAAACGCCTGCTATAATGAGGGTGATTAACTTAAATAATAATACATATTACTGTTTAATTTTTTCTATCTACATTGTTTTTGAATTTTTGGTTTTTTTTGTTCTTTTAATTTCATGTTTTCATTTTTGAATTTTGTTATTAAAGTAACTTTTGTACCCCAAATACTTACTTATTTTTGAATTAATATTTTGATTATGGTTCATTCACCTCTAGTTTTAAGCAAATTACAGAATGAACCTATTATTCTTTCCTATTTTTTTATATATAAGTAATACGTATTTATAGTTATAGTTAAAAAAAAAAAACTTATTAAAATTGTATTTAAAAATAAGGATGAATAAATTGAATTAAAAAAAAAAAGCTCTAAATTCAAAAGCACCTCAACAGAAACCCAAGGAAAAAAAAACTGAACAAGTTAGCAAATGAACAAGGGTAACTCTGACTCTAACTCTGCACATCAATATTTAATCTGGGTTGAAATTGAATATAACCAACAGCCATAGGCCAAAGCAATTCAGTGCACATCAGATGTGCGGTCAATAGGACGTGCGTCGGTTCTGCGTCAGATGCAATCGAAAATTTACGGGCGCACAAACACTTTTTTATGGAGGAGTCCTTTCAATTTAGTATGGTGCAAAAATATAGCACGCTACTGATTTTGAAAAAGCTCTCCCATAAGACGTGTACTGCATATTTTTGTTGGATGAAGTATAGAAGGCATCTCTAATTATCCAGCCAAAGCTGACAAGACCGCTTTAAGCTTCAGCTCTATTTTTATTCACAAGACCGCTGGTAATGTACTATAACAAAACGATTATTATTTTCAATTTACAATTAACTAAATTCTTAATCCTTTATTAAATTCAAGTCTTAAAAATCAACCACGCTTTTTCGCGACCACGTTATAATCTTCTTCCTCTTTTCTGACAGCCCATCTCATTCACATTCTGTCAGATTGACAGAGTTCATCGTTTTATTTACTGAAGCCGTAGATGTCACAAATATTTTTTTATATCTAGTACTTTTTAGACAGTATTTCTAATGTCAAAATTTAGTTTAAAGTCTACACTTAGATTTTGGTTATTGTTTTTTCTCGTATGCAATCCCCTTTGAAAACACACATATTGCTGAAGCACATTAGGCGTTAAAAATTCGACTGCAAATTTATAACAAAAAGAAGCACTTTTTTATTCTATCCGCAATTCCAATTATTTCAATGTGCTTTACGTTTTGATAGAAATATTTTTCAATTGCAATCTATCGATGGAATTCAGCAAAAAAAAAAAGTAGGTGGATTATAAAAGATGCAAATAACTTCCTCCTTTCATTTAAAAAAAAAATAAAGAGTGACAATCCGCACATTCAAATCCAGAAAAGGTCGATTGCCGTAGATATTCCACATGGAACGCGAAGCCGAGAATATCGGAATAATATTATAATTTTTATTAAGGGTTGTTGTTGTGGATTTCACTGAAATCGGTTTGCATTTTCCTGCCGCTACACTTTCACCCTGATGTGTCTCCCCCAAAATGAGATAACAATAAAATTTGTTTGGTGTTTGGAATGTCACCCGCAGACATTTAGACACTCTTTGGTTTTTCGATACACTCTGGCTCTTGCTCTGGCTCAAACCCCCGGGGGTCGTGTTGGTCTTGGTCGTCGTCGTCATCGTCATCGTAGTCGAAGTCGTCTATTGTCAGGGTGATGATGCGCTGACGGGTGATTTCCGAAAGTGGGTTGATTGGGGTTGAATTAAATGGCATTATAAGCGAAGGGGTGCGAGTCGAGTGGTGGTGATGGAGGTGGTGGGTTGGGTGGATGTGTCTTGTGACCTGTTTAAATTAATGGACTTGTATTTGACCTTTAATTATTTTTGAGGAGTTGGAAAAGGTTGGATTGACTTCTCTTTAAATCGATGTACGGTAATGGACCATTTGAAACAGATATTGAAACTAAATTGCCAAGCTTATGGCCCAAAGAAAGGGATAAAAAAGTTTTGAAAAAAGTCTTCTGATACTCGTTTATTCAAATTTTATTACTTCAAGGCGTCGTTGTCGTCTTTTCGAGATCCACAAAGAATAAATATATATTGTGGAGGGGTGAAGATGTCTTCAAGACATATCTGTCTTGTTGCGAAAAATGTTGTATTCTGTTAACTCGTTTTTTATGGCCTGTTTATAGAGAACATATAAAATATTTCACATTAAGAACAGTTTTTTATCTGTTGCTAGCAAATGTTGGCTGATGGTAGTAAATTGTGGCACGTGAAGGAATTCCATGAGTGCCAGATATTTTTTGCCAAAGGACGAAAATGTGTTATTAATACTATCTACATCGGAGAGATATTATTATTAATATGAAATATTTGGGTTTGATATTTTTTTTTTATTATTTTGGGGAGAAGGATGTGGTTCTTGTGGTTTTATTGAGGAATTTTTGTACAATTTCTTATGTATTTCTGGTAGGATGTCAAGAACATGTGCTATTTAATGTGTGAAGGCGTTTGTGTTTTGTGTGCTTATAGTGATGGATGGGGTAAGGATATTTGTGTATATACACCTTTTTATAATGGGAAATCGATTTAATGGTCATAAAGATTTTGGCACATTAATTAATGTAATACTTGTTAACAGAGTGATAAACAAGGTTTTGAGGGACGAATAGAAATGTTAGATATCAATTTAAATAGGTAGATATATCTTGTGGGCTTAGTGTGGTATTTAGAGGTTTTAAAAAAAATAAACAGTCGACTTAGGAATTATCACGGCTAACTTAAGATGGTTGGAAGTTAAACAATTTCTTTAAGAAATTCAGTTGAATTGTCCCCTATCCGGGACTAAAGGATATAGTCAAGGGGACTGTATATCAAGTTCAGGCAGACTCTGGATTAAGTAAATGACATCGAGTTCATAAGAAGATCGAAACAAGCTGTACATGTACGTATCCTTATCCAAATCGGATATCACAATTTCTGCTAGTATACTACTTCACTGCTACTGCTTTTCTGCCGCTGCTGTTTCAAAACATGATATAATATCGGGTTTTTTAATAGGGACTTGACAACTTTGAATTTAATTTGTGAACGCACATTTGTAAACTCAACATTTTCATCATGGTAAAGTACACGAACGAGCAACGTCTGCAAATTATGAAATTTTTTTACCGAAATTCGGAGTCGGTGACCGCAACTTTAAGAGCCAATTGCATCGCAAAATCATCTTCAGTGACGAAGCTCATTTTCGGCTCAATGGATTCGTCAATAATCAAAATACATATGTATTATTGGTCGGGTAAAAATTCACATTTGCTTCATCCACAAAAAATTACTGTTTGATGCAGTTCGCATGCCGGCGGCGGGGCGGCGGCGTTATTGGGCGTTATTTTTTCGTCGACGATAACGATTGTCACGTTAGTGTGAATGGCTAGCGTTATCGCGCCATGATTACCGATTATTTTTGGCCCGAATTGGAAGATATGGACTTGGATGACATGTGGTTTCAACAGGATGGTGCCACAAGCCACACAGCACACCTTACAATCAATTTATTGAAGAGTAAGTTTGATGAGCGTGTTATCTCAAGAAATGGGCCAGTCGATTGGCAGCCTCATTCGTGCGATTTAACGCCTCTAGACTATTTTTATTGAGGCTATTTTAAGTCATTTGTTTATGCCAACAACCCGACGACGTTGGAACTTGGAAGAGCTCAGAGCCAACATTGAACGCGAAATAGCGGTCGTTTCGGCCAAAATGTGTGGCTGAGTCATCGAAATTTGGGTCCAACGAATCGGCCGCTGCAAACGTGCCCACGGTGGCCATATGAACGAAGTCGAATTCCATTCATAAACGTTTTATTTGTAATTCAAGCCGATACTAGAATTTTTGAAATATCTCAAATGGTTTGCGTTTTATTAAGAAAAAAAAAAAGTTGTCCAGTCCTTATTGGAAAACCCTTTATATATTATAACCTACGATTACAACTTCGCCTCTGAAGTTCAAAGCATACAATAAAGGGCTTTTTGTTTGATCGAAAATTCGCGATTGAAAGAAAAGGTCAGAATCAGAAGCATTAACTGATGGGATACAATATACTACTTACCATCGTCGGATGAAAAAATCCAATTTTTAATAGACATGTCCCACTATTGACAAGAAGTAGTACCCCCCTAGTTTTCGCAACATATTTGGTATCTTCAACCGTTTAAATCCTTCATTAAGCGACGACAGTTGTGTGGAAAAATCTTCGACAAATCGATGTTACCAAAAGCAAAAATTGTTGTCTGGAGATAAAGATTGCAATGAGCTCATTATTTGTATAGCTTTCAGATCCTCCCTTAGGTAATGCTGCCTTCCCCTTCTATAAGGCTCCTATAAATGATAACTCTAATTGTTGGGTGGATTCCTCGCTTGAATCCTAGTTGCCAATATTTCTCTATGGGTAGACATCTTTACATACTTTGAGATTAAGTTACTTAATGATTGAGTAACTAACATTTATCTTAATAACTAAGTTTAATGTTAATTACTCAATCATTTCTAAATCTATCATTCGCCTAGGAGTAGGCAATTTAATTGTAGGTTTTATCTCTTGATGATCCGAAGTTTCTATTTCGGCGTCAACAATAATTTTACTTTTAGATCAGTTGATAGTTCTGAAGCTAGTATTTTATCAATTAAGTCAACTTCTGATAGACTTGATGAGATGCATCCAAAGTTTTTGAAGTTGATACAGTCCATTGTCTTACCTTTCGTAGCATACATCTTTAACACTATTTTAAAAACAGGCAAATATCCAGAGGAATATTTTACCAATTCCTAAAAACTCTCGTAGCAATGAATTTAGGCCGATCGCAATTTTAACTTTCTTTTCCAAAGTCTTCGAAATAAACTTCTTATTTTGTGCTGTAAAGCTTTTGCTAGCCTACTTAACAGATCAAATGTAGGCAGTTCAATCAAATAAGAGTTTCTCCCATTTCCTTTCAACATCATGCGGTATACCACAAGGTTCCATTTTGGTTCCTTTGTTATTCTCTCTATACGTAAATGAATTTCCGTCTGTATTAAAAAAAAACTACAGTTCAAACCACATGTATGTTAATGCATGCAAACGAATTTTAGTTGCCCGTTGGGCCTAATTGAAAACGGAGTAAGCAGCCTTAATGAAGACTTGTAAAAAATAGCACGTTGGTCAAAAACGAATGGTCTTTTATTAAACCCTAAGAAATATGTATGTATGGTGATTTAAACGAAAATTTTCCTTCTATGCTTCTGCATAGTTCTCCGATTAAATATGTTAAAACGGCTAAAAATTTGGGATGTTGTTTAATCGAACTTGAAGCAGAAACATTTCTGATGCCAAAAATCACTCTGGTAGAAAAAATTTCTAAATGTAGATACCTCTTTTCATTGTGTTGATATTTTCTGTAGGCGGATCGGATAGGATCGAAGATCCTTAAGAACAGAGTTTAAAGAAAATCCCTCCAGTAGTTTAGACTGTAGGTCGAGCAACATACATACAGACAGACAGACAGACGGAATTGTCGGACCCACTTTTTCCTATTCTCTATCATCGTAATGTCAACTTCGATCAAAATCTCGAGTTCGCTTTTTTTTTTAAATGCAGAACCTGCCATATATTACCTAGCTATTTTATGTATGTATATCGCAAGTAAAAATATGAGTACAAAATTCGAAGTCCTAGCTGTGAGAAATGATCACAAAAATTTGTTGCCCAATGAAACTTCTATTTGAAGAAAAGTCGTTTAACCGCCAAAGTCAACGACGACGGTCTGCAGAGGGATCACAACATTCTCGAGACCCCTAAAAACGAATGCTTAAGATTTTTATATCGATGTAGAAAACGTGTATCGCCCTCTAAATTGGGATACCATTTATAATGCCGTTTAACAGCTAAAACTTAACTAAAAGTCACATCTTTGGGCAGCTGCAGCCTATACTTTTTATTAGTTGTTGGATAGAATCCAGAATATAGCGTTAAAACTGATAGGAAACAGAACTATTATATGGACTTATTTCCCTCTCTTGAGCACCGTCGGAATGTTTCATGTATGTCCTTATTCTATCGCCTCTTTCACAAGCAATGCTCGCTCACTCGAATGAGTCAAGTGCATTCCTCCCCTGAATCAGTTTACCCGTGATACCCGTTTTAATAGGAATGCTCATCAGTTCACCCATAAAAAAAATTATGGAGCTACCGTCAAATACAGAGATTAGTTTTTTAGTCGCACCACGAGATTTTAAACGGGTTTCCCTTGCCAATTCAATTTGTAAACATACAAGACCAAAATTCTTGGGCACCCCCCTTATCACCGCCCCTTATTTCCCCATCGGTCGTGATATTTTTATGTTCGAAATTAAAAGGGTATCACAATAAACCCTTGGGTCTACAATTAGGGTTGTGTTCTTAAGAAAATATTGATTTCTCGAAAAACAGGAAGATATGCATCTATAGTTTCCAATTCAGTATAGCTTAGATACAAATAAATTAATATTTTATTCTTTTACTTAAGGGGTTTTGACTACCCTTAAAATGATTATACACATAGGAACATAGACATGAGTTAAAAACAAGATATCGATTCACATTTGTTTTGGAGCGTATATCAAAGTGGTAGGGCAAAATAGAGCCATCAGGTAAAGCCTTTCACATTCGTGTAGTGTGGCTAAATAAAGAATATCTATACATGACAAAAAGTTCGAAACTGGGTTCAAGAGTTAAAGGAATTAATTAATTGTTCCTGCAGAAAAAAAAAACATTTTGTTTAGAAAATATATACTCGTACCTACCTATCTACAAGTTTTTCTCGATTTACTCGAAACCCTTAGAAGGGAATCTCACTTAGATAGGTATAATAGGTTCTGTTTTTGAACAACTAAGAATAGTTAAGCTCAATTTTTAATATTATTATTGAACCTGAATAAATAAGACTAGGTAGGTATTTGGTTAGGTTACTCGTATGATTCCTATTTCTATACCAGAAGAAATTCATGCTATAATGAAACGTATTTATAAGGAATATTAATCTTGCTGTATATGCGTAGACCTGTTCCAGACCTACATAGATACTTCTCTTGTATTTTGACACAAGAATACAAAAACATATTCAACGAATGGAGTCAAAGTATCTTTTGTATCCCCCAAATAGCTCCACCCAAAATGTCAACAAAATTAACAAAACAAAAAAGATACACACTGAAGTGGATTGGCTGCCTAAAATAGACAGGCGCAAAATGGAAACATTGTAAGTATTTGTGTTGTGTAATAAAAAGTATATAATACCTCGATACCGAGTATAGAGGTATCTACGAAGATGATAAGAAGTTAAAGTTATTATTTTATTCTTTCTTTTATTTTTTTTTAAATTTAAATTCAAATTGAGACAGTAAAAGTCTAGTTTTAGGATTTATTTATTTTATTCAAATTTCTTCTAGAAAACGAATAAATTAATAAACAGACAATTTTTTACATTAACAGCTCTGAATGGGAATTCAGAAATAGATATATTTAATATTCCCCCGAATTTGTTGTTATGTGCTAGGTATGTAGCCGAAAACATAAGACGAGTTATTGTTCTGTCAATTCCTGCAGGAAGTGTAACGTTCAGGGCGCATTGTGAATTAACAGGTTGTTTTTAAATTTCAAATTCTCCAATCGACAAAATCTTAATTGCCTGGTAGAGCGTAAGCCATTTTAGTCTGATCTAACAACATTCATGAAGCCAGAGCCTCCTGTTTCGGTTAAGACTAATTTCGTGCAATTCAAAGCTCAGTCTGCTATACTTCATCCAACAAAAATATGCAGTACACGTCTTATGGGAGAGCTTTTTCAAAATCAGAAGCGTGCTTTATTTTGCACCATACTAAATTTAAAGAACTCCTCCATAAAAAAGTGTTTGTGCGCCCATAAATTTTCGATTGCATCTGACGCAGGCCCGACGTCCTATTGACTGCACATCTGAGTGTGCACGGAATTGCTGTGGTCTATGGCTGTTGATGCTATTCAATTTCAACCCCCATTCAGTCTTGTGTGCGTGTTTTCTTCTAGAACGGAGGGGACCTACAGATCTCTGCCGAGTCCGAACGGTTAAGATGAGAAACACTATACTTACGTTAGGAAATGCTCAACATTTTGTGTTCTGTGTAAATAGTAGCGGTTGGTAATTGATCTCAGTTCATCGGGGAACAAGCGAACGCAGTAACTGCATCACCAAAGTCTCCTATAAGTTGTAGTGTAAAAAGAAAAAGTCATTTTATCTTTTTAATATTCAATCTGAGTATTTTTTTTTTTTTTTATCAATCCCTAAGTGTTAGGGGATACACATGAGTCAGACTCTTATAATATTTCGCTTGTTTGTCTTTGCGCAAAGAGTCTCTCATCTCGTATTAGTCAGTTTTTTCCGAGCTTGATGGAGCAGCCTGTGTGGTACGACTTGCTTGTAATGAAGCTTGCAGCTTGCGATTTTGTACACTCTCAGCATTGACTGGATTGTACTTGCAGGCTTCAGCATGGGACTTGTAACCTTTTTAGTCAGTAAGTGCGTTGGACTGTCATGCAGATGGTCTGTTTTAGTTCCCGGACCCTAGGAAAATGTTTTTTTTAGGTATGTACCTATACAGCCCGAGGCCAAGAAGTGATAAATCCTTCAAAAGTTCTGGAAAAGTGCTTCTCAGCTTAGCCTTATACCCAGTAGAACTCCCCTCATATCCTACTAGCATGTAAACATGAGTGATTGAGAGTTATAGGTTACTCTATGAGCAGTGCGTTGGTCTCTAATTTATTTATTTATTTTCTTAAGCCTTTTAGGTCTTTTTGAGCTTTACTTAAAACTTCCGAACTTAGCTTCTGCTACAACGTCCCTCTATCATTTTGATCGAAATCGTCTTTTGTTCGTTTTGCTTTTAAGAAGGTGTTCCCGAGTAGCTGTGGTCCTTGCAAGAAGGTGTTCCCGAGTAGCTGTGGTCCTTGCACAGTGCTGCTTTGTAGGGCTCTTGTCTAGCTGCAAGTGCTTACTGGCATTTATCGTAAGACCAATAGTTTTGTTGCAGTGGTTGTGTAAATCCCAGCCCGTGCGTCGAACTCTACATCTGTGACGTTTTCTTGGAAATGTTCGCTTTGGTTTTTAATACTTGCTGATGGCAAATACCAAGGAAAAAGTTAAGCCTTCACGAGGTAGTGATGTGGGTCAATTAACACTCAATACTTCTTGCGTGAGTTAAATGTACAAATCCACTCAGAAAAAGATGTACGTTTTGTTTTGGATGGTGGTGATACCAGCCCTGGAACAGTCAAAGGATATTTACGTATTTTTCTACCTTGCTTTTCAAATATATGTAACATTCCAGACAGAGTTGGTGTCACACAAGGTTCTGTTTTAGGACCAATTTTGTTTATAATTTTTGTTAATTCACTTTTCTTACAACCTCTGAAGGGCACAATAACAGCGGTTTTCGATGCTACTGCTTTGACGTACTGTAGTAAAAACTATTTCAAACTTTATTCAGACATTAACCACGATTTAGAACTGTTGCGTAATTGGTTTAATCTTCATAAATTGGTCATTAGTGAAAAGACGAAGTTCATGACTTATAACATTATGGATAAAAACTGTAGTGACATGCCTTTAAAATACCATTCCCCTAATTGCAAAAGATTCCCTTTAATGCATTCCTGTTTTTATGAGCATAATTTAATTACTTTCAATTCAAATCTTTGTTGCGCCACGGATTGGTTTTCAATTGAGCGAGTCGACAGTTTTAAATACTTGTGTGTAACTGTAGACTGTATAGGTTTAGTTGGAAAGATCATACACTGTCAGTAAGGAATTTTTTAACAAATGTTGTAAGACAGATTTTTGTGCTCAGCTAATACTGTGGTTTGTCAGTTTTAAAACAAGTTTACAACGGTCTTTTTAAATCTAAGCTGCAGTACGGGATAACTTGCTGGGGGGTGGAACTCATTTTAATAAATTGGAACCTTTTCTTATCAAACAAAAACATGTAGTTCGCATTCTGTGTAAGCTTAAAATGTATTTGGTATGTAATTATGGATTTATGTTTATATGGTTTTAAGAATTTTTCTAATGAAATAAAGCACAAAAAAAAAAAAGAGATCGAAGTTGGATGTCCTTATTTCATTTCCTTCGGTTCATTCGTACATTCAAGACTTTTTGTTGCTTTGCAATTAAATAGCTTTACTTAAGTGACTACGGCTCGAGCCCCCAAATTCTTTCTAAAAGGACTAGCTCTGAATGTATGGCCTCAGCTCGTATAAGGTGTTCAATAAGTAAAGTGTTTTCAATTAAGCGTTTCCTATCTTCATATTTAAATAACAAAAATTGGAGGTGAGAAATCATTGAATTATTGTATTTTTTTTCGATTATTTCGTCATTTAAATGTCCTCGGCGGCTTTGTTGTGTGGTGCAAATCGGAAATGTCAAATTTTGCATAGCGCTGGGGATAAATTGGGCTAAATTTCACTAGTGGTATTGCTTATGTTGACTTTAAGGGCAGTCATGGTTGGTGGTTTAATGGCACAGACCTGAGACTTAAAAAAAAAAGACCACAAGAAGAAGTCTAACGGGGCCAACTCGTACTATTTCGGTGGTCAATTTACATCGCCTCTCCTTCTCCATTAGATAACCATGTGCGTGTGTAAAATGTCCAATGTGACACGGACTGATGGTGTCCATATCATCGAATTTGGGTCAAAATAAATTGGTTATCATCGACCCATAGCGCTCCTCAAAGACGATGATGGCCTGGCCAAGAAATTTTGGCTCCATGCCAAACAGTAACTTACACCAAATGCATTCCAGCTTGGTAGATCTCGTGTGGATTTTGATCATCCCAATTTCGACAATTTTGCTTTTTGACAAATACCATTCATCCAGAAATGGGCCTCGTTGCTCAATATGATTTTTCGACTGAAATTGGGGTCAACTTTCAACTGTTCGAGAGCCCAGTTAGCGAAAAAGCATTGATATCAATGGTCGTCAACTCTAAGCTCCTGGAAGCAGTTAAATGATAAAGTTGCGAGAGGCCAATCTCTTGTGCGCGGCGCTAAATTGACTGCCTCGGATTCTCCTGCACACTCTTATGGAAGGTGGTGATATTTTTAACAAATCTTCACGGATTGGTCACAGAACCGCTTAAATTTAGAATTAGAATTTATTCACCACGTTACGAAAAACCCGCTCGGAAGGACAATTATGGCGACCGTAAAATAGGCGAAGCGTGCCAAATGTTGCTCGAACAGATGATCCAATTTCATAATACAATTTTATCATTTACACATGCCATTCACCGCTGTATATCTCTAATTTTATTTGACAAATAAGACTTAATCAATGACCAATTTTACAGATGAAGCTTCAACAATATGGCCGCAGTCACCTGCCAAAGTTCGGAAATTCCTATTGGAAAAACCTTTAGTTTAGCCTGACTGGAACTGCAGAATATTGGTTCAATCATGGTTATTAGTGTGGAACACTCCTACCTCTATTTCTCATTTGCTGCCGCACAATCCTCCAAAGTCACAGGGAATTAAACCCTATCTCCAATTAAGGTATTAGATATCCGAAGCTTACCACGTGTAAGTGAGAGTTGGAGAAGATAGACAGGGTCTTCCCGCTTGCATCCAGATTAATTATATCTACTTAAAGCACATAAATATATAAAATATGCAACCCTTACTGCATCAAACGCTCTTTGCAAAAACAAACAACCACTTTTCTATCATTATTCCCAACCGTAACCACATTTATATCACTTAATTAAAAAAATACCCCTGATGAGCCTACTTATTGAAATTCTTCCGTTCCTCAGTTATGAACTTATAACTCTTCAAATCATAAACCTCAATATTAATTCCATACCTAGGTATAACAAATGCAATTCATCATTATCCACCTTCACTCATTCGTATGAGTTAAGCAAATATTTAAATTTTTTTAATAATTTTGATCCCGAGATAGGAATGTCCAAGCAGCCGCTACTATTCCTTTTTCCATTGACAGTAGAAAAGAAACGAACACACCGCATTGTTCGCAAACAATATGAATATTGAAAAACTATATCTCTGTATCTCAAAAAAAAACACAAAGAAGAAATTCAATTTTTCAATGGCGGATGTGAAACAATAAAACAAAAAACATTCCTTTTTTTATTTATTGAAACTACCAACCAACGTATTCCTATTGGATGGTAGAGTGCTGGCTGACGCAGTGTTTGTCATTTGGAGAGCCGAAAGGATCTCATTCTCCTTAACCCATCCGTTTAACCCTTTCAGTTGAATCTGCTGAATGTGTTACCTTTATACGTTTCCCGAAAGTGTGTATACTTTGCCAGTTTTTGTATTCCCTCTGGCAGATGAAGGACAACATCGCAAACTATATCCACTGGGATTGGGATCAATGGAAGGCTGATGATGATGAAGCGCGCAGGACGAAGGATGACGCACAAGACTTTGCTTTTGCCGGAGTAGTTACGATGTACTATAGATGTACATATAAAGAAGGAAGAATCATCATCCGTCTACTCGTCTATTGAAATTTCAATCAAATTGAAATAAAAGGACGAATCTATTGAGAAACGAAACGTAATTATAAATTGTATGCACACAGTCACAAATGGTGGCGAGGTAGAAGTTTATCTCTGGATTTTAAGACGGTGCTGGAGTAAGATATTAAATTTAAGGCGCACTATCTCTTGTAGAAAACCAGGGCCAAGTGGCTTACGACCATTCCTGTATGTTGATATCCCCGCCATATTTCTATGCGTATCTAAAAGAGAATTCTCTCAGTTATAGAAGACCTTCATCATAACCCCAATATATAAAACGGACCGAAATAGTGAAGTTACAAACTATCGTCCAATTGCTAAGCTTTTACATATTCCCGAAATCTTTGAAAGAATTTTGTACGAAATTTTATGTTTTCTTTATAAGTCTCTCATTTCCCCTAAACAATACGGCTTTGTCAAAGGTAGGTCCACAACGAATTCGTATCCTTAAACCTCTGAGACTTAGAAAAACGGTTACTGCAAAATTTTACATATTCCCGAAATCTTTGAAAGAATTTTGTACGAAATTTTATGTTTTCTTTATAACTCTCTTATTTCCCCTAAACAATACGGCTTTGTCAAAGGTAGGTCCACAACGAATTCGTATCCTTAAACCTCTGAGACTTAGAAAAACGGTTACTGCAAAATTTAATTCAAATAAACCTTCTCAGATGATTTCTTAGCTATTTCAGGGTTCCCACAAGGCAGCCACTTAGGACCTCTGATTTTTATTCTTATTAACGATATTGAAATGGTAATCAAATATTCCCATATCTCACTCTACGCCGATGATAACAAGTTTTTGAAGACTATTTCTTCTACACATGAATATACTCTTCTTCAACTTTATGTTTTATGTGATAAAGACCTCCTAACTCCTATACTATAAAGGGTTTTTAATTGACTGGGGTAGATTTAGGCCGCATGTGGTGACCATGTTTCTTTGGTGATATCCGTCAAATCTATTACATATCATGCAATTTCTGATATCTAATCACCATGGCAAGTTACATAATGGAACAGCACGTCTTTATGATAAGACCTTATTATCAAAATGAGTGGTAATTTGTGCAAACGCGTTACGCCCATTTTACGTAAATGGTGGCTCTTCAAAGTCGACTGTTCAATATTTGGTGACCAAATTTGAGACGACCGATTAGGTGATCAATAAGCCAACATTCGTTCGTCAAATAATTATAAGACCGCCTGCGAATATCGCCGCGGTCCGTGAAAGTATAAAGCAGAACCCGAGGCAGTCGACTTCGTCGCCGTGCACAAGAACTCTGTCTTTCGCAGACTTCAACTTGGCGACTTTTGCATCAGGAATTGGGCTTAGAGCCAACTAACCCAGGAGCTCATAGTTCATGAGCACATAAATGAATGAATATTGAGAGGGGGCTTACATTGCGACTTTAAGATCTATTCTGTCTCCATCTAGAGCTAGATGAGTTGCCAACCCTACAGCTCTTCCTTCAAGTTTATCCCTTTGATGAGTTTAATTATTTGGAGTAGCTTCTGCTCTCTTTTATACCTGATAGCATCCCAGATGCTTGTTTTTTTGATGCATCATTCCCATAGAAAATGTCATTTGTTCGCTGATTGGGCTTTGGAGGGTTTGGAAGAAGACCACAATTTTAGCCGAAAAATCATCTTTAGCGACGAGGTTAATAAGCAAAATTACCATAAGGTTCATGACGTTCACCAAATGACAATGCTTTCTCAAAAAGTTACCGTACTTTTTCATAAACGACGTTGGTGAAGCGGTCACCGTCAATGGCGAGCGCTATACAGAACTATGATAATCCATTTCTTCTGGCCCAAATTGAGCCATATTGTCGTAGACCACATATGGTTCCAGCAGGACGGGTGCCACACAGCGGATGCCATTATTAACATTCTGTATGAACGATTTGAGGTTAAGGTAATCTCTGACATTAAGTGGAAGTGCACCTCGTCGCTCTCGATGATTTTTGACACGAAATCGTCCTCTTCGTTGTTGAGATTGAGGATGGCCTGAAAGTAATTCATACGCGACGGACAGTGAGCAGGCATTAACTGATGCACTGTTTGCACTTTTTATGAGAACGTGTGTAAGTCTTTTATCAAAATTCGCGGTAGGGTCTGTCAAATTTCGTGGCCCGTGCGTCATCTAGTTGACGTTTCTTCATTCTCAGCGACATCACTATCCACAGCTACGATATTCTCGGCCGAACGACCAGTCCGGTGGCGGCCACGTCCTGCATAGTCTCCTGTGGCTCCAGTCTATTCGAGTCGAGTAGCTAAGCACGCCGGCCCGGCATGCTCGCCCAGCTGGCGCTACACGATTAGGAAATCAACGTCAAGATTCACGCTGCGCTAACACCACCGACCGATTATTCGTCAAAACAATCGACACAATTATTCCACGTTATTTCGGAATTCGGATCAGTATAGCACTCTATTGCTTGTCTACTGTATACTGCAGATGTCTAGTTCACAAATGTCAAATATGATTGACGTACGACGCCATTTTCAAAAATTATAACATCTTTCGATGCCTGGGAAGTGCAATTATTTGGTCCTCCATTTTGGTTTCTAATAACCGCCTAGCAGTATGATCCATTATGTCTTGGAGTTTCACTCTAACAAATATAAAAAAAAGTATCTCAGACCTATTAGTCTGTCATCATTCGTTCTCAAAACTTTTAATCGACTGATCGATATGAAGAACAAGCATTGTCACTAGACTTCTGTCTACGGCTCAACACGCATACTTCAAAGGGAAATCGGTGAAAATAGCTCGAGTACTTCCTCTACCATAAGGAGTATACTATGGTTACCTCTCTTGATATATAGGGCGCTTTTAACAATTTCGATACATCTGCAATCCCATCTGCACTGTCATCTCTGAATGTAGAAGGTTCGCATGGAGAATCGATCAATCAAATGCTAACTAGCAGGGTTATTAATTCTTAGCTGGCCGGGTTTTCCGCAAGAAGATCTGTCAGTATGTAGAGGGACACCGCAAGACGGCATTTCACATTCGTGTAGTGCGGCTTCAAAAAGAACCTCTGAATTTAAAAGTACGTCCGAAGTTGAGCTCAAGGGTAAGCTGATGGTCATTCCGTGAAGCACAAGTATAACGGTTAAATCGTTTAAGGGAAGAAATGCAACGGGCTATTTCACTGGAACACTGTTTCTAAAAATGACGGTAATAAAATGAAAGACAAGAAACATTGCGGCGGTGCTATAGTTCTATCATCTATCATTTTTAAAGCTCTTTTTTTTTGGATTCTATCCAAGAGATTCAAGTGGGTTATTGAAGCACCTGCCCAAATATGGCAACTATACTCGAGCATTGGACGAATTTACGCTTTATAGATTACAGCCAGATCAGAAGGTATGAATAATTTCTTGCATCGTCGAAGAAAACCTAAGCACTTAGCAGTGGTCATTCCACACAAGGTGGTCCGAGATGATGCGCACACCGAGAACTGAAAGCAATTGACAATGTTATCGAGATCAAAATTTAATGAGAATCATAAGTTGCTGTTCCATATCCACATCCGAAGAACAAGAAACGAAATTGAGAAGCTGAGAATACTGTCATACTGTCGTCAGCAAAACAATTTAATGGATTAGAAGCTTAAGAGAGTCGGAGACGAAACTGAGCCATGTGGCACTACAGCATTTATTTTATGAACTTCAGACTTAAAACTATCCAACACAACTTGTATTGAGCGGTTCGAAAAATTTGTTCTAATGTTGCGAAGAAGAGAGTCATCAATACCAAATGCACACATTTTCGATTAGAAAGCTTGATGACAAACTCTATCAAATGCTTTTGAAATATCAAGTGCAATAATCTTAAATTCTACAAAACGATATAAAGACTTGTGCCACTGTTCGGTGAGATAAGCCATGAGATCACTAGTGGACCTATTGCTACGAAAGCCGTATTGCCGGTCATTGAGAAGCTTTCGCTATTCGAGATATTTCTTGAGCTGATAATTAATCAGTGTTTCCATGACATAGGAAAGAAGGGACGTAAGTGGAATTGGACGAAAGTTATAAGGGGACGAAAAAGATTCCACTCGGCTACAGACCAGTAGAGTAGGACAGATGTAAAAGCTTACGCAATGGTTTTGCCAGCGTTGAAGAACACCTCCTCAGAACAATGGGAGGGGTACTATCTAGTCCAGAGAATTTGTGTAGGTATATAGAGATCTTTCAGTACTCGTGCAACTGAAGAGAAATCTGGGAGGACTTGGTATTTCTGGAAGATGATTCAATCCATTTTTAAACCGATTTATCAAAAACTAATGACGGGGTTGGTGGAGGTTTATACTCAGACTGACTAAATTTAAGTCTCCCTTTTCGTCTTCCCAATCACTGTAGCGTGTTCCAGGCGGAACTTTTGACGATTAAAGAAGTCCCTCATGGCATAAGGAAAACGTGATATTAAATAAAGATATCCCTTTCTGGCGCATCTCTCCGCTTGCAAATGTAACCAATATATCGAAAGCCATTTAGAACACAATCCGATAGTTTTTTTTTTAATTTTAAAGGTAAGACTCTGCTAGCTGCGCGAGAAAAGTGAAAGGTAGGTTCAGTGTCTAGTTTACATCACTTCGAGCGTCTCTACTGAGAGACCTTTTATCAGCTCAGTTTGGTAAAATTCTATAATGATTGAATGTAAATATTCTAAAGACAAATACAAACATTTAAATACACGATACTCCAATTAAACTTGAATGAAGGTTACCTCCAAAAGCTTAATGCGTGTGATCTATGGATAATTATAACGATAACAAAACGCTGATATTGTTATTGTGGAAGTTGGAGGCTTCTCCATGAGTTTTAATAATTGTCAAAATAACTGATAAGAAATGGTTGAATGGTTCTCCCATAAGATCTATTTAAAGAGGTTTCTTATCTTATAATTTATAGTACACATATTTTCTTAAGTTCTATCATTGATTCTATCATTTTTAATTCCTTAAGTATAAGGCTAAATTGAAAGTAGCGTTTAGTTCACCATTTAGTCTGTTTCCGTTGATATACATAGCTCTTAGATGGGACCGTGTTCGCTTGTTTTTTTCTTGCTCAGCGCAATCGCTGGACTTATTTACTTATACCTATCATGGAATTTCAATTTCTGGAAAAAGCGCGGTGTCAAAGGACCTGAACCGAAATTGATTTACGGAAGTACTCCGTGTATTGTCAAACGGAACCGCAATTTGGCATTTGAATTACAAGACTTATATGAGTGAGTTTTTACCTATCAACTTAACATTAATTGAAAAACAAAAAAAAATTATTGGGGCAACATTCGAAGTCAAATTAGTGAGATGTTATGACTATTTAGGATAAGTTATGAGCTTAATTTTGACATAAATAAAAATGGCTACTTTAAGAGAGTGATTTATATTGTTAAAACTTTATATAAAAATTGCAATATAATAATACAAAATTAAGAAAGAACTGAAAATTAAATTTGGTCTGCAATGTTAATAGAAGGACCATTATCTTCTTTTTACCACTTCTCTTGCTGACACACGAATAAATAAGTGATCCATTTGATAACCCTTCCTATTAATGATCATATTTTTTTCCTCCACGATTGATTGGGGGTGGCCGTGGCGCGATGGTTGTGTGCTCGCCTGTCAACCTCAATATCACAGGTTCGATTCCTGCCGTCGCTCGTCTATCGTCTTTAATTCCATTAAAAACCTTCTATAAATTGTCATCAATGGGTTGCTGGTTTACTCATTACATGTTGTTTAGGCATAACACTAACAACATGTGATTGAGTTAAACTAGTATGCCCAACAAAGATGAAAAACGAATAAAATAATGCGAATTATAAGGGACATAGAAATAACACACGGCATTTCTCCGCTTTAGTTCAGCCGCCATCCCTGGAGATAAGAAATCTGAGACAACCACCTTCAGTCTCAGAACATCGTGCCACACATCTTTCCTATCCTTCTTTCTTTTCCGTAACTTCACGCCCAGACATTAACTTAGTGAATTTTTCTAATATATATATCGATATGAAATAAAACTAGTTTTTATACGTATATTAGAATGTACTTAAATTTGTATTCTTCAATATTCGAGGTTAAAAATTTGAACCACGTTTTTACTTAAGGTTGTCGCTCGACTGTCCGTTGTTCGATTGTACCTTGTTCAAAAACTGTATTGATGAATCTTAATAGATTCGATTAAAGAAAAGACAATCCGCTTTGTTCGACGTAAGTAATTAATATACATATTTTAATAAAAGTTAACAAATTAAAATGAAGTTAGGTTTAGTTACATAATTTCATTATTGTAGTAGATTTATTTTATATCGTAAATTCAAAAGTAGTTTTTAAGTTTGAAACACAATACTATATACTTCAAGTTAGTACATGTTAAAATGTTCATTGAAATTTAAATGTTGTTTATTTCAACATACCTCAAAAGACAATTTGACATATGCGTAAAGGTTGTATTCAGCCCTATTTAAGCAAGTTGTCACTTCTCTAATATATGGGTCGTTTTAAAAAAATTACATTTTTAGTGTTATAGCTTCTATTTTCTTTGCATTTCAATTTAAAGACTTGAAATTTGGCATGGAACTGTGTTTATATGTCAGCATTATAAGAAAAAATTTGCAGATCGATTGATGGTAAGGAATAGCCATGGTAATTAATAATGTGTAATCTCCGTGGCCTTTTTGGGATGTGATTTTCATGCTTAATCAGTTTTATTAATATTTTTAATGATGAAAATGATTTTTTATTTAATTTTGGGTCTTGTCGTTTGAAAGGCCTTCTCTCAAACTTCAATTTTATGATATGCCAAAAAAAAAAAAAAATTTTTTGTTGTCCGAATACTTAGTTGAACGAGTGTGACAAGATTTGGAAAAAAAAACCTAATTAAACATTTTCGGTTTTTCACACAACTAAACAATTTTTAATAATTTTTTACGATGCATTATCTTATAGTACGTCAAAAAACCTTTAATTTCATGTTTTATTATAATTTAATTATTGCAGTTAATTCCTTTAAAATTTGCATACAAAATAATTTTTTCATCCGAGTAAAAATTCAGTGTAATCTCCGTGGCCTTGTTATCTTTGTACCGTATAAATATTTTTTAGTCTAACCACCGCCAAAAGAAAGGTATTTACTCATACTTGAACCTAATATAATTTGGATGACATTGAATTACATTTACTATATTAAAATTAAGAAATAGTCGATTTTGTAATCTCCGTGGCCTGTAATCTCCGTGGCCATTTTCGTATTTGTTTTTTAATAAATGTTCTTTTAGTTTATAATGGCTCATATCATTATTAATTTTTTTATATTCTAGATAAATATACTGAATTTCATCATTCCTTACAATATTGGTACCGTAAAAGTTCCAAGAAAGTTATGTGCCGTTATTTAAAAATATTTTTTTGACTTTTTCATGCTTTTAAACAAAATCATTTCGTAAACAAACAACTTTTTTATTAATTATCCTATTAAATTTAGTTGCTTTCCACAAAATTTCAACTATTTATTGTTACTATTTATTTTGTGGATTATTGTTATTTTATGCAAGAAAAGAACATTTTTAGTACATTCGAAATTTAAAATTTAAATTTTTATCAAAAAATACTCGTAAAATGGAAAATATTTGAAATTATTTTTGCGCAACTCGCAGAACTCCTTTTCTACTTGTTTACTATAGATTTAGAAACTAAAACCCAAGAAAAACTGAAAAAAAAAATTTTTTTCAAACGATCAAAAAAAAAATGTCAATTTTTAAAAAATGACCCCTATAACAATATATAACATTTTCGTAGGGACTAAGGCTGAAAACACACCGGATAAAGCAAAACGTGTTTTTTTGTTTCGTGAAACAAGAGAACATTGTTTCTTATGAGACTGAACACACCAAAGAAAACGAAACAAAACACATGTTTTTTGTTTGAAGTGTTTCGATGGTGGTTGTCGAAAATACATGCTATTGTATACGAGCAACACACACCGAATGCAACAAAACTGTTTCGAACAAGGTTCGTTGACGATAATTGCCTACTTGCTTATGGTGCAACGCACACCAAATGAAACAAAACATAAAAACAAAAGCAAAACAGAAAAACATGTTTCGTTGCCGATAGCTGACCTATTGTTTTTTGCAAAACGAAATTTGGATTCCGTTCTTTTTATTTTCTTCTTTCGTTGCACTTTACAGATTTATTTGCTTCTACGTTTACTCTGTGCGCAAATTTTAAATAAATATGAAAAATGTAGATGGAGAGAAGTTCATTTTTTTTTAATTAAGGCAAGAAGCCCTATCTATAATTATAAAGATAAGGAACATGCCAATAAACTTACTATTGATAAGCTGTGGATTGCTACTTCCTACTATGACATTTGAAGATTAGCAAGATTAAAAGCTTTTCTCTTTTCTTATAAATAAACACATAATGTCTGTTTTGTAAACACAAAATTGTTATTTGTGTTTACTTGCCGTAGAGTTATAATCTTTCAGCCGGAGTTATGCTTTTACGATAGTTCGTATTTTGTTTCATTTCAACGCACACCAAACGAAACAAAAAAACAAAACGTTCTGTTTTGTTTTATTCTGTATCGCTTGGTGTGTGTTCAAATAAAAAATGTTTTTTTGACTATCGAATAGAAAACGTTTTGCTTTATCCGGTGTGTTTTCAGCCTAAGGCATTCACCCGAACAACACGTGACCTAGGAGCTCTCTAGCGAGAAAGCACATTATTGGATTAATGGGTGTGTTGAAAGCGAAATTTCTGTATATGGGACTACTCGAACCCAAAATAAGTTCACTTAGTGAAAATGCATACTAAAAAAGTTACCATTTGGTATTGATTTTGGGTCGATTTCCTCATTGGTCCATACTTTTTTTCAAAATCGACGTCACCCACCCTTATTGAAAAACCGTTTAGATCATAATAATAAATGGTATTTAAAAACTGATAATTGTCAAGATTTATATAAATTAAGCATAGGGTTTCGAAATATAAAGCTAAAAGAAAGGAATTTTGAAATTTGTTTTTGAAAATGTCAGAACTTCAAACAATTAAGAAGCTTTAAAAGGTTTTAATGGAAAGTACTACGAGTATTAATAATAATATGATTTTTTTTTTTAAACATAAAATATTTTGAATTTGTTTTAAATCTGTTGAACAGTTTCTGAAAAAAAACATATGGGTGAATAAATTCAAAAATTCTATGTACAAGGTGGCGCAAAATTTATTACCCTATCGGAAGATGTTATTCTTTTTGCAAATGGCGTCGTACGTCAATCATATTTGATATTTATGGAATAGACAGCTGCAGTATACAGTAGAGGATCAATAGAGTGATATACTCATCCGAAAGAACGTGGAATAATTTTTGACAAACAATCAGTGTTAGCGCAGTGTGAATTTCGACGTCGATTTCCTAATCGTGTCGCACTAACTGAGCAAACATTGCGGAGCTTAGCTGCTCGACTCGAACAGACTTGAGCCACAAGAGGAGTGACCGCTACCGGACTGGTCGTTCGGCCGAGAATATCGCGGCTGTGGCTATCGATGTTGCTGAGAACGAATACAGTAGATTTTAGTGAAAGACTTACTCATGTTTCTGTACAAAGTGTATCAGTTAATACCTGCTGACCGTCTATCGCTTGTGAATTACTGCCAAGCCATCCTCAATATCAACATAGCGGTGAGGCACATTTTCGCTTAAGCAGTTGACGTGACTGAAATCTTTATTTCTGGGGCATGCATTCTTCATTTCGGGTGTGAGGCTCGAAGAGCTTATGAGCTTGAACATGAACCTCAATGTCACTCTTATCTGCTACAGGTCGCAGAATTGAAGGAAAATGAACGGGCTGATGAGTCGGCCAGGCAAATATAAGCTCTTCACATTGTGATGTGCTTTTTGCTTTCCAGCCGAGGTTTTGCTCGTCGGTCTTGCCAGGGTCGTCCTGAAGAAAACACGAAACTCCAGATTTAAAGGTCTTCAAACCTTATTACAAAATCTTTATTGGAAATAACTCTTAAATCTATAACATACAATATTCTGCTATTAATATTTCACTTTAATTCGGGTAATTTGAACGGTTCACGGGCATCCATCAAATCTTCTGGCTTATGGTCTAGCGGCCTTGCATTAGTTATACTGCTTGCTGACGATCCGGACCTGGTACTTCATCACGGGTATTCTGGCTTCTGGCACTTCGGTAGATCAGCAGGTTCAAGGCCCCTGGTGGCACAAAACAGCAGGCTAATGCTCTGGTAGATCAGCAGGTTCAAGGCCCCTGGTGGCACAAAACAGCAGGCCTAAGCTCTGGTAGATCAGCAGGTTCAAGGCCCCTGGTGGCACAAAACAGCAGGCTAACGCTCTGGTAGATCAGCAGGTTCAAGGCCCCTGGTGGCACAAAACAGCAGGCTAACGCTCTGGTAGATCAGCAGGTTCAAGGCCCCTGGTGGCACAAAACAGCAGGCTAACGCTCTGGTAGATCAGCAGGTTCAAGGCCCCTGGTGGCACAAAACAGCAGGCTAACGCTCTGGTAGATCGGCAGGTTCAAGGCCCCTGGTGGCACAAAACAGCAGGCTAACGCTCTGGTAGATCAGCAGGTTCAAGGCCCCTGGTGGCACAAAACAGCAGGCTAACGCTCTGGTAGATCAGCAGGTTCAAGGCCCCTGGTGGCACAAAACAGCAGGCTAACGCTCTGGTAGATCAGCAGGTTCAAGGCCCCTGGTGGCACAAAACAGCAGGCTAACGCTCTGGTAGATCAGCAGGTTCAAGGCCCCTGGTGGCACAAAACAGCAGGCTAACGCTCTGGTAGATCAGCAGGTTCAAGGCCCCTGGTGGCACAAAACAGCAGGCTAACGCTCTGGTAGATCGGCAGGTTCAAGGCCCCTGGTGGCACAAAACAGCAGGCTAAACGCTCTGGTAGATCAGCAGGTTCAAGGCCCCTGGTGGCACAAAACAGCAGGCTAACGCTCTGGTAGATCAGCAGGTTCAAGGCCCCTGGTGGCACAAAACAGCAGGCTAACGCTCTGGTAGATCAGCAGGTTCAAGGCCCCTGGTGGCACAAAACAGCAGGCTAACGCTCTGGTAGATCAGCAGGTTCAAGGCCCCTGGTGGCACAAAACAGCAGGCTAACGCTCTGGTAGATCGGCAGGTTCAAGGCCCCTGGTGGCACAAAACAGCAGGCTAAACGCTCTGGTAGATCAGCAGGTTCAAGGCCCCTGGTGGCACAAAACAGCAGGCTAACGCTCTGGTAGATCAGCAGGTTCAAGGCCCCTGGTGGCACAAAACAGCAGGCTAACGCTCTGGTAGATCAGCAGGTTCAAGGCCCCTGGTGGCACAAAACAGCAGGCTAACGCTCTGGTAGATCAGCAGGTTCAAGGCCCCTGGTGGCACAAAACAGCAGGCTAACGCTCTGGTAGATCGGCAGGTTCAAGGCCCCTGGTGGCACAAAACAGCAGGCTAACGCTCTGGTAGATCGGCAGGTTCAAGGCCCCTGGTGGCACAAAACAGCAGGCTAAACGCTCTGGTAGATCAGCAGGTTCAAGGCCCCTGGTGGCACAAAACAGCAGGCTAACGCTCTGGTAGATCAGCAGGTTCAAGGCCCCTGGTGGCACAAAACAGCAGGCTAACGCTCTGGTAGATCAGCAGGTTCAAGGCCCCTGGTGGCACAAAACAGCAGGCTAACGCTCTGGTAGATCAGCAGGTTCAAGGCCCCTGGTGGCACAAAACAGCAGGCTAACGCTCTGGTAGATCGGCAGGTTCAAGGCCCCTGGTGGCACAAAACAGCAGGCTAAACGCTCTGGTAGATCAGCAGGTTCAAGGCCCCTGGTGGCACAAAACAGCAGGCTAACGCTCTGGTAGATCAGCAGGTTCAAGGCCCCTGGTGGCACAAAACAGCAGGCTAACGCTCTGGTAGATCAGCAGGTTCAAGGCCCCTGGTGGCACAAAACAGCAGGCTAACGCTCTGGTAGATCAGCAGGTACCGAAGCCCCTGGTGGCAATTAGGACATTAATCTTCGAATTAAGACCCCTTACCACTGGTGGGGGGAAGCCTTAATAAGAAATAGCTGGACAATCTCACCTACCTAACTTGTCTTCATACGAAACCCCTTACCACTGGTGGGGGGAAGCTCCGCAAAAAGCAAGGGAAGCTAAATGACCAACTCGTCTATACGTCTTGTCTACGACTGGACTTCAAAAGATTTATTCAATCGATCTACTGTGCCGCCTGACTGTATGTATGAGCGATGTGAGGTGCTTTTTGTTCACCCGAGTAGGTCCTCTTGATAGTTTTTCAGTGAAAACTGCATGTGAATTATATAGGTGACGAACGAAAAATATTATTGTTTGCTTTGTGTGTGACGTCATAAGCCTATGGTGTGTGTGAATCTTATCCGGGCGAAGTATAATTCTTAGTATCAATTATGATTCTTGCTGTTTATGCAGAAGTATGTATTATAGGGTAGAGCAGCATGGAACGCTTCGTTACATACCCCTCCTCCTTCGGAGACGAGAACCCTCCCGTCTAGAAATTCGTGCACACTGAAAAATAAATTTAAATCCATTTTTTCTATTTTCTCTCTTTTTTTTTTTGTACTTCAGGGTAACTTTTTATTAAAAAAAACAAAAACAAATATTTCAAGTGAGTATGTATGTAACTAAAAAAAACTCCATGAAAACTAAAAAAAAACAAAACTTAATAAAAATTCATTCGAGTGAGTACTGAGTATGTATATGAACTTAAACAATAATTTCATGAAAACTTAAAAAAAACTTAATCCAAACTTAAATAAAATTTATTCTGCTTATACATATAGGGCAGCGCGTTCAAGGCTCGAACATGATCCTCTTCCTGGCGCCTGTCTTGGGATGGGTGAGGATGGCCACACCAGGTTTAATGATTCGGATATCTACCCGTCCCTGTCGCCGTTGCAATGAGAATCGTTGGCGTCTGCGTCGTCGGTCGTACTGCGGGTGCCGGCGTATGTCAAATCCCGCGAATGGGTCACCCTTTGCGGCTAGCTCGGCTCCTTGGCGTTCCGTAGTGGTATCAGGTCGTGTGTTGGGTTCGGTCTTGATCAGTATGGGGAATTTGAGATCCCCTACTGTTAGATGCTGGTGTGCGGCGGCGGTGGATGTCGATGGAGGGCAGGCGTATGGATCCTCGTTGGCTCCTTGTCGGGTGGTACCTGCGATTTTACTGGCGGCCGGTGCGGCGGTTGATGTCATAGCGGCTAAAGCGACGGCGGCGGTTGGGGGTATTGCTTGGGCTTCTTTACCTCTAACTGGAGTCTTAGTTCCGCCGGTATTACTCGGCTTGCGTCTGGCATGCCCCTCTTTAGTCTTACGGGGTAGGGTGACGGCAGCGGATGATTCTGTAGCGGCGGTGGCATGGTTCCCGGGTATCTCGCTTCTGCCCTCTGGGTTGCTGGTCTTAACCCGTACTCTCCGGCTTCCCATAGCTTTCGTGTTGTCCTGTGGCGATTTTGCTGTGCTTGGTAGCGTGGGCAAAAAAATTACGGACTTCACTTCTGGCCGCATTTTCGTTGGCCTCGTGGGTTGTCTGTCCCACGGCTGGTTAGTGCCTTGGTTTGCCGATGGTTCCATCCTGGTTCTTATCGGTTCGGTGGTTGTGAACGTACTAATGGCTAGCCTGCCTTCGTCATTCCTTTTATATTCTTGTGCTGGGAATCCTTTCAAATCTTTTACGTGAGAGCGAATAATACAGCTTCTCTTTCCGTTCTCCATTCTCCTTATCACTGCGATAACGGGAGAGTCAAATCGTACGACTTCATATGGACCCTCGTAGCGGGGTGCTAACTTCTCAGTGAAGTGTTTGGCGGCGGAAGAGAGGGTTTTTACTCTCTTGAATACTTGTTCCCCAATGCTGGGCTTCCAAGCTCGGTGTCGGAGGTTATAACCACGTGCTTGCTTGTGAGCGGCGGTTTGCAGATTCGTTTTCACGAGTTGATAAAGAGCCCTTAGTCTCTCTTGTCTTACAGAAACTGGTTCTTCGGTGTCGTTGCCGGGGAGAGGAGCAGGCTGCGGTGCTTTTAGTTCTCTTCCAAAATTGAGGAAAGCTGGGGTAAAACCTGTAGAGTCATGTTTGCTGGTGTTGATGGCGAAGGATAGTTCGGGGATGTGCTCATCCCAGCAACGGTGATTATCATTCACATATTGCGCTATCATAGTTTTCAACACTCTATTGACTCGTTCCGTTGGGTTTTCTTGGGGTGTGTAAGGTGCAGTGAATATCTGTTGTATTCCCATCTCTTTTAGGAAGTCTGTAAGGATCGTGCTAACAAATTGGGTACCATTGTCGGACAGAAGGACGCGAGGGACTCCGAAGTGAGTTATGATCCTTTCTCTTAAAGCTTTAATTACTGCTTGCGAAGTTGCAGCCCTTAATGGTACTGCTTCCACCCACTTCGTGAATTTATCCACCATAACTAACATCATGGTGTTACCCTTCATGGATCTGGGCAGCGGACCCACAAAGTCCATGCATACTGTGTCCCAAGGACTATTCGCTATATTTGTATGCATAAGTCCACTTGGCTTCTGCTGGGAGACCTTGAATTTCCTACATACTTGGCAACTGCTCACGTACTTAGCTATGTCTCGGTACATACCCGGCCAGTAATATTGCTGCATTATTCTGGCAGTAGTCTTGGCTATTCCTAGGTGGCCTGCAGTGGTAACGTCGTGATTGTCGTGTAGGATCTTATCTTTTTCTGCGGTAGGGACGCACAACTTCCACTCTGCCTCTTGACTGGATAGAGGGTGAGCCGTGAATTTTCGGCATAAACGTTCTGTAATTATTCGGTAATCTGGATATTTTTCTGGGTTCTGAAGGACTTGTCTGGTGCGTTTTTGCGTCCAGTCCTCCGGAGTACTGGCTATAACTGCAATATCGCTTTGAGTGAAAGGTAACGGATCCCTAGATAGAGCGTCGGCAACTACGTTCATTGCTCCTTTTCGGTATATAATCTCAAAGTCATACTGTTGTAGTTCTATAGCCCATCGGGCTAATCGTCCGGATGGGTTGTCCAGGGAGTGAAGCCATTTCAACGAGTGGTGATCTGTAACAACGGTGAAGTGGTACCCTTCGAGGTACGGTCTCATTTTTCTTATCCCAAAAAGGATGGCTAAACATTCCTTTTCAGTGACAGAATATTTCCTTTCTAAATCTGTCAGCGTTCTGCTAGCATAAGCAATGACTCTCTCCTGGTTCTGGTAGTTCTGGCACAACACGGCTCCTAGACCGTATTCACTGGCATCTGTCTGCAACGTAAAGGGAAAATCGAAATTAGGACACGCCAAAACCGGTGCTTCTGTCAGTCTCTTCTTTAACTCCCTGAAGGCATTTTCTTGGGCGGCTCCCCAAGTCCATTGCTCACTCTTCTTGAATAGTTTCGTCAGAGGGGTGGCCACGAGAGAGAAATCTTTGATGAATCTACGGTACCATGAAGTAATTCCTATGATACGCCGTAGTTCCTTTACGTTACGTGGAGCCTTTAAATCGTGGACTGCTGCGATCTTATCTGGATCGGTACTTATTCCACGGTCACTGACCACGTGTCCAAGATACCTCAATTCTCTTTTGCAAAACTCACACTTGTCTTTATTTATCCTCAGGTTTACGGCTTGAAGGCGCTTAAATACCTCCTTTAGGTGCTTAAGGTGTTCCTCAAAGGTTGCACTTATGACGATTATGTCATCCAAATAAGCGAAAGCGTAGTCGTCCATATCAGGACCTATGATGCTGTCTAGCATTCGTTGAAATGTAGCGGCGGCGGAATTAAGTCCACATGGCATAACCTTCCATTGAAAAAGGCCGCGTCCGGGTACTGTAAAAGCAGTGGCCGGCCGTGATGAGGGGTGCAAGGGGATTTGCCAATAACCCTGTTTGAGGTCTATGGTTGAGATGAAGTTCGCTCGCTTGAGTTTGTCCAGAATTGCAAAAATCTGGGGTAGCGGGTATGCATCCATAACTGAGATTCCATTTAACTGTCGGTAATCGACACAGACTCTCCAAGAACCGGTTTTCTTCTTTACCAGGACGATGGGTGAACTATACGGGCTGTTTGACGGTTCTATTTTGTCATCGTGTAACAGGTCATTGATCTCATCGTCGATGATCTTTTGCATCGCGGGATTCTTAGGGTAATACCGTTGCTTAAACGGTTGATCGGTCTTTAACTTGATATGGTGTACTGCGGCGTTGGTAGTTTTGGGAAGGTTATCAAATTTTGGAAGTTCGGCGTTTAGCAATTCAGTTAAGCGTTCCTCCTGTTGGCCTGATAGAGGTTTGCCCCCTAGCAAGCAAAGTTCATTCCGGGCTTGTTCTTGTATGCTATCAAACGACCGAATTTCCCTACCACGTAGGGTCATTTTGAACTCTGCACTTGATAAGAGATCCACACCTATCACCATATCTTCTGTAAGTTGCTCCATGTATGTTAATTCGCCCTGTATCGGCTGATCATTAATTAACATAGTCACAGTATAGTGTTCCTGGCTCGCAACGGGGTCGCCGTTTGCGAGGTGTGTCAAGTGTCTTCTATATTCCATCGGTACTTTGTTTTGTCTTAACAAAAGGCGAGTCTTTGTGTTTATAAAGGACTTAGTAGCGCCTGTATCCAGCAAAGCCTTAATGAGTTGGCCGCCAATCTGGACTGGTATGAAACATCTTGGATCTTCCCATGGTTTTGGTCCCTCTGGTTGTTTTAAAACCTGAACTCCGGCCTCCTGGTCTTGGTTTGGTTTCTCTGGCAGAAACTCGGTGTCTTTTCTTCTTTCATTGTCTGGCTCTGTTATGACTGGTCTGTCGGCCCTGAGATCCTCATTTACCATAAGCCGGTGAGCTTCACTACGTTCTTGTCGTATCGGATTTTTACTTAAGGAGTGGGACCTATCGTTCAGCACGGCTGCACGATGTGGGTGACATGCACAATCATCGGTCAGGCGACCGTCTTCACCGCAGAAAGAGCAAAACAGCCGGAAAGGACGATGGCAGTTCCTCTTTGTATGCCCACGCTGTTTGCAGTTCCAGCAGTGCGTTGCTCGATCATACTGGACTGTCGGGGCGGCGGGTCGGTCATAATTGTTACGGTTAAAGGGTACTCTGGGCGGCGGCGGTGTAGGGCGGTTATTATTAAGCGTCCGTAGGTTTGTTGTGGGTACTATGTTTACCCCTGGGTTCGGTCGTGGTGTAGGTTGGCGTTGATTCCGGTCTTGGCCCTGAATGTACTCGTACTCTTCGGCTAACTTCATTAGTTCGTCCAAATTCTGGAAGTCTCGTCTCTTGATGTACAAGTGGTATTCTGGACGAAGACTGTCATATATTCTATCGACACTTTCCGAAAGACTCATACGGGAGTGCTGGTGTATAAGATATTGAGTTGCCTGTATAAATTCTTTTGCTTTCTCTCGGGCACCTTGCTTCCTCCGCATGATCTCGTCCTCTAACTTATAAATGAAGCGGACTGGCAGGTAATGTTCCAAGAAGCATGTGCGAAAATCTAGCCATGTTCTAAGTCGGTCACGATTTATCCTATACCACTCTAAGGCTGTTCCTCTAAGGATTTCTGGAAGGGCTTTCAGCAAATCGTCTGGGCGGATATCGTAACACTCGGTCAGCTCCTCAACTCTCTCCATGAATGCTAGCGCATTTCCCGAAGAATCAAATTTCAATCCCCACTTCCTTACGGTATTCATGACCTCGGCGTCGTGACTAGGAGTAAATCTGGCTACGGGTCCATTCGAAGTTTGAGCTTCGGGCTGCCGAACGGTCGTAGCATCTGGGCTAGTGGCGGGTTGTGATTCGGGCGGTTTGGAATGTACTTGGCTAGGGCCGGCGATGTTTGGAACTGGACGAGGTGGAACTTGGAAAAAGATTTCCGTGTAGTTAGGAGATTTTGGTAGGTCAAAATCTTCGGTCCTTTTCGAATTATATGGTGCTGGAACTATGTTGTGTTCTTTGTATTCTCGGTCAGTAGTAGTCTTCATAATTTCCTCACATAAATTTTGTGTGGATTTTCGTTGTCGGGCTTCTTTTATATAAGCGCTGAAACGGGCTCTCAACGCGGTGATCGAACCGTCTGTCTCTATTCCTAGCTGGCTCATTCGTTCCATTAACTCTTGCTTCCTCAAGAGATATATGGCTCCTAGGCTAGCGAAACAATCGAATTCCTCTTCGTTATCAGACATGTTGAACTGGTTCTTATCGGGCGGCGGCGGCGGTTGTATGTTATAGTTTGAGTTTTTCAGATTTTGTTCCTTACGGGGTTGGACCTTATAGGTCCCTGCTCGGGCGCCAATTTGTGATGTGCTTTTTGCTTTCCAGCCGAGGTTTTGCTCGTCGGTCTTGCCAGGGTCGTCCTGAAGAAAACACGAAACTCCAGATTTAAAGGTCTTCAAACCTTATTACAAAATCTTTATTGGAAATAACTCTTAAATCTATAACATACAATATTCTGCTATTAATATTTCACTTTAATTCGGGTAATTTGAACGGTTCACGGGCATCCATCAAATCTTCTGGCTTATGGTCTAGCGGCCTTGCATTAGTTATACTGCTTGCTGACGATCCGGACCTGGTACTTCATCACGGGTATTCTGGCTTCTGGCACTTCGGTAGATCAGCAGGTTCAAGGCCCCTGGTGGCACAAAACAGCAGGCTAATGCTCTGGTAGATCAGCAGGTTCAAGGCCCCTGGTGGCACAAAACAGCAGGCCTAAGCTCTGGTAGATCAGCAGGTTCAAGGCCCCTGGTGGCACAAAACAGCAGGCTAACGCTCTGGTAGATCAGCAGGTTCAAGGCCCCTGGTGGCACAAAACAGCAGGCTAACGCTCTGGTAGATCAGCAGGTTCAAGGCCCCTGGTGGCACAAAACAGCAGGCTAACGCTCTGGTAGATCAGCAGGTTCAAGGCCCCTGGTGGCACAAAACAGCAGGCTAACGCTCTGGTAGATCGGCAGGTTCAAGGCCCCTGGTGGCACAAAACAGCAGGCTAACGCTCTGGTAGATCAGCAGGTTCAAGGCCCCTGGTGGCACAAAACAGCAGGCTAACGCTCTGGTAGATCAGCAGGTTCAAGGCCCCTGGTGGCACAAAACAGCAGGCTAACGCTCTGGTAGATCAGCAGGTTCAAGGCCCCTGGTGGCACAAAACAGCAGGCTAACGCTCTGGTAGATCAGCAGGTTCAAGGCCCCTGGTGGCACAAAACAGCAGGCTAACGCTCTGGTAGATCAGCAGGTTCAAGGCCCCTGGTGGCACAAAACAGCAGGCTAACGCTCTGGTAGATCGGCAGGTTCAAGGCCCCTGGTGGCACAAAACAGCAGGCTAAACGCTCTGGTAGATCAGCAGGTTCAAGGCCCCTGGTGGCACAAAACAGCAGGCTAACGCTCTGGTAGATCAGCAGGTTCAAGGCCCCTGGTGGCACAAAACAGCAGGCTAACGCTCTGGTAGATCAGCAGGTTCAAGGCCCCTGGTGGCACAAAACAGCAGGCTAACGCTCTGGTAGATCAGCAGGTTCAAGGCCCCTGGTGGCACAAAACAGCAGGCTAACGCTCTGGTAGATCGGCAGGTTCAAGGCCCCTGGTGGCACAAAACAGCAGGCTAAACGCTCTGGTAGATCAGCAGGTTCAAGGCCCCTGGTGGCACAAAACAGCAGGCTAACGCTCTGGTAGATCAGCAGGTTCAAGGCCCCTGGTGGCACAAAACAGCAGGCTAACGCTCTGGTAGATCAGCAGGTTCAAGGCCCCTGGTGGCACAAAACAGCAGGCTAACGCTCTGGTAGATCAGCAGGTTCAAGGCCCCTGGTGGCACAAAACAGCAGGCTAACGCTCTGGTAGATCGGCAGGTTCAAGGCCCCTGGTGGCACAAAACAGCAGGCTAACGCTCTGGTAGATCGGCAGGTTCAAGGCCCCTGGTGGCACAAAACAGCAGGCTAAACGCTCTGGTAGATCAGCAGGTTCAAGGCCCCTGGTGGCACAAAACAGCAGGCTAACGCTCTGGTAGATCAGCAGGTTCAAGGCCCCTGGTGGCACAAAACAGCAGGCTAACGCTCTGGTAGATCAGCAGGTTCAAGGCCCCTGGTGGCACAAAACAGCAGGCTAACGCTCTGGTAGATCAGCAGGTTCAAGGCCCCTGGTGGCACAAAACAGCAGGCTAACGCTCTGGTAGATCGGCAGGTGCAAGGCCCCTGGTGGCACAAAACAGCAGGCTAAACGCTCTGGTAGATCAGCAGGTTCAAGGCCCCTGGTGGCACAAAACAGCAGGCTAACGCTCTGGTAGATCAGCAGGTTCAAGGCCCCTGGTGGCACAAAACAGCAGGCTAACGCTCTGGTAGATCAGCAGGTTCAAGGCCCCTGGTGGCACAAAACAGCAGGCTAACGCTCTGGTAGATCAGCAGGTTCAAGGCCCCTGGTGGCACAAAACAGCAGGCTAACGCTCTGGTAGATCAGCAGGTTCAAGGCCCCTGGTGGCACAAAACAGCAGGCTAACGCTCTGGTAGATCAGCAGGTTCAAGGCCCCTGGTGGCACAAAACAGCAGGCTAACGCTCTGGTAGATCGGCAGGTTCAAGGCCCCTGGTGGCACAAAACAGCAGGCTAAACGCTCTGGTAGATCAGCAGGTTCAAGGCCCCTGGTGGCACAAAACAGCAGGCTAACGCTCTGGTAGATCAGCAGGTTCAAGGCCCCTGGTGGCACAAAACAGCAGGCTAACGCTCTGGTAGATCAGCAGGTTCAAGGCCCCTGGTGGCACAAAACAGCAGGCTAACGCTCTGGTAGATCAGCAGGTACCGAAGCCCCTGGTGGCAATTAGGACATTAATCTTCGAATTAAGACCCCTTACCACTGGTGGGGGGAAGCCTTAATAAGAAATAGCTGGACAATCTCACCTACCTAACTTGTCTTCATACGAAACCCCTTACCACTATTGGGGGGAAGCTCCGCAAAAAGCAAGGGAAGCTAAATGACCAACTCGTCTATACGTCTTGTCTACGACTGGACTTCAAAAGATTTATTCAATCGATCTACTGTGCCGCCTGACTGTATGTATGAGCGATGTGAGGTGCTTTTCGTTCACCCGAGTAGGTCCTCTTGATAGTTTTTCAGTGAAAACTGCATGTGAATTATATAGGTGACGAACGAAAAATATTATTGTTTGCTTTGTGTGTGACGTCATAAGCCTATGGTGTGTGTGAATCTTATCCGGGCGAAGTATAATTCTTAGTATCAATTATGATTCTTGCTGTTTATGCAGAAGTATGTATTATAGGGTAGAGCAGCATGGAACGCTTCGTTACAACATATCACTTTCGAAAAAGTTAACATGTTTCTTGGTATAATGAAGAGCAACGGAACATCTTGACCATTTGCATTACTTCTATTTATTTTTTGTCCTGAACAAATGACATATTGCACAAGCCCAGAAGACATGACCAGAGTAGTTGCCAGATGCACTGGACACTGGGCAATAGGAGAACATACAATGAATCGAGGTATTCTTTATAAAACTCGTTGTCATAGTTTTGGGAGCCGGCGGGAAAAGGAAACAGTCAATCAATTCCTATGTTAATGTCCTGCTCTTGTCGATCGAAATGAGAGTCCAATTATTCGGAAAAATATTCCCTTACGATCTTATTGAACGTTACGAACCGAAGATCAACGATTCGATCTCTTGTGTCAACGCGACGAAGTGGCTGTAAGACGAACTTCTATACGAAGTCTGCAACGGGTTCTTCTTGATCTCAAAAATACGAACCAGCGAACTTCTGATAGAAAGGAGCTCAAAATCTGTCATCATATTCTATTAAATCAACGGGTCAAACTGATATATCATATAAAAATGGCGTATTTTAGAGGTAACTGGGTCACTGAGCAAGAATCCTCTGGGCGCCATTTGTAACTACTATGTAATTAAAAGTACTTAACATCAATATGGGTGATTGAGCATAGTGTAACTGAGCCAAACGTGATCTTGTTACACGAATATAACCGATTATCAACGCTTATCCAGCCTCAAAAAGCTCCCGACTTAAATATAATAAAATCACACATCCATCATAAAAGTGTAATCCGAAAAAAATCAATTTTCCAATTATATTTTTCTTGCAATATGACCCCTAAAACGTTTTCTGAACAAGTTAAAATTTAATAAAAGGTTTGATGAGTTACAACTTTTAACCATTCCTGTGTGCGTGTTTTTAATCGCCAAAAATATGGAACGGACCTCAAACTTTCTGCTGTTTCCGAACTGCTTATATGAGAGACACTCATTTGAGAAAAGATTGATATAATCTTGAAGGATTCGTCAATTCCCTGCAATAGGCAAGGTCTGCTAACATGTTATTTATACTTCAAATCACTCATTTTGTGTTATTCAAGGAGTATCTAAATCGCTTACACACCCGTCTTTGTGTAACACTAGATATCACTTGCATCTCTCAGTGAAGGGGTACTGATTCAAATTCAATCTGTCGTTTATTCGTCTGCTATACACAAAACCATTTTATCATATCAAATGCTCTCCTCTTCCTTCTAAGAGCTCACTCAAAGTTTTGAATAATTTTTTTTTAATATAGAAAATACAAGAACACTGGAGAGAAATTTATCGGAATATTTATGACAAGAAATCCACAAATTTTGGTGATTGATCCAAATCTTGCTCGAGAAGTCATGGTAACAAATTTCAAGGCATTCCGTCACAATGAACCATCTTTATGGGTAATAACTTTGATAACCTTGGCTTGCAATAGTATACATACTGAAACAAAGTCTTCTATAGGTCAATAGGAAGTTGGAAGAGGTCTCTGCAAGGAACCCATTTATGACCTCTGGTCCGGCTTGGAAGCCATTGAGAAGTGATTTGATCGGAGGAATAAGTATCAACAGGGTTCGTATACACTATTATCTTCAAACAAACTGTACGTTAATAAACGTTAATAATTCTTTAAGTCTTTCAGGTCAAACAAGCCCATCCAATTGTAGTGGAAGTCTGCAAGAAGCTGGTTGCCTTTGTGAAGGCTTCCATTCAAAAGACAGGCAAAACTATTGAAATCAAAACTGTTAGTAAATGATTATTAAGAACTTCCGGTATCAAAAACTAACCCCTTCTAAATAGCTCTGTTACAGATACACGACAGAAATCGTTGCTGATTTTGTTTGGGGTCTTACTGCTGATACTTTGAAAATAGATGATGAAGCAGCCCCCAATCAAATGTTGAAAATGTTTAGAAAAGTGCTAGACAATTCTTTCATGAAAATTAGCTTTTACTATCTATCAGGACTGGCACCAATTATACGAACAATCATTGGCGGCCGACTTTTTCCCGAGGAAACGGACAATTTCTTCTCGAAAGTCCAATCGGATGCCCTTGAAATGCGCCTTCGCAATAAGAGCGATCGATCGGATTTCTTGAATTATTTGATCCAATTGCAGGAGAAGAAAAATATCAGCCATATGGATATGGTTGGGCATAGCTTGACGGTTTTACTGGATGCTTTCGAAACAACCGCATCTATAATTGCCCATTGTTCGTTTTATGTGAGTTCGAGGGTTTCCTCTATAGATTCTTGTCTAATATGGATTTGTTTTTCTCAATTAGTTGGCCGACAACCAGAAAGTGCAGAAAAAGTTGAGAGAAGAAATCATGGCCAATCTGGATGAAAATGGTTGTTTGAGCTACGATGATTTGATGGAACTTCCATACTTGGATCAGTGTGTTAATGGTAAGGATCGACATAAGAGAGTCTTACTTTTAGGAGTACTAACTGTTCTTTTTGATTTTCAGAAACAATTCGCATCGTCACCGTTCTTTCGGTCAGCTCTAGAATATGCAGTGAAGAAACGTATCTGGAAAATAGCGAAGATCACAAAGTTAAAATTGAACCGGGAATGATTGTACACGTTCCAACTTATGCCTTCCATCATGACGCACAAGTATTCCCGCAACCAGAGGAATTTATCCCCGAACGTTTTGATAATGGCCGAGCCAAGGAACTTAACCAGAAAGGACAATTCCTTCCATTTGGCGATGGACCAAGAATTTGTGCTGGTACGCATAGATATAATATTTATTTCCTTTCTTGATTAAAATAAATAATGTTTTTAGGAATGAGACTAGGACAGTTGGAAGTCAAAGCTGGAATTGTCGAAATCATCAAAAACTTTAATTTGAAAAAAGCCGATGATAGTGTGAAATCGATTGATCCAACTTCATTCCTGCTTGGATTGTCCGGTGATATAATGGTAGAATTTGAAACTATTGAGCAGTGAATTTATAGTTGTTTTGTATTTTTGTAAAATATTTAAAAATAAATCTAAAAAGTTTGTAAGCTCAACTTTTACAATACAAAAATTTAATTTTGGTTGTGCAACTGCTCGAAGAGAACCAGAATCTAGTGACTTACAACTCTCAACCATTCCTGTGTGGGTGTTACCAGTAGTATTACTTTGCATAATGGTTAGGGCTTTGGACTTTCACGCAGAAGGTCTTGGGTTCGATCATCAGCCGCTGCAAACAATTTTCTTCAGGGGTGTACAAGATGTAGTATACGGCAGCGAGGAATTGACAAATCCTCTAAGAGTATCTGTTGTCATGAAAAGTGCTATTATACTTAGGCGTTTGGAATCGTCAGAAATTTGTAGGTCCCCTCCATTCCATTCCACTTTTGAATTGCGAGATTATGGTATTATATTGTTGCCATCTTCTATCAAATTCATGATCATGTTCATGATCAAAGGCAACGCCGTTTGTTCGCTAACTGGTCTTCGGAGCTTCAGGAAGAGGACCCTAATTTTTGCCGAAAAATCATCTTAAGCGACGAGACGCATTTTTGGATGAATGTAAATGACTTGGCATACATGAGCCTTTCACACACAGCTTGTTTTACTTTATTTCCACATCTAACCACCCTTATTATTGTACCTTTACTTATTGTCTTTACAATAAGGGACGCCATTTAATTGGTGGATTGACCTTATTTTTTTGAAAGATGGCTCTTTTTTTCACATAAAAAAGAGAATAAATCTGATGTTGCAATTCACGGCACAATAAAAAGATTACAAATGCGTATGTATACGAAACGTATGAAAGTTTCACATTTCGTTCATTTATAGTCTCTGGATAGTGTAATAAAATAGAACATAATATTTGAAAAATAATTACAAGGTACAAGCACTGATCTCTATAATACACTGGATAGCGCATTCACTACATTGTATGACAGATTCCAATTGTAGATGACAGATGGTGGGCAGCAGTGCCGGATTAAGCCAGCGCGGGGCCTGTAGCAAATTCTATCAAGGGGCCCTTAGACTGTTTTAGGTTAGGTAATTATCAAGTTTATGGTATTAAATAAAACAAAACTGTTACAAACAAACTTTTCTTGATTTAATTTGGGAAAATTTATAAATAATGTTGTTGATATCGACTTCTCGGAGTAAATCATGTTCAATAGTAATTAAATTGGCATTACAGCATAGTTGAGGTACATTAGAAATGAAAAAGCATTTATGAATTTTAAAACTTTGAATAAATCAAATTTTGTAGTAGATATTTTAAGACAAAAGCTAAATCTACTCCCTTAAATCTACTACTTTTTAGATCTACTCCCTTTTTCCCACACTAAAACAAATCACAACTACTTTAGCCAAGCTAACCAACTTTGGCTCTGAATATTTAAATTTAAAACTGAAAGTGAATTTGTGTATCTGATTTATTTATTTTTTTTTCATTTGTTAAAAAAATATTTAGTTTTGATAAAAATACAATTTTTGAATTTTTTTTTCGTTTTCAAATAATCTACTCCAGAAATTTTCGATTGACTCCCCTTTTTTTACAAATCTGCTCCGAAATTTTACTACCCTGGTGACGAGTCGAACAAAGAAAAAACGCAATAATAAATACCCAAGTAAAAAATAAATACAATTTTGTCTATCCCCCTCTTGTTTCAACCCTTTTATCATCTTCTTCGTATTCTGTTTCCTCAAACCAATAACAACAAAGCATGAACGCAATAAATTTGTGTACTCCCCTGACGTTTCGCCCTCTTTGCCAACTCGGCGTTTCACATTTTTTAAATTTTCACATTGTATGCCTTAATTTAAACATTTCTAATGTAAAAAATCACATTAAATTGTTATTTTATAAGGTTGGCTACGGTCAGATCTTTCAGATAAACCCAGCAACTGCTCAGAGTGAAAAGTAATAATAATTTCAAATTTTAACTTAAAAACTTATGCACAGCAGCGTTACCACTTCCGTGAAGTAAAGTGAAGTAAATTGAGAAAAATCGAAGTAGATTTTAAAATGACTTTTTACTTGCCTTCTGAAAAATTAGAACTCGAGATTTTCATCAATTCACATTACAACACGAAAAAGTAGAGATTCCGTCTGTATGCAAGTCTGTACCTCAACCTGCAGCCTAAATGAGAAATTGAAATATTTTTTTTTAGCTCGGTTCCTTCCATACAGCCATTATGAAATATCATATTTATTTCGAAAACGGCTCTAATGGTTTTTATAAAAAAAAAATATGTTCAGCCCATACCAACAATACAGTCCACATTTTGGTAAAATAAAATGTTATTAACGGTACCTGTCATAAATCCTTTTTTTTGATTTTCTTCTTTCTCATTTCTGACCCTACCGATTTCGAACAAAATTTTTTATAGAACTAATTTATTAATAAAACACAAGCAAGCGAAATTTTCATAAGATTCGAGTTTCTATGCTTTTAAAATTACTCATTTACCTATGTATTTTTATTGCGTTTACATAATTTTTTTGTAATTTTCTTGCTACTACATACTACTCGTACCTAGAGTGAAATAGAGAAAAAGAAGTAGATTTGGGCTTTTTATTGTAAAATTGAAGTAGATTGAAACAGAGATTTTTAAAATGAAGTAGATTTCAGCATTTTGCTGATGGCGCGAAGTAGGAAGTAGATTTTAAAATATTTTGAAAAAAAAGAAGTAGATCTTCTTCAATTGAAGTAAAGTGGTACCACTGATGCACAGTTATTATCGTTGAATACTTATCTCTTCTTGACTACGTAAGAACACTGTTCTATTTAGTATATTTTAAGAAATAACGTAATATTTAAAAAAAATCGGTTGCACCGCTATATTATGTAAGAAAACAATACTCAACACAATTACGAAACCACTTTACTTAGGAATAGTTCATATCGAAAGTACCATTATTATCATACAAACGTAAATATCGAACCTTTTCAAATCTGTCGGGTTACTACTACTAGCACGGAGAAAATATTAGGGAATTCCCCGTTTTGCTTAGCAGTATTGCCAATTTGCGTGTAGTGCGGTGCGGAACATGATTTTTGGTTTGACCAGCAGATAGAAACATAAAATTTTAGTTGATCATTTTGATGCAAATATTTTCTTCTTAGTAATTGTGAGTTAATCTAATATATAAATAATACGTTTTTGTGGTCAGAAAATGTTGGTGCGCGGGGCCCCCAAATCCGCGGGGCCCGTAGCATTTGCTACTCTTGCTTCGTGGCTAATCCGGCACTGGTGGGCAGCTTCATAATTTGACGTCTTCTTTGCCTGCGCGGACATTCAACCAAATAGTTCATCTCTTTTCTATAAGCAACCAAACAGTTGTTCAAATAAAAATTGAATGTGCGCGCCTAGTCTAACAGCAACGAAAACTTCAACATCAAAAGTCTTGTGAAATAGATTACAACGTGAACAGCGTTTTAGACAGCATATAATCAAAATAAATTCAAATGCGATATGATTTTGCCGTACATTTAACGATAAAAATTAACGTAAATTGCGTCAATGTATACGACTTGCACAATTTGTCGTACTAAAATTTATTTGTTTTTAGCAATAATTCTTCCATTGTCAAAACCAAAATAAATAGACGAATCAAAAAGATAGTTGTTACATTTTCATTTAAGTGTTGATAATACTGACAAAATTTGGCCTCAAAAGTTAGTAGCATTTGCACAGCGACATCGAATTTAGGGTTAAGGTCTAACGTTAATGTCGAAGTTGCTGTGTTAGGTTAGGCGCGCACATTCAACTTTTAGTTGCACAACTGTTTGGTTGCTTATAGAAAACAGATAAACTATTTGGTTGAATGTCCGCGCAGGTACATATATAAAATGTTACACAAAATAGCGAACTCATTTTAGGCAATTGTTTAGTTTGCGTCACTTAATTTTGCAATTATAGTTTATCAAAAATTATTTATTGTTTTTTATTCACACGATAATTTCAACCAAAATAAAAAAGTAGCAAAATGGAAAAATTATTTTACGTTCTATTTTGTTTTGCATTGTGATGCCACTAAATATTGCAGTTTGAAAATTGACATTAGTCGTGTTTTTTTGGAAAAGTTGTCCGTAGTACAGTAGGATTTTATATTAATAGCAAATACAACATCCGCAGTAGGATCACTACCGATACTCGAATAAACGTCAAATCTCTATCCGCAGCAGGATTTCACTTCTCCTTTTATCGGCAGTGATCCTACTGCTACTTTACTACGGATAACTTTTCCAAAAAAAACACGGCTATGTGTGTTGAACAATTGAAATGCATTGGTTTTAAATTAATGGCGGCCGCTGTTGCTGTGGGCAGTGCTGTTGCTGGTTCAATCTGTTCCGCGCTTTATGATGCTGTCTTAGATGTTATACAGTTATACTGTTATACGGCACCGTGGGCAGCTTCATAATATAACAATGTTCAAATGGAGTCAACTTTTTTGGATGAATGCGCTATCCAGTGTATTATAGAGATCAGTGGGTACAAGTCATTTAACAACAATATTCAAGTATGTTCAAAATTTCTATATTGAAAATGATGATATTTGAACTCGCACATCTGGTTGTCAATACGAAAATTTTGACGTTGCGTCATCACTTAAACAATTGTGGTTGTAAATACTATGATTATTTCCTTAAAATGTTCACATTGACAATCACAGTCATCAACTTGATAATTCTGATTTTAATTCATGTTAAGTTCTTTTAGCGTTAGGTTATGTCATTAATCTATCGGGCGTAATCGGCAGTACAAGTTGTTAGTTTGACAACTTCTGTGATCAAATATACAATCAAAGTGTTCAATTTGAAAACTGTTGTAATCAAATTAACAACCATAGTTTTCAGTTTGACAAATGCTGCCTTAAGATTGCCAACATAATTTGTAAATTATCTATTCTGTTCATGTTGGCTCCGTTGTATAGAGTCCTGTTGGAATAGTAATGTTTGTACTCTGATTCTGGTGTTCTGTGTAATCCAAGACAACGTCTAAGACACTGCCTCTCAAACACCCGAATCTTTTCCATTTGAGATGGGGCAACGTTGATACAAACCGGGCACCCATAGGCAATCATTGGCCGGATGAGGGCCATGTAGCAAATCACCTTCACCCTGGTGTCAAGCCGGCTGCTGTAAAACAACCGTTTAGTCAGGGCAAAGGCTCCCCTAGCCCTGTTCAGAGCAGCATTTATATGTCTGTCGAAATACAAATACTGATCCAACCAGATGCCAAGGTACTTTACCACACTTCTGCTCGCCAGTGGTTGCCGGTGCGGCCCTATGATCATCAGCTTACGCCAGTTCTTTCTAGTATCCCTAGGGGCTCTAGCCAACGGAGTCCTAAATAGAATCGTTTCACATTTCTGAAAGTTGATTTTCAACTTCCAGTCATCACAATATCGCTGAATCTTGTCGAAGTCACGCTATAAGAGAATTCTGATAACCTCAACTTTTGTAGCTGTTCTGTACGCTATTAGGTCATCGGGATACGCAATTGCCTGAGTTAGACTACTTATCAGATCGCTGGTGTAAATGCTGAATGTAATCGGCGAGTTCACCGCTCCCTGCTGAAGACCATTCTTGATATCGAAGATTGCGGTAGAAGTTACATTGCCACTTTTGACAACAAACTTTCTACCATTGAGCATGTCATAAAGTATATATAATAGTGGTTTACTTATGCCGAGCCTAATCAATTTTAGATAGAGACCCTCTAACCATATACGGTGTCGAAAGCCTTCTCCAAATCAACCAGACGAGCACCTGTACACTGATTTTTAGTTTTGTTCCATTGGATATCAGAAACGAGTTTAGACGCGGCATGAATGGTGTCATGTCCCGCCTTAAGCCCGAAATGATTATCCGGTATGATGTTATTGTCCACCGCCCACTTGGACAGAGCTCTATTTATAACTTTCTCGAATACCTTGCTGATACTCGGTAGAAGACTTATCGACCGGAGATTCGCCGGATTGGAGTTGTCCTTTCCCTTTTTCGGGAGAGGATGAACCACAGCTGTCTTCCACCGCTCTGGATAATATGCATTATTCAGTGCGTTGTTAAACAGTGTGGCATAAATGTCAATTGCTTCCTTAGGAAGATGTCGAAGTGCAATATTGGATATACCATCGACTCCTGTTGACTTTTTCTTCTTTAATGAATCGAAGATGAGCTGGAGCTCCATCCTCGTAACTAACAGGGAACTACTCCCATCTTGCACGGCGATGATGGCATTCGCCAAGTTTTCTTCATTGAACCGGATGAAACCTAGATTATCTGATCGCCATTGCGTCATTTCATTACAAAGATAGAAGTGATGGAGTAGAGCTCTGTTTTCCAGGTCGTGGTTTGGGTAGATTGTTGCATTCACCTTATACACTTGCTGGAAAGCAGCCCCCACAGCCTCCATTTTCTCCAGCGGATCCTCGACAACAAAGAAGTTATCGTCCAAGACCGCGTCATCTGTATCTATCCCTGCTGTCAGAAGTACGTTTCTGTTTTCTGTCGTTCTCTGGAGCTTAAGACACGGAAGTTCGTTTTGATCATTTCGTCTAAATATCTTGTTAATTTGTGGAAACATACTCGGGTCGCTAGAGTTAACGGCACGAATTTTGTTGTTCCAGTACAAATTAACAGACAATCTATAATTTTCCTTGATCAATTGGTTGATATTCTTAATTGACGACTTCAGTGTCCTAATCTCCAGATCGCGTGAGTCAGTAAACCGTCGATACAAGCGTTTAAGTCTTGTCAGCAGTCCACTTTTTTGTCTTTGTTTAAGATCGGTATTATCTTTCCAATAGAAAATAACGAAGTTTAAGACAACAGTTAAAAAGTTGTTTTAAGAACCTTATTCCAGACATTGGAAGATTTTTTAAATACATACATATGTACATATTTTAAAGGTTATCAAATCCTACAACTTTTCTTGTTTTTAAACTAGATACGAGAATTAATGTTTGAATATCTCTTATTGAAACAAAACTTTCATCCATGCTAATTGAAGTTGTATCTATAAAATCAACAGGTCTGTTGGTTGTAGCTTCAAGTAAATTATTGACAAGTATACAGATATTGTTAAAAACTGAACGATTGGCAAAAAATTGCTCAGCTAAGACGTTCGCTTTTTCGGAGTTTGATAGCATAAGGGCAATGCCAGTTCTTAAAGCGGGAACATGCGTTTAAGGGTTTTTGATAACTTTGACAATATTCCAAAATGGGAAACAGGACTTTCTAGGCCTTGTAATTTACGATTCCAGGAACTATTTCTATAATTATCAATGGAGTCTTCTATCAAAGCGTTAACTTCAGTTTGCAAGAAGAGATCTCTTGTTCTCATCCATTTTGTCCTTAAACTGTTCCTAAACTTTATCATGCGAATTATTTCTAAAGAAAATAATTGGTTACCACTTCCACTTGTAATCCCTTTTTTTGGTACAGCTTGTTCAATATTGTTAACAACAAAAGTTTCAAAAAGTGATACACTTTCGTCAATATCATTTTCATTGACTTCTCCTGCAAGATGGTTAGGCATAATTTTTAGTTTATTACGCATTTGTTTTTAATGAATGCACTAATGTGCATTTTTAAAGTCGAAAACTTTATTTCTTTGCATTAGAGGAGAGCCAAAAACACCAATATTGACTGGCAGATGATCGGAACTGAAATCCTTAACAACCATTAGCTCTTCATCTTTCCTTTCTTTTTTATGAAAAACAATTATGAATGATTGTTTTTAATGCATAAGGAAACTTACACGGAACAAGTGAACAGTGAAAAAGGACTCAAGAGGCACCGAAAAATTACTAACACATTTTTTTTCAAAACAGGAGCTGGTATGCCACCTGGACCAGATGTGGCGTTATATCTTTTAAATTACATAATGTGGAACATAATGTCATTCAAATGGTCAACGCAGCTTCACTGGACACAAATTGGCTTTGAGGCCAACAATTTTTTTGTTTGACCTGCGAATTAAGATAGTCCTATAAAGCCAGAAGTCTAAAGACGATAAATCACATGATATCGGTAGGCTCAGTGGCTAGTTTACTTCATTTCGACCACCTCTATTGAGAGACCCTTAATCAGTTCAGTTTGGTAAGATTCTATTAAGATTGTGATAAAATTGTTCTATAAACAAATACAATCATTGAAAATATACGATACTCCAATTAAACTTGAATGAAGGTTACCTCCAAAAGCTTTATACGTCGAATGATCTTTGCAAAATTATATCGATAACAAAACGCTGCTATTGTGGAAGTTAGAGGCTTCTCGATGAGTTTTAATTGTCAATAGAAAATTAAATGATAAGAGATGGTTGTCCCATAATCTTTTTTAAGAGCTTTCTTATCTCATAATTCAAATATAATACAAATATTTTCTTAAGTTCTATCATTGCACTTTTTAGTACCTTAAGTATAACGTTAAATTGAATGCAGCGCTTAGTTCATCGTTTAATCTGTATCGGTTGATATAGCTCTTAGATGGCACTGTGTTCGCTTGTTTTTTGCTTTCTTGGTGCTATCGCTGGACTTATTTACTTATACCTATCATGGAATTTCAATTTCTGGAAAAAACGAGGTGTCAAAGGACCTGAACCGAAATTGATTTTCGGAAGTACTCCATGTATTGTCAAACGGAACCGTAATTTGGCATTTGAATTACAAGACTTATATGAGTGAGTTATTATTTATCAACTTAACATTTATTGAAAAACAAAAAACTATTATTGGGGCAACATTCGAAGTGATGAGCTTAATTTTAATATAAATAAAAATGTCTACTTTGAGAGAGTGATTCATATTGATAAAACTTTATATAAAAACATAACAATACAAAATTAAGAAAGAACTGAAAATTAAATTTGGTCAGCAATGTTAATAACAGGACCATTATCTTCTTTTTACCACTCCTGTTGCTGACACACGAATAAATAACTTATCCGTTTGATAACCCTTCTTAATGATCATATTTTTTCTCCATGATTGATAGGAAGCTTTCATCACTAGAAGCACGATAGCTTTTTGTGAAATCGCGGTTAGATTCTAATATACACATCTGGCATGTACATTACATACAGTGCCGAGCATAAGTGAAGGTACTCTATTACTGTTTTTATGAAAACTGAAAAATATACTAAATAAAAATAAAAGCCTAGGCAAAAATGTTTATTTTAAGTTATTTATTATGTACAGAATACCATAAGTAACTAAAAAGAAAAAAAAGTAATATTTTACAAAAGAAATGCATTTTCAAAAATTTAGTCATAATTTGATCGAGCAAAAGTGATGATACCTTTAAATAAAACATATTTGTTAGCCATTTTCTTTCCTTAAAACAATTCAAATTTGTACCTAATACTTAGTTGGGAATCTTTTTAACCTCAAAACTTCTTGCAAACGCTTTGACATTGAGTGGACTAGTTTCTTAGTTACTTCAGGCGTTATATCTGACCATTCTGCAAGAATTAATTCTTTTAGTTTGGGATTTATTCCTTATCTCATGGTTCCGTATACGCTTTTCAAGGTGCTCCCACAAGTGCTCAATGGGATTCAAAGCAGGGCCTTCATCGCGTAAGACGACGATGGTTTGACGATGTCTTTTGAACAATTGAACTGCTTCGTGTAACACATACAAAGTTGAATCGTCTGGACGATGTCGTTAAGACAATTCAACTTTAGCTTCATGTAACTTGTTGAACTTTCAAATATGGTCGACTGAACGATTGCGATTGAACGATTGCTATTTTACAATCGTCTCATACATTTTGTGGATTTTTTTAATTTTTGAAAGTTTTTTTTACTTGCGATATAGGTACTATAGGGCAAGTTCTGCATTTGGAAAAAAAATCGAACTCGAGATTTTGATCAAAGTTGACATTACGATGATAGCGAAGACGAAAAAAGTGGGTCCGGCAATTCCGTCTGTCTGTCTGTATGTCTGTATGTCTGTATGTCTGTATGTCTGTACCTCGAACTACAGCCTAAACTACCGGAGGTATTTTCTTCAAACTCGGTAGTTAAGGGTCTTCGGCGATTCCTTAGAGGAGAAATTGAAATTTTTTTTTTAGCTCCAAAACTAAGGGTACCCCCCATACACCCGTAATGCAAAATCTTATTTATCTCGAAAACGGCTCTAACGATTTTGATAAAAAAAATTAGGTGTGATATTATGGACATGGACTATATTTTGGTGAAAAAAAAATTTGGGGGGAAATGTTATAAGGGGTACCTGTCATAGAACGGTTTTTTTGATTTTCGAATTTCTCACCAACGGCTCTAACGATTTTAACCAAAATTTTTATGCAGGAGCTGCTTTGCATTTGAAAAAATATGAACTAAAAATTTTTTCGAAAAAATAGTTTTTGGATTTTTAAAAAAATAATAATTTTTTTTTTTGAAAATTCAATATCTTGAAAACCGATAAGCGATTAAATTTTTAAATTACGTTTAAAAATGAACTTTATTAAATAATAACAATTTGCATATCAATTTTTTTTATAAAAATTTTAAGGAAAATTTAGTACACAAAAAACATGTTTCAGTGTGTCTGTATGTCTGTACCTCTCACTACAGCCTAAACTACCGGAGGTATTTTCTTCAAACTCGGTAGTTAAGGGTCTTCGGTGATTCCCTAGAGGAAAAATTGAAATTTTTTTTTAGCTCCAAAACTAAGGGTACCCCCCATACACCCGTAATGCAAAATCTTATTTATCTCAAAAACGGCTCTAACGATTTTGATAAAAAAAATTAAGTGTGATATTATGGACATGGACTACATTTTGGTCCAAAAAAATTTTGGGGCAAAATGTTATTAGGGGTACCTGCCATAGACCCGTTTTTTTTAATTTTCGACTTTCTCATTAACGGCTCTAAGGATTTTAACCAAAAATTTTTAGCAGGAGTCCCCTTAAGTTTAAAATAATATTGTATATAAAAATATTCGAAAAAATATATTTTTGGGTTTAAAAAAAAAAAAAAAATTTAAATCAATATCTTCAAAACCTATGAACGATTATTTTTTGAAATTATTTCCCAAAACCAATATTATTAAATACTTAAAATTCGCATCCCACATTTTTTTCTTGAAAAATTTTAGAGAAATTTCTTATATAAAAATTTTATTTAATAATAAAACGATTTTTTAAAGTTTATTTGCATAAATTCATACTTTTCCAGAAACCAGACGGCAATTTTATGCATTTGAACATTATTATCTCATTAAATCCATGTTTTATATTTATAAAATGTATTTTAAATTCCAAAGTACTTTTACATAAGAGCAAGTTCGTGCGATCCAGTCGTGCATTTTATTTTATTTTAAATTAATTTAAAAAAATGTTACATTTAGTCCCTCATTATGAATAACGAATCGAACTTAAATCTTTGCGAATTCGATAAATTCTTATTATGAATAGCGATTCGCTTTAATTAAGTTCGCTAAAAATGTCAAAACCTTAGCGAATTTGCTTAGCGAGGAATTACAAATAGCTAATGTTAATCATACCGCTTGAAATGTGAAATCTAATCGAATCAAATTATTTAGTGATAACGCTAGCGAATGAAAAACTGAAGTACCTTTCTATCAATTGTTATTGGTTAGTTTGCAAGTAATGAGTTAAAAATGAAAATGGTAGTTGCAAATAAATTGTGTTATTTTAATTTTCGCTTAGACCTCAAAGTTTAAGATTATTTAACAAACAAAATATTAATAATCAGTTCGGTCATCGAAGCTATACACAATAAAATTGACTTCTAAAGAAGCTATTTCATTCTTTCTTTAATTGTTCTGCTTTAGGCTATAATTGGTATATTCTGAGAGACAGGGATTTCTTCTTCTATCTGGATTATTTAAGTTGTACCTGCGACCTACGAGTATGTGGTGCATAGCTTTTAAGGACTCCTATGTATCTTTTTTATAATAAGTTTTCCTAGACAATGGAGTAAGCAAATACGACTGCAGAGAATTACCCAGAATCTCCAATACGAAATGATTTTTCTTCATAAGGTACATTGATCTTTCGTAATTTTGCTACCGTCTTTATAAAATTTCTTTTATTCACTGCGATATCAAGATATCAGGCTAAAGCATTTCGAATGTTCATGTAGTGATCACAAGTCTAAAAGAAAGAAAATTATTTAATTGAAACTATAAAAGCCTTTCTAATTTAAGTACTGTTGTTGAAAATGGTTTGCAGCAATGAGCCAAATGTAAGTTCCATCCACACATTCTACTATGCCAGGTATTTTTAGATCTTCTAGAAATAGTTTCTTCCTTCTTTTTATACATACAGTTTAAGTAACTACAAGGCATCGAAGTGCAAAAGCTAATTTTATTTATTCGAACCTAAAGAACAAATCTTTGAAAAGAAAACATAATGAAACCATAGAATATGTTGTATTCTGGATATAAAACTTACACATGATCTGGGATCTACAAAGGGTTAGAACTGGCCCTAATTTTTCTACACAACCTCCATATTCTAATATTTTTTTATCTCATTATAAGTTTGTTCAAAAAAGAAATAAATTGCTCTTATAATTTCATATTTTCACACAATCACAATCGAAAAAATATTTATTTGATACTTGAGTTATGTCATTTCAGTGTGATGATTTATTGGCAGCATTTATTTTTAAGCGAACGTTGAAGTTCGCTATTAGTAATACTGTGATAATCGAAATTCGCTTAAATATTCGCAACTTATCGAATGTTCGATTCGCTTATGCGAATCAAATTTTAGTCAGTAATTATTAAATAATAAAATTTCTCTATTACATTGTAGCTGTTTCAATATTATTCTACTTTAAGGCCCTCATTATGAATAGCGAATCGAACTAAAATCTTTGCGAATTCGATAAATTCTTATTATGAATAGCGATTCGCTTTATTTAAGTTCGCTAAAAATGTCAAAACCTTAGCGAATTTGTTTAGCGAGGAATTACAAATAGCGAATGTTCACTAATTATACCGCTTGAAATATGAAATCTAGTCGAATCAAATTATTTAGTGATAACGCAAGCGAATGAAAAATTGAAGTAACTTTTTATCAATTTTTATTTTGGAAGTAATGAGTTAAATATGAAAATGGTAGTTACAAATAATTGTTTTTTGTTTTGACCCAAAATTTAAGATTAAATTAACAAAAAAAAAATTAATAATCAGTTCAATCATCGAAGCTAGACACAATAAAATAAACTTCTAAAGCAGCTATTTCATTCTTTCTTTAATCGTTCTGTTTTATGTAGGTTTGAATTGCAAGATTCGTTAGGTAATGGCAAGTACAAGAACTTCATAACTCAAATATTCAAAATTTTGAGTTAGCTGCAAGAATGTTAAAAAATTGCTTGTCCTTTACCTTTTTAGAGCATCATACTTTGATATACTTATCTATTTAATTGCAAACAACAGTTTTGTTTTTCTGCACCGAAGTGAATTTTTATTTTGTTTTCATTCCTAAATAAATTCTTGTTTTGTTTTGCTTATATTGTTAATTTATTTTGATTGCAATTTTTTGAAGCTAGACACAATTAAAATATATTATTAAGAAGCTAATAATTCATTTTATAATGGCTCTGCTTCAAGGCTTGTATTGCGGGATTCATTAGGTAATGGTTCATCTCCAACTATATTCAACTAAGTTGTACATGAGATCGCACGGTTAGATGTTGATTTTACTGAATCGTTCATTTCTTCGAGTACATATGTACATACATAAATGCATCCTTGTTGAGTCTAAAATGAAGAACAAATTTTTGAAAAAAAAAATGAAACTTTTGAATACAATAACACTTGATATGCATACATACAACTTACAAATGATCTGGAATCTCCAAAGGTTTATAACTGTCCATATTTTTCTTCTCAAACTTACATATGTATGTATTCTTCAGAAAGATATCAATTTTATTTATTTATTTTTATTTATTTTTACACAATCACAACCAAGAAAGAAAATCAAATCTATTTCAATAAAATATTTATTTGACATTTGAGTTACAATTTCAGTGTGATGATTTATTGGCAGCATTTATTTTTAAGCGAACGTTGAAGTTCGCTATTAGTAATACTGTGATAATCGAAATTCGCTTAAATATTCGCAACTTATCGAATGTTCGATTCGCTATTCATAATGAGGGACTAAATATTCAGTATTAAACATTCATGAAGTAAGAACTTGGCGTCCTTTTAGTTCTCAGTACTTTTCACGGCTGACTTGTTACACAAAGGTTTTTGTATAGAAGAACTTGGCTCATTTTTTAACATTTATGTTTTTGGTCTGATCTCACTCTTTTTTGCAAAGATTTAAATACACTGCCGCTCATCTGAATAGGTTCACTGTTTTTCGTAACTTACTGTAAGACTCTCTGCATATATATGGCAATGACACGCCTGTGTTATGTATGTAATGAAAGAGCATTATTTTGCCCTTAGTTTGGGAGAAAAAAATTTCTCTTTAAGCTTACCGTTATTCTCACACGCTTGCTAAACTTAATTCATTAAGAAAAACTAACGTTTTTTTTGGCTCATCTGAATGGGTTCAAAAGAAAAAAAATCATTTTTAATTGATGTGCGCGGGTGATGTGTACTCAAAGTTAAGTTTTTTGGTAAATCGAAATGTTTTAAACCATTTAACAAGGAAAATAGGTCGCGGAAAATTTTTAAACGCGAAGAGAAAGGCAAAATAAAAGCATTACGTGAATTAGGGCTAACCCACGAAAAATGGTAAAAAAAATGAAAGAAGCCAAAATTTAATCGGTAAATATTTGCGGAACATCGAAAACTACGGGAAAAATATAAAAGTTGGAACTTAAAATGCCAAATTAATGACCAATAGACCCGCAATCATAACAGCTGCTTCTAATTCGCATGATTTCGCGTCAAAAATTAAACTCAAAACTGGTGTTAAGTGTAGTTTGTCGACGGTGGAACGCGGTATTAAGAGTACTAAACATTTAAAAAGGAAAAAAATACCGAAAAAAACACGTTTGAAGGAAAAACGAAAAGAAATTCGTCTCCAATTTTGCAAAAAATACATGTCGTAAAAATCGCAGTGGAGGCGAGTTATATTTTCAGATGAAAAAAATACAACTTAGAGGGCCCAGATGGCTACAACTATTACTTTCATGACCTTTGTAAAGAAGAACATTATATAAGCCGTCTGCATAGCTGTGAAGGCAGTGTCATGGTGTAGGGAGCAATTTCATATTATGGAACTTTTGAGCTGCAATTTCTTACATCGCGAATCAATGTCAATGTGTACAAAGGTGTGCTGGAAAAGGTCTTCCCGCAAATCTCTAACCTTTTAGAACCAATACCATTGCCATTCCAGCCTCTATCCATACAGCGAGGTCGGTAAAACAATGGATCGAGAAGCAAAATGTAGAGGTATTGGTATGGCCTCTATACTCACCTGACCTTAACATAATCGAAAATGTTTGGAGACTTCTTTCCCGTAAGGTGTATGAGTCGGAGAGACAATATGAAGACAAGTTGTCTTTAATCGAGGGAATTAAGAAAGCGTGGGCAGAGATTTCGCTGCAATATCTAGAAAAACTGCATGACTGCATTCCAAATCCAATTTTCGAAACAATTTTTAAAAAAACTAGCAATACACATAATTAATATAAATTATTATGTCCCTACCTATTTAATGGGCAAAATAAATCATTTAATTACAGTTATTTTTCTTTTTTCTTCCATTTTTTGCTTTTGAACCTATTCAGATGAGCCAAAAAAAAACGTTAGTTTTTCTTAATGAATTAAGTTTAGCAAGCGTGTGAGAATAACGGTAAGCTTAAAGAGAATTTTTTTTCTCTCAAACTAAGGGCAAAATAATGCTCTTTCATTACATACATAACACAGACGTGCAGGGCGCAACAACGGGGGGTGTCCAGGGTGTCCGGACAAACCCGGGGCGCAGCGAGGCCAAGCTCGCGAAGACGACACAAGCTATCCCCAAAGCCATTAACCCGATAAACCCGGGGCGCAACGGGCCAAGCCTTAGAAGACAAACTATAAAGCTAGGTGAGGGACATGTTCGACGATTTCAAAATCGAAAAGTATTGTTGAAACAATAATTAATTAATTATAATTTAATTTTACAGACAAAACGGAGGGATTAAAAAACTTCGCTTCAAAAATTTGTTATCAGTAGACTAGACTTGTTATTTTTATTTTTAGTAGAAGTAGACAAATCAAAACATTCCAAAAACAGTTTTTCTGTAATCATTTACATTTACAAAATGATTATCTATGTTGAAGCAGAAGCAGTTCATCAATCTATTTTGTTTGCAATATAATTTCTTTTTACTTAAAATCTTAATTTAAATTTAAAACTTAATGTATACAACTGAATTAAAAACTTAAAATCTAAATTTGAATTAAAATCCTAAAATCTCATCTAAAAATCATTACGCTTATACCTTAAAATCTAAACTAGTACTAAAATTATCAACTTTTTAAATTTGCCGCCACCAAAAATTAGCGGCCATATTTATTGTAAGTTTTTGTACTAAAACAAAAGAGAAGAAAGGTGATTAAAGAAGGAGCTGGCATTCAAGCACAGACTACCAAAACGAAAACATCGTTAAAAAATCGTCTTTTTTTTTCTTTTCGCTCCACCGTCGTCGCTTAACGTTTATCTTTTTTCTGGTCGATTTTTAAAGACTTTCAGTTAATTAAAAAAGTAAGTAAAACCAACAAACATTAACATTTTAACATTTGTCTGCAAAGACTCGTTAATTAGAAATTTTTTATTTCGCGATTAAAGTCTAAGCAGAGCGAGTGAAAAAAGCTTTGCTCGCACATTATGGCGACCGTGACAGGACGATCCTGTAATATTTAATTAAATAAAAGTGTTCGGTGCTTTTACCTGTAAAAACTACAAATTGCTGTTCGAATATATTCGGTATAAAAAACATAAGTGTGCGGTGCTTTAAAAGAAAAAGAACATAAACGGTATCGGTAAACGGGAGTGTGCGGTAAATGTTCATATAAAAAGAACGGTGGTTCTAACGGTTGTGTCTCGTGAGCGGACAGGCAAAAAAGGAACAAAAGAAAAAAAAAAAATACTGTTCCATACAACTGGGCCTTTTGAAAACGATAAATGAAGGTGGTAGCAGTACATTCAGCAAGAGGAAGAATCATCGTAATTCTAGTTTGCAGTCACAAAAACATATTCGGTAAATGAAGAATGGAATGAGGTATGTATGTATGAATTGTTATTTTCTGATAAATTCTTCGACGCATTGCAAAAAATTATTTTCTCGGTGACAATAAGCTATCTATTTGCCGCCATATAATCGAAAATATACATATGTACATACCATCCACAACCAAATGTCATCGAACGATTACATTCCACATAAGTAAGCCAGTACATGGACCAATAACAAGATTTAGTCTGAAAATGTTCGATTATAACGTGCGTCTGTATATTTGTTGCTGCTGTCACACTTCGTTTAACAAAAACTGCAGTATCACATTCTTGTAACTGCTGCATGAATATAAAGACTAACTCTTGCTGCAATTAATAAAATAATTTCGACTATTGCCATTGTATTTGCTACGATCGAATGCTACTGTGTACCTTCATTGTTCGTCGGTTGCTGAACTTCATCGGTGGTTACCTAATCAGATGCTATTTTAGGAAGATATTTCTTCAAAATTAAACATCTTCGCTTGTTCGAACTACTTTTTATATGAAAGGGTACTGCTGCGGTTATTGGTACTTCAACTAATCAAACATTATTAAGGCTTTTTACATCGCAACTTTTTAATCAGACCCTCGCTAATCTCGCTCGTCGGTTGCTGTTGTTCGTTGGTTGCTGTTGTTCATCACATCTGCTACTCTTACCATCGCAAGTCGGTTCCTCAAATATCCATATCTTTCGCTGTTGCTGTTGTTTACTCAATTCATTTGTGCTGAAATTCAGTTTTCCTACATATTTTGCTGCAATAAATCTTCGGTTGTGGTCATTTCAATACTACAGTTTACTTCACTGTGCTGCATCAAATACTTTGTCATCGTTGTTATAGAGCTACTATAGCAAATAAGCTGCTGCTCTATTCGCATTTGACAATTTGTTTACACTTTCATCTCGCGAATCATAATCATCCGGTTTATCCTCTTTCGAATCGTAGACACCCAAAATGTCACAGAGCTTAGATGAATTAAAGACCTCTCGTGCTTCCACGAAAGGGAGCATAACTCGGATCAAAAATTTGGTAGATTCTAGAACACTATCCACAACGGAGCTCGAATGCCGTTTGGGAATTTTGGAATCGTATTTTAAGCAGGGATTAGCTTACCAAACCGCAATCGAAGCTTACACACCTACCGATACTACTGGTCGCAGCGAACTGGAAGATTTATATGTGTCTATAAAGTCAAAAATCCTATCGCTGATGGGAAGTGAAAGGAGAAATAGTGGCTTGGAAACGACTATGTCAATCCCTCAAATTGTTGGTAGTCATTTACCAAAACTTAAACTACCTCGCTTCGACGGAAAATATTCCGATTATAAAAATTTCATAAATTCGTATACGAAGCTTGTCGATAGTAATTTAACCCTTTCAAAAACAGAAAAATTTAATCATTTGCTAAGTTGCTTATCAGGTGCAGCGCTCAGCACAGTAAAGGCATTCCAAGTTACAGATGAAAACTATGACAAAGCTCTCGAACGATTAAAAGATCGTTTTGACAATGATTGTCTCATCTTCCTAGAGAATATATCTCAACTTTTTGATTTACCTAAGGTTCAAAAATCATCTGCTCCACAGTTAAGAAACTTAGTAAACGACGTTTCGGCTCTGTTCAGCTCATTACAGTCATTAGGTACGGAGTCAGAAATTTGTAACGGAATTATAATTCATCTTGCCATGTCTAAGGTAGATGCTGAGACTCAATCCAAGTGGGATGAACAATTCGACTATAAGACTCTTCCAACATGGAAAAAATGTGCTGAACTAATTAATAAGCGTTGTCAGTATTTGGAAGCGCGCGAAAGTAAGGCACTACGTCAAGAAACTAAACCCATTAAAAATGAAAATAAAAAATCATCTTTTCGATCGAAACCTTGGACCGCAGATTCTATTCGTCAAACATCGTTGGCCGCAATGCAACGTCCTTGTGGCTTTTGCGAGGATACTTCTCATTCTATAAATAATTGCGCTTCCTTTCTCCAAATGTCTACTCTTGACCGGTTTACTAAGGTCAAAACTTTGGGCATTTGCATCAATTGTTTGACTAAAGGGCACAATGTTACAAAATGTTCTTCAGCTAATAGGTGCAAAACTTGCAAAAAGAAACATAATTCGCTACTTCATCGTCAATGTAGTGAAACAAATGTTGGTATTGGAAATGACATTTCCCAGGCTGGGTCATCATCCGCGACAACAAACTCTGCAATGAAAAAAGATATGATCAATTCCACAGCACAAGTTATTTTGGCTACTGCTATCGTTCTTATTCAGGATGCATCAGGGGGTTTTCAACTTGGTAGAGTTTTGTTGGATTCCGGGTCACAGGTAAACTTTATTAAGGAAGAGTTCGCCCGTGCTCTCAATCTTCAAAAGCAAAAGAAGAACGTAGAGATTATGGGTATTGGGACAATTGAAACCAAGATAAGTTCACTGACTCAAACTACCATTCGATCCCGTTACTCTGCATTCGAGCTTTCATTGGAATTTCTTGTTGCACCTTCGATCACTGGCTACCAACCCGACATAGCTTTAGATGTTACAACTTGGAGGATACCTAAAAATGTGGAGCTTGCAGACGAACAGTTCAACAAGCCTGCCCCCATTGACATTCTTCTGGGAGCAGAAGCCTTTTTCGGTTTGTTACTTGTGGGTCAGATAAAATTGGGACCCGAATTGCCACTACTACAAAACACCCACCTGGGGTGGATTGTATCCGGAAGGTACAAATATCTTTCAGGAAGTCAAAGAAATAATTGTTGTTTCAGCGTTAGCGATGACAACTTAAACGAATTCGTCGAACGTTTCTGGGAATTAGAGGCTGTTTCGGGACAAAAATCAAAATGGACGGAAGAACAAATGAAGTGTGAAGAACTATTCAACCAATCTATTGAGGAATTGCCGAATGGTCGACTCATGTTAAAACTTCCATTCAAAAAAGATCCTGAAACACTAGGGGATTCCTACGGAGCAGCTTTTCGACGTTTCTTGTCCTTAGAGCGTAGATTGCAGAAAGATTTATCTCTTAAATCAGCTTATGTTGATTTTTTACGGGAGTACCAGGAACTAGGTCACATGTCTTTCGTGAAAAATCCAGTCCTAAACGAATCCCACTATTTCTTGCCACACCAGTGTGTGTTGCGGCCAAACAGCTCTTCAACCAAATTAAGAGTTGTTTTCGATGCCTCTTGTCGAACAGCTACTCAAGTTTCTCTAAATAGTATATTAATGGTAGTTCCCACAATTCAGGATGATCTTTTTATGATACTACTTCGGTTCAGAATACACAGATATGTGATGACTGCTGACATAGTCAAGATGTACAGGCAGATTCTTATTCATCCTTCACAACGGAAGTACCTGTATATTTTATGGAGGGAGAATGAAGAGTCACCTATAAAAATATACGAACTAAACACGGTGACTTATGGTACCACTTCTGCGCCATTCATGGCGATAAGGTGTCTCAAGTACTTAGGAGATAAATTTGAATCCCGATATAAGATTGGTGCTGACGTTTTACGGTCAGATTTTTACGTGGATGACATGATCACTGGCTCAGATAATCTTGACACTCTCAAACAGATTCAAAGAGAAGTTGTCACTATTTTGGCATCAGCTGGGTTTGAACTATCCAAATGGCATAGCAACCATTCGTCAATCTCTTCAAATCAGGATACCAAAGATCTCAACTTATCAGAATCAAATGTTACAAGCACTCTGGGAATAACATGGGAAGTACACGAAGACAATTTTTGTTTTTCATACAATGGTACCAAATTTTATGCCTCATATACTAAAAGGAAAATTCTATCTATCGCGTCATCACTATTTGACCCATTAGGTTTACTTTGCCCCATTATCGTTAGGGCAAAGGCAATACTTCAACAGCTGTGGATAGACAAAATCAATTGGGATTCGGCTATCCCACAGGCTATTGATACCGAATGGAGACAATTCATGATTGATTTAAACGCTGTACAGAACATCAAAATTCCGCGATACGTTTTAGCGGAAACCAGAAAACATATTCAAATTCATGGCTTCTCTGACGCGTCCATCAAGGCTTACGGATGCTGTCTTTATGTCCGAACAGTAGATGAGTCCGGATTTGCCACTGTGAAACTTTTGGTTGGAAAATCAAGAGTTGCTCCATCGAAGAAAAAACAAATTCCTCGTTTGGAACTTTGCGCTGCTCATCTTCTCTCCAAAGTGTGGTGGAAAATTAGGTCAGTTTTTAATGACTCGGAGGCATATTTCTGGACTGACTCATCAGTTGTGTTACACTGGATCTCTACTCACTCATCTAAGCTCAACACATTTGTCGGAAACCGCGTAGCTGAAATTCAAGAAAAATCAGTAGGTATAAACTGGAGGCATATTCCAACTGAATTCAACCCAGCGGACATCGTTTCAAGAGGAAGCTCTGTTGAGGAGCTGAATAAGTCTATTTGGTTTACTGGGCCTCCATTTTTGCTCAAATCTTCAAAATTTTGGCCTACAAATCCACAGAATCTTCTTTCTCCTGAAGAATTGGAAATGGAAAAACGAAAAACTACATTGGTATGCAGCCAAACAACTGAAAACCATTTTCTCACCACTATAGATAATTGCAGTAGCTACACCAAGATCATAAATATCTTTGCCTATATTCTAAGATACATAAAGCAACTAAAAAGATGGAAATCGAAGAATATACTGCCGTTAGTCAGAAAACAAATGCTCCTTGAGCAACTGAAAAAACGGAAGTTAAAAAACTCATCTTTATCGCCACCCTTGAACATAGTGGAGCTGGATAACGCGTTTAATAACATAGTCTGGATGCTACAAGCCCAAATGTTCCCAGAAGCTATCCGTCAGATTCAAAAAGGAAAGGAGATAAAGAACTCTTTAAAATATTTAAATCCATTTTTAGATGATTCTCTAGGATACCCTATTCTTAAAGTAGGAGGGCGACTTACCAACGCTGGAATCCCAGAAGAAGAAAAACACCCCATTCTTTTGACTAAAGAATCAAACTTCAGTCTGTGTTATGCTGACTATCTTCACCATACCAATTATCATGCTGGGCCAAAAGTATTGGTCACCTTACTTCGACAGAAAATGTGGATCATCAATGCTCGAGATCTAGCACGGAAAGTAGTACGACAATGCATACATTGCGTTCGCTACAAACCAAAGCTGCTGCAGCAGGTCATGGGAAATCTTCCTGCCGAAAGATTAACGGCTTGTCGACCCTTTTTACGTTGTGGAGTAGATTTTGCAGGGCCTATCTATATTTACCACCGGGTCAGAGGGAAAGTACCATACAAGTCCTATATTGCGGTTTTCGTTTGTTTTACCTCTAAAGCTGTTCATCTAGAACCTGTCTCTGATTTATCATCTGACGCTTTTATCGCCTCACTTAAGCGCATGATTAGTCGCAGAGGGCTCCCATCCGATGTGTTCTGTGACAATGCAACCAACTTCGTAGGGGCTGAATCCAAACTTTCTGAATTTCGTAGCATGTGGCTTAATAAATCCACAAATGATTCTATAATTAAGTTTTGTAACAAAGAACACATTAAATTTCATTTTATTCCTCCTAGGGCTCCGCATTTTGGTGGGATCTGGGAGGCTGCTGTAAAGGTGGCAAAAGGCCATCTCTATCGATCTCTTCAAAACACGAAGCTGTCCTTCGAAGAACTCGCTACAGCACTATGCGAAATCGAAGCCGTGATGAACTCTCGGCCCATCACTCCACTTACTAACGATCCCAACGACTTTGAAGCTTTGACACCAGGGCACTTGCTAATTGGTTCGTCGATGAGAGCGATTCCAGAACCTTCAGATGAGTCTACAAACCCTGACATTCTTCCTTATTGGCGTCGCATCAATAATGTCAAGTCGCACTTTTGGCAACGTTGGCAAAAAGAGTATGTACAAGAACTTCAACAACGATCAAAGTGGTCGTCAAATTCACCAAATATCGCTATTGGCTCTATGGTTGTTGTACACGAAGATAATTTGCCACCTATGAAATGGTCACTAGGAAGAATCCTGAAAACTTTCCCTGGTCGAGACGGGTACGTTAGAGTTGCTGAAATTCGTACAGCGAAAGGCACATTAAAACGTCCCATCCACAAACTTGCCCTACTGCCTTGTTGAAAGAGGGTACTTTCAAAGGGGGCGGAATGTTGAAGCAGAAGCAGTTCATCAATCTATTTTGTTTGCAATATAATTTCTTTTTACTTAAAATCTTAATTTAAATTTAAAACTTAATGTATACAACTGAATTAAAAACTTAAAATCTAAATTTGAATTAAAATCCTAAAATCTCATCTAAAAATCATTACGCTTATACCTTAAAATCTAAACTAGTACTAAAATTATCAACTTTTTAAATTTGCCGCCACCAAAAATTAGCGGCCATATTTATTGTAAGTTTTTGTACTAAAACAAAAGAGAAGAAAGGTGATTAAAGAAGGAGCTGGCATTCAAGCACAGACTACCAAAACGAAAACATCGTTAAAAAATCGTCTTTTTTTTTCTTTTCGCTCCACCGTCGTCGCTTAACGTTTATCTTTTTTCTGGTCGATTTTTAAAGACTTTCAGTTAATTAAAAAAGTAAGTAAAACCAACAAACATTAACATTTTAACATTTGTCTGCAAAGACTCGTTAATTAGAAATTTTTTATTTCGCGATTAAAGTCTAAGCAGAGCGAGTGAAAAAAGCTTTGCTCGCACAATCTAAATCATTAGTATTTATATTATATAAAATGTGCTTATGAACATGACATATAGCTAAGTTGCTTAATCTATCTTGCGTCATAGTACTGCGTAAGTAGGTTTTCAATCGACGACGACAAGACGAAGCGGGGCACGACATTAGAAGTTTTATTAAAACTTCTACTTCTTTAAACATTGCCCTGACCTAAGAAAAAAATTATCAGTATTATTTGTTTTTAAAAAATATTTTTGTTAGTTTATCAATTTTGATAGTATATAATTTTTACCTCTGTAACAGCTTTTTTCAAACAATCAGCTGCCTCTTTCAACGTGGAGTATTTAAATTGCTGTCGAAAAAATGGTAACTGGGTTTTTAATTTTTCAATACAAAATTCTGGATAGCGAGTGATGATGTCGTTTATTTCGCCAGATAATAAAACATCTTCCAATTTCAAGTAATTTTTCATCTCTTCTTGATGGATCTGGTCTTTTAATTGAACTATTGCAGCATCGAGCAAAGCATAATATTGATTTTTGAAATATTCAAATGCATAAGAATTAATATAATTTTCAGCATTTCCAGTATATCTTTTTGGTGGACCACGTTGTCGAGGAAGTGAAATCTCTTCTAAATCATGTTCGGTTATGAATTTTTCAGATTCTGTATAAATTTTTTTGAATGATTCTTCGTTACGATTTTTTTCGAAGTTTTTAATAACTAATTTTGTGCATTCTAAAGCTTCCGAAATGGTTTCAGACTTTCCTTGTAAAGTCTTGTTTAAAATTTCCATTTGAGAGAATATTTCGATCGACATTTTCAAGCCAAGAATGGTGTTTCCCTTCGACAATTTTTCTATTATCCCAGAAGCTTAAGGGTTGCTTTTTTTAATTTTTTCCAGAGACTCAATAATAATGAGATATTGATTTATAGTATCACGAGCTGGCTGTACCAGAGCTAACCACCTTGTTGGACAAAGAGGCCTTATCATGCTTATGCACATCGGGTTTTCTGTAGACGGAAGATTCTCTCTCATAAAAGGTTTTAATTTTCCACGTCTGGAGAATAAATTTCCCAATTCTTTGACTGAGTCCATAGCTGAGGCTGCTAAAATACTACTTGTAGCTACAATTTGAGCCGCTAAATTTGAGGCACGGGTGGGCGGTGCAGTGAACATTATCAACTAGAGGTTGATTTTCTTTTAAAATTGTTTGTACACCATTAAAACTTCCTGACATATTAGCTGCTCCATCATATGTTTGCCAACGTAAATATTCGGTTGAAATCGTCAACTTATGTAATACTTGTAAAATTACATCGGCAATACCTTTTCCAGTGGTTTCTTTTACCTCGTAATGGCTTTGGGGATAGCTTGTGTCGTCTTCGCGAGCTTGGCCTCGCTGCGCCCCGGGTTTGTGGAGTTAATGGCTTTGGGGATAGCTTGTGTCGTCTTCGCGAGCTTGACCTCGCTACGCCCCGGATTTGTCGGGTTATTTGGGTTATTTGGATTATTTTGGGTTGGACACCCCCCTAGGTTTTTAGGTTGTTGCGCTTCTGCAGACGTGTCATTGCCATATATATGCAGAGAGTCTTACAGTAAGTTACGAAAAACAGTGAACCCATTCAGATGAGCGGCAGTGTATTTTGCAGTGTCAAAATCTCGAAAGATACGAAAAGATCGAAGGGTGGACTCTACCAACTAAATTCATTTTAGTTTGTAGCTTCCTATTTCTTTTGGTACAGTTTCTTTTTGTTATTGGTTGTTTTGATTTGCGCTTCAATTATTTCGTCTTGTCCTGGCAAGATACCTAACACTAACATACCTACCTTAATTACAGCAATCGGAAGTGCTCCATATAAATTAAACATTTTCTCAGAAAGTGGGTGGATACCACGCCCCCTGAATGGAAAAGCCCAATTTTAATTTTTGGTCTTTTATAAGCAATTTGAGCCGTACCGTTCTACCAAATTTCATTGTTCTACTGCAATCGGAATTGCGCCATATATAATTTACATCAGTTTTGAGGAAGTGGGCGGATATCACGGCCCTGAATGGAAAACCGCTAATTTTATATTTTTTTCTTTGTATGCAATTTAGGCCCTACCACTTTACCAAATTTCATCGTTTTACAGCAGTCGCAGTGCTCCATTCAACCAACACCAATTCGGAGAAAGTGGGCGGATACCACGCCCCCTGAATAGAAAACTTCAAATTTTCGATTTTTTCCTCTGCTTCCATGACAAGTCCTACCTTCGTGCAAAATTACAAGATTCTACGATGTCGGGAAGTGCTCCACAATTTTGATGATCTGTCAGTCAGTCAGTCAGTCAGTTACGGTTTTTGTGATTTTTGAGGCCTTATATCTCAGGAACCGCTTATGCTAGAAAATTGATATTTGGTGAGGCGCCTGTGACTGACTAGCTTAGCATATATTCGGAGTTTTAAGTTTCTGACTTCATTGGTACTGAAGAAAGAAAGGGGTCAAAAATCGCCTGAGTTTGTTCCTGTAAAAAGGGTGTAGTGCCAGAACTTGGCTGGGCACTACCGTGCCCTTTGGTATATTGTTAATTAATATATGTAAGAGATTGTGTTCATTCTGTACGTCTAACTTTAAACTATTTGCACGTTAAAATATTTACAAACATCAATTATGACACAATAAGCAAAGCTTTAACTCTTTTATTTTGACATTGCATTATTTCTTTTTAAAATTAAATAACTGTATAAAAAAAAAACAACAGGTACCAACACTTTTGCTCGATAAAATTGAAGTGCATTTTTTTTAAAATTGCGTTTATTTATAAACAATATTTTTCGGTTAGTTAAATAATACAGTAATGCAGTATTATGAATAAACTAAAGTAAACATTTTTATCCTCAATTCGTGGCCGTGGCGCTATGGTTGTCTACTCGCCTGTCAACCTCATGATCACAGGTTCGATCCCTGCCGTCGCTCGTCTATGTCGCCTTTAATTCCATTAAAACCTTCTTAAAATTGTCATCAATGGGTTGCTGTTTACTCATTACATGTTGTTTAGGCATAACACTATTAAAATGTGATTGAGTTAAACTAGTATGCCCAACAGGGATGAATACGAATAAAATAATGCAAATTATAAGGGACATGGAAATAAGACACGGCATTTCTCCGCTTTAGTTCAGCCGCCATCCCTGGGAGATAAAAAATCTTGGACAACCACCTTCAGTCTCAGAACATCGTGCCACACCTCTTTCCTATACTTCTTTCTCTTCCGTAACTTCGCGCCCGCGCTGTGTTGAAACATTTAAAGGGTAATTATATTCCCTTGAGCGTGAGTAGATTATTAAAAAAAAAAATCTTGTTTTTATTTAGCAGAATTTTAAGATTTTGCAAGATTTTTAATAGAGTACCTTCATTTTTGCTCGTCACTGTATGTACATCCACTGGTTTATGAAGTAACGAATAACTGTTCATTGAACGCAGAATTCGACGAGTTAAAGTTATCCAGTTGCTATTACAAGTACCTATTACCTAACACGCTAACAGGCTTATTTTTTCGTTGTTAAGGGCACAATAGATCTCTGGATCGCAAAGCAATACCCCCAATACATAATTCATTCACTCGTCGTTCATTGACAATTTATGCACAACTTTAAAAATAGTAGTAGTATTATTTTTATAAATCGGAATTCTTTTTAATAACAAAAGGGTTTTACAATTGGCGCGGGTAGGTTTTAGCCGCCTGTGGCGGCCATTTTGTTTCCGTTTTGTCCGTTGCTATTATTATGTAAGTGATACCAAACTACCATCGTAAGTAACACAATTGAAGAGCACATACGAATAATATTATCATAATGATTGTTCCTTAGTGCAAAAGTTGCGCCTATTTTACAGTAGACGTGGTGGCAGTTTACAATCTACTTTTCAACGTTTGGTATAGCTAAATTTGAGATGACCGGTTCGGTAATCAATCAGCCAAAATTCGTACGTCAAAAGAGCGCAAGATGAGCCGAGAACATCGCCGCGATCCTTTTGCAGACTTTAACTTAATGAATTTTACGTCGGGACTTAGTGTTGAAATTTAAGATTTTGTAACTACTTTGTACTTATCTACTTTCGAGTAAGCGAAAATTTCGAAGACTGGAAATTTTCAGCGGAAGCCTATTTCCAAATGAAAGGACTATGGAATGTTGTTTCTGATACTGAAGCGGATGTAACGAATGCTAAATGCGAAATCTGAGCTCATTTTCCTGGTAGAACGTTCAATCTATCCCCATATTCGGCAGGAAAATTGGGATTCTCTTCAAAATGTTTTTTCAAGATTCTGGACTCGAAAGGAGAGTCGGACTCATTCAGAAGTTTTGTTCTACGAAATTGAATGATTTTGAACGATGTTCTGAATACATCATACAAGCTAAGGTCTTAATGTTGATGAAGAATGGACAGGTTCAATGCTTTTAGCTGGACTCCCCGATGAATACAAGCCAATGATAATGGGAATTCAGAGTTCTGGTATCAAAATCACTGGAGATACAATCAAAATGAAGTTGCTTCAAAATGTTAAAACAGATGCGAGTAATGAAATTGCATTTGTTGGTAAAAATTGGCAAAGCTCAGGAAAAAAACAGTACAAAGGTCCTTAATGTTACAACTGTAATGAATTTGGTCATATAGCTTTAAAATGCCCGAAGAAACCAAAGAACTGTCAAAACAAGAAGACACTTGGCAAAGAAGATTGGTATTTTGATTTGATTGATCAGCTCATATGTGCTCCAATGGTACATATTTTTCAAGTCAGATGATGGCTACATCTGAAGTTATTCTTGCCAGTAACTCTCAAATGGAGGTAAAAGGTATTGGCAAAGTGGACATGAAGGTTTTGATAGGTAAATCGAGAGAAAACGAAGTTGAATTTCTGAATGTTCTTCATGTTTCTGATTTATGCATTAACCTTCTTTCCGTTTCAAAAAATGTAAAAAGAGGTTTTTCGATGATATTTAACAAGAGAGGATGTCTAGTAAAAGATAGTAGAGATGACATTGTTGCAACTGCGGACTTAGTCAACGATATGTTCTGACTTAACAGAATACCACGTAAATGTGCATATACGCTACCAAAAATGAAGAACATAATCTTGACCTGTAGCACAAACGAGTGAGTCATCCGAGACAACAAAATTAATGATCTCAGAAGCTGTTAAGAATATTGATTTGAATTTATCTAAAATCGAATGTTTCACATGTCTTAAAGGAAAAATGACACGCCTGCCATTTGAAACAATCGGTACTAGAGCTAAATCTATCCTAGAAATCGTCCATACAGATCTTTGTGGTCCAATGAACCATAAGTCTATATTGAGGTTCACTATTTATACTCCTTTTTATCGATGATTTTTCAAGAAAAGTCTTTGTCTATTTCATAAAAAGCAAGACTGAAGTTGCGGAAAAATTCTTTGAGTTTAAAAACTTCGTGGAAAATCAAACTGGCAAGCGAATAAAAGCATTACGAAGCGACAATGGAACGGAATCCTACAATGCTAATAAGAATAAAGTTTTAATAAATGGAGGTATTGAACATCAAAAGACAGTTCCATATTCACCACAACCAAATGGTTTAGCAGAGCCGATGAATAGAACCGTAATTGAAAAGGCACGTTGCCTTCTAATCGGTGCTGGACTAGAAACAAAATTTTGGGCTGAAGCGGAAAATACGGCATTTTACTTAGTAAATCGTACACCATGTAAAAGCATGCAAAAGAAATCACCGGAGGAGCCTTGGTCTGGAAAAAGGACAAATCTAGAACATTTTAGGGTATTTGGATGTCAAGCTGTCATTCACATTCCAAAAGAGAAACTAAAGAAACTAGATGCTAAAGCGAAAGAAGTCATTTTTACGGGATACTGTACACACCCAAAATCATACCGTTTCTTCGATATAAAAAAGAATGAAATAATTACAAGTCGGGATGCAGTATTTATGGAGAATAGTTTTCCCAAAAACAACAATGTAAATGAATTTTCATATTATGAATTCTTTCCAGGATGTGATTCAGTGGGCGAAGAAAAAGAAAATTTAACAGCTTCGTTAGAAGAGCACGTAAGCATAACAGAAAATGGAGACACAGATACGGAAAATAGTTTTTCAGATGCTTAATACAATCTCAATGAAGAATCTTCTGAAAGAATCACATTTCCCCAACACCTAAGACGTTCAACTCGACTAAGAAATGCACCTATAAGAGATGGTTAAGTTTCTTATATTGCTACAAACAACGATGAGGATCCAAAAACTGTAGCCGATGCACTGAAGAGTACGCAATGAATAAAGAATATACTAAAAATGATACTTGGGAGATAGTGTCATTACCGAAAGGAAACAAACCAATCAACTGCAAGTGGACATTCAAGACAAAAACAGATTCAAATGGCCAAGTTGAAAAATTCGAAGGAAGACTAGTCATCAAAGGATACTCGCAACGTGAAGGGATCGATTACCAAGAAACATTTTCTCCCGTCGATTAGGTTGCTGTTAAGTTTAGCAGTACGTTATGACTTGGATATTGATCAAATGGACGTTGTTACTGCTTTCTTGCAAGAAGAGGTCTACATGAAACCCCCTGAAGGATTTGATGATTTACAAGGAAAAGTTTGTAAACTTAAGAAATCGTTGTATTGTCTTAAGCAAGCAAGCAGAGCTTGGAATAAGAAACTGGATACAACATTGAAAAACATTGGACGCATCGAAGAAAAATTTTTTTTTTTTGTATTGTATTCGTTTATTTAGTATATAGTTTACTATTTTATAACAGAATTTGTATGAATATTTATATGGTATTTAAAAATAATATGTAGATAAAATAAAATATAAGATAGAATGTACATATACATATGTATATATATATAGTTCAATAAATTTAAATATTTGATCTAATCTATCTATCAATAGTTTTTTGAAAACATAAAAATTTGATTCATTTTTAATTTGATTTGGTAATTCATTAAAAAGTTTAACTCCTTTATACATAATCATATTTTGTGTTCTTGTATCTCTGTAAAAAGGTAATCTAAAATTGTTATTTGTTCTCAAGTTATGAGGTTGAACATCATGGATTAAATTTAAATTTATAGAGAGATAATCAGGTACCATTTTATTTTTAATTTTAAACACAAAAATAGCCGCATTGTAAGTTATTCTTTGTTTTATGTTAATCCATTGTAAGCACGATATCATAATACTAATCGGCGTGTAAAAACTGCATTTCAGTATAATCCTCATCGCTTTGTTTTGGAGCTTTTGAAGTCTGTTGATTTCTGTTGAGTTGCCCATGTATAAAATTGTTGAACAAAATTCGAAATGTGGTTTTATAATCGTGTTGTATATATTTATTGCACATATTGTTGATATTTGTTTTCGTATTCTTTTCAAAAATCCGATTTTTTTTGATATTTTTTTGACAATGTACAAAGTGGTTATTGAAGCATCAGCTTGCTGATGCTCCCTGGATAATGGATTTATTTTATAAAAAGTTCTCCATTTATTTAAAAGAATGTCAGAGGATTTCATCACCTCGCTCCAAGCAGCAAAGCTTTAAAATAAGCATACCATCTAAGTACCAATGGCTCTTTTGCTCAATCTCTGGGGATGCTCTCCGAATGGGAAAGATGACTGTGGCCAAATGGATAGAAAAGCGACAGAATGAGTTTTTCCTCAAAGATGTTCGAAGGAAATCAAACAACAAGCCAAGCCCTCTAGCTTCAAATAATTCAAAACCTTTGAAAAATAGTAAACCTCACCCAAAACCTACTCTTAAACCAAAAAATAAATATAATAATAAAAATAAATCTGCCCCTCTTTCCCGACTCAACTCAAACTGGAGTTTTAAAACTAACCTCTTTCCATCTTTCACTCCATATAATTTCACTTCCAATCCTTTGAATCGTGAAAGCCATCCACCAGAGAATACTTCTTCTTATAATACCGCCACCAACACTAAATATCCTAATTTTATTCACTCCCACACTATAAACCCCAGCCCTTATCCATCTTCATCACCCCCAGCAATCAATTCTAATCCTTCCCTTGTTGGTCCCATTCAGCGAAAGCGTGTATCTTTTAACTTATCATCCGAATCAGGCCCTCTTTCAAGAGATGTTTTGTCCAAAAGCCCCTCAACAACAAACCCACCAATTTTCAACCCAATGCACCCCCCTACTGTGAAACTCACTACAAGATTAACCGACCCCGCACCAACAAACAGTGAACTCGAGGGGCATTATGTTATGGCTAGACTCCGTGATCATAAACTCTTTGAAAATGTTCGTTTGTATCTAGCCTACCTACATGATAAATCTGACTCCGTTTGCATCGACGGCAAAACCAAAACCAACGTTATCGTTCAAATTCAAAAAGAAGGACTCCCTACTGACCCTATAGCCTTGAAAAAAATCTACACCCGATTTCATGAAAACTTTAACATCTCCGTCACAACAGTCAACAAAGACCTTAATACGTATGCCTCTCACATCAGCTCCAAACGTACGTCGTACCTTCAAAGCACGCGTAAAAACTTCAATAACTATTTTCGATCCTAATCCAAATTCTCTTAATGTCCCATCTAAATCAAACCTCCGTCCCATCCCAGACCGTCAAATCCTCCCTCTTACTTTCTATTACCAAAACGTAAGAGGCCTACGTTCTAAAACTCATGCTGTTTTGCAACAAACCCATGCTCTACCCTTTGAAATCTACGCCCTGACTGAAACAAATCTGGTTCCTAGTATTAACAACCAAGAATTGTTTCCTTCCTCTTTCAATGTTTATCGCGATGATGTTCTTAACCAACCTACCGGCGAATGCCCTTGCCGAGGTGTCCTCATAGCTATTCAAAATACACTAGACTCATCCCTTATTGCAATCTCTTCTACCTCGAATCTTGACTATGTTTCCGTTAAGATAACACTACCTCGCAAGTCACTTTATGTTATATGTTGCTATATTCTGCCGTCACAACCCATCGAATCTTATAAACTCGCCATTGATACGGTTGACCATATAATAGATGTGTGTGACCCCAACGATGATATCCTTCTTTTCGGTGACTTTAACCTTCCTTATCTAAAATGGATTCCATCCGAAGATCAGTCTTATTACATAGCTTCCAATCCCACCTCTGCCAAGGAATGTCTATTTATAGATCACCTAGCAGATTCAAGTCTATGCCAAGTTAGTGGTATCCCAAACTATATGGACAGGCAACTAGATCTTATTTTCACAACCGATCCCATTAACTCTACAGTGTCACTCTCTCCCCTTTCCCTATCTACCATCGACAATTATCATCCTCCCCTCTTTCTCTCACTCTATCATGATTCTCCATTACCAACTCAACTGCCAGCAAATAAGTACTCTTATGATTTTCACAAAGCAAACTTCCCTCAAATTAACGAATATCTGAACAGAGTTTCCTTCAATTTTGATAACCTTATTGTGAAAGATGCCGCAGAAATATTTTACACAGAAATATTCAATTCTATTTCACTCCATGTACCCTTTTGTCGCCATAAATCATCGTTCGCTTCACCACCTTTTTATAACCGCAAGCTTCGCTCTTTGCGTAATAAGAGAAACAAGTTGTGGGCAATTTTCCTTCGCACTAACTCTCCCACCGACTATTCTAACTACCTTTGTTCCTATCTTCACTTTACCGAGCTATACAACTCCCTTTACCAACGCTACTTAATTAAAACACAAACCAACCTTATAAATGATCCTAAGTCGTTCTTTCAGTTCGTCAATTTCAAAAGAAAATCCGATGGTTACCCTACCTCTCTTTCCTTCAATACCGAAACATCAAATAATTCGCATGGTATTGCCAACTTTTTTGCCACCTTTTTCAAGAAATCTTTCACTGACGACTCCTTTGTACCTGATTCTGGTTATTTCGATTATTTGCCAAATTTCTCCCTAGGCCCATCTCTTCCGCTTACCGTTGACCCTTGTCTAATCGAAAATAAGCTAAATCAACTTAATGACGAATTTCTTCCTGGTCCTGATGGCCTCCCTGCAATATTCCTTAAAAAATGCTCTTCAGCCCTCTCTTTTCCCCTCTCTAAAATTTTCAGCTTATCGCTATCTCAAGGAGAATTTCCTCAGGTATGGAAAACCTCTTTCATAACCCCAATACACAAAAAGGGTCCTAAGAGCGATGTTAAAAACTATCGTCCTATTGCCAAACTTTCACATATCCCTAAAATATTTGAAAGTATCTTGTACGAAATTTTAAGTTTCCGCTGTAAGTCTCTGATCTCTCCAAGACAACACGGCTTTCTTAAATGTAGGTCTACAACTACTAACCTTGTCGAATTTGTATCGTATTCCCTATCTGCCTTAGAGAACGGAAAGGAAGTTGACGCTATATTTACTGACTTTAGCAAGGCTTTTGACAAAATTTCGCATAAGCTAATACTTTTCAAATTATCCGCCCTTGGCTTTGAACCTAATTTCTTGAAATGGATTTCTTCTTATCTAGAAAACCGTTATTACTGTGTTCGTTTCAGATCTGCCCTCTCTAGTCCTTTCTTAGCCACCTCCGGAGTCCCACAAGGCAGCCACTTAGGTCCTCTCCTTTTCATTCTTACCATTAACGATATTGAAAACGTCATCAAACATTCCCATTTCTCACTCTACGCTGACGATACTAAGATCTTCAAAACAATTTCTTCAAAACACGACTCTTCCCTTATCCAACAAGATCTCGACAGTTTCTCAGTCTGGTGCCTTAAAAACTGCTTAGAGCTAAATATTGCCAAATGCCAATCAATCACTTTTTCACGTAAACACATAAAATCTCCTCCACGTCTCTACCTTCTACATAACCAACCTATATCAACTGTTGAATCGATCCGCGACCTAGGAATATTATGCGACCGAGAGCTCAACTTCTTGGCACATATCGATAATATTATTTTAAAAGCCAACTCATCACTTGGTTTCGTTAAACGGTGGTCCAAAGAATTCTCCGACCCCTACGTCACCCGATCCCTTTACATAACGTTTGTTCGTCCTCTACTTGAGTACGCCAGTCAAGTTTGGTCCCCATATCAACAAATCCACATCTCTAGAATCGAGAGCATTCAACGTCGTTTCCTAAGATTTGCCCTTCGCGGCCTGTCTTGGAATAATCCCTTGATCCTGCCCGCCTACCAAAACCGCCTTCAACTAATTAACTTAAATACACTGCAAGAACGGAGAGATATAGCAGAAATTCTCTTCATTCATCGGCTTCTCTCAGGCTCCGTTGACTGTCAAACTCTTTACAACTCTATCTTTTTCAGCACAAACCCTCGCAACCTTAGAAATCCTCGCCTCTTCTATCTCCCCACCCACCGTACCTCCTATGGCTCCAACGAACCTATTACGCGTATGCTGCGGAGGGTTAATTCGAATGAAAACGATTTCGATTTTAACCTCAGCACTCGCTGCCTAAAAAACCTCCTCCGAAACACAATACAATTATAGTTTTAAGTTAGCCTAACCCTAACTGTAAGTTTCATAGTTTTAAGTTAGATTAAGTTATGAAGCTTGTATTAAGCTAAATAAATGGGGGTATTGCCCCCACCAAATTAATTAAATTAATTAAGATCATTATCTATAATAACACCCAAATACTTGATGTATTCCACTTGTTCAATTTGATTATTATTTATTTGTATGTTTGTATTATAGTCACTGTTTATAACCATGCATTTTGTTTTATTTGTATTAATTTTGAGTTTATTCATATTTAACCATTCACAAAGTTTAATTAGATCAAAGTTTAGATTATCAATAATTTCATCTAAGTCTTTACCGGAAACAAATAAGAGCGCATCATCAGCAAACAACGAAATTGTAGAGTATTTGATAATTTTGCTTACATCATTTATGTAAATTAGAAATAAAAGTGGGCCTAGTATTGTTCCCTGTGGTACACCGAACGAAGTATTTTCACTGTTAGACAAGCACTCATTGATTTTTGTTCGTTGAGTCCTATCACTTAAGTAGGTTCGAAACCAATTTAGTTCTTTGTTTTTTATTCCGTATTTGCTCAGTTTATTTAAGAGTATCGATCTATCTATTGTTTCAAAAGCTCTTTGAAAGTCTACAAAAACAGAAATTATTTTATGTTTTTCATGTCGCAGAGTTTTTAGAGTCATAATCAACCAGTTGAGAGCTGTTTCACAAGAGTGATCCGAACGGAAACCCGATTGGGTTTGAATGAGAATGTTATTGTCCGATATATACTTAAACAATTGCTCATGAGCCACTTTTTCAATAATTTTTTCTAAAACCGGTAGCATATTAATGGGTCTATATTTATCACAGTTAATGTTATTTTGTTCTTTGGGTATAGGAATTATTATTGATTCTTTTAAATTATTTGGAAAGATGCCATTTTGGAACGAATCATTTATTACTTTTAATAAATAGGATCCAATGATATCAAAACAATCTAATATTATCTCAATATTTAATTTCGAAGAATCCTTTTTCTTTTTGATTTTTTTGCATATAAAAATCAGTTCAGATAAGGTGATTGGTTTAAAAAGGAAAGTAGTACTCAACTCTGGTATATAACTAAAATCCAAATTCTGTGAATGTATAGAGTTACTTATATCATTAATACTGTTAATAAAATAGTTGTTTAGTTTATTTGCTATCACGCAACTTTCAGTCTCTTTACCATCTACGAATTGCACTTCAGTGATATCACTTTTTTCTTCTTTTAAAACTAAAGTTTTTATAATTTTCCACATATCTTTTTGGTTTGAACAACTTTCAATTTTATTGCACGTGTATGTCTTTTTTGCTAATTGAAGCTTATATTTATATAAATTTCTTACCCTTCGGTATTCAACCCAGTAATCAGATTGATTGAAAATAGATGCTCTTTGGTAGCAGCGGATTTTATCATTTTTTATATTATTTAATTCTTCTGTAAACCATTCATTTTTGCGAGGATATAAACGCTTAGTTGAAGTCAACTCTTGAACACTGTTATCTAGGCTTTCTTTTAAGCATCTAGCCAAATCACTTGAATTCGAATTATTCATTAAGCATCGTAGTTTGTTTTGTAAAATTGATTTAAATTTAATTTGCCCAAATCATTTGAGATGAAAGATTTTGGAGAGGCAAAGTTTGTCCTTGGAAAGCAAATTTCCCGCGATCGAGAAAAGGGAAAGCTGTGGATTGATCAAGAATCATATATCAAGACAATGCTCAAACGTTTTAAGATGGACGACTTTAACTCAGTTTTGGACACCTCTGGATATCAACAAGAAACTTGTCAAAGAGATATCCCCAAAAACTAAAGATAAAATTGAGTACATGAAGACTGTGTCATATCAAGAAGCAATGGCCAGAATCTTATACACAGCGCAAGTAAGCCGCCCTGATTTATCTTTTGCAGTGGCCCTACAAAGTCTCATTGGGTAGCGGTTAAAGGCCTTTTTCGTTACATCAAAGGGACTATAAACTACAAACTAGAGTTTTATCGTGATGATAAGGGACTGCTAGAAGCATTTTCAGATGCAGACTGATGGGCCAGCGATGTAGACCATAGACAATCTACGACTGGATACATATTTACATAAATACCAAGACGGAGTTATTTCCTGGAATGCAAAGAAACAACCGACTATGGCACTTTCCACTACAGAAGCTGAGTATATGGCTTTGGCTTCTACATCTCAAGAAGCACTTTGGTTTTAATCTTTACTAAAGGAACTTACCAACTTTAAAAAGGGAACTAGTATTGCGGTGTGATAAAAAAAGCGCAATAAGCCTTTCACAAAAAAATATGTACCATGTTCCAAGGATAAAGATATTAGACATCACTTTGTACGGGATCTTATAGATGAAAACAAGTTGAAGATAGAATACCTGAAAACAGAAGACATGCTTGCATGGTATAAAAGTACCTAAAATCTAGAAGGGGTGCTGAAATTTAAGATTTTGTACTTTGTACTTATCGACTTTTTGTTTATGGAAATTACTTTATCGAGTTGCAATTTACTTAAAATGTTTTTATAAATTGAAAATAAAACATTCATTCATTTTTAGAATCTCAAAACATCACTTAGGCATACACCTGAACATCTCAAGCTCAAAGTCCATGGCAGGGCCGGACAAGCTATACGTGCAAGCTGTGCAAATGAGCAGTGCGCTGAACCCAAGAGGCGCCTTGGGAAAGCGTTAAAAAAGACACTACTTCATAACCACTACCTATCTTCTTTTTTAAGTCTCATTTCTTTTTATAGCTCACACTAATATTTATATTCATTATATAACTAACAGCTAATTCTGAATTTAAAGACAGATATATATATACATAGGTATCTACTATTCCAAAAATAAGTCGATGTTTAATTTCCTATACACACCCACACTCCCACAGTAAAAAAAACTACATCACAAAATCCTTACAAAGTGCACGATTTTGTTCGCTTAACAACAGATACCTACCTATTTGCTATTTTTCTCTTTATCAAACTGTTGACGTTATTCTTCACACGCACCATCGCGTGTATGAGTGAAGGCATTTATTTTATTTTCATAACCCTCCCCTATGCAGTGTAACATAAAAACAAAATTTCAACAGCAAATACAAGCAATTTACAGGTTGCATGTTGATAACATGCGCCCGATGTCAGTTCTTCTATAAGAAATCGGAGTCAGCAATGTTACTCAAACAGAAATTCCAAGGTAAGAAATTCATACTCATTGACATAACAGCGCGCAAAATTGAAAGTTGCGTCTATGAATTTAAACCCTTCCGGTTGAGTGTTTTTTGTACTATGTTTTAGTTTGGCACTGGCCTCTCTTTATGAGTGAAATTTTAGCACTGTCATGTCGTGTGGCTCGTGTGTCGAACTGAGACAAAGGGTTGAAATATGGAAATAATTATTGATGATGATGCGATGACTAATGTTGAGGTTTGATGTTAATGAGTGAATCTGTTTTATTCTATTTCTCCTTTTCTCTATTTTTTGTTCTTGCTACCTATTACTTACATTTGAAAAGAGGGACTTTTTTACTAATCTAATAATTACTTGAATTGTCTTTTGTGGTAAAAAAAAACTCAAAACAAAACAAAGGATAGGGAATCTATATTGAGAATAAAACTTGCTATGCTACGCGTACTATTCCAGTAGTGCATATGTGTGTATAAGTTTACGACATTTTTTACTTCAAAAAATACTTTTTTCAGTTCCTAAATGTTTGTGATATATTTTTTGACTTAAGCTTACAATTATTTTTGTATTCTGTAGATACTATTATTTTTGTGAAATATTTTTGATTTTTTAGCTTTTAATAAAAATCATATTTATTTTAATTAGATATAAATATTTATCTAGGAATAGGCCTCTTGGGGATACCTCGTTAAAAAAACGAATTGCAAAGGGTACCCCTTGGCTAATGAGGAAATGAATTCTTCCGCCAATCACCGCAAATAAGGGGTGCCACTGATGAAGCTTGCGCAGGGCTCTAATTTAGCTCGGACCGGTCCTGTCCATGACCATAGACAACACAATTTTTTCGCTGACTGGGCTTCAGACCGTTTGGCAGAAGGGCCTCAATTTTGGCCGAAAAATCATCTCTAGCGACGAGGTGAATTATAGAAAAAGCAAAATTGCCGTATACGGGACTTAACCCAAACTAAGTTCACCAGGTGAAAATGCATACTCAAAAAGTTACTATTTGGTGTTGATTTTGGGTCGATGGCCCATACTTTTGCAGAAACGACGTCTACCATAGACATAACCAGTGTAGTTGTCACATGCACTGGACACTGGGCAATAGGAGAACATTTATACAATGAATCGAGGCATTCTTTAAAAAACTAGTTGTCATAGTTTTGGAAACCAGCGGGAAAAGAAAACAGTCAATCAATTCCTCTGTTAATGTCCTGCTCTTGCTGAAATGAGAGCCCAATTATTCGGAAAGATATTCCCTTACGATCTTATTGAACGTTACGAACCGAAGATCAAAGATTCGATCTCTTGTGTCAACGCGACGAAGTGGCTGCAAGACAAACTTCTACGACGTCTGAAACGAGTTCTTCTTGATCTTGATGACTAACAACTTTTAACCATTCCTGTTCGCGTGTTTTTAGTCGCCAAATCTATGGAACGCACCTTAAACTTTCTGCTGTTTCCGAACTGCTTATATGAGAGACACTTATTTGGGAAAAGATTGATATACTCTTGAAGGATTTGTCAATTCCTTCAAATCAGTCATTTTATGTTATTTAACAAGTATCTTAAGCGCTGCCTATTACACACCCGTTATTGTGTAACACTCATCTGTCAGTGAAGGGGTACTGATTCTCATTCAAACTGTCGTTTATCTGCTGCTATAAACAAAACATTTTTATCATATCAAATGCCCTTCTTTTCCTTCTAATAGATCACTCAAAGTTTTGAATATTTTTTTTTAACATAGAAAATACAAGAACACTGGAGAGAGATTTATCGGAATATTTATGACAAGAAATCCACAAATTTTGGTGATTGATCCAAATCTTGCTCGAGAAGTCATGGTAACAAATTTCAAGGCATTCCGTCACAATGAACCATCTTTATGGGTAATAACTTTGATAACCTTGGCTTGCAATAGTACATACTGAAACAAAAGTCTTCTATAGGTCAATAGGAAGTTGGAAGAGGTCTCTACAAGGAACCCATTTATGACCTCTGGTTCGGCTTGGAAGCCATTGAGAAGTGAATTAATTGGAGGAATAAGTCCCAACAGAGTTCGTATACACTATAATCTTAAAACAAACTATACGTTAATAATTCTTTAAGTCTTTCAGGTTAAACAAGCCCATCCAATTGTAGTGGAAGTCTGCAAGAAGCTGGTTACCTTTGTGAAGGCTTCCATTCAAAAGACAGGCAAAACTATTGAAATCAAAACTGTTAGTAAATGATTATTAAGAACTTCCAGTATCAAAAACTAACCCCTTCTAAATAGCTCTGTTACAGATACACGACAGAAATCGTTGCTGATTTTGTTTGGGGTCTTACGGCTGATACTTTGAAAATAGATGATGAAGCAGCCCCCAATCAAATGTTGAACATGTGCAGAAAAATGCTAGACAATTCTTTCATGAAAATTAGCTTTTACTATCTATCAGGACTGGCACCAATTATACGAACAATCATTGGCGGCCGATTTTATCCCGAGGAAACGGACAATTTCTTCTCGAAGGTCCAATCGGATGCCCTTGAAATGCGCCTTCGCAATAAGAGCGATCGATCGGATTTCTTGAATTATTTGATCCAACTGCAGGAGAAGAAAAATATCAACCATATGGATATGGTTGGGCATAGCTTGACGGTTTTACTGGATGCTTTCGAAACAACCGCGTCTATATTTGCTCATTGTTTGTTTTATGTGAGTTTGAGGGTTGGTTTCCTCTATAGATTCTTGTCAAATATGGGTTTGTTTTTATAAAATAGTTAACCGACAACCAGAAAGCGCAGAAAAAGTTGAGAGAAGAAATCATGGCTAATCTGGATGAAAATGGTTGTTTGAGCTACGATGATTTGATAGAACTTCCATACTTGGATCAGTGTATTAATGGTAAGGATCGACATAAGAGAGTCTTACTTTTAGGAGTACTAACTGTTCTTTTTGATTTTCAGAAACAATTCGCATCGTCACCGTTCTTTCGGTCAGCTCTAGAATATGCAGTGAAGAAACGTATCTGGAAAATAGCGAAGATCACAAAGTTAAAATTGAACCGGGAATGATTGTACACATTCCAACTTATGCCTTCCATCATGATGCACAAGTATTCCCGCAACCAGAGGAATTTATCCCTGAACGTTTTGATAATGGCCGAGCCAAGGAACTTAACCAGAAAGGACAATTCCTTCCATTTGGCGATGGACCAAGAATTTGTGCTGGTACGCATAGATAATATATTTATTTCCTTTTACAATTAAAATAAATAATGTTTTTAGGAATGAGACTAGGACAGTTGGAAGCCAAAGCTGGAATTGTCGAAATCATAAAAAACTTCAATTTGAAAAAAGCCGATGATAGTGTGAAATCAATGGATCCAACTTCATTCCTGCTTGGATTGTCCGGTGATATAATGGTAGAATTTGAAACTATTGAGCAGTGAATTATTTATAGTTGTTTTGTGTTTTTGGAAAATTTTTATAAATAAATCTAAAAAGTTTGTAAGCTCAACTTTTACAATACAAAAATATAATTTTGGTAGTGTAACTGCTCGAAGAGAACCAGGATCTAGTGACTTACAGCTCTCAACCATTCCTGTGTGGGTGTTACCAGTCGTATCCATATAATGGTTAGTGCTTTGGACTGTCACGCAGAAGGTCTTGGGTTCGATTCTCAGCCGCTGCAAACAATTTTTTTCATGGGTGTACAAGCTGTAGTACGGCAGCTAGAAAGTGTCATGAAAAGTGCTGCTCATTAGGCGTTCGGAATCGTCAGAAAATTGTAGGTGCCCTCATTCCATTCGACTTTCTAAATACGAGATGATATTATTATAAAGGATTTTTCAATTGGCCTGGATAGATTTTTGCGGTCCGTGGTTGCCATGTTCTTGCCGTCTTCTGTCAAATCTGTTGTTTATTCAGTTACCCATGACCAACCACCACATGGCAAGTTAAACGATTGAAGAGCACGTTTAAATGATAAAACCTTATTATCAAAATGAGTGTTCGTTAGTGCAAACGTTGCGGGCTCTCTTCATAGTTTGGTGTTTAAATTTGAGACAATCGGTTCGGTTTTCGGTTATCAATGGGACAACATTCGAACCTAAAAGATCGGCCGAGAATATCTCCGCGCTTCGTGAAAGTTTACAGCAGAATCCTGCTTCAACTTGGTGAATCTTGCTTCCAACTGACCCAGGAGGTCAAAGTTCATGCTCAAAGGTAACGCCCTTTGTTTGGTGACTTGTCTTCGCAGCTTTCGGAAGAGGACCATAATTTTTGCCGAAAAATCATGTTAAGCGACGACACGCATTTTTGGATGACTGGCTGTGTAAACAAGTAAAAGACTTGACATACATACGAGTACATGAGCTTTTCACACACAGCTTGTTTTATTCCATTTCCACATCCAACCGCCCTTATTGGAATACCCTTTAAATTGAGCATGTACCTTTAATTATTGTCTTTGCTTAGCAAGTCCGTCACTGATACCGTAGAATCGCGAAATAAGAAAAAACGATATCCAACGATCTTTTTGTAAGTTTTGAAATTTGAAGTGTATACAGTGGAAGAAGATACCGCGCCGCGCTATTCAATTCAATGGAAATAAAAATAATAACGAAAGGAATTCCAAGTCCTGGGTCCTGCTCGACTCTGAAACAGGAGAGGCGGGGGTAAAGTAAGAATGAGAAGCAGGATATTATGTATAAATGTAGAAACAGACACAAAAAGAATTCAGTGCGAGAGAAGGGATGCTTGGTGTTTATTTTTTCATTTATTTTTTTTTTTGTTTTTTATTTGCTTTCAATTTATCTTTTATATTATTGCGATATTGAAGTAAATGGGCGGGGATAGTATAAAGAGAGTACAAAAATGCAAATTCTTTTCCAAACCTTAGAGGATTCTTATTTTTACATTTTAACCTATACCTGCGTTTATTAAGAAACTTAAGATATTGAGTTAATAAAAAAAAAAAACTTTTATTAAGACTATCGGGTAGAGCTAGCAAAGAGTACATCTAGTATTTTCGTAATTAAAATATTTGTTCCTTATTTTGTTAGGAATGGCCCGAATAATAAAATAGAGATATGAATAAGTGAAACCCTTATTTATTTTTCAGAGTTTCACAAAATAAGTGAGAAAGTAAGAGCTTACTAAAATGGGTGCCAAAAATAATAGAACAAAGGAAAGGTAACAGCAGACACCAACAAAGCAGGTAGCCTCATTTTAGCATCGTAGATTTCTGGCAGTAGTTAAAAATAATTTCATTTAAAATTTTTCTTTCACTAACTTTAGTTGTTCCACAAGGCTCAGTACCTGGGCCATTATTATTCTCAATGTAGGTACTTAAATGACCTACCTTGATGTCTTTGGTTGATATGTATGCCAACAAAGTGCAGGTTCGGAAGAGTTTTGGGGAAAATGCGGAATACGAAATATGTAAGTGAAAATTTGGACAGGATTTCATTCTAGCCTCGAGTGAATGGACTTTGTAAGATTTAAATTTTTGTTTGTTTCCATGAAGGGAGTTGACACTTTCTACTTCCCAAAAATGTATCTAAATAATACCAGGGGCCTATTTCATAGATCATACATTACATACAATGTACGAGTATGATTTTGACAGGTTTGATGTATCAATTCTGTTTCGCAGAATTGTTGTATAACCGCTGTCAAACAACATTGTAATCGACTGGAATATTTTCAATGAGATTATGTTTCACAGAAAACTGAATGACATTTAAATTGGTTGTGTAATCTTCTTTGCGATCACGTACATCCCACTATGACTCCACTATGACTTATCTGCTTCCCGGGTGAAAGCTGAAAGGAGGCTGATCGCCAATTTGTAACCATATTGACATTGGCGCAAAATTTTAGTATGATACTAGGTTAATACAACGAATTTGCAAATTTTAATCGGATATAGCATCATACTTTCTCTACCCTTTTATTAAAGTTAAAATCATCGAACACCTACTTTATTTTTTTAGTATCGTGCTAGCTTCATATGACTCTTTGACATTTGCAAACATCAAAAAAGGTTCGTGTACTTACTTTTTTACACGAAATGTCATTGTTTTAGGTGTGTTCAGAAGCAATTTATTAAGAAAATTCTTTTAGTACGATACTAGTTACAAAATGTTTAAAATTAAGAATGAGTTAGTAAACTATTATAAAGTTAGCAAATGGTTAAGTAGTAGTATCATACTAAAACCTTAATAATAGGCTGTTTAAAATTTTGCGCCATTGTGTTTATTTATTAAAAAAAATCAGTGTTACCATTGCCCAGTTGATGGAGATTTATATGGCATTTTCTTTGTTTTTTGCTATGTAACTTTCAGGAATCAAGCTTTTTAGAACTTTTGATAGCAAATATTTCTACTTTAGAGAAAGAGGTGTTGAGGTTTGGTGTTTTTCTATCTTCATGTTTTAAGTTTTCCTTTTATATGAAGGTTTTTATAATACAAACTCTATATACTACTGAAATAAATCAGCCAAGTAGAAGACTTAGCACTATTATTGGACTTGTTGAATTATTGATTCAAATTAGCTTTTTTGGCCTTTAGTCCACAAAAATTGGCGTTTCGTCCGGGTGATCTCACATGGACTCATCAGTTGACTTGTGAGGATCTTGTCAATACGCAATTTTTGTTAAGTTCAGTTCATCTTACATGAATTTTTTGACAAAAATCCAATTGTGGACTAAAGGCCAAAAAAGCTAATTTGAATCAATAATTCAACAAGTCCAATAATAGTGCTAAGTCTTCTACTTGACTGATTTATTTCAGTAGTATATAGAGTTTGTATTATAAAAACCTTCATATAAATATTCAATGCCAGGCCACGGGCAAAAAAAAATTCCAACATTAATGATTACAATCCTAATCTTTGTTGGATATAGTTCACATTGGATTTTTGTCAAAAAATTCATGTAAGATGAACTGAACTTAACAAAAATTGCGTATTGACAAGGTCCTCACAAGTCAACTGATGAGTCCATGTGAGATCACCCGGACGAAACGCCAATTTTTGTGGACTAAAGGCCAAAAAAGCTAATTTGAATCAAGTTTTCCTTTTATGTATGGAAAAACAGTTAAAAATTAAAATGTAGTTATACTATTGTTGGCTATTATCTTTTAGAGGGAGTTTTTATTATGACTTGTTAAGGTTGACGCTGAAAAATGGCATCGTTGTGTTAAACACGTTGAGGAAGTGATTGAGCCAAAGATGTGGGAAATGCATGTTTATACTGAAGGTGCAATGGAAAGTTTGATAATAAGCTTGAATGGAGAAAGCAGTAGCAACAACTACATCGGCATTTGAGTAATGACGTGATTTGTTTTACTTAATTAAGTTTTTTTCTGTGATTTATCTTTTACCACGAATGAGATTCACCAATCTTCATTATTTCATTTTCGATATAAACTACTTTGCTGTAAAACACGGCTATCATGTACTGAACCGGGGTATTGCAAACTAGCATCACATTAAAAAAATTATCAACTTTCCGATCAACAAAAGCTTATTGTTAATTCCGAAATGGTGCATCGATTGGAACTAAAGTTCCATCAACAGCTATTCGGAAAAAGTCTCCATATACAGCATTGGCATTACCTGGCCAATCAACTTACACACCATGAATGAAATATAATTGGATTAATATTTTCAGAAAAATAGTTAAGAAGTTCAAATAACTTATGTACATAATAGATTCTGTGAAATGACTGACAAACCTTGTTAACAGAACGACACACGGGAGCCTTTGAAACACCATGAATGTTTCCAATTCCATGGTACTGACTTTCATTTCCAAGCCAGTGAAGTGCCACTAATATTTGAACCAGTGGCGAAAAAGCTCCAATAAAACCTGTGAATGAGAAATTTTGATGTAATGTATGATAATCAATTTATTGTACGATGTAAGGTAGGGGGGCCAATTAAGGCCACCTAACAGATTTTTTTAAATATCTGCTAGATTTTGTGAGAATATCCGAGTAAACTAAAAAGTTTATAATTCTTTGTCATTTTATCTTCATAGAAACATAAATTTTTTTGTTTTTTCCTTTTTATCCTTCTTGGCAAAAATATCACAAAAAATCTTAAATAAACTTAAAAAAATAGGAACACAGTTTAGTGATTTAATTATTTAAGGTGCTCATGTGCATCCTCCAGGGCATTCAAATTCCATATCATCTGAAGTCAACCCAACACAAAGAGCCGGTACGCCAGCGACATTCGCATTTTCAATCAGGGTCGAAAGAGGCATGTCGTCTGACTCATCATCCGAGGCGTTAGATTGTTGCATGGCCATTGATGTGTTCATATTTGCATTGTCTGAAGGATCTGAATATGGACTTTCCGAAAGAGCTGATGGAACAAATGCAAGCTCAGATATGACGTCTGTTATGTTGTCGTAAGTCATACATTTGTCATACAACTTGTTTTGTTGATTTTCTTATTGGGCTACTTCGCTGTGAATCTGAGCAATTCTTGATCTCAATGATGCTCAAAAGATCGATAAACAGATTTATCCAGAGGTTGAAGTTCAAAAATTAAAAAACATGGCCCGGATTCTTGAACTTTCCCAAATGGGATATGAACTCTACAAAGGTAGAGTGGTTCATTTATCCTTTCGGTGTCATCTTCACTAAAGACCCGATTGGCAAATTGTCCATGAATTCAGGCTTTAGTCTTTTTCCTTTGAAAAGGACAACTGGTGAACTGGTGGAATGACCGTTCCTATTGCGCTGACACAGCCAACAATGGTTACACTTTCAGCATGTTCGTTGGAAATTTGGTGCACCCTCTTCGACCCTTTTTGAGCTATGACATTTTGTTGGTGGTGGAGCGAAATCCTGCAGCCTTTCTCGTCCATATTATAGATGCTCTCTGGTCTATGTGGGATGTTTAATTTCTCCATCAGGATCCTCACTTTTTCGAAGTGATCATTGACAATGTATCTGTTCAGTTTCTGGGCTCTAGCTGGATTCATCATTCGCACCTTGCGTACGGATAATTCTGGGCGACGTCTCATGAATAACCGTAGCCATTTTCTTCCAGCACCAGTTTCTGATGTTCAAAAGCTGTTAGGGATGTTGTTCAATCTGCAGAAAACAGCGGCTTGGTATCGCAGCATCTTTGGCACAGATGTGTCTCTTGTTCTGCGTAAATGTTGAAGAACACCCCAGTTTCTTTTTAGCTGAACCACTCGAGATGTGATTTCTTATGGTTCTTCGTGGAATGTTGAAGCGCTTGGGAGCTTCACGCTGTGTCAATCAGTGTTCCACATCCTGAAACGCATTTTTCATGTCAGCTTCTGTCCAATTAGAAGCTCTTTTTTGGGAAAAGTTGCCATTCCTCTTTCACTCAGTGGTCTCGTTAGAGCGTATATGGAAAGTTAGGAGAGCAAAGTAGGACACTTAATTTGACAACAAAAAATATCTCGCACAAAAACCAGATCATGAATAGTTCTACGAATTTGGATAAAAATTTCAGCGTATTTCGAACGATTCGGAACCTTCTGGATTCTATCTGAAATCGATTTTTGGTGGATGTTCCGGATGACATCTTCATATTCGAGGATAGATCTTACTAAGGAGAGAGTGTACGTATCGAAGAAATCTGTTGAATTTCTTTTTATAAATCCTTACTTTGAGTTCGCTTTGGCGACTACAGCATCAACATGAGGAGGAAATGAATATTTGCAGTTAAAACTAACACCCAGGTCTTTGACTTTTACAGTTCTCTGTAGATGACTGCAATCTGGTTCTAAAGAGTATGGAAAATCATACACAAACTGTTTTCTAGAAATAAAGATCACGAAGCAGTTTTTAACATTAAGGTTCAAGTGGTCTAGTCGACACCACAAAGCTTAACTATCAAGTTCCATTTGAAGTTTTTAAGACAGTCTTCATCACTTGTTACCTTCAAAAATATCTTGAGATCATCAGCAGATATGAGCCTTTCTCAATATTATCAATAAAAAGCAACGCACCAAGATGGCTACCGATTTAAAAATCGGGATCAAAAAAGAAGATTTCCATTCGTCCAAAAATATTCCGGATGACAATGAGAGATGGCAAATATGTTTGAGGATAATGTGAGCATTTAGGAAAGTTGGGGAGGATTTAAAAGGAGATATCTTAATAAGGGGATATAGTGAACCGGGCAAAGTATTTCACATTCGCGTAGTACGCTTAAATAAAGAATCTCTGAATTTAACAGTACACCTGAAGTTGGGCTCACGGGTAAGCTGGTGGGCATTACTTGCTTAGGGGGAAGAATGCAACTGTCTATTTCACTAGAACATCGTTTATAAAAATAACGGCGCATTCCGGATATGCTCAAGAGATTCAAATGTTTCTGTTATAAGTACTTCTATTACCTATCATTTTTAAAGCTCTTTTTTGGATTCTATCTAAGAGTCTCAACTCTTAACTGTTTTATTGCAGGCAGTTATATTCAAGCGTAGGACGAGTAAAGGTTTTATAGATCACAGTCAGATCCGAAGCGGTGAAAAATTTTTTGCATTGTCGAAGGAAACCTAAGCACTTAGCAGTGTTTTTTATGACGTCAAAAATATATATGGTCATTCCCCAAAATTTGGTCTGTTCGGTTTCCTCAATGAAAGTGCCGCTCGTGGATAGCGTAGGAGTGGGTTTTTCTTTGATGACAAGAGACATCATGGAGTTTTTGAAGCATTAAATTGTACGCGGTATTTCGTTGGAAGAACAATTACATGCATCTGGAAAGGAATATGCGAAGCTGACAGTACTATCATCAGAAAAAAAATAAATGATTTATAAGTTTCAGATCATTGATGAATATGAAAAAAGGAGTCGGAGACAAAACAGAACCCTGTGGCACACCAGCATTAACTTTATGGATATCAGACTTAAGATTATCCAACACAGCTTGTATAGAGCATTTCGAAAGGTAGTTCCTAATCCAAAAGCAGACATTTTCGATAAGAGGAGCTTGATTCTAACCTCTATTAAATTCTTTTGAAATATCAAGTGCAATAATCTTATTTTCTCCAAAACAATGTAAATACTTTTTCCACTACTCGGTGAATATATACCATCAAATCACCAGTGGTTCTTTTGCTAAGGAATCCGAAAAGCTTTCCTTCTTCAAGATATTTCATAAGCTGATAATTTATCAGCGTTTCGGTTTTTTTTAGGAATAGGCTAGACAAAAAGGATAGATAAAAATGCCTACGAAACGGTTTTTCAAGCGTTGAAGAACACTACTTCTTCAGAACAATAAGAAGGATACTATTTGGGCTAGCGAATTTGAACAATAAGAAGAATACTATTTGGGCTAGCGAATTTCTGTGGATCAAGATCTTTCAGTACTCTTACTCTTGCTTGTTGCAACTGTACGAATGCGAAAATAGTTTTGACGAGCGTTGGAACCGAAGAAAAATAAGTATAGTATTTCGTAAGATTTTTACAAATGACCAAAAATTTGGGACATTGCAGTATTTTTTGCCGTAACTTTTGGTCATGATGCAAAAATTTGGTTCTTTGAACATGATCTTTACAGGTATTTCGAGTTTGTATGAACTTATTCCGATTTTCTCCTAGTAACCTTTTTCGAGCTTGAATCAAGCCACAGATTCTCTTTCGGTTTTAAAAATGTTTCCTTATACGGGATAAAATTTCGTATTTCGAAAAGAATTATATCGGCACTGGAGTCCACGTCGCCATCGAGGAAGCGTATTGACCAGTTAAATTTTCTGAAGTAATCGCTGAGACGGTCCCAGTTGGCTTTTTCGTATTGCCAAACAGTTCTCTTATGAATTCTTTCTCTAACTGGGTTTTGTTGACATGAGAAATTTTCAAATATTACACAATGGTCTAATATACCTGTATATTACTAGTCCTGCTACCCAAGGGCGCAACAACGGAGGGTGTCCAGGGTGTCCGGACACCCCCTAGAGGTCGGTGGACACCCCCTCCGAAATCGATAGACACCCGAGTGACGATTTTTAAAACATTCTTAACCCCACAAACCCGGGGCGTAGCGAGGTCAAGCTTAAGGAGACGATGCAAACTATTCCTAAAGCCATTAACCCTATAAACCCGGGGCGCAACGGGCCAAGCTCTAGAAGACAATGTTAAGAAATAGCTCCTCCCAAAGCTGTGAACTCTTACAAATCCGGTGCTCGATTTACGGTTTCAAAGCGCGTCAATAAAAAAAGATACGATTGTACGATGTCAAACTAAAAAGCTAGGAGAGGGAGGTGTTCGACGATTTTCAACTATAACTTACCTATCAAGGGACATAGACAATATTTATCACAGCTATTGTGTTTATATTTTATAAAGTATATAATATTAAATTCTGTAAAAATAGAAAGTTTTTTACTATAGATTTTACTCAATGGGGACCCTGTACTAAAATTAATACGAACCGAGATTTCATTATATTTTTGAAAATTTTCCCACCAAAAAAAAATCAAGCCGGTAAAAATCGGAAATATTTTAAGCCTAAATACACTAGGATTGGATTGAAAATTGTACATACTGTTTTTTAATAAAATTCTAGTGTATTTAAGCTTTAATTATTCCAAATATTTGTTAAAGTATGAATTTGAAGCGATTTTTTGCAACAAAGTCTTTGGATTTTTAAAAAATAAAAAAATTAGAAAAAACTGAATTTAATCTCAGTATCAAATGTAGTGCTTGATGTGTTTAACTTGAATAAATTTTTTATTCCGACTTTAGATTATAAGATTGTGTAATATAAGGGTAAGAATGTTTTAAAAGCTGACACCGCAAATCAAGAGAGCTTTTGAAATTAATTTTTTGAAATCCTCTTCGAGAGCTTGGCCTCGCTGCGCCACGGGTTTGTGGGGTTAATGGCTTTGGGGATAGCTTGTGTCGTCTTCGCGAGCTTGGCCTCGCTGCGCCCTGGGTTTGTGGAGTTAATGGCTTTGGGAATAGTTTGCATCGTCTTCTTAAGCTTGACCTCGCTACGCACCGGATTTGTCGGGTTATTTGGATTATTTTGGGTTGGACACCCCCCTAGCTTTTTAGGTTGTTGCGCTTCTGCTGCTACCAGTCAAAGTGTTGGACTTTAAGAAGAAAGGGAGAGATGATACTGTACTCTTTCGAAAAAAAAATTCTGTGTGAGAGCGAGGAGAGTGAATGGGGGAGAGGATACAACTGCGAACTCTATCAGCTGTACCAAGATGTGGATGTAGTCCAGAAAACCAAAACACGTCGACTACATTGACTCGGCAACATTGAGCGAATGGACAACATTACTTCAGCTAAGAGAGTTTTCGAATCCCAACACCCAGGTTCACAGCGACAAGAATGAACAACCCTCTGGTTTAAAGACCAAGCCATCACAGATGCCAGAGCCAAAGCCTTTGTCCTAGATAACTGGAAGTAGCGTGCTCGGGGTCGCAGAGGATGCATAGCTGCGTGTCTCAGGCAGAGGTCCTTCATGGATCGGGAGACGGTTAAGTAAGTAAGTATCTACTGAGCTTAAGGAAAATCGACCGAGCTCTTCACTGTAGTCGAACAGACATACAGACTGACACACAGAACAGCGGGACTCCTCCCTTTTTTCGTCCTTCCTATCTTTGTAATGTCAAATCTGACCAAATTCTCGAGTTCGATTCTTTTTACGAATGCATCGCAATTGTAAGAACAGAATCGACAAATTTCTGCCCTTCTGAAAAAAGCATTTCTAAATTTGTTTCAAAAACAAATATTGATGCATCTTCACTAAATAAACACTATCATCGATCACAAATTCATTAGCTTCACTAATTGACTAAGCCACCTTATGGCGTACACACCAACTGCAACTAGTTGCATTATGATTGCTCAGAGACCAAAGATCAAAGCCTTCTCCACAAAGACTCATAATTATAGTTTAAAATTTCTCCACGCATCAAAATAACAAAACGACAAAATTTCCCAATGGCAATGGCATTAATGTACAACAACTGGTGTGTGATATTTTTTCGTGAAATCAATTCCGTCAGGGCGGCCGGCGCAGCGGCTTCTCGTCGCACACCTCCTTGGAAATCAACAATACGTAAACAAATATGAAAATACAAAAACACAACAAGACAACAACCAGCCTTGCGGGGCAGCATATACTCTACGCTGGGCTAGATGGTATGCGTACGAGTATAAAGGCTACAAATGTTTTCTTTTCTTTGGATCCCATTAGGCCTTGAGATGATGATTTGAAGTCTTTCCCCAGTCCACCCGCAACAAGGTATAGTATTATTTTTTTTTAATTTAAATTAGCGTTACAATAACTTGCGCCGCATTATATTAAACACCCGGGGCGGCCTGGCCATACATCACCGCGCTCTTCATCGTCATCCATCAGCGTCATGTGTCGATGAAACGAAAATAGACATCAAATAGTCAGCGCGGGTATTCGCTTACTTGAATGGACTTACGTACAGTGGGGCAGCCTAAGTAGAGAGGTCGGAAAAGGAAATCGCAGTTTTGAAAATGATGGCGACTATTTTAAACAAACACACCCTACTCCCCACTCCTCCATGCATTTTTTTTAAATATTGAACCTTCACGTTTTAGAACCGTCTACAGCATTGCTGAAGAACTGGTTGGTGATCGCAGTTCCAAACAACACCTCATAAAAGACTCAGACGGCTCGCTACTTAGTTCGGATGAGGATCGACTGAGAAGGTGGAAGGACCATTTTGCGAACTCCTGCATCCATTCACAAAGAAAGCTTGGTTCTCCGAAGGATTTCCGAATGAGTAAAGGGAATGATAGTCAAGCTCCCTAAAAAAGGAGACCTAACACAGTGCGAAAACTGGAGGGGGATGCGTCCTACCTGCCGTTGCCAAATATTAACGAAAATAGTACTGGAACGCATCAGGGAACATCTAGAAGCCATACTCGATGCCGAACAAGCAAGCTTCCGCGCTGGATCCTCATGCCTTGATCATATCAATACTTAAAGGATCATGATTGAGCAGTGCGTCGAATATCGATTACCACTTCACCTGTTATTCATTGACTTTGAGAAGGCTTTCGATAGCGTCAATAGAGAATTTATTTGGCTTGCTTTACGCAGGAGGGGTATCCCGAATAAATTAATAGCTATTATTAAGACAACTTATGATGGATCCAAATGTCACGTTTTGCACGAAGGGAGGCTGTCAAAAGAGTTTGAAGTCCAAAGTGGAGTCAGACAGGGCTGCATTCTATCACCAATATTGTTTCTGTCGGTGATAAGCGATGTCCTGCGAGCGGCCTTGACGGGAAACGGAGGAACTTGATGGACTCTGAAGTCTCACTTGAAACATCTTGACTATGTGGACGACGTATGCTTGCTTGTGGATGCTCCACGGACATAAAAGGTCTGGGGACCTAAATAAATTCTAAGGTTTTTGGTGCTTTTTCCTTATTTCGTACCTATTTGGAATAAGTCCAGTTTTTTCGAAAGTTGAAGCTGTAAAACTAAGTTCTTCGAAGGCATTGAACATTGTCTTAAGTCTTATGAATACCACAAGTGCCTTGAAAACCTATGAGTCAAGCCTTAGATTTTTATTTAAGAAATTTAATATCCCTTTGTTTTGGATGATAATATTTTTTTTAATTTAAAGTTTTTATTTATATGAACGAAATTGTTTCAATTAGAAGCCTATTCAGTCCCACTGTCCAACAGACGAACTGTCAAAAACAAAATATTTTCTGAGCTGCCACATTTGTCGCATTATTTGTTTTAGCGCTGGCATCGATTTGCTTTCTTTTTCGGGCCCACACACAAATCAATGTTTTTTTGAATGACAATGTAAACACTGCCATCGATGACCTCCCATTACTATGACGAACGTTCTTTTTTCGTTATCTGTTGGATGCCAATGCCATCCTCCACTTCCTTTTTTAAAGGAGCGCTGTTTTCTGTTGACGATGCTGCTGCTGCTGCTTCTGCAGTAGCTATGGCGGACAAGATGGTAAACAGGCGTAAAGAGTCACAAACTAAGTGGCTTCCGCTGTCAAGTGGCGGTCTGACAACAGTTTCATTTGAGATGGAGGAGCTGCTCTCAAAAACTAAGACCGAAACCAAAGACGCTGCCGCACCACTCCTCCGTGTGCCGCTGATGTATACCTACTTCAAAATTGTTTTTCTTAACGAGTCTTGTGTAGAGTTTTAGTGCGGGATTGAAAAATTTTGAAAATTTGTTTTGAGTTAATGATGCGACTTGAGATAATACCCACTCTGATTGCCGCATCAGTTAGGTATAAGACCACCCTCGAGTTGTGGACGGGTTTAATTGTTTTCTTTGATTCCCCTTTTCGAGATGATTTGGCGCAATATTGTGGTTGTTACCGCATTTACACTCTCACTCGGCTTTCAAGGATGCGGATTTAAAACAGGAACAATTTGCGATAGGATTTAATTGAAATACCTTTTTTCATCCAACCCCCCAGGGAAGGATGACTTTTAAGTGAAGATGCGATTCTTCGGCATCATGTTTATATTTTCTAAAGGGGATTTCTAGACGTGTATGAGTATTTGGTGTTCTTGTGCAATATTGTTTATTTTAGGGGGATTTATTCCTTCATTCAAAAGGGTTTACGGTTTTTTTTTTTAAATAAGGCGATGCGGCTGGAAAATAACAAAAATTATCGCTTGAAGGATGTTTACGAAATTTATTGCTTAACGCCTTTTTAATGAGTGAATAGAAGTAGTCGTTTTCGTTAAAGGGGGGTTGAACAAGTTAATTTTGTGTTTTTGTTTTTAAATCTTACCCGGGGGCCAAAACGTACCAATTGTTGATGTCTGAGACGAATTAAATAATTTTTAACTGCAGGCAGGGTAATGAGGAACCAATAGGTAACTCGAAATCTTGACAGAAAATCAGTATCATATACCTCCACGGAACAAAATGAGTCGCTTTAGGTTTGAACAACGTTGGGAAATATTGAAAACTTATTTCCAAAGTGATTGCCCAAACAGTTGGTTTTTTTTTTTTAAAGAAGTTTTGGCCGAAATGAAGCACCCACCGAGCCTGCTGTACGGAAGTTTGTGCAAAAAGTTCGTGAATGAGACTGGTATTCTAGTGCACAACACTCATGGTCCTAGTCGTCGTATGGTGCGCACAGACGAGAATGTGGTTGCTTTAGCCTAGAGTATGAGACTCAATTTACGAACATCAACTCGTCATCGATCTCAACAGCACAACATTTCACGCACTAGCCATGAGGTGATTTTTGCACAAAGATCTCGGATTATTCGCTTACAATCATATTTTCTGACGAGGCGGCCACGTTAACAAACAAAATTGCCTTATATGGGCCTCGGAAAACCCGCACGTTATTGTCCAGAAGATTAACAGTTGTTGGGTGCGGATTGTGGAGTGGTGGCATCATTGGACCATTTTTCTTCCATGAATTCGGACGACCTCACAGCGTCACAGCCTATGCCACAATTGATCTTTTGCGCACCAAATTCTCAAATAGTGTTATCAGCCGTCTTGGTGATGTCGATTAGCCGTCTTGGAGCTATGATTTGACCCATTTTGACTTTTTGTTTGTAGAGAACCGTGAAGGACCGATGTTATGTCAACAATCCCGAAACGATATAAGCACTTAAAGTTAATATCATCCAAGCAATCAGTGAGCTACAGCCCGAAACCATCAACAAGGTCTTGGAAAATTGGAGTGCAAGAATGCACCTCTTTGAAGCCAGCCGAAGCAGCCACTTGAACGACGTTGTGTCTATAACTAATAGGAATATTTGCTCTTACTAATAAAGCCTAATACATGGAAACAATTTAATTTTGTTCATTTTATTGCATTTTTAAAAAGAAACTTCTATTTGACCCACCCATTACAATGCCTGATTCACAATGCTTTCACTACCCAATTCACAATGCGATAAGCTTCTACAAGGCTTACTCCCTGAACACAATGGAACGTGTGCACCTTGGACTGATTTCACCAGACTCATTTTAATGTCGATTTATTTTATATCACTCCAACCTCATAGTGACAACGAGTTAGTCAAGTCAAATGTATGTAAGTTTTCAAAAATTTGAAAAAAAACTAACCTCACTTAACTATCTGCTTCTCCGTTGATGTTGAGGTGATTTAAGTTAAGGAGACGTCAAAATGAATTGCGCGAAGTCAGTTTTGCTCGTGGCACATACAATTTAACAATAAAAGTTACAACTACTCAGAATACCTTGAATACCCTTTAAGGCTCTCCCAAACCAGTGTGAAATCGGAATGAATTATTCACACCTTAAAATAAGACAAATACCTACAGAATGATGCTAAATGATAACAATAATTAGAGGGTCTCCCAAACCGGCGCGAAACATTCGCCGACGGCAGTTTTATGTTATTTATTATCAATGTTTATCTGTCATTTCTCATTTTTGTTTTCACTGTGAATGATTCGCTATGCATTCGCGAGCCAATGCGACTTTTGCGCTGAACATTCACCGATGGCAGTTTTTGTTGTTAGTTATCATTGTGAATTATTCACTTCGCCAAGTTCTTACTTCAAGAAGGTTTAATACCGAATATTTAAAGTAGAATAATATTGAAACAGCTGCAATGTAACGGCAGACGGCCTATGCAGCCATGCTTTTTCGATCTATTTAAATAATATTTGTAATGTTTTTTTCCTTTATATTGAAAAAATAAAGAATCTAATCTAAGTAATAGAAAAATTTTATTATTTAGTGATTACTGATTAAAATTTGATGGGTTCACTGGTCAAGTTTTTAAAACCTTTCGAATTGGGCATAAAAAAAAAACTTGCCAAGTAAGCAGATGTTTCAATATTATTCTACTTTAAATATTCGGTATTAAACCTTCATGAAATAAGAACTTGGCGTACTTTTAGATCTCAGTACTTTTCACGGCTGACTTGTTAGACAAAGGTTTTTTTATAGGAGAACTTGGCTCTTTTTTAACATTTATGTTTTTGGTCTGATTAAGCATTTTCTGTTCCTGGATCATTTTGCTTAGATTTCATATGTTTACCATTAGTACTAATTTTTTTTAAATACATACATATAACACTAAATAAAAATTCAATTATTTTTAAGTAAATCTAAGAAAAGTAATAGAATGTATTATTTTGTGTTACTTATGTTTAATTTTTTAGTTTACTGAGATTTAAAAATGTTTAACGTTTCAAACAGGGTTGCAAAAGCTTAAGTCACTTGTTAGCTTAAGCTTGGCTTTAATTCACAAGCTAGTGAGTGACTTATGAATTAAAAAAAATATAATTCAGCAGCTACGAACTGACTTATGAATTAAAAAAAATTTAATTCACAAGTCAGTTGGTGACTTGTGAATTAAAAAAAATTAAATCATAAGCTTCTTAGTGACTTATGAATTAAAAAAAATTAATTCAGAACCTACTAAGTGACTTATGAATTAAAAAAATTTAAGTCATGGGCAAGTAAGTGACTTATGAATTAAAAAATTTTAATTCCCAAGCTACTAAGTGACTTAGGAATTAAAAAAATTCAAGTCATGAGCAAGTAAGTCACTTATGAATTAAAAAAATTCAAATCATCAGCAAGTAAGTGACTTATGAATTAAAAAAATTTAATTCAAAACCAACTTAGTGACTTATGAATTAAAAAAAATTTAATTCATAAGTTAATGGATAAATGCTGATTAGAAAAATTATGAAATGGATAATTTATAAGCTAGCGTGATAATCTTATGTTTTAAAAACTAGATTTGAAAGCTTTCGTTAATAATTAAATAATTATGTAGTCAAAACAAGCTTAAAAATTTCCAATCTACCAACTAACTTATGAATTAAATTTTTTTTAATTCACAAGTCACCAACTGACTTGTGAATTAAATTTTTTTTAATTCATAAGTCACTTACTTCCTGATGACTTGATTTTTTTTAATTCATAAGTCACTTGGTAGGTGGTGAATTAAATTTTTTTTAATTCATAAGTCACTTAGTAGCTTAGGATTTAAATTTTTTTTAATTCATAAGTCACTTTGGGGTTGTGAATTAATTTTTTTTTAATTCATAAGTCACCAAATATCTTATGAATTAAATTTTTTTAATTCACAAGTCATCTATAGACTTATGACTTAAGGATTTTTTAATTCAAAAATTCGCAACCCTGGTTTCAAAACCCTATACCTATAACACTTTTCTTTAATTATGCATATACGTATATTGTATAACAATTACTACCGAAATAATTTACTATTGAAAAAAGATCACAAATATACACTTTACACAAAAATATATTCACAATTTTTTGATATTGCTTTTTTTGGTTAAAAATATCATAACTACGAAGAAACAAATTATGGAAATGCTAATTATTTGAAAATATTGTTTTTTTCGTACATTTAAATACATCTTCTTCATCCTACAAGTTTTGAATCACCTGTAAGATTTAGCTGATTATTCTACAAGTAGGATTTAGTTTTTTTCTACACTTTGTGTTACAGAAAGAGAGAAATCATATAATTTCCCACTTATAATGTTCGCTCATTTCACTTGTAGAAGAGCCAGCAAACTTGTAGCTTTGTGTTACAGAAATTTGTTACACTTGTATTAATTCACTTGTATTACAAGTACTTGTAGTTTTGTGTTACAGGCCCCAGGTATATTCTACCTATTGTAAAAAATCGAGATTTTTTCATTTGTAATTTTTTTGTTTAACAGAAACACAGAATTTTTCGTTGCACAAAAAAAAAGTTGTAATTGTTAATTACAAGCTAAAATTTGTGAAAATCGTTCTTTTTTTTGTGGGTTTCTGTTGCACCATAATAAAGTGATCACAAATTTGTTTCAGTTTGTGAAAAAATTCTACAGGTGAAAGACCGTGTGTAAATATTTCTACAAATTTGTTAACACACTCATTTGAACATGGTGCAATCGTATACAGGATTTGTATTTGTAGATTACAATAACAAATTTGTGGTTATAAATTGTAAACTGGTGCAATAGGCCCCTGGAGGCCAGAATAATAATTTTTAGGAAAGGTACGTTGAAGTAGTGAGACTTTTACAGCTTGAAATTCCTTGATGCTAGAGTACATATTAATATAATTTGAAACCTACACGGAATAAATAAATAAACTGTGATGTTATTTATATGAAATTGATGTTATACTTATTGAATTTTAAGTATAAGATAATTTAAATGTTAAAGAAACAAAAAATCTTCGTCAGCTGATTGTTTGTGGGTGTAAAGATCGTCAGTTTATGTTCCAAAGATACTATGCGACGCTCGAATGCGTTGAGCGCGCGACATGTTTATCGCGCTGACTGACGGTGTTACCCCCGTCAAAAGTGCAGCTGACAATTTTCTTTATTATTTTAAAAGTATAAAAATTGAGATATATAAATTTCATAAGGTATAAAATTAATTTATTTTTCAAATTTTAAATAAGGTTTATGCCCGTGACTGACGTTGAACCCCCCCTCGTCAATACAGCTGACGATAATTTTTTGAAAAAATATGATTAAAACAATAATTTAATACAGTTTCGCTTAGTATAAAAATCATCGGAGCAAATTTTTTTCCAATGACTTTTGCATGCTGTCTCCTTTAGCTCCACCGCTTTCGGAGCAGCTGACGTTCAGATCTGTTATGTGTTAGGGGAAAACTATTATTGTTATGATTTTCAGCCGGTATGAAATGACTTGGTCAACTATAGCGCTACCTCCCATACTATAAGGAAGAATGATCTTGCTGATTCTTTCAGATATCGCCCGTTATTTGGTTTCGTGTATATGCATGCCATTGAGGATTGATAAGGTTTATTATTATGACAGTTGTGTGACAAAAATTTTGTCAGTGGGATGTATTAAGCATAAAACATTGTTTGAATACTTTGTAAAGCGAATTATTAACTTAAGAGAACAGCTGAAACTTTAAATTAAAGAAAGAACGACTTGATCAAACCACGTTTTATAATCAATTTATGTCAATTCATTCTTGATTGACATTTAACTTTTGATGTATGCATGACATTTTTATATTGGAACGGTTTCTACTTATTATTTCTGATTGAGTACTTCTGTAGGTATTTTTAAGCAAATTCTGGAAAAGACCAACGGATCTATCGACTTCAAAGCCGCATATGATAGCATTAGTCGTCAGGATCAAGGAAATGCGCTATCATATGATTTATTCAATCTAGTTCTAGAGCAATTGGTGCATAAGGCAAGCCTTAGCTCGGAGTGCACTATATGCAAGAAATAAGTCCAACTGTTGGGGTATGTGGATGATATCGACATCATCGGCCATTACCAAAGTTCCGTAATAGAGTCCTTCATGGATGTTGAAAGCGAGACTTGTTTGGTCTTCCAGTAAATGATAACAAGATCAAGTTTATGCTATTAACAAAATCGTTGGTAACAACTCTATGAAATCTGTCAGAGAGATGACTTTCTAGCAACCATACTGCTAAATTACCGAAACCAACAAGATTTTTCAATTTCCAGCGAAGAATTTTGTGGTTTAGTTTGTCAAATTTACTTTGTTTGTGGTTTACTTTGTCAAATGCATTTGAGAAATCTAGAAGACAAAGAAGTGTTACATGTCCCTTATCATAATCCTGCCTTATATCATCCAACATATTCACCATGGCAGTAGAACAACTGTGGTTAGATCTGAAACCGGATTGCCCAGAATATAATAGGTTATATAGAGAAAAGTGTTATAGCACCATCTTGACCATTAATTTCTCAAAGACCTTCGATAAACAAGACAATATACTTATGGGTCTGAAATCTGTATTTTCCATGATTTCGGGAAAGTTAACGTTGTAATGAAGTGGTTATAATAATATGAGTCAAGCTGGAAGTTATATAGAGTAAAATCAAACTTATACGGTCTAGACTCTAGATCTACAACTTAATATGAGGATCTGCTTATAGTAATAAATTCGCAAACGAAAAAGGCAAAAATAGCACCGGAAATACGTACGGAAATAAATACAACACAGACTAAGCCACTGCCTTTGGCAACGGTCAAAGAGAGGCTAAGATTTGCTGGACTGTTTGGACGAGTTGATGTTCGAATACTCATTCACAAGATGAAACGTTTAGAGTGCGCCAAAAAGCATAGAGACTGGACTGAAGAAGATGTAAGCAAAATTTTATGGAGCGATTAATCCAAGTTCAACGCATCTGTCACAAACTTCGTTCAAAGCAGCGCTGAACAAAAGATGTATGTATGGTTCCTACCGTGAGGCATGGAGGTGGGTCAGTGATAGTCTGGGGATGTTTCTATGTGGGAGATTTACTCGAGTTATTTGAAAAAAAAGAACAAAGAGGCGTAGAAGAAGATATTGGAAGAACATGCTTTGATCAATGAACTAAGATTGCTTGGCAAAGGATACGTATTTCAACATGGTAACAACTAACCCTATAAGCACACGTCCAGACTTTGACAGAATTACCTCAAGAGAATATGAAGAAATCTTACAAGTAATGGCCACTGCAATCACCGGAAATAAACTCTATCGAGTTATTGTGGGAGGAGCTACATATCGCATGTTAAGTACCAGAGCTATTTTATTATCCGATAAAGAAATTAATGTCTTACGGATGTTTACACCTGAGGAAGCAATTAGAGTTTTCACTGTAATACATTTCGTGTCTCAACCACAAGCACAATATTTATATTTTTTAATAAGGCCATCATCTTCAACCAAAAAAAAAAAAAACAAAAGTTATACCCACCCACTACCATATACACACTTATATCAAAAATACAGCTTAACATCTGCGCCATTCATTTAGTAATTCCCATATTCACAAAAAAAACACAAGCTTCACCCACCTCACTTTCCATCATTTTAATTCGTATAATTGAATTTCCATTGCTCGAAATGGCAACCTCTCTCATTCGTTTCGATCAATCCTTCAGTCAGTATTCCATTCACAAATATCAATTACAATACAATAGCCAACGACAATTTAATAAAAGGATATTTCATATAGTGTACCTTCTCCTCTCATCCATTGCTCAAAAAAAAAAACTAAAAAGAAGAACAAAAAATTATAACAATGAAATTACAGAGGAAAAAAATAGCTATATCCTTCAAAATTATATCCTGCATGAAATCCTCACAGAGGGTGATTGTGATTATATATATTTGATTGTAATTATTGTCCGATCACATCATGAATTACACACAATTGCCGTACATAAAAGAAGTGGCAGCAAGTAAATAAAATCGTTTAACCGCCCAAAACTTACAAAACACAAACTGGAAAAAAGAATTCAATACTTAAGTTTCCACCACTGTGGCCATTGTGTGCCACATAATGCGCACAAAAGGATCAATTTTTTAAAAACAGTCGAATTAAACAACAAAATTCTGGATTGTAAGGGAACCACATCCTTCCCAATCGTCATCCATCACTACATAGTTCATCACAACCGACCGTATCGTCAGTTTAACAAAAGCAATCGTGATCCTCAATCCTCCAACAATTCAACTGAAATCTCCAGGACAATCAACATTGCGTACTCATCACCATCGCACACAACGTAATTGCACACTCGCTTCCAGGAAATTAACCAACAAAAAAAAACTATATACCTACCTACATAAACTAAGCGCATTTATGCTCGTAGAACCGCGCACAGCCTGTGGAGTGTGGATTTGCAAGGCTCTAAGGACTCGTTATCGTCGGGGCACCCCCTGAAGCCTACAAAAACATTTGCCTACCGAATCCCAACCCTCGCTCTCCGACTTAATCCTTTTTATTGATTTCAAATAAAATTGTAATTCATGTTTAAAAAAAAAAACCCTATACCCTTTTCCCTTGTGAACAATGTCCTTATTGGTCGCCAATGGCAACCCGAAATGGAAACAATGGAACGAGTAGTAGTTCTCTCTTTTTCTCTGCGCGCAATTTCATCATTGTTTCAAACTGTCACCACCGCAGATACAATGGCGGCCACGTACTTAACGAATTGTTCCCAGCTCAATGCATCTAGTGGATGCTGTTACTTTATTTTCTTTATATTCCAGCATTTTATATCCTTGTTCGTTGATATTTCATATTTTATTAAAAAAAACAAGGAATGTTATAAAAGTGCTTAAACAATCCTTGGCATTGCCATCGAGATGACATCTCATGTTAAAATGGAAATCCTTGCGAGCAACGAAAAAGAGCCACCGAAATTATTGTTCCCAAACGAACGATGATGACGATATGGATGGAAACTCTACGTTTACGTGTACAATTGCACACTTAACTTTTTGTTGTTCTTTGATGGGACTCTTAATTGTTTATTGCCATAAGGACTTTTCCGTTATTTTCGTCTTGGTTTTATTTGTTTTAATTCAGAGTTCGAAGGGTTTTTTGGCTAAATGCACAAAGCTAAGAAGCGAGAGTGTTGAAGCTCAATGAGGAAATATACCATTCGCACAATTGAAGCTTTGTAGAGTTCTGGGTGTCGAGTTTTCGTTTGAGGATTTGTTGAAGATACATTTAATTGTTTTTTGAAGTTAAAAAGATGCCGAATTTAAATGAAAAATTGTCATTCAAGTTCGTCTGAGTGTCTGGATGGCATTATGTGGCTCCTTGATAAATACCTGGGAACTTGCCAATCCAAACTATTAGTAAAACAATTTGAAGGCCCTTTAGCGTTTTAAATACATTCGGAAGGTGTTAACACATCATCATCGACTTCCTAGAACCTTAACTGGAGTTTGGGTTCCAGCCCTAGTTGTGGACAGCAAACGAGAGGGAGCACTAAGGAATCTCTTCTTTCATACAGGCGCCAGTCAAGGAATTCCTCATATAGAGCGAGCGGTAGCTACAGTTCCAGGTATACCTATTGAACACCATGCAGGGCTGCCACGACACACTCAGAGCTCTGGGCCGTAAAGCGGGGTTTATTCGGCTTTTATATTTGGAGTTGGACTAACAACTTGGCCTTCCAGGTTGGAGGTTGTGCGGTCGGGGTGACTTCCTAGCCACATAAAAATTGTCATCAATGGGTTGCTGGTTTACTCATTACATGTTGTTCAGGCATAACACTAACAACATGTGATTGAGTTAAACTAGTATGCCCAACAAGGATGAATACGAATAAAATAATGTGAATTATAAGCGACATAGAAATAAGACACGGCATTCTCCGCTTTAGTTCAGCCGCCATCCCTGGAGATAAAAAATCTGAAACAACCACCTTCAGTCTCAGAACATCGTGCCACACATCTTTCCTATCCTTCTTTCTCTTCCGTAACTTCACGCCCGCGCTGTGTTAAAACATATAAAGGGTAATCATAATCCCTTGAGCGCGAGTAAATTATTACAAAAAAAAAAAAAAAAAAAAACAAAAAATTTTGCTTTAGTTGCTTAAGAAGCAGTCTCCTGGATGTTCGAAATAAAACAGAAGCCGATATGGGACTTGCTCGAGACCACCACCTTATGGTAGCTACTGTAAGACTTCGTACAGCTACAGCTCGGAGATCCAATGGCATAACCCGCTTACCCAGGTTTAACGTCGACAGACTAAAGGATCTCTCAACATGCCAACAATTGAGAGACCAACTTTCACACGGAATGATGACAATCAGCAGCACGGAATCTGAATCCATCGAAAACCACTGGAGTGCTGTGAAAAATGTTCTTATAATCAGGTGCTGAAAGAATAGTCGGCCGAGCGAGGGGAAACAATAACGCTTGGCTTTCTGAAGAAACCTGGATACGGATTGGCGAACGGCAAAAACTCAAGTTCCATATTGCAGCTGCAAACTGGAGTAGAAAAAAGAGAGCTAGAATCCCTGTACCGCATGAGAAAGAGAGAGGTTCACCGCAGTGTAAGACGTGACAAGCGTAGTAACATCAACGCTTTGGCCCAATAAGCAGACCATGCTGCTAACAGATGCAACTGTAGAACCATCTACAGCATGACAAAGGAACTGGTCGGTGCTCGCAGTTCCAAACAGCACCTCGTAAAAGACTCAGATGGCTCGCTACTTATAGTTCGGATGAGGATCAGCTGAGAAGGTGGAAGGACCATTTTGCGTCGGTATTAAACCGAGTTACCGATAGCAATGTGCAACTTATACCTGCTGAGCTGACAGGAACAACAAATTCCCGAATCCGCACTGCACCCAACAGTAGAGATGAGATCTGGAACGCAATAAAAGTACTGAAGACCAACAAAGCAGTAGGACTTGATGGCATTCCTGCAGAGCTTCTACAAGCGGTGCCAACGACATCGAACAAACTCCTGCATCCATTCATAAAGAAAGCTTGGGTCTCCGAAGGATTTCCGAATGAGTGGAAAAAGGGAAAGATAGTCAAGCTTCCTAAAAAAGGAGACCTCACACAGTGCGATCCGCGCTGGATCCTCATGCATTGATCATATCAATACTTTAAGGAGCAGTGCGTCGAATATTGATCACCACTTCACCTGCTATTCATTGACTTTGAAAAGGCTTTCGATAGCGTCAATAGAGAATTTATTTGGCATGCTTTACGCAGGAGGGGTATCCCGGATAAATTAATAGCTATTATTTAGGCAACTTATGATGGATTCAATTGTCACGTTTTGCACGAAGGGAGGCTGTCAGAAGAGTTTGAAGTCCAAAGTGGAGCCAGACAGGGCTGCATTCTGTCACCAATATTGTTTCTAAGAACCCAGTCATCTTCTCTCATAAATATTTCCCAACAACCGGTAGAGAAAGTACAGAGCTTGCAATACCTTGAAAGTATCATCTCTACCGAGGGTGGCACCGAACGGGACATCAGCAGTCGAATCGGGAAGGCAATGGCTGCATTCGGTATGCTTAGAAATATATGAAGAAATAACTCTCTAAGCTTAAGAACCAACGAATCGGTTTTACTTTACGGTTGCAGCACTTGGAAAGTAACAGTAGGTGTCACTAGAAAGCTGCAAACGTTCATTAATAGAAGTCTACGAAACATCCTTAGGATTTTCTGACCCAATCGTATATCAAACGAAGAGCTCCTCAGAAAAACGTGTCAGGAACCTATTGACTCTATTATACGACGTCGAATGTGGCAATGAATCGGACACACGCTTCGAAAAGGCGACAGTGGAATCTGCACACTCAAGAAGGAAGAAGAGCTGGACGACCGAGAAGCTCATAGAGAAGGACAGTCGAGGACGAGTCAGCCCAACTAGGCAAGAGTTGGAGGGAGTTGCGACTTATATCCAGGAACCGAATACGATGGCGAGCTGTCATTGTGGACGCCCTATGTACCACTAAGGGTCCCCCATGGACATAAAAGGTCTGAGGACCTAAGTAAGTAGGTATAAGTAAAGCAGAAACAATCCTCGGATACGAACGGATTAACTGGTGATGTCAAATCAAAAGAAATATGTACAACAAACTTCGGATCTATACGTGGAATGTTGGATCTATACGTTACGTGGAATGTTAGGTCCCTTAATAGGCCACATGTAGACTCAACAATAGCGGAAGCTATTAGATATTACTGCTATCCAAGAAATGGAAAGACTACTTCGGCGACTCAAGGCAAAAAGTCTTGAGTTTCAACTGTGTGAATGAGTGCCTCACAAAGAAAATCATCAAAGCTAAATTTGCGAACATGATCTTTGTTTGCGCGCATGCCATAACAGAGGAGAAAGACAAGAACACCGAAAACATTCTAGGAGCTCCTGGACAAGACCTTCGAGCTGTATCCTAGCTATGGCAGTAAAATTGTCAAGCTAAAAGAGAAGACATCTTTGGTGTTACGGTCAGCAGATACAGTCTACACGACACCACCTCCGATAACAGATTCAGATTGATTGATGAATTTTTACTGTGATTCGAGACGTTCGGTAAAGCTTGTACGCAGTTCACTCAATATTCTCAAACCAAAATGGATATCTACCGATCGATCAATAACAAACCAGATTTAACACAATGCTTTAGTCGCAAATCAATTCTCCATTGAAGAAGATATCCGCGCGTTCTGAGGCCCCGCCTCAGACCACTACCTCGTTGTTGTCAAGGTACAATGGCGGACATCCCGACCCAAGCCAAAACAAGGAAGGTATGGGTTATTTCTGAGTATTGAGAACCAATGCCAACATTGCCAAGCAGCCATCAGAGATGCCGCTTTTAGCAAAGCTGGCTCTTAAACGACCAGTTCAACGATACCTCTGAGATGGGATGCCGTTGTTCTGTTTTCTTGACACGCTTTCGACGACATTGAGGGAGATTGAAATATGATCTATCGAGGAGTATATTATTAAGAATCGTTACTATTTTAATTTTAATTTTTAGCAGTGAAAAAAGTTTTGTTGATGAGATCATTTCTCCAGGGTCTGCTTTACACAGCTATAAAATTAATAAATGCCACAAATATTTTGAGCTTGACTTGTTATCTTGCTTCCATGTTTGTAGTTAGAGTCAAATCTTCGTCACAACACCTGCGCTCAAGTTTAAAGCCTACTTATTCCAAGGATACTCCTGATAGTGTATTCGATTCTGAAAAACTCTTATACAATACTAAGTAGTGCAATCGGTCTACATCTTTCTGGTGTATCTTTCTGTTTCCAAGGCTTAAGCAAAGCGATGACTTTTTCATTTGGATTAAGGTTCCAGATTCCATGATGTCTGAATAGATGACTGTTATTCAGCTTCTGTATACAAAAATAAGAGGAACCAAAAAAAAATGCCCTCGAGATCAGAAGATTTTCCAGGCTTAAGCTTTAGGGGTGCAGCCGTGAGCCGTTGAGTGGTCTAGAACTTGAACAATTGTTAAGAGTTTTTTTTTCCCAGTAGTTTGAGACTCTCCTGGACCATCCAGGAGGTGCCTTTAAAAGCTTCACAATTCTGTTAGCGGTTGTTAAATCTGATTGAGACTTTTTGTATTGCTTATGATGTGCTGCTTCTCAATTTATGAACACGAATTCAGACTTTTCTGACCGTCTAGAACCACCAATCCAGGAGTCAATTTTCATCAGTGATGTTGTGAATATAGAAATAAACCAACTATCCTTGTTTAAAATAAGAAGTCTTTATTAGTTGGCTGCTAACTCAAGAGTGAATCCCCAGATGCAGTTTTCCACCTGTTAAGCAAGTGACAGCTTAAGTAAAGCTAAGTTCGCTAACAATATTTTGTGGGTATCAAACAATTTCTTATATAAGAAACATCATCACTGATAAGGCTCTGATAATTTTGAGCCAAACGCAGTTCAATAGAACAAGATCACGCTTCAAGTTAACGCATTTATGTAAGTTAAAGGAAACCTCAGCCCACTTATTATGGGAAAATGGAGCCAGCTAGCTTGGGACCAACTTGCTCGAAGTATTAAGTATCTGGTTTAGGAACAAGCACAAAGTATATTGAAGAAAGGAAGGAAAGAAATTATATTTATTGAAATGTAAATAATTTGCTTGAAAACAAAAGAGCTGTCGCACAAACTTGATATTTCTTAATTGTTGAATATTCACAATTGTGTTAAGGAAATCTGAGTTTTATTTCTCTTCTTAAAGACACATGCCGAGCTTAAAAATTGTGTGACCATATTTAAAATGTATAAGCTCGATAAATCATAAACATATAACAATTAATCTAGACCGCAGTGCGTTTAACTTTTGTGTTTGTTTATGCAAAATAATAATTACAGTTGTCACGCTGGCAGGTATGTACTCGTAAATGTTTATCAATAAGAAAAGCCCTTTGTTGATCTCACTTCAGTAGATATATTTACCCTTTCGAGCAAACATTTCCATTCAAGTTGTTTTCCTCAATAAATTCGTGCCCAATTAACATCAAAATTACCATTGTTCCAAATTAAATGTCAACTTTCATAATTTCCGCAATCATTATTCAAAACAAATACTCCACAGGACAATTGAATGCTTATTATTCGAGTATATTCAACCGAAGAAAAAATATAATAAATTGGAGTCATCATCATTGCGTGAGTCCCTATAACAGTTCACACGAACCAAGTTAAATAAATTTCCATTATGAGAAAATTATTTGAACGTTAAATCTTCCCATCTAAACAATTATATACGAGTTAAATTTTAAATTAGGACAAAATTTTGTAAATAAGAAAAGTAAAAAAAAAACAACCCCTACCCACGCGCCAATAAATCATATAGGTCACCCTCATGGATTTCAAATAATTGAAGAGAAATAAAAATTCTTCGCAAAAGGAATTTCGAACTATCCAATAATTGTATTCGAATTCAAAAACAATAAAATAAAATAAATTCCTGTTTCACTACCCATTTGAGCGACAAGCGACGCACGACAATGAACGACGTTCGATGTCAAATACAGGACCACGTGACAATCACCGCATATCGCCCGAACAATGGTGGCCACCAGTCGCAAGGATATAACACACAAAACCTGCGTTTTTGTCCATTGCATTGCCGCAAGGACACCCCATAAATACACCACATAGGATTTAACTGATAAACGAACATTTCAAAAATATCCTTCCCTTACATAGTACACCAGAAAAAAAAGGATACTCTACCTACAATTTGCATTTTAATCCTTTGTTTAGCGGTTTTGAAATTGTGTGTGTATTAATTTAAGATGAAACAAGATTTTAAAATCAAATTCCTGAAAAGGACATTCCTTGCTCCACTAAGCACACGAGCCATGGTGGTTGTGCAATGCGGAGAATATGTATGATGTATTGCGCCATCTATTGTGGCTAGGAATTTTGAGTCCAGGTAAAATGTCCAGTCAGCGGGTTTTGTTAAACAAAAGAAAATTACTTACTGATATAGCTAGGCTAGGTAGAGGTTTTGTTTTGTGATTCGAAAAAGAGACTTGCATCGGACAGATACACCAGAAGTCGTTATGCATTCTAATAGGATGCCCAAAATGCATTCCAGAGCCAACCAGCATACACAAGAGAGTCGAGAGGACCCCCGTTTCCGGTTCGGTGTATAGTTTTTTCCTCCATGTTTCCACAGATTACAAAGGACGAAACTATATGTTCGAGACAGTTCAAAGTGTAGTGAGAGAGAGCATACAAATCTATACAGCCTTTTGATCGTATATACGAGTACAAAACACACAATGCGCAAATAAGGACGAATAAGATGTCCCCAATGAGGCTGGCTTCCGGTCTTGTGTAGTGTTGTTGTTGTCGTTCCACTTTTGTTTACCGTTCGATGACAATGTCCAATTCATTGACTTCTGAGCAATATTTTCTAATTCCATCGGCACAAGGACAATAGGGTTTTGAATTTGATATGTGTGGTTAAGTTCCACTACCATCATCATCAGCAGAGAGCATCGTCATCATCAAGGATCCAATCCATATGATAAGAATATCCTGTAGGGCTATCCAATGGCTATTCTTTCTCACAGAATCGAACTCGGACTTGAGCAGCCTAAAAGTGGAAAATCATTTTCACTCGCATAAAATGTGTGTGCGTGCCAAAGAAGGATACGCTTTTCTGGTCTATTATCCTGAAACTATTGTCCTCATTATTGTCTTGTTGTTGTGGTTCGTTCATAAATGAAGTGAAGGTACCTACTTATTCGATTTCTATTCGGACACACAAATTATGAGAACAAAGGACCTTTTGTGCTAAATCCTTGGCCTTACGTTGGTCATTATTGAGCATGTGAATGTATGGTGTTTGTTATTTAGTATTTTGACAAGTATAATGTATTTTATGTATGTGCTTACAAAAGGCTTACATATTTTAATGTCCTGGCTGTTTGATGATGAAACATTTATTATATCCAATTTATTAATAATGCTGTCATTGTGGTTATTTTAATTGTTATTTGTTTGCCGTGGGGGCGTTAAGCTGTTATAGATTTTATTGATAAATTGGTAGCAAATAATAGCATACTAATATAATAAAAAGGATAATAAATGTATGATGGTATTTGCGAAACAAATAATTAAGTAACAATAGGTTGAACGATTAATATCTTTATCGTTTTTTTGTTTATTTACAATTTAATAAAGTTTGACGGTAAATAAATATTCTGATATTAAATCATCCGATTTACAGTTTAGTTTTTTTTTTAACATAAAATAAGACTTGGAGAGTTTAAAAACAGTTTTAATGGGTTGCTGACAAAATGCCATTTTTTACAGTCGTATTTAAGGCCATATATACTAATGGCTACAAAATGGAAAACTAATATTTTGATTTGTGTGCCGTATCAATCCAACATTAATTTAAATTTATCGACTCTTTATTAAATTTAAAGTTGGCATTAAAAATGGAAATCTCATAAATAGTATATGAAATTAAATTTTCTAACCAATATCAATATCACTTGTGAAAGCGATTTCCTCAGATCTTTCTTGCTCAATAGCTAGTATCGCCAGTTAGTGGAATTGATCTTAAGTGTGCTGGTTGAATTGCGTATGTTATTTCTTTAGGAGTAAACGAAGCATAAATTCCAGCTTGAACTGTAATAGTAAAATAAATCGCAACTATCAAACCGCGACTTTGGATATTCGTGTCCAGCAATTATTTAACAATTGCAACGACTAAGAAATCAATTGCACAAGATCGGTGTGCTTTGCGGTAGGTAAATTTTGGAATAGGATAAAATAGTAAACAGATCTGTCACAATTGGTCGCGTTCGAGGGAAATTGCAACATTGCCGCAAATAAAAAAATTATATTGCACAGGTAGTTATTTACAATAACCCCTGACCTTGTTCAACTGTCAAGGCGTGATAATATAATGGATTGTTGTTAACTTGTTCAACTCTCAAGGCGGGATAATCTAGTGGATTGTTGTTAACTGCTTTACTTCATCTTTACTATCCAAAAGTCTAAATCCTCTTCTGAGATCTCAGCTAACTCCGGTACTCCCCGAGAAAGCATGTCTGGAACTACATGGTCTTTACCCTTTCGATGAATAATTTCGCAGTCAACCTAAGCCTAACTGCCCAACGTGCTAATCTCCCCTGTGTACCTTTCACACTGCCCAACCATTCCAGAGAATACTGACCCGTAATGACTGTAAGCCGAACGCCTTCTAGATATGGTCGCAACTTCTCAACAGCACATAGAACAGCCAAGCTATGTTTTCTGTTGTACTATAATAACGTTCACTTCTTTTTAGAGACCCACTCTCATCGAAATTTTGAGACAAAACAACACCGATTCAATAGTCTGAAGCATCTATTTGTACGACAAATTGCCGTTTGAAATAAAAAAGTATTGGTGCCGTCACCAAACATTCTTTTGCACCCTAAACCTAACCTCGCATTCTCTAATCCTACCTTTTATCAACAAGTCTTATAATAGCCTGCGTAACTTAGCAAAATTGGGTACGAAAAGACGGTACCACGAATCTGTTCCTTATTAAACTTCTAATTTCCTTAACATTCTTCGGTCTTGGAATCTTTATCATGCTATCTACTTTGTCTGGGTCCAAATGCATCCCGTTTTGATCTACGACATAATCTAAAAACTTCAACGATGGCATACAGAAATTAAACTTTTCTTTACTGACCTCAAGACCTGCTTCACTCAGCCCTTTCATAACATCCTTCAGGATTTCAAAGACCTTCTCAAAAATCTCTGAAATAATAATTATGTCATCTCAATAGACAAAACAAAAGGCTCTAAATCTGCACCCAAAACTATGTCGCAGGTGAGTTGTGAAGACTGAAAGGCTGTCTCTTAAACTAGAAAAGCCCCCTTCAAATGAAGATATCCTTCTTTCAAGTAAGTAATAAATAGCAAGTTTAAGTGCCATATCTCGTCGCTGTAAATCGAATACCTCGTAACCTAGAAAAGTCGATTTTTCAGGAGAGACAAAAAACTTATTATCAAATCAATGAGAGGCAATGAGAGACGTGTTGTTAATTATGCGCGTGGCTCTGCAATTATAGTTTTTAGGTTCACAGGATATTTTTCATTAGATCCGGAATTTTTTTTCACAATATAATTGCATCATTACCTAAAAAGCGGCTTCAAAGGTGGATATCATATGTGTGACTGAAACATGGTTTTATCCTGAATTGAATGATTCATATTGTGAAGTAAAAGGTTTTAAACTATATAGACGGGATAGAGTGGGCCGCATTGGTGGTGGTGTAGCCATTTATGCACGTAGTGGGTTAAAGCCACAATTTGTATGTGAATCCCTTCCCACTAGTAACATTGATTTTATATTTATTGAAATAACATGCAAGGATAACAAGATTCTACTGGGTTCAGCATATAGACCAAATAAAAACATTGATACAACGCCATTATTAACCAAATTGGATGAGTTGGCCCATGTTTCACCTTATATTATTTTAGGTGGAGATTTCAATAGCAACCTTCTTTTAGAATCTACATTTTGTGACGACATGAAAGCTTTAAACTTACATCCTGTAAATACATCTACTCCCACTCACTTTATCAAGGACTCAAGTAGCCTACTTGATGTATTTTTTGTTAGTGAATTGAGCAAAGTTCTTCACTTTAACCAACTCTGTGCATCCTGTTTTTCACATCATGACCTACTGCATTTAACTTACCAGTGTGAACCTCTTGTTTCAAGCAGCAGTTATTGCTATAGAGATTTTAAAAACATTAATTATAGCCTTCTAGAAGATGACCTAAGATCGGTTGAATGGTCTCGAGTCTTCACAATGGAATCTGTCGATGACCAAGTTTCGTTTATTCAAGAAAACATCAACTTTCTTTTTAATATGCACGTTCCTTACAAAACAAAAACTTTTAAATGCAACGACCATCCTTGGTTTAACAAAAAAATTAAAATATTAATAAACAAACGAAATTTAGCTTACAAAGCTTGGAAACGTTTTAGAATCGAAGAACTTCATAAGGCCTATACTGACTTAAGGAATAAAATAGTACTTGAGATCAGGGAATCTAAGAGACGTTTCTATATGCTCCTCGACTTAATCCTTCACTAGCCGGTCATAGACTTTGGAAAAATTTAAAAGAAATTGGGGTTGGTAAACATGTGAACAATGCTTCAACTAACATTGATTGTGATGAGCTGAATAAAAATTTTACATCCCTATCATCGCTAGAGTGTAATGATAGCAGAGACTTTTCTGGATTTTTAGAATCCGACAGTTTTTCTTCAACTGGATTTAGCTCTCAGCAGTTAATGATGAAGATGTACTAAAAGCCTGTCTATCTATTAAATCAAATTCTATAGCATTCGATGAAATTCATCCAGTGTTTATAAAGGCAACTCTACCATTTACCTTGAGATATATAACACACCTTTTCAACAACATTCTTATGACTGGTGTTTTTCCTACCACCTGGAAATGTGCCAAAATTGTTCCTGTCCCAAAAAATCGAAATGAGTATCGGCCAATAGCCATACTGCCTTATTTATCTAAAGTCTTGGAAAAAATTATGAACACACAAATGCGGCAATATCTAAGGCGTAATGACATGCTATGTCCCAATCAATCCGGTTTCCGTCCCATGCACAGCTGTACAACTGCCCTTATAAATGTAGTGGAAGAAATAAGAAACAGTGTAGATATGGACTATGTCACTTTTCTCACTCTCTTAGATTTTTCCAAAGCCTTCGACACTGTGAACCATAATAATTTATGCATCAAATTGAAGAATGAATTTAAATTCACGTCATCATCAGTGAGGCTCATTTTCTCGTATCTTAGTTCCAGGTACCAAGCAGTAGTTGCTAACGAACAAACCTCAAGTTTTCTTCCACTATCCCGAGGTGTTCCTCAAGGTTCTATTTTGGGCCCATTACTTTTCACTATGTTAATGAGCTCCCGTTATTACGCTTTAAATCTTCCATACACATGTATGCAGACGATGTACAGCTTAGGTATAGTTGTCCACTGGGGTTAATTGAAAATGGTATTTGCGAGATAAACGAAGATCTAAGTAAGATCTTGGTGTGGTCTCAATCAAACGGACTTTGTTTAAATCCAACTAAGTCCAAATGCTTAGTCATTTCAAAAGACTACACAGACACATCCTACTTTTCTCCAATTCTACTCAATAATAATCCTATTCAGTTTGTTGACTCGGCCAAGAATCTTGGAGTAGTATTCAATAAGACACTCACCTGGACAAATCACATTAAACTTATCACAGGTAGAGTATACGGTAGTTTACGTATGTTATGGACCACCCAAAGAATTACTCCAATCAAAACAAGAATGATTCTTGCTAAGGCACTGCTTATACCGCTTTTGTTATTTGGGTGTGAACTTTTCAGCAATTGTGATTCCAAGGACAGACGGAAACTTAATGTTGTTTATAATAGCGTGACAAGATATATTTTTGGTCTTCGGAGATATGATCATATTTCCTCATATACAAGACTAATACACGGTTTCTCTCTTGATAATTTATTTTCGTTTAGGACCTTAATAATGCTCCACAATGTCATGCAAACACGACAACCACCATATCTCTACAACAAAATCCTTTTTCCACGATCCACTCGAAGTTGCGATCTGATACCAGTACGCTTCTCCTACCTTGTTTCGAGCCGTCAATTTTTCATACACGCGGTTCGGTTGTGGAATTCCCTACCTCAATCTATTAGGATGATAAGTTGTACTACCCAGTTTAAAATGAGACTAAGACATTATTTTCAGGCGCTGTGATGATATTTTCTAATTCTTGTATTTTGTATCTTGTATTATAGGTGTTATAAGGTATTACAATTAAGTGCATTTAATTTAATTTATTTATTTTTTTTACCTATTAATTTATTCTTATGTTGATGTAGTTTTTCTTTTCTTATTAATGGTTCTTTAAAGTCATCTTGTTTAAAATTTAAAATCATTCATTTCATGTAAACCAATTATAACGCTGAAGCTTGTACTACCTTAAAAGATATTGTAACGGGTGATTTTTTTGAGGTTAGGATTTTCATGCATTAGTATTTGACAGATCACGCGGGATTTCAGACATGGTGTCAAAGAGAAAGATGCTCAGTATGCTTTGACATTTCATCATGAATAGACTTACTAACGAGCAACGCTTGCAAATCATTGAATTTTATTACCAAAATCAGTGTTCGGTTCGAAATGTGTTTCGCGCTTTACGTCCGATTTATGGTCTACATAATCGACCAAGTGAGCAAACAATTAATGCGATTGTGACCAAGTTTCGCACTCAGTTTACTTTATTGGACATTAAACCAACCACACGAATGCGTACAGTGCGTACAGAAGAGAATATTGCGTCTGTTTCTGAGAGTGTTGCTGAAGACCGTGAAATGTCGATTCGTCGCCGTTCGCAGCAATTGGGTTTGTGTTATTCGACCACATGGAAGATTTTACGCAAAGATCTTGGTGTAAAACCGTATAAAATACAGCTCGTGCAAGAACTGAAGCCGAACGATCTGCCACAACGTCGAATTTTCAGTGAATGGGCCCTAGAAAAGTTGGCAGAAAATCCGCTTTTTTATCGACAAATTTTGTTCAGCGATGAGGCTCATTTCTGGTTGAATGGCTACGTAAATAAACAAATTGCCGCATTTGGAGTGAAGAGCAACCAGAAGCCGTTCAAGAACTGCCCATGCATCCCGAAAAATGCACTGTTTGGTGTGGTTTGTACGCTGGTGGAATCATTGGACCGTATTTTTTCAAAGATGCTGTTGGACGCAACGTTACGGTGAATGGCGATCGCTATCGTTCAATGCTAACAAACTTTTTGTTGCCAAAAATGGAAGAACTGAACTTGGTTGACATGTGGTTTCAACAAGATGGCGCTACATGCCACACAGCTCGCGATTCTATGGCCATTTTGAGGGAAAACTTCGGAGAACAATTCATCTCAAGGAATGGACCGGTAAGTTGGCCACCAAGATCATGCGATTTGACGCCTTTAGACTATTTTTTGTGGGGCTACATCAAGTCTAAAGTCTACACAAATAAGCCAGCAACTATTCCAGCTTTGGAAGACAACATTTCCGAAGAAATTCGGGCTATTCCGGCCGAAATGCTCGAAAAAGTTACCCAAAATTGGACTTTCCGAATGGACCACCTAAGACGCAGCCGCGGTCAACATTTAAATGAAATTATCTTCAAAAAGTAAATGTCATGGACCAATCTAACGTTTAAATAAAGAATCGATGAGATTTTGCAAATTTTATGCGTTTTTTTTTTTTAAAAAGTTCTCAAGCTCTTAAAAAATCACCCGTTATCTTACTGTGCAAGACTAATAATAATAAATAAATAAATAAAATAAATAAATTCCAACAAAATTTTCTATTAGGAACTCCATGTTGCCGACCGACGACGCCGACCGACGTGTTGAAACAAACTAACGGAGTTTTCTTTCGACAAAATTATACTCAATATTAAAAATCAATACCTACATATGTATTAAAATCTAATATTAATGTGTTCAAAATTAATATCTCGATATTCAATTCAAGTACGAGTTAAAAAGTATTTCTTGAGTATTGAGTCGAGAGTTTGGGACTAAATACAAAATTTATTGAATTTTAATACAATCAAATATTAAATTTCAATACATTATTTTATTATGGTCACTTTTATCCAGATATTCTACTAAAATCAAATAACAAATTATTGAAATATAAGTTTTCAATAATAATGGTAATAGATTATAATATAGAAATATTATATTTTAATATTTGAAGATTAAATTTTAGTGGAAAAGTATTAAAAAAAAAAAAACATTTTAGTGGGATATGTACTGAGTTTTAATACCAAATTAAATTCCAAATGTTCAACCCTTCTAACCTGGCCGTGATAGTAAGGTTTATATTCCTCCAAAGCTCGAGTAGAATTTCAATATTTATGCAGATGTTCCAATAACTCATATGAGTCTCTTGCATAAAATTCACTGGACAACCGGGACGGAACAACCGGAGAGAAAAACCAAGTCAATTTACATTAATTTTAAATACTTTACCATGTACATTATAAATGTTATAATTTTTTTGAGTTTATAAGTCATTTTATAAGTTAGGCCCCCTATGTGCCAACAAATTTTTATTTCATTCATATTATCATTAAGTTTAAGTTTTACAATTATATGGGTGATTCTACAAGCAATGGAATAAAATGATACAAATTTCGGCACGACATTTTTGGAAGCCAAAAGTCGTAAGAATTGTTCTAGTTGATCCTTAGAACGTCTTTTTGCGTTGTTGAAAGCGGCCAGTAAAAAAAATTTAAAATGACGATTTTAAGGACATTTTTTGAAAAAGGATGTTCAGGGGACTGAGTTTTTTTTTAAGGGGACTGAATAAATCTTTAGTTTTTTTGTATTTTCTCTTGGGTACACACTGAAATATAGAAATTAAATTTAATTAGCCTTCATAAACATAAAAATTCATGGTTAATACATAATAACTTAGCATTTTATTAAAAGAAAATAATATATTATAATAATTTTTTTTCTACTTAGAATCAATTTAAAATAAATTACATTCTTTTTAAAAATTTTAAAAATATTTCGCAATGAAGTTCGAAGTTCAACATAACTTAAAAATTCTCAGGTGTCTGAATAAAATATCATTTGTTTGTTTATTAGCCAGGGGACTGAGGTTTTTCATGGTTTTTGCGCAAAAAAGATATTAAGGTTTTACTTAAAAAATCAAAAAAATATATATAATATTACAGTTTTATCAAACCTATACTATACTGCTAAAAAAGATGCCTACTTACATACAAATTGTTTCGTAAAAATTCACCAGAGGACTGATAAACTAAACGGACAATCCACGACTTCATGCACAAATGTCTTTTTCACAATACTAACATAAGAAACAGAATCGAGTTGCACCACGATTTTATTGTAAGGAGACTTGGTACTTCCAATTGCCAGTGCTGGAAATCCGATGGACATCCTAGTTATTGATATTTTCGACTGTTTCAATATTCCAGGGGACTGATATGAAATACGGGGGACAAAGTTTAATTAAGTTTTTTTGTAATAAAATCAACTACTAAAAAATATTTATCTATTTCGTAGAAAAGTTGTATTATTTGGCGTAACTTCGGTGGGATTCATTTTAGTATGAGACCTGAAATAAGAGAACGGTAATAATTTTACTTTGCGAAAACGAACTGGGGACACGTCAGGGGACTGAGAATCGGACACTTTGAAGAATTTTTTGAGCAATATAAAATAAGGTCACCCTAATACTCGTAACATTGTTAGGCCAGATAGATATCAGTCAGATTTAATTTTCAAAATATTTCTGGGGCCGCCGAAAATTCCATCGTTTGTAGAATCACCCATATATAGAAAGTTCAATAAAAAACCTTGAAAACCATAGAATTCAAGTTTTCTTGTCTCTTATAATATTACCATTATACTAGTGCTGTAATAAAAAAGCCAAGCGAATTTCTCCCCTTAAAAAATGTAACCCTATTCGCGCTTCAGTCTATGCCCCTCAATTTACGCTTGAGCCCAACTTAGGGCATACAGATATTTTTATTTTAGCCACACTACACTAATGTGGAATGCCTTACCCGGTCCAATATGTCCTTTTAATGCAGTGCTTAGACACTCAAAACCAACCTGCTTCGATATTTCCT